>CM061348.1:160395689-161746050 GCA_030867105.1 Liasis olivaceus | reverse complement strand
GAAACAAAGCTGTGAGATTCCCCATCAGTCACTTTCCTTAACTTATCCCACATTCAAGTTGAAGGACAGCAGCGTGTGCCAGGCTTGTTCCTGTGGTAGATAAAACCTGAGCTACCAGCACAGTGCAGTTTACATCAACCTACTCATCTGCCAACACAAGGGCTAGAGGAATACACATTAATACAGCCATGAGGAAGACGTTAAGGAATCTCATTCCAGATGTTGATGAAATATGCTGCCATAGGTAAGTTTACCTAAAGAGATTGTGATCTTTTAAAACTCGTAATACATTAAGTGTAAAGAAAAACAAAGAGTATTATTACGAGTTTTGTTTCAATATTCTTTTTTTTTTTTTACTTTTTTTTTAAAGAAACAGCTATAGGTGTTCTTTGGTAAAGAAAATGTTCTGTGGTCTTGAAAGGTTTAAGAAATACACTAATGGATTCTCTTCACAAGTTTGAGTGGCTTTTTTTCTAGCTTCTCTGTGAAAAATATGTGCCGCCGCTTTAACAATTACTATAAAGAGTAGATTTTTTTAAGGCCCTGGTTTTGCCCAATCCCCATCTCCAGTCTTGCACTGAAGCCTGAAAAAGGTTGGGCCCTTTTAATTGAGAGCAGAAAAGTGCTGTCTGATACAAAGTCTGAGGCACATTTTTCCCAAATCATTTTGAAGCATGCATAGTCATATGGTTCACCAAGTGACCTGGTAACTAGAGGCAAGCTCTGGGTTTATAGTAAGGAAATATATGCCATGTTGGATTCTGCTTATCAGTAAATCACAACTTAACAATATTTCCTAAATAACCTTCATGTAAATTACTATGAGCACTTTGTAACATAAATTACTATGTAATAGAACACAAAGAGACCAGCAACTAAAGATGAAAGCTCTCGATCAAAGGGGAAATAGAAATACGTGCACCTGATCCCAAAAGGACTGAGATCTTGGCACTTGCCATATTTAGGGAGTGCATCATTACAGCACCTCAACTAAAGAAACTCTTTCTGGTGTTTTGTGTAAGAGGATTCTTTCATTTCACACCTGAAAATGGGTGTTCATGCTACAGCTTTATATATATATGTGTGTGTGTAAGTACCAGGGCCTGAAGAAAGAACTAGAGAGGATGTGGAAAGTAAAGGCCAAAGTGGTCCCAATGGTGGTAGGAGCACTCGGGGCTGTGACTCCTAAGCTGAGAGAGTGGCTCCAACAGATCCCAGGAGCAACATCAGAGCTCTCTCTCTCCAGAAGGGCACAGTGCTAGGAACAGCTAAGATTCCCCTCTCACCCCTATGGCTGGTGTGTCTTCCTCAATCTGGGGTCCTCTACCAGAGGCCTGGGAGTTTGAGGATTCTGCACAGAATCTTAGCTGTTCCTAGCACTGCACTCTTCTGGGCAGAGAGCTCTGAGGTTGTTCCTGTTGGAGCCACTCTCCCTGCTCAGGAGTCACAGCCCCAAGTGCTCCTACCACCACCTCTTTGGCCTTTACTTTCCACATCCTCTCTAGTTCCTCTTTCAGGCCCTGGTACTTCTCCAGCTTCTCATACTCCTTCTTCCTGATGTTGCTGTCACTTGGCACCGCTACATCTATCACCACGGCTGTCTTCTGATCCTTGCCTACTACCACGGTGTCTGGTTGAATGGCCAGTACCTGCCTGTCCATCTGGATCTGGAAGTCCCACAAGATCTTTCCTGTGTTGAACCTTTCCACTTTTGAATATATAATAATCTTGCTGCAGTTGTCATATATAAAAACAAAGTTCTGTGACTTTTTTCTAGCTATCTGTCCAAAAGAAAAATCTCTGGTTTCAATTGTACTTTAGTCTTTAGGGTGTTCTTCTTCAAGCACAGCTTCTTCAAGCACAGCACTTTTAGTACATCTTGGCTGGATCTAATTTTAGTTTGTTGACTCTATCAGATGACAAAGGCAGAGCTGAGAGTCATTAGCAAACTGATGGTGCTTTACTTCAGGTTCCCCAATAACTTATCCTAAAAAGCTTTATACAGATTTTAAAGATCACAGGAGACAAAACAATGAACAGCACCACTGCAGTGGGGCTGCACAACAACTCCCTAATACTGTTCTTTAATGGTGCACAAAGATACCATTGTCAACATTATCTTAAGCTGCCAAGAGAGAATAATATCAGGGTCATCTAACCCTGTTTCCCTCCCAACAAAATAATCCACAGGAATGACCATAATAGGGCCAATCCCAGACAGAAATCCAGAATGCTCTTTCATCTCAAGGAACCAGACATGTTATCTTCCCCGTAAAAAGGATATTTGCATCTTAGAGAGTGGTTATGGTCTACAGAGTCCAGATAAAATTGCTTGAAGAGAACCTGTAGTAGGGCTATCAGTATGGCCTCAAGACCCCAAGTGACTACAAGATGGGAGCCTAAAGATACATAAAACTCTTATTCTTGGCTGCCACCTAATGGTCATCAGAATACATGCAGCCCAGACAGAGTAACCCAAACTGAACAAGGGGCCTCTTTCAAGGTAACTGAAGCTATGAACATATATGAACACATGAACAGAGACAATGACTTACTCCAGGACTCACCCCTTAACTAGATATAATTAACATTAACGGGCAGCCATCACACTCAAAACACAAAGCTTAAGTCTTAAAATCAGACTGGTCCAGATCATACTCTGAATGCCTCCTCAGGAACTTTTTACAGAAGCATTAAGATGAAAGTGGAATGATGTTACCCTCCAAGAGTCTTACTAGCAGGCAGAGTTCTGCTGGGTCATCACTAAAAGTGCAACAGGAGCAGAGAAGTAAAGAAGTATTTATCCAAACTGTGCCCCTTCAGTCTTCAGGTGGGGGCTCCTCAGAGACCCCGTATATCTTTTTTAAAAGCCTGACCATTTAGGGAGGGTTCTAGCCCCCTCTTCTCTCATGTATGTTAATACTATCTGTGTAAGAATTAGATATAAAGAGGAAAACACTGAGTCACATGAGCGACACCTGGAGGCTGAAGCATTACAAAACAAATGTGAGTTTCCCATCTCATAGGGAGAAAGAAGCCTTGATGGAAATGGGGATGTGGAGTAAAACAAGGTCAGAGGGTGAGGCAGAGGAGAATCTTACCGACAGTATTTTGGTTTGGAAACTCAGAAGATACTTTGTTCCTACCACAGCCTTGCAGATTGTTTCCAAAATATTTAAAGAAAAATACTCCAGGTTTTCTGTGCTCTGCAAAACTGATCCGTTTGTGAAACTCCTTTCCGTCTATTATCTAGTGAACGATGCTGTCACCTCAACAAAGCAGAAGGTGGGGAGGAAATCTGCAGCTCATAGTTTTCCACATTAGACGGAACAACACACAAACATCAATGGGCTGAGGGGGAGTGAAATCAGAAAGGACTTTTGAACTGTCAGAATTTGGCAAGAGCCCACAAAAAGGATGGAGATATATCACTGATAATCTTCTGCCGTTATTACCTAGAAAAATCAATTATCTGCTCCAAAGTAACAACAGTCAATAACCTCCTGGGAAGATGAGAGAGAAAAGCAGCAAGAGAGAATTAATGGAGCAGTTAGCATAGTATTGATTAGACCTCAGGCTTGAGGGGTGTGTCTCGTTCCCACTAAAAGGGAGCAAAAAGTCAAGCTTAGCCACGTGACAACCAACACAGATATAGAGAACAACCACAGACACGCTGACTGCAAAGATCCTTCTGCCACACTGTGAAAAGGATCCTTTCTTTTCCCTAAACTTTTCTAATTCAAGTGAAATTGTATTTATGAAAACATTCTGGATGCGGGGAAGCAGTATAATAAGATGATTAAAATGACATCTGTACAGAACATGCCCACAAGAGAAAGGACAGACTAGTACAAAACTCTAACAATACCACATCTGGATCTAAAGGATTTATATCATCTTCACCATCAATGCTGGAAACAAAATATTTTTCACTGATATTAAAACGGGTACTATGAAAGATGTGAGCCTTTAATGGTGATTCTGATATTTACCCCTGGGATGTTTGTAATAGGAAAGAACTGGATTCATCATAGGAAAGCTTTGAAGAGTCTGAAACACAAGGGACTCCTTAAAGTTCCCAGGAGACAGACTCTCAAATGGTGACCTACTAGAGCAGGCGTTCTTCACCTTTTTCTGCCTGGAATCCAATGAAACCTACAGACCTTTATCAGAAAAAAATGTATTTAAATATATATATACGTTGCATTACAAATGGAACCAATTATGCTCAAAATACAGTTATCACAATATTAAAAATAACAAATATGTAATATAGTGATACGTATGTACGTATGTGTGTGTGTGTTTTTATTAATCTAATTAATAAAAGGTCTAATATTTTTAGATAGATTCATTGAAGTTAACATCTTTGGAGTCTAGAGGCCATAAATTACTTTGTGTCTGCATACATTATTGAATGAAAAGCTACATTTCAGTTAGAGGTTGGTGAAAATAAAGTATTTTTCCCATTCAAGTTCATGGATTCCCTGAAATGCGTCCACAGGGACCTCAGGTTAAGAATCCCTGTACTATGAACTTCTATTGTAGAAGAGCCTCAGCAGATTTGAATAAGCTGATAACCCTAATACAAATATTTTGTGATCTTTTCAGAGCTTCCCTGAAATAATAGGGTAAGATATGAGATCAAACATGCATCTTCTGAGGGAAAACGATCAAGCAGTTAATCTACTTATACCTCCATTCAGGATGCCACATTTCTCTTCCATCCCTAGTAGGAGCAAAGCAACTGTTTTTATAAATCTTCGGTTGAAACTGAACCAAGATTCGTTCACTCCACAATGATGACCAGTTGTGGAGAAGTAACAAATTGTAATTGGCCATGTGCCCTTGTAGTCATATGACTGCTTTCTGCCTCATTACCTTCCACTTCATAGCTTGCAAAACCACCACAACAGAAGCCACTAAACAGGGTTTGGAATAAATCTACCGAAGTTGCGATCCACATTTTTTACCAGCCTGTTTGACCTGTCCTTTGTGAAGGTGAACCCTCCAGGCTACCTTCTGGTTACAAATATGTAAAACACTAAAATAAATGTAACAATGGAAATAGCTTCTTTGGTATAAAATTTCCCTTTGGGTAATAGGCCTGTGTAGCTCCCAGATAGCCATGAATTTAAAATGGTTCCTTATTGCAAAAGGAGACCGTGCCACACTCCGGGATCAAATTCTGCAGCAGATCCAGATGCCAGCGCTGATCTCATGGTTATCCTGGTAACAGTATTATTAGATGCTACAATATAAATAATATTCCCCCCGCCCCGCCCCCCTCCCCAGCCTCAGAGGGATGTAAAACTTATCCTCCAAGGCAGGACATTCCTTCTCAAAAGCACACCTAGAAATGTATATTATCTCAGAAATATGAATGCAAAAAAAAAAAAAAAAATCTTGGGGGAATATGTACTTCCAGTACCCAGGACGCTATTATTGACCTCAAGGTACCATCCGTGAGGAAAGGAATTCTGGGTATATCACTGATTGCGCTGTGAAACAAATGAGCCAGATTTAAAACTCTTTCTCATAGATGAAATAGAGACCAAGGTTTCTTATGTGTGTTAAGCAATTTATCAGTGCAAAAAATCTCTGTGTCACAGCTAAGTGCTGTTGTGTTAATGGTCACTATCTATAAATAATTCTGTCTCTCACCTCCTTTTCCTGCACTGAATAACATCTGTGTTATTTCTCAGGACTGTATTCCATTCATCTGATGAAGTGATCCACAAAAGCTTATGCATACATAAATGTATTCACCTCTGCAATGGCACATGACTTTTTGCTTCTGCTGGAAACTGCACGAACTGGACCCAGATGTTGACCTTTGAAACCAAGTTGCTTGGAATGGCAGCTTCGTCAACTGCTTCTAATTCTGTGCAGTGCATACTGGGCCCCTGTTAGGCATTCCTAATATATTCCACAATGAGTTGCTTTATAGTTTCTAATCTCTGGAAAGTATCTAATGAGCTGGCCTGTAATCAGGAAGAAAATTGGAGTTAATGAATTATATAATCATTACATTTAAAAGCAATGGATCTGAAGTGCACTCTCAAGCAGTTCTACCTAAGGTGAGAAGCTGGAACTCATTTACATACAAATGTTTCCACAAGACACAAACCTGTACAGAGGGCAATCTGGCAGGAGGACAAGACTATAAGAAAAGAAGTCAGGGTAACTGCCTTAGTGCTGACACTGTGCAATGTCATCCTGTGGTGTTTCTGGGACAGGTCAGCTGTATGGAAGAAAAGGAAATCTGTTTTCAGGGACTAGCCGACATATTGTTCGATTTTGCTATACAAAGTCTTTGATGTCTACTTGATGACTATGCAATGATCATCATAAGGGGATGGTCATACTATTGAAGGGTCATGAAGGCCAATCTCATGCTCTGTACTGGAATCCAAATTAAAGCACCCCAGAAACATAGGTTGATGGACGTGTACGTGATATGCATTGACATACCCAGTGAAGAGAACCTCTCTGAGTAATTAGTAGCATTGCTGACCTGCAATGACTTATTCTTGGGACTTTTTTCCTCCTACCCAATCAGAATCTCCTTTCCTATAACTGAAGACTATTATCCCTTGTCTTGCACTCTAGGATGACAGAGATCTTGACCCTCTTCTGTATGACATCTCTTGAGGTACTTACTCTCATATTACCCCTCGGTTTTCTTAAGGCTAAGCGTTTCCAGTTCCTTCAATACCTCTTCATAGGACTTAATTTCTAATCCACTGATCATTCTCATTGCCCTTCTCTAAACTTATTTCAGTTAAATCATTCTTGAAGCATTATTTTATCTTTTAGTTTTGCCATCCTTGTAGAGAGCTTTGATTAGTGGGATGATCAGAAGTATAGTAAGTAAACAAATCAAGTCAATGTTATCTCTAAGAAGCCGACTAACAAAGTTTCTATTTTAGTCACTATGCCTCATCTTGTACTTTCTTATTGCAGGTTATTGGATCAAGATATGCAACCTATATTGGTCTACATCCACTTATGAAAAAAATAAGGCAGGGTGTTTAGGATTGCTAAATATTATGCAATTTAAAGAATTCTGCAACTGCAACTACCCTATACTGCTTCAGACAATTGATTCATCTTTGTCAATATTAGGAGGATTCAAGTACTTGCTCCCCTCCACCCAAGTACACACTGGATAGAATGGTGCTAGTCCATGTCATGTCACCCCACATAGAATCACAGAATCCTAGATACTGAAGGAGTGCAAATGTGGCTTAGTGCAGGAATCCTAATAAAAATATCTCTGATATACGACTCTCTAAATCAGGAGTTGGTCATCAGAAGAAACCTATTGATTTTGGGGATATTTATATCATAATAAGAGGAAATGCTTCCCCTTAATTAATACACATTTGCCTGCCCAAATTTTTAAGTTCTAGCAAGAGAGGTCTCCTCTGCACCACAGTAATGGAAGCAGTATACAGGTAGTCCTCACTTAATGCCATTAGTTTAATGATGGCCTTGGAAAAAGTGCTTTGCAACCTATACTTGCACTTATGACCATCGCAAACCATTGCACCACCCCCTGCAGTCATGTGATTATGATTTGCAACCTTTTATGACAGTCATTAAGTGAATCACCACAGTCGTTAAGCGAATCATGTGGTCATTAAGCAAATTCCAGCAAAAAACATCCACTTGAGAAGCTGGATTTGTTTAACGATCACATGATTTGCTTAATGGCCAGGGTGAGTCACTTAATGACTGTCATAAAAATGGTTGTAAAATCAGGTCCGGTCACATGGTGACTCACTTAATGACTGCCCTGCTTAATGACCAATTTTCAGATCCCTATTGTGGTTGTTAAGTGAGGACTACCTGTATCTTGTGGAGGCTTGGAAGAGGTTCATCTTAACTGTCCCTTCCAAGTACTGTACAGACTGCCTTTCCACTCCCAAAGGCCTGGTTGGTGACAATGCTGGTTTTTGTGCTGATATAATTTTATTAAAAATTTTAAAAAGAAATATAAAAGCTAACAAAAACTAATATAGAGTAAAGAAGGGAAAGAAAAGAAGAAATAAGACAAAGGAAAAGCCAAAAAGGACAAAAGGAAAAAAAGAAAAAAGTAGCTTCCGATTTTCTTTACAGCTGTTATAAATACAAGTATAAATTTACCTCTTATTCTGTGGTTACAAAAATCCTCTCTTTTTTCTATAATTTATTTTTTCCAATCATCAAAACCATAAATCATAAGTTCATTTTTTTCTGACCATGCTGGTTTTTGAAGACAAGAACATTCCTGGTTCTTCACCAAAACTTTGAAGCATTGGATAATAGCTTTTTCAATGCAGTTTGGGTTTTTGGTCTAATTGCTTTAATTGCTTATCCTTTGATATACATGTTGCAATAATTAATAAGTAATCAACAATGGGTGTTTTTAAGCACATATAGCGACTACTTTGGCTCTCACACACTCGATCCTCTGTTTTCACTGCTTTTATAGCAATGAACTTTGCTCTGAAAATGTACAGAACTATATGCATAGAACATTATGGTGGAGAAAAAACCCCACCGTTCATTATCAGTGAAGACTCCTGCCTTGTGTGCATTTTGATATTCCACCATCAGGGATACATTCTAAAATGCTAAGAGGGAGGACCTTTTAAAAAGAAATGAGTGGACTAATGGTTATTTTTACTTGCAAATATATGATTCCTCTTTATTAGACTATTTCCTAAAGTCCATTTGGCAAGAGCAACTCATCTGGTATTAATGATGATCCCTGGGCATAAGCCAACAACTGTTACTGTCTCTGATGCCAAAGTATCTGGGAAAGAGCAGCCGGGCTTTGGTCTCTACATCAGAAAACCACGCTGGCTTCCCACTGGCTCTTAGATATGAAAGGCTGAATTCTAACTCACTTTCTCTTATATTAAGGCTCTCAGAGATGTGATGATCCTATCACACCAGTGATTTTGAAGTCTCCCTGATTGTTTACACTGCACTGGATATTTTTCGTATTAATTTGTGGCAAAGAATAGACTGGCTTTCCAGACTACTTGCTAGTCTCAGCCTCCCTTAGCACCCAACACTGTTGTAGTCCCAATTAATGTATCTTCTGTACTTGCAGTCTCAAGGAAACGAGCGTGAGATTTCATCTGCTCCACTCTGTCCACAGCTTTGCTACTGACATCCTTTCCTGAAACGTTGCTTTAGCTAAAACGCATTAACAGCTGTAGATTCTCTGTTATGTTTATATGCTGCCGTTTAATTTTTAAAAATGCCCAGTGCAAGTAAAAAGAATGAAACCTACAAGCAGGTTTAAAATAGCACAAGAAAATCAGAGCAGGGCAGGAATCCAGCCTCCGCTGTGAGTCATTTTACACCCAAAACAAGAACCCATTGTGACAGGCCCTGTCACTTTCCCTACCTCCAAGAGTTCTTGCTATTGATATAAAATGAAGGGAAATGTGATGCAAACAGTCTTGAGTTCCTGGAGGAAAAGTGGGATATAAATCTAGCAAACGCCTTTTCTTTTTATAACAATAAAAAGCAGCTTTGCAATATTAGGGTGGGGAGCAGAAGAAAGGCTCCTAAAAAGGACAGAAAAAAAATTGTTTTCTATTTGTACACCAAGCTGCCCAAAGTTGCTTTCAGTTTAAAACTTGCCTAGCTACCAATGATTTGCATTCAGAAATAGACTAGGGAATAGCAATTCTCCTGGATATCTCAGTGGTTTTCAACACCATCAATCATGCTACCTTTCTGATGGTAAGGATACCATGCCAGCCCCTCTGCAATGCTCCAGGAGGTTCCGTTTTATAACAGGCTAAGGATTGTTCTAAGGAGACAGTGGTGAGGATTAACTCTTTTGTTCCATAGCCTTTGATTTATGGATGCCTTGAGGATCCATCTTTCTTGTTCCTCATGCTCTGTAACATTTACAAAAACTTGACAGTTTTGGCTGAAGTGGCATAAAGATGTGAATGATACATAGCTCTTTCATGTCCATCGTCTCATTCCAGGGATGCAAAGGAAACTGGGAATCAATATCAGGAGGTAATTATGATTTGGCTGAGAGTGAAGGTGCCGTTGGCGGGATACTGAAAGCACATAGCCTCCTTTGGATGGAGGTGCATCGCACTGAGAATCAAGAGTCAGTTTGGGATGCTGTTATAGTGAATCCTGTCCTTGGATGCTCCAGGAATGAGGACCACCTCTCCCTGGTTTTTATTAGTTGGTTTGTTTTACAATGTTTGTAAACTACTCCAATCAATTAGAACTCTGGGCAGTAAACAACCAAGCAAACACAAACCCACCGTAAAACCATAAGAAAGCAGCAAAGCTTGATATATAGTTGATGAAGCTGCAGTTATTCACTCATTCACAGCTGCAACTAGCCTGGGCTTTTCCCCTGTCCTCTATGCTGGCAAATCTTGGTAACTCTATTTTCCTGTTGAAAAACAGCGATAATGAGGGATATAAATTATATATCTTAATTAATTAGTTATAATTGATATAAACGAGATCAGCAGAAGCTGGAGAAGCAAGACAGTTGAAATATATTACACAAATCCTAAACCAATTACATTGATTAACATCTTGTTTCTGATCTTCATGGTGTTAACCTTTAAAGGCCTAGGAGAAAGTTAGCTGCTGGTCCTATTTTCGTTGGTTACATGAGAACATTTTAATGTGATATTTGACAGCATTATGATATTCAATTTTCCTTTAACATGATTTAAGCACTGATTGAAAAGCGAGATGTAAATAATTAAATAAATTGCAATAAATAAATCATATATACATGTGATCTCGCCATCCACAAGCAGCTCAGTCTGAAAGCAATGATTATTTGGCATGCATATAAATACCAGCCGGTTCTCTTCCATTTTCTGTAAAGTATTAAGAAAAGGCACACAAAAATCCACAATTAGGTCTTGCTTATTTTCATTGATTAGAATGATTTATACGCCACCTTTTGGGTAACTATAAACAATTACAGGTAAAAATAGAATAATATTTAACAACAAAGAGACTCCTAGAATGGTAATAGCCTGGTAGGGGCAGGAAGGAGTAATCCAGCTGATGTCCCAGTCAGGACTACTTTTATTGTAAGGTTTTAGTAACAGAATCTTGCAAGTCTGAATGAGCTTCCCCCCTCCCTCCCTCCCTCCCTTTATCTTTGTGTGAACTAGGGAAGGGCATGTCTGAGACATTTATTCGCATTACTTTCTCAGTCCGGGTTCAGGCCCCTTTTATCTGACCTTTGCCTTGGTAGCAGCTCTTCCTCCTGTCCTTCAAAGCCATTCCCTCTACCCTCTACAACTGAGCAGATTTGCAGGGTACTTGTCTTCCATCTTCCTTCCTCTCCCTTCAGGGATCCTTGTATGCATTTTTCTTTGATATACACACTTTTGCAGGGAACTCTCTTTCAGATCACATTTTTGAGCCAAGAAGCATTTTGAGCTGGATGCTACTCAGCTCTGAGAATTAAGTGCCCATCCTGTGACAGATTCCATTTGAGTGAATCGTGACATTTCAAAAAGAAATCCGTGATGCATTTCTTTTACATTCTCTAATCTGCTTTGCCCCAAGATTTTCTCCTTTATTGCCATCTATCCTAACTCTCACAAAGACAACTGCATAATTTGTGACTGCAGCCTGAAGCAAACTGTACTTCAACTAAACTACGTACTTAAAAAAAAAAATCACCAACCAAATGTCTTTCTCCGGCCAAAGTGTTAAGCCTTTCTAAATCTAACATTGCTTCCAATATCATAGATAATTTTAGCATCTTGTAGAGATATTTAGAGTTTGCCTTACAGACTGGAAAAAAGTATAATCTTCTAGTATGTGCTTTCTCCACCAATTCACACTCATAATTTGTAATGGAAGGACTACTGATTTGGGATTTTCTGAAGATGGGGCATAAATTTGTTTTATTTTGTATAACTCAAATGGGAAATTAATTGGCTGGCTGTGCTTTCTGTAAAATATAAATGTAAGATGTAAATCAATACAGTTATTATTTCAAAATTTCCATCAGAAAATATATGAATGTGTTCTCCTGGGGCCTGAAAATGAAGAGCTGGGTAACATCCCTACACAGTATCAATTAAAAGTTGCATGAACAATTACATCTGCTGATAAAAGCTACTTCAGGAAATTTTATTGATTGATTGATTGATTGATTGATTGATTGATTGAATTATGCTAGACCTCTGTACGTTTCTCTGTTCAAGAATGTTGAACAACATCTTCTCCTACAGGCTTCTTAATGTTGCCATATTTGACATTGCATCTGAACTGTGGCTACATACAGTTTGTCACACATGTGGTCTAATTTGCTCAACACCAACAAAAGCCTACGTTAGCCCAGAACAGCTGAGCAGGCCAAATAAGCTGCAATTCCAACTGAATAAAGTCAAAAGTTTTTTAGTGAAACAAACTGGTAGGAAGCAAGCAGGCCTTTTTATTTTGCTTAAAAAAGTGGGGGGGGGGGGGGAGCCAGCATACACTCCAAATGCTGCAAATTTCTGGAACATGGCTTTTAGAGCATGCAGGCCTATAACTGGGTCTCCATCCTGGTTTTTAAAACATACACCGCATATAAGTAGTTTTCAGGTGTAGTGTGAACTCTGCTCTTGTAGCTTCACAAGTTTCATCATGTTCACATCAGTACTGTAATACTTCTGATTGTCTGGAGTTTTGCAGCCCAGTCTGGTGGCTGTTCCATGCGCCTATCAGCACTGAAACATAGGTGACATTGCTCCAGAAGTTTTTTTGTCCACACAAAATGGTGTCCTTCCTGCTCGCAGTTGGCAGTGGAATTTCTCAAATGTTATAGAGCTGCTGGTAAACGTATTTCCCCACAGACAGCAGATAAGAGACAGCATGAACCCCTGTCTGGCTCAGCAGCTGCTCACCTTTATATATGCCAAAAGACCATTGATTAAGAGGGATCAAATTCTTTGCTAGTTCACTAATATCAAAGAAGAAAGATTAATCTCCACTACTACAGCCTAGAGACACTTGCCAAGGAAACAATTGCTTCTCTTGATGTATTAAGGGCAGACTTTAAGCAATTTACAGTAAGAGGCTCAGGGGTAAATGAGTGCATTGGGATTATGAAGTTCATTGCGACTTCTGCTTCTGGAAACCATAATGTAGAGTGTGTTGCTGCTAAGAAAGAAAAAGTCTACATTTTCATCTTCACTTAATCCAGTGTTGTCCAAACTTGGCCACTTTAAGATGAGTGGACTTCAACTCCCAGAATTCCCCAGCCAGGATGGCTGGTTGGGGAATTCTGGGAGTTGAAGTCCACTCATCTTAAAGTGGCCAAGTTTGGACAACACTGACTTAATCCAAATAAAAAATGTCAACAAGCAACAATCTAACCAATCTGTTGATATCTGAGTGTTACTTACTCTGATCATTGTCTACAGTGGCATTCAGGGGAACATTTAAGCAATGTTGAAGTGCTCCAATTTTAAAAATGGAAAGATACAATATTTATTGAAAGATACAAAGCATTAAGTAGGGAGAGAACATGCTATGTTTTATACCTAACATTCTGCAGGAAATCTATACAAAGCCATGTCTTATTCATAGATGATTGCAGAGAAAGAGAACAAAAAATCAAAAGAAATTCTTGTTTACTAGCAAACACTTGTCATGAGATATGATGTGTGTGGAAGAATATTTAAAATGCTTCTTTCTTTTTGCAGATGGTACATGACAGGCCTATCATTGACAGGAATTTGAGACGGATTTTGGTTCCATCCAAATTTCCCATTTTAGTCCCATTGTAGTTCCCATTTTATTGCCAGAATGATGAGCTGGGCAAACCTACAGCTTACAACTGCAATATGAGCATTTTTTTTTCAAAATGTGTAGATCTGTGATAATAATTATGAGTATGAAACAGAGTATATATGGCTTATTTTATCCAGTATGTATTGCATATTCATTATATTGGAAACTTAGAATGCTGTGTTAATTTCAGTCAGCGATACAGCAATCTGGTGGCATATTCCCTGGCTGAAGTTTCTGATGGTTTTAAAAAACCTGTTGAAAAAATCTGGTGATTTAGGCTACTATGATGTAATTCAGGTTTATTTTAAGATAATTAACCAAGGAAATGAAGCTGGAGTCCTTGCCACCATTGGATCATTGCCTTCTATAGAATGGATTTCCCCATTTCTATATTCTCAACAAGATTTCATTCATGGTGGCTCCTGAGACAGAGTGACTTCTAAAACGCCTTTGGATATAGGTTCAGCAATCCTAATTGCATCGTTGTTGATAACTGGGTGAATTCTGGAGTAGCACTATGGTAAACATTCAGTTAGAGGAAACGTTATTCCCTCAAAACGTTCAGTAAATATGAATTTGACTAAACTTTTAGTTCAGTAATTTACTAAATTGACTAAAACTTTTAGTAAATATAAATTTGGCACAGGAAACAATAGGAACACTTTACTTTCTTTACAAAAGACAAATATTTCCTCATAGGTATGTGAGAACTCTCACTGAGGGCTGCACAAGAATACCAAATAGAGCATTCAGAAAAGATGCTTCACAAAGCACGTTCAGCGTAAGCAAAGCACATCGCAGGGCATCGGAGGAGCTGTGTCCGTTGCAAGGTTTATGCACCTGCTTCTCGTGCTGTTCCCAATTGCCTGTGAATGTCCATGCACAGACCAAACTTCTCTTGGGACCACCAAGGAAGCAGCTGTGCACACACATACATAAACAGCCAGGGACAGTCTTCAAAACAGCTGTGCAAGCCTTCCAAAGGATGCCTCAAGGACAGCTGCTTTGCTTGCCCTAACGTGCTTTGGGAAACACTTCCTTCCAGTGTGTTTCACAGCACTAGTAGGTATTCTTGGCTAGCATTCACTGAGGATTCTCACACTTCTGTGAGGAAGTCTCTTTCTCTTGTAAAGAAAATAAAACTTTCCCTCAGTTTCCTCTACCAACTTCGTCTTTACTAAAAGCCGATTAGGCTGAGTTGAATTTCCTCTACTCATTTTGTGTTTGCCAAAACATGATGAGGGCAAACCCCACTCCCTTCTAGCACTGAAGATGTTACCTAGACGGGTAACGAAACATCTGCAAGAAAACAACCGGGCTCGGAGAACCCCAAGGACTCCACATATAAATGATATTGAAAAGAAAGAAGACTGCATAAACATCATAGTGGAGCTCCTTGATGTACTGTATACAGTATAATGGTCTAAATCTTAACTTTAGGTAGCTAGGATGGTCAAAATGCTATTGGGTTGCCTATGTAAAATGGCAAGTGGCTATGCAAAGTATATTATCCCCATCATGTAATTTAATAGGTTTCTCTAATGGTCAAGCTCCTGTTGGATCTTATTTCATTGCTTGGTGAAGCATCACCCTGGGACTGCGGCATTGTGCTGAGTGTGTGTTTTTAAACTATATTTGTAGTTAAATATACTTGGAGCTCGCATGTACAGCTTGTTCTTTGATTTATAAAGGTCATCTGGTGACTGCATAGATCAAAATTTGACTTGTTTTCAATAAAGGTTTAGCTCTGACAATCAATAAGCTCGAGACGTCCAAGCTTCAGCCCCCAAAGTCCTTGTTAAAAGTCTCATTCTACACTAACCTTTAACATCTTGGCTTCATTCCTATACCAAGGAAGCAATGAAGAGTTTCTTTTGCTCTGGCAAATAAAAAATCAGCATCTCTCAGGAATACACGAACAGTTCCAATGTCAAGAGGATTCTGCATCATCTCCCAATTAAAAGACATTAGGCTGCATTGAAAGAATGGAGGAAGATATCCATTATGCTTCACATAATGAAGGCTTGCCATCAGCTATCTCTGTAACAATTCTTAGAGTGTCTAAAATATGACTTTACCATGAAATGTAAACAGCACTTCTATTAGTGGACAGTACTTTCCATGTTAACAAGGGAGTTTATAGAACCCATGCAATGGACTTATCACTGGCATACTGAATTTAAAACCCATTTCTAGTACTATTTCACCTATAATAACTGGGTTAATGCATCATGCAAAGCAGTGGTTTTGCTTAACAATGGGTATGTTACACCACAAGTGGTTGAGTTCACACAACCTGCTAAGCCATAAAGCATGTTTTGCAAACCACTATGGCTGGACCCACACAACATCTGTCTCCCATACAGTAAGCCCTGGTTTCAGATCATCAGTGTGGCAGACACTCCAGGTTCACACTCCATCTCTATTGCAGGAGCAGCAAGCAATGAAAGGGAAGATGATAATGTTCCATCAACTCTTCACGGTTGGCTTAGCACAAGATTCCTCAACCTTGGCAACTTTAAGACGGGTGGACTTCAACAAGGCTGGCTGGGGAATTCTGGGAGTGGAAGAACACCAGTCTTAAAGTTACCAAGGTTGAGGAACCCTGGCTTGGCATGTTCTGCAAACCCAGCTAGGGCTTCACATATTATGCTAAGGGATAATGCAATTTGTCTCAGCTTGGCTTACTGTGATGTGTGAACTAGCCCTTATGATTTGTAAGCTATAGCCTTTGGATTTTATCTCAGCCCTACTTACAAATGAGAACTCCTAGAGTTTCTTCAACAAGCCATACTTAGAAAAGATATGGCTTAGTAAAATGTATGACTCCAGCAAATGTTATATCATGAAATGGATCCTAGGAATTTGTTTTCAGATCCAAAATTGAATTTACCATCTACATACAGTATATTTTTTTTTCAAGTTTCACAAAGTGCTTGGAGAGGAAGGATGCTTTTGATTGTTATATTATTGGATTATTCTAGGCATCTGTCAGATAAAAACACTGGAATTTGTTCTGAGTTGGCTAGGCAGGTCCTATGGAAGTGACTGAGGCACATCTTTGCTCCATTATCTGGGTGGTGTTTCAGCCAGTCGCTCCTGAAGAAGTGGACAGGATCCTTGAGGCTGTGAACTCTACTACCAGTTTGTTGGGCCCATGCCCCTCCTGGCTGGTCAAGGCCTCTCAAGAGGTGGCATGTGGTTGGATCCAAATGGTAATTAATGCCTCTTTGCAGGATGGGGTGGTTCCATCTGCCTTGAAGGAGGTGATGATTTGCCCTCTTGTCAAGAGGCCATCTATGGACCCAGCCATGTTGAACAACTTCCATCCAGTCTCCAAACTTTCCTTTTTAGACAAGGTTGTTGAGATAGTGATAGGCATTGAGTTCCAAAGGGCCCAGGAAGAAGCAGTATCTGGATTCTTTTTAGTCAGGATTCAGACCAGGTTACACTGGCCATGCTTGTAGATGATCTCTGGAGGGCTCAGAATGGGGGTGGTGTGTCCATCCTAGCCCTCCTGAATCTCTCAGCAGCTTTCAATACTTTTGACCATGATATCCTTCTGGACCAGCTTAGGGGGTTGAGAGTGGCAGGCACTGTTTTGCAGTGGTTCTACTCCTTCCTCCAGGGCTGGTTCCAGTTGGTGTGTTCTCTCACCCCTCCTATTCAACATCTACATGAAGCCGCTGGTGAGATCATCCAGCAGCACGGGGTACAGTACCATCAGTATGCTTATGATGCTCATTTGTATATCTCTGCCCCAAGCCAGACAAATAATGCTGTTCAGATGCTTATCCAATACATGGAGGCTGTGAAGGTCTGGATAGGGAAGAACTAGCTGCAACTTAATCCTAGCAAGATGGAATGGCTTTGGAGTGTTGGATTTCCTGGATCTGAAGAACTGCTATCTTTAACTGTCAATGAAGTAGCACTCCCCTACTTCAGAGTACAGTACAGAGTTGGTACACAATTTGGGCGGTCCTCCTGGCTCCTGCTAGAGGAGCAGATGGCAAGCATGGCTAAGTGGGCCTTTGCACAAATTCATCTTATGTGCTAATTGTTCCTGTTCCTGGACTGGGAGGCCCTGTTCCTAGTCACTTATGTCCTACTCACTTCTCATTTGGACTACTGCAATGTGCTGTACATGGGGCTGCTCTTGAAAACCACCTGGAAACTTCAACTGGACAGAATGCAGTGCACATGTGCAATTCACCCATGTTACACTGCTGCTGTGCGAGCTGCGCTGGCTCCCAGTTTCTTTCTGGGTGCAATTCAAGGTGCTGGTTATCACCTTTAAAGCCCTGTATGGTACAGGGCCAGGTTATTTGCAGGACTACTTCTCCCTGAGGATGTCTACCCATCCCACTAAATTGGATAGGATGGGCTTGCTCCAGATCCCTTCTATTAAATGTTGTCATCTGGCAGAACCTAGGAAGCAATCCTTTTCTGTAGCTGCATCTACCCTATGGAACAGCCTGCCTCTGTGACATGGAAGGCCCCTACCTTCCTTGCCTTCCGGAAGTCCCTTGACCTTCCCTTGGGTGTTGGGCCAGGATAGGAGGTGGACCCAGGATTTGTGTTTATGAGAAGTTATGGCGTTTGGTGGTATGTAAGAGTTTTAATCTTGTGCTTTTATTATTTGTGTGTTGTTTTATATAATATAGGTGGCCATATAATTTTTTAAATAAATAAACACTTGTAAATAGAATCCTTGCCAATCTATAAATCTCCATGAGATTTATAGTATATGTATATTTCAATCTCCCAAGGTCTAATTTAAAAGTGCAAAATAACAAGTGACTGAAACTAAAACTGCATTTTAAGGGCACAGTGAGTGTTATACCCTCACTAGAAAAGTGAGGATAGCTTTTTAACATGTTCATATCACTGCCTATGTGGCAAGTCACTTCAGTTCTATATTTCTGTACAAAATATCCGTTTGCTTTTGAGCACAATATGGCTCTGCCATCCTTTCCAAGGAGAATAGTTGAGGTTTTTTTCAAAATATTGTGTCCTTCTTGGTGATGTTAATGACCTAATCAGTTTATCAGCTGAAGAAACAGAATTATCAGGCTCATGAGAATCAACTGATAATGAATGCATTGCAGTTGCAAAATTCATTAGGAAAACTGTGCAAGATTACACAAAGAAAATAAGAGGCACATGTAGCTAAGTTTATCAAATAGTGTTATTCTACTTTTGGATGCTGTTCCACTAAGAGTATGAAGCATGGAATGGCAGAAAAGCAACAAGTGAGTTGGACATTCATATGAAATTAGATTTAACTTTAAAACTTTAACTCAATTAAGAGATTCATCTCTCACCTTCCCAACCTGAAAAGTTCAAATCGCTCAGTTACTGGGATAAACTGATGGTCCAGTTGACCTTCACGTACAAGTGCAGTGTGGTGTTTAGAGTGTTGGCCAATACTGTGAAGATGCAGCATTAAGTTTCAACTTATTCCTGTAGTCCATCGACTGACTTTGGGACAGTTACTTTCCCTCAGCCTGAATAACCTCTCAAGGTTGTTGTTGTGAGGTTGAAATGAAGGTGGACTCCCTTGTGTGCAATGTTGAACTCATTATAGAAAGATGACATACAAATGTAATAAGAAAATACTATGTATTTGAGATATATTATTTTAAAAAGGCAAAAAACTCTATCTTTTCTTCAATAAGTTTTGACTGATTCCTTATTAATTTTGAACAGTTTTGATAGAGCCTTTATGATGGTGAGGGAAGATCAGTTTAAAAAGTAGAGATGAAGGCACCTGGACACAGCAGCTTCATAGAATAGAGTTATATCCGTAAACCTGCAGCCAGACTGTTATGGCAGCATTGCAATAAACCTTCATAGAGGGCCCTTCCAAGACTCTAATTGAAGCTCTAATGCTAAGTCAATATTACAGAAACCCTTCTGAGCTCAGATGTAAATACGTGCTCAAACACCAAGATAT
Organism: Liasis olivaceus; assembly: GCA_030867105.1. Taxonomy (NCBI): domain Eukaryota; kingdom Metazoa; phylum Chordata; class Lepidosauria; order Squamata; family Pythonidae; genus Liasis; species Liasis olivaceus. Next base: position 161,726,300 of record CM061348.1, on the reverse strand, counting down.
TGGAAGCCCCACAAATGACATGCTAAACTTTTACAGGAGGGAGAGAGAAGATTGGTTGCAGTTGCTCTGGCTTCAGATGAAAATGAAAGCTGAGCACAGGCACAGAGAATTATGGGATGCAGTGAGAAATCCCTCCCATGAAAACAAGGCCACCCCCAGGAGCTATAGAAGCATTATAAAGGTTCCTTGTGCAATAATACAATAATATTGCAAATTCCAAAGGCGGAGGGAATCATTGTTTGGAAAAATGCTGAGCAAGGGAGGATGATACATCAGTGCTGGAAGACTTCTGCATCACAAAAAATTGCCAGAGGGTGAGGTATTCTGCTGGTTGAGCTAAAAAAAGACGCCTGGCATGGCTCTAGGTCATAAATTCAAATCACAATGGCTGATTTCACACAAAGGTAGAGCTACACTAGTTTAAGCAAACAATATGATGTCTTAGCTAATACGTATTCACAGCAAATATATCATGGATTGGCAATACCAATTCAGCCCTTGGAAAGCATAATATTCCATTTATTTGCTGACAAAGTCCAGAATGGTCTTAGTGTAGTTGCAGAAATGTCTTTACCATTATGAGCCTTCTTGATCAGTAAGTTCATTTGATTCAGTTCAAGACCCAGGCTTGAGTCAAATTAAAACCAGGGATCTGTCTTGGGGAAGAAGTCATGCTGGGATCTACCCCTTCGTCCTTCTCAGGGGGAACATATTTACAGACCAGCAAAATCATTTTTCAAGCCAGGCTGCAGATTACTTATTTTTTATCCGGTTTTATATGGAACCACTTAGTGGATCATCCATCTAAGTTTGCTACACAGATGTTTGGAACATAATCAGCAATCATTGCCCTGAAATCCTGGAGGCTATGAACAGAGAGGCATGATTATTAAAGCTAATATTTCCTTCCCAATGTATTAGAATAAACTAGTTACCGGTGATGTATTTACAGGGAATTGGACACTTTGAGGACTGTTAAAGGCACACAAACAGTGCCAAACTAAGTCGAAGGTAGAGTAGCAGATTGCTTAACACTGGATTTGGAATTTCAGCTAACATCACTGAGCCACTGTCTGCTGTCTGTTTCTACCATCTGTTATTTTCTCTAAATCTGTAAGCTGACAAACATGGCCTGTTACAGAGAGATGACATAATTTTCCATAAACAGACAAAGCTTCAAACAAACTAGCAAGGCAGCCAATAACACAGTGCCTGTACTACCCTCACACTGTCTTAATGTCCTCTACGTCCACTGCATTTATATTTATATATCTGTATATCACTGATCAGTTAGAAGTCCATTCAATGTGATGTTGAAGTGCCCTTTCTTTTCTTTGTGGTTTGCGTATGTAGTTGTGTGTGTGCGCATATGGGTGGGTGAATGCACACACACACACACACACCATATTGATTATGAGATGTTATGAGGTAAATGGGTTTTGGTTTAAGACCACTAATTTCTCACTGATTTTTTTATTATTATTATTTTCTTTGCCTAGAAAAATGGCCGTTTGAGGTTAAGCTCACCAAATTTTATTAAGTTATTGATTCCAGCAAGAATCTGAAGGACCTGAAATCCTTATTTGGCCATTATACTGTCAAAGATCAGTAAGGAATGGCTGCACACCTGAACATTCCTGTAGTTAAAGCCCCTTGGATAGAACATCCCAACAAGACTAAATGCCAGATGCGTAAAAACACTCGGAGAGAATCCTTATACCTCTCACGGTTGTCCTTTTTTCCCATCCCAGAGCTGGGGGAAGAGCACTCTGGCAGAAGTAGAGGGGCCCTCATAGTGGATATTTGACACACATTAGCGAGGGTGTGCTACGTCTGTACATCTCCTTCATGCAAGACTGTGTGCTCAGTGGTTGGGGCTTCCCTCCAGCTTCTCCTTCCCAGCACTGCCACTTACAGGAAAAGTCAGACCTGGATCATGATGGAGGAGGGGACTCCCTTTTTTGTGCTCTTTTTTCCCCTTTGGTAGGATTATCAACCCACCTGCCACTGTAGTCCCAGTGTTGCAGTAATGGCCAGGGCCAGTGAGACTATTGACCTATGGAACGAGCTTCTACCCTGTGTCCTGAATGTGGTACATTACTCCCCTCTGCCCTACTTTGTGTTCTGTCATGGGTGGCCACATGGATATCCAGGGGCACTGTTGCAGAGTTCCTCCTGCAGTAATCACAGCTCTCTCCTTCCATAGCAACCATTTCCAGCATGGACTTTTAAAACTTTTATAATTCCATGGACTTTTATTAATTCCATCACAACTTCTGGAACATGGTGGATACAGGTGTGATAAGGGGAAACAGGGCTCCTCGCTACCCCATTCTCCACTGCCCCTGCTCTACTGACCTTTAAAATTATGCATATTGCACTTACCAACAGATCTAGACTTCCACTCATATCATCACACAAAGCACAATTAATCCCAACCAGAGACCCTGACTGGATGCCCTCAAAGAAGCCTTGTTGCAACCAAATTCCCTTTGTGAAAGAGGGAAGCATGGGTGTCAGGAATAGCACAGGGAACAGTATTTAACTGCTGAAAAACATTCTGCGCAATTGATAGTCCTATTGCATTCCTGATTGGTAACCCCCATGAACAAAAGTAAATAATCCCAAGCAAATATAAGTAACAGGGCAGCTGCGGAGGCCAGTGGGTCTGACTGCACTCAGCCACCCATCAATCAAGCCACCAGATGGAATGGAGTGGTTCCACAGTGGACCTGCCTGGCCACTTGCAGCAGGGAGGTTCCTTGGCCCCATTGCCTCCACCATCCACATTGGGTTACTTGCATGGAAGGCTTCTTCCAGCTCAAAAAGGAAAATACTATCGTCCTATTGCACTGTAGCCCAGCTCACAACAGATGAAGCCTCTGATGTAAGGACACGCTGATGGCTACCAGAACATGGGCTGTCTCCTAGTGCGATATGGATGAACCCAAGGTCCAACTGGTCAGGCTAGGTTCCCAAAGAAATGAGGTGAGAAAATAACTATGCCATGATAGCATTCTATGTCATGGCTGTGAAGTATTACATTTCCCATCCACTTTTACAACTCCTGCCAGAGCATGGTCAGCTCCAGCTAGCTATTCTTCTCATGCTTCCTAATTTTTTGTTTGTTTTATGTGCCATTGCTTCATCCAATTAGCATAGGGACCCTCTTTTCTTCTGAAGACCAGAAAGGGCATTAGTACAAATTTTCAGACTTAATGAGAAGTGGATAGCGCATAAGCACTATATAGAGACACAGAGTTGGAAAACCCAGAAATACAATGACTTACTTCTCATTGTGACTTCTCATTGTGTATTCTCATGAATACTGCAGTCATCAACTAGCAAAAACCCAGAAAGCTATATTCAAATCCTGATCAGACAGAAGAAGAGGCAAATAGAAGTCAAGTTCTCTACCAGGAAATTTCTTCAAGATAGGATAAATAAAAGTCACCCAGGATTCCCTGTAGAGAGAGCAATGAAGGAGCATATGGCTCAAAGACGCCACTGAGCTGTCCCCACAAGGACATATACATTGATGAAGCAGAATATTTTTGTAGCACCCCAACAGGATGGCAGACAGCATCCAACATGGCCAAAGTGAAGGACTGGCGGAACTTCAGGATTGTGATGGATGAGAGGTAGGTGGCTGGCACGTATTTATTTGAAAAGACCCCACGTTTCAAGGCTAGGAACCAAATTTAGGTTGATTTGAAAATCAATGTCCAAGATACACTGTATGCATTATCAAAACCTAAGCTCTCCAGTGAGACCCTTAGAGAATTAAGCTTGGCAATTTACGTTAACTAGGTTGATTTAAAGTGGTTCCTGTAATGGTATGTGGGAATGACCTTGGGAGACAGGAGGGAGAGCCGCCGACTGGACAACTAGCATGTGAAAGATGTCTCAGCCCACAGATGGGGGGATGGCATGGGAAACGTTTCAGAAGGGACCCTCCCTAGTTTTCCAGAGAATAAAAGGAAAGGAGTAGAGAAATACTTTTGGTAAAGTATTACTTTATTATTTACAATAAAGTTAGAGCTAATACTCTTGGTTGTGCTTCTTGTCTAGATTACCTCACTGGGCTAAGAGTCCCTGAGAACTAGTAGGACCAGATCCACTGGGGAAAAAGATAACTTTAACCAAAAGTTAAAATGATGATATTACGCTCTAGCATCCATAGAGTCTAGTTTAGCCATTTCTCAATGAAGTACATTGGAAAGCCTCTTGGGACCCCAAGAATAGCTTGAATAAACTTAGACTTGAATAGCTTTAAGAATGTTTCTAATAGTACAGATCTGGACATCAGAGAGGAACTGGAAGATTACCTTGGCTACAAAGAAGTTGTGGGCTGTAATGATGAAATGGACTTCATTAAAATTGAAAAAGCTAGGCTGAGCAACACTTGTCAGATATAGAAAATGTTCTCTCTAGGATAGCGAGGCCTGGAACAGCACTCCAAGGCATTATGAGTGCATACCTATTCAATGGCGTTCCCATCAATTTGCTAATTATGAATTTTATTATAATTTCATACAAATGCTTGGACTTTAATTTTCCGATAATTATCAGGATTTTCTCATGGGAAGAAGGTCATCCCGTTCCCTATACAAAAACAGGTGTCGAGATTAATGTAAACAAAGTATCTTGTGATTCTGTTATGATTTTTACTGCCACCTACTGTAATGTGTATGTTAGTTATTCAGTGGGGGTGTACATGCTGGCAATATAACGGGAGGGCTAAATGCCCAGCCAGTTCAGTGTGTGTTTGTCTTGTAAAAAGTTAATCATGTAGGTTTTTATAGGTTATGTAGTCTTAACTAGTAACCAAGTAGTGTACCTCTTCTCTGAGAGTGTTTTTTTAGCTAGAGACTTTGTTGTGGTTAAGTCTTGGAAGCTAAGGTGAGAAGAAGTCTTTGTTATATCCTATATTTTGTACGCAACTTGTATTTTATGAAGTTTTGCATTTTTATCAATAAAGACCAGTTAGTTTATATTTTCTGACTGGATTTTCTTTGGAAAGCTAACTATGGATATTGCATTTTGCAAGCTCTCATGCTGATGTGTAAGTTACCTGAAAGCAGGATTTTTGGGACCTTTTTTGCTGCACTCTGCGCAACAATAATTTGCTACTATGTTTTTTTCTCTGAGCAGAAAGAGGCCTTTCAGCGTCCTTATTCCCACCTGGGAGACAGACACGATCACAACATCATCTACATTTAAAAGAGCTGGAACCCATCAATTCAGGGGCATGATGGTTTGGATTATTGGGTTTATATGCGAGTTACAAAGTAGAGGTGCTAGAACCTCACCCCTCTCTGAGTAGTGACAGCTCCAGAGAGGTGGTCCCAGGGGAACATGTGACCCTCAGAATAATGTTGGAATAGAGAGACAGAATGACAAGAAGCAGCTTTTTAATCTATTGAGGATCATCTCCTTTGGAATTAAAACATCAGCTTTCAACTCAATGAAGGTTGCAAAATGGGAGCCTCTGGGCTGGGAAGAGTATTTCCCTGCTAAACGACAGAGTACCAGGCAGTGGTCAAGATTTGATTGGTCCCCTCTGAAACCTGCCTGCTCCTCTGTGAGGATGTTTTCACTAATAACCCAGTGCAACAGTTTTGAATAGAAACAGTTAGCATGTAGCTCGCTGATTGCATTTAGCAGGCTGATGGGTCTATAATTGGCAAAGTCTAATTTATTCCCTTTGTTTTTGTAGCGTGGGATAACAATGGCATGGCTCCAGCCAGTAGGAAAACATGCTGAGCTGTTAATATGGGTGAATAGATAGCAAACACTGGAACACTCCCCCCGCCCCCATCCCCAGTCCTTTTTATTTCTTAATAATTCCAGAGGAGAAAGAATCTCCTGGAGCTTTTCCAGGTTTTAATTGGGAAATGAGGTCCCAGATCTCTGATGTAGACATGGGAGGCCAGTCAGGAAGAACATTTCCAGAGTAGGTCACAACTGGATTATCTAATGATTCCACCATGAAAATACTCTGGAAATTCAATGGATATTTGGCAGATTGGACCAAAATGTCTATCTGTAAGGGAGCTATTAACTAGGCATCAGAAGTGAGAGGTTCTCTCAAGCTTAGCAGCTGCAATTAAACTCTCCCTCTCCTCGCTCATAGCTTTCTTTTTCTTGGATTTCAGAAAGGCTTTATAGCTGTTTTTTGTTTTGTTTTGTTTTGTTTTTTGCTCTAAGAAAGACGGAACTTACTTGGGGAGTTGTTAACACAGAAGGAAGGCCCTTTTTGGCTTTGATGCAATCAGTACTGAACCAGTTTGGATGTAATATGAGGGGACACTATGGCAGTCTGTGGGTAATCTTGGTAGAGGGGCCTGAATAGTAAGGATAATAGACTGATAATATGTTAACACCTGCTCTGGGGAATCTGCTAGGCAGATTTGGGAGTGAAGCTGAAGGAGAGGGTCTGAATTTAAGAGATCTAGCAAGCCTTTTGCCATTCTAGAAGATCATTTATTCCAGACCCACCCTTTTGTGGTGGAACAGAGTGGGCTTTTTCTAGAAAATTTGCACTTGCTTTGAGACCATCTCTTTTTCCCTGTCTTTCACCAGCACCTCTCTCAACTATGATTCACCCAGCCCCAAAGCATCTCCTTCTTCAGGTTGTTGTACCGGTCGTATTTTTCCTCAGCTCCTCAGCTGTGTCTGGCCTTTTCTTTTGCATTGCCTGATTTCTTGTCATCATCCAGTCAAGCATAGCCATGAATATGAGTTTTAAAATGTCTCATTCTGCAGAAATAGTTGGTGGCCAGATTTGGGTATGTTCCTCCTGCTGGTCCACTTGGATGGAACTGTGGGTGTGCCCAGGAACAGTTCTGCAACAGAATGGGACCAGCTCACAAAATAATCTTCGTAGTATTAAGAAATATTGTCACAGTGCATTTTCATGCTAACGTTGTCCCACATGTTTATAGTGTTATTTTTCTGAATTGTTTCATTAAAGGTACATTCCACCTTTCTTCCAGGACCTCAAGGTGGGTCCAGTACTGCCTCCTCAGTGTCCTCATCACTACAGTAACCGCATGAAGTAGGCTGCACCGTTAGACGTCATCCAGTGAGCTTGCAGGTTGAAGATGGACAGTATTACCCAAGAACAAAAGATCTTCTCTCCCCCACCTCTCCAGTCTACAGAACAATATGGCTATGCCAGGAGGATTGGGCATTTCTGTTACTCCTAATTCAAACAGATTCAGTGCCTTAGTTAGCCAGCTCCACTATCTATTGAAATAAGGGCCACCAAAGTCAATATCTCTGTGCCTGGGGTGATTTCAGTATACTGTTTTAGAGCACTGTGTGTTCTGTATGCTTGGCAAAGGGACTGGAGAATGGGCTTCTAATTCTATTCTTGGGTTCTGGATCTACCCAAGGATTGGTAGAGCCTCTAGCCCAAAGCTGCCTCCAGGAAGAAGAAAGAGCCGCATGTTCTCTCAACCGCAGAAAGTGAATAGGCTGCTTTTTCGTCTGTAAGTCAGTCAATTCTAGTAAGATAGAAATGCTGATACTGAGCGTGATCCCTAAACACGTTCTTTCTTTTTCAGTTCTGATGACTACCTACCTACTCATATGCGTGCATATCCTGCACTTTATTCAGGGTAAGCTGTCAGGGTGTTACCCTGGAGGAGAAATTTATCAGTGTAAATATGGCAATGACAGAGCACGGCTAAGCTGTGTATGCAATCAACTCAACTCGTTCAGAGCGCACACCTGAAGGGTGTGGCTATACGACACAACACAAATCACAGTATATAGTAAGGTGCATCATGGGTTATGGCGTGGCTGGTGGTTGGAGTTGCGGCTGGTAGTTGATGTATTGTAAGTTCTGTATAGATTGTACAGTAAATGTCTGTGTACAGTTTTCTACGACATAAGCATCGTTCTGCAAAGTGAAGAAAGAGTAAGAAATGCAAAGCAAAAGAAATTAAAGGCAGGAGACAAAAGAAAAGAAAATCTAAGTCTGATTGTACCAACACTATGCATTAAACCATCCATGCTTTTCTATCCTTGCAAACCATCCGCCTTAGCAGTTAACCTCTAGCAGTATCCCAGTATTGCAAATGGAGGGAATATGTGCAAGGTGAGGTTTACCGTGGGCCGCCTAATTACAGAGGATGGAATCTGAACTGCAAACATGATTTTTTGGCTGATTATTAAAGCAGTTGCCTGTAACAGTACCTGGGAATGACCTTGGAAGAGATGCAGACCAGGCAACAGTCACATAAGAGGCAGCTGAGCCTGCAGAAGGAATGGGGGCGTGACCGATGTCTCAGAATTTCTTGGACTGTAAAGGTGAGGGGGGATGGATGTGCTTTCAGACTTGCAAGATTCTGTTGATGTAACCTTACATTACAATAAAGTTGGAGCTAGTACTTCTGGGTGCTTCTTGGCTGGACTACCTCGCAAGACTGACATTGCCCCAGTCATTAGTAGATAATGTTGCTGGTGCAGGCTTTTCAGAGATTCTGGGGCTGCAGGACACGCGAGGGCCGATTGCTCCAACTGCATCCGGTCTAGAAATCCCTCTGCTGTTGGTGGGGAGAGAAACTCTAACGAAACATATCCCCTGTGGGCCACTGTGGGCCAACCCCTTCTGCCACCTAAAACCGTTTCCAAGCCCAGAGGATGAGTGTCCTTCATTTCGAAGGTCACATTGCTACACGCTCTGCAGCGTGCCAAACCTGTTTGAGTTGCCTGGCAACTGTTATATTTACTTCGTCACACTGACAAAGAGGCATTCGATGTAATAAATTATGCCGAGAATCACCTCTCTTTCCCTGTCTTGTCTCTGCTCCTACTGTCATAATTTGTACTCTCAAAGTGACTTTCTTGATGGAAAGAACCGAGCTGGAAATGGGGCTTAAGCAAGGCAGGTATCCCTCATTTCTTCCTTCATAATAAACCAGTCTGCTTTGCATGTCTTGTCAGCACTGCAAACACAGAGCACTTCCTTCTTTGCAGACTGGTGTCTACCTGGGATTCAGTTCCAGGAATAACCAACCAGCAGCAAGTAAGTGTGAGTGATCTCTGTTGTCAAAAAAAAATCAGCTTTGTGAATGCCTGCTATAAATTGAGTGGGTTGCCCCTCTTTTTGAAATTTCAAAGCTCTGTGTTGTTATGTTAATTTTTACAAATTGCTAGAGTTCCCTCCCACGTGTTTAAATGCCACAGATCCATTGAAAGACATTGTTTAGTTTTCCAACTTTTTTCGGAATAGAGTTGACTGCTAACAACAGAAACTGAATCTATTTGTTATGTTGCATCAGCTTATTTTGGATAGCAGACCAACCTCAGGGTTCATTGTGGAAGATTCATGGGTCATTTTCCAAATATCTACAAACTGACCAAAAAGACTAACTTATTGGGTACGGCTTTATAATTTGTATTCTGTCATTGTAAATTGCCTTGAATGTTGGTCTAAACAGAAACATGGGGCATTCATCCATTAATTAATTAATTAATTAGTCACCAAAGTGTGTGTGTATGCACACACACACACAGGTTTTTTGCAATCCCGCTAATATAGTCTAGAAGGATTACAATTGATAGTATATTTTAGCAGAGTTAGTGTCACCTATGGATTATTTTATTTTATTTATTTATTAATCAAATTTATATGCCACTCATCTCACAAAAAGTGACTCTGGGCAGCATACAACAAGCCAATAAAACAATAAATATATAAAACAAACATTGCCTAAAACATTATATAATAATTATTAAAAAGCATTAAAAACTATAAAAGCAGAACTAGAACAGAAAAAAAATAGAGGGATGTTAATAATGCTGGCCGGTTTAATCTTCATGATTTGCTGAATTCCTGACTGGCTGAAATATATTTATAAGGAATTCTATGCCATGGAGTTCCAGTCAGTTCAAAGCCCAAATCATCTTCCCAGAATTTTTTTTAAAAAATAGGTATTTTTCTTCCTATGAACAGAATGAATCTTCCATGTGGCAAGAATTACCTACATTAAGAAATTCTTCCCCAAAACCCATATGATATCACTAATTCTGAGGAGGCCAAACAAGTCTGAAAAAACTGAACAATTTTACATGATAATGTTTAAATCATAGTTTTCTATGGACAATTCCTTCATACATTAATTTGCCCGAGCTGACTTCATGAACCTTATTCAAATTTTCATTGAAAGTAACAACTTCTTTCATTGATACAAAGCAGAGGAATGCCAATATAATGATGGGTGATCTTTTTGCATTGTTATAAAACACAGGAAAATACTGAAAAAGTGCACTAAATACTTGGAGTGTTTTCTATAATCAGATAATAACAGCCATCAGTTAAAATTAGCCTGTGATTTTCCTATGTAGAATTATTATTCTGAAATTTCTCCTCAAACAGGAAATAAACGTTAAGTGCTCAGTGGGATATAAAATTCTCATTTTAAGAGAAGCAATTACATCATCTATTTTAGTTGAACGGACTTTAACTTGCTTGCTAGAGAATTCAGGGAGTTGGTCCACATATCCAGAAATTGCCCAGATTGGGACACACTGCTCTAAAAAACTTCTGTTATCCAATATGTATTCTTGCCTTTGTCCCTTTGCATTTTGAATTCCCATCTTCTCCTTGTACCACACATTCAAATTCAAATTTGTGCCTTCAAGTCAGTTTTGATCGTGGTGACTGCCTCCTGCAGTTTTCCTGGCAGCATTTTTCAGAAGGAGGCCTACATTATCCTAGATGTCCATATATTTTCACACTCCTGGCAATAATATCAGGCAATGGCATTATATTGTCAGTTCGCTCTGTGTTTCTTACTGAAGAGAAGGACTTTATATGTAGAAATGATAAATTGCAAATGAACCTTTCTTTTCTTGATGTTATTTTTTTCAATGTTTGTTCTTCTAACTTTTCTGGGGATGTTTTTTTTCCCCAGAGCACTACATTTTTTCAACAGAACTCTCCCTAAGATTAATGGCTTAAGTTTAAAGAAACCTGTGTTCCATTTCATTGTAGCTTAATTAGACTTCCTTGGCTTGGTTGTCTGGATTTTGTGCAAATTCTGGGCATGCCAGTTGGCTAGTCTGTGGACAAACGCTAAAATCTCTTGTTCTTCTGAATTTAGAGACCTGAGACAAAATGTACAGACAGTATTCTGTAGTCTCCTCAGTCATTTCATGACAAAATTGTTATTCCCTATCATTTAAGCCCAAATTGGGAACTTGCACTATAATGGAGCATTGCCTCACAGGAATGCAGTCCGATGCCAGAGGTAAAGGCGGTTGGAGTCTGACAGAAAAATGGGCACAAGGCAAGGTCAAATCAAAAATTTAAATTTGAAATTTAAGGCCTATCAAATATATGTATGAATAATTCTTCTGTATTGATTAAGATGTTAGATTAGACCTAGCTCCAAGCCACCCTCAGCTATGCATGTTCCATGGATGACTTTGGGCCAGTCACTATCTTTCAACCCAACCTACCCTCCAGGATCATTGTGAGAAAAACTGGAAGTTAGAATGCTATGCATGCCATGTTCCTGGACAAAATGCAGAATATTACTCTAGCAGAATTTGGTAGCTGGAAGCATTTACTTATCATTTCGTTTGAAATGGATCAAAAGTATCTCCACCATCTGATACCAAGGGTGGTGTTAACGAGAAGAATTTTGTAAAAACAGCATTAGAAAAACAGCTGCAAAATATTATAAAAACAGCTTAGAAAAAGGGGTTCAGGTCTTCATCTTCTCTGCCGATGAAGTGCACTGTAGCAAAAACTGCAAGCTTACCAGAAATTAAGTCTCACTAAATTAGTTGGATTTTTCCCCCCAAGTTAGTGTGTGTAAAAAATACAGCATTATCTTTTGTTACGTAGTCCTAATTTTGGTTAGGTAAGAGCTCTAATCTTTTGATTGGAATTGTGCATGAGATCATTGCCCATCTCCTAACTTAATCCCTGGATTGCCTCAGAGTGGCAGGATTAATGCAAAGCATCCTGAACTAAATTGGGACTGTCAAAAACTATGGAGGATGATTCAGCGCTTCTGAGCATTGCAGCAAAGGCAGATAGTTATAAGGAATCAACATGCTGCCTTGATATGTTCTTCCTCCAGAAAACATTCCTCTTCTGAGAGGAGGAAGAAACAAACCACCATCAGTTCCAGTTTCTACTCATTGGAAGTAGTAGTCAGGGTGCTCTGAGGGAATCCTTTGCCTGCAACAGTCATAATATGGTATCTAATTAAAAGAAAGAAAGAAAAGGTACAGGCATGGGTCCATAAAAAGAAACAGATAGGGACATTGAAATCATTGCACCCATTCTTTTGAAATTTTCTAGATTTCTGTTAGAATTTAGTTTTGCAATATGTGCACTTTCATAAAAATTGGCCACCACACAAGAGGTGAGGCTATTCTTTTTTCAATCAACCCCAATTTTCACAGATTTGCTTTGCACGTCGACTGAAATTTGGCAGTTTTTCTCCACAGAGAAGACATCTACGTCTTCAGATATTATCTAATTCTGTCAAACAACAAAAGTATAGGTTCCTTTCAAAAAATGCAATCTAAGGGGGTTAGCTCCAAAACCTTTGTGTCGATTTCTCTTCTTTCTCTTATATTAGGCAGGCTTCGTTCCTTCTAATGGTTCTGCCATACATGCAAATCTAATTCTATTGGACAACATAATAAAGAATAATTCAAAGCCAAACTTCATGGTCAATGAAAATATTTTCACTCAAGTTTATTATCGTAATGGTATGTGGGAATGACCTTGCAAGACAGGAGGAAGACACGCAGTCTAGACAACGGTCTGATAAGAGGCACCCCCCCAGGTGGGGGTAAGCATGGGAAGCATTTCAGAAGAGACCCTCCCTAGTTTTCTGGAGACTAAAAGAGAGGAGGAGAGAAATACATTTGATGTTGGCCTTGCGAGGTAGTCCAGACAAGAAGCACACCCAGATGAACTAATCCTACTTTATTGTAAGGTTACATTATCAGAATCTTGCAAGACTGAAAGAATTTCTCCCCTCCTCTCTTTTTAGTCTCCATAAAACTAGGGGAAACTTCTGAAATGCTTCCCATGCTTTTCCCCCACCTGCGGACTGAGCTGCCTCTTATCAGACCATTGCCTGGGCTGTGGGTCTTCTCCCTGTCTCCCAAGGTCATTCCCACAAACCATTACAATTATATATGTATCACAGAAAAAATGAGAAGGAAACCAAAAATAAATGAAATTTGATTTTTTTTCTGAGTTTGGTTGACATGAGATGAAACTCCTTACAAACAAGAAACATGCTTCCAAAATATAAAACACCACCTGAGATATCTCATTATACCTCAAAATGAGATCATTGTCCCCCAAAACACTATACCGTATTTTTCCGTCAATAAGACGCCCCCATGTACAAGACGACCCCCACTTTTCCAACCCAAAATTAAGAAATCAATATTTTAAAGATAGTGCAGAACACATTTTTATTTAGTAATTAGTTAACATTGACCTGATCCACTCCTCGGTGGGAGGAGGTCCAAACCGTCTCTCTGCAGTTCTATTTCCATGCTCTTTTGCATAACTGATTACATTCAATCACGAGTGAAACTGCCGATAGCTTGTCTCTGCAAACAGCCTTCCTCTAATTGGTTTGTTCAGCATCAGCTGACGTCAGTTACATCAGGCTCGTGATTGGAGGATGTTTGGGAGACAAGCTATTTCACTCGTGATTGGAGGCTAGCAATAGGAGGAAGCTGCCTGCAGAAACAAAGTATGGGCAGTTTTGCAGCCACGAGGTTCTCTCCTCGGCTGACTTCCTTGAATAAGATGCCCTTCAATTTTTAGCGTAAGGATTTTAGAAAAAAGTATCGTCTTATAGTCGGAAAAATACGGTACTTTCTCATAAAACGACATTGCTTACTTATAATTGTAAGACACATAACCCACTTTTCTGTTCTCTTAAGTCTCAAGTTATTCATTTCTGTTCAGCACCTACCTTACAAGATTAAAAGTATCAGCTGTATTGGCCTCCTTGGGTTCAAAAAGCAATGGATGGTTTTTCAATCAGATCAAGAGTTTATTCCTAGAACTGTTCCCAAAGCGATTGATATGCTGAAATATGAAAAGACCTCTCAAGTTGCCTTCCATTTCACTGTTGTAAAATTTACAAACAAAAAAACATTATATTTTAACCAAAGAATAAAGTCAAATGTTTTAAACCTTGGTCATTTGATTCTGATCGTTTTCTAAAATCATTACTCATTACCATAGCAACTCAGAGTAGCAGCTATTTTAAAAAATCACACATGCACACACACCCATTAAGAAGCAGTACATCTGTGGAATTTCTCATAAAAGTCCAATGAGGGTCCAATTTAAGAAAGATAATCACAAAGAAAAGGAGGATTGCCAAATTAAACAATTTACAAATATTGTGTCATTCCAAAACTGACGATCTTTTGAGCACCTGACTGGGGTATTTAGGGAATGGCTTTCCCAGTTATCCCCTTGGGAACCTAACTTTTACCCCGTGAAGATTATTTATGAAAGAAGTCAAATGTGTTGCTATGCAGCATATGTAACTAAACTGTTCAAGCTGTTTCTAGCTCCTCCTATCAGAAATCAGTCATGGCTAAAACTGAGCATTGCTTTATAATAATCACCCTCTTGTAGCAATAAATAGTAGATAATCCCATCAACTGGATATGAACATTAATTTGTAAAACTTTGTTTTAATCTGTACAGTTCCCAAATTGTTATGCATAATTCTATTTAACTAATTTTACTCCCACCCACCATAGGCCAGAGCAATCAATCCTGTGGAATCATTACAGTGGGATATTGAACAAACCAAGGATGAGAACACCCCCTTAGTTTACTACAACTCAATTTTATTAATGAAATTATTAGTAGTAGTAATGTTTCCTATCAATGCTGTCGCATAATCGCTCAGACAAAAAGGACTTCTGTCAGTGTATGATAGGTTTCTTCAGAGGTCAGATCATTGTGGTCCACCTCCAGCCTCAAAAGTCTTTCCTGGCATTGGTCAGCATAGCTGTCCCTTGAGATTCATCCAGCTGCCCTTTATATCATGGATCTTTTGCAATTTTTAGCAAATTCTTTAGTTAAAGCATATCTTTGGAGGCCTAACTTACCTCTCTCTGGGCAGGTCTGCTTATCAGTTTTCTACCTCTCCCCATTTCTCTAATCAGTTGTTTGCAACTTCATAACCATATTCTCGCCTCTTCTTCAGCCTCTTGTAAATTTTCCCACTCATCCTTCATCCATACTCTAAGGTAGCTTTCGTCATTTGCAGAGGTCCCATTCAGCATAAAACAGCTGATAATGGAATTGCAAGCAATGAGAAGGTGGGTCTGTCGGGATTGAAGGGTTAAGTTCCAGAGCCTGTGGTCATCCTCTTCCTCCCATAATAGTCATCTGTGCAATGTGCCTGTATTTGCTGCTTCTCTGCCCAGTTTTGATCAGTCTCAATGGGTCAACTCAATCATGTGGCCCCACATGGATTCTTCATGGCAGCTGGTCTTCCTCTCCTTCACAGCAGCTTGATTGTTTGATAACTGAGGGAATAATCCCACTCACACCAGGTGGCTAATACTAGCTTCTTTGCTTCCTGGGGCTCTTTCATGATCTCAGTGAAGGGGTCTCACCGGATTACATCACTGGATTCTAGTGCTGCCTGCAGGCCTTTGGGGCGATCATGGTGAGCCGCAAGGGTTTGTGGCCAGCAGTGACATCCAACGATGCGATAGAAAACCCCGTCCACTGAGATCATGAAAAGGCCATGCAGAGCAAATCAGCTAGTAAAGGATACATCCCAAATTTGGGATGTAAAAACAACAACACTTTGCAGATAACAGGATCGGGTCCTTCCCCTTATTTTCATTATCACTTCAAATATTTGCCTGGATTTCACACTTCATTAATATGACGACTTTCGATATGACTATTTCCTTTTATAGCTAGCCTATAAGTGGTGTAAGTGGTGACAGAGATGCAATTCATCTTCAGTTGAGCTCCGGCAATATTGTCACTTTCTTTTCTTCTTCTTTTTCCTTCCACAACTCTTTGTTAAAATAACATTAAACTCAGCCTTGAAACAGGAAGGAATTCTGGGAATCAGCAAACAGAAAAAAGCCAACAGGAGATCTTTGTAAGAGAAATATTTGTAACACTCTTAAGCAAAACAGCAGCACCACCAAAAGGTAAGAAAAGTCTTCATTTCACCAGTTAGCGTTCTGCAAAGCAACTTTTCTCAAGATTGCCTTTGTGTGTTTCAATATTTACCTTTACTCAGATCCAGGAAAAAGAACTGTCCTCTCAATATGTTTTATTCCAGTGTCTGGAATAAGTTTATATATATGTCTGGGTATATATATATAAAGCTAAACAGAAAAGAACACACAACAGAATCAGAAATCCCTGAAAAAACTGATACACGCCCTAGAGAGGAGGCAGTTATTTAAAGTTTGGACCTTCTCAGGGAAAGTCTGAACTCTTCACATTTCTTTCTGTCCAGATGTAAACCTGAACTAGATTGTGGATTAAGTTAAATAGAATATTTCTGGAAATGGCTGCATTGTGGCAGACTACTGAAAATACTACATTCTGCCAATACATCTTTTTAAATAGAATAACTGTTATCTATAAATATATGAAGTCTTTTCTGATATAATAATTAAAATCTATTTTTTAAAAGTTGATCTTGTGAACATTGTTGAGATTATAAAAATCAGTGACCTTTCATTTGGTTCTTCCAGAACATCCTTCATTGTTTCTTCTGCCTTTGGGTAAAACAAAACAAAAAACTAACAAAAAAGGCTTAGACAACATTATACTGGAGCAAACGACAGCACAACAATCTTCCTAAAATAGCCTCTCCCCTCCCCTACTTTATAGCAAAGTCTATTTGTTAGTAAGCCAATAATTAATTATTTTCAGCATGATCTTGAAAATTCACCCCAGGAAAGGTTTTTGGCTCACCTGGCAGAAAGCAACAGAAGTATTAACTACTCTTTTTCCAGAAAAAAACTCCAAGTCAGGACCGGACAAAATGAGACAGAAATTTTAAAAGGGCCATTACGATCATGCCGCTTCCTAAATTAGCCACCAAAGGGTCAAACTCAAAGGTCCCTCAAGATTCCCCACTGGGTTTCCAATAGTAATTGATAGGAGGCAGCAATGTACATTAGCAGCTCCATGGGAAAGAGCTTGATGGGAAAGTGATGGAGGAAGGAATCTGCTATTACCATCTAAGATCAGAACGGCGCTTGTCTCTAGGAGGCCATTCTGCTTGTGATACTAATATTGTATTCTCAAGAAACAATTAAACGGTCAGCTGAAACTGAACAGCTGCCTGAGCGCTAAAGGTTTAAAAGATTAAGATGCATTAAAATAGGAATAGTCTATGGGTCTATTACTTTCTCTCCATTCTGGTGCTCCATTTTGCCAGAAAGCTAGTTCATAGTCTTGGTGTACACTAGTTGAAGGCTGTCCTTTCACTATACAGCAAGGAATGTGCGTGTTGATCTTGCTCTCAGGCATAGCAGTTAAGAGGGGATGTGACCCAGCGGTTTCCTCGCCATCTCAGTATTTACATCTAACAATCACTTGATTATTTGGGGTCATGAATGTCTCTTTGCAGAAGCAGAGGTGACATGAAAGCAAGATTCTTAGCCAGGCTGATAATTTAATAAGCTGGTGCTGAGGGTGCTGAGAGCGCTCAGTCCTCATCAATAAAACTGTTGCTTGTAGAGATTTAGGGTTGCCGATAAAGAGACTCAGCAGCAGTTTTCCCTTTTACTTCAGGACAATGACTTTGAAATTTTAAAAGAATAATCATAGCTAAAAGTTAGTAAGGCAGGAATGAATTGCACATCTAGATTTCAGCTAACTTTCTGGTTATTTGTTATCTTTCTGTGTTGATAGCAATACACTTTTCCAAATTAGCTTTCTCACATATATAACAACTTGTATGTTACCTGAATTTTTTAACCTCTGATGTCTGACACTCTTGTACCACATCTATACCAAGGACTAAACTCCTGTTGATGAATTCAGGTAAATCTTTTATTCTTCACATTATTATAATAATCCTTTTTCTATGCTTGTGTCTTTCCAAAATAAGTAATTTATATGCAAGGACACTCTCAGAAGATATAGTCGATTAGAATAAAATTTTCAACTACAAGTGATATAAGCAAGCAAGGTATAGATTTCTTTACCTGGAGATAATTCAAGCCAAGAAGTTTTAGCTTATAGTAATTAAAAAGAAAAAAGAAAGAAAATCCTTGAACTTAGCTCTCCACTAGCAGCAGAACTCAGGTTCAATAATAAAATGAATCATGCCTATTAAGCAATTCTGTTGTAGTTGTGTGGCCATCTAGGCTGCTAAGAATAGAGAACAGCAAAGATGGATGATCTTGTGTGATTGTTTAGTTTCAATATAATGTTGGCCAACTTAGTTGAACCATATGTTGTTTATGTCCAAAGGGAAGGGAATGAAACAGAGAAAAGATGAAGGAGGAACTCCATAATTCCTTTGATAGCCAGTTTGCTTTCCTGTGATAATGGATTTGCAGGTCTCCTGGAATCGCTCATTAGCCCAAAGGCTATGAAAGCAAAAGTAACACTTTATATCCCCAGTGTACATCATTATCACATTAGAAACCTTTTTTTACATTATTATGATTATCTGGCTTGCTTTGAGGGTTGAAAAATAGCCTATTTTACTCCGGGCTGTCTGGGAGCAGCCTGTTCTAGCTTATTCCTGATTTCCAAAACAGATCCGGGAAACCCTGAGCATCATGCATCCATTATTTAGAAGTAGATGGCATCTGTCTGTTGTTGTTGAACATACCATTATGAGGAAATGTAGTGATTTATATGGTAGAGGTTTGAGGCTTCAGCCCAGCAATGGTGGAACTAATTAAGCCAGCTTCAGCCTGCTTCTTCCAGCAGTAACACTTCTCTTCCTAGCCGGGTAATGAAACGTTTGCAAGAAAAGAACCAAGCTCAGAGAACCCCAAGGACTCCACTTCTCTTCCTCTTTACCCTGTGGTGGTGGACATGGTAGCAGTGATGCTCCCTTAGACAGAAAGGTTGTGTTACTGTGTCATGGTTAGAGTCTAGGACTGCAGAATGAGGGACAGAATAAGCAGCTTCCATCGAACTCTCTGAACCACTGTACACTCATCAGTGTCAGGCCTAGCCCAAGGAACTCCAGGAGACCATGCAGATTCAGTTCAGCAATGTTTATTAGCTACAACCTCTAGCAAGAATCTTCCCAGACTGAAACTAGTTCCCAGGGTCAGCCAGTCAACACAGAGTGAATTCCTCAGGGAGGTGCCAGCCTCATCCTCTTATCTCTTCCCCGCCCTTCAGGAGACGAAAGAGGATGCTTCCCTCCCTGAGTCCGGCCTTCATAATTCCATTCCATCACAATCAGCTTCTTTCTCCTTCTCCTGCTCCTCCTGCACCTGCTCATCAATGGATACATCCCAGAGGGCAATGAGAATTGTGCAAATCGAAGGGATGGTGGGAAGAATGAGTGATGTCTGTGCCTCACTGTGACGGAGCTGATTGTCAGCTCAGTGAACTTTTTACCCAAACACACATAAAATAATTAAGCTAGCACTCACAAAACATTGTTATACAATTGCTAAGGATGAGAGACTGGGAAATAATTTCATGGAGCAAACAGTACCAGATCTCTCCCCCAAGTTCTGTCTACTGTTCTCAGTCTCCTTATTACCCTTCCTTATGTGCCTGAAGAGGGGCAAGAAAGAGTGATATTATCACAATGAACATTTGAGCCAAGAACAGACTTGTTAATTTCTTAATCCAAAATTTCCGCATCTTCTCCTCTGCTCATCTGCTCTTCACCACAATGTTTCGAGCAACTAAGCACCAAAAGACTTTTTAATAAAGAATCCCCCCCTCTTTTTTTTTCTTTTGGTGGCAATGCTTAAATCAGCAAAAGCTTTTCAGCTAGGCAAGGCTGATCAGGTAAATAAAAAGGTGTTTCCTATTTCCTTGAGTTCATGCTTTGCCTATCCAGTTTTAACCACCCTAATTATTTTCCATAGGAAAGGCAGATTACTGTGATAGGCACCAATTTTATTTTATTTTTTTTAATGCACGGTCTCCAGTTTAAACCTTGGGGAAATTAGTGGGAGAAATTTCTCCTACAAGATAGCGGCTCTCAAGAGCATTCAGCTATGTTTGTTATCTGAACACAAACACAATAGCTATACAGACCTGGGCACTTTGTTCATTGACATATGTGTCATTTCTAGTAGGTTGGCAAAGAAGAAAAAGTTGGAAGATATTTAATGCATGTGTCCCTGTGTCCCAATGTTTCCAAAACAGCAAAATAGAGAATATTGTATCAGAAAACACAGACTGGAACACATAACATTTTCAAACAAAGGAGATTTTCAAAGAATCATTAAAAGCATTGTTTGCCCTATTTTGAAAAGTTTGGTTAGAATAACAGGGCTACCAGATTTGGGCTACAAATAATTTGTACCTGTTGCCAGCGAAGTTTTTCCAGATTTGGTGGCCCGATTTAAAACTACCATAATAGAGCATTTCTGTACTACCATCTTTTGATTTCTTTGCAGAGGCTGCTAGGTACAGCACAGATTGTAACTTGAAATTTAACTGCACCGTGTTTCTAAAATGGAAATCTAATCTAATTAGTAGTCACATTACAATATAAATCAACTCAAGTAATTTGTATTTATTTAGAACACTAGAAAAAGCATTTTTTTTTCATAATGGGTGAGTGTTTTATGATTCAAAATGGATTTTTCATGAGTCATTCCAGACTGGAAGCAGCTTCACCTTTTCTGCTCAAGTTGTAAATCAAAAATTGCACCCATCAAATGTATACATGTTTTCATTTTGTAGCTTCCATTTAAATGCAAATTCTGCCATTTAAGCAGAACTTAGATGTACTTTATTGCAGTGCAATTACCATATCCGTTCTCACCAGATCTCCCTGTAATAAGGTCATGGGTCATTTTTTTTCCCAAGCCCTCAGCAAATGCAACTGAAATTAAAGAAGTCAGTATCTATTGCAATTGGAGATGCAAATGGATGGTGAGAAGAAAGTCTTTAAATATCTTTCACTTCCTATCCTTACACAAAACAATTATCATAGACACCTTCTGTCTTGCTGTAAGTGAACTTCAATTCTACTGAGAATGGTTTGAAAGCTTGTTGTTGTGAGAAGAGCTAACTTAAAACTAGATTGCAAATGCATGCAGGCTTGTAAGCACCTTTGAAAACTGAATTCCTTCTACATAATATATAGGATTGTGCTGGAAGCTACAAGCCTACGTCTGCCTCGAGCAAACTAAGTGGTTTTAGACAAGGTCTCCTGCTGCAATTAGGAATAATGATTAATTTAGAAGAACAGTGTGAGGATTAAAATAAAATAACATAGCTGACTTTAAATAGTCTGACCACTTGCCCTATTTACACGCATTAAGGGGCAATCAGGTAAGCATTAAGTTAGCCACGTCAAAGTATTTGACTATGTTGGTTGAATCAGGACCTTTAGTCTGAGGGGAGCAGGGACAAAAAGTCCAGATGACCCCCTCTCACATCTTTCCTCACTTGCTTTTAACCACAGTGGGAGCATAATCTCTTTATTCTGCCACATCTCCATGAGACTGCCTTCATCTCATGCGTAACCCATGAATGAGACAAGCCTAAATAACTATTCCAGTTTTAAAGGAGTGGTTTCCTCCTTAAGCCAGCAGCACTCCACAGCTGTTTTAACATGCATAAAATTTAATGCACATTATCTATGTTCCAGGCAACACAGCCAAGGGACCTGTAGGACACCTATTGGCCATTTCAGACATGCCTCGCTCCTGGCACCAGGGCCATTGTTGTTTTTCCCTCAGGCAGGAATGAGCAGGGCACAGCGGCTGACCCCTACTGTGCTGGGCAGCTCCATGCAGCACCCCCAAAAGCTGATTGACAGCTGAAAGAGCAATGTCATGAGACAAAGACTCTCTCAAAACTTGGAAAACAGATGGCTCTTCCACTTCCCAGCTTCCTCGTTTTCATAATCCCTTGTGCACTCTTTCAGAATTGCAGAGTCCAGTCTCAGTCTAGCATGGGGAGTAAATGATAAGCCTAGGGCTACAGTATCTGAGCTGCAAACATTGAGACAAATACTAGTTGGTAACAAGAAATTAGAGCTTTAGACATGGCATCTTCTGCTGGACCCCCAAAGAGGAGTGCTGGCAGCATTTGTCTATGTATCAGTAGGGAGGTGGGAAGAGTTGTGATGGAGGGGAAGGTGCTTGTGGAACAGCTGGCGATGTTTTGTGAGAGTCTGGGTGTGTAGTTTGCTGTAGAACCTGAAATCCAACATTCCGGGGAGTCACCTTTAATGCTGGGGGGCAGGGAGGGTAGGGACATTCTGTTTCCTGTGACTGACAAAAGCTAAGCTGGAGATGGAAGTTTGGGTTTCCCTCCTCAGGCCCACCTAGTGATGGGAAGGAGATCAGTGGGGAAGGAAAGAAAGGGAAAACGCTCTTTCACAACCACAGTTGAATTTGAGATGAATTTATCACATGCCAGATCAAGCCGCACCCCAAGTATGGGGAAAGACCTCTTGTCAGTGTGATTGTTTCTCCATTGGTTTTGTCCACAGGAGCCCGTGGGGGGAATCCAAAATACTGCAAAAATACTTGAAGTATATTTTAATTGATCAATTTTTACTGCCCTGAATGAAATTATTGATCCATCTGATCATTTCAAGTATTGAATCCACAGTTTAAATGGGTCCTCTTCCAGTGGTGTTGGGCAATAACTCTCACTGTGTCCTGGAAGGCTCTGGAGGGGGCCCACTCTGCTTCCCTCTGTGACACCTGCAGAAGCCAGGCAACCCATGAGGGGCTCGGTCTGCAAGCGGTCACCTTCTACACAAACTTCCCCCACAAATAGGGGCCCTGGTGGGTTGTACCAATCAATTGGGCAGGATTCATTCCATATCTTCTAGCTTGCCTCTTCACATGTTTTTTATATATAATATTTTAATTAAATTTTTGCATAGATAAAAGCTAGCTAATAGAGAACTAAAAAAGATATGCAAACAAAAAAGAGAGAAAGAGAGGAAAGAAAGGGAAAGAAACATATATAAAAGGTGACTTCCCCCTCCTTCAGTAAACATTTACAGTAACTTAAGACCTTCTCTATTATTACAACAAAAAAAAAACCTTCTTCTTCCCATTTGTCATGCCTTAATAATAGTCAAATTATATTTAAAAAATCATCAATCTTACATAGCAAAAGCAGTAAGAGTACCCATAATCATAACCCATATATTTTAACCTTAAACAAATAAATCCATTATGTATTTTTAACTATAACTTTCTCTAATAAGTAAAACATAGAAGATTCATCCCCATAGCATAAAAATACCAACAATGAAATGTTAGACTAAATCAAATAGGTCCCTTTTACCTTCAAATCTATAACTTTCTCTAACAAACAGAACATAGAAAGTTTATCCCAATATGAAAAAAATCTTTAAATCCTCATCGTACAATCCTGGTCATAATAAAAAATTCCAGTAGTAACAACTCAGAATCACAACTTATACAATTTGTGCACTTTGATCAAATAAGTCCACTTCGAATTCCTTTTTCTTCTTTTTAACAGACTTGATCTTCAGTTGCTTCTTCAAATAAAATCCCACATAATAATCTCTTGTCATTTCCTCCCTGTCTATTTCCATATTTCCCTTCTGTGGATCCAAAATAAGATGGCTCTCAGAGTCACTCTTCTGATTTATAATCTGAATATCCCCTTTAATTGTTAAAATACCATCTAACATAACTTGTAGGTCCCATGCATCTTCTTTCTCCATGACACTCTTATAGTCAAACATGTTTAAGTCTCTTTTCAAATCCACAACATCTTCTTCCATGTCTTCCATATCTCTTTTATAATCTGACAGTTTTATAAAGACCACTTTAAGATCCCTAATTCAAATCATCCTCAGCCTCTGTTTTATCCAATAAAATCTTTTTTTCTTCTATAGCCTCTGTTAACTCCACTTTAGGAGTATCAAAAAGTTTTTAAAAATATGTCCTGAACACATTGTTCCTGAGCCGACTTAAATTCTTCTATAGTAAGATAATGTTCCTCCATTATGTTAGTAACTATCTTTTCCTTTAACTGCTCTCTGGTTCCCTCTAGTTAACCTTCAAAGCCCAGTCTTATCTTTTGTTTCTTTTCAGAGTCAAAATTTTCCCACATTAAGATTTCTTACAGTTAATTCCAAAATCTTCAGCTGTATTTTTGAAAAATTTAAAACAGTCTATAAAAACTATTATTTCAAATCCATCTGGCCCCTTAACTGTCCACAGTCAACTTTCTAAACTCCCTTTTGCTGTTTCAAAAATTAAACTTTTTTTTCTTTTTAATCTTTAAACTTACCTAATTCTTCTTTCTTCAGGGATAGAAGGAAATTCTCCCTTTATGCAGCAACTTGCCTTTCAGAAGGTTTTTAATTCTAAATAAACTGTTAATAGGTAGTTTCCTTTGTCAGTTAAAAGAGGAAGTGTATGCAGATTTAGTATCCTTTTGAAGGCTCTGAGCCGGGGCTTGGGCTCAATGTTTCCCAAGACTTCCAGAGTGCTCAACCTGCCAGAGATCGCTAATTTGCTATCTCTTCACATAGTGTCCCTCCTTACAGAGGGAGCCTTTGTAAGGAGTACTTGTGGGTGATCCATCCATCTCCTTTGTTCAGAGATGGTTCCACAGAGCCAGATCTTTTGTCAGCTCCTCTTAACTGCCACAGCCCTCAGCTCCACAAAAACAAAGCCATCTTCAATCTGATATTACTCTCCCGGAAGCCACCTCTTCACATGTTCATTATTTATAAGTACCAAAAAAATTGAAAAAGCACTACTATATGCATGCATACTATAGGGTATATTTTTATTATACCCTAAAGATTATTTTGATAATTCTACAAAAGCTGATTTCATCATGAAACAGCACAAGCTGCAATTTATTAAGAGGTTTTGCAGTATTTCTCAAGATATAAACAGAAACCAATGCTTTTATTACATGTACTGTATTAGTTTACTGATACAAGGACTCTGCTGTCACACAAACTATTTTCCGAATATCTTCTCTCTATTATTTCATTTCATTTCCCTCTGACCTGTCCCCTTTCGCAACCACTCAGATATCAGTGTATAACTATAAGGTTTCTCTGACAATAATATTCCATGCATCGAATGCAGTGTAATATGGTCCATGAAAGTTGTTGTGATAACACATTTGCTAGGCTTTAACATTCAACAAGATTCTTGTTTATTATTTGCTTGCCATTGATCAGAAAGCTACTACAGAGTTGTATCTTTGTGTGTGTGTGTGTGTGTGTGTTTAATCTGTCAGTAACTTCACTGCTGATTCTGTTTAAGGAAATCTATTTCTCTCTTCTAAACTGCCCAGGGATAACGAATGAAATGAATGAAAGTGCCTTGGCTGGTAGATTTCTTACTGGTAAATGTTCTTTGGATCTTCTGTTTTGTTGGTGGAATTTCTGCAATAATTCAATGAATATTAAACAGAACAATACATTATTGAGAATATATAGGGTTTGAAATTGTTTTCCTAGATTAAAAAGAAATGAAAACTGTGTAGATTTTTTGTATGTGATTTAAATATTAATGCAGCCACAATCTGTTTTTTTTTCTCAAATCCAAACTAGATCACTTATTAGCAACATTATGAAAAGCCGTGAATGAAGTGAGACAATTTCTGTAGTGATGTACATAGAAGGGCCAGACTGATAACACATCTCAGTTAGAAGTGCTTATGGAATCTGCCTCTCCTAAATTCTATCATGAGAAAGCTGGGTTAACCATTTTGCAATTCCTATATGAAATCCACACTTCCATTACAACTAGGATTATTTGTTAAAACTCATTAAAGGAATAATCACAAAGAACACGTTTGAATCCAGAAAAATAGATTCAATCATTAGAAGCTGATAATTAGACCAAGTTTAAGTTTAATGACTTAATTAAAACTGTTTGTTGCTGTCACCATTGTAAATTGGAACTGTAATAGAATGGCTACATAAGAAAAAAGGAACTTAGTCACTGTCCCAGTTGATTCTTTGTCCTGATTTTTCTTCAAGTTTCAAGGACCGTAAATGTGCAACAACTCAGACCTTTTTCCCTAAGATAAAATCAGATAATAATTGTTCACTGCAAATTGAATCAATAGTAATGAGATAATTCCTAGGAAGGAATCTGGCCAGGCCATTTCTGTGATCTCATTACATCAGGGATAACTGTATCGGGGATATTTGCATAACCTTTCTTGTTTTCCTTCTGTTGCATTAAAGTCTTTTATCTGAGAGCATCCATGAAGGAGGCAATAGCTGCCCAGTGTCATTTGCTCAGCAACTCTACCTTTGTTGTTCTGGTTTCTTATATTGTTTTGAAAGTCTCAGAAGCATCAGAGAGACTAAAAGAATTTCTCAAAATAATAGGACTAGAAGAAATTAGCTGTCCAGACTCTGCTTAAAAATATGCAATGAATGGGAAGCCAAAGTCTCTCTGGAAGTTGGTTCTAAATCCATTCTTAACAGAGCTATTTTTTCCCCCTAACTTTCAGTCAGTATCTGCCAACCTGTAATTTAAAACCATTATCCAGTTCCCTGCCCTCCAGAATGTTGAAAAATAGGTCTTCCCCCTCCCTTAGTGTGACATCCTCTTAAATATTTGAAATGCTATCATAGTTCCATCTGTCTTCTTTTGTCAAAGCTAAACATTTCCAATTCTTCCAATTTCTGTTCATAAAACTGGCTTCCAGGGGAGGCATGGTGAACTAAAGATGGTTCTGTGAAAGTGGAACTGACAACTGCAGCAAAGACCAAAGAACCAGTGAGTAGACTGGTCCCTTGGAACCTCTCCAGATAAAGAGAGAGTGGGAGATTGCCCACATACTCCAGACAGCTGCTCCCCACAAGGAGACTGCAGGAGAGTTGTTTTCCGTGGGTTTGAGCAACAGGAGATGATGGGATTAGCTATTTTGCTCACAATCATGGCAGAGACTTTAAAAGGACACTAAGTTTGCAAACCTCACTTTCTAATCACTTTCAGAAATTGCTCATTAACTGCTTCTAAGCTATTAGAGACCTTCGGAATGACAGGTTTGAAAACGCTGGGTGAATCTGCCTTTAATTCTGAATGAAAGAAAATTTTAATCATAAGCTTAAAAATTTAAAGACTCTGAAATAAACAGCAAAAAGCTAAATACGATTTTGATCTTAGAAATTTATAAATGGACTAAAGGTGCAAATAAAATTGGAATATTGAAATTTTTACAATAAGATTTTGGAATTAATTATAAAATACAAACAACTTTTCATGGGAAATAGATCTTGCTTTGATTTTTACAAGGCATAACATAAATAAATAATTTCATGATTTCAAAAACTGGACACTAGAGGGGACTAAAGATTTTAGGTAGAGGAAAGATATACAGGCCTGTAAGATGGTGCAAAACATTATGACAATAAAAATACTGAAGGAAATGTTTAAAGAATGGAATCAGAAAATAGTAGCCACAATATCAACAATGTCAGTAATGATGTCTGCTTCTATGGATAGACTATATCCAAAAGATGTTATTGAAGAAATATCAGATGTAGAACAAATTTTATCTGACAAGATAGAGATGGTATCAAATCAAAATCAAACACTCCAGGTTCCTTTGATTAAACATTGCCATCTATTGGGGCCCTGGAAGCTCACCTTCTCTATAGCAGTACCTGCCCTCTGGAACAAGGTTCCCCCCCAAGATTTAAGCGACACCCAATCTACTGGTGTTTCAAAGGGCCTTGAAGATCTGGCTCTTTGCCCAGACCTTTGATGAAGGTGATTGAAGCCCCTTTTTTCTTTATTCCCATCCAGTTTTGTCATTTCTGCCCTCTTTATTCCCCCCCCCACTCTGTTTTTAAATGTTTTTAACCATTTGTAAACCGCCCAGAGTCTCTGGGAGTCGGGTGGCATATCAATTTAATTTATCATTATCATTATTATCCTGATGTAACATAATCCCTCTTGTTGGAGAAAACAGACTCCAAACAGAAGTTGTGGTGTCAGCCTTTTCTTTGTGTTTCTTTTTGTTGTCTTCATTGAACAGACGGTATGCTCACTCTGAACTTTACCTTTCCTGACAATCTCTCTCTCCAAACCTGTGTTGTGGGAAAGATGCCCACTTAAATGCACTACTTAAATAAGGAATCAAAGCTTTTGGAGATAGATGCAACAAAGTATGTTTTATTGGCCTGCTAACTACAGAGATCACTGGGCCCCCAGCCAAATGAACACAGAAGATCCCAAAACTAAGCAAGGTTACAGGTTATATTCCATCCAAAATGTTACATAGGAATGATAAAGAAAATAGTGATCATCATACCGTGACCTTTACACCAGAATGTAGCACCTGATAATATGGGATGAACTTTCTATGGCTATCCATTCCTCTCTATTAACAGGACTATACACCCACCCCCATAACTATAGATATTAACACCATGTACCATAAACAGTGGCATTTATTGTGCCTGTATACTGCTTCCATTCACACCAAACAGCAGTCAGTTTCTATTATCTGCTTCCTCTCCCTCCAGGGTCATCAAGCAGTTTCAGTTTGCCTGCTCCTTTTTATTTCTGTGCTTTGCTCATGCATGTATCATGTCATCATACATATTAACTCTCCACACTTGTATGCACTCTTGATGTTCTGTTCTTCTTTCCATTCCTGTATATGTCCACTTTTGTTCTCAGATCTTCATCTAGCTGTTTGTGCAGCCTCATTGGCCTTTTCTGCTGTCCTCTATTTCTCTTCTTTTTATTTATCTCCCTTTTTAGGAACTTCCACTCACCTTGAGATCTTTTTCCCATTAGCTTCTCCTGCCATGGAATCGTATTTAATTCAAAGCTCTGAGTCATTACAATTTGCTTTTTTGAAGTCCAAAGCATTTGTTCAACTACGATCAGTTTTACAGTTTTACAGTTTCATTTAAAATCAAGAATTACTGTACAGAAATATCGTCATTTCTCCCCAGTGTTTGTGCTACTGCCACATCCTCAACCATATCTTCTAAAGAAATGAATATTACTCAGCCAGCAGTGCTTTAACCGTACCACAACAGCAAAACAGTGAAATAGAAAAACAGAGGTGTCATAATGAAATAGTGTAAGAGTGAAATAACATAACAAGCTAAAGTAGTGCAGTTGTTAAATTTCACTCTAGGGCTTGGAAGTAAATCACAGCTCCTCAGACAGTTACCCCTTGCTTAACTTTCCACTTAACTTGGTAGAGGACTGTTGGGTTCTTGGTGTTCTCTGAGCTTGGTTGTTTTCTTGCAGATGTTTCATTACCAATGATGCCACAATGGCACTGATAACGTAGGTAATGAAATGTCTAAAAGAAAGCAACCAACCTCAGAAAGCACCAAGGATCCAACAGTTCAACCCTGAGCTACAGATATTCTCTTCTATTGGCAGAGAATTCTAGGTTAGAATTAGAATCCATATTGCAGACAGCTGATTGCCCACTGCAGAGCAAAGAATTCAGTGCCTTCAGTTATCCATACTCCAGAGTGTATAGTCTTGCCTTTTTTCTCCTGCTTGTCCAAGTTAATCATTAGTTGGCACTTTGCTTGTTGGCAACTGAGATTTGTTTATGTAACAGTCTACTCCAGTCTGGGAATTACTGGTTTCTACCTCTCCAGTTTTTAGCTCTTACGGTACCACTCAATCCTGTTCGTTCATCTTCACTTTGTTTCTTATGGCACCATCAGTTAAAAAGCTTACTGTACATTTCTTCTTGTAGCCTTTTCAGCCTCCAGAGTTAGCCATGCACACACTGTTGTTTGAGGAGGTAGAAAGAAAGAAGACCCTGAAAGGTTAAGCCAGAGATGTTGCTCAGATATCTGCAAAGAAAGATTAGTAAGGCCATCCAAAGTGGAGGAAAGGTTGGGAAGCAAGAGGGAAAAGAACAGTCCAAGTTGAGTTACTTCCCTAATAGTTCAGAAGTGGCACGGCCATAGAAATGGTTGAAGTGCAAGTACGTGACTGTTTTTTGTTTTTGTTTTAGTAAACATATTATAGTGGAGAGACAAAGTTAAAAATAATCAATGCAGATGGTTGAGAGATAGTGAGTGCACTGCAGAATAGGGGAATATTCATTGTTAAGAACTGCAAGGAAACTGATAACAAAGGATGGGCTTCATCCCGCATCTTCTGAGTCAACCAGACAACTAGCTTGTCCCACCAAGTGCATCAACAGTAGACAAATTTGTGCTATCATCACATTTGAAGTCAGAAACATAGTTTTAGGCCTAGCCTCTAAAAATGGAAGCATCAGAGGGAAGATACTGAAATGCATTATTTTAGGAGCAACATGCTTTGGAATGAATAAATGAAAGATGTCAACTGAAGATAAGATGCCTAGGCATGGAAACAACTAGACTGAAAATTAATCAGACCTATAACAATTAAATTTATCACAATATTGCTGAATTAATTATCTTATTACATTGTGATGTTATCCTTCACCCTACCTTTGGAGTAGCAGGGTCTTTAAATTTCAATTCCATCTGGTTTTTCATTATCAACTTGTCAAAAAAAAGGTTCTCATCTCTGAAACACAGCAAATAAGGAAAACTAATTAAAAACTTCGCAGTGCATGAATATTTTCCTTAATAAATACTTCCTAGAAGTTTATGATAATGATTTTTAAACTAATACATCTCTTTCCATAGCAACCAGCTGGAATGTTGCAAACTAAAATGATGTTTTTATGAAGAGATCATGACAACTTCATGAAACTGACAAAGGGTAGGATAAAATCTCTTGGGCAGTGGCAATACAAGACTGTAGAAACCATCATTTTGTGGCTTGAATATTTAGCAAATCACCTTGTCTGAAGTGAGACCAGGACTTCTGTAATGCTATAATGCCTCAGGTGTGATCTTTCCCAGCCCTATCCTAGGAGCTCTGCAGTAAAGACACCAAATGTTAAATCCATAAACTGCTTTATATCTGATCTAGAGTTCTCTTTGTACATTATTTTGCACCAGGTCTTGTGACAATGAAGGCATATCTCCTTCAGTAAAAGTTGCATGTCTCAGACCAAGCTCCAGAAACTGAATGGCCCTCACTATGAATCCTCAACCTACAAGATAGTATGGGGCTGGAGGAAGACAGATGAACTCATCTCTTACTAGTTGAGTCTGTGTGGTCCTTTTTATTCCAAATATTGTTCACAAGAGGATGATACCTATACAGTATATCGTAGATGGGCTGGGGAGCACTGGCATCTCCCCAAAGCAGAACCTAGAAAGAATACTGCCTGGTCCCACCGCACAGTGATTTCTTCTTCCAGGTCTTCACTTGCTTTGACCTTGCTTCCTTTTCCATATGCCCCACTTTCAAAGCTTTCCACTGCAAACCATTTGTTTTCATGATGTAGTAGCAAGGTCTTTTTTTCTTTGGGAAAAGGAAGCCAAGCGGAAGAATTTAATGCCTTAACCAAGAGAAGAGTTTGGATTCTTTGAATACAGTTACATATGCAGAATGTAAAACGCTTCTCTCTTAAAATCTCCAAGACCAATATGTGGGGGACGAGAGAGAGGATAGGTTAAGTACTATAATCCCTACAGTCATTGTGTTGCTGCTTGCTAATTAGTCCTTTTCATGCAGAGTTACTGTGGAGATGTTAAGACTAGTGGGCAATGTGACAACTGCTGAACCAAAGGTTCAGCTAGTCCATCATTCTGTTGCCAAAAATGGTCTGCTAATTCCCTCCAGAAATGTTCAGTAAGACCCCAAAAGGAATGGCTGTTTCATTCATTAGGACATAATTTAAGCCGCTTTGACAACTTTTAACAGTTTGAAACTATAACTCTGGAACCCAGGCTTTAGATTTTTTTTACTTTGTTTCTTTAAGTAACAGATACACACGTCAAGTGCGTAGGGGAGCAAAGGATGTGCAGCTACTGGTTAAGGCAGCAGAGGGTTTCCTCTGAAATCTCTGAATAGACTCCTCTCCCTTTCTTGCAATAAAGAGACCCTGGTCCAGTGTCTCCATCCATTGTCATTGTCTCTCCCTCTAGGAAATTCAACGAAAGATAAACCTCTCACTCGTGAACAACAGCTTTATTACTTTCAGTAAGAAGCAACAATTATAGCGAGATATAGATGGCTACACAATATCACACAGTTGTAAGAAGAACTTCAAATAGCATGTTCATCCTGCAGAGGTTCTGTCCCTCTCCTTCATTCACCCATGGACCTGTTTGGAGTTTTCCCTTTCCACAAGTTATTGAGAGCTCTTTACTGTAAATGGAACAGTCATAAAGGCCCAGAACATTTTAAAATAACAGTATTTAGCAAATGACTAAACTTTCCCCCCGCCCTTTGCAGAATGACCCAAAAGCAACACCTGGGTATGTAAAAGTCTCTGGCAGCAGTTCTTCTCCCTCTCCAACTCTCACCCCCTTGCTTGAGCCCTCCTTCTGGATTGGCTCTCCTCCATCCTGGTCCATACGATCCCTCCAGTTTCTTCTCTCAAGGCCTCCCTTCTTCCCCAGTGAATGTGCTGGGCATTTTCCTCCCAGATGAGTCTGCCAGCCTCCCTCCTCCTCCCTGTTTGCTACAGAGAAGGGATCCCTGCTCAGCAGGGAGAAAGCCTTATTCTTTCTCCTCCCTTTCCCTTATGCACAACTGGCCTTTCTTTGCCTCCTCTTTCAGATCAACAACAACAACAACAAATTCTCAGTTTTTTAGGCTACTTTTCTTCTATTTTCTAGCTATGATACCATTATCCAGCTGGAATCCTACCTCACACCTCCCCACCCCACCCCCACCCCCAGCTTCTTTGCATCCACAGCTCACTCATTTTTATACTCTCCTAACTCTTCTGAATTTTATTTCTTCCTCTGTACTTGGAACACCCTTCCTTGTCTGGAGATACCAACCCTTAATTTTCTCACTGATTCCACTCTGTCTTTCATCTGCAGCTTCAGTTTATCTCCTCTTAATAATGATCCTCCATTCTAACTCTGGAGATTCCTATTTCACCATTCTACCTTCCTGTTACAGATCCAGGCACTTCACTAGCCTAATTCGTGATGAGTTATTGGCAGAAGAATCCCATCTTTTTATTGTTAATATTATTATTGCTAAAAAGTTAAATCATCTAAAAATCCATCAGAATGTTAAGATGGGAAAAAATTACACTTGTCATTATTGGGGAGAATTTCTGTGATTAAGATGAATGTTATACCTAGAATGCTATTTTTGTTTCAGACAATACCTGTTTTGACAACTGATGTATCATTTAAACAATGGCAGAAAGATATATCTAAATTTGTGTGGCAAGGTAAAAAACCACAAGTTAAATACAAGGTGTCACAAGATGCTAAAAAAGAGAAGGTTTAGGTTTACCTGATTTGAAATTGTACTTTGCAGCTTGTTATTTAATTTGAATGATGCCGAGAAACAGAAGGTTATTGCATCAGAAGGGCATGGTTTGAGATTTGGGTGGTATAGCTATTTATGGTATGATAGAGCTAAGATTAATGTAGATTTTAAAAATCATTTTATTAGATGTGCCATACTGAGAATATGGAATAGATATAAATCTAGATTGTGTCCAAAAATACTTTTATGGCTGTCACACAAGAAGCATATTATAGAAGAGAAATGATAACTAAGCATAAATGGTTAACTTACGGTGACTCCCCAGAATTCCTCCAGGGAGACTTCAAAATATGATCAAGAGAGGATTTGATATCAGAAGGTCAATATATATGTCAATGGTTTTCCTATGTACGATTACTAGAAAGATTTAAAATAGATAAAAGAACTTTTGGTTTTGAACATGGTAAGACTGATTTTGAAATAGAATTATGTACAAATGATGAACATGTTATTGCTAAAATGTATAAACTTTTATTGAAATTTGAAACAGAGGATGAACAAGTGAAAGAATGTGTGATAAAATGGCTAAAAACTTTAAGTATAATATACAAATTGAAAAAATGGGAGAATATGCAGTTGAAAGGATTGAAATCTACATTGTGTTATAATCTTAAAGAGAATTTTTATAAAATGATATACTGTTGGTGTTTGTTGCCTGAAAAATTGTCTAAAATGTATAAAGGTACTTCGAATGTATATTGGAAATGTGAACAACAAGAGGGGACTTTTTATCATGTTTGGTGGACATGTAAAAAAGCTAAAAAAAAATTGGACTTAAATACATATATTAATTCAGAAGATTTTAAAGATTAATATACAGTCGAAACCAGAGACATTTCTTTTGGGATTGATGGATAAACAGTTGGAAAAAACATATAACTTTTTTTATATATATGGTAACAGCAGCGAGACTTCTATATAGCCCCCACCCTTTGGAACATCTTGCCCCCGGGGGTGAGACAGGCCCCCTCACTCCAGGCCTTTCGGAGGGATGTGAAGACCTGGCTCTGCCATCTGGCCTGGGGCGGGGAGGGTGGATATCAGAAATGGGGTTGGCTGGCCCCTTAGCGGCCTGGTGGGGCCCTATTGGCCTCTTGGAGTTTTTAGCTTTTTATCTCTATCCTTTTTTGTGAATTTCTAGTTTTTATAACTTTTATAATTTTTAAACCTTTTATAATTTAATTATGTATTGTGATTTTAGTGGTTGTAAGCCGCCCAGAGTCCCCCCTTGTAAGGGAGATGGGCGGGGACAAATCAAACAAACAAACAAACAAACAAACAAATAAATAAATAAATATGCACAACAGTGGAAAGATCTGACATTACCTACAGTGGAAGAATGGATGGTGAAATTGATGGAGCTGGTGAAATTGACAGCTTCGATTAGAGAAAAGACATTGATAACTTTTAATGCTGATTGGAAACCCCTTTTGGACTTTTTGCATGAAACAGAAAAAAAATGAAATCATGATATATGGATTTGATGATTAGAAATAATAGTAGACAATAGAAAAAATTAAAGTTGTGTTGTAAACTTAGAGTAAGAGCTTAAAAAAAATTATATGTATATCTGTTGTAAAAGAAAGTCAGAAGTCATTTTTCTTCTATATTTCTTTATCTTTCTGCACTTTGACCTTGCTTTCTTATTTATTCTTTACCTTTTTTTCTCTTCTACTTTCTATCTTAATTATTACTTCTTGTTAGTTTTTATCTATTTTAAAAACCTAATAAAGTTATTAAAAATAAATAAAAATCTATCAGAATCTTCTGCTGTACATTCAAGATAGAATCTCACTCTGGTCACTTGGTTTTCAGATTAAGCTAAACTGCCTGCTTTTCTGGTAAAAAACAGCGAGAAATATCTTGTTGGAAAGCCACCATTCATAAGGCTTATAGTTTATCATATATTGTAGACAGCCACAGAGATGATCTTGGAAAAACTATGCAGGGATGGTTTCAACAACATGTACACAAACATGTTTTAAGCCCAGGAAACAAAGAAAAGGTTAGGAAGAAACTCAGTCTGACTCCGCCCTAACTCCCAGGGATATAAGACGGAGGTTGAGAAAAACAAGTTTTCAAAATTCTGTTACTATAGCCTCTATCAATCAAGTAGAGTTCCGGTCAAATTTGTGGTTCACTGGTCTGGCGTCCCTCAAAGGGCTGACAAATATAAATCATTTAATCAAAAATTTAAAATATATACATCCTTTTGGGACTAGTTGGAAAAGTGTGTCATAACGATCTCTATGGGAAAGAAAAGAATGAATGTATCGCTTTTTCAAGCAAATTGCAAATAGTTAGGTATAATTCCTACCTAGCAAATGTACAATTTCAGAGGAAAAAAAAAGAACAGAATTTATCAACATGACTGCTTGCATTTAAATTTGCTTTCAAGTTATTACTTCTACTGTTAAATTAAATCTCTCAAAAGTAGATCCCAGGAAACATTCGTTCTTAAATTAAGGCACAGTCAGGTTCAGCTTCAGGCATAGCCCTACCATAGCTTTTTAAAATGTATTCATCCTTGTCTCTACAATTAACAAGCACAGGTAAACAGTCAGACAATTGCAGGCGTGCCTTTCAACACTCCCTGTGGAATATTCCTGAGTGTAAAAAGAGAAACATCAAACCATTATAGTCAGATTGCTCAGCTAACATTACAGTCATTGGCTCCTGCTCTCTAATTCTCCTACCCCACCCCATCTCCATTTCTACAACCCAGGAAAATATGACATTCCAAAAAATATTGTATGTGGCAATAATTAAAGCCAATTACATCTTAAGAAGGAAAGTCTATTAAAATGCATAATTGCTTATTTATACTGTCCCTTATGCAAATATTTTGCCTTAGTACCTATATTTGCCTTGTAAATGTGCTATACGTTGAGAGCAAATATTCTGCTTTCCAAAATGCATGGCCACATTAATACTTAAAATGAAGTGTACATTTGTAAGCATACTGAATAATTTAAAATGCATATCAAGCCAATTTAGCAGCAATAGCTTTACATGTAACTTTTATTAGATACACTTCCATTATTTATCTTGTATAGCACAGCAACTATAAAAAAATGTAGTAACAAAAGAATGTCAAGGAGCTGCCAGAAATGGTTTTTTCCAACTACAGTGGAACCTCGGTTCACGAACTTAATTCGTTCCGCAACTCTGGTCGCGACCCGAAATGGTCGTGAACCGAATCAAATTTTCCCATAAGGTTCAATGTAAATACGGTTAATCCGTTCTGACCCCAAATTTGGTCGCCAACCGATTTCTGGTCACGACCCGAGTCAAATTTCCCCATAAGGTTCAATGTAAATACGGTTAATCCGTTCTGAACCATGTTTTTTTTAAAAAAAACCGCAAAAATATGACACAAAGTACAGTACGAAGAGAGAGAAAGCTAACCTTGCTCGACGCGACTCCAGGCATGGAGGACAGGAAGGCGGGTGGGGAGGCGGTTACTGCTTGGAGGGAGAGTCCCCCTCCCTACAAGAAGCCGCGACCACATGTCACGGGAGGGAAAATGGCCGCGGATCCTGTTCGTAACCCGATCCAGCGTTCGCGAACGGAGGCAAATTTTTGCGGCCGGAGCTGTTCGTGAACCGAATTGTTCATGAACAGATGCGTTCGTGAACCGAGGTACCACTGTATATAAATGCAGAATTATAACATTATAGACTACTGTCAGGAAGAAGCTACACAGAAACCAACTGCAGCTAGTAGTAGAAAGTAAAAGTAGAAGAAGAAACAAATTCCTTTTAAATGACATGAGTCTTCCTAAAGGACAGAGCAGTTAGACCAGTGCTTCTCAACCTTATCAACTTTAAGATGTGTGGACTTCAATTCCTAGAACTCCCCAGCCAGCCATGCTGGCTGGGGACTTCTGGGAGTTGAAGTCCATGCATCTTAAAGCTGCTGAGGTTGAGAAACAGTGGGTTAGACAATAAACCAATTATCAGGGTTGGGGGAGGCAGTTCCTGTCATTGGATACTTTCAGAGGCTGGACAGTCATCTGTGTGGATAAATTTGGACCCTTGCACTTAGCAGGCAGCTGGATTTAATGGTCCAGATATACCCTGAAATGTTATTGTTGTTATTATTTTATGCATTTGCTGTTATTTATTGTCCTGTGACCAAGTCCTCAGGGCAACTTACACCAGGAATCGCCTTTTTAAAGCCCATCCAAGAAATTAGAACACAGTTAAAAGCAGCATTAAAAACATGTGATCAAGACAAAAGCCTTCAAAACAGGCCTGGCAAAAGAAGCCTTTTGTCTGACATCTAAGAGAATTCCCATACTGCCTCTGCTTTCACTCTTGAAATCCTCGGACTCCGATTCACCGTTCTCAAAATGCTGCAATCTGTGGACGAGCAACTAGAACGCCCTTTGGCCGGCTAATAGAGAACATACGCAGCAGCCTTTGACCAGCACCTCCTTAGCTTATCTAGCATTTATCTTAGCATCACTTACAAAAAAAAATCAGTTTCCATGAGAAGCTCCAAGCCTAAAAAGCGTGATGAAATGGGTGCATGGGGTAAGATGTCTCAACCAAAACAGGGAGTGTGGGGAGAGTCGGGGTCCAAAGCAGGAGACAGGAAAACGCAAGAGTTCCTGGTAATAAGGAATTCCCTATCCCCAAAATCAAATATTTATCATCATAAAACTATTTTCACCTCTGCTGCTGAAGGTTCATTTGTCCAGCTATGGAAGAACGATGACAGTCAGGGAAAATCAGCGTGGCATCAATCCTGAATTAGTTCAAAATGGCTGTGCGGACATGCCTTGCAGAGTTGGATTTCAAAATAAAACTATTGAGGGGTCCAGAAAAATGTCTCTGGAAAGGACACTGCATAATGGCCACTGAAAACCCACTGTCTCCACTAGCAGTCCACTGAAACTCATTTGGTGGGAGGTAGCCAACAATGGTACCTTTAGCTGAATCCTTGTAAGGACAACTAATTTTCCAGCTATGCATCAATGGTTGTTATGTAATTCTGTATTTTGCCTTCTGTGTAGAATATTAGCACACACATTATGCAAGTGCATAAATATCTCATAAACGTTCATCTGTTTCATACTGGAATT
Organism: Liasis olivaceus; assembly: GCA_030867105.1. Classification (NCBI taxonomy): domain Eukaryota; kingdom Metazoa; phylum Chordata; class Lepidosauria; order Squamata; family Pythonidae; genus Liasis; species Liasis olivaceus. The sequence continues at coordinate 161,687,665 of CM061348.1, read as the reverse complement.
ACAGTCTGCATTTTCTTGATATTTAATGTTATTTTTTAATGACTCGTTTTTTAAAAAATTCTACAGTGGTTTCATGCTGATATGCCAAGATAACTGAGGAAGGAAGTGATGAATATGGCCATTTATGTTAAAGAAAGAAGAATTCTATCTTGGAACCATAAGACCCAAATCTTGTCTCATCTTGTCTTTAAAGCTTTTTGTGTTCACTGGTGCAGCCAAAAGTTGCAAGTCTTCTTCTTCTTCTTTTTTTTAAAATCTATTTAAGAAGTGGGATAATTCCCTCAGAGATAACTATTTAAAATTATGAACAGCTCAGCTTTGTAAGATAGAGATTATGAAATGAGTAGTTTGGGGGGACAATTACAATAATTTTTACTGTTTAAGGGCTAAATAACAGCCCAATCCTTGCAACATACATCATCACTTGAGCATTAAGAAATCACATGAAACTTGGAATTTTACATTTATTATGTAATTAATTTGTATCTGGAATGCTATTGATTATCTTTTATAAAGAAGATGGAACAAAGGGGTTGACAGTTTTTTTGTGACTTGAAATCTGAGATTTAGGAGCTAAAATCTGATATTTAAATGTGGTGCCTGGCAGAACAGAAGCATCAGACCAGTGTTTCTCAAACTTGGCAACTTGAAGATGTGTGGACTTCAAGTCCCAGAATTCCCCAGCCAGCAAGGGAATTCTGGGAGTTGACATCCAACACATCTTCAAGTTGCCAAGCTTGAGAAATACTGCATCAGACAATGGTGAAGATGGCTCCTGGCAGGATATATTGGGGCAATTTTTATTAAATGCAGGGAAGGATTGCCCTCTCATCCCATCCTATTCTCCCTCCCTCTTCCAAGAAAGCAAGTCCCTTGCTGTACAATGCTTTTCTTTCTCTTTTGTCCTCTTTCTGACCTGATCTCCATTTCAGCTGGCAACATTTGGGGCCATCCTGTTCCATCTTAGTCTCTCTTTTCTCCTTCCATTTTCTGTAATCAAGATTCTCCCTGGCAGAGTTCATTCGCTGCATTTAAGCCATAGTTGGTTGAACCACAGTTTCTTAAAATATCATAATTGGTTTAAGAGAAAGATTTAAGGTAGATAATAGGACATTTGGAATTGAGCAGCAAGACAGAATTTGAACTACAGGTAGTCCCTGGGTTAAGAATGCCCGGTTTACAATGATTCATAGTTAAGAATAGAGCCTATTGTAGCAAAAATCGAGTTAAATACAATGGTTCGGGTTAAATACACAATACTACTTATACAGTATTATACAATAATACTGTTCCGGCTTACATACAAATTCAACTTAAGGATAGATCCTGGGAATGGAACTCATTCTTAAACTGGGGACTACCTGTATGTACAAATGATGAACATGTATTTGCTAAAACATATAAACTTTTATTGGTATTTGAAATGGAGGAACAGGTAAAAGAGTGTATGATAAAATGGGCTAAGAACCTTGAACATAATATATTGATGAAACAGTGGAAAAATATGAGGTTAAAAGGATTGAAATTCACATTATGTTATAACTTAAAAGAGAAGTTTTATAAAATGATGTACTGTTGGTATATGACTTCAGAAAAATTGTCTAGACTATATAAAGGTACTTCAGATTTATGATGGAAATGTGGACAACACAAAAGGTTATTTTATCATACCTGGTGGACTTACAAAAAAGCAAGAAAATGTTGGGTTCAGATATACCCAGTGATACCAAGAATTTTAAAGATCAACATTCAACTGAAGCCAGAACTTTTCTTCCTGGGATTAATGGATAGTCAATTAGAAAAGAGCCATGGCAGATGACTTTTATACATGATTACTGCTGCGAGACTACTACATGTGCAAAAAATGGAAGGACATTGAAATAGTCTCAACGAGGAATGGTTGGCAGAGAACTAGCAGAAATGGCAAAATTAACTTGTTTGATTCGAGAAAGATCAACAACTACATTTATCAGTGACTGGAAACCCCCGATGGACTTTTTGCTGAGAAAAGAGAAAAACAAACTTTTGATTGATGGGTTTGAAGATTAGAAAGGGTAGCTTATGGAAAGAAGGAAATTATGATGCAAACTTAGAGAGAGAGGGTAAAATATAAATGTATCTATAACTGCTGTCAAGAAGATCAGAAGCTGCTTCCTTATGATCTTTCCTTTCCTTTCCTTTTTTATTTCTTTTTCTATTTTCTTTTCTCACTATTCACTATTTTTCTTTATTCTCTTTATTTTCTCTTATGACTTTTACTTTGTTAAACATTTCTTTAATAAAAACTATATATGTATATGTGTGTACGCACACGTGCGTGTGCATGTATCACAATTGGTTGGGCTCACACAGTGTTCTAAGACAAAACTAAACAAACAAGACTCAACAGGGGAGGAGCCACTTACCATTTGGAGAAGGGATCACCAGGGAATATCAGGGTTGTAGCTCAACTGGGAAGTCAGTCAAATTTCCTGAAAGAAGGAACTACTGCTGAATTGTTGCCAAGGAAACTACATGGACATATCCATGCAGACCCCAGGAGTCAAGTTCAACGTGAAGGCAGCTTTACTGTTTGGCACAGGCATACATTCCAGGAGGCAGCAGCACCTGGGGAGGGAGCAAGGCAGATCAGACTAATACAGGTGGCATCAGGATGCAAGCCTTGCCCCTTTTCTAGGTGCATTCTAATGTTAAGCTCAGTGCCACAACTCTGCCTTCCCCATTCCGCTGAAAGTGTCAAGATCCTTCAGATTTTGTTGCTAGCAGAGCCACTCTTCCAAATTTGGAAGTGTGGTCAATATTGGTATCTGCTTCTGAACAGGGTGGCTGTTGAGGATGTTCACTCCAATCAGTATATTACCCGAGGGGAAAAGATGCATTGCTTCCATCTATTATATATGCACATACCTATGAATGTGTACGCGTAGGAATTAACATATATATTGAGGATCATAAACTACTATCTTAAAAACATCAACAACAGCACACAGCCAAAAGCCTGTCTATGTAGCAATGTGTATAATGATGTCCTGGACTCTTTTTCTCCTATTTCCATCAAAAATTTCCTTTTTTTTCCCATCTATTTTATACTTACCAGCTTGTCAAGCTTGCCTTCTTCTGCCCCGTGTTAAAAAAATTCCTGTAGACAAAGGAGAAAATCTTGATTAATGTGTTTATTTGTTAAGTACTTGGGTGCTCCCAAGCAAAGCACAAATGTTTGGCCCAGTTGGCTTAACAGCATCTTATCCCCAGGACATGCTGATCTATGACTGACTGACTGACTGACTGACTGACTGACTGAATGAATGAATGAATCTTATTCCCAGACATGTGCTAATCCAACTGAGTGGAACTTCTCAGTTAATGGGTGAATCCAAGGAAGGTCCCAAAGTCTGAATTAATACATTTTCAACTTTTCTCCTCGCATTGACGTCACCCATTTCAGTAACAGCAGGCTTCTATTTTTTATTTATTTATTTTTGTCATTTGGAGTTAAACAATAGCCAGTGGCAATTTGGCCATTGTTTGGAAGCACAGTCCCTTTGTTAGAGACCTATAACTCCCCAAACCCCAAAATTTCACAGTGACCCATAACCAGCACTGCCCCTGGCTTAACAGCCAAGCCAAAATCCCTCTTGTTAAAATGGAAGTCCTCAGATACCCTGGAAGGAAAATTTCCCAAGATTTGCAGAATAAGGATGCTTAAAATAATAAGGCCTCATCCAGCCCAGTTGAAGAATGGAAGAGGGAAAAAAACTCCTAATTAAACATTGCCACGGTCACTCTATTTTCAAACTCCCTGTTTCATGGTGTGAAGGCTGACCTTATGTATGTTTCCTCAAGCAACCAGTTAAAAGACAGCAGGGGTAATACACACACTCACACCCATCCATATGGGAACACGCACAAAGACACCATTCATTCTCCCTGGTCAGGTCAACTGAAATATGCCAAGTTTGGGGTCAACCCCAATCATGTTCTGTTTCCAGAGCTGTTAGCTTTCCGATGCCACACTTGGCACCTAGGTTGTCCTCTGACCGAAATGGGAGCTTGCAACCCATCCTGGACGGCAACATCATCCTTCATTGTGTTGGCAGCTTGAGATGCTTCGGCACCCCACCCCCCCCTTCTTCCTTTTATGTCAACATAATAAAGTTCTTTTCTGAGAAAAAGCTTCTCCTCATTGCCAGTACCTTCAATATTTCCAGAAATGTTACACTTGTAGACAACTTAGGTTAAAACATGGGTGTCTACAGGATAGTCAAGATGGCAGCCACAACACTGCTTTCAGAGCTCCACCCAGTTTTTGTGTGTATTGCATGTGCAACACACATAAAGATTGGAGGAGTTTTGAACCCACTGTCATAGTTGCCATCTTGACTTTTTGAAAAACATCCTGCAGACACCTCTGGCTTAAAGTGAAATGTTCAGTTGTTTTAACTTATCTTGCCAGGTTCGTTTCCCAGAAGGGAGAAGAAGAGTCCAGAGGATCTGCTGCCTTGACCTTAATCCTGACCGAGAGAAAGGAACTGCTTAGGAAATTAAAATGGCAGAAACAGTAAGAAAAAGTCCCCAAGTCATTCTGGAATTCATTATAGCAAGAACTATGAAAACATCCACTGAAGACTGAGAAGGTAGATCTAAAGTAGCCACCCAGGGAGCTCTTTAATTAGCTGAGACTTTAAAGGGAGCTGTATGATAGATGGAATGAGAAGTATATATTCGGTGAAGACTACAGCAAAGGAAACCAATCACGGAAGGATGGAATCAAAGACTGAAGCCAAAAGCTGAGGCTTATGAAAGAGTGTAAGGGGAAAAAAGTAGATTTTTTACCTACGGAGCAAGACAAAGGTAGGCTCTCCCCGTGTGTAGAAAAACCAGTGAAATCTTTAAAAGGGATGGAAAGCAGAAATAACTTTGTCTTCTATTTGTGTTCAAGCTGTGACAAGCAAAACCAATAAGACAAGAGGGAGGTGCAGCGAAGGGTAGGAAAGGAAAGGCTTAGCAAACTCCTCTGCAAGAAGCAAGGCACACATTTCATTCCACAAAACCCTCAAACTCTCCCAAACCATAGAAAAGCGTCCAGAAATGTTGGCCCTATCACACTGATGATGTCACAATGCCCCTCCCCATGCCTCTTGTAGCCCTCAAGCAAGGAAGGAAATGACAGCGCAGCCCCCAGGCAGAAAACGCTTGTCCCCTTTGTTCTAATGCTTTAATTTCCTTAGCTGCTATCTCCCATCCCTTCTCATGTCCTTTGTGCTGTTCTCTATCACGTTATTAATTCATTTTTCCAACTCCTGACGTTCCAAAATCAGCTATTAGCCACTGCACCAAACTGGCTGTCATGTGTGTGTATGTGTGTATGTATGTAAAGAATGTCATATATAAAATCACTGTTGGACAGCAAGCTGCAGAAATACGTTCAGAAGTCAACTGGCTTTACTTGGGATATTTAAACAAAGACTCGAACAGTGTGTTTGAAATGCTTTAGTGTCCTCCTGCACTGTAAATTTTGCATGGAGGACAGAACTGGACTAGATTATCTCTAAGGTCTCTGAGTCCAGTTCTACACATGTCCATGCCTGAAACATTAAGCCTCTATGCCAGTGTTTCTCAACCTTTAAAATGTTGGACATCAACTCCCAGAATTCCCCACCCAGCATGGGAATTGAAGTCCACGAATCTTAAAGATGCCAAGGTTGAGAAACACTGCTCTGTGCTATCCCTCTTCTCTTCCCTGCCTCAAAAGACAGAGAGAATAAGCAGTTACAGATGTCACAATATAGCTTATTATGAACTGACCAAGATCTTGGAGGGATCTGATTTGGATTTAGAATAGGCTCAAGAGGAAATGCCAACACTTGTATTCTAAAATCTCCTTCCCTTGCTGAGATATAGCACCATCTGTATCTTCGATTCAGAGTAATTGACGGATTTGCTGCAGTGGTTCAAATTTACCCAGAAGCATAAGCAGATAAAAAGTCATTAAAACACACACACACATACGTTAGAAGGACATGTACAATTAAGAAAGCTGTCACAACCCCCCCTGGCTTTTCTAATGGGCAGTCAATGCAAGAGTTTCAGAGCAAGAGAAAATGTGTTAAAAACACCTCAGATTTAGCAAAAAGCTTGACACCTGCTCTCTCTGCTGCTTGCACAATGCCTTATCAGGCAGGCAGCCAAGGGAACTGAACTAATCTAATCTCAAAGCAACAGAAAGCAAGAAAAAGCATTTTTAGGCCTGACAGACACAAAACTGGTCACAACCCAGCAATAACCTTACATATTGTGTGTGTGTGTGTGTGTGTTAGAGAGGGAGGGAGAGAGGGAGGGAGAGAGAAACTAGCTGGAGAACTTAGATTTTTCTCAAAAGATAAGGATAAAATTCAATTTCTTATTTTCCTTAGGCTTTCCACAGTGGAGCAAAGATATTTAATTGACATCCAGAAGTTTAGAGGACAAAAATAGACCATGTTGCATTTTGGGATATGAGAAAATATCCACCTGCCAACTTTATTTCCTATTTCCGGTCACTATTTCTAGCTCTGTCTCAATAATTAATAGCATGAATTCACATTATGTAATGGATTAATTGGACCCATATGGGGGCAATTCAGAAAGGCTGAATACGTGCTGTAAAGACAACAATAACCAAAAAATCAACCAACAAACCCAGAGCAATCAGTACATACTCTTTTATGGAAGAGAGTCCACTTCACCAAATGCTTGTAGCAGTTTTACCCTGAGAAAAGAATATTATACATAAAGGCAGTTTGGGGGGAAGGAGAAGAGAATGCAAAAATACCTGTGCGAAGATTTAAATGTGACTTTTCCTTTTCCTTTTAATTTTTACTGTTAATAAGAAATAATACTTTGGGCATGTGTCGTTAATTGGGATCACTTAACACTTTAAATTTAATCTCCTAAATATATACCTGTTAATTTGATAATTATCACTTTTTCTAGGCCTATTATATCTGGCTTGCAAAACCCTGGACGAGCTCTAGATGGAAGCAGAAGGTTAGTGTTCTGTATCACTTTGGTGCCCTCTAGTGGTTGTCTGCAGTTTGCAACCCAGGACTATGTTTCCCTTCCAAGTTTGGCTGCTGAAGGAGATGCCCACCGTAACTGCAAAAAGTAAGCTTCGGGAGGCTAATCCGATATGATTAATATTACAATGAACTCTCTTCTTCTCTAATGTTTTTGCTAAGCCTGCACAGTTCATCTGGATTGTCAGCCTTGCCAGGTAGACCAGACAGGAAACACAACCAGATAAGCTAATTCTACTTTACCGTATTGTAAAGCTACATGAACAGAATCTTGCAAGTCTGAAAGTACAGTTCTCCCGCCATCACCTTTACAGCCTGAAAACTTAGGGAGGGTCCCTCCTGAGCCTCTTACTCCTCCCACTGTGCAGCTGCAGGCTATGCTGTCTCTTATCTGACCGCTCCCTAGGCAGCAACTTCTCATCCTGTTTCCCAAGGTCTTTCCCACATACCATTACATGGATCTTCTCACTGAGGACACAAAGCACGTGCTCTTAATGGCTAACAAGGCAATTTGCAGCCCTCCTGACATCTTCTGGGCATTAAGATCATATTAAGAAAGGGATACAGATTAATGGGTTCCCAGTGAGTGTAACTTCCTGCCTTTTCAGTCTCCCCTGGAGAAAGCACTATCCATTATCCTTATAATGCATCTTTTTTTCCTCTTCATAAATTAGCAAAAAGAATATTGTCAAAAATGCCGGACTTAGCCCCTATCATGTGGTAGCTGTATTTACTCACCCCATACAGCTGTGATTATAGTTATTAGGGCTTTAGTCACACTGCTTCATCCAGAACATTTCTTTTTCACCTTTATTTATTTATTTATTTTTTTATGGTACTTCAGAAATGCTAAAAAAAAAAAAACTAACCTGTCATTCCTAGATGAAACTTAAAAGCCTATAATATGGAGAGGCAGAGAAAAACTAAAGTGAATGGTATCTGTCAAGTTCACATTTGCCATAGTGCCTTTGAGCTGAATTGAGCATTTGAAGCAGAAAATCCTCGAGCGGAAGAAAATATTTGTAAGAACGTACCATTTTGTTAGAATAAACTATCTGGCAAGGGGGGCAGCGAGCATATTGCCCAACTGTTTAGAATATTTTTCTGCTGTTTCCTGTAAAGGTATCCCTGAGAGGTTCAAAACTTTGGATCTGAAGATGACAGACACTGCAAAACATGTACACTGGCCTCTAGACGATTTGGGTTTAGAGTAATGAAACATATCAGCACTAATAATGAGAGAGTTGGACATCAAACAACAAACTGTTAGATACAAGTTGAGCTCACAGATCATACTGATTCATAGTTTATTTAACAATCATTGAATAAGCCACAAAGGATGAGTTTGGATAACACACTAAGCTATAGTGTAGGTCTGCTTCTTTGTTTACATGTTCACGTTATATGATTCCAGTCATGAGGTTCTCGTAGGTATAATACCTGCTTAATCTATCTTTTGTGGCCTGCTAGACAAATGGAAACTACCCAGCAGGGAAGATTTAGATTTGTGCAAAAACTGAGCTTGTGCAAAAGATCAGAAATTGTGAGGGAATGGTGTTATGAAGGCCACGCTCAGGGAGATAAACGTTTCCTTAGCCCTCAACAGGAGCGTGGGAAGTTTAAGAAGATGAGACTGGCACCACCCTAAGGAATTCACAGTGTTGTGGCTTGCTGGCTTGGGAACTTAGATTCAGTCTGGAGAGATTTCTGTCTTGAGGTGGAAGCTAATAAATGCAACAGAACTGTATCTGCACTGTCTCGTGGAGTTCTTTGGGCTGAACCTGACAGAAATCTACTTTGAACCACAGTGGGCATAATATTCCTTAATATCAACAAAAGTTTCAGTTTTAACACACAGGATACAATTGTCTTGAGTTGGAAGTATGCAGTTCAGGATAAGTCATTGCCAACTCGTGATGTGGTCAATATTCTAGGCAATTTAATTTAAGATGGAAAGGCGTAACTGGCATTTAAAGGATGAAAATACTAATGTTAGATGTCTCTAGGCCCAAGCATCACATTTAAGGTTGTGTATATTTGAAACCTGATGCAAAAGGGAATAGGATATTTATTTCTGTACAGAGGCCAATATGGGGGGGGGGGGGGGGGGAATAATTGCTCTGTACTTCAAAGGAGATATATAGGATTAATGTAGGGGATATACAGGATTATTACATATTACAGTACCAATGGGGGGAAACACATTATTTGGGGATAAAATTTTCCTCCACCTCACTACTTCTAAGTAGGAATAAAATCATAAGTAAGACAGACAAAGAAAAGTGTATTGTAGTAACCAGTGATTTCAGCTACTCTCGCATTAACTTATATTCCTATGACAGAGACTTTTATAAAGATAGATAAATAACTCTTCCTGGGTCACATGCCAACTATTCTCCTTTAAATACTGAAGTTGTAAAAAAAAGTATCCATATTTATGCTTAGTTTTGAGGATGTGGGAAAATGCAGTTAAATTGATGTAGGCAGGCATGTTGACTAGATTGTGTTCAAAGGGAAGGGTGAAAAGCAAAGGAAAATTATTCTCATTCCTGAGTCTGATAGAGGTGTTGGGCTCAAGGGCATGGAGGAGAGGAAGATATTGACACACTCATCTTTTCCTTAAAACAAAACACAGACCTTCCACCAATCAGAAAAGATTACAGTCACTGACCTTGTTACTTCTATGGATGGGAGGGGAGAAACAATGGAGGGAACACATGGTTAAACAAAGGATTCTGCCCTTCCTGCCCCCAAGATTATGTGTTTGGACAAAAGATGGTAGTCTGGCAATAATTTCAGAGCAGATCTTCAGTCACTAAGCCCAGTACCACCAACTCTCTTCCTGCCAAAACATATTATGAGAGCAAGCAAAAACAACACGGTTGAGCTCTTGATATTGGAAGTGGAACTTCATGAGATTTTGAACCTACAGATAGGCAAATCAGAGCTACCCATTTTGCCTCCTGGGAGTTAAAAGCTATCCAAAATTCAGCCCATTTTACTCTGAGTTTAAGATGCACGCTGTCAGTGCACATTCCCATCCCCAGGAGATATCTAACTCAATGATTATTCCGATTGTTATCTACAATGGAAGCTCAACAAAGAAGGCTATTAGCTGAGCTGGTCTGTCCTTGAATCTTAGATTGTTAGAAGGTCCATTTGCAAGCCTTCAGATACAAATGAACATTGAAAACCGTAGATACCAGTACAACAGATATTCATTCCCTTTGTCTTCCTTCCACTCCTTCAGCTTTGTTTTAGGATATATTTCTAATTTGGTGAAGATTGTGTATATGTGTCAGGCCCAGCCCGAGAACAACAAGGAGGAGGTCCAGTCCAATATAGTTCCTTTATTAGCTTACACCTAATAGACAGAATTTCACCAGACTAAACCTATGCTAAAGCAACTAGTGGATATACCCCGTGAGACTCTAGGGAGGGGCCAGTCTCAGCTTCTTCCTATTCTCATGGTCCTGCTGCGGGCTGAGGAAGCGCTTGCTCTGTAACCTCTCCAGGAATTCTCCCCCTCCCTCCTGATACCCTTGATCCTCCATTCCAGTATCCTTGCACATGCCTTCCATTACAATATGAGAGAGTATCTAAGAATTGTTTTATAAAGATGAGCTCTTGTAATTCTGTCTTTATTCTAGGACTGATAGCCAAACTTCATCTTTGTGATGAAATAATCATTTCTCACATATCTTACATTTGCCTCATAATTAAAAATCATAATTAAAAATTGTTCTTGCTTCATTTCTGAAAGTGCTCAAGAGGAGCTCTATATGCAGGCCCAGATATGCAGGCCTCATACATGATTTCACCATCTATGCAAAACTCTGGAACTGGGGCAACTCATGGTGATCTTATTACAAGAATCATTTGTTTGTGATGGGGTTGGTATAATTTCTAGTTGGAACTTCTTGGAACTCATTGCAGCCCATATAATTATGCAGAGTTGGGTTTCAGTACGGAATGATCCATTTTGTTAGCTCCCTAGAATCACTCATATTGCAAGTTTAAAGAGTGCATATTTTACGTTTCTTAACAATCAAGGCAATCCAATCAATAATTCTTTACATCCAAATAATGAATCTGGTGTTCCAAAGATGCTATCTTGCATAAAAACCTAAAATTAACCGTCTTGTTATAAAAAGGAATATGAATTTGTTTTCTCCCAGAAGATATTCTATCACCTTGGGATAGCACCACCCATTGCAGCATGAAAGCGGGGCCCTATGTGACTGGCAAAGGATTTGTTTTAATTCCCATCATGTGGCTACAGGCTCTTTCAGACGTGGATGCGGCTGAGCTAAAAAGAGATTTAAGCTTTTCTGTGCTAGTTTGCTTTTTTGTCAGCATCAGTTTTGGATATTTTAAATAAACCTGCTTACTTTCATAGCTGTATTTGATTTCCCACTCTTGGTTACGTCTCCCAAAAGCTTTAAAATGTCTGAAAGTAAGATTGAAAAAAGGGGAGGAAGAATGGTAGCCGCTATAAATGCCCCGGTTCTTAGGAGGAGGCAATGGGTAAAGAGTGAAAAAGACCCAAGAAGGCCAGCTGTTAATGAGCACTTTTTGAAGCCTTAAGTCCAAGGAAATAAATATTCAAACTCTTTGTGTATTGTTTCACTTAGATGCAGTACAGTTTATTCTTTTATCTCCAGTTTGTATTGAACTGTTCCTTTGACTGGGCTGGCTTAGGGAAGAAGACGGGGAAATCTAGGATGGGCAGAGAAGGGAATTCATTCAGGCTTGGACACTAGACAACTGTTATCATGACAGAAAATGCTTGTAACTGAGTTTAAGAGAATCCAGAGTTCTGAGATCTTGCCCCCTCTGCTGGCTTCATTATGAATCCCAAGGCCATTTTGAACAGACAGCTGATGTCTTTATTGTGCTACTAATTAACAACAAAAAGTACAGATACATACAACAATTAATACAACAAAACTAATGTAATCATTAAAAAGGAGGGGGGAAAAATAAAAATCTTCCCCCCCCCCACCATTGCTTGAAATCTTTTTTGCCCTTCTGTAGAAAAAAATAGAAATAAAATGTCAATAGACCCATATCAACAGTCCATTATCGTGAATCGGCTACAAATTATTTAGCGTTAAATAATTATTCTTTGAGCCGGCTCCCACGTCACAAAAGTTCACAATTCTTAATGCCATGAATTTGGATAAAATCCAAACACAGATGACAAAGCCAAGAACATATCTTCCTTTAACATCCAATGATATTAACAATCCTACTGAGGTCAGCTCAAACCGCAATAATAAACATACAAAGCTTGTGTGATCTCAGAGATGAAGTTGCCAAAATCTTGAAAAAATTCAGTCTTTCTCTTATTTTAACTTTTTGATGCCTAGCTCTTAAAGCAGTAGTTTTCAGGAAAAGGGTGGGTTTTGACAGTATGCTAAACCAAATCCAAGCCAATCACAGTACAGCTTAGTACAGTCTACTAACATAGCTACTATATAATCCTTATCCAAACCTGTTTAGGGAAACTCTAGGACCTTCTGAACCCTGCCCAGAAAAAGCTTACAATAATTTTCTATTAGTAAGTGAAACGGTATTTTATGCCGTAGAGGTTAGTTCTTTCTAGAAGGGAAAAAGCAAATTAAACCATTTATCTGGGTAGTGTAACTTCATTAACAAATGGTTTTCAGCCTCCTCTGCTCCTAAAGGAGTAGGGCGTGCAGGTTCCTGCACTGATAGCTAGTATGAGCTTACAGACTGCACTGAACCAGGAAACAAACTACATTATGCATGAGTCAGGTCTGCCTGGAAAACTGTAACTTATTCCTTCCAGATCTTGCCAGTTTTGCACCTGAACCTTGGAAATGAGTGAAATTACAGAAAATGCATGCAACTGCATACTTTCCTATTCCAGAAAATATACTGGGCCCCAAGAGATCAGTGGAAGGCTACCAGAACCTGTGGACTGGTAGTGGGAAGAGCTGAGGGGTTGAATGTCCATTTTGATTTCTGAAGCAGCAATTTCCAATCAGGGTGACCTCCAGATGTAAAGACTTCAACACCTGGAAATTCGTAGCCAGCATGGCCGCAACTGAGAATTTGAGGAATTTAAGAATGATGTCCATTACTGATCAAAATGTGCTCTGCTTCGTTCTTGTGAGATAACAAACCTGCTATACTAAGGATCTACAGTATTTGAATCCAGTCTTCACTCAAGTTTGAGAAGTACAAATAAAACTCTGTTTAATGGACTTTGGATTCAGTGGACATTTTTTGTTGTTTAGATTTCAACCCCATTTAATGGATTAAGAAATGTCCATTAAATCATGTGTTTGTCAATTAAAACAAGGTTTTACTGCAAAAGACACCATTATGCCAATCACATAATTACACATATGAAGTAATTGCCCATAAATGACAGCATTTTGGATTTAATGGACCTTTAGATTTAATGGGCACCACCTCCCTTGTATGCTCTGTTCAATCAAGGTTTTACTGTAGCTAGGATCCAAGTTCTTGTCCCTTCATTAATCACCATGACAAGTAACAGGATTTTGCATAAAATGAAAAATATGTTTAAAGTATTTAGAGTTGGCTAGTTCCGACAGAAAGCTCAAAATGATTTGTGTATCTCAGCCATAAGAAAATAGTGTAATTTAGCATGAGCCCCATTCTCCCTTGTTTTTCACTCTTAACATCACAAGAGTAGATGGGGTAACAGTCAAAGATGCCACCAGCCAACAAACTTGACAAAAATTAGCCAAAAATATCATTTTTGAAATATTTTAAAGCTTTTTCTTTTCTTAAAAAAGAAAATCCCCCATAGGGTGGATTTGAAATAGCCAGAATTAGAATCCCAACACACACTGGCATTCTTAGCAGAGAATCAGTCTTCAGATAAAGCCAGAGGCAGCCCACCAACACACAGAGAGGGGAAAAAAGAGTGAACAGCTCAGATCCAATTTTTGTGTTCGCATCTACTTAGCAATGAACAGCCTCTTAGCCGTTTAACAGCAGCAGGTGCACTGAATCCCTGGGGAGAACATAGGGAGCCTGGCAAGCCGATACAAATGGTATTCTTCACCATGGATTTTTTTTTTTCTTTACTGCTTACAAATTTTTCACAAAGATCACTTGGCTGTAGCCAAGTATCGAATCTTTATAAGGTAACATTACATCTATCTATGAATAGAGAAGGAAGGAAGGGGGAAAGGAAGAAAACTGACCTCGAGGAGCAATTATACACATCTTGAAAGCTCACAAGAAGAGGAGGAGCCATCACACGCCCCTTGAATTAGCAAAAGTTAAAGCTGAACCACCCAGAAAGAACAAAGTTCCCCAACAAACACACAAAACAATGCGAGTTTTCAGTCTTGGTGATTCTGAAAAGAGCCTGAACTCAGCAATGGCTCAACGCAACACGCACAGAGTGCATGGGCATGCCAAAACTCAACAAGTCAATGTAGTCTTGTGAGAGATGGATAAAATATGTTATTATTGACAAAGAAATAGTAACTTGAGCATGCTAAGAGTGCAGCTGTGTGAGAGATAAGGAAGTAGTGTTAAGTGTTATGGTTATCAAATAGTGGCAGATGGAGAGAAAGCTGTCTCCTTGTGTGGGACAATGTAAATACAAATTAACTTGGAGCAATCTTTATCAGTATAATGCAATTAGCTGAAACCTTGAGCAATTACCATAGATGAGGTGGGAGGGACCAGGAAGAAATCCTAGAGTGGCCGGGAAGATTGTGACCTCAGAGTACCTCGGCCAATGGGGGAAATGAGGAAGTTTGAGCGTCGGCCTAGGGTATAAAATGTGCCGAAACCTGTAAGAAGTGTGGCTTCTTATTTGCAACGAAGCCCACCAGCCTTTGCAAATGCTTCCAATAAAACTTTACTTCTGACTAACCCACAGAGAGATTTGTGATGCTTGTTTCACACAGTCTTTGCATTTACATAAATCTCCACAACATTAGCGAGCTGTGTGGGAAGCACAGTGGTACATTCACATAGGCCTCTTTGCATTATTTGTCTGCAAACTAAAGCACAGCGCATTGCATCAACAAACAAGAACTGCAACCCACCTCTTCAGCCACCTGAACTCTAACTTCCCATAGGCCACTTACTAGAAGATCTGTAGTTGCAAGCGATTCTTCTGTGTAGTGGTGAGTTTAACTGCTGCTCCCTTCTTAATACTTTGCTGTCACCTAACCCCACACAAATCAAATTGGCCTTGACTGGACCTGCTACTGTACTGGTTTGTTTGAAGAGTTTGGAAAAAGCATCCAGGCCCTAAACAGCCCAATCACTGTGGGTACCATTCAAAATGGCCTTTTTTAAATGCCAAAGTCAGAATAAAATTATTTTGTTCCAACCTCAGTTCAAAGCTCTTGCTTGTCTCTTGCATGTGTTCGGTTTTGAAGACAAAACAATCATTTTGAAATCAGAATGTTCTGAGGTTGAAATATTTTGCACATACCCAGCAAGTAGACTCTCTAAAATCATGGTTTAAAGCCATCATGTTCAAAGGAAGAAGGGGTAAGGTTTTTTTCCCTTGAATAAATTTTGGTGCAGCAATGGCAGGAGCCCTCTGAAAATCTATGATCAGGTATGAAATGAAGGAAGTGAAAAAGCACTGCCTCCAGCATACACATATGTTAATGTGGAGTCAGAGCAATGTTGTTAAAATAGTCTTCACCTTCTGAATTGTAATGATACTTTATCAGAAGAACAAATGAGCATCCAAAAGAACTGGGGGGAAATGGGAGAAAATAAAGAGCAATCAGTTGGCAATCTTGCCTAGAGATTTACAAGGTGGTAATTCCAGACAGAATAGAAACTATGGAAAAATCAATTTTTATTGTGTTTAGTGCTGTGTAAATTAACAGCCCTAAATTTAGACATATGCCCAGTTAACATGATGAAATACCAGACTCTTATAATTTGATAGAGCTTTATTAGAATAAACTAAACAAAATGCATATTGCAAAAAAACCATCATTAGTAGCAACAGGTAGAATAGTATGAATTACATCCAGGTGTCTCTCTATATTAAACAAGAAAGGAAAGGAAAGGAAAGGAAACTGCAATATTACAGCCCACAAAGCTATTTAAACTAGACTTTATGAATGACTCCAATTAGAATTTAAAAAGTAGAACTGTAATAATTGTCAGCAACTTTGAAGTTATGACTACATAAGTTGATTTAAACAATCTAAACTAAGTAACTGTGAAAACAATATACAAAGGCAATCAGAAATCATACCAATGGATTCATAAAGTTAAGATCTACAAACCCATACCACAGTTATATGGCTACGTGTGTAAATATGCATAGGAGTAAGACAGTTCAGTTACAATTTTTAATGCCATAAAGAATCAACCAATCAACTAAAACCCAGAAAAGGACCACAACAGGCAAATGTAAAACATGGTAATATATTGTTGAATGATGTTTGTTTGAGAATAAGGAACATCCAGCAAGTTTCAAACACTATTTAATTGGACGAGGTAGCGCTATAACAAGCTAAGAATCCAAGATGTATTCTTTACCTTTCTCTAGCACTTGCAGGAGCAAGAATGTGCTTCAGTGCAGGCCCAGCACCTCTTCTGGCTTCGGCAAGTAACGGTGGAATAAATGACAGTGAGGACGCTTCCAAGCACTGTGAACTTCGTCTAGGGAAACCACTTTCCTCTTTGCCTCCGAGCGAATCACACCTCTCAATCGAGGTAAATTTAAGCCGCCCTGCACATATCGAATTGCTGCATTCTGCAATCCTGTTAATTGAAGCTTTTGCTCCAAGTCTTAGAATTCTAGAACAGCCAAGAAATGGCGATTGTATGGAACACCCCAGAAAGTTATTCTGCAAATGTAGGAACGGGGCTTCCACTCTTATTTGGGAGAATTTTTGCTCTACCCTCTGGCAGGTACACTTTGTAATACCATGGATGGCTTCTTTACCCCCTGCGCTTTTAACGTCAATCTTGGGAATGTTCCTAAATTCAAAATGGTTGCTAGGCCTATAAAAGGCTTTTGTAATGTGGAATACCTTTGAACAGTTTAAGATTGTTAAACTGTTTAAGGCTCATTAATCAACTTGTCTGTACACAGTCTTTCTAGGGGTATCCATAAGCTGGTAAGCCCTTGCTTGGACTACTACAAGCTTACTACACATGAGCCTATGAAGATGAGATAGGTGGGTACCAATAACCAGGCCCTTTCAATACTGCACAGCACTCTTGTTTTGAAATGTGTCTTCCCCCTCCCACTTTCCCCCAAGGCCACCCCACACTTGATATATATATTTTTCAATTTTCTTAGGTCTTTTTAATTGAAAGTGGGACTCTATGTTGTATGACATTTCTGCTGCTCCTACAAGTTTCATATTTTTTATCCTTGATGTTTATGTGGTGTTCAGATTTACAATCTTTGTCTTTAATGTCTCAGCTACCTTTCAACCATAAACTGCCCTGACCATTTCTGCTAATTTCATCACCATCATAGAATGAGATGTATCTTTAAGCAACTTACCAGAATCAGTAGATCTGCTGCCAGCTACCTACACACACGTGTGCACAAACACATAAACTCCATTGTATGCAGCTCAGTGAAGCACTGACTGCCAAATCCTACTTCACAAGAGTATTTTAAAAAAATCAAATTATACAAAATAAAAAAGAATATGCAAATATGGTTTGAATTTTTTAACTGTAGTAATTCCAAAATTCCTCAAGAGGACCATGCTGAACAGATCTGGCTGGAAATGGATTAAGCATTCATATAATAGGCTACTTGCCAAGATTTATATATGAACAGCTGGTTATACATGTGGCAAAATTCCCAGAAGCTGAGGTGAGCAGCCCACCCCTTCTAAACTCCCCAACTTTCAGAAGAATTAACTTGAACAGAAGCACATCTCATATGAGATCTTCTAACAAACCTCAATTATATCTTTGATAATTGAGCATCTCTATAATTTAACATCCTGCCTGTTCCCTCTCCAGACATAAACTCACACACCAAACTTTCAGGAATATTTTTATTGGGAAAATACAGTTCTCATAGACAATGCAGCTGAATTGTTCAGAAGGAAGACCCTCTGGACACATTTGCAGTCATGTTGTGCAAATATGTTGTGCAGTCATGTTGTGCAAATATGCCCTAGTGTGACCACACATTTCTTTACTGTTTAGTTTTAAGAAATTAAAACTATTTCAAGAAATGTTCCACTGTGTGTCCAATTAGCTCTGCTGTATATTTTGCCTACTGTTATTGTAAAATTAAAAGAAAAATACTGCGTAAGGCCACCGATTCTTACAGCATTAATTATAGTGGGTGTGTGTGCCAGTTATACGGAGTTGCCCTAATACAAACCAAGTTCACTTTCTCACAGTCTGCAGCTCCCCAATGGGCAATCTTTTCACTTCATCAACACGATTCTTGTGAATCTGGAAGGCAGGAGTCACCCAATGGCCACAGGAACACTGCTCACCATGCCAGTGAAAAGAGCCCAACTTTGATGTACATTTTGGGCACAGGAGCTACAAGAGAATCAGAGAGAAAGGACATTTGATATTCTGCCTGCCATTTCATCTTTAAAAACAATTATGGTTGCTGTGGAAGTCTTAACTTCAAAACATGTTATGAGTTAGTTCAAGTCAAATGAAACTTGCCCTCCTTTCTTTACTGCCCAACTTCACAAGCCCTGTACTGCTAGATCTCTCTTGTAAGCACGCACATTGTGTGACCCTTAGAAGACCATTTTTTTAAAAAAAAATCCAGTACACCTCTTCCCATAATTTGCCTAGGTTCCTAAATTTAACCCCCTAACTCCCTGAAATAATTCATCTTGTCCCTCATTTCCCCCTCCTCTTCCTGGCCTCTTTTAAAAACTTCATTTATTTAGCATTCCCTTGAAATCTGCTCCTATGCTCTGTGTCTTGGGACTCCGTTCTTCAATTTTTCTATCTCGCAGTTTTTCATTCTCTACACAACCTGTACCGGCTTCCTATTTTCTACAAATACTGCACTTCTTTCTAGGCCCACATGTGAAATAGGACTTTTTGACTTTTTATTTCCTCCAAAAGCCGCATCGTTTGTTTCCTTGGGAAAATGGATTTGTTTTTAATTTAATGTTTAAATACTGAAGGAAAGGATGCCATAGGATGATCCAAAATTAAAGGCAATCCACACAAGCATCCAAACTTTGTTTGCTCAAAACATATGCTTCCAAAATCAAGCTGATATTTTGGAGGACGTGACAACCCAAAGTCCTGATATGCAAAGAAAATAAAAGGGGCCTATATTTCAATAAAATTTCTTGATCTATCTTTTCCCTTTACTGAACTCAATTTACTAGTTAACTTTTCCATGAAGGCAATAGTCCATCCGTATACATTTTTTATTTTTATTCTAGTCTTGGAAATTTCTAGTTTTTATAACTTTTATAATTTTTAAACTTTTTATAATTTAATTATGTATTGTGATTTTAGTGACTGTAAGCCGCCCAGAGTCCCCCATTGTAGGGGAGATGGGCGGGGACAAATCAAATAAATACATACATACATACATACATACATACTGATAGACTCCGCATGCTTAGAGTACCCTGCCACCTATAATCTAGTAGCCATGGGAATTTTGTTTTTTAGGTAATACTTTTCTTTTGGGCTTGTAAAATGGATAAAATGAATCATCACCAAAAAACTACACCTTTTCATAAGACATGTAAAAACAACACAGAGCTAAAACACTAAAGCAAAAGGGTATTTGAGGAGCATGTATAAGAATGACAATTTTTCTTTACATTTTCTCAAATAGTAACTAGCAATTTATATATGTGGTTTTGGAGGTTTTACATATGCTTGTGTGTGTGTGTGTGATAATGCTGTATAATATAAACACTTATGGAATATTCCCAAGATAGCTTTTTGAATGGTGAAAACTATCCCACAGGAAAAGAGATTCAAATGTGATTCCACATACTGTAAAACCAGTATTTTAAGCTGATGGCTCTCTGATCTATCAGCCGCTAATATTGAAGATCCCATTTGCTGAGTGCACTCAAGCATCTGTTGGAAACACTTTAATTTGGATTCTTGCACTGAGCAGGGAATTGGATACAATGGTCCCTTCCAACTTTATGATTCTATTGCTGCAACTCCTTTGTTCTGATATCGTTTCATTTAATATTAATAGCCTAGGTATTTATTCTTTCTAACAGGTTGCTCTAAAACAATCAAAATGTTAATTTTTCAAAACCAGTAGTAATTTCCTCTCCAGCTGACCTCAAGTAAAAGAAATGCTATTATGAAAAAGGCTTCTCCACCCGCCAGCTTCACTATAGTACTGACTAAACTTTGTATCAATTATATCTTTTTTTCATAATTTTTATTGAAAGTTTTTATTACAATAGTAAAAGCAAATACAAACTAAACTCATTGAAAGAAATAGAAAGTGCAAAGAAAAAGAAAAAGGTAAAGAAAAATAAAATAAATATATAAAGAAGTAACTTCAGATCTTCATCACAACACCTATAAACAAATTTGGTAACTCTTCACCTCTTACAAGGTTACAAACAAATATCTCTTCTTCCTATAACCCATCCCTCATCTATATGCAAATCCATAAATCATCAACTTTTCAATCATGGTGTCAGCAAAACGTCTGTAATGGATTACCAGAGTTTTATAGAAACGTGTCTTATTTTAACCTTGGTTAAACAGACCAACTTTATATGCCTTCCTTTTACTTCTAACAATCTTGATCTTTAATTCATTCAGATGTTGTAGGATTTGGTGTCTCTTCAATTTTTCTTTTTCCCAGCCCAAAGGCTCTTTAGCAAACTCTTTTGTAAATCCAGTAAAAACTCATTATCCAGGTCATTCTCCTGGTTTGTCATTTGTAATTCCACTTTGATTTTCAAAACTGACCAACTTCTTTTGTGTATCCAGTAGAAAGTCCTTATCAGAGTCATTCTCTTGGTTTGTCATTTGTATTTCCACTTTAGCCACCTTCTCGATCTTGTAATCCACACTTTTTAAAATTTTTGTTATCCAATATTTCTGGTTCTACAATTTCTGCATCAGGTAAAATTTGTTTCATATCTGTCATTCCTTCATTAGCATCCATGGAAACAGACATGACTGTTGACGTTGCTGACATTGTAGCTACTAATTTCTGGCCCCAAATATCAATTATATTTCTGAAGGTTTTATATTTTTGGAGTTAAACAAAGGATACCAAGAACAGAAAGCAAAATCTTTCCATCCATCTATTTCATATTGTAAATTACTGCAATAAAATGAACTGGAGATAATTTCACTTTTAAGAAATCTGTTGCAATGCCGCATCATCTATACAGCCAATGTAGCAAACATCTGGTGCTTTTACAACCTTCCACAATACAACAGTATCTCAAAGAAGTTAAAAGTATTCATGAATAGATAATTCTCTTTGAATAGGGCTAATCCCCATTCCTCAGTGCTACTCTACATTATGACCAAGCTTTACTACATACAGATTGAATGAACCTTTGGGGCCAGAGCAATACTTGTGTGAGCAGCTTCAACTCCACTGTGGATCATGCATTGAGTTAGGGAGAACTCAGCTCAGCATGGTCCATAACATCTGCTGCCAAACAGATCAGAAAGCAAAGCATTGAGGATGAACAATGTCAGGGAAGAATAGATAACTCCTCTTCCCAACGTAGCTCAACCTTCAGCAAACTAGCTACCTGAGTGACAGGTTGTAGAGAAGGTAAAGCATACTTCCCTCCATCTAGTATGCAAGCTACAGATGCCTTCCCCATATTCAAATTATTATTTAATGTACATAAACATTTAAACCTCATTTAACAGATCACAGCCTTTGTTCAGCTTTTAGCAAAGCAGTAACTATTCTGACATTCTTCAAAATAGTGTAACTGATTCTCTTCCTCACCTGTCCTTCCAACACTCCTAACAGTGCTGCCTCCATCCACTGTACTGGCTCAATAAAGTAAGAAGTACAGTTTGTTTGACCTGCATGGCCAAAAGGTCCAGGCTCTGAAACTTTTTTGTGAGCAAATGCTGCAGGTCCTTTGCCTTCATCATGGGGCAAAATGCTTGAACTTCGAAACAGCAGACACCTGTCCATCAGAAAGAAAAGAGTACGAAGTCACTTGAAAGGATATCTAGCAGCATTGCTATCTGACATCTGCAACAATTAATAACTTTAACAGATTTATTTCTTTTTATTTTACTTATTAGAACAAATGAGATGGAAAAGACACACACACACACACACACACACACACACACAGACCAAACCTGATCTCTCTGTTCTAGAATTTAAAAAGACCCACTGAGGAAGAATGAAGGTTTCATCATAAGAGTTCCACATTTCAAGGCAAATATTTTCTCATTTTCTTCTTTTAGCATTATGGTGCCACTTTCAAACAGCATGGAATTACTAAGTACTTGAGAGATAACTAAAGATAAAGCACTTACCAACAGTAAGAGGACCATTTTCGGTAACAAGTTAACGTGAATTATCAATAGGGACCAGAGGGAGAATCCCCAAATGAGCAGGCCCACGACATATAGATTCAAATAGTACTGCTGGATTTGGAACTCCTCATATTGCTTGCATGTTGCTAAGCCACCACATCAGAACGAACCCATTCCCTTTTTATAGATTGTTGAGATTTTAATGATCTTATTAGAAAACATTTACTTATTCAAATCCAACAACTTATCCAATCTACTGTTCAGTACCAGTGGAATTAATATGATAAATATGCTCCAAGAGGTGTGCATTTCCTTCACAGGCAGCAGTAACCTGCAGACAAAAGTTCCTCCCTACCATCTCAGATAATCCATAGTTAAAACAGAAAACGGATTCACTTTCAGTTTGAAATGTCTTTGATACATTGCAACACTATTTCTGGCAATAAGCTTCAGTCTCCACCCAGGTCCACCTCCTGCCACATCTTTTCCATCAGTCACTATGACATTCAGCACTGATACTAGAGAGAAAAAGCAGGACCTGATTAGGGAAGACCCATGTCCTTTATAAGCAGATCATCACTATTTTAGGATTGAATTCTAACCATCCTACTCTTCCACATTTCTTCAACAAACAGCCATTTAACAGTGGGCTTCTTGCACGATAAACTGCCCTTCTGGTAGCTATTGGGTCTAACCATGTACGATACTAATCGCGTATGATAAGAACATTCATTTGCAAGCAAATATTTAGGCACCCCAGGCAAGCTGTACTTTTCAGTGTATCCCAAGTGAACAAAAGTTGACATAACCTCCACATAGTACAAAATTAAACATTACAACCTTCTGCAAAAATCTCTGCTAAAATTGCCCCCGAACTGGTCAGATCTACAAAACAGAACCAACAGATCACTGCAAATGTCCTGCTGTAAAGAATAGCCTACATTGGAGTAGTTGTCCATTGTACAGTGTACAACAATGATCTGTCTAAAAGAGTTGTCAGAAGGAAACCTCTTCTACGACCTGATCAGATAAGACACCATCTAAAGTCAGCAAAAGAAAATCTTAATAACATTTTGAAACCAAGTGATTTGGACTAATGAAACAAACACTGAACTATTTGGCTACAACCACACAAGTTTTTTGGAGAAAAAGAACACCTTGCCCAACATTAAGCACTAGGGTGGCTCTATTATGCTTTGGGGTTGTGCTGCAGCTAGTGGCAAAAGAACATTGTGCGTATGAAAAGAAGAATGGATTCCACTAAATATCAACATATTCTAGAAGCTAGAGGCCCCCACTCAGTGAAGAATCTGAAGCAGAAAAGAGGATGGTTATATCAGCAAGACATCAGTCCGAAACATATCTCTAAGTCAACCATGAAGTACCCATAGAAAAGATAAAGATGGGGGGGTGGGGAGAAGGAAGATAAAGATAAAGAATGGCCTTCACAGTCCCCAGATTTGCATATCTGTGGGGAGATCTATTTGCAGAAGTATCTTTACTTTTGTACCATGTAAGGGTTGTGTCAGCTGCTGTTCACTTAGGGATTCACCGAAATGTACAATCTGACCCAAATGTTTGCATGCAACTGCACTGGCTGTAAAGCTTTTTTAGAAAGTCCTTTTGTCTATATAGTCATTAATTCAACATTTAGTCTATTTAAATCCCCAAGCAATTTAATTGCTTTTATGTTAGCCCCTTGGTCGCAAAATTGCTAGCACTTGGAAAATTGCTACAAACTGGTCTCATAGGATACAATTTAATAAACGCTCCTGTACAGTCACATACCTGCATTTCCTACACCTGTAAAGAATGTCGTGATTTGGAATTTGATGTGCTGTGTTTGGATCAACTGCGAAGACATTACCAGGCAGGTCTTCCATCTCTGAAAACCAGAAACAATAAAGAGTTTATAGACTTATAAAGAAGCATCTCAAAAAGTTAAGAGCATTTCTTTATTGCGGGTATTTACATACAGTCCTAAAGCAATATTCCCCCAGAAGTGTACAATAAAACACAGCTTAAAAGGATGGTTTAAAGCTGCAACAATTTATCCCAGGAGTGCCATAAAAGAACTGATATAGCTAAATTCTCCCAAGTAAGATTTCAGCCTTTATTAAAATAAGCCCACTAGGGTAACTATAACATTTTCAATTCAATATTCAGATACCAATTTTATGAGAATATTGGGAGAAAAAATTCACATAAAAATGTAATTAGCCATGTTGGCCCATGTAAAAAAATTCCAAACAGCAGCAATGCTGTAATACTTATATTAGGTTCAAGTAAGAGTGGCAAAACTACATTTTGCATTTTTACAGAAATTTTGCAGATGAATTAAACAGTAGATAGTTTGCCACAGTGCAAGAAGCTTTAGGTTATTCCAGAGCTAATGATGACTGTTCCGTTGACAAGAACACCAATTCCTCACAATTTAAGAATCTGTCTTTCTAGGTTACATTTTGCTTCAACACCAACCAGCTTTAGAATCCTCAAAATTATAATGCTTAATCATTTGTTCTTTTCTTGTGAAAAAAATGTGATAAAAATTCAGTGAATATGATTAGTTTAGTTCTTTTGCAACATCTGTGTAACACAGATCCACAGGTTCTAACAATAACAATTTGGAAAGGGATATAAAACGATAGAAAAAGAAGTTTTTATAATTTTCAATATCAGCACAGCCTAGTCTGTATTTTTATTTTTCCTTTTATTCAACTGCTTTTTCAGAAGATTATCTATCTCTCATTAGTTTTTACACAGCCTAATAGTAAAGGACATTACATGTATTTGACTAACTTGTACTGGTATCAAAGTTATGAATGACTTACAGGTACATGATTTAGAATGTGGTAACTGGCATATATGCATACATATTACTACAAAAAGCTAAAGTGAGTCCATGTGTACATCTCTCTTGACAAAAAAGGAGAAGGCAACCATAATTTTACTTAATTCATTCCCAATCTGATGTCTGTGTATGAGCACACACGTGTGCGTCTGTACCAAAGAGATACAGATTAATGTCTAAAACCAAGATATTACATATCAAAATTACTTCATTTTTATTTTGTATCTAAATGGAAGAAATTAAACACGGCAAGCCAAAACATTCTGCCTGCAACAAACAGTATGCTATACTCCAGGGCAAGAAAAAAAACCCTAAATGTTACCCTAGCAGGTAAGAATGCCCGAGAGCGAGGCCTGCCTCCTGTGAGGCTTATTCCTGGATTCCACACTATTTAAGCTCAATGTGGAAAGCATTCGTTGAAAAACCTGATGGTAGAAAAATCCAGAGGGAATTTCTTCTGAAGAAGACAGCTGAAAACAGACTACTAGAGCACTGTGGCTAAACTGCTATCAATGGGCTTAAAAATGGCTATTGATTTATAGCTGAGCAAAGGCAAATACATACATTTTTGCAACCCATGTATTAATTTTCATTTCTACCAAGTTGGTCAACTCTTGCATCTTCCGATGCCTTCAACTGTCCTCTCAAACCCTTGAGTACCTAAACACGTGTGACAAATTTAGCTTATCGGTAAAAACAATGCCTGTTGAGAACTGAGCAGGCTCTGCCATCAGAAAGCAAGAAAGCTGGAGGAGGAAAAAAATATACAAATCACGTAGCAGCCACTAGTAATCTTTACATAGCTCCTTTTAATGTTCTTTTCGGAGGCTAATTTTTGCTAGGATGGGTAGGAGCAAGGAAAATGAGAGGTACAACTTGGCTAATGTTGCACATTGTTAGGTTTCTTACAGGTATTGGGGTGATTCATAGAAGCAGTTAACACCATGTATCCCTCCTTTCAGAACTGAAGTTTCAGAACTGAAGTTTCAATTAACACACTGAAGAAAAAGGCTATTGCAATTCTGCTTACTGCCAATATTAAAAGGATCGCAGCTAGCAAAATATAGCACTAAAAGTACACTTGAATGTAGATTGCACAACATCTTAATAATGGAATGTATATATCGTAATTTCTATTTGCCTTACCTGGACAGTTCTCTGTAATATTTTTCAAACGATACTGCTTATAAATAGTACTATTTACATCAACCTCACAGCCCATTTTTTCATAGAGTTTCAGTTGCCACTCAAAGCCTTCATTCATCCTAGAACAAATTAAAAAAAAAAAACTGATATCACAAAGAATGTATATTCTAACCCTCATGAGAAAACACTTTTGCCAAAGGAAAAATAAAACATACTTAGCATCAGGTTTGATGGCCTGGACAAAGGCATAGGCCTCTTGAAAAGAAAGGTTATTAGTTTTCATTAAATAGGCAGTCACGATAGCAACGCTTCGGCTCACTCCAGCATGACTGGAAAAAAGAAAGGGAAGACGCAGTGAAACATGGTTTCCCTCACATATACCCCAAAATATATAATTCCTTTTAAACAATATTTTCACCTGGAGAGCTGCTTTTTATAATGCATTTCAACTCCGGATCAGGAGGCTGAGCACACATACCTCATTTTGTTTTTGAAGCTGCATTAATATAATGTTTCAGAATCAGGGAATCTGAGCTTTCCCTGCTAGACTACTTCGATGCCAAAGACTTATGTATCCTGATTATCATGAAATCCCCCACTTTTCAGCCCTAGCACATTTTTGACATTACCTGCCAGGAAGTTTCAGGTTGGTCTTAATGATAATGATTGGATAATGGTGATTCTACACTAACAATAGTTTATTCACACATTCTGAACCAAAAATAAGACCTTTAGAGTGGGACTGAAACCACAGTCTACCATTTAATCGTACGAAAATTGGGGCAATAACTTAGCAGTTGTCATCAACCTATCACTGATCATAACAGAAAGGAACCGAGGAAGAGAAAACTACATCCTACAATCAGCTCCATTTTGTTGGTCATCAATTATATTAATCAATTAATTTTGGGCAAAAATTTTTAAAGCTTTTTTTCAGAACTGTGACAGACAAAAAGACTAGGTTAATGTATTAAATTAAAGTTTACAAACTACGTGCTGAATTTATACATCATATAAAGAAAAACCAACACATTTATATCATAGCTTAATGTAATGTACAGTTCCTCTGAGATTTGACAGGAGAGAAGACAATAATGAAAACTCAGCAAAAGAATGACAGCACTTTAAAAACCATCCTATTGTCTGGGTTCACAAATCACAATAAGCCATCATGTAATTCGTCTGTTTCTGGCTTAGAATGAGATATGATGCCAATTACTGTGAATTTTAAAGCATGGTTTACACCTTGGGGGCGTTTGCACGCTCAGCAACAATTCCCTGCAAGCGCACTGCAGCATTTTTAAACCCTCCCCGCCCCCATGCAACCCTGTAACGGAGGTTTTAGGCTTGCGGATATCTCAAAACTCTTTAACCCAGATATTGTCGTGCCTTAGGGTGAAAGGGATACAAAGATGGCAGCCATTCTGAGCAAAAACGCTCGAAAGCTCAATTAAAGAGTGGGCTGGGTTTTAATTGTGACGTCACAAAGGCAGCCAGGAAGGTTTTCCACCGAAGTCGCCGCGCGCGCGAAAGGAGGTGCGGGCTAGGACTACAGCAAACAGCGGCTATCAACAATCCACGGGGGAACGCAGTATTTGAACCCACGAAATACTGAAGAACGTAAAACCTTAAGCCCCGTTCATACATTGCACCCTAATTAGAGCAGAAATCTCCTTCTACGCCTTCAAGAGGGCCAGGCTGGTTCTGAGTGACTACACTACAACCACGGATGTCTCGGCGGGCTTCTACCCCGAAACGTTGCGTAAGGCCGTAGTAGAGCGGGAACACGGCTGGGCTCCTGCCGGTCAGCCCCCGGCCGCAGCCACCCGCCTCCCGCGCAGCCTCCTCCGGCCGGGCTCACCAGCGCACCAGGGCGCTCCCGCCGCGCTCCCGGGCTTGGCTGAGAAAAGCCGCGCAGTCGTCCAAGCGGCTCAGCAGGTCGCTCTGCGGCCGGTCCAGCGCTTGGACGAACAGCGCGCTCTCGAAGCCCGCAAGCGCGGCGGCCCCGGGCGGCTCCGAGTCCACCAGCAGCAGCGCCGTGACGGCGGGCTCCCCGGAACCGCCCGCCGGGCCGAGGTCGGCGCCGCCCAGATACAGCCGCGGAAGCACCGGCACCATGGCCCTCTCCCGGCTCGGAGGAAACGGCGGAGCCTCCCGTTGCCCCGCCCTCAGGGCGCCCGTCGGAAACGGTGTCTGAGCGGGCAACTAAGATATGTGGACTGCAACTCCCAGAATTCCCCAGCCAGGAATGCTGATTGGGGAATTCTGGGAGTTGAAGTCCACCCGTCTTGAAGGTGTCCAGTTTGAGAAACACTGCTTTAGATCTTTCCTCTTTTTTTTTCATTTAAAACGGAAAACAAAACGCTATTTTTTTTCACTTGCGTTGCGATCTGAGGTCATCTCCGCCTTAGCTGCTGTCTTTTCTTGAGAAAGGGGCCTGAGGAAGGGGGTAGCATTAGGCGAATTATATTTTTTAAAAAACGTGCTTGATAAGCAGAGAACCTTAAATGTCAAATACGCAATTCGCTATTTTATGTGCCTCCACTAGGGGTGCTGTTCTTCGTTAATGGCTTAGTTTCGAAAGTGGGCTCAAAGTGATAGATTACTTTGTACTACTAAAGAACGTTGTCTAAATGTTGCTCTTTTTATTAGATTTTATGCTTGTTTTAGAAGTCGCCGTCAAGGAGCTTAGCAGAAGTTAAAGTGTGCTGTGGCGGACAGAAGCCATATTGCTAAGACACCGAGGGAAGGATCTGTTAGCTTAAAGATCAAGGCTAAACTGGGAGCACATTTCACTTACATTCAAGCAAACTACATTAGAACATTATTAAATCACACATTAGATTGCAGGCACTCTCAGATAATGATTTATTGTGTAATCACCTTGCATTTTGTACAAAACGTTTGGGAGATCACAGTACTGTCATCTTCTATTTACAACTGTCCTGTGCATCCCACCAAATCTTTCATCGCTTTTCTTCTATTCTTTCTATTTATGATAGAAAAAGCAGAATAACTGCACATTTATAGCATAATCAGTCTGAAAACACCTTAATTCATCATCTACTCAGGGGCAGACAACTTGTTGCTTTCCAGCAATTGCTAGACTTTAATTCCCAGCATCCCCAACCAACAGAGTCAAAGGTGAGGGGCGCTAGGAGTTGTAATTCAGCAACATCTCTAAGTCCACAAGCTGGCCATCCCATTCTAAATAGTTCCATAACTAATTAAAAAGGTGAATGTTCTATCCACATACTTCAGAAATGTATAATTATACTTTAGCCAGCCAGAAATATGTATCTTTTTGTCAGTTTACAAAACCACCTAGAAAACTGCTTTTAGCTACAGTGCAGAATGTGACGAATCCTATACAGGAGTACAATTTAAGCTATTAACCCAGGTAATCAAATGTTTCAGCTAGTACAGCTTGAATAGCTTAATATACAAAATGCCAGCTTTAACTGCCGTCTTGGACTCTATAGACAAACCAAGCCATTGATTTAAATACCGAATGCTGGTGACCAGGAAGATTTTTTTTCAACATTAAAAATAGCATTATGAGAATATAGCAGTAAATAAATATACTATATGCATACTGATCATGCTATTCCTTTTCGGGGTAAGCAATGTTACACACAGCTCAGGAAAGCAGGACAAAATGCTGAACTAAAGAGATTAAGGAAAAGGAGACATAGCTAAAACTGGTTTACACAGACACCATTCACTGTAGCTCTCCACACCTTTCTAACTTAGCACACCATCCTTCCTTCCACCATGTCCATACATTGAATCATGCACTGCTTTTTGGTTAAATGTCTTTTCTCTCTTTTAAAGAAACTCATCAACTCCATCCAATCATGACTTTTCCTGTCCTCCTTTCAACCCTTTCACTCCTTCATAGATTTGTTTTGCGATTCAACCCTCATTCATTCTCTGTGGCCAAACTACCTCAACATATTTGTTTTGTGTTGGTCGTTCGCTTTTGTATCCAATCCACATTCATTCAGCATCTATTCTTTTTGTATTCTCTTGTATTTCTACACACCCTTCTTTAGTACCCCATTCCCACTGCGTTCCATTTATTTTTATATTTCTCCTGATATATCTAGCTCGCGCTCCCACATACAAACAGGCCAAACTGCTCTTACACCCAGCCATTTTTGTTTCTTTCAACAAACATTCTTCCCTCAAAATGAATCAGATGCTACTCATGAACTTTCCAGCAGCATTGGTACATCTTAATATTTTCCATCCTGTTTCCTAACTTTAGTAAACATTCTGTGAAGATGCATAAATTTATATACTTGCTCCATCTTGTGAGAAAATTCCTGATGACTAAAAGATAATCTTGTCATGGCTTTTTTGACTTAAGAGCAACTTTCGATTCTATTTCTAGGTGTATATTAGGGGAAAAGTTGAGGAAGTCCTCAGCTGACAGAATAATTTTTTTGCTCATAGTAAATCGTTTTTTAGGTTAGATATAGTCCCCACAGTGTTTTAACTAATTCAGTCCTTTCTATATGTGGAATGAGGCAAGAGTGTGTCTTGGTTCCAACTGCTTCAATTTTTACATGTATGACTTCTGCCTCACTGGAATCTAAAGACTCCTCATGCCCCTAAATTGCTGACATTCATGTGCTTCTTTTAATATATGCTAATGACTTTGTTCTACTATCCCATATGTGACTAGATGAAGGTCTCGCAATATTTCAGTAATAATAACTATAAATTATTCTAAAAATGGGGCCCCCGTATGGATGAGGGTATCATAGGATATTGGAAGTAATACCTATTTTTAAAGAGCTATTATGGATGTTCCTAGACCATATTCTGTTCTGTGTTTTAGAGACTGCTGGTTCTTTTTTTTCTGTTTTTTAAATTAACTAAATATAAAAAAAGAGAAAAAAATACACAAAATTATAAAAGAAGGGGGAAAAAAAGCTAAAAAAGAAACAAAAACATATAGAGCATATATTCACAGACACACACACATAAGGTTGTACAGTAAACATTTCAATGAATGGAAGCCTTAATTAACTACAGTCATCCATAACTAGTCTATATTGATAAATTCTGCAGATCATTGAATAGTTGGAGCCATACGTTTTGTCTTTCCAATACTGACCAGTAGGTCTTAGCTGTAAGTAAGGTACAAAAATCCACTTTCTTTTTCTAGATGTCAACTTCAAAAGAATATAAACATCTAAAAATACTGAATGTCAAAATTAAATTAATACACTTAGTAAAGTCTTACCCAAATGGGACAATTGTTGAACACAGAAATATATATTTAAATAAAGCATTAGTTTCACTGCATCTCCAACAACATAACTAGTTACTCAGGCCTTTTCTATATAAATGCAATGAGGTCATTTCTGAAATCTTATTTTTTCTTGAAAAAGATATAATCTAAAATCTACTGAAGTTTTCGATCTCCTTTAACATCTCTTTTTTAATTAGTTAAGTAAAACATGCAAACGAACAAAGGAAAATCAAAGGAAAAGGAAAAAGGTGCATTTAAATGGACTTTCTCACCCATTTTACAGAAGGCGCCAATCATGTAACAGTATCTGTCTATGACTTTGGTGCCTTGGAAACTGTGACACATGTTCTCCTACGTTGGGCCTCCTATTGTGATATAAGAAAGGACTTATTTTTGAGATTTTCAAGAAGAAATACTTTATTTTATGTAACATACTGTCATGTTGATATGAGCCCAAATATAACAAAAAGAGGCGCAAAATTCTTTTACTTTTCTAGCAAGAGTCCAGTTTCTGTTGACTGGAGAAAGGCCATAATAAAATTCAGTCATCCATCCATCGACCTGCTCTAGTTTTTTGCCATTAATGTATAACTTGCACTTGTTCACTTTCTCTTCCAAAAGCAACCATTTATATATTTTTTGCATTATTTTTCAGATTCATTCATTCTACTAGGGACTCCTTGCTTAGCCCTCTTCTGAATTTTTTTTCATCAAAATCCCCCTGTATTTTCTCCGCCTCTCTTAATTTTAAGCCTTCCTTGCTCTATTTGACAACATTTTTGCAACTATATTTTTCTCTCTATGCACATTAGGCACATTATCTTTTCTCCTCATTTTTGCAGCAATCATTTTATGTTTTTTTTTTCTTCATCCACAGCTTCTTTCACTTTATCATTCCACCAAGCATCTTTTTCTAACCTCTCATTAACATAATTCTGTACACTTCTATGGCACCTTGTAACAATTCTTTCACTCTCATTCATAGTCTCAATCATTCATCATAAACAAATCAATCATGATTTTAGATTTATATTCATTTCTTGGCATGTATATGTAAGAACAGATTTATGATTAAACATGTATTCAAAACAGATATTTTTCACCAATCATCATTCTCACTGGCTCTCTGAATGCCACAATCACTTTCTGTGTACCATCTCATCAGGTTCTGACAGATCCATAAATATTACTGAGCAGAATAATATTTTTTTCTGGATCATATTCATTCAGAAAGTTCCAGAGGGTTTTTTCCCCAAAATTAATTCCTAGTTCATTCAATTATCACTACAGAGCATCATATGCAGTTATGACAACCTGTGGATTCCAACTTTAATATGCACTCACAACAATCAGTCATACCATATTTTCATTAACTGTTTCATTTGTCATGTTACAAGAAACAAAATATTGGGATAAATAGATGAATGGAATTTAAACATTTTAGCCAAGTGTGTTGTGTGAATGTAGACCCTGAATTAGTTAACAGTTAAGGGTGTCATGCAAATCCAGTAAATTATATTGTATAAACCATGATTAAGTTAATCATGTGAATGCGGTATTGTACTATAATATCTGGATAAAAATGAAAATGACTCAGCCAGAAAAAGGCTTCAAGTAAGCATGGGAAAACCAACTGTAAGAAATGGTTTTAGACCTCAGAAAAAGCAGTCTGTTCTTCCTATGGCAGATTGCTGGGTGAGGAGGAAGAGGGAGAACTGAGGGAGGGGTCAGAACAGAGGTGATCACACTCTGATCATTTGATCCCTAGCACTGAGTCTATGACACATTATGCATTAGGAAGTCTGGTGCTCAGCAGTTTAACCTAAGGCAAGTGAAAAAGTCAAGACCTTTAAGACCCCAATCAATCCTCCATCGTGTTGCTTAGACAGTGAATAAGAGAAAAAATAACCATTAATTAAAATTGACATCACTATGTGCCGGTTCAAGGAAGTGGAATAAATTGTAAATTTATTGTAAATCAAATATGATTGATAGCTCTTCAAGTAACTAGTTTACGGTTCCCAGTTTCAAAATGGACTAAGAATGGTTAATCACAGAGTAGATTCACACATCACACTAAAACATAAACTATGATTTACAAAGCACAAGCGTTAGTTTAATGTAAGCCAGAATTAAACGATGATGATGGTTTGATACAGAATCACCAACCTCCAGGCCACACAATGCCTCAACAGCCCCCCAGAGCCAACAGTTTTGAGGGTTTTTTTTTTCTTTTGGCAGTATGGGGTATTGGAGAGCTAAGGACGAAAAACATGCCGCCTTTTAAAACTCTTGAAATGGGAGGGATTAAGGAGCGAAATGGTTGCCTCCAACCACAAAAGTTTTCATGCATTAGAAGAGAGAGTCTTGAATCATAGTCTGCCTTTGATCTGAAATCTCCATTATACCTTCAAAGGACAGAGTGGATGATAAGTGGTTAATAGTCAGTGCTAGTGATAAAGCCAGCAGTCTTTTCACAGAAACACCTGTTCCAGCAACCAAGGGTTTTGTTTCATGAGTTTGCTCACAAGCGTCCAAAATAAACTGGATTTTTTTCTCAGTTTCATCCACATCCCCCTGCACTTCTATCATTTCTGTAAAAAGATTTACATTTTTACTAGTCCTGTTCTTGCTTCCATGCAAACGTCTCAAAAAACAAAATGTTTCCCCCAGGCTTCTCATTTTCAGCTCAATGCATTTTTAATTGGCCTGGTTCAAAGCACTGCTGGAAGAATCTACTTCTTTTTCACCTTAGAAACCATTCTGCCCATTAGATTCTTCATAGCCTCACTTTATAATGATTTCTCTGAAATTGTATTGTTTAACATCACCCTATTTTCTTAGGCCTATATCCTTTTGCTGGACTACCCAGATGTACAGATTTTGCAGTATTAAATACACATCTCAGAAATCGAGGTAGGCAAAAGATCTCTTTAAGGCAAGAAGAAAACAGCTTGGCTGTTGACTCTCTTACTCTGTAATTTTACTCTTCTTAGAAACCTCAGAAAAGAGGCTCTGATCCTGAAATTTTCTGAAGAACTCAAATCTTCAGGAATTGGCAGGCTTACGTGAGGTTGTATTGGGCTTTCTCTAGAGCCCTTTATCCCCCCCCCCATTTAAAAAAAATCCTCCAATTTTTTTTTTAGCATTTTATGAGTATAAGAGTGGTTGTGGAGAAACTGTTCTTTTAACTCTTGCTGTTTTCTTTATTCAATGTACTTTGTTTTGTTTTCAATTCTTTAAATGATGCTGTATTTCTATGAAATGGGCTGGTACTGAATTATAAAAATAATGGTTTAATGAATGACCAAACCCTCTAACTGCCTACTTTGCCCTCCCTATCTTGAAACTACTTTTCTATGTATTTTTGCACAATAAATTCCTGTTGAACTAGCCTAATCTGTGGGTTCCAAATGGGCCTTATATGGACTATTTTCAATTTTTATCTTTCTTGACTCACTTTTCCCTTCTTGTGAAATGGGTTTCTGCTTTGAGGCAGAGAACTGTGAATTCAAGGGATGTTTCTCTTTCACTGTGTTAGACTTCTCAAAACATTGTTAGCCTTGCACCCATGGGATCTAATTGCTTCAGTTAGCTCTTTCACTGTAATGGATTGCCACTAGGATCAGAAAATGTGGACAGCTTTTATATTACTGTGTATGTTGTAGATTATCCCCTCCCCACAAAAACCTCCGTTCTGCATACAACCTACTGTAACTCATATCCCCCTACCCTTAACTGCCCCACCCCTATCTAGCTCTTGGATATTCTTGGATTCTCAAAGTGGGAAACCTACAACTTGCTGGAATCCTTGTTGTTGTTGTTGTTGTTCAGTCGTTAAGTCGTGTCCGACTCTTCGTGACCCCATGAACCATATTGCGCCAGGCCTTCCTGTCCTTCACTGCCTCCCTGAGTTTGCTCAATTTCATGCTCATTGCTTCAGTGATGCTATCTAACCATCTCATCCTCTGCCGTCCTCTTCTCCTTTTGCCTTCAATCTTTCCCAGCATCAGGGTCTTTTCCAAAGAGTCCTCTCTTCGCATTAGGTGACCAAAGTATCTGAGCTTGAGCTTCATTATCAATCCTTCCAATGAGCAATCAGGGTTGATTTCCTTTAAGATTGACTGGTTTGACCTCCTAGCAGTCCAGGGGACTCTTAAGAGTCTTCTCCAGCACCACAGTTCAAAGGCATCAATTCTTCGGCGCTCAGCCTTCTTTATGGTCCAGCTCTCACAGCCATACATTACTACTGGAGCTGGAATCCTTACCAATCCTAAAGAACTACTTATTTCTCCCAGAAGGTCAGAAATGTACTGCAAACACTTGGCTTTTCACACTTAGTACAATGGAGTTTACACTTAGGGCAATGGGTATGAAATGCAAACTTTTTAAAAAAAATCCCAAGTTCCAATATGCCGTGTTTTGTTTAACCATGGTTTATTAAATAAACCACTGTTGGATATTTAAACAAGTCAAACTATGGTTTGCAAACCACAGTGACTGCATTCACATAACAGACATGAACTCAATTAACTGTGGTTTATTTAACAAGCTATGATTCAATATGATACATGAACCCACCAGGTAAGATATTCTGGCTGCACCTTTGCTACAATGCACTTGGTGAATGTGGCTCAGAGGGTCAGTTTCTGAAGAAGTCCAATGCTGGGGAACAAAAATCAAAGAGAACCCTTCAGATGCTGAAAAAGTGAGTTCGTGTCTCGGATCAAGAACGAATCCGGTTTCTTCCAATATCTCTGGAGCGTAAGTTCTAAGACAGCAACTCCTCCCCGACCTCTTTTATTTTTATTTTTTTTAACGAGACGGTGCCTGCCCATTGGGGAATCCGAAAACATTTTGAGTGAGCGCCTGATCCCAACTTCCCATGTTTCAGTCATTCCCACTTTGCCCGCGGATCCTCACACCAACTCACGGCACATCGGCAGGCGACAAAAGCGTTTTCGCTCCCCCGCCTGAAGGGGGCGGGGCCCGTCCGAGGGCGGGGCTTATAAATGAAGCCGCGAGGGGTGAAAAAATGTAATGCTCAGCTGCAAGAAGAGACCGGAACGGCCGAGCTGCCGCCACCGCCGGTGAGGGTTCCCGCGACGCGGAGGCTTCTGCGCCCTCCCCGCTCACCGGCTTAGTTGGAAAACGGAGGTTTGTGCGCAAAATGCTGAAGGTTGGGGCACTGAGCGCCTTGCCCCCGGCCCCGGGAGCGGAAGGACCTTAGAAACTTCTGCGTAATAAAATCCAGCGACCAATAGTGGCAGCACTAAAGGCGCTGGGTCCCGCAGCGACAACTGGGGAACGAGGACTCCTCCCTGGCCGCCCCTTTGGTGAAACACGCGTGGAGACCTGGCTCTGACTCCCCCGAAGCCGGTTTAGGCTTCGTCCCCTTTCGGGCTCGCTCTCAGGGTCTGTGGCGGATCTTGGTCCGCCCGGGAGGCAGCGCCCCCCCCGCTCCCCGCTCCCCGCTCCCCGACGCGTTTCAGCTCGGAGAGCGTCCTGTCGAAATCGGTGGAGCGCGTGGGCTGAGCGGCGCACTTTGCGCAGGGGCGCAGACGCAGGCTCCCGCGTGATTTGGGGATGGGGGCGGTGAGTTGCAATGTGCCTTCTACTAACTGCCGATGACTTTTTTTTAAATGGCAACAATTCCTTTTCATTAACTGGCAAACACTTCCAAGGAGTATGGCTTTAAAGAATTTTTCCTTGGTTTATCGGTAGAAGAGAGAGTGAGTCGGGTAAGATGACTGTTCACACGAATTTCCTTGGGCAGAACTGAGGCAGCTGGATGTTTCTGTCAGAAGCCAGTTACTAAATGGGTGTTAACAGCCACACCTGTTGCTGAAATACCATGGGCTTCAGTGATAAGTTAGCCATAGTTTGATTATTCCATCGCTTCCTACCCTTCCTGACCTGATGGACATCATTTTGTCAGGATGGTCTGCCAGTAACGGCTTCCTTGAGTTCTTTCAAGCTGGTGGTAGAGTCTAGCCACCTTGCCTTCTGTTGGCTGCTTTTTAAACAGCCTTCTATTTTTCCAAGCATCAGAGAATACTCTTGTGTCCATGTTGTATCCAGTGCTAACTTTGGGCCAGATTCCAGCCTTGTAAGACAAGAATCTAGAAATCATTATTAGACAGAGGAAAAGTTAAATCTTGTATAGCAGCCTTTTCTAATCCGGGCACCCCCCAGATGTGTGAACTTCAGTTTTCCAGCCAATGCCAGATGTTTGTAATGAAGGAAATTGCCCTACACAAGTGTACTTTTGGATGGACAGCTCCTGGAGCTATTATTCAATTTCATTGTGCAACTGTTCTATTTTTTCCTTTTCTTTGTATATATGTAGTAGCTCAAAAAAGATGATCATAGTTACCCTTCTATGTTTGTGCACCACAAGAAGTTGCTTGCAAGGCATCTTTAACATTCTGTGAATGAGGCAGGATGACTCCTGCATGAGAAATACCTTGTAATTAGGCTGCTTCAGACGAGTGGGTTGGATTCAAATTGAGCATTCTGTAAATAGAAAGCGGAGCCTCTTCTCTGGAATAAGGAGGCCACTCTCTTCCATCTGTATTGCTTTGACATCTCCAGCATTTCAGAACAGCTTTCTAGGAAAGCTGCAGAGCAAAATGACCTTGCTAAGCATTAATTTCAATCCAGCCTTTCTACAGGAAAGACCGTGGTCTAGAAAACAAACAGATGCTTTTTATGTGAACAGCCCCAGTGATCTTTGTAACTCAGATTAAAGCAATCTTGCTTAGCTGTTTTGGGAAAGACTTCAGTGTAAGTCTCTGGGGAAATACTACCAGCCAGTAATATAATAGTAGGCTTGATGGAGCTACAGCCTAAGTTTCTATATTGAGGTGATGTCTCAGCATTGCTGGTGAGCATAGAGATTCCTGAAAAATACCTCATCATATCGACCTATTCTATAGTAATCCTTTGAATTCTGTAGGATGTTGCTGATGTGCCTCTTATATGAAGATAAATATCATGAAATAAGAGCTATTAGAACAACATCTCCTATGCAGCTTCAAATGGTTTAACTGTTTTCTATTGCTGCTTTCCATATTCAGTTTTCTAGTGCTGTCTTGAATACAGTGAGTTTCCTATATGATTTTTGAGGGGCAGCATATCTAGTGTTTCAAATGGGACCTGCTGGAAGTCTGTTAGGCCTCCTTAGGCTGTGTGTGATGGGGAATGTACTGGCACTTTCATTTTCATTCTAAGCAGTTCAGCTAAAGAGGCACTAGACATTTGGTTCTTGTCCAGCCTTCTAAATGAGAAAACGTCTCACATAGGATGCTGTGTTCAGTGTTCCTTTCCTAAGGGAAACTGCATACAAATAACACCTTTCCTGCTACACCGCTTTTCATTTAGCCAAGTCTTGTTGCTGGAGCTTGCCTTTCAATGCCACTGGCCAGCTGCTGCTCATCTGGAGAACTGGTATGACTAGCGAGTAGAGAAGGAGGCACATATGTGCTTACTCTCAGGTCCTGCTGGTGCTGAAGTAGTGTGACAGAGGAACAGACATTGGACAAATTTCTCTCTCCCCATGCTGGCTGGGGAATACTGGGAGTTGAAGTCCACTCATCTTAAAGTGGCCAAGTTTGGACAACACTGGCCTAAGCACTTGATTCATACAGATGGGCTACAGGCAGGCTAGCTGGCACTGCCCTGTGATTTGCAGAGCAGCAAGAACTTCTGACTTCCAGTATTCTAACAGTAATAGCAAAACCCTTTCTCCTCCAAGGATAGTCTGCTGAAAACAAAGGAGGTGGTAGAGGAGAGGGGTACAAGCAGATTTGGGTGCAGGCCTCAGTTCCATTGAAATCAAGTTCTGGAGCTGAGCATGCATTCAGAATCATCATCTGTAGTTTGGAAGGTCCCATCTGTCATTCTCACAGACTTCACATGGCTGTAGAGATTTTCAAATACAGTTATTTAACAAGGAAGGCCTTTTCAAACAATGGAAAACAGTATGACACAGGCACATTATTTAAAACTCCAGAGTATTTTTTTAGTGATAATAGCATATAATAAGTATCCTATTTCTGGGTTCCCACATAATAATACTAAGTCTTAAACTAGGGATTACAAACCAGAGTGGCTGCTTAGGGATTATTAAACTCAGTTGTTAACAATGAATCTGAGATATAATTCTTACAAATGCTATCTATCTTACTGTGCCAAAACCAAACTTACCATATAATGGCTCAGTGCAATATGAGCACAGGCTAACCGTATCAGCTGAAGGCGAAGAAGAAAGTTCTGCTTTCTGTTTAGTGCAATCCATCTTATATCTTATGGTTGTCTTTGTGCAGTAGTATTGTGGTAGAGAACTTTTCTTGTAAGATTTTTTTCCTGTGCCATTCTGTACCCTAAAACAAGGCAGCCAATACACTTCTAACCATCTAAATTCAAATAATTAAACTTAAAGTATACGGTAGTATATGGGTAAATGTGGAGTTGTAATGGTTGTGTTCAGCATTATCCCATGGAACTTGTAATATACTGGGTGAAAATGCTTGTTAACTGCTTGCCATTTTTGTAATGTATATTTGTTTATTAATGATCTCAAGAGAACTCTGTCCTACAAGCCAGTCTAGAAATCCTTTAAAAGAAAGGATGAATGGTTTGGCTCCAGATTTAAATGATGCAACAGGTTTCTAGAAGCGGATTTATCTGCTTCCTCCACATGAAAACCTTTTCAAAATCCCATCCCTTTAAAATGAAATACCATGTGGGAAGAAACTGCTGAGTTAGGTAGACTCTGGTGCGCAGAGAAAGGGAGTAATCAAAATTGGACAGAGGCATTTGCCATGAACTTAGTTCTGTTCATGAAAGGGTCTAGCTACCCCTCCCCCAGCCATTTCCTGTCTCAGCCTAATTTTCAGGGAACAAAAAGGCTACCATGAAGAGGGGGAGCTGGGAAAATTATTTTATATCTTATGGTTGTCTTTGTGCAATAGTATTGTGGTAGAGAACTTTTCTTGTAAGAACTTTTTCTGTGCCATCCACTCATCTTAAAGTGGCCAAGTTTGGACAACACTGCCCTAAAACAAGGCAGCCAATACACTTCTAACCATCTAAATTCAAATAATTAAACTTAGAGTATATGGTAGGATATGGGTAAGTGTGAAGTTGTAATGGTTGTGTCCAGCAATGTATTCATATAAATTTTAATCTAACAAATAAGACCAGAAGTACTGTATCTCAGGTACAACATTTTCTCTTGAGTGTTTCTAACCCTGCAACAAAAACAAAAAATGTGTGTGTTAGAATTCCAGGGGCTCTGAGAATACAGTAGTTGCTGGAGAAACTAAATGTGCAAAGAGAACCACAATTGTAATGAATTGCTCATAAAGAATCGGAATTAGCCAATCTAAACTACAGCAAATATAAAATGATGCTTGTAATAATTTACCCAGGTTCTTACTCCTTTTCCTGAAGAACTTTCCCAATCACTCATTGCAAGATCTCAAATTTGCTTAATCCCACTAATAGGATGTATAACAGTCTTATTTAAATATTCTCTTCCTTTCTAGTTCAAACATTCATCTACAATGGCAGACAACAGACCAAAGGCTGACTCCGCATCCTGCAGTGTACTAAGCTGGGAACAAGTCGGTCGCTTGCATGAGATCCTGTCAGAGGTGGTACCAATTCATGGACGGGGAAATTTTCCAACTCTGAAGATAACCTTGAAGAAAATAATCCAAACTGTTCGGCGCAGGCTGGAAGAAGCAAGCATTCTAGTGCATGACGTTCGACTGAATGGTTCCACAGCTGGTCATGTCTTGGTCAAAGATAATGGGCTGGGTTGTAAAGATCTAGATCTTGTTTTTCAAGTGTCCCTCCCAAGTGAGACTGAATTCCAGTTGGTCAAAGATGTGGTTCTGCAGTCCCTTTTAAATTTTTTGCCAGAAGGTGTAAACAAACTCAAGATTACTCCCATGACTCTTAAGGAAGTATATATTGAAAAGTTGGTAAAGGTATCCACTGAAATTGACCGATGGAGCTTAATATCTCTTTCTAACAAACATGGCAGAAATGTAGAGCTCAAGTTTGTGGATCGTATAAGGCGGCAATTTGAGTTCAGTGTGGATTCTTTTCAAATAATACTAGACTCACTGCTTTTTTATTATGAGTGCTCAGAAAACCCAATGTCTGAGCACTTCCATCCAACTGTAATTGGGGAAAGTATGTATGGTGATTTTGAGGCAGCCTTTCTTCATCTTAAGAACAGACTGATAACTACCAAGAACCCTGAAGAAATTAGGGGAGGGGGGCTCCTCAAATACAGCAATCTCCTTGTGAGGGATTTCAAGCCCATGGACAAAGAGGAGATTAAAACCTTAGAGCGCTACATGTGCTCAAGGTTCTTCATAGACTTCCCAGATATTCTGGAACAGCAGCGTAAATTGGAAACATACCTGCAGAATCACTTTGCCGAAGAGGACAGAAGCAAATACGACTACCTAATGACCTTGCGGAGAGTGGTGAACGAGAGCACAGTATGCCTCATGGGACATGAACGTAGACAGACACTGAACTTGATCTCCCTTTTGGCCCTCAGAGTTCTTGTAGAGCAAAACATCATCCCTAATGCTAATAATGTCACTTGCTACTATCATCCAGCACCTTATGTTAGTGATGCAAACTTCAGCAGCTACTATGTTGCAGATACTTATGGCCAGGTATGTCCTACCTGGTTGCCTTGCAATTGATTTCTTATTTTCAGTGCCTCTATTCAGCCAGAATGGAGTGTTTCCTGTATTTATCTTGGCTACTTAGCTAGAACTAACATACCAAGCTTTAGTCAGGTCATAAAATAGTACTATCTTTCTTAAAAGGGGATCTCTTTGCTATCTGTATAAATGCTTAATTGCTTCCATGCTGCCTTACTTTCTGAAGTTTCATTGTCTGCAAGTTCTGTTCCCAATTTAATGGACGTGATGAGGGCTAATCTGGTATTCTTGTGCAGGAAAAAATGG
Organism: Liasis olivaceus; assembly: GCA_030867105.1. Classification (NCBI taxonomy): domain Eukaryota; kingdom Metazoa; phylum Chordata; class Lepidosauria; order Squamata; family Pythonidae; genus Liasis; species Liasis olivaceus. The sequence goes on along the minus strand of CM061348.1, from coordinate 161,644,879 downwards.
CTATATTCTAGCACACAATTAGCTGATCAAAACCCCACTAAAAGCAATGGAATTAAAGCAGTGTAATGCATGTAGCATTAGAGCCATTTTCCCTGAAGGTCTTAATCAGTCTCCTTCTGGCACCATAGCAGTAATTATGAAATCATCCTTAAAAGTGTGGGGGGGGGGGGAATCCTTACATTCTATTTGGTGCATTTTAGTTTAAAGAAATTAAAGATATTGGCAACTTTGTGCTGGCAGAAATGGCTTCCATAATGCATAGCTTTCATGATCTCTTCTTCTCACAAGCTTCCTCAGAAATATTGGAGTTGGAGACCTCCTTGAATAAGGAGAGTGGCAGCGATGGAGGCAAAGGAAGAGGAGAACTCTAAACATTTTTTGGGAGGGCAGCATTAGCAATGGAGAGGCAGCTACCTCTTGATTTTTGGCAATCCCAAAACAGAAGGCCCATCACAGGGTCTCTTCTAGCCTGTTTGGGAGGTTGCTGGGCAAAGGAGGAAGTGGGGAAATACTTCTGCAAGGGTAATATTGGATATTTGCCTTTTACAATCCAGAAATTCTGAGTGTTTACATCTTAGGTAGCAAAGCAATTACTGGAAAACATAGGGTTTATGAATCTGCAGTTTAGAATTTTATTTTCCCCTGAAACTTGAGCATATATAGAATATAGAATGAATATTTTTCTAGAATTATACTGAAACTCTAGATTTTTAAAAACTCTTTTCAGTCAAAATCCCAGGAGAGGTTTAATGAATACAAAACAAAAGGAACTGACATATGAATATATATAACCTGATTTTTTTGGGGGGGGGGAGTAATGCTATTGAAAATGTGAGCAGCAGGGGCTACAGTAGAAATGATGGTTTGAGTAGTTATCTGCGAGTGGAATGCTTCAATTAACGCTTGGTTAACACTCCAAGTTCTTGAAAAAAATGTCTTAAAAGTGAGTTCAGTTTAAAACATTTATATATTTCTAGATCTTACTATTCAGGGTTTATTGGTACTTGTAGGTTTTCAGGAAGCCTCTTAAAGTTCAAAAGTATAGAAAGGAGAGGAAGGCCCTCAGTCACAGTTGGTGAATAAATGAAGGTTTTGTAAGAAGGAAACCTGTCAAGCATGCTTCTACAGCTCCATTGTCTTTTTCATGAAGAAGGGGCTCAAAATACTGTGCGGAGGACTTTCTCAATTGCGGCTTTCTTGTCAGCAAAGCTAGTAATAAGGAACACTTCACTACATTACTGAAGAAATTCATGAGTGATGAGCATAGATTGACTAAATCCAAATCTCAGCAGAACACCTGAAATTCCTAAATTGTCTATTAAATACAGAGAGAAAATAAAAGTTTTCAACCCATAGAGCTTTTACAGGTTTCTTATTGCAAAAGGCTATTTATGATACTGGTGTATTTGTATATGTAGCATAAGCATAACATTTCCAGAAAAGGAAACTAGGTAAGATTAGGGACAGGGCCATGACAAAGAAAAAAAAATGTTTGGAAATGTTCATTACTGAGCAATATGGAATAGAAATCCTTATTTTTTTCTCAAGAGCTCAAAATAGTTTAGCTTTTTTAACATTTCTTCTGCAACTTAAGAGATAAATTCTTATCTTTGGAACGGCAGATGACCACGGCTGTGCTAAAGTGCTACCACCTTTGAATTCCTTGTTGAATCAAATGGATAAGCAGAAATGTTGAGCCTATTTCAATTGCTTTAGTTAAACTACATGTTTTGCCTGACCATTTCAAATTGCCTGAATATTGTTGAAATTCATTGCATTGGATTATTCAAACACAAAAAGAACAACCAGAAGAAAGCTAAACAGTAAAAAGCATGGATGATTTTCATGAAAAGATTTATCTTCCTGTTCTAGAATTGCACCTTAGGGTGAGAGGGGAATATAAAATGGGATTGTACCAAGAAGGGCCACAACAAGTTGAAGTTTAGACTTTTGTTCAACATTTAATTCAAAGCTGAAATGCATAGTAGATGTCTGAGCCAAATTTCTTTACACTAGTAGAAACTTCTTTTGTGTGTATCTCTGGCAAGCGTGTGTTTCTTTAAATTGCAAAAATACTGTCAGTTGCTAGATAAGAGTGATAGCTTTGGAGAGGGCTGTTGATGTGCCCCTGATTTTGGTTTTCTTAAACTTGAAAGCTTAAAGTAAAATATTTTGGCCACCTGAATGTTGTGTGTCCTTTTTTGCTTCCTTCCTCTGCACCTCCATAAGATAAGGAGAGTTTCAAAGAACTTTCCAGTGTGTTACCAACTTCCCAGATAGCCATTGTAACCCTGTATTCTCTCTGGTGCTCCCGATCCTGCCAGAAGGTTACCTGAGTGTTGTTATCAGTTTCTTGCCAATAGACCCCATGTAACCATCTCACTCCAATCAGGTATAACATTAATGTCCAAAGGAAGATACCTATTTGGGCAGTATGGCTGGGAAGACCCAAGTTCAAAGCTACACTCAGCTGTAGAAATTTACAGGGGCAGTCATCTGCTAGTTCAACCTACTTTGCAAGATTCTTCTGAGGGACAACAGGAGGAAAAGAATGCTATGTAGCCTCCTGGGGGGAATCTAGAGTAAATAAGGTGGTTTCTTGGCCTTGCTTTTCCACAAGTTTAAGAGAGAATTAACTTCAGATGAAATCTTACGTTATGACTTAAGTCTGCCTTAAGACCACAGGCAAAGCTTGCCTTGCCTAGTCTCTCTCCTACAAAATATCAATTTTCATGAAAAGATCTTGCTTCCTGTTTTAGAATTGCACCTTAGGGTGAGAGGGGAATATAAAATGGGATTGTACCAAGAAGGGCCACAAGAAGTTGAAGTTTAGACTTTTGTTCAACATTTAATTCAAAGCATTGTTTCCTTCCCTTTTATTTTCTGATGGATAATCTAGAATGGTGTGTTCTGAAATTTAGCCTTCCTGTGGAAAGATTTCTGAGAGTGGGTTGAAGCATTATCTGCTTGTACCCTTAAGTGGGCTAGATTTGAATTTCTAACTCACTGAGAACTAGGCTGTCTTAAAACCATGTGTTTGTCTTTTTAAGGCACTGACCATATTTCAGTTTGTTTTTCTATTTTTACTAAATAGATGCTAGAAGATTAAATTGGGACCTTTCAGAACAACTTGTTCTCAAGGCTTCAGAGCAAACAGCCTTTTGGTTTCTGACAGCTGTTGGTTTCAGTCTGTAAATTCCACAAATCGCTTTGCAAACCTTAAGCAGAAATGTAGATTTTGCTTCAAATCAGAATGGTAGTGGTTTTAAATGTCAGCTCCTGGAGACTCCTTAAAATCATCTAGCATAACCTATTTATGCAGAAAATGTGTTTTGAAAAAGGGCATAACACTGTTTTGCAGTTCTGAAAAGAAATACAGAATACGTAAGTACTAGTGCCGGTGTAAGTTAATTTAATCACAGAATTGGAAAGACCATTTCAGCAGTTGAACCCAACCCCTTACTCAATGAAGGAATCCAAATTAAAGATAAATGGCTGTTTAATTTCTGTTTCAACATATCCAATGAAATGGAGTCTACAGCTGCTCTGGATAATAGTTTCCAGTAACACAACCCTTACTAAGAGGATTTAAAAAAAAAACGTTTAATTGGAAACTGTCTTTCTCTAACTTAAATGTATTGTTCCATGTCCTGCACTCTAGAATAATAGAGAACAGATACTGATCTTTTTCTGTGTGACATCCTTTCAGGTATTTGGAGAGTACCATTTCTTTCAAAGCCAAACCTGCCCAGTTCTTTCAATCTCTCTTCATACATTCCTCTAATTGTTATGATCTACTCTGATTACTCTGACTCCTTGGAGTCAGAGACTGAATGGCCCAATCCACTGAGTTGCCAGCTTCAGGAGCCAGCAGGCAATCAGCCATTTGAGGCTGATGAGGCAGTTAATCAGCATAAGTAGGTGAAGGTAGACTTGGGTGATGATGGGCCAGAACTTGGTGGGGTTCCTAGCCCTATGATGAATGGGTAGCTTCAGAGAGCAGGGCAGAGGCAATCTGTTTGGCTCTTCAAGAAGCAAGGATGCCAACATCCCTACCTGAGCCACATCTGCAGCTGGCCCTACTTTGGGGCAGCCATCAGCCTGGTTCTTCATTGGAAACAACCCTCCATTGTCAGACCTGTGGTCCTGCATCCTTGTGTCCTGCTCTGCTCCTTGACTCTTAGCCTTATGAGCCAGACCAGCTTATACAAGTCTCCAGAGACTGACCCCTGGACCATTCATACTTTGTGGGGATGAACCACTTTTAGGGTGAAGAATTTCTATTGCAATAAGGGTGGATATAAGCTTCCTAGAAATCTGATAGCGGGGCTTTCTCATTAGGGGTTGTCCTGGCTTCATTTTTCCTCTGGACACTCTCCTTAGGTCATTTTTGTAGTAAAGCATTTCTATTGGCAACAGGATGAAAGAAGGATAAGGTTAGGCTTCCTTGAGGTCTCCGGTTGAATGTCATCGTACGGCGTGAGGAGAGAGTGTCATTCTGGGTGAGTTTTTTTACTTAGTGGTACTTTTACCTTCATGTTACAGTAGAATTGCTATTTAGGAAACATTTAGGTTAAAAATGTTTGATTGGCTGTATAGTGGGGTTAGGATCTGGATTAATTCCTGGATGTCTGTTGTTCAGTTTGGTGTCAGGATTAGCCTTAGAAGTTAGGATTCATTGTACACAGGGATTTCGGTCAGTAAATTCAGTGATAAACAATTTCTCTTGCTGCAAGGATTAAGGTAGATTTAGGGTTAGACTTTCCTGAAGTCAGTGGTAAAATCTAACTCTGATTAGCTTTGGGATGTTTTTATGATTTGTGCTACTGTTACATTCATAATACTGGTGGATTACCCTCCAGGAATACTTTTCCTTTTATTCTGAATACTTAAGCCATTTTTGTTGTTAGCATCCATTTCCAACCTCAGCTAATTCTGAGCAATAGTTTTTTTTTAAATCGTTTGTATTCTTATGGGTTACTTGAATGTACAGTAGTCCTCCTTGTTAACCTGTCCTTTCCACCTCAAGTGCCCTCTTTAGTAAGCTCTTCATGTGGTCACATTGCCTGATGTTCCTATCTCTTCCTCCTCCTCCTCTTATATATATATATGTGTGTGCGTGTATTTGTTTATATAGCTGCCCATCTCAAGCTTGTAACTCTGGGCAGCCCAGAATTAAAAACACAAAGCCAAACAATCAACATAACTAAAATAAAATTATTAATATACAGTTAAAATAGTTAAAAAATAAGAAAAAGACAGGGGAGAGTACATCGTAAAGTTACACTGCATGCAGCCATTTAACAGTTCCATGAAATCCCCAGGCCTGATGGCAGAACCAGGTTTTAAAGGCCTTCTGGAAGACCAATAGGGTTGGGTCCAATCTCACTTCGGGAGGGATGGGTGGGTACCATGGCAGAAAAGGCTCTCCTCTTGGGTCACACCAACCAAAGCTCCTTAGCCAATGGGACCTGTAATACGCCCCTCCTGCTGGACCGGGTGGGATGGATGAATGTAATTGGGGAGAGGTAGTTCCTCAAATAACCTGGCCCCATGCCATGTAGGGCTTTAAAGGTCATAACCAGCACCTTGAATTGGACCCAAAAGCAAACTGGCAACCAATGCAGCTCACAGAGATGAGGTGTGACATGCAGTTTTAGAAGGACACATAATTGCCCACACCACTGCATTTTGCACCAGCTGAAGTTTCCAGGTACTCTTCAAGGGCAGCCCCACGTAGAACGCATTATAATAATCCATTTGGGAGATGACTAGGGCCTGAGTGGCTAAGAGTAGAGCCCCCAGATCCAGGAATGGGCATACCTGGCACACAACATAAAGATGTATAAAGGCCCTCCTAGCCACAACTGCCACCTGCTCCTTGAGCAGAAGTCCTAAGTCCTGAAGGACCCCCAGATTGCATACTGGGTCTGTGTGAGGCAGTGCCACCCCATCCAGCACTAAAGGTGGTACATTCCCAGATCCAGAAGGCCCCAAAACCCCAAGCCATGCAGTCTTGCCAGGATTGAACTGGAGCCTGTTGTTTCCATCCAAACTCTTACAGCCTCCAGACACCGAGACAAGATATAAACAGCATTGCTTACTTTACCAGGGGTGGAGATGTACAGCTGGGTATCATCAGTGTACTGTTGATACCTCACCCCATGATGACAGATGACTTCACCCAGTAGTTTCATGTAGATGCTAAATAGGAGAGGAGAGAGTACTGAACTCTGGCGCCACAAAATGTAGGGGCTGAGGGGAGGACCTCTCACTCCAAATCAACACCAACCAGAACTGGCCTTGGAGGAAGAAAGAGACCAGCACAATCCAGTGTTGCCCACTCCCAACCCTCAAAGCTGGTCCAGAAGGTATCGCTAAGAGATCAAGGAGAGCAAGGATGGATGTACTACTCCCATCCTGCTCCTGCCAGAGGTCATCCAAAAGCACAACCAATGCTGTCTCTGTCCCATGTCAGGACCTGAAACCTGACTGAAAGGAGTCAAGATAATCTGCTTTATCCAGGATCCTCTGAAGCTGTTGCATGACCACCTAAAAAAGGAAGGTTGGATACTGGACAAAAGTTGTCCAGTATGGTGGGATCTAGCAATAGCTTTTTAAGGAGGGGGCAAAACAATGCCTCTCTGAGGGGCAGAGGAATAACCTCCTGTCTCAAAGAAGAATTCACCACCACACTTCACCTCCCAGGTGGCCTTAGCCGGCCAGGAGGGACATAGATGTAATGAGGAGCTCACAGTCATGAGGACCCTGTCCACGTCCTCAGGTTCCCAGATAACAGAACAGGACTGCGTCCCAGACATCTCCCCAGGACCTGTACCAAGGCTGACATCTAACTCAGAGTGAATCCAATCAATTTTGTCTGACAGATGCTCTGAAAATTCCTCTCTGCAGCCCTGCAGGTAAACCTCCAAGTCCTCTCGACCCAAGAGGGCTTGGGTCACCCTAAACAGGGCCACCAATTGTCCACCAGTGGACACAATAAGGACAGAGAAGTACTGGCGCTTTGCCATCCTTACCGCCACAAGGTAGGCCTTAATAGCAGCTCTGACTCATGTTTGGGTGAGTTTGTTCCTCATTGACCTCCAGCATCACTCTAGATGTCTCTTAAGCCATCAATTCTTCCATAAACCATGGAGAGTGGTGGGATCCACAGGAGGAGAGAGGTCACATATATCTATGTATCTATGTATGTATTTTTGAGGAAGTTCCCCTTATCTTCCACTCCTTTTCCTATTAGCTCCTCCTAGCATGGATCCCTATTTTGACCGCACTCAGTTTTAGTTTCCCTTAAAATCAAGAATTTCAGCGTCACGCTGCTTCTTCTCCCAGTGTTCCTGCTATATCCTTTTAATTAAATCTTCCCTGTTGTTTTATATTAAGTCATGGATAATTGAGCTACTTGAGCTTTCCTCCATCCTCTGAAGCAGAAAATTGTTAGCAACACAAATTCAAAATTTCCTGGAAGGACCATGCTGGGCAGAATGTCTCTCTTAACCAATGTTGAGATAATTAAAGTCCCCATACTACTGCATAATGCCTCTTTGAAAGATCTGCAATTTGCTTTTGGAAAGCCTTATCCAAATCTTCTCCTTGGTTGGGTGGGTGACTGTAGACACCAACAACAGTACTGATTTTATTCATTCCTCTACTTATTTCAATCCAGCTTTTTCTACAGTATTGCCAAATTCATTCACATGATGGTATTACGTGCTCCTAGCAATATTTATATGTCGCAGTATATGGGACATATGGAAGCAGGAAAGGATAATTGTCTAAAGTTGTGTAGCACTTTGGATTTGATCTTCAAAACATGCCACGGAATGCAAATATAACATCAGTCTTCAACGCCTTAAAGCAGCTGCATCTTTTCCTGAGATTGTGTGGCTGCTCTCAACTTTCAGGTGCTACGAAGAGGTGCTACACAGTCAAGTACTTTATTGGAAATCAAATCCAAATCTGGACTTCTGGGGAAGCAGTGGTGGACTGGAGGCTAAATTCTATGAAGGCTGGAGGCTTCTGGAGACTAAATCCTATGAAGAATGGCTAAACCAATTAGGTATGTTTAGCTTAACAAAGAGTAGACTGAGGGGAGACATGATAGCAGTCTTCCAATACTTGAAGGGCTGCCACAGGGAAGAGGGCGTCAATTTATTCTCCATAGCACCTGAGGGTAGGACAAGAAGCAATGGGTGGAAGCTCTTTAGAGGGAGATCCAACCTGGAAATAAGGAGGAATTTCCTGACAGTGAGAACTATTAAGCAGTGGAACAGCTTGCCTCCCGGGGGTGTGGGTGCTCCATCTCTGAGGCTTTCAAGAAAGTCAGAGATGGTATGAGGACTCCTGCCTTGGGCAGGGGGTTGGACTAGAAGACCTCCAAGGTTCCTTCCAACTCTATGATTCTATGATTCTGCAAAGAGCAGAGCCAATGGCTATGATGGAAAGAGGAGCCAATGAATGGATCGGCTCCTCAGAACTACTCTTAAGACTCAGTGATGAGTTTTTACAATTTGTTTATTATAAGAGATGAGATATGGGAAGAAGAGATTTTTTAAATTGAAATATTACAGAAAGTGTTAAGTTACTGAAGTTGTTTATACTTATCTGGAGGCAAGGGGGAGTCATTTCTTTATATATCTTTTTTCCTTTTTTTATTCTTTTTTCTTTTTCTCTGCATCTTTTACTTTTTATATTCTTCTTATTTTGCATTAGTCTTTTATCTTTGCATTTGTAAACTTTAATAAAAATGATTATTAAAAAAAAGGAAATCAAATCCAAATCAAACAGGGATTCTGCTCAGCCAGGATCATTTTTCTTCTTCTTCCTGTGAAGACTCAGAGGATATTTTCCAAGTTTCTCAAAGTGCTTCCTGAATTCTTAGTTGCAGAGTATCTTTATGGTTCTTGTGATGCTGCCTTCTTTGTTTCATCCTCTCTCAGTGAAATATGTCAATCGCTGCTCCAATACTCTAGCTTTTCCAAGACCTGCTATGAGCTTCCAGTTACCTAAAACAGGTAATTTCTGTTCAACTTCTACTTGAAAATAAACATGCCACAAGCACTGAAGATCACAGCCACAAAGTCATTCTGTTTATCTGTAGTTTTGATTTTTAGGGCGCCATGAGTAGAAAGCTATTAATTCAATTATTAAATCTGTATTCCAACACATTGGCATACATAAAACATCCACAGTACAGAACAAAAAACATGCCCATGATATAATAAATTAAAGATAATCAAAATTAAACCACATTTAAAGAACATAAAAAACTTCGCTTGATGACATAATCTCAATAGCTAATACATTAAGCTAAGAAACTCTCTAATGGAAGAGATCCATTTTAACTTGTTTCAGGAAGGCCATCAATGTTAGGGCAAGGAGAAGTCTGTTCTATAGAATGGGGGCCATGACAGAGAAACATTTCCTGGCCTCACGTGCCTTTAAGTCAGTTTTTGACTCCTGGAGACTGCCTGGACTAGTCCCTGTAGTTTCCTTGGCAAGACTTTTCAGAAGTGGTTTGCCCTTGCCTCCTTCCTAGGGATGAGAGAGAGGGACTGGCCCAAGTTCACCCAGTTGGCTTCATGCCTAAAGTGGCTAGAACTCATGGTCCTCTGCTTTCTAGCCTGGTGCCTTAACCACTATGCTGAATTGACTCTCTAGCCAAGTCCATACTGTTGATTAAAAAAAAGACCGTGTGGGAACTCAGCTACAGACTCCTATTAGCTTTCCCCATTTGTTTGGCCAATTTGCTTACTTTGTGGAAGATTAAATATCAAAGAAACGTCCTTCAGGAATATGTCAAAAGAATCTGTCTAGCTTGGTCTTTTATATATGTCTATATTTAAAGTTGTTGCCAAGGCAAAGGAACTGGAGAAGGGCTGCAAGGAAATTTTTAAAAACAACAGATTTTGATGCTGCTTTATAATGAAACTTGTGGATCGGGTGGGAAAAGAGAATCAATGTTTAACTTCTAGTATGACAGAAATACTTCTCAAAGTTGTATGATAAATAATACTGTTGCCTCTGACAGACTAGCTGCTTCTTCTGGCTGGAAATGGTCCAAAACAATCTGTTCATGGGAACTGCTAAAGGTGGATATAGAATCTCTGGATATCTGATCCTGAACTGATGCCTTCATGGATGATGGAATCAAAGGTGTCTTACTGAGTGTAAAGACACTTCTGCTCATGCAAGACGAGCCTCCCTTCCTCATTTTGCTTTTTTCCCACTCCTTTTGTACTTTCCCATGCCTCATCCCATTTCAGAGCATAACAGCACATATTGCAGAAGTTTAGTTTTGTTTTGAGCTTCTCAGGATTCATCCAGCAGGGTGGTGTAAGATGAGGGATGTCCCAGATAGAAAAGGCAGAGTTTTGATCACATGACTGAAAAGCCATCTTGACTTCTATGACCTGCATACCCCCCCCCCCCAATGCTCCTGGATCCACCCCACAATCCAGTTTTCTAAACAAAGCAAATATTATTCAACATGCTGCTGAAGTATTCTTATCCTAGGAGAGGGTACTGTTTAAAAAAAACGAATGAAACAAAAAGGAAATCTCTAGTAGATATACTATTGAGAAAGGAACGTACAATTGTTATGTTTAATATTTCCTTGCCTCATATTCTGAACGAGAGAGTTAACTTTGTTCTAGTAATGAAATCTGGCAAAAAAATCTGCCCACTCATAATAATGGGTCTTAGGTTTCATTCTATGCAATTTTGTTACCCTTAAGAATAAGAGGAGGCATTGTTGCTTAAAGGACTTAAATATAAGAGCTATTGCTATATCAGTCTCTTTTTACCTCAGCGTGGCCAGTCTTAAGGAAAATTAATATAACAGGAGTGCAATAAGATCCTGGCATTGGTATTTCCCAGCAACACATACATGTGAAGATTTGTCTCTATTATTGTATATATCAATTAATAAAATGTTATTACTATCTAAAACCAGCTGCAAACATTTATTACATAGCTTTAGTTTGTAATAAAATAAGGGACGCACAAGTTAATAAATTAGTGTAAAATGCAGTAATAAAAGGGAAGACCTCTGAATTATATCATTCTACATTTTCTACTGTAATGGGCTTCTCAGAACCTGAGAAGGAAGGTAGTGGTTTGCAAAATATTAAATTTGTAGAATACATGCATGTAGTTCCTTTAACAGGAAGATGAGAAGCCACATCTTCAGTGCATTAACAAGTAGTTAGTAAGAAAGCTGTACCCTAATAAATTTAATGATAAATTGGGTTCTAAGTAAACATATCCAGTGGTCAAGATTTCTGTAAACAAATCTATTTTTCTTTCCTCTTTCTTTTTCTTTCTTTCTTTTGTTATTTCTTCCCTCCCTCCCTCCCTCCCTCCCTCCCTCTTTCTTTCTTTCTTTTTCCTTTGAGTCCTTGTTGACTTCTGGCAACTGCCTGGACTAATCCCTGTGGTTTTCTTGGCAAGATTTTCAGAAGTGGTTTGCCCTTACCTTCTTCCTAGGGCTGAGAGAGAGAGTGACTGGCCCGAGGTCGCCCAGCTGGCTTTGTGCCTAATGCAGGACTAGAACTCATGGTCTCCCTTTTGTCTTAACCACTACACCTAACTGGCTCTTTCCCTTTTAATAAATCTCATTAAAGTTGACTTTTTTTATTGTAAGTAGCTGCTAAGGGCTACTCTTCCATGCAATAGCACCATACCCAGGCAAGCTGCCAAACAGTATTTTGGTACTTGTCACATGATTTTGGAGTCTTTACCTGCAAGTAGATATCATCTAGAATACCTGGACATTTTTGCATAAAGAGGGCTAATGTGGTATTATGGAAGACAGGGAGGAAAGATATGGTTCAATCTTTCTATCACATCTGTCAATGTGAGCCATCTTTCTCTAAGTGGAATGAATTGCTGAAGGTAGGATATTAAAATGTGTAAGGATGAATACTCTGATAGTCTGTGAGATGATAATGTTTAAGGTACCATACTATATTGGGATTGTGTAATTAAATCCTTGCTACTATCTTTGCAGAGATTCTAGCTCAATTTTCCTGCATATCCATTTTGGTAATTTTCTATTTCATTGTCTCTCTTACCTGAGCATAGCCCATTTTCACCAGCACATGGGGAGAAAGTCCACTCTGCAGCTTTTCTCCCTCCACCTTTATTTTCCAAGATCTATCAATGATGAAAAATTCAACTTCAGAAATTTTCTCATTTGCCATACATCCAATCTCTGTTAGGCTCACCAAATACCCTAGTATTTAGCCTGGGATGATAGCAGCCATTGATAGCCCCCCTTCCAAATTTCTGTTTTATTCACTTTTAAAGCCATCTAAATCAAGAGCTGCCATTAATTCTGTGATAGTGATTCCTTCCTGTTTCTATGTTACTCCATTCCCAAAGGCTCTGAGTAGCTTATATTCAGTAATAACATGAGATTAAAAATATACATCATACATACAATATATCATACAACATATCAGCAAATATCTACTAGTTCTGCTACTCAGTGGGGGTAGGTTAATCCTCCTTGTCCCAAACACTTTCCTGAAGAGCCATGGCTTCACAGCTCTTTGGAAGACCAATCCAGGTATGTCTGTATATCCTTCCAGATATCTATTGGAAAATTCCTTTAATCTTTTCTTAGTATTACTCTCCATTCAGCTTTTGGAATGATCTTAAACTACTGTTATGAGAAAAATGTTACCAGTCTACTTTCTGTACCCTTTGCATAATTACTGTATATGTATATTTCTATAAGGTCACACCCCTCCAACTTCCCTATCTTTTTTCTAAGCTAACAAGCTGCGAAGATTGTCAACTTTCTTCACATGGAGCTGTTCTTGATCCTTTTCACTTCCCTTTCTTGTACTTTTTTTAGTTTCATAATATTCTTTGACATTGGTGACTGGAACAGCATTCCTAATGTAATTACATGATAGGCTTTTAGGAGGTTATTGCAATATTGGTGGTCTTATTTTTGATTATTCTCAATGTGGAATTTTCTTCTTTTCATCTGTTGCTCAATGAGTGAGTTGTTTACTGGATAATGTCAAGGATACCAAGATTCCTTTCCTGAGCAGTCAATCCCTGGTAAGGCTCCATCAGTATGTGAAACTGGGATTTATTTATTTTTTCTGAAATCACTTTATAGTTCTTTACATTAAACTGTAAATGCCAGTCCAATGCTCATTCCCCCTAGTTTGGAAAGATCCTAGTTTTGCGTATCTTCACTGTCCCTCTTTATTTTAATCAATATTTTGGAGTGGAGAGACTGATTCTATTTTCAGAGTAAAATGTGAACCTGTGCTTTATAGTATGATAATAAAAATAGTCTTTGCTTGCAGCAAGGTGAGGTAGATTTGCAAAGGAATCCTTGTAGATCCATTGATACCTGGGGCGCTAACAGCAGGGCAATCCTGAAAAATCCTGAAAACAGCCAATTGACCTGAGATGTCACCCCACCAGTCATCAAGACAGCTCTCTGGCATATGTCAGCGGGTTAATTGTACATAAAAGGAGGCAATCCTTGAATGGCAGTGCTGGAAGGTGTCTGTGTTGACAGCTGCCAAGATGACAACAGTCAAGTGACTGGATGAAAAGAGTCCGAGACTCAGTTTTTCCTTTCTCCCCGTTTATTTGTTCTCTGCCTTTGCTTGGAGGGAAAATGAGAATGACATTATACGAAAATGAATAGAGATCAGCACAGGACCATTCATTCTGATACAGCACGCTCCAGGGATCTTCATTTCCAGTGTTGAAGTAAGATTTATAGTCCAATTTGGTCATTGGATAGACATGGAATGGGAGAGGGCATCATTTTGCCCTTATGCCTCCAAGGCTGCACAGTGACTTGAACTAACCCAGTACAGCTGAGTGAGTGCAATAAAAAAGCCATTCAGCTAATTGCCTGGATGTCACAAAACCTGCTCGTGCTTTTTTAAACTTGATTTGCTGTGTCTACTGATGTTCACCCTAGCAGACGCATACGTTAATCTCATCAGCTGCAGCCAGGGCAGTTGCATGAATTATTTAACCTCTGCAGGAAGTTAGTCCCTGTGTGCTATAGAAGAGCCCCTGTAAAGACCACTGGATGTAATTGCAACCCAGAGATGCCACCCTAAAGTGAAATCTTTTCTCAGATTTGTCGGTAATGGGACAGATTCTGAAAATAAGATGATTTAAGAGTGGCCCGATTTCTTATTCTAGCAAAACTACTTTGTCTCAGAAGCTGAATAAGAGTGATAGAAAACTTCTCCTTGCATCCCTTTGCAGAAGGTAAGACTCAAAAGCAGTTTGCAAAGGTCCTCTTTCCTAGAAAAGCAATCCAGAAACAGCTGCAGGGATACCAACTGCAGCAACTGCACTTATTTTAGGGAAGGCTTACGTCTAGTTGTTATACTGGGTCAAAGGATCATTTTTGTCAGGGAGAAGGAGTGCTCTCTGAACTGTAATCAATGATGATCCACAATTGCTGTACCTTTTTGCAAGTTATTAAATCAGCACCTTGAATACCTGGATTGTCTCCTCCCCACTGCAGTTCCTTATTCTATGAAGCAGTTTCTAAAGTCACAGGGGAGAGGAATTTGCTCCCCTTCCCATTCTGATGTTAGAATCATCTCCATCAAGAGTATGCAGGTTCTAGACTAGGTGGGTGATTCAGAATAGGAGATATGATTAAATGGATGCAACAGAAATCAGGAAGGGCTGGAATATAGCAATTAAAGAATGCAATTTGTTCAAAAGGAACGGAGGAAAGAATGAGGAGTTAACTGTATGTTAAAGGCATCTGTTCTTGCCCAGAAATCCAAAGTAATGAACTTGGCAATGCTGTAGAGAGCAGCTGGGTTAAAGTAAGTGGAGGAACAAGTAAAAACAATATTGTTGTTGGTGTCTACTCTCACCTTTCCAGCCAAGGAGAAGATGTGAATCATGCAAATTACACTCTTTCAAAGAGGCATGAAGTCAGTTGATGAGAGACATAATTAACCTGACATCAGTTGGGAGACAAACTCTGCCAAGCGTAGTCCTTCCAGCAAATTCCTGACTTGTCTTGCTGACAGCTTTATCCTTCAGAGGGTGAGAAAAGGCACAAGACGTTCTCAACTTGATTCTAATCAATAGGGAAGGCTTAGTTGAGGAAATGGAAAGAGCAGGAACTAAATAATGCTGGAGTTGATTTTAAGGGGAATTAACACTGAGTGTAATCAAACTGGTATCCTGGGCTTCCAAAAATGGATTTAGAACAATGTTAAGTAGGATTCTGTAGGCAGAAGAAACTAATGGAAAAAGGAGCTCAAGGTTGGGAGTTTCTAAAGAAAAATGTACTCACTGGGTAACTGTAAACAATTCCAGTAAGGAGAAAAAAATGGAGTCAGCAAAGATGTGGCTGCCTAAAAAGCTTAATGAAAATCTGGAAACAGCAACTGAAAAGGGCATATATGTGAAATGTAATGAGGATCAGGTCACAAAGGATAGTTCAGAGTGGTAGTCCTGAACAGATACCAAGAAAGCAAAAGCTCAGAATAAGCTGAAGTTAGAGAAAGATGAAAGAACAACCAGAAAAGTTGCTTTGCATATTCTCCAAATAAAAGAATCAGTAGACAGCCTGCTTAATCCATCTTTGCACTCCTTGATCTCTCAGCAGCTTTTGATACTGTTGACCATGGTATCCTTCTGAGCCAGCTCTGCAGATTGGGGATTGGGGACACTTTTTATGGTGGTTCTTTTCCTTTCTCCAGGGCCAGTTCCTGTTGGTGTTGGTAGGTGGGGAGAGATTGTTCCCCAGGCCCCTCTTTGTGGGGTACCGCAGAGTTCTGTTCTCCCCCTTTTCAACATTTACAGGAAACCACTGGGTGAGGTCAACTGCTGGTTTGGGGTTCAGTATCATCAGTATGCTGATGACACCTAATTCTATCTTTTCACCCCAGGCCAGCCAAGTGAGGCTATTGTGGTTCTGTCCCAGTGCCGGGAGGCTGTGTGGGTTTAGATGGGGAAGAACTGTCTCCAACTCAGTTCTACCAAGACCAAGTTGCTGTGGGTGTTTGGGCCTCCCAGATCTGGGGATATTCCATCTTTGATCATGAATAGGGTGGCACTTCCCCATTCAAGGGTGGTGCACAATTTGGGGGTCTTCCTGGACTCACGGCTCCTGCTTGATGAGCAGGTGGCAGCAGTGGCCAGGAAGACCTTTGCACAGCTTCATCTATGGTGCCAGTTGCATCCTTTCTTAGATTGGGGGGCCCTTTAGACAAGCTTTCATGCCCTGGTCACCTCACAGCTTGACTTCTGCAACACACTATATGTGGGACTGCCCTTGAAGACCACCTGGAAGCTTCAACTGGTCCAGAATGCAGTGGTGTGGGCAGTGATGGGAATGCCTCAGTATGACTATGTAACATCCCTGTTTCGTGAGCTGCACTGGCTGCCAGTTTGCTTCCAGGTGTGATTCAGTGTGGTGTAGCAGCATTTGTCCTCTGGAATGAGGTTTCCCCCCGAGAATTGAATGGCCCCCACCCTACTGATATTTTGAAGGGCCCTGAAAACCTGGCTTTTCACCCAGGCCTTTGGTGAGTGTGGTTGAAGCTCCCTTTTCTTCTTTTTCTTTGTTCCTATCTGGGTTTGTTATTTCTGCCAACTTTGCTCTTTTTTGCTTTGTGTTTTTTTCTTGTTTTAAATGTTTTTAACAATTTGTAAACTGCCCAGAGTTGCTGGGAGTCAGGCAGCATATGCATTTAAGAAATTATTGTTATTTTTACTATTATTATTAATAATGGAGGCACCAAAACACAACAGATAATTAAAAAGGCAGAGCTACTCAAATCCTATTTTGGGTCAATCTTCTGGAGTTCCACCTGGAAATTGTGAGGAACAGCACTTCTGGTGAGGATTAATGGCGGCTTAGTTGTCTTTAGAGGAGTGGAGATGGCACCACAGTGGAGATCAGCACCCAGGGCCAACACTGGATGCTGAAAGCTCTCTGGATAACGGAGAGATCATGAAATAACCCTCATGTTCTCTGGACAGCTCCCCATAAGTAAACTGCAGAAACTGAAGTTTTTGCAATCCGCTTAGCCACATTTGGAAATAATTACTCTATAGTCTGAGAGAGATTTTCTTTTCCAACAGATAAGTACTCCTCTTGGAGAGTCTCATTTGGGGGGGGGGGGGGGGATTATAAAATTAAAAGAAGATTTAAAGACTTAAAGTATAAAGAATATTTGGCAAAAAGCTTAACAAGGGATGGTATAAGAAAATTTAATATGGATAAAGGGGAATGTTATTTTTAAAAGACTAATTTTTTCTACGAAATTGCGTTGGAAAAATTGTAACTGAATTAGGCAATTAACTCAGACCTTCTATGGGAATGTTTTTTGCTTTTTACCAAAGACTGTAGATAATTGCTGGGATTTACAAAACAACAGGTAAAAGTAACTTCAGTAGACAGAGTACTTGACTGTAACCATGGAGATGTAGATGTGACGTTTGCCTGCAATTACAACATTAAAGACACAAGAGGGGATAGTTTGTTTTCGTTTAATACTTTCGCTTCTGGACTGTAATATAATGACAATGCATAAAGCTGTCTGTTTGGAGGGCAGAAGAGGCTCTTTAGAATAGCCGGTAGAGAAAGCAATTCCATTAGATTTATTTCAGAATATGTTTGATCAACTTGGTAATAAATAGTAAAGTAAAAATTTTTGGATTGGGAAAAGGAAGACACAGAGACAGAGATTGATAAAGTCTGTAGAATAAATTTAAGATTTGCGAGAACAAGAAATGTTCCAAGGAACTTTTTGGTGCATTTTCTGAGGAAAAAGACAAGGGATCAAGTTCTGCAACAGCATTTTAATACAAGATTGAAGATTGATAATGCAGATATAATTATCCTAAAAGACTATCAGACTTCTACATAAGAGAAAAGAATATTCCTTTTTGACTGAAAGACTAAAGCAGAAAAAAATTCATTTCGCTGGGATAAATTAGAAAATGTGAGTTTTACTTTTCAACAGCAGAGTTTTTGACTGAATTCTGTTCAAAAGGCAAGAGAATTTTTGGAAAAATTTGAAGGAGTGATGGAAGGTCGCAGAGGAGACTATACAAAAATCACAACAGATGCAA
Organism: Liasis olivaceus; assembly: GCA_030867105.1. Lineage (NCBI taxonomy): Eukaryota > Metazoa > Chordata > Lepidosauria > Squamata > Pythonidae > Liasis > Liasis olivaceus. The sequence goes on along the minus strand of CM061348.1, from coordinate 161,626,759 downwards.
AAGGACTCTGAAAGAGATGATACTGAATTAGGTGCTATGGGTATTGATTTTTCTAAATTGTTGTCTTGATTATGGATTAAAAATGTTTAAAGTGGAATATAAATGGAGGAAGAGCTTTCCAAAACAGAATATTTTTTCATTATTTGAAAAAATTAAAACAAGGCATAATTTGCCTACAAGAGTCTCATATTAGGAAAAAGGATATAAAATATTTGATTTATAAAAATTTGGGTGAAAAATTCATCTCAGAAGGACTTAAAAAAAAGAAATGGAATTGTTTTGGATATTAACTCCCAACTAAAACCAGAACTTGTATTGACGGATGAACATGGTAGATTTGTTGGGGTGGATTCATAAGTTTATCCTATGAAAATTGGTGTTTGATGGGGAATTGGAATGGAGTGATTTTCCCACAGCTAGACATAAAATTGGAAAAAAATATTAAAATGACTCAAGGTAAATTACCATTTTTTTTAAAAAAAATTGATGGACAATTTAGGGTTAGTGGATGTATGGGGACAGAAAAAAAGATAATTCTAGAGAATACACCTCTTCTCAGAAATACATAGATCTTTTTCAAGAATACATATGATTTGGATTTCAAAGAATCTGGCTACTAAGATCTCTAAAGTAAAGATTTTACCAAAGACTTTTTCTGATCATAACCCTGTGAGTTGGGTTTACAGAAGGAAATTTACTTCTTTTAGATGGACATTAAATGAAACATTGTTACAGAAAGAAGCAATAGTGGAGGTTTGTAAAAAGAAATTAACCGAATATTTTGAAAATAATTTAAATAAAGTCACTGATTTAAGGTTGGTTTGGGATACAAGTAAAGCTTTTGTTAGAGGTTAACTTCATACAACACAATACTGAACTTAAAAAGAACAGCCAAGAGAAAACACAGGCTGTTTTGGAGGAGATAAAAAGAAAAGAAGAATGAAAGAAATCGCCAGCGAAGATAAGTATTTCTCATCAAATTAAACTTTTACAGCAATACTTATCAATGCTAACAGTAAGAGAAATGGAAATAAAAATGAACTATGCAAAGTAGAAAAAAACTGTGAATTTGCAAACAAACCAGGGAAACGGCTAGTGTGCAAATTAAGAAAAAAGAAAAGAAAATGATGTTGAAACTGCGAGAGGGAGACACTTAAATAACAGATAATGTGGCTATACAAAAAATGTTTCATCAGTATTGTTCTAATTTGTATGATGGACATGATATTTCTTTGGAGAAAATAGATGAATATTAAAAACAAAAAGCAAAATTTACCAAGGATTACCGAGAAACGAAGACAGACGACAATAAGGGAAGGTTCTGAAGCTATTAAAAAGATTAAACCAGGAAAAGTACCAGGGTCAGATGGATTACTGGGTTCTTATTATAAATGTTTTAAGAATGAACTTCTACAACTTCTGCAAAATACAATGAATTCTATCTTACAGGGAGGAAAGATGCCAGAGACTTGGAAGGAGGCTAATATAGCACTAATACCTGAAGAGGGACAAGATTTGACTTTAACTGTGAACAACAAGAGGGGACATTTTACCATGCGTGGATGGGTAAAAAAGCTTTAAAAAAAAAATTGGACTCAACTACACACACTAATTCAGAAGATTTTAAAGATTAATATACAATTAAAACGAGAGGTGTTTCTTTTGGGACTGATTGATAACAGTTGGAAAAGTCATGGAACTTTGTTTTTATACATGATAACTGCAGCGAGATTATTATGCGCACAAAGGTAGAAAGACTTGACATTAACCACATTGGAGGAATGGATGGTGAAGAGGATGGAACTTGCTGAGATGGCCAAATTGACATCTTTGATCAGAGAAAAGACATTGAGTTTAACGCTGACTGGAAATTCCTTATAGACTTTTTGCACGAAACAGAAAAAAAATGAACTTTTGATATGATTTTGACTAGAAAAAACAATAGATTATAGAAAAAATGAAAGTTATGCTGTAACCATAGAGTGAGGTTAATTTACAGTTAAAACTACCATAAAAGAAAATCAGAATTTACTTCTTTATATTTTCTTTTCTCCTGCACTTTTGGCTTGCCTGCCTGCCTTCCTCCCTCCCGTCCTCCCCTCCCCTTCTTTATTATAAATATTACTTTTTAGTTTTTAATCTTTCTTGCTTAAAACCTTAATAAAGTTACCTTAAAAAAAAGGAAAAAAAGAAATTGTGAGAAACAGGATGAAAGGGCAAGATTAAATTTTGAGATTGATAGAAACATAGTCAGGGAATACCTATTGACCTGGAATGAGTTAAAGTCTTCAGGATCAGATGAAATACATCTCCGGATAACGACAGGATTTTGACAGTGGAATCAACTACCTGGAGAAGTGGTTTGGCTCCCCTTCATTTGAGCAGAGAATGGACCGCCATCTGTCTGGGATGCTTTAAATTGGATTCCTGAACTAAGCACAGGTTTGGAATCAATTTGCCTAAATGGGTCTCTCCAGCTCTGATTCTAGGTTCTGACTTATGCTTTTCTTCACTATGCAGGCCTCTGCCTTCCCCCTCCATTGCTGTGACCTTGCTAGCAACTTTTTTGCATGCACTTTTTTCATATCTTAGCAAACTGGATATTGTACTTGGAAATAATTCACAATTACTTTACATGGGAAGTTCCAGTAAGTATAGCAGAGGAGGAGAGAGCAAGTATGCAGAATAGTGATCGCCAGGGTAGATTTAGCAGAAAGTTTCTAAACTGGAGAAGGAAGAGAAACTCGGCAAGTGTTGGAAGCAGGAGGTAACCAGAAAACAACAAAGTTCTGACTCATGATTAAAATAATGCTTTACATGTGATGTTTCAAAGAAGTGCAGTATCGTTTTTTTGCCAACTTAATGAAGAGGTGAACCACAACTCAATGGCAGAGCATACGTTCTGAATGCAGAAAGGACACAAGGATTTTCAAGTCCAGCATCTCAAGTGAAAAGGGTTTGAGGGGCAGGGCTGGCAAATGAATTGAAGAGATGCCCAGATCTCTTTGGAGGCACGTGTGGATTTTGAGAAAATGACATCACTGATCACGAAGTCCCTATCATGGATACAGCGCCCATTCACAAGGTGGCTGATGCCATAGTGGTAGTTATGGTCAATCTTTAAGTGCTTATTTTACAATTGGCAGAAGCGGTGAGATTGCGTGACAACTTATCCCAAGATAATAAATATGCAAATCTATTCCTTTTGTTGCAAGGTGTCCCCCCCCCCAATTCACGAGCAACTCCACAAACTAGTTTATTAGAAAAGTAGCCTCTTTTAGCCCAAAGGGGGAGTATGAACACTCCAAGCCTCAAAACTTGTTTTCATTCAGGTTTTCTAGATTCCGCAGAAGAAAACTGATGAGTCTCAGGATCAACCAAGAGTGGGAGTGAAACTTGTGGCACGGCCTGCTGGGAGCTTGAACCAAGCATTGCATTTGCCCTAGCCAACACAACATGAAATCCATGTCATAGAAGGAAATAGCTCACATGCAGATCCTCACAACATACAATGCATAGGCATAATGCCGAAACAAAAGAAATATCCCCTTTCCATCTGTGTCTAGCACACAAAATACAGGTAGGCTACTTTTAGCCAAAATACTTAACTCTTCCAGTCCGTGGACTGTGCTTGCCCCAACCTGGCTCCCACTTATACTACCTGGGATCAGTTGTAAACAAAGCAGTTGGTTGCAGCTAACCCAGCTGTTTTGCTTTTGAAGAATGCCTCTGAAGCCCATGTTAGCACCAAAGCATTTGGGAAAATAAGACAGTGTGTTCCTGGAGACACTTTGCATTGCAGCATATCAGCTTCCAGTTGTTTCAAAATGGACTTAATATTTTTAAAAAATGAGAAGGGTGTGGGATCTGATGAACACAATTGTTTAATTTCTTCATTCAGATACCATACTGTTGGTTTAGTATTGCTCTTGAACTTGTAATAATGTACAAGTAGCCCTTTTCCCAATCAAGAAGACTCCTTAACCCTGTGCAAACACCCAGGGCACTCTCTATCCCCCACCCATCGTACTGGAGTTTGCAGAAGTTTCTACAGGCACAGCTGTGAGCTGGCTTCCACGCAAGCTAGGTCTCTGCATTATCATTAATGAACAGGAAAGCCACTCCAGTTCCACATGGCCTGAAAGACATTGCCTCTCACAGAATACAAAATAAAACCTTCCAGTTCTAGGGATGAAGAGGGATAACAGCACTGCACAATTCTTCTTTTTAGCTATTATGTACCTCTGCTATTATTTATCTTCTCAAACGCAATGGTCTCAAACACAATTACATATATTCAGTGTTTCTCACAATTAGAGACTTTTACAGCTATTTTTAAAAATTCTATTTGAAATGCATATATTTAATGATCAATAGTATGCATCACTTTTGATTTTGTTTCTTCATCCAACAGCATGGATTAGAATTGCAGTTATTCTGAGTGAATCAATTCCATTTCCCTCTCCTGAATTCTGCCCCCATCTATGGCCTTCAACCATTATTATAACTATTATTAGAAGAGGAGGTAAGGAACACGTGGCTCCACAATGTTACTCAACCACAGCTCTCAGCAGCATGGCCAATGATGAGCAGCTGGAATTGTATTTCAACATCTGGGGGCCTGAGGTTCACCAAACCTGTCGTAATAATTGCAGACAACTTCCTCTAGACCTCAGTCAACTCATAGAGTAGCTTCTCATTGTGACACTGAAGTCACACTTTCAGCTACTGGCCTCTGCTGACAAGTGAATCTTTACATCTATATAAAATAACCAATGGTCAACCATTCTACTCTATACTGACACCATTATTTTGTTCCAGTTAGAACAGGCATGTGGTGAAAATGTTCGATTACCATCATTGGATTCCCAATCTGGAAAACAAGTAAAGCAACCGTGAAAGCGAATCTGCGTGAGACATTATAGGCTTATTCTCAAAGGTGCATACAAATAAATTTATTTTCAAAACAAAACAAAAAATGAATTGCTGAATTTCTTCAGTGATACAAAGTAATAGTCCAGCTTGCAATCAACACACTGTATTTATCCCAAAATGACTGCAAAAACACAACTACACCAGGCAGTACTGATATGCCCTTAAGTTTTACTGGAGGAGGGATGTGGTGGCAGCAGCAGCACTTCCATCTCACATCATTTGGCAAGAGAGAAATAGATGACAGATCCTTTAACTAAGTAGCATTTCTGATTATGTATATCGTGGTAGCTTTACAACTGACAATAGTTCTTCTGCCCAACAGCAGACATTTCTCAAGGCAATTCTGTAATTATATCTGTCTTAATGGTGGATTCACTCTATAAAGGCCATAGAACACTATTAAATAGATACTGCATCTTTTTCCCCAAGACAGAATATCTGCAGATTATACCAAAATGTGGCCACTCAGGATGTCTCAGGAAACTATAATGGTAGTAACGACAGAACCACCTTGACATCTTGCAAAAGAAAAAAGAATGTTCCCACGTGGAAAATCCATTTTCTCCTGGATACAGTTCATTACACTGTAGTTTTCTGATTGCTTGTGTCCTTGCAACTATCTCATTGTAAAAAAATAACAGAGGTGGGGAAGAAAGCCCTATCTCTGAACTCTGTAAATAACTTAGGTTGACTTGATATGGTATTGGCAAGCAGCGTGTGATAGATTGTTGAGCGATCAGAAACAATGGCAGAGCTGAAGAGTCAGAGGTCTGGAGAAGAAGGGTAAGAATAGTATGATCCATTTTCCTGCAGAGAGGGAAAAAAAACCATTAACACCAAGAACGTATGTACACAAAAAATAAATTCACATTCAAATCTTGTTAAACGAAGAGCTGTGGAACCTCTACATGCTGAATTCCAACAACAGCACTCTGGGCCAAGTCACTGCCCATTTATTGTGGGAGGAAGAAGCCTTATCATCTGAATTGCAGAGTTTTCCCCTAAACAGACTGGAGAACTAAGAGAGCTTAAATACTGTGAGTCAGACTGGATTGTGTTGCTTAACCCACCACATCACAAACTGCATACTATAAAAATATCACTCTGACTCCCATTTCTTTTCATCTGCATTCAGGTTTCCTTCTTTTTCAACTGCAGGGAGCCTCCAAATTTTTTTAGGTATTACCCTGGCTAGCCACAGGAGAATCAACAAGGAAAATGGATCAGGTAATGGTGCGTCCGTGCTGGTTCTGGAAAGGAACAGCTGCAAGGCCTTTCCAAAACAAAGAAAAGTGCCAGGGCGGAGAAACAAAATGAAGCCACAAGACACTGGAGTGCATCAAGGGAAGGTGGGTCACAGGGAACAATTTCTCTCCCTTAGCCTTTTTTAAAAGGGAAAATTAGTGAAGTGCTCTCACTTGCATCTTGCCATACCACTACAAAGAAACTCTGTGCTTTTCAGAGTAACCTGTATCAAAAACATGTGCCACAATGTACATAGTAAGATTTCAAAAAATGAAATCTGTAATGAAGTCCAGGAACTTATCTGAGAAATGGCTGAATGAAAAAAAAAAAAAGATGAAGTAGGGAGTACAGGATAAAGTACTTTAGCGATAAAGTAGAGATACTCTTTATATTAGACAAGAGTTATCTACTCCATAACCATTGTACTGTATGTCTTTCTTTCCTCCCATGTACTCATTAGCTTTTGAAATGAAGTTCATTCAAGATGACAAGTGCTATGGACTTCAAAATTTTCCAGGTTATAATACTAGCATCCTATGAAGTATAGCTTTGTGCTCTAGACACTAGTGATCATCTGTTCTCTTAGGATAATGTGCTCTTGAAGCAATACAATGTGTATTTTAGGCAACATACAAAGGTGTTCTGCAGCATATACCTTTAGAGGCACAACCAACCCAACATGGCTTTCAAGTCTTGGCTGTTTCTAAAGCAAGACACCAGACATCTTTTTAAACCAAGGGAAAGAAATATTTTTCTCCACTCTGCTTCATGAAATCTAACAGATACGGAATAGCGTGCCAAGCTAATGCATAGTCCCAGAAGTCACCTACCCTGATGTCATATTCAAGAACAAATGGAGGAAAGTCAATTTGTTCAGGGGGTATTGCTGTGAACAACTGCTGGAGGCTTTCCACGTGGTGAACTTTGTCCTTGAGACCTGAGACAGTAAAGGTTGTGAAGAACCAGGTTGAAACCTAATGGGAAGAAAAGGGAAATTAATGCTGCTTCCATGGATTGTTTGACTGCAAATGATTCATATCATCCCAGCATTTGAAGTTATGAGACATGCAACAGAAACGTATTTAATAAAGTACTGTAAGTACACCCTGCAACTTAAAAGTTTTAAAGCAAAAACAGGCAAGTTTTCCTTCCCAAAGCAACTGTTGTCTAAGGCAGCCAATACAGAAAATATGTGAAGGAAAAGGCGAGAAAAGTAGCACGGTATAAATATAAATAAGTAGGTTTTAATGGGTAATTTGTTTTTCAAAACCCTTTCAGTCAACTGATTATTTGCTAGTTAGATTTATGCCCTGCATCTCCTCCAAGAGCTTGAGGTAGCATATACAGTCCTCCATACCAGGGTGTATAACCTCAGCAATATTGTCCAATACGCGCACTTATTCACGATGGCATGCAAAAGTATACATTTTCCATCTGGAGACGACACACTTCACCTTTGAGCGAAATGTTGGATGGACGAAATACAAGGCCTTCAGATTTCTTTTGTACCTGGTTAATAACAAAAGCAGTACGTTTCAAAAACAGATACATAATGACATAGGTTTCCTGATAACACCCAACCCATTCACAGAACTGGGTGGCTTATTCTTAGCAATCAATTTGAGATTAACATATTTGGATATCAGGATATGAACTGAAACAAGACTTTTAATATTGTGAAATTTTCACAGTGAAGTTTTCGTCCTTCTCTGGTATTTATTAAGCCTTTTGCCCCACCCCTTTCCCTCTCTTTACTGTATATACTCACATATAAGCCCATCTGCAGATAAGCAGACCCTTGGATTTTTAACCAAAATATCATGAAAACCGCACCACCTGAGGATAAGCTGACCTACATTTTTCATGGTATTTTGGTTAAAAATTTGAGGGTCGGCTTATCCGCGGATGGGCTTATCCATGAGCATATATGGGAAATACAGGTACTTTTAAAAAGTATTACTGTATATACTCATGGATAAGTCCATCTGTGGATAAGCCAAACCTGATTTTTTTGGGTGTGTTTTGGCACCTAAAATTCTCAGCTTATCATGAGTATATACTCATGGATAAGCTCAGAATTTTTGGTGCCAAAATGGTACATTCTTTAAAGTAAATTTTCTTTGCAGTGCTTTTGAGTCACAGATGAAATTAAGGAGAGATGGTTTCAAGAGCTTATGTAAAACTTACTTGACATCGACAATATCAGAGAGCTTCTTCAAGAAATCTGAGTCCAAGTGATTGTAGACATTGGTGAGTGTATGGAAATACACAATGATATATTCCTTCACTACAATATGGTCCATCACATGGATAAAGTACAAGAGAGCCTGAAGAAAAACATATTTGATTTATTTTATCAGAGAGAACTGTGGCATCTCTCTCTTTATAATTCTACAAAAAAAGTACTGGGGAGAATAATTTCCTCAACAGGGGGGAAAAAAACCAGTACATTTTTGTTCAGCTAAATGGCTTTCCTTTGTCCCCAACAGCAGCAGTGAGCAAGACACAGTGGATTTAGATGTCAAATCCTCTTCTCAGATAAAATAACACCATATATGAATAGATCAACCAACATCAAGCTCAGATACTTTGGTCACCTAATGCGAAGAGAGGACTCTTTGGAAAAGACCCTGATGCTGGGAAAGATGGAAGGCAAAAGGAGAAGAGGACGGCAGAGGATGAGATGGCTAGATAGCATCACTGAAGCAATGAGCATGAAACTGAGCAAACTCAGGGAGGCAGTGAAGGACGGGAAGGCCTGGCGCAATATGGTTCATGGGGTCACGAAGAGTCGGACACGACTTAACGACTGAACAACAACAACAACAACCAACATTCCAAAACTGCATTAGAAACCAGTGTGTAATCAGGTAATTTTAAACCAATTGTATATATTACAGTGATGCCACTTAAGACTATTGTCGGAATCATATCATTTCTCAGCATAGCTTGGTTACTCCAGGATACTTATTAATGTATCTGGCAGATTTATTTCCTACCTTTTATGTAGGAGTTCAAGGCAGCATTTACAAAGGTTCCAGCCTCCCATTTTTCCCTGCAATGGCAACCATAGGAAATAGGCTTGGCTGAGAGAGACAAACAGTAACTGGTCCAAAAGCAGCCAGTGAGCTTTCAGGACCGAGGATGGACTTGAACCTGGGTCACCTTGTATCTCCGTCTCAAATCCACTTGGGACGTCCGGACAATAGCTGTGTCATATTACATGTTATAAGTGCACTCCTCCTTATGTGCAACATCTATGATATGAAGTACATGAAGTTTACACCAATTGTAATTTGTCCAGGTCAGAGATAAAGTGGTCACAGATGCATATTCTTAGCAAAATCTTGTATGATTATTGTAAAGGGTTATTTGTAGAGCTGACTTTGGAAATGGTTCAGAAACTTCATCTAGTGTGCAATGAACTGAACTGAAATTGCTAACTAATACAGATAGTCCCCAGGTTAAGAAAGCCCAGTTTAAGGATGACCCATAGTTAAAAATGGAGCCTACTGTAGCACAATGATTCAGGTTAAATACACAATGGTTCAAGTTAATTATACAATACTACTTATACAGTATTATACAATAATACCGTTCCAGCTTATATACAAATTTGATTTAAGGACAGACCTTGGGTAGGGAACTCGTTCTTAAAGTGGGGACTACCTGTAATGGGCATTTAGACTAAACTACTTTGGTTTCCAGTCAGCTCTGGAATAATTTGAAAAAGCTGTTTTCACCTTCAATAGTCTGTGTGGCTAAGGATCAAAAGACCTCAAAGTACACTCAGCTCTGAGACAAAACTGCTTGTACCTTAAAATTGTTTTCTGAGGCTGTTCTGTAGGCACTCCAAACCTTGGAATGTCTACTTTCAGATCTGTCCAGAGTGGGTTTATATTTTCAGTCTCATATGAAACCTTTAAAAATGTTCTTGATATGCGTATTTAATATTCTAATGGCATTAAGTTTTGCTGCTGTAGTAGTAGGTTGATCATATTTTAAGTTGGCAATTTTAACTATTCCCCTCTGGAAGTCCTTTTAAGGATGAAGAACAAATCTGGATGTACAGAAGTAATTTCTCAGAATTCTAAAATAATAACTGTTATCATTGTTAAAATGTTTCTCAAGATCTTACCTTCTCCATGTCTATAAGCGTTACAGGAATATTCCTTCCAACAACTGCCATCACTGTACGACCGCAGTTATCAACTCCTACGGATAGAATGGACACCAGGACCTCATTCCAGACTCCAGAATTTAGACTAAGAATGAATTTCCAGTTATAGATACACTGAGTCAAATCCAGCTTAAAATTCATCATTTGTAAATTGTCTGCATTGTCTGGGGTTGCACAGGAACCCATTATCTGTCATGTGTAATCACAACATCCTATTATGCCCCCTTTCAGGAGAATGGCTATTTTATCTATCCCTAAGAAATACAAATAAGATTGTATTTCTTAACTGTTGAAATTCTTGAACTACCTTATCAGCTTTTTTTCAATAAGCAAGTTAACATTCTCCCCTGAATACGTAAACAGTTAAAACGATTACAGTTTTGACTACTTAGCTACTGCAACTCATGGAAAATCAACCATAAGAATACTCTCACAGGCTGAATTTCGTATTAGGTTAGCATTAAGATGTGAGATGCACTGCTTCTTTGCTACAACACGCTCATCAAGAAGGGAGAGTCACAGAACAACCAGAATTTGAGACCTTAAGCATACCTGTTTGGTACAATGCTTTAAGTGAAGCAATATCCGACAAGTCTTCAGCTCTTGCTCGACAAAGCCAGCGGTTGTAACTAGAAGGCAACCACACACAGTTGCGAAATATTTTCAATTTTCTAGTATCACAGTTAGCATAAACATAAAACTTGATATTAGGTATACCCTGCCAAATACCGTCATACGTTTCTTACTTAACCTGAAAAGGAAGCTAATTATGAAAGAACTGCACTGGAAACAACAAAACAAAAATCAGAACCAAGCCATCTTCTCCATGCAAAGTCTGTCCCAAATCCCACCAGCGGCTCATTATTTCCCCTCTGAAAGAAAAAAAAATCCGCTACAACAAAAGACCGTCCTGTGATGTAAGTACACTGCTCTCTACCACGTGCAACGCCAGAGGCCGAAAACCAATGACCCGCAAAGAGGAGAGGTACTTTGATAAAAGTGCCTTACTTTCTCTGATGTTGCTTCTGTAGTGCTGCCTCAGATAGCTGTCCTTGAAGGATGAGGCGCCTCTGTTTATCAACATCTCCCTCCATTCGAGCAAAAGCATGGGAGCCAATAAATGAGAAGTCGCCTTCTAGCCCCTCTTCATCAGAATTATCTGCGGAAGACATTCCAGCATAATGAAAAAGCTCTCCCTGAGAGTGTCTTACTACACACCCAGTACAGGAAAATGAGAGGTCATAAACACCGGAGTGGAAAAGAGCTACACTTAGAAAGAGATTCTGTGGCAGAACGTCAGTGGTTAGTAGTAGCATTTCTTTCTCTGATGCAGTCTGAGCTGATGAAGTTCTGCCACTTGCAATATTGCGAGCTTCAAAGAGGTCAAGCAGATAACTGGGTAGAGTTGAAACCAACAGCAGTGCTGAACACTGGAATAGGAAGATAGCCTGTGAAGGGTGACTTCCCCATCAAACCTGAGAAGCAGAGCTCGTCTGGGTTTCTCTTTTGGTCTGCTTGAGGGGAGAGATATCATCCTCCTTTTATCTGAGATACGCTACAGCAAATCAGTCACAGTGAAAACATGAAGAGGTGTCTGCGATCGGGAAAAATGCACAAAGCTCACCATCCTAAGCACTTCCTAACAGTGAGTCTGTTATGGTGATGTCCTGAACTAGGACTCTGGATCACTCCTGAGCTAAATGGTAATCTCCTTATCTTTGACTACATCATAGCTTGACTGATAAACAGAAAACTCTTCTTTTCTAAAGCACTGCCCAGGAATCTCTCATTTGATTTATTATGGTTCTAAAATCAAAAAGGGAGGGAAAACGAGTCTCCCCTGCTGCCTGAGGGATAGCAGCTTGCTGAGCTGGCAGCAAATCAGCTGAGGGCTTCAGCACAATTTAGACTGAGCCTCTTCAAAAAAGGCAAAGAAATCCAAAAGGAGCTCAGGGCACAGGTTCTCGGAGAGGAAAGACTGAATGAAGACCACGATTTATCAACCAGTGCTTTCGCTGTAACAACCGCCTTCCACTAATTTCATTTCACGGTATTTCACATCTAACTGCAAAGCGTCTGAACGCATTCTTCAGTGTCTATATGGCACCTTATCCTGGAAAAGGATAGAGACTAAATTGAAGGAACCTGTGATCTAAAGGGACCGGATTAACAGACCCCTTAACTCCGAAAACCCCTTAACAGATGGCCAATGTCAGAACAATCTTAGCTGTTTCTGTCTGAGTTTAGGCATTAATCTACATTTTGGGTTGGGAATTATATTAGGAGCCCTTTGGGTTCTGGATATGTTGGAGTGTTAGTTGCTTCCACAACTTTTGCTTACTATTACTATAACTACTACTTATTATCATTATTATTAGTATCTAATTGTGTCTATATAACAACTATCAACAAAAAGTTCTCTGGTAGTCCAAACAAAAATTGAAACTCTTACCAGAATAATTCCTACTTGGTTTTATGGACAAGGAGTTAGAAAAGAAATTTGGGAAATTAATATCGTATATGGTAGCTGCGGCAAGATTATTGTATGCAAAAAGTTGGAAAAGCAATGAAATACCTACAGCAGAAGATTGTAATATAAATTTAACTGAACTTGCAGAAATAGCAAAACTGGCCAGATTGGTCAGAGAAAAAATGATAAAGATCTTTTTGAAAGGCTGGAAACCTTATATGGCCTTTTCGTTGAAAGAAAAAAAGATCAAAATGATGATTTCAGGATTTGAGGATTAAAAAGGGATGAAGAGGATGGGGAAAAGATTAAGATGATAATTACTCAATAGAAAAAAGTTGGAAGGCATAATTGAATGTTTTCTTTTTTTAATTTCCTTCTTTTTTTCTCTTTTTGTTACTTTCTATCTTTTTTGTTTGTTTTATATACTTTTACAATACTGAAAAATTCTAATATACGTACATACGTACATACATACATAATTAAAACTCCTAAATATAAAAATCAAACAGACATAAACTATCTTTGAAAAATGTGTCAGAATAAAATTCATATGGAAATACAATTTATATTAAAAATAATGTGCAGTTCTGAAAGCTTTCAGCCCAGTAGGGTTGATTGCCTGTCTTAAGTCTTCAACAAATTACTTTGGCACAAAGGCAGACTCACCCTCGGAAGCACCTGGCTTTTTACTAATTCTAATCTGACGCTCTGGAACGACTGGCTCCCCTTCTGCATTGCCGATATCTTCGGGAAGTAAAGGCAGGGACTGTCTCTCCTCTGCTTGTGATCTTGGAAAATACAGAGGCAGCATCTTCTGGTAAGCAGCCTACAGAAAAGGGAATTTTAAAAAATGTCTTGTATTTCACTTTTCAGGGCAAGACAGAAAGTCAGGAGGACTACTAAATGGTGTTAAAATGAAATTACCAGTCATGCCAATATCATGCCAACTGATCAGCCAATATTAGCTTTCCAATATGTAGAGCAGCCCCTGGCGATTCTCTTTCAAACTCTCTATCAGAGAGTTTGAAAGAGAAATGCCAGGGGCTGCTCTACATACTGGAATGAGTAGAGCTTATGCTTTCAGCTTACAAAATTAACTTCTGTAACTATCTGAATTGGCAGCTGACATATGGTAGGAGCCGCAGCGTGTTCACTGTAGCAAGACTTCTTCTGCATTCTGACATGTATAATAGAAGCAGTAAGAACTTCAAATTTACTTTGGTGATGAACTTCTGAGGTGTGCCATTATAACACCAAGATGACAAGCTCCCATTTTGCAGTTTCAAGCTAGAAAGGAAGTGCAGTTTGTTTGCCTAACTCTTTCCAAGTCACTTTGTGTGCCTCTGAAGACAACCTAACCAACCCCCACACTGTCATTTCGGTATTTACTATCTTTGAACTAAAGAGAGACATATGTCAATATTAGCTGGGCTCAGCCTTCTGAAGTTCTCAGCATGCCTTGAAATGCAGAACCAAAGCCAACACCAGCTGTCTTTTTACAGCTCCAATTAGAGTTATGATGGGAATACAGGAACTATACCAACTTTATAAGGGACAGTAGAAAGTTGGAACCATCTTAATATTTTTAGGGAGGGTACAGGTACTAGCATTGTTTTTAAAAAGCCAACAATTATTTTATTTGTAGTTAAGGTTTTCAAGAAAGAGGAACAGCTTTATAAAACAGCTTATCACAAACTTAAGCATTTCTTGGTAGATGCCACTTCCATATTGTGGGCAAAATTTGCATAATTATGCCTCCATTAACAGCAATGACTCAATGAGCAGCACTAGTTTAGGTTCCTCTTCTTGCAGAGAAGGTATGACCTGGTTCAGAAAACTACTAAATTTCCAAACACCATCTACCTACAGGACCTAAATTGGATTGGGATTTGCTGTTGTTCAGTCGTTAAGTCATGTCCGACTCTTTGTGACCCCATGAACCATATTGCGCCAGGCCTTCCCATCCTTCACTGCCTCCCTGAGTTTGCTCAGTTTCATGCTCATTGCTTCAGTGATGCTATCTAACCATCACATTCTCTGCCGTCCCCTTCTCCTTTTGCCTTCAATCTTTCCCAGCATCAGGGTCTTTTCCAAGGAGTCCTCTCTTCGCATTAGGTGACCAAAGTATCTGAGCTTGAGCTTCATTATCAATCCTTCCAATGAGCAATCAGGGTTGATTTCCTTTAAGATTGACTGGTTTGACCTCCTAGCAGTCCAGGGGACTCTTAAGAGTCTTCTCCAGCACCACAGTTCAAAGGCATCAATTCTTCGGCGCTCAGCCTTCTTTATAGTCCAGCTCTCACAGCCATACATTACTACTGGAAAAACCATAGCTTTGACTATGCGGATCTTTGTCAGCAAGGTGATGTCTCTGCTTTTTAATATACTATCTAGGTTTGCCATAGCTTTCCTCCCAAGGAGCAAGCGTCTCTTAATTTCACGGCTGCAGTCTCCGTCTGCGGTGATATTGGAGCCCAAATAAATGAAGTCTGTTACTGCTTCCATTTCTACCCCTTCTATTTGCCAGGAATTGATGGGTCCAGATGCCATGATCTTAGTTTTTTTAAGGGGATTGGGATTTAGCTTCAGCCTATTTGCTGAATCACAACAGTATCAAGGCACTGGTCTTGTGTGCAGTAACACTCTCTGTCAACACTCGTTTGAAATCAGCCCTACAGGTAAGAACGGAACCACTGTAAAACAATACCTCCAGCTCTGCTCACACGGAGGAGGATGCTACAGTTAGTGGTATAAAGAACACTGAGAGATCAAGGTGATCTCTCAAAGATACAGGCAAAAATTTGAAAAGCGAAGTATGTCTTAGCAATAGTACTGTCTCCCAAAACATGCACATATTGGCAATGACAATTTCCCAACTCTTCATATTATAGAAAGTTGTAACCAACAAGAAGTCGGGATTTGCACACTTTTTTTTAGATCACAGAACACCTGATAGAATTGGCAACATGTAAAAAGCCGCAACAGTGACTTAAGCTTAATATTGTCATCCCTACCCTCAACGTTCATTTATTCTATGTGTAGCTGTATTTTTCAGTGAGGAAGCATTCTTAAGCCAGTCCGAAGCAGGACACTCACCACATCTTGCTTAAGAAGAATCTCTGACATTTAATATATGATTTGATATTGAGTTTCTTTGCAGTTCTGCAGTAATATGTTTACTTACAAATTTTCATGCCCTTTTCAATCATGAAGTATTCTCCATTTGGCAAAAGAATATTCACTCAAGAGAACACATGGAACCCAGGGTTTAAGGAATGTGGGTATTTTCCTCCTTTCTCTCTCTCTACAAATATTTTTCTGTATTAGCCATATTTCACACAAGACGAAGTTGGCATCATTTTAATCGATATCATATGGGTTACTCACGGAAAGTTACATTTTCAACACATTTTAGAAATAAAACATAGATCTACTTCTTGACTTTACATAAGATCAACAAATGAAGAGGCTCCCTAATTTTATAGCTACAATCTAAAATATATCCACTCTTGAATTAGAATATACTGTGTCTGAAGCAACAACTTAAGAGTATATGAATTAAAGAAAATGAGAGCTCTTAAAACTAAGCTTATAACACATTTCAAAAGAAAGCTATAGGATCAACAGAGAGAAATATCACAACTGCATAGCAAATGCTTACAAACATGAACAAGATAATTTACCTCCTCAAGATCAGAAACAGCAAACACTACTTTTTCAAGGGTTTCTCCATGAATCTCTAAAAATCGTCGGACTGTACCTGTGGATAAAATGTCAAGAAAAATAAGTCAGCAAAATGAGAGGGAGCCAATATTTAAACATATCATATAGGAGGAATAATTTAATTATTTAAGGCCTTCAGTCATCCACATAAAAAATGAGGTAATATGAAACAGCAGAGATACCCAAAGTGCTTCCAGGAATGATTGTCTAACTTTTCCACGTGATCCACTTAGCACTACAGGGTGAAAGCAATCCTTTCTTGCTGTATGGAATTGGTAGTACTCTAATAATCCTACAGATGTTGATGCCAACAGTGTGCAGGACCAACATTCCCCCCACCCCCATGTTAAACTTTTTTGCATTTGGGGTTGATTTTAAGGGGTGAAATTGATTTTTGTGGTCTGATTTACAGAGGAGTCAGCATTTTACTGCATTTACAGGTGAAACTCGAAAAATTAGAATATCATGCAAATGTTCATTTATGTCAGTATGGCAACTCAAAAGGTGAAACCAATATATGAGATAGACGCATTACATGCAAAGCAAGATATGTCAAGCCTTACTTTGGTATAATTGTGATGATTATGGCGTTCAGCTTATGAAAACCCCAAATTCACAATCTCAGAAAATTAGAATATTACATGACATCAATAACACAAGGATTGGAAATAGAACAATATCGGACCTCTGCAAAGTATAAGCATGCATATGTACTCAGTACTTGGTTTGGGCCTCTTCTGCAGCAATGACTGCCGCAATGCGGCGTGGCATGGATGCTATCAGCCTGTGGCACTGCTGAGGTGTTATGGAAGACCAGGATGCTTCAATAGTGGCCTTCAGCTCCGCTGCATTTTTCGGTCTCATGTCCCTCATCTTTCTCTTGGCAATGCCCCATAGATTCTCTATGGGGTTCAGGTCAGGCGAGTTTGCTGGCCAATCAAGCACAGTAATCCCATGGTCATTGAACCAGGTTTTGGTACTTTTGGCAGTGTGGGCAGGTGCCAAGTCCTGCTGGAAAATGAAGTCAGCATCCCCATAAAGCTCGTCTGCAGAAGGAAGCATGAAGTGCTCCAAAATCTCCTGGTAGACGGCTGCGTTGACCCTGGACTTAATGAAGCACAGTGGACCAACACCAGCAGATGACATGGCTCCCCAAATCAACACGGACTGTGGAAACTTCACACTGGACTTCAAGCATCGTGCATTGTGTGCCTCTCCATTCTTCCTCCAGACTCTGGGTCCTTGGTGAGATGCAAAAGTTGGTCTCATCAGAAAAGAGGACTTTGGACCACTGGGCAACAGACCAGTTCTTTTTGTCTGTAGCTCAGGTAAGACGCTTCTGACGTTGTTTGTTGTTCAGGAGCGGCTTGACAAGAGGAATACGACATTTGAAGCCCATGTCCAGGATCCGTCTGTGTGTGGTGGCTCTTGATGCACTAACTCCAGCCTCAGTCCACTCCTTGTGAAAGTCCCCAACACTTTTGAATGGCCTTTTCCTGACAATCCTCTCCAGGCTGCGGTCATCCCTGCTGCTTGTGCACCTTTTTCTACCACACTTTCCCTTCCACATAACTTTCTATTGATGTGCTTTGATACAGCACTTTGGGAACATCCAACTTCTTTTGCAATTACCTTTTGGGGCTTTCCCTCCTTATGGAGGGTGTCAATGATGGTTTTCTGCACAACTGTCAGGTCAGCAGTCTTTCCCATGCTTGTGATTCCTACTGAACCAGCCTGAGAGACCATTGAAAGGCTCAGGAACCCTTTGCAGGTGTTATGGATTCATTAGCTGATTAGAGTGGGACCCTTTGAGCCTAGAATATTGAACCTTTTCACACTATTCTAATTTTCTGAGATTGTGAATTTGGGGTTTTCATAAGCTGTACGCCATAATCATCACAATTATACCAAAGTAAGGCTTGACATATCTCGCTTTGCATGTAATGCGTCTATCTCATATATTGGTTTCACCTTTTGAGTTGCCATACTGACATAAATGAACATTTGCACGATATTCTAATTTTTCGAGTTTCACCTGTATATTCTACCTTTCCCCCAAGAACTCAAACCAGCATACAGTTGTATCTTGCCCAGTACGATTCCTACAGAAACCCTGTAAAATAAGATGGGCTAAGAAAGAGAGACTGACCCAAAGTCATCAGAGCACTCCATGGTTGAGTAATGGATCCCCCCTCCTCCACATGTAACACCTTTACTACTACACTACATTGGCTCTCATACCTCCTATCCATTTCTCAT
The DNA here is from genome assembly GCA_030867105.1 of Liasis olivaceus. Classification (NCBI taxonomy): domain Eukaryota; kingdom Metazoa; phylum Chordata; class Lepidosauria; order Squamata; family Pythonidae; genus Liasis; species Liasis olivaceus. Next base: position 161,607,947 of record CM061348.1, on the reverse strand, counting down.
CCACTTACCCATTAATTCCCCCAAGTGAAACAGCACCCACTCTGGATACTATGAATGGGACGATAGGAAGACCACCTGTGGCCCAGAGGTACCCACACCTCTAATATTTTATTGATGGATGAAAGGCAGCATTTCAGGGATTGCTGTCATTTTAAGATAATTGCTTCATATATTCTTTTTATTGAAATAGAAACCATAGAAATATATCTGTCGATAACAGAACTACAGAACAAATAGGGAAACCAGTTAATTATGGACAGAGGCAAATGCAGAATCTAGTTGTTTTGTCAGAATGCTGAAGCAAGCATTGCAGAGCAAGCCCTGCCCTTTACATTCATACATGTGACACTGCAATATGCATACAAAAGGGGTGGAACTCCTGTTGTAATGCCCATTCATTGTTTGACCCTCCTGCAGATACCCATTTTATGGATCAACACCAAGAACACCAGAAGGGTGTCTGCCACTTTTAAAGCAATACCAATGGTATCACCAATACCTGTAATACCAAAGTTTTGTAATTTAGCAAAACAACTTGTTGGCTTCAGACATCTCACAGGAAAATAACGAAGATCTGCACTGTTTCCTGAACTGACAAACTACAGCTCCAGCCACTGCTCTGCCTCCATAAATAACTGCATTAAAGAATTTGTCTGCTGAGCCCATGGAAGCAACAGGCAGACAAGTAACTCTGAATCACAGCTTGCCCTTATATTTGGAAGCTCAAATTGTAGTTTGATATTATGTTAGTGTAGATCTTTGGAATTATTTTCCCATCGCTGCAGGCCTTTAGAAAGGTGGTTAAGAGCTGGCTCTTTCCCTGGGCCTTGGGGTCAGGATGAGAAGAGTTCCCAATCTGATGAGCTATAGAAGATTTCAGTCCTGATCCCCATTGTATGGTTTTAATATGTTTTGTATTGGTTGATTATGGTTTTCCTTTCTTTTCTTTTTGTATGCAGCCTAGAGTTACATGATCTGAGCAGCCATATACACTTTAATAAATAAAGCAAGTCTGGCTGTATATTTGTGTTTACAAACATTCCATTTTTAAACTGTTTTTGTAACATAAATGGCCCAATTGAATGCCAAATTCTAAAATAAGATTATAATGGCATTATTATATATGTTGCACCATTTACATTTTACAAAATAGAATAAATAACAGTGTCTAGCCATGCTTACTAGGGCAAAACATTTGAAGGATACCAGTCAACCTGCTCTAACTTAAATAAAGTATGTAGGTCCAAACATTAATACAGAAGCCTGCGTATTCCCCGGAATGAAATGGAGAAGAGTCACCAGCCACATTCACCAATTCCACAACAAAGCAAACAAAGCAATTGTTATTTGTATATTTTGATACTTTCTATACCTTTACGACCAAAATACAATGTACAAAATCCTGCAAAACCTTTGGAATATACCTCTAAACCGGGCATGGTACATGCACATTCCCCTTGCCCATAATTTTGTGGGGATTTGGGAAGGTTAAATGGGAAACACAGGAGTTTTAAGGAGCAAAATCAATGCGAGGTTTAAGATTTTGGGAACTTTTAAAGAGGTAGAAAGATGCAAGACAAGCCTCAATGTAATCATTGACTCTTTACATCCCTTAATCTCCTAGAGTGTGGTGATTATATGTGGGATAGAACATCACATTAAATAAGTAACCAAAAATAAGTAAAAATTCAGCCTCATTTACTCCAGTGATATAATTTAATCGCTTGCTCTTTTGACCAGCCCCTAGGAATGGTAAGGCGCTTCAGGCAGAGAGACCTGCTCTCTGAAGTACCAGATACATAAATCAGATTGGGTCAACAACCACCCCTTCAAGAATACTTACGCAATGCTATGTGAGTAGCATCCACTAAAGGATAACCTCGTTTCACAGTGTTTATCACGCAGAATCCCACTGAGGACATTGCTTGCTCCCTAAAATTACATTGGTAAAGAATGATTTCAGCAAGGCATAAGAACATTAATTCTACTAAGTCAAAGCATATTCATGCCAATTTTCCTGCATGTATTTATTTAGGGTAGCACAACTATGGTGATTAAGATCAGAGTCAAAGTTGGCAGCGTACTCCTAATTTTGGGGAGGAGACAGGTCCTCTGGTCTACTTACAGAATTAAAAATGGAACAAGGTTCAGAGATAATTTAATAGCCATGTATTGTGGATGGAGAAAATGGCTGTTCTGAAAAGTGTAGAGTACAGAAATAGTTTTGAGGAAGGAATGCAAGAACTGATGTTACATAAACATCATTTTACCCCTTAAAGAGTGGAGTGGGTGAGAAAGTAATATAAGATTATCTCACCTCGATTCTCTTTGATGTATCAGGGAGGAAGCAGAAACTCTGTCAAGCTTTCAAGATTCTCTTATTATACCCTGCAACAACAGAGTTCCACTAACCCTTCTAGAGTCTATTTCCTGATCTGGCCTACCTCAAAGGGCTGGCAAAAAAGGTCATTTGGATTTCTACCTGCTTCATGTTGCTCTTAGATATGAGAAAAGGGAGAGATGGTATTATAACCATGCTCAATTTATAAATAGGTTTAATTATTACTAACAGAGCAAAAGGTAGAATTTGGATCAAAGCCTAAAAAATGTGGCAAAACTGGAACAGATAAAAATAAGATTATATGCAAATTCCTCATTATACAAGGAAACTATAAGCAAAAACATTAAACATGACAGGATTAAAAAAAAACAGCAAAAGGAAAGTAAATGTTCAACTATTCTGTATGGATAAAATGGCTGTGATAAACATGATTGTCTGGATCTGATTACTGATTTCATGGAGTAAACTAAATTCAAATAAACTTATAACAGATTAATTTCTACTTAATATGAATTCTGTGAAGCTTTCTACTTTAGATCCCTTGGTCAATCTCACCCCTGTCCCCCCACCATCAAGTCCAGTAAGTCAATAATGGCCCCAAGGAATAGAATACTATAAACCCAAATCAACTCTTTGAAAGGAATTAGACAAAATCATACATTAATAATATTCAGATGAGCCTAGTTAGGTTAGCGTAGTGAGTCAGTCTAGGAAGACCAGAATGGTGACCGACTCATTAAACTTATTATTAATTATTATTCATTCCTAGATCTCAGATTAGGAATATTATTCCTTCATTCATTTAGCTTATTACAGTCACCGACCAGTACAGATGAGGAATATTACTGAAGAATCTCTTATATTTAAAAAATGTGGAAGATCTTGGAAATCAGAAAAGGTTTGCATATCACAGTCCTAGGGGTGAAAATGTAACCTACCAAGACAAGAAAAACAGGCTTTGCAAATTATGCTACACTGTAAAGTAGTTGTCTGATTTTGGCTTTGGATAATGTTTGAATCAAGCTACTGTGATTTATAAACCAGGATTCATGCCTTAACTTAATGTACAAATAACTAAACAACTAAGAATAAGGAATGTGATCAATAATCTGGCAGTGAAAAAGAATGTTATCAGCAGGGGACAGAGAAGTTGTCTGGAACTGGAGTTCAATTCTCATCAGTCCTAAATTAGAACTTGATGGGCCCCAGGTTCCACACCACTGGGGACATTTCTGGTGATTTCTCTTTATTTCAGGAAATGAAGAAAGTATGCTGTTAACTAGGTGAAGTACCGAATATTCCAATTACATGAACAGCTCCTCCCTTTTCCTGTCCTCCACATCACACTGAATAATACTTTTGCTTTATTTCTATCTTCTATTATACTTTGTTGCTCAGGGGACTATGCATACTTTTTAGTAATCTACTCCTAATACTAGACAACTAATATTTGGAGTGGGGAGGACAATAAAAATTACAGAAGTACATAAAAAGAGGAAGGTGGTGGCATGTGTTCTGTAGGAATAATTTCACAAGCCACTCTATAGATACAGGATGTTACAGCTGTGGTTTCTGAGCTATTTTCAGATGTTTATTGCCCATCTAGCTCACTCTATTTCTTCAAGAAATAACCATTTAAATGGGCAGCTAGGCCAAAAGTACAAATTAAAGAGCCAGATTCATGCAACTATCCTGGAGGCATTCTTCCTGGACATGGAAGGCAGCTACAGGTAGTCCTTGACTTACGACAGTTGGGACCGGAACTTCCATTGCTAAGCGATGTGGTCATTGTGAATTGTGCCCGGTTTTACCAACTTTTTTGCTGTGGTCGTTAAGAGAATCACTGTAGTTGTTAAGCGAATCACACAGTTGTTAAGCAAATCCAGCTTCCCCCATTGACTTTGCTTGTTGGAAGCCCCATGAGAAGATTGCAAATGGCGATCATGTGACCCTGGGACACTGCAACCATTGTGAATACATGCCAGTTGCCAAGTGCCTGAATTTTGATCATAGGACCACAGGGACATTGTGATGGTCATAGGTGCAAGGACCGGTCGTCACTTTTTTCAGCGCCATCATAACTTTAGTCATTAAATGAATGGTCATACGTTGAGGACTACCTGTATATCCTGATCAAGTAAAGTCAGAAAAAAAATGACCTCGTTGTTGCCATCTTGTGAATTTCAAGAGTGTAGCAAGATTGGTAGATCTCACTCAGGAACCATTTGTATGGGAAAATGATTTAAGATTAATTTTGAATTAACGTGGAGTCAAAATCACTGCATTTTGGGGCTTACAACCCTTTTTTTGGGTCCTTGGGTGATTTCTTTGTCCTTTATCCTCATCAATGCATCTTCCTCAACGTTTTGTTGCTTGCTATATCCATCACCTTTCTGTAAATGGGCAGATCTTTCATAGCAGCCATTTCTGACAACACCCATGATACTATCCAACATTTCAGCTGCCCTATTTTAAGGCACATTTCAAAACCTCTGTTTTCACACTGGTCACGGGCTATACGAACTTCATAGTTTGCACCAGTTTACATGCAGTGTGTGTATTTGGGTGCGCACAGAGAAGGTACTTGCCTGTCAAAGAAGAGACATGCTTACTTTGCAAATTGAAGGATGTTGCGATAGCAGCTGTACAATGAGCTCTCTGCTGCCGTTCGGTATCGACTTTTATATTTGGGTCCCACGGTGTGAATGATGAAGCGTGCAGCAAGGTTAAACCCCTTGGTTAGCTTTGCTTCCCCTGTCCGACAACCTAGTAAGAAACCAGAACAAGACAAGCAATATCAAACCAATGGCCACCCAAGCATTTTATTTTCAATTTAGAATCCCCTTTATACTCTTAGATGGACTTGGATACAGGGACTTTATATACTATAGCCAGTTTTTTGTTAAACAGTGTCAGCAGGATAGCTGGACGGAGAAGAAACCAGTTTTCAGTAAAGATAATGGTTTCATTCACCTTTATATTAAACTATGATTTAGCAGACCAGCTGCATGCCTGTTAGTTATGCTATAACTATTTGTTAACTAAACAATTCCATGCTGGCTGGAATTTATGGAAATTATAGACCAACAGACAGCAGCTGTCTGGAAAAGTCTAGTTTAGGATTACAAGTCTTCTAATGCCAGGTCAATTTCTTGACAAAACTTCTTGGATGAAAACACTGACCTGGTATTTATTACAAGACCTGCCTGAGAGAAGAGGAGAGAGTTATTCCTAGTACTGTCTGTCAGGTTGCACTAAGATGCAGTCAGCAAGGGTGGAGAGCTGACATGGTTGTAGTTATAAGAGTCCATCTCACTGATCAGAAGCTCCATCAAGTAGCCTACTAAGTCTAAGTGCTTCCTGTTGCATTTGGATGGCTGGAAAGTATAGGGTAGTGTTTGTCTACTTTCTACCAGCTGCACAAGAGTCTCTTTTCCTGAGCTAGCAGGGGCATCTCTGGCCCTGCAGTACACTACCCTAGACTTTTTGTTCCAAGAGACTTAAACAACCACTATGAGGTCACTCATTAGTGGTTCAGGGTTTTTTGTCCACCTGATAATCATGGACCTTTTCCAGTTGCAAATTTCACTTCTTGCTTCAGTGCCCATTCTCTTCTTTAAAATTTGAAACATTTCCCTGCAACCAAGTTTCTGTTCTAGAAAATAAAGGAAGCTAAACACCTCTTCCAATTACTTAGTAATTTCATCCCCATCTCTTTCACAAATCACCTAGATGATTATGACTTTATTTTATAAAGCTGGCCAAACAGTTGTTTTTAAAAATTGTGGCTATGTAATTTGTGACAATTTGGGGCTTTTGGCATCCTTGACCTCTGCAGCCACTTCTGCTAAGTATCCAACAAGGGCAAAATAGAATCACTGAAGTGAAGCTCTGTGGCCTGGAGGGCCTAAACCTTTGGCTGTGCTGGCATGTTTCTTTAAACAACATTGCCATTTTTGATCCCGTCAAATATTTAGGAATTGACCATGTTATTCTGACCTTTAAGTTTCTGTAGTTCAACCCTTAGGTCAGGTCCTGCGTGCATGAAGATACTTTCGGACACTGGATTCTTATCTGTGAGGGACTCATTGCTGGTGTTTACTATGGCTGTGCAGTTCAGCAATGCTACGTCGCCTCTCCTTTGGAAAGATTACAATTCATTAACAATGCAGAAGAAATAAAAGCACAACCAAATCTATTTGCATATGAAAAGGAAGTTCTTCATCTAGTTACATGTTTCCCATAGCAGTATTGATGAACCAGGTAGATAGGATGGAACACAGCCAAGATCTGCACATTTAAACATCTGAGTATTCTCAGAAGATATCACCAGTCAGTTTTAATTTTTTTCTCCTTCCAATCTTTTTATAGAACACAATACAACTGTTATGAATAGAAAAACAGGCATCGTACCCTAAAGATGTACTTTCACTGACTTAAAACGTATTACTGTGGATGAACTCAAGAGAGAGTACTCTTCCAGAATGAAAACTGGATTAAAAGAAACCAATCAATATGTGCATGTTTATAAATAAGAAGGGTTAGGAAGGTATGCAGAGCACGACTCCTGCAATTCTTTCCAACACCTTTACCTGTAAGGGCTATAGGAAGCTCTGTGTTTTCTTCTGGGTAACAAAGTCACTTTTTGCACCTGTATGTGTGCGCGCACCTCTGCTTTTCCCATATCTTGCATCTGCATTTGTACATGTGCTCTGAGCAGCACAGGGTGGGCTCCATATGTCCTGCTCTAAGTCACATGACCTGGAGGGAGGGAGACTTACAGCAGAGCAGTCAATACCATTCAGAACCAAGATGCAAGCATGCTTCTCATAGAGATGCAGTGGGAGATTTTTGGGGGGGTAATATTTTTCTCCACAGCCTCTGGCACAATCTAGCTCACTTTCAAACCTCATCTTTATTTTTCTGGCTTCTCCCATCACACCAAATTTGGTCCTGTTTTGTTCAGTTTTTGAAGAGGTATCCTGCTGGCCAATGGTCAATCAGTCCTAAGCACCTTACCTTATTTCTTTCCAATGTTCCCTTAAGTTGGAAAAAAATAATAAAAGGCTTTCCAGGATTTAACGGAGCTATCATGTTTATCATTCCTCTCACTATCATAACTCAATATGCCCTTTTTTAAAAACTGAAATGGTGGTGGGCTAGTGATTTGTTTTGAAGACTTCTCACTATCCAGAAATAAATAAGGGAGGGAAAGCATGCAAAGCATGGTTTCTGGCATTCTTTCCAACTTCTTAATACAGGCAGTCCTCTTTAATGTGCACTTGTTCAGTGACCATTTGAAATTACAATGGCACTGAACAAGGGATACTTACAACAGGTCCTTGTAGTTGTGGCTGTCACAGGGTCCCTACAGTTGCGTGACTGCAATTCGAGTACTTGGCAATTGGCTTGCAATTATGTCGCAGTCCTACGGTCATATGATCACCATTTGTGACCTTCACTGCCAGCTTCTGACAAGCAAGGTCAATGGGGAAGCCGGCAGGAGGTTGCAAATGGTGATCACGTGACCATGGGATGCGGTGACCATGTGGGACTCGCCTAACGACAGTAACTGAGACTGCTGGAACTGCTGTCATAAATTGGCAGTCATGTGACATCACGCCTTACGACCGCATCACTTAGCAATGGAGTTCCCAGTACCAATTACCGTTGGTAAGTAAGGACTACCTGTAGTTTTTTCAGGATCATATGATCAGGAGAGAGGAGAGAAGGGGGAAGTCAACAGCCTTCCAAGCAGCTGCCCAAATGCGACTCCCATATATTTTTCTCTAATTTTTTTCTCTACAGCCCCGACTAGTCCAGCCCATTTTCAAACTTTATTTTTCTTTTGCCAGCTTCTCCTATTATACCAAATTTGGTCCCATTCTGGACTATTTTTGGAATCTTGGAAAACAGCAAGCATCAAATGATGCATCAGGGGTTGATCAGCAGCCTATTAATAAACCCCAAATGTCTACTTCATTCTGTTTTAAATACATAAAACATGTGTCTCCAAATTGTCCTCCCAGAGTTATGAATCACAACTCCTACCAACCTATCCAATTTGTTCAGTGGTAAGGAATGACGGAAGAGGAACCCAGGATATCTGGAAGAATCCTCTTCGGATAAGGTTTATAGATTTATATAGATTTTTTTTATAAGCTTCACATAAAAATGTGAGGATTTGTTCTCACACAGTCAGTAAAAAACAGCAAATGTAATGGTTCCAATGACAAAGGACAGATGGAACTATGCTTCTTAATTTTGTTTTTTAAAACATTACTTATCTGAAGGCCTTAGATTTTTTGGGAGCTTGCAAATGTGATTTATTCCCGCCTGTGGGATGAAGTTTGACAAAAATCTAAATGCTTTATATTGTTTAATGATTATTTAAGATAATGAGATGTACACTTACCATAATATTATCTTTGCATTAATATCTTCCCTATATGGGAAGGGTGATCGGACATCAACTTTCCCCCCTTCGACTGGTAATGGAGAGCTGTTTGATTGGTCTTCATCATGATGATCAGACCATCCTGGCAAAGTATTAATATCCACAAAATGGGAAGGAGCTCCCAAAGGATCCATGGAATGTAGAAGTCAGCAGTTATTTCAGTTCACTTGATAAGCACTTCACTGCTTATTGAGATATTGCTGTTATTTCACATTAAAATATACAACAAAATAAAAAATAGTGTTTAATACAACTGAACATTCTCATTAAAACATTTATCTTTAAAGCAATAACTCCATTCATACGCCATCTTAAATAATGATTTAGTACAACATACCTAAAATAAAGTCATACATGTTTTGAGCTCATGTGCTTCTACTTTTTTATGTAGACATTCTGGGTTAGCTGCATGTCATATCACCTGGAATATCAATCTGTGATTTCCATTACCTATAGTTTTAAAGAACCCAACTTCAAATCATGGTTTCTATAACTGACTGGTTGTAATAAAACAAAATCTGGGTTAAAACAACTCTAGGCCCTGATTATATCAAAAGAGGGGGAAGACACACAAAAACTTCCATTTTTCCCCTACTATATGACAGGAAGGAAGCATGTGAGTCCAAGGCTCATCTGGCCTTGTCCAGCTTCTGTATGCCATACAAGAGACCATTGTTTAATGAGATGGGCAGAAATCTGCCTTGGGTTCTCTGTATTTTTTTTTAATTACTAGAATTCTATCAGCAGAACTGGTGAAAAATATTAACTCAGGTAGGAGGTCATATGGTAAGAATTAATGAAAAAAGTGGCTATGAGCACACATTCAGCTCAAGAATTTGTTAACTCTATCAAAGTTAAGATCACCAATCCTTTCACAAAAAACATACTCCTGATCTTTTTGGTTCCATCATAACAGAAATGCAGATCAAAGGTATGGATTGTCATGAATTTTATCTAGGATCTGCCTGAAGTAATCAAAGATGTGACAATTTTTTGTATTCTTATGATGACACAATGGAAATACTGAACAATATGTGGTCAAGGTTATTATTTAAAAACTAGATGTTATGCATTTGGTTTCTTTTGTAATTTTTAAACAAATAAATCACAGATCAACCTGCATTAACATGAACAAAAGCAATTATGGATCTGGTGATTTTAAAGGCCACAACAGAGGCACTAAAACTCCTTTAGATTTGTAACTATAATTCATACCGTGCAGGTGGAAGCAACCTATGATTTAACTGTGGCTTCAGGTGGATCACATGGTAAAAACCATGTCAATCCATGAAGATATGTGCTATGGCTGTACCAAGTGTTATATGATTAACATGGCTCATTCCATGCAGGTGGATGTGATCTATGATTTGACAGTGGTTTCAACATTATCACATTTAAAAACCCACAAGGATCTGTCCCTCAAACCCACATTTTGGCATCAAGGCAGGGCCAGAATTTGTTGGAGCTTTGAGAGTTATGATTCAATATGCACCCCCAGACTGGATTGAGCTTTACATTCCACACCAAAATCACAAAGGATTTTTTTTTTAAATTCATGGGTCCAACTTTTACCCAGAATCCATCTTAAATATCTAGAGACCTACTGTATTGCTATTTGTATTTATATATATTTATTCTATAATAATGTATAAATCATTTATGCATAATACGTATTTATTACACTTACATAATTATGTTTATGTCTATTATATTTATACATAATTATATGGTTACAAATATGCTCATTTAAATCCGCCCAACTCCGATAGGCTCCTTTGCTGCCAGAGGAAGCCACCCCTGAGAAGTTTAGCTTAGACCTGACATTCGTCCGGGCAGCGTTCAGGAGTCCAACCTTTTCACTGAGAGCAAAGCGCATGCATCCGAAAGAGCGGACGCGCGGAAAACGGATCCTCCGGACGGCAGGAGGAGGACCCAACCCAGGAGCAAGAAGACTACCCCGGCGAACGCGCCCTGCCTCCTGCCCTTCCCCTGGAGAGCTTCAGCGCTTCCTTCCTCCCCTGCGGGAATAATTCTCTCCCGAGGCGAGCGAGGGTTCCGCGGCCCCGCCGGCGAGAGGCCGCGAGCCAAGGGCGAACGGGGGGATGGGCGGGCGCGCGAGCCCCCGCGGACGCCGGCGACACCCACCTCGGCGCGCGGCCCCGCGGCGCTCGCGGCTCCACGGCTGCTACCCCCGGCGGCCGGGCTTGCTCTCTTGCCGGGGCTCCGCGAAACCATTCCGCGGCGGGCTCGCCAGGCGCGGAGAAGCGGCCGCCAGCTGCCCGCGTCCCGCTGGCTGGTGCCTCTTCCGGTGAACGCCCCGATTCGCCAAGCACCGCCTTCTGCTTTCCGCCTCTCCGCAGCCGAATCCCCCAGCGCGGGTGGCACCGGAGACGCGAGGGGAGGTCGAGAGCGGGAGAGGAGCCCGCCGGGGTGGGCGCGATCGGTCGGCTCCGATCGCTGCCCAGCTTGGCGGCTGCCCCCAAAGATGCCAGGGGGGCCGGGTGGGCTTTGCACGACCTGGGCGGCAGGCCGGCCTCTCTCAGAGGAGCACGTGCCTTTGCGACCTGCGCGTCGTGGGGATGCGGCGTTTGGGGGGCTTAACCATTGCCGAGGCCGTTCCGGTGCCTGTTGGAAACCGGGAAGGAGGCGGGAAGTTGGAGCGCCTTAGGGTCGGTCGCTTTCGACTTTGGTAGCTGCAAAAGCGTCCACTTCACCGCGGCTATCCATATATCACGATGCACAGGGATCAGTGTTTCTCAACCTTGGCCACTTTTAAGACGTGTGGACTTCAACTCCCAGGATTCCCCAGCCAGCATGGCTGGCTGGGGAATCCTGGGAGTTGAAGTCCACACATCTTCAAGAGGCCAAGGTTGAGAAACACTGATACGGATTGTATTAACTGCTCTTTAGCTTTTGGTTAATTTTTTATTGTGGATGGACCCGGTGGGGGGAGTGTGTTATAAATGGCAACTTTGCTTTTGAGTGCTTGCTTACAGCAGTCTTATCTACCAATCATTAAAGTTTTGTAACTGGTTTGAAATGGGAAAGGAGGGGGAGCGAAAGGCAACTTTTATATGTTGCTGGCCCTAGGGGGACTAAGACTTGGCCGATACCTAACTTCAGTCTCCTTAAAACTCTCTCCCCGCCCCCGCCTAATCCCAACGCGCAGCTTGCGTGCAACACTCTTGTTTGACCGAGGCATTACGTTTGTTATGCTTAAAACCGGAAGTGGGCAGGGTTCATGCATTCTGCGCTAAAGGGAGTTACGAGTATTGGAAACTTGAGAGTTCAGCCCGGATAGTCGGATGAGTCTCTCTAACTTTCTATAGCTCCGAGTTCTGTTTGCCCTCGTCCCGCTCCTTCCGGTTCCTCTCCTAAGCATGCTGGGATGGCAGGTTCCTCTTTCAGCCCCGCGCGCCAGCACGTGCAGCGTCGTGGTGGGTGATGGTCCGCTGGCTGATGGACGGTCGCTGCAGGAGGGAAGGCTGAGGAGCGCCTGCGTCTTAGGGGAGAACGGGAGATAAACTGGAAGCTGCCCACGGCGCATATCGTTTTTCTGGCGCGACTGGGGGTCCCTTTCCTCTACCGGGAACGAAAAAGAAAAGCGCCTTTTATTCCTCCCCTTTCTCTTAGCGATATCGGTCGTCAGCCTGCCCCCACAGTACATTTCACCTGCCGACTTGGCTGACAGAGAAGCTGAGCTAGGCTGGGCTGTCCAGCCAAACCCGATGGCTGAGCCCGCTCTGGAATTCGGCCCTTCCTGAAAATCCAACAACTGCAGAGTCCTGAAGGCCGTATTAAAAACATTGAACTGTAGTAGAAGCGGAAGCGTGTTAGGTTTTAGAAGCAGAAGAGCAATAATGCCTGGCTAAAAGGGAGAGTTTTGGGGGTTTTTTTTGGATGTCTAGCATTGCTTCAGAAATAATGTTGTACTAGCCTAGACTGGATTTTGCAAAAACCTGGAAGCCTTCCCATGGGTCTCACCAAGCAATATTTGCGGTACACGGGCACTGCCCTCTTTGGGGTGATTGCCAGCCAGAAAGGCAATATTGCCTATGTGACTCTGCGTGGTGAGAAAGGTCGCTATGTTGCAGTGCCGGCCTGTGAACATGTTTTTCTGTGGGATACAAGGAAAGGAGAAAAGGTAAGCAATTCTTAGCACAAAGCCATGTTCATTATGTGAGGTTTTGTTTTCATTGTCTGAAGTGATTAAGTGAAGGTGCTGTGATCTTAATGAAGGTTTATTTAAAATTATTGCTGCAATCACACCGATCTGTGAGGGAGTCTCAGGAAAGCATTGCAAGTAGTCCTCTTTTAGTGACTGCCTTGTTTAGCAACTGTTCATAGTTAATAGTGATGAAGAAGTAACTTTATGACCAATCCTCACATTTACAACCTTCACAGGTCTGTAAAACAAGGGAAAGCTGAAGTAAGATCATAGGCACAGTCTCAGTTTCACTTAGCAACTGCTTTGCTTTATGACTTGAGTAGCCATTCCCAGTTGTGGTTGCTAAATGAGGACTACCTGTATTATTATTACTACTAGTACTAGATTTTTATCCCACCTATTTATATATATAACCCAAGGTGGCAAACATACCTAATACTCCTACATCCTATTTTCCCTATGACAGCAACCCTATGAGGTTGGTTGGGCTGAGAGAAAGTGACTGGCCCAAAGTCACCCAGCTGGCTTTCATGCTTAAGGGAGGCCTAGAACTCAGTCTCCTGGTTTCTCGGCCAGCACCTTAACCATATTAACCATTAATAATATACATTAATATAAAACCTAACTATTCCATATCTGTTGCTAAAACTCATACAATAGTCAGCTGTAATTACTGTTAACAATTACTTCTACTCTCTTTATGTATAGTTGTTCTCCCAATATGCAGCTATACTGTACAGCCAAAACAGTAATCTGCTTATAAGAGAAAAATATTATCAGCTTAGGGGAATTTCAAGATTTGCACAACTATAAAAATCTTTAGAAAAAACAGTCCTTTTATTTTATTATTTTCATTATATAAATTTTTTTTTATATATATATAAATAAATAAATTTATGCCTTCCCCGCTTCTCCACCCTGAATGTCAAACATGGTTGATGTCTAATTGAATGCTCACTGTTATTGGCATAAGTTGGAAAAAAAAATAAGAGGGAGAATGAAAAAGTAGAATTGTGGGAAACTCTGGCTGCTGTAATCCAGGATCAGTCTGTATAGGTCCTGTTTTTTATTCAAAATAATTGTCCCTTCTTTTTCTATTAAAAACATCCTAAGTTTCAATATTGGAATAATACAATAGTGAGTCTTGGTTCCATGCTCTGTCCCATTTGTCCTTATGTTTTTTAAGTGGCTTGGTTATAATGAATGTAGGAGGCAGTAGAAATGTATAAAATAACTTAATTCCTGAGAGCAACCATTTACTTGAAACATTAACATCTAGAATGCACAGTTACATAGAGGTACTGATGGTGAGTACTTTTTTCTGTCCTCAGTATAGCCTTGACCACAGATGAATCATTGAAGCTTGGCTGTCTCAGAGATATTCCTCATCTTTTTTTATTTAATGTTCAGGTTTCTTTATTACATTACATTACATGAAGAAACCTGTAGGACAGTACTCAAAAAGGGTTCATGTTAAGAAATCTAGTTTCCAGGGAATATAAAGAAATTGAAAGCTGGCCAGACAAGTTATATATTTTTCATTCTATTAAGAGTTTTTAAATTAAAATTACTTTGGTTTATATTAAGCATATATATGTGTTTTAATGTTGTGCCGTCTCACAGAATTACATGAAATGGAAGACAAGTCTTTTCTATAAAAAGTTAACTTCTGTGTATTTTAAATGTTTTGTGGATGGGAAAGCAATATAACAAAACATCTCTTAAGTATGTTTAATAAATGTTTGCTATAAAATGTGAACTATTATGTTTGGTTTATGTGTTCAATATTATATATTTCATCTGGCTTTAAATTAGTGTGAATGTAAGACCAATTACAATATACTTAAAGTTGGTAAATCTGTGCTGCATTGTAAGGCATTATTGTACTAATTGCTGCTTTCTTCGAACCTTTTACCATCCCAAAGTACAAAAGTCTCCTATTGTGTTTTGCAGGTTCTCATTCTTCAGGGCCCCAAGCAGGAAGTTACTGCTCTCTGCCCATCCCCAGATGGCTTGCATTTGGCCATTGGATATGAGGATGGTTCAGTCTGTTTTTTCAGTCTCTTAAGTGGTGAAAGAAATGTCACATTCAATGGCCATAAAGCTGCTGTTACTGTCCTGAAATTTGATGAGCTGGGAGGACATTTGGCATCAGGATCAAAGGTGAGAATTTTTTTGGAGAGCTGATTGATAATAGATGTAAATGAACTATATGATGGAGCTCAGTGCAGATATATGGAATGAATTCCTGTGAGATAGATTTTAGGTTCATATTATTGCAGGGGATTGGGGGAAAGAGGAAGAGAAATAAGGGGGATGGCAAGAACAGGTAGATGTAACAGGAGAATGGAATATACCATCCTGCTTTTTGGTAGTTCCCAAGTAGGATATGGAGGCTAATGAACCTTTTTTTCCCCCAAATTAATGCAGAGATTGAAGTTCCATGAATATGGCTCTACTTCACTGTACCTATTAGTTTTTGAAGTATTTAGTATTTATATTGACATTAGCAACATGTTAACGCATACCAAGGTTCCTGCCGATGTTCTCTGCTTGTCACCCATCTTTTTTCTGTTTTGTTCTGTTCATTTTGGGACTCATGATTTTCTGGATCTAGGCTATATATCTGCCTGGAGCACACAATAGAGGAAAGAAGAATGGAAGCTGGATGTCTTTGCTTGCTTGCCAGCTGATACTAAAAATAAAAAAATATGCTTGGGATTTGAGAGGATAGCAATAAAGGTGAAACAGCTAGATCATTTGGGGAAAACTCAGTGAGGAATGGGGAAAAATGCAGAGAATGAAAGTAAATTGTTATACATATATTCACTAGACACAAAGAGAAAAATGGAGACACCATCTATGTTTATTAATGGAGCATTCCTCTCAGGATAGCTAATTGGTAGTACGCACAACGTTTTCAGAATTGCAAATGTCCCCTCAAATTTTGAGACCTGATTTAGATATTTATACTTTACAAAGGAAAAAAAAGCTTTCATAAGTTTCTTCACCATGCAGTTAAATAGTTCCAAGTGCAGTGTAAAATCGTAAGAACTTGTATGTCTTCCAGTGTTATAACTAGGTTTCCAGTGCATAAATAAATTAGTTCAGAGATTCTTTTGAAATCATTGGTACATGTAGGTTAATCTACATTATGCAATCAAACTTTATTTGATTTGGTTAACAAGATATTTTTTGTATACCATCTTCATATCCTTTTCAGGATAAAGGTTTTTGGTTTTGTTTTTTTGGGGGGAGGGGCTTTCAAGTCAGTCTTGATTCCTGGTGCTTGCCTGGATTAGTCCCTCCAGTTTTCTAACCATTCTGTTAACAACTATTCTAAGTTACAACAGTGCTGGAAAAAAGTGACTTATGACCAGTCCTCACACTTACGATGGTCACAGCACCCCCATAATCACATGATCAAAATTCGGGCACTTGGAAACTGATGTGTATTTTGCTGTCAAATTTTGTTGTTTTTTACTGTTTTATCAAGTAGTTTAAGAAGGCATTTCTGAAGGATAGGCAGGATATATAATGAAATAAGTAAACCACAAAAATATTGAGTACATTGCCTTTTGCTGTTTTGATCTTTTAAAAAAATGAGAATGCTATTTTTAATTTTATAATTTTGAGGTCATATGGAAGCAGGAAATGTATTGGACACTTGGGTAAAGGTGAGTTTACAGTGTTCGTGGCTAGGAAAATAACATACATTGAGCCATTTAATTTCCTTTTGTTTTTTCTAGGATACAGATATCATTATTTGGGATGTTATCAATGAGAGTGGTTTGTACCG
The DNA here is from genome assembly GCA_030867105.1 of Liasis olivaceus. Taxonomy (NCBI): domain Eukaryota; kingdom Metazoa; phylum Chordata; class Lepidosauria; order Squamata; family Pythonidae; genus Liasis; species Liasis olivaceus. The sequence continues at coordinate 161,591,182 of CM061348.1, read as the reverse complement.
ATTGAAAGGCCACAAGGATGCAATTACACAACTGTTGTTCTTGAAAGCAAAGAATATATTGATTTCTAGGTAATTATTTTCTATATATTCCTGTGCGTGTAACTACCCCACCCCCCAAATCTTATACTAAGCACTGCAGTTTTACTTTAGTTTGAAAAATTTGCTGGGAATTAAGGGAAAAAGTTAACCCAGAAAATTAATGACAGTTATTTGTTGGTTCAGTTGTATTATTTGCATTGGGGACAGTTGGCTTAATGCTAATACCTCAAGTAAGACATTATTTCACCATATTGAAGGAGACCTTCATTTCTTTCTCTTGTTCCATTGAGAAGATTAACCTGTAGTTTATCCTGCATGAAATATGCATAGGTATTTACTTTGAAAATTAAGGATATTATGAAAGAACGGTCTACAAATTCAGAAAGGTTGTGTTTGTTAGAATGAGAATTGGCTTCATGTGTTTCATGGAGAAGCTAATTATGACTAATTTCAAATTCCCATTGAAATGATACATGGTCTGCAGAATGTACAATCTATGTTATAATTCATTCTGTGATATTGTATATATATTATACTTACTACAGAACAGTGAGGTCAACCCTCTGATAATTAGGGTGAAATGGTTTTCAGTACCATTTACGATGCAACTTTTTCTTGCAGTGGAAAAGATACTCTAGTAAAATGGTGGGACCTGGATACTCAGCACTGTTTTAAAACATTGGTTGGGCACCGCTCTGAAGTAAGTAGAATGCAGATTTGCAAGTGAGAATAATGGGAAGAAAAAGTAATGAATGCTAAAGGTCTTTTTTTCTAAGTACAGGTAGTCCTCGTGTACTGACTGCTCATTCAGTGAGGTTATCACAGGGATTTTCTTCTTCCATTTTATGTGCATTTTTTTGTAAAAGTACTATTTTTACGAACTAGGGAGAATTTGTAGAATATTAGAATGGGTAAGAAGAGTATCGTATATAAGAATAATTTTCATTGATGAAATAGCATATCATGGTAAGCCCAAATCTTGAGGCACCCTTAAATCTTTTTGTTTTGGTATGGTCTGGCAGCAAAATGAGAAAATCAATCTTACAGAAATGAGGGAAGCACATTAGTTTTCACTGTTGCTCTGGAGAATGAACTACTGTACAGTATTAAAATAGGAAATGCCTTTGGTCTGCTTTTCCTTAGGTGTGGGGGTTAGCTTTGGTTTCTGAAGAAAGGCTTCTTATCACTGGGTCTGCTGACAGTGAACTGAGAGCATGGAACATCACATATTCCCAGGAGGTAAGTGCTTGATATTTCTACTGCTTGACCCGATTTGAATGATTTTTCACTTTAAAGCTACCATACATTATTGTTAGTGTCTTCAGTATTGAATGTGTAAATTCAGAATATAAATGTACATGGTAACAAATAATATTCCTTTGCACTGGTATTGTGTCCTATGCTTGGGGCAAGTTATGTTATACTTTTGGCTAGTTTGGGCCCAGAGAAGGCTAACGTTGACTCAGTGAGGAAAAAATCCTTGATTAGCTACTACTTTTGTAGTGTTATGGAACTGAACTCGCTTCTTTGAATCTGACTGCGTGCATTATAAGGAATCAGTTGAGTTACAAAGCCATTTACATTTCCAGGAGATACCTTAGCTGTTTTTTGCATATCATGTGGTTCCCTTAATTTAAAATAAATCTTCTGGTAGAAGCAATAGAGACCCACTTGCTGTTTTCATTGGATGTCATCTATTTTGCATCTTTTGTGGTCCCTGGCTCCAACATACAACTTTGATGGATATGTTATTTTACTTACAAAGCAGTTGATTTTACTTTAGCTTTATGTCTAAACGTGTTATATACTTGAGATACTTAATAAATAAATAAATGATTTGTCTGCTGAAAGAAAAAGCTTTAAAAATGAGCCTCTCCCTTTAGCCTAAGTCTCTTACTGTTTTTGGTACACTGCACAGGACCAAGACTCTAGTGAGCCTGAATACAAGAGGAGCAAAGGGCATGTACAGAGCTTGGAAGAATCTTCTGAAGTTGATAAAGCAGATGGTCAGGATGAGAGTCAAAATGAGGTATTTTTTAATGTATAGTCACAGTAATACATATTTAACATATTGAAAACGTATAAAATACTTCCATCTGAAGCAAATAGAAAGGATAGATGCTTCCAATTTAAGTGGGTTTTCCATGTTAATGCTTTCCTAGTTTCATGTACAGTAAATGAATATTTTCAAGGGCACAAAATCTTTTACAATCTTATTGGATGCACATAGTTCATAGATAATGCTGAGCCATATTATGTGGCTTGGTGGTGGTGAAGAAATCACTCTATACCATTCATCTTTTAGTGGAGAGTTGGAGCACTAAATCTGGTGGAGGGGATATATTCAGTATCCAACTTCTCTGGCCCACATATTTGGTCTTTGGGATATTCTGCCTGCATCCCCCATTAGGTCTCTCCAGCATTGTGATTGTGTAGGATCCTTCACTGAATAGAAGGGTGAACTGGAATAGAGGAGAATGAGTAGGAAGACAGGAAATCAGATGCCACAGATAGATCCATTATCAGAAAGAGTGCACAGTGGCATGGAAAGAAATTAAACTCAATGCCTGCACAGATCTTTTTGACCATTGCAAACAAGCACAACCAAGCAATTTCTGCCTGAGATCAAACATCCTCTCCTTCTCTTGATGAAAGAGGAAGGTGGGAAAGGGTGCCAGTTTAGCTTTTCAAACAATTCTGCTCTGGTAGCTAGCCAGCTGCTTCCTCCCTTTCTTCTTTGTATTATGCCATTTTGGCTGAGCTAACCCCCTTTTCCATGCTGTCTGCACTCTGTTCGTTATCTTTGATGATAACCCATGATTTTCTTTTCTTCTAAGCCATTCACTGCTTCATTTTCCTTCACCAGTTTCCTCCCTCTTTGTCTATGGGTTTTTTGCAAGGAGGACACTGGGAGCTATAAAGTCCCTGGACACCATTGTTGGTCTAAAGCCACAGATGAACTGTCAGAGCAGCATTACATTTCTGACTTGCTTGGATTGTAATTAATAATTGCTATTTAGTAGTCTTTGTTGCATGCACTTTGTTGACTTCTTTGAAATTTTCAGACCGTAATTGTTTAGTGCTCTTTTAATTAATTTTTTTAGGACACCCTGGGGTGTGAGAAAGCTGGTTCCATCCTGCGGGAAGGAAGGAGTCGTGTTGTTGGTCTTGCTACTGATCGATCAGGGAGAATTCTCGCTTGCCATGTGAGTCAGTAGCTTTTGGAGCATATGGGAGGATTGCCAGCCTTCTGGCCCCATTGCCATGGAAAGAGATTTCTGGATCAGCAAGTTTCTAATTTATTTTGTTTTTTCTTTGTTCAAGGGAACAGACTCTGTTCTGGAAATATTCTATGTCCTCAGCAAAGAAGAAGTTCAGAAGAAATTAGAGAAGAAAATGAGGAAAGCAAGGAAAAAAGCCAGGTGAATGGCTTTTTTATTTATTAATAAATAAAGGTATTTATTAGCAATACATTTCATTTTTATATCTTTCAGTTGATACATAGAGGAACAATGCCTATTATATGTTATTTAAGAAGAATATCAATAAAATGGTCAAATTAAAATGGTAACACTTTAAGATTCAAGGTACAACCTATTTAGGTTAATATTTCTGATTCAAACAGAGATTGTATTTTTTTGTCCTAGGCAAAAGTCAAATGTGGAAGAAGAAGAACTTGATATCAGTATAGAGTGCAGTCTACAGGAAAAGATTCAGCGTCTTATTAACATCAAGGCTTCTGCTAAAATCAAGTGGGTTTCAAGTACTGAGGATGATAAATACATATTTATTGTTTGTTTATTTAAAAAGGAAGCCAGTGCAAGTGCTGAAAAAACAACAGTAATACTGTAAAATAACCCAACTATTGAAAGCGTACTTAAAACCATACAAAAGGTTACTGATTGCTACTAATATAGTCCTTTTTCATGACAGCCCCAACAAATCGATTCATAGATCACTGTATATTATAGGGGGTTGGATAGTCCCTTCTTCACTTTTAATATAAACACAAACCTTGGACCAAGTTAAAGAGAAAATTGTAATTTAAATATTTTTGACAGTAAAGAGAGAAGGAAAGATTTTCTGTAATATGAAATGAACATGGTCAGCTACAATTCTGTCCATTCTTTCTGCTCTGCTAAACTGTTTTTGGTGAAGTGGGATTTGATGTAGCTTAACAGAGACATTCTAGAAAGTAACAGTGCACAACGGGTGGGGCCATGTAATTAAATACTAACATTTTGGCTGCTGAATGCTGAAGGTGTATGAGGAAGGTCAAAGGCAGAGACATGTTGGTTACACTTGTGGAAAACAGTGGGAGAAAGCTATAGAGGACTGTGTAGGTAAAGGCTAAACTTTCTGGAAAGTAAGATTCCAGCATTCTGTTGTTGTTCTCTCTTCATGACATGATGGATGTCATCTTTCCTGGGATTGTTTTCAATAATGACTTCTTTTGAGGCCTGGCATGCTTTTGCTCATGTATCTTAACCATCTTGTCTTCTGTTTGGCCAATTTTTCCAAGGATCAGGGACTTTTCCAATGATTCTTTCCAAAATATTTAACGTTGAGCTTCATTGTAGTACTTCCAGTAAGCAGTGATTATTAGTGCTTCCACTAGTGTTGAATAATTTGTTCTTCTTATGGCTCAAGGTATTCTCAAATATTTTCTCCAGCACCACAGTTCAAAATGTTTCTTTGTTCAGTCGTACAAGATTTCAGTAGGCAAATTAGGTGGTCCTATACATCCATGTATTTAAAAGCTGTCCACAGTTTTGGGAGTTCTACACAGTTGTAAGCCTTAGTATAATAATAAAAGTAAAAATAAATATCTTTTTCGTATTCCCTTGTCATTTCCGTTATCCATTGGATATTAGCAGTGTGACCTCTTCTGATTCCAGTTTGTATGTCTGGTAGTTCTCATTTCATGCGTTATTGAAATTTAGATTGCAAAATCTTGATCTTTGTCTTACTACCGTAAGTAATAAGTGCACATCATTCAGTAGATGGAGCATTCTTTAATACTAATTTTGGAATTGGAATATAAATCTATCTTTACCAGTCCCTTGGGCAGTGATCTGTTTTCTGTATCTGCTTACAAAATACAAGTAGCATTTCAATTGCATCATTTTATAGGATTTCAAAAATGTCATTCAAATTTCAAACATTCCTAACTTTTTTAAAAGTTAGTCAAAATCTTCCTTTTTTCTTCTACTGGATTATGTTATATCAGCCCAAAGTTTCAAAAGGAGAAACAAATTTTAGGCATAATTGTTTTCTGGGGGGTCCTATAATTAGGGCAAATGAAGCTTATATTTATCCTCTGTTAGCCTCTTTTACACATTACTATTCGTAACTCATTTAACACTTACATGACAATTAGTGCCTTTTTTATTGTTGTTGTTGTTATTATTATTGTTTTATTGAAACAGATCTTTTGACTTGATACTCAATCCAAAAGGAGAACTGAAGGCCACCTTAATTCTCCAGAACAACATAATTGAATGTTACAGCCTGAAGTCATCAGGGCAGTGTCCCCAAGTTGTGCAGACATCAAGGATAAACATTGGAGGTCACCGTTCTGATGTCAGAACAGTGTCATTTAGCTCTGATAACATCGCCATTCTCTCTGCTGCTGCAGAATCAATTAAGATTTGGAACAGGTATGAAATCTCTATGAGCACTGAAGGAAGACTTCAGTGGCAATACATGTTTATAAGGATTGTTAAATGTCTTCACGGTGTGAATCCAGACTTTTAATATGGAATCCAGGAAAATGTGTAATGTTTCTTCCATTGATCTCTTGGCATCATCGTCATTTTAGAAAACAGCTACATAGGGGGCCAAGAACAATTATGCAGATTGCTAAGCTAATTTAATATTAGCTTTCTAAGGATTAGTGTGTTGACCTTTTTATTTTGACTTTCTCATTTGCCGTAAGTTGCAGGCTTGGGGGAAAAGTAGACGAGTACTCCTTCAAGGGAATGATGGAAAGAGAGTGATAGGGAGAGAAAGCTTTAAAGTCTTCAGTGAGGGAATTCCAAACCTGTTTATATGTTACCTCTCCCCATATACTAGAGTGAATTACCCAGTGAAGGTGAATGATGGTAATTTATTACAGACAGAAGGGAGGATTGTATTTACCAAATAGTACACTCTAAAAATAGGAGAGTCAGATTTACTTGAGAATATAGCAATGGAGGTAGATGTCTTTGTGTTGTTGGATCTTCCCTAGGGTAACTTGTCTTACACTTCTGGGTCATTGCAATGCTGTGTACAATGGGTAATCAAACTGGGTATCACTATGCTCAAGATATTACGGTTGCCATACTGGACAACTTTAAAAGGAGATTGTTCAGATTCTGGAATAAGATTTTCAGTGGCTGCTAGTCCTAATTTACATATTCCTCCTGAATCAGGGATTTCATGTCTCTCAAATCCAGTTCCGGGAGTGCCCTTGAAAATTGTTAGATACTTTGTGAGGCATCTGGTTGTTCACTGTGGAAAATTGGAACTACTCATCACCATCTCAGAGCCACTTCATTGGGATTCTTTCTGAATGATCAAAAATTGTTTCAAAGCACTAATCTAATTTATGTTTCCCTATTCTACTGAATTTTGGAGGTAATTCTGAAACTGGGGAAAGCAGAAGTAGATCAGTATCTGTTGACAGTTCTTAGAAAGAACAGAAGATTTTCAGTGGCTGCTAATCCTAAGGTAGTTGTTTCTCCACGAACAACAATGTTGTGATTTCTCCACTAAATGAAGCTGGTGAAACGAAGGCAGCTTTTGATAACCAAAGATAACTTCAGATAACCTTGGTTTGAAAAGTCTATGAGCAAAGTTTAATTTTATACCCAGAGCAAATTTCTAGGCTCTGGAAATTGTAAGGAAGACCCAGTTCTTTAATTGTAAAGATACACTCTTGGCACATTGATGATCTTGAAGCTATACTAAAATTCCAAAGTGATCATGATACGCCCCAAACTGGTTCACTACTATTGTAGAGGGTACATCATGTACACCTACAATTACCGTTTTTCCAGTTGCATGCTGTGCAAGCCACTTTCCACATATCATAGCTCAGTATATGGTTTTGTTTGATTTGGCTAGCTTTTATAAAATAGTATATATTTGAAGAGAAATCTGGGGCTAAATACACTAATCTACATTGACAGATTTTTCTTGCCATTTGTATAATTGTAAGAATTTTTCTTTTCCAAAAGTATCTCCAGTAAACTCATTTCCTGTGTGTAAGGTGGATCTCTTTGTGTGCTCTTTCTTTTCCCAGGACTACCTTGCAGTGTATCCGGACCATGGAGTGTGATTATGCACTTTGCTCACTTTTTGTCCCAGGAGACAGGCAGGTCATTGTAGGAACAAAGGTAATTGCTCATCCTTTCCGAAGCATTAGGAGATCTTGCTAGTAATGTCATATTTTTAATAAGAAAAATCATATCTAATCCATACAGAACATTACAACTTCTTTGCAGAAGTTTTATACTGCTGGAAACAGGTCTTTTACAAATGTCCCATCTTTTTCTGTCAAGTTTGCTTTATGTATGGTTTCCAGTGGTCCCCTTCAGGCATTGCTTTGACCCGTCTCAGTTGTTCTTGACTTTTGACAGGGACAGACAGAGCTTCTCTTCTTCTCCTTCCTATTGGTAATTATTCTTTTCAGGCTAATTCTGAGTCCTTCTCTCTAGTTCTTTTCCTTTTTCAAAAAAATAAGCTTTTAGTTTCCTTCCATTCTTACCTCTCTCCATTCTTCTTTATGTTCACTATAGCTTTGATTGTGGTGGGAGAAGTTTTCTCAAATATCAGAACAAAAGTTCTAAGTAATCCATCCATGTTTGAATAATTAGGAACAAGTAACACTTCACCTGCAGTGGAATGTGAGAATGACCTTGGAAGACAGGGGGAAGAGATGCTGCCTAGGGAATGGTCAGATAAAAGCGGGAGGAGCCTGCAACTGAGTAATGGGCAGAGAAAGAAACTTAGAAAGGACCCACCCTAACTGATGAGGTGGTAAATAGAGATGGCAGGAGATTTGTGCTTTCAGACTTGCAAGATTCTGTTAATGTAGCCTAACAGTAAAGTAGAAGTAGCTTATCTGGTTGTGTTTCCTGTCTGGTTTACTGGGAGGGCTGACATCACCCTTCCCCTTAGGACTCCCATCAAACAGTATCACTTGTCCACCTGTCACCGGTTCAGCAGCAGAAAGGAGCCTACAGTTCCTACCTCTATGCAAACAGCTGGTTCTCAAAAAGCAGTCTTGATGGTACACCAGGGACCCCAGCAATGACCAACGTGGCTATCCCAGCTGTTCTAGTGATAGGCTCACTCATGGGGGCTATGATTCCCCACAAGTCTGAGACTATCAGTGTAGGAATCCATAGCATAGTGCCTCAGATCCCCTTCCAGGAGGGATGTATTTTGGAATCCACACTTTGGGAGGGCAAGAAGCTCTTGGCACCTCTCCTTTGATTTCCTCCTTTTGCGGTAATAGGACTCACCTTTTCTGAAACCTGCAATTAATGCTTCCAGTTTGTTGCTTGCATTGGCACTTCCTTCTAGTATCATTGAAAAATTACTGGTATTGATAGCTGATATAAATCTGTGTAACACCTGACAATTTGTATTTTTTACTAGGTTGGAAAGCTGCAGCTATTTGATCTGGCTTCTGGGTGTTTATTGGAAACCGTTGATGCTCACGAGGGGGCTCTGTGGTCCATATCCCTTTCTTTTGATCAGGTAGGTCAAGGCTAAGTTTGTTCCTTTTTATTGGATTGTCTTGATAGAGTTATGTTCAAGGTGCCCATGAAATCCAGTAGACTTTTTGGGGATGGGGACGCAGGTGGAGTAGGATTCTGTCACCTACTGTAGAGATTGTCATCATCTTCCAGATGGAATACAGCTATGTGAATTTTGGTATGCCAGATGATCGCTCCTGGAATGCTGCTGACTGCCTGATTCTTGTCTGCCTTCTGCAATGCTTTGCAAACCTTGTGTTTAATGAGAGTATATTACTTAAAAATAAGTTACGTTGACTTTTCAGGTATAATGTCAGAGCAGGTAGATTTTCACATTAACTGTGTTGAATATCCATGTGATAGTAATCATAGTTGATAAGGGAAATGGGAGGGTAATCCTCTGTAGGTATAGAGTCCAATATAGACTTTGGATCGCTGAAGATTGTAGCTTTCATTGCAAACCTGTATTATCATGGAAATAAGCTAGCAATTGATTTCCCACTCCAGGAAAACAAACTGGCTGGGCTCCAAGGATCTTTTAATGCTGCTTCTCCTCTAAACCATTTCCAGTGTGATTACTCAGGGGAAGTATTCTCATTGGAGTTGGTTTAGAGGAGAAGAAGCAGTAAAAAACTGGAAACACAAATTGGTGATGGTCTGCCAACAAGTGAAAGTGTTTTCACTTCAACTCACTGGCTTCTCTGGATATAATACACACTTGAGATAGAAGAGTGAATAAAACAATATTGAAATCGTCTGCCGTGTAATCTTTTATATATAGCAAAAATAACCATGCTTAGTTTTAATTTAAGTGATTTTCTCCTTCAGCGTGGTTTTGTAACAGGAGGAGCAGATAAATCTGTCAAGTTCTGGGAATTTCAGCTGGTGAAAGATAAGAACAGTATCCAAAAGAGGTAAGGGTGTTTTTCTAGGAATTAATAACATTTGAACTCTGAATTTTATTCTCACTTCTACAGCAGATGAGACTCACAATTTAAGTCACAGCGTTGTTGATACATACAGTTTTGTAGCATGATCTGGAGTGCTTGTCCCTTTTTAAAACAATAGACAGAAAAATATTATATATCTTCTGGACTGTAAAATCCTAATTGTTGTTTCATACAAATAAATATGTGTATATTTTTACATTAATCTCCCTCCTTTTTATAATGTATATTCTTCTCCACTTTTAATTACTTCCTGCACTAAATCAATTCCTTTATTGGTAGGATGAATAAAAGTATATTTGAACACTTTGAAAAAGATGACATTTTTATTTAAGCCAGATTTTTAAAAAATATTTAAAATCATAAATATTAAGTGTCCTGTGTTTAAACATTTGGTTCCTATTATCTGGATATAGTCTATTAGAACTACAGTTTATCTCTGAACTAATTCCTTTACTAGATGCACTGAGTTAAAGGAAGCTTTTCGATATAAATGGAGAATGCATTTAATCATTTTGGGGAACATGTAAATTGCTTATCAGAAGCAGGCCTTTCATTGTTCTGGCCTATGCAGTAATTCTTTGGCCTTGTTTTAGAGTCATCTTATTTTATCTGCCACTTTTTATTGTGAAGGCAGAAGTGAGCTATGGCACAGAGAAATAGGAAGTAGAAAGAAGCAACTTTAAATTAAATTGTCCATTGGGCAAATTATTTTCTGTGTTCCAGTAGTTTTGCAAACTGTTGTGGGTGCTAGTTGTAAAAACAGGTTCTGTATGAAAGGATGGGATTAAGTGTGGTCCTGCACCTGACCTGGATGAAATCAATGCAGGATGCTTAGCTGATGTCACTTGGTGCTGTCAGTGAAGCTCTGTTCCTCCATGCAGGCAAGCAGAGGAACTGTTGCTCCCCCTTGATTTCTGAATCTAGCTGTGCCTTAAGACTGCATATATTGTACTCATCCCATCCCAGGCTCTCTGTGAAGCAGACACGTGTTTTGCAGCTGGATGAAGATGTTCTCTGTGTTCGGTACAGCCCCAATCAAAAACTTCTGGCCGTTGCCTTACTGGACTGCACTGTGAAAATATTCTATACTGATACGCTCAAGGTAACCATACTACCTTCAGTTCAGATATAAAATGAAGGGAACAAGTGGGGATTCACTTTAGGCATACAAAATTTTACATTCCCAGTTTGGTGTGAAGGAGGCAGCCATACAATGAGTTAATTTCCCCCTATGACCAAGGAAGAGGTGGCCAGATCTTGATCCTGTCTCGCTCTGGCTGCTTTCTTGTTCTTTCACTCCCTTTGCCAGGAATAATTCTCTGTTTCTCTGATAACTTCCTTTTGTGGCCTATTTCTCTGCTACATTTTTTTTCCGTGTTTTATTTCCTTTCTGTTTAATTACTTCTTTACTTCCTTCTCCTTAAACTAAAAACCAAACTTTCCTGTCTGTTTCTTTGTGGAGTATTAGAAGAAAGTTATTCAGGAAGTCAAAAGCACCCTCGAAAAGCTGGACAGGTAGGGGGAGCAAGTAACAAACAAAGGCCACGCCGTATTTATGGATAAAGCTAAGCAAAGTTTACTGCTGTAGGCTTTTATGGCTGGTATCTGTTGGGTGGTGTTGGGCTTCAGGATTTAGCGACCATGGTCTGGAGAACAGATGTCCTGACATTCGCTGGCAACTGTGGCTGGCATCTTCAGAGGCAGAGTGGTTTGCTACGTAGATCACAGGCCACTGAGCCGGGACTGATTGGGCTCCTGTCTTTATAGCCAGGTGTGCTGGCTATAAGCAAAGTTGCTGCAGCCATTCCTTTGAAGGATAATGCAGTTTTCCCAGAGGGCATCATTAGCACTAATAGAAGCGAATATGTGTAGCTCAGGGTTGAACTTGGGGTTCTCTGAGCTTGGTTGTTTTCTTGCACATGTTTCGTTACCCCGCAAGGTAACATCTTCAGTGCTAGCTGAACCCCAAGGACTCCATCATTAGCACTCTCTGTAATTGTGCCGTAATAGAGATAGTTGATACTTCTGACAATGCTCTAAGTAACAGTCTCAGGCAGTTGAGCTGAAAGAAAGGACAAAACCCTCAAGAGCACAGATTTGGTTGTTTTCTGCACTGATACTGTTAAGGATGCTATTGCAGTGATATTAGCTGCTTTTGAGGGAGGAATTTAAATTTTGCTCAGCCTCTTACGTATGCATGCCTTTCTTATGCAGAAGTATTGAAAAGGTCTTTGACCAGCAGTCTGATTTAATGTTTTAAGGGACCTACTGATGATAGTGGAGAACTGCTTTGGCTCCCCATTCCTCACCAGTATAAGAGGAAAACAAAAGAAAGAACTGTAGCCCCTCTTTTCTCCTCCTCTTCCCTCTTGGAACACAAAAAAGAAGCCATTTCTTCTAAAGCTGACAAATGTCCTCAGACTTCCAACCTATGAATGATAGATATCTGAGGATTCTTAAGTATTACCAGAATAGTCTATTCCACCTAGAAGTCGGAAAGGGATTACAGTGGTGCAGTGTATGTACCTATTCTCAGGGACCATGATAGCTGACATCAAGATCCCATTTATATATGCGCTAGTGATTTTCCAAAATCATAGTTGCAAGGATAATAATCAGAAATGCAGTGAAGAAACAATCAAGTTTCGAATCCGAAAAAGTCCATAAAGCCGTTTCTTTGGAATATGCTTTTCTCACATCAAGTATGGGCTCTCTCATAAGAGCGTTACTGTATTTACACTTTTCCCATGAAAGGAACCAGAGCCAGATAGGATAAAAATCTGGGTCACGGGTTTCCTGCCTTCCTGGGCAGTAGGGGAAGATGAATCCATTGTGTGGATTCCCTTTCACATTGCACTGAAAATTACTCCATGATATCCAACCTTTCTCTCCCTTTGTATGGAAGCAAGTTGTACTGAAAGCACACCAGTAATGTGACTTCTGGGAGACCACCAGAATTAGGATATCTATTAATTGTGAATGAACATAGAGATGAATTAATTGTGCAAGATGATGACAAAGTACTTCTTGGGTAATGAAAACACAGAATACAAACTTGCTCTCTTTCACTGCTGCCAACTTTTGGTTTCTAATGGTCTGATCAGGCCTTTATTTTAATTTTGGTATTCTGCGATTTTTAGCATATTTTAAAAGAGCGATTTCATCTAAGTAGTAATGGAAAGAATATTTCCTAATACTTACCCAATTGCTGATTATTTATCCAAAGTTCAATCCTTAACTGTCAGCCCTACAGCAGGTTGCCAAGGAACCTAGCATGAAACCTGGGAAATTGCTGTTGAAGTTGATCATGCTGAACTTGATTGTCCCAGAAGCAGGCACGATGTGGGGCAGCTTCCTCTTTTTCCTTACAGAGCAGGCTAAATCTGCAGTGCCCCAAGTGTCTATGGGTTGGACAGTGGGTCACCCTAAATCAGTGTTGTCCAAACTTGGCCACTTTAAGATGAGTGGACTTCAACTCCCAGAATTCCCCAGCCAGCATGCCCTAAATAAAAGCATGACTTGAAGTGTGGGTGAAAGCTGGAAAGATCTAGGTGTTTACCCACCCTGTACTTTTTTAAATGTGTAACTGAAGTCTTCTTGGTTTCCAGTTTTTTCTTTCTCTCTATGGCCATAAATTGCCGGTGCTGTGCATGGATATCTCTTATGTAAGTATGCCATGCTTTGGAGATTCTGGGATGGTTTTATGCTGGAGGGGTGTGTGTGTGTGTGCGCGCGTGTGTATAATACATAGAACTTGTGATTTACTTATTGTGCTATTTAATTTGTGTAGCATATGCCTATTGATGTTGTCTGTGATTTAAAAGGCTGATGTAATGAAAAGCTGAAACCTTCTCATACCTTGAGTGAACTTGATTGATTGATTGATTGTTGGTCTGTCCTGAAATAGTGTTGCCTATCAATGTCTGTATCAAGTGTACCAAAAACAAGACTTGTATTGGCTGCCTGGTGACAATTAATGGCAATTCCCTTTACCTGCTTTGGAACACAGTGCAGGATCCTGTTCTGCTCCAGAAAAAGGTGGGCACACATGTAATCTACACTGAACTGCAGGAATCCCTAACTGATAAGGTTCTTTTCCCTCTGTTCTGCTGAAGGATGGAGCATTAATTGCAACAGGCTCTGCTGACCGGAATGTGAAGATCTGGGGCTTGGACTTTGGGGATTGTCATAGGTCTCTTTTTGCCCATGATGACAGGTAGGTCAAATCAGAATCAGCATCGAGATTCGTTGGGTGTCAGATCTCTCTGTAAAAGTGAAACGTTTTACACTCCTGAAAGGAGTCCATTATATTGTAGTCTCTGTAGAAGTACATCTGGCATATCTATGGCACTTTTCAGGACAGTGAAATCTCTAGACTTGGGCACCCTAGGAATTGTTCTTCCTTCCTTTTCTCAACTGACAGCTTTTGGCATCCAGCCATCTCAGTTGAAAACATGACAAGCGCCTTTTCCACACAATTTGCAGTTCTCCTTTGTGAAGCTGGAGGGACTTACAGCTCCCTTGGTAGATTCAGATATGAAACATGCTACACAATATTTTGTGGGCTTTCATTTCATTCAGTAGAGGGATTTCTTCAGAAATTTTAAACGGTAAAGATGTACACAGTGTTTTGAGCTCATAATGGCAGTTTGAAGTATGTGAGAGAGTTTTGTTTTGGGCACTGTGTTTTTTTCATGAACTGGGAACAAAATGCAGCTTTTTCAAGTCGCAGGTGATATGATTGGAGGATTATTTTATATCTTGCCACTGGGCTGTTTTGTTTTTGTTTTTTAAACCCTTCCTGGCCCATTCCAGCAGCACAGTCTGGTCATGCCCTGTCGCCATTGGCTTCGGCTGGATGGGGTGATGGGAGGGTGGGCAAAATGCTGGAGTAAAGCAGCAAAAAGCCATTCTGAATCGGGCTGCTGTTGGTGAGATATTAAAAAAGGAAGATCAGGCCTATTGCAAGAAACTCGCAACTGGATCATGACTCATGGCTCCTACTGTTGGAGCTGGTGGGGTAACACCTATTCAGCCCATCCCAATTCAGTTCAAGTGTGCTGCTTTGGGGCTTTAGTTTTCATTTTCAAACACTGTAATGGGATGGGGGGTTAGAGGAGAAAGACAGTGATTCTTTCTTCTATCCCCCTGCTTTTCATTTCAGACTTTAATGTTTAAAAGGATATTCATTGAATAGAGCCTCTCCCATCCCCACCTCTTTTACAGCTTGCTTTTAAAGCTTATTCAATCGCTTTCCTCTGGTTTTGGGTTGGCTTAGTATATCCAGTTGATCCCTACTCTCCGTGAATCTCTGGAATAGAGATTCATAGCTGAGACCATCTCTGTTGTACTTCAGTGGTTTCTGCTCCGTAACAAAGGGCAGAGAGAACCAGGCTGACCCAGGTTCTTCTGATGGGTCTTTCCACACAAAAGAGTCTTAATGAACTCCAGAAGAATAAGTTCAAACTCCTTCCATTTGGGGTTATATGGCTGTAGATGTACATTTTCTGGAAATTTTAAAACCAGGACAAACCATAACGTTTAGAAAGAAGAAATTGAAATATAAACCTAAAGACACTTTAGGAGCAGAGAATACATTGCATATGACTGCTGTGTGTTTGTTAAATTATCTTGGTTTATATGATAAATTTTAAGACATGACTGGGCAGTTTTCCCCCCAAATACCAGCTCAATTAAAAATTGTATAGGGTAAAATATATTAATGTAGCCAACATACCATAATATACTGAAATCAGAAGACTTTTATATTTCAGTAAATCTACTTGCATTTGGAGTGTGCAGCTTTTCAGTTACCTTCTTCCTGTTTTAAAATACCCTCCACGATGCGAATATGTGAATGGTAATTTGGAAATGGTAATGATCTTCCATATCTTCTCATAGTTAACCACCTTCTTCTTTCATTCTTTAGTGTAATGTATCTTCAGTTTGTTCCAAAGTCCCACCTCTTCTTTACAGCAGGAAAGGACCACAAGATTAAACAGTGGGATGCAGATAAATTTGAGCATATTCAGACTCTAGAGGTAAAATAAAAGATCTCTGTGAATAGACTTCTCCTGAAATTTGCTGTGTGTATGTGTGTGCAGACCACTTGGAAGTTATAACTGGTCCAGAATGTGGTGATGTGGGCAGTGATGGATATGCTTCATTATGTCCATGTGACTCCACTGTTCCTTGAGGTGCTGTGGTCGCCATTTGGCTTCCAAGTTCAATTCAAGGTGCTGGTTATCACCCATAAAATCCTTCACGGCATAGGCCTGATTACTTGAGAACTGCTTGTCTCCAAATGTTTCTGCCCATCCAGCGAGGTCAGGCAGAATGGGTGCACTTCAGATCCCATAGATTAGCAATGTCATCTAGCAGGACCCAGGAAGTATGCCTTCTCTGTCATGGCCCCTGCCCCCTGCTCCCACCCGGATGATGTTGAGGAAGCTACTGAAGAGGTGGCTGTTCTCCCAGGCATCGGTAGATTGAGCCCCAGTTGGATGAGCGTTTTGTTTGTATGTCTGTTTCGGGTGCTTATGAATTCATTACTTTTATAATATTTTTTTTACTTTTAAAGTTATGAGTTGCTCCAACTTGAGTGGACTCTAAATTAATAAAATAAATAAATTTAAAAATTAGCTTCTTCCCTTCCCTTTAACTAACCATCTGTCTAATTCATAGGGACATCACCAGGAAGTGTGGTCTCTGGCCATCAGTCCCAGTGGAGATTACCTTGTCTCCAGCTCTCATGATAAATCATTGCGGCTCTGGGAAAGGACAAGGGAACCCCTTATTCTGGAGGAGGAGAGGGAAATGGTAAGAAGTAATCAGGACTTCCCCTCTGAATCTGTTCCGAGGAATTCCTATTCCAGCTCTTTTAACATATATGCTCATATATACTTGCATTATTAGGGCTTTTTCTTGAGTTCATTGGTGTTCTCCTACTTGCAGACGTATCTGTTAACACCAAGGCTTCACACTGAACAGGCTATAGTGTCCAGCTATTGGTTTTACAGGAGGAAGTTGTAAATTTTTATTACTGGCTGTTCAATCAAGATGTTATTTTATTGCTGTATTGCATTTATAATCCACCTTTTTCTGGGAGTACAGCATACGTGGGGGGGGGCGTTCTCCCCTAATGTTTAACTTTCTTGGCAGGGTAGTTGTGCCAATAATAAAATTGGGGAGGAGAGAAGCAAATACTCCCCTTGAACTCTTTGGAAGACGGGTAGAATAAAGATCTCAGAGCTGGTTGGAAGGAGATACATGTGGGAAAAATAGGCTTCTTTGGATATTCTGAATCTGGAAGAATTGTTTTCCATTATAATATAATTGGACATGCTGACACACAAAATAATTTTCTTTTGCAGCAAAGAGAAATAGAATATGAAGATAGTATCGCTAAGGAAGATCAGCCAGTGGTAAGCAACATGTGTTTGGACAGCAGTTTTCTCTTGCTTCTCAAGCTTCCTGGCAAGACCTGTAGTTTCTTGGGGGCCTCAAGATGGAACTGAAAGGTTAAATTGGGAAGTGTTGTTGTGGATGTCAACAAGCTGGACATTTCCTGGACTGTCTTCGTATTTGAACTACCTGATTTTAGGTCAAAGTTAAAAATTACTGGGAAACTTGCACTACTGAATAAGCTAAATGCTAGTTCCACAGTTTACCCGTATTTTTCCATGACTAGCTTTGTTGGACATCATTATTATATACATAGCAAGGTGTTTTTTGTGAAATTGTTTCATATCCCACAAAAAAGAATCTCTGCCGAAAAGCTCACCCTGCGTTTTACGTTTTCTTACTTGATTCTAACCCGTTCTGCCTGCCTGCCTTTTTAACCCCACAAACCCCAATATGGAATCAGTACCCCTGTATATTCAGTTTTATCTAGCTTTATTATGCTCAGCAGAATTAAGCACACAGAGGTCCTTCAGGAATAGCCATAAGCTTTCAAACTAACTTCCAGTTCAAACTTCCCTGTTTCTTTTCTCTTTTCCAAGATTCGCATTGCTGTGTCAATGTAATATTTAGTCTTTTGGTCATAGAATAGCACATGACTCTTTCCTAAGTTAATGAGGAATTATCTCATTTGTTTCTTGGTTTTGTCTTAGACTTCAGTAGTATTGCCTCAGTTCTCTCCCTCCCATGGTAATAGTTAAAATAAATAAAAACAAGACTACAAGAGAACATGTGGAAAGACACAAACAGAAAACAAAGCAAAATTGGACCGCTTTCAAAAACACATTTTGACTCATTTCATCTGGGAAGCAACAGTGACTAATGTTGCCATCCTTGTCAACCTTGCACTAATTTATACCACTCAGTTTAGCATAATTTCCCTGTCCATAAAAAAACAGAAAGTATTTGCCCTGGACTATTACAGAACTTGTATATATACAAAACATTTCATGGAAATCCGTGTTGCGCTATTATTCCAATTCAAATACAGAAACATGGATGTTCAAATCAAAATGGAGCTAAAATTACAGCAGCCATAATTAGATTGCAGGAGATGTGGCTCTATTTTACAGGTGTTACTTTTAAAATGTTTTCTTTCTTCTCAGGTTCCTGGGGAGATTCAAGGCGAGGCTGGATTAGCTGGGAAGAAGACCATTGAAACTATCAAGGCAGTAAGTTTGAGTTTTCCTAGAATCCTCTACTAGAAGGAAAGATTCCCTCTTTTTTGAAGAAGTAATTGCAGATATTCATATCTCTCCTTTAAAAAAAAAAGCCTCTGTGTCAACTGCTGATCAGAAAGTTGTCCAGAGTAAGCACAAACTTTCTAACACAATTGAATTAGGCTATCTACCTATTTACCTGCCTATGGTTTCAGTGGGAGGTAGACCTATAAGTGAGTAAAAATCATTACTGAAAAACTCAACTTTTACATCATCTCATTCTTCTAGCAGTTGAATGATCAAGGAAGAAATGTTAGTGTCTCCTTAGCCACACTTTGGGGACTTTTGTCAGTGCTACAGCAGGATTTGAAATTACTACAGTATGCCATACTGGCATTCCCTGCCCTAAAAAGTAAAATGCATTTGATTTTTCCAGCACTGCATTTGCAATGACTAGACTGCAATTATTTACTCTAGCTTAATACATATTTTTACTCTAGCTTAATAATACTTTTTTTTCTCTCTCTCTAGGCTGAACGGATCATGGAAGCCATTGAACTCTACAGAGAGGAGACTACCAAACTGGAAGAGCACAAGGCCATCTGCAGAGCTGCTGGAAAAGAGGTAAGGAAGGAATTGCTTGTGTTTTGTTCAAGGCAGTGTGAGCAAACCTATTTATTAACAAAGAGAATGCTTACAGAGCTGAAAAAAAGGAGATAACTTAGAAAGTTTGCTCCATTGTTCTGATGCATAATATTCAGATGATCTTAGTATCTTTGAGATCCATGCTCTAAAGTGGATAAAAGAGCATTTGTCACTTACAATGAAAGTTTCTTCCCATTTGATGTGACAGAATCATCCAAATCGGAGTTAAACCCACCTACTGCCTAAGAATGCAGGAAAATCCCATAACAAAATCTGCTATTATATGAGCTTTGTTAGGTTTCTCCCTTCAGTTCTCATTCTTGGCCAAGTTGAAATGAACTTTAGAAAAATCCCTATTTTATTTATTTAGCATATTTATATAGCCTCCCATCTCACAAACACGTGACTCTGGGCGGCGTACAACACAACAACAGTTAAAAACTCCATAACAATCTAAAAACAGTCAAAAATAAACAAACAGATAAAGTAAACAGATAAAACCCAAGAAAGTGGGAGAACAAACTTGTGCAGAGCGTAGCAAAGCTCTCAAAAACTCTGCTCTCAGGCAAACCACACATCAGCATGACAGCTTGCAAAATGCAATGTCCATATTTTGCTCTCCAAAGAAACCATCTTAATTCACAGACTTCTTCTGACAAAGCTGCAAATTCTGCTTCTGCAGTTGATAAGGCAATGGAGGTTTGCTTCTTTGCTTTCCATGCAATTGTAGATTCACCAAATTTACAAACAAACCCAGGTATGGACTTTCTGTCACTTTCTTCTGCAAATGAACTGTCAACAAAAATTACAGGCTTTTCTGACCCACTAGTTGACATTTTAAGAAAAATCTATTGTACCTTTTAAATATCTCATTAATCTTTTCAATCCTTGCCAGTCATGTTCTGTAGGATTAGCCACTTTACGGCTCAAAATCCCAACAACATAGGATACATCAGGACGTGTCCATTGTGCTAAGTGCAGTATAGAACCTATCACAGAATGGTACAGTGCAGGTGTTTCACACAACTTTTCACATGCTTCATTTTTAAAAAAATCACAAGTCATTGGAGTTTTTACAGGTTTTGCATCTGACATTCCCATGTGTGTTAACAATTGTTCTATCTTTTTCTTTTGACTTAGATAGATTTCTCCATTTTCAGCTCTATGCACTTCAATCCCAAGGAAGTATCTTAACATACCTAGATCTTTCAATTTAAAATATTGCTCCATTTGCTTGGCAAACTCTTTTACCAAGTTTAAAGAACTAGTAGCAAGACAGAAATCATCAGCATAAGTGAGAAGTACTGTATAGTCTTTCCCAGTTCCTTTGGTATACACACATTGATCAGCTATTGATTTCTTGAAACCAATTTCCAACAAAGCTTTATCTAAACACTGATGCCAACATCTCCCAGCTTGTTTCAATCCATACAGTGCTTTACGCAATCCGTAGACTTTCTGGGAATCATCACATGTGTAACCTGGAGGTTGCTTCATATACACAGTTTCAGGAAGCTCAGCATTTAAACATGCTGTATCAACATCAAAATGATGAACAACCATATCTCTTTGTGCAGCTAAGGCCAACATTACACGCAATGACTCAGGCCTAACTGTAGGTGCATATGTAAGATTATAATTCACAAACTGTTCTTGTGAATAACCTTGTGCAACCAGTCTAGCTTTATACTGAACAGTATTATCAGGTAAAAGCTTTTTTCTAAACACCCATCTGGAACCTATGGCTTTTTCTGATACACGTAAATCAACCACCTCAAACATGTTCTGTTTTACTAATGCATTGAACTCAGTATCCATAGCTATATTCCATTTCTCTTGCTCATCAATTGGCAAGGTTAACATTTCCTTAAAATTATGTGGCTCGCTAGTTATTTGACACACCCTGACTTGTTGAATAACAAATTTTTCAGGTGGAACACCTTTAGTTATTCGAGTTGATCTACGAGGAATCTCAAAACTCTCTTGTATTTCCTCTTTTTTCTTCTCTTTCTTTTCTACTTCAGCTAAAGCCTCTGCTTCTTGCTTTATCTGCGGAGAGGGGGGTGCAACAGATGGTGTTTGCTCTCTAGCTAAATCTGTGTGTGACTAATAAATCTCTGAATTTGCATGCAGCCTTTGCCACTCAGAAGGCTCTTCAAAGCTAGCACTTCTAGAGATAACAATTCGGCCTTGGTTCAGAGAAAATCGATAAGCTTTTGATTCAGTTGAATAACCAACAAATCTCAAGCGCTGTGTTTTTGGATGGTTTTTCCTTCTTTGAGACTGAGGAATTTATACATAAGCAAAAGTTCCAAACATACGCAAATGCTTTAAGCATGGACGTTTACCATACAGCAAAAAATAAGGAACTTCATTCACAGCTGAATTCCAGTGTCTATTAGTAAGAAACACTGCTGTTAACACTGCTTCACCCCAGAAGCAGGATGGCACCTGGGCATCCAAAAGTAAACTATCCTTAATTACCTTCAGAACACCAAACTTGCGCTCAGCTATCCCATTTTCAGCAGACATGCCCACATTTGTTAATCTGTGGAAAATGCCTTTCTTATGTAGCCAATTTTTAAACTCAAGACTCATAAACTCACCCCCTCTGTCTGTCTGCAAACTCCCCAGTTGATATCCATGTCTTTTTTCAGCTAATGACACAAATTCTTTGAAACGAGAGAATGCTTCAGACTTCTGTTTCAACAAATAACAAAATGTGAAACGTGTTTTATCATCCACTAAAACAAACATGAATCTTGCTCTCCCTTCACTTGGAGGAAACGGACCAGCTAAGTCAGCGTGCACAAGGGCAAATGGCCTTGCGGAAATCCTCCTGCTTTTTCTGGCGACGGGCAGATTTTATCTTAGATTGCTTACACACAGTACAATCAAGAAACTTAGCACACTTCTTGAATCTCAGTTCTGGATACACTTTGGCCATTTGTGACAAACACTTCCATCCAGGGTGACCAAGTACTCTATGATAATGATGGATGCAATCATCATGGAAAGACACATTACTAGCACAACTTCCAATTAACACATCTTGTTTAGGAAGCATTTCATACAATTGATTAACCATTCTCCCTCTAGCACACTCAGCCCCCTCTTTTGTAATATAGCATTCAGAACCTTGGAACATAACAGAATACCCAATGCTAGTTAATACAGGGACACTGAGAAGGGAAAAATCAAGTGTAGGAACACAGAGTACATCAGAAACCACTTCCCCCAAACAAGGAATGAACACTTCACCTTGCATGGTTACTTTGGCTACAGAACCATCAGCCAGATTAACTTGCTGTATTCTAGGCTTACATTTAGTTAATAATAACTGCTCATTGTTTACAATGATTTCACTACAACCAGAGTCCAGTAACCACATCAGCAGAACGTTTGTCTCTGTTAGAAATCAAAGCAGACACCAGTCTAGTACTCCCTTGTTTCTTAATTGATGCTTTTCCACGACGGATGAACCTTCTGGAATTCTCAGCAGGCTGATTTTTCACAGGACAGTCTTTTATAAGGTGCTTGGTAGAATTACAACGAAAACATTTTCTTACCAAATATGCACATTCTGTGCCAGCTGGAGAAGGTTGCCATTCTACGTTATCAAGTCTTTTCTTAGAATTAGTCTGCATATCACATGCGCATTGTATCTCTTGCAATCTATTGGTTAGATATTCGACAGTCAAATCGGCAGGCGGTAAAGTCTGTACGGATTCTACAAGCATATCAAACGAATCATCCAGACTCGAAAGAATTATACATGCTCTTTGTTGCTCGGGAATAATCAGATTACCATCTGCCAGCTCAGCAAACAAAGTTTTCATCTTATTCAGGTGCTCAATTACATTAGCTCTTGGCTCCAATTTAAGGTTATACAACTGCTTTGTCAAACTTACAATAGCAGATGAAGTTTGCCTCGCATAGATCTCATGCAAAGCCACCCAGCATGCATTAGCAGTTTCCAAACCACGAACATGCACCAATTCTGAAGACTCAAGTCCCAAAATCAAATTACCATATGCACGGTCCATCAAGGCTTGCTCAGCATTCATGGGTGCCCCTGGGGGCGGGTTGTTTACATAACGCCAAAGCCCCTCTCTCATGAAAAAAGATTTTATCTTTATATTCCATGTCTGGTAATTCTTTGAATTCAACCTTTCAAATGGAAGGCTCACTGCTGCAGGTGGAGCTGCTGCCATAATTCACTTAAAACAAGCACTCAACCACAGAGAAGAAATCCAAACCTCAAACAAAACAGTCACAGGCAGGGTAATAAATCCATAAATCACCCTTCACTCAGGAATTTCAGTCCTTGCTTCCAGGACTCCTGGCTTCACGCCTTGGACAGCATTCCTGGAACCTCATGCCTGGGATCCATTCTGAACCACTAACCTCAGTCTTGGGCACTGGGTCCTGAATTCTGGATCCTGGGTCCCCTCTGAGCTCTGAGACTTAGCCCTGGGCCCATAACCTGTTGTGCAGAGTGTAGCAAAGCTCTCAAAAACTCTACTCTCAGGAAAACCACACATCAGCATGAGAGCTTGCAAAATGCAATGTCCATATTTTGCTCTCCAAAGAAATTCCAGTCAGAAAATATATACTAACTGGTTTTTGATAAAAATGCAAAACTCCATAAAATACAAGTTGCATACAAAATATAGGAAATAACAAAGACTTCTTCTCATCTTAGCATCCAAGACTTATCCACAACAAAGTCTCTAGCTAAAAACTCTCAGAGAAGAGGTACGCTACTTGGTTATTAGTTACAACTACATAACCCATAAAACTACATGATGGATAAAACTATACACGACTGACAGGCTAGGCATCTAGCCCTCCCATTATATTGCCAGCATGTACCCCCCCCCCACTGAATAACTAGCATACACATGTCAATAGGTGGCAGTAAATAGCACAACACAGTCACAAGATGCTTTGTTTACATTAAGCTACATACAGGAGACATAACAATTTGTTGTACAGATAACGGGATGACTTTCTTCCCATGAGAAAATCCTGACACAAACATCACTTAATCTCATACAGTACAGCCACCTTGCAGGCTCTCTCTGGGATCCCTTGCTCCCTCCCTCCCTCCAAGGCTGGTTAAAAAGCCATGAATACTTGAAAGGATCTCATATAAAAGAAGGTCAGTACCTATTTTCTCTCTCTTTCCAGAGAGAATAATGGACTTAAGTTACAGGAAGGCAGATTCCAAATAGGTATTAGGAAAAATTTCCAAAGAGCAAGAGCAGGGTCACCCTGGAAACAATTACCCAAAATAGTTGGTTGACCACCTTTCACTGGTGGTTGTTCAAGAGGAAGCTAGACAGTCATCTGTCAGGGAAGCGTATTGAGTGTCGGACTCAACCACCTAAATGATCCCTTCTGGTCCATATGATAGAACACAGAAGACTGTTCTATTCGTAGAGGAAGTTGGCTAAAAACCAGAAGCTCACATATGTGATGGAATGGTGTTATGAAGGCCATGCTCAGGGAGATAAACGTTTCCTTAGCCCTCAACAGGAGCATGGGAAGTTTAAGAAGATGGGACT
The DNA here is from genome assembly GCA_030867105.1 of Liasis olivaceus. Taxonomy (NCBI): domain Eukaryota; kingdom Metazoa; phylum Chordata; class Lepidosauria; order Squamata; family Pythonidae; genus Liasis; species Liasis olivaceus. The sequence continues at coordinate 161,566,607 of CM061348.1, read as the reverse complement.
GGCACCACCCTAAGGAATTCACGGTGTTGTGGCTTGCTGGCTTGGGAACTTAGGTTGAGTCTGGAGAGATTGATGTCAGGTTCAACCCAAAGAACTCCATGAGACAGTGCAATACAGTTCTGTTGCGTTTATTAGCTTCCACCTCAAGACAGAAATTCTGTTTCCAATCCTTGTGTTATTGATGTCATGTAATATTCTAATTTTCTGAGATTGTGAATTTGGGGTTTTCATAAGCTGTACGCCATAATCATCACAATTATACCAAAGTAAGGCTTGATGTATCTCGCTTTGCATGTAATGCGTCTATCTCATATATTGGTTTCACCTTTTGAGTTGCCATACTGACATAAATGAACATTTGCACGATATTCTAATTTTTCGAGTTTCACCTGTATATTAGCAAATTACTTTTGAACTTCCAGATAAGTTAATTATTATTGTAACTCAATTTATTTCTGCAGGTTCCTGTTCCTGTAAATCCAATTCTCCAGGCATATGGCAATATTTCAGTAAGTCTGATTTTAGTCATTTGAAGGAATTTTCTTTGCATAAAAACAGATCCTAGGTAGAAGTACATATGTCATGTAAGGGCCTGGGGCAGAGTTCCTAGTGGATTGGAAATTATGTTTGTGTGTTTCTTTTTTTATCCTTTTCAAACTTATTTAGTGTTTCTATAATTTTATGTTTTTGTAAACTAAAATTTCTGTGAACACTATAACCTTAATGCAACTTACGTTCATTCTCTTTGTCCAGTGGCAGAATTGCTTGAATTACCAACCTTTCTGCTGAATCCAGCTGTTTTTTTTAATAACTTTCTGTTTATCTTCATTTTATTTCTCATTTGTTTTTTTAGGGGTTTTTTTATGTATATGTGAGACAGGTTACACAAGCCTCCATATGCAAAGATTTTAAAAATTAGAGCTATATATTTGCAATCTTGAGGAAAAATGAAATTTTATGTGTTCATATTTCTGCCTGAAAAACTGTTTAATAGAATGATCTCTTGGAAACTGTTTTGTTAGTATAACTTAGTAACATAGTGTAAGTAAGAATGAAAACGAAATGCAATGAACCTTCCTTAACTAAAGGATTCTTCAAGACACTTTGCCTTTTCTCACATTTACATTTTGTTTTGCTATAGTAAATCTGGCAGCTAATAATAAAATGGAATTGATTCCTTACACTTACCTTATGTAGTTCTTGGGAAAACAGACAACAAAGCTACATTAAAATTAATTTCCAACAGTTGCTGTATAATTTTCTGTTTTCCAGTTTCTTTACAATCTCGTTTCCAATTTCTTTACATATCAATCAAATTGGTACATATTGGTAGCAGTGTCTGTTTAATTGCTTCTTTGGACAATTAATTACTTCTTTAATTACTTCTTTGGGCTTACCAAAGAAGTAATTAAACAGACATTGCTACCAATACATACCAATTTGATTAATAAACCTCCAACACAATCGGTAAATGTAATGCAATTTCAAGAAGATGTAGTGCGATTATAAATTATTTTATAGTCAGTTCTTGATGACTTGCTGAAATAAATCAAAGAGAATAAAGAATGTTAAGTTGTCTCATCAAGCTTGAACACAAGGTCCTTATCTCATATATTTAAAACTTCTAAAAGAGCTTGTTGCTTTTGATGTATGCATTTATTTCTGATACTTATATTTTTAATGTTAGCTTTTTAAGCTTTTCCTTGGAAAACAGGCTCACGTGGTAATACTCTTACCTGAGCTCTGTTTTTGGTAGATGCGAATATGACGTGAGCTGGTCATTTCTCTGTGTTAGTTGTTTGTGTAGTGAGGTACATAGAAAAATAGTATTCATCCTAAAATAGTGCTTATTGAAAGTTAAGAATTTGAACTGATCCACCGTAGCTTTTGATGGAATTATTTTTATTTTTCCTTGTAGCCTTCTGCATATGTATTGGACATTCTCAAAAAGGTGAAGTCAAGGTGCGTTCCAGAAACTTCTTACCAAGAGTCCTGTGAATTTGTTAATAACTTGTCTAATGGGAGCTGCTGAGGTACAAGCTAGAATGGCTTCAGCAAGTTGAATCTACTTTGTACAACTAGTTCCATGTTCTGTTTTCATAATCTGTAGATTTGTCAAGCTTCCAAGCATACTGCATTAAGAGAATTTGCTCTAATAAAGCATTGAGCACTGCTGAATATGTAGCCTGTCTAAACATGGTAATATCCTTGGAATCCCATGACAAATGTATGTTGTAGGTCTTAATTAGATTCAGAGCATACAGTTTTACTGCCTCTCCGAAATTCTCCTTAGCCCTAATGAGCAGAGTAAGTTGCAGGCATATCACTGGAAGCATTTAGACAGAAACAATAAAAAAAAGATTCTTTGCAATTCTCCTTCCCTAACCTCTCTCAGATGTGCTAAGAGGAAGCGAAACAGAATTTCTGAGTGTTAAATGAACCATAAAGCATAACTAATATTCTTCTAGAGAGCCAGTTCACTCAAGTGCTTCTGTAGCAAATTGCCATCTTTTCTTTTAAGGAAGGTCTGGCTATGTGTATAGATGGTTCTAAAACTAGAAATTGCTCTAGAACTTGGATGGGCAATATGTTGTTGGATTGCAATTCCTATCATACTTCTTCATGATGGGTAAGGCTGATAGGAGCTAGAGCTCACCCGTATGCTACCTACCTCTGCTGTAGAATTAAATTAAACCCCATTTCACCCAGGACAGAGATTCTCAAACTTGAGAGGCTGGCCATTGAGGAAAAAACTTCAGGCATTTGCCTGTAACTCTTATCATCCAGCTGGCTGCAAGTAAGGAGAGCCAAGAGACCAAGCTGGAGCAAGGCTGAGAACCAGAAGTAGAACCAGATCCACAGGTTGGAACCATTGATTCAGAGTGATCCCTGTTTTATTGATCAGGCAAATTCCCATTCTTGGAAAGAAGGAAGTAATAGTGCCAGGACACTATTCCTTCCCTTTGCCTTGAGCATCTGCTTTTCCACCCTCGTTAGAGAGAAGTCTTACTGAAAGTTTTTTTTTTTTTAATTTTCTTGGTGCTTGATGTGGAAATGATGATCTTGGTTCCCTCTCTCCCTCACAGTGAATTGGAAGAATCTCTTTTGGTTTTGCCCTTCTCCTATGTGCCTGACCTTCTAATGCTCTTCAGTCAATATCTCCAGTTGGGTCTAGAGGTAGAGTTGCTCTGCCGGGCTCTCCTGTTTCTGCTCAGGTAAATTGAAGGGATTTTTCATTATTATTTTTTTTTTTCCTATCAGGTATATTACTATTTTCTTTAAGACTGAAACTGGCTGACTTACATTAGATTAGCATGGGGAAGGTAATCAGAGTTCAGCATGCTAAGAAGGCAGATTTGAAATTAATAAAATTAAATCAATAGCTTGGATTTTGTTCATAGCTTAGCGGTTCAAGTTTAGTCACTAGAGCATAAACGCACTCTGAAAGCTGCTGGATAACAGTATCACCATTTTTGTTGATTTAAAAACATACACCAATAGAATCAGTCTCTAATCAATGAACATTTCATCCAAATTAGACACCAGTTTTCCCAATCCCTTTGTCTTGTACAAAGTATAGTCCTTCACTTTCTCTGATATCTTGTAATTGTCAAAGGCTGGCAAAACAAGAGCCTGGCAATATCAAACAATTGTTCTGCAGGCAACCCTGATCAGCATGCACATTCAGTTAAAATGGGAAATGCTGTTTATCTTGTGAATTGCTTTAATGTTCTTGGCAAATGCTATAATTGAGACTGAAACCTGACGTGTTTGCTTGCTCGCTCGCTTGCTTGATTTCTGCACCACCCAGTCTGGATGGTGTGCAAAAATCAAGCACGATAAACTGCACCCCACAATACGTTTAAATTATGAATGGCTATATAAGACATAAAAAAATAAGCTTAATTTTTTTTTGAAAATATGTAGCTGCAGATTATTAAGGCTGGATGAAAAAGATGTGCTTCTAAACCCTTCTTAAAGGTCAGTGTGGATTGGCATCTCCGTATCACACTGCGAGTGAGTTCCATGTATGAGGCCCCATCAGGGAGAGGGCTTGGCCCCAGGTAGCAAGCAGGTGAACCAGCTGCCACTAAAACAGGCCTCCTTAGATACACCTCAGTAGCTGGTGTAAATCTTGCTGGAGGTGGCGTTCTCACAGATGTTCCAGGGTTTTAAAACAACAAACGGCATCTTGTATTGTACCTGGAAATGAGTCAACAGTTAGTGTAGAGTTTTCAGAATAGGGATAATACAGCCTCTGCAGGATAAATGGGAGACCAGCCTGGCTGTTTCATTTTGTAGCAGTGGAAGTTGCAAGTGACACGTGGGGTAGCCCTATGTAGAGCTCATTACAAAATTCAAGCTTCGAGGTTAGCAGCAGGTGTGCCTTGGTTTTTAGGTTTAGACTAAAGATTTGTGAAAATGACCTGTAACAGAGCAGGAAATTTTTGTTCTTGTCAAAGGCCACATTTTTCCCACTATGATGTCAAGGGCTTGAAGCAAGTGAGGAGTGAGAAGAAAATGACTGGGGCTACTTTCTTTTCCCTGCCTCTTCCTCCTCACTCAGTAAGCTGTCTGAGGAGCTGTAACTAATGCCAGAGACCTGCTATTACAATTATTATAATTATCTGTCTTTCTATCTCTATTCTCTATCGAGTGCTTCCCCCCTCTTTTACTCCTGTCATTTCAGTTTCGTGCCCAGTTTTTGCCAGTGGCCTGAACTAATCTCTTGCAAAGGGATTTCTCCCCTTCCCCACCCTTCCAAATTTCAGGGTTTGTTATTTTTTTCTTTCCATGCTGCATGAAAATAGGTCAACAGCTGAAGTTTTCCCACTCTCCTTTCTGGCCCTGAGACTTCATCTTGAAATCATGGGCACCAGTTTTGCTTCCATAGTTTAGACAAAATTCCTCCTGGATTAGTCAGGAACCCAGAACCAATATCTTGATAATCTGAAAAAAAAAAGTTTTTCTGTTTTTTCCTCCTCCTAGGATACACTTTGGGCAGATCACAAGCAATCAGCTGCTTGTTCAGGTGATGGAGAACCTGAAAAAAACCACCATCTCGAGAGTCAGTCAAGTGAGAGTAAGTGTGCAGTGGCACAATATTTCTGCATGTTTAAAGGGTGCTGGTTTAGAATTCTAGTCTGATCTCCCACGCTCTGCACTTCCTTGTCCGGTGTCATGGAAAGGGCAGCGACTGAACATCTCGCTGAGTATCATCTGCCTCTCAGTTAAGAATTATCAGCATGCTCTCAGCCCAGCTCCTTTCTCCAGTGCTAGGAATATGGAGTGGAATGACAAAAACTCCCATGATTTGTTTTGTCAGGTAGTGAGTGGCTAGAATTAAAGCTTGTTGGTATTTTTTTTAAGATTTTTTTTATCCCGTCTTCAAGGTGACGAACATACCTAATACTCCTTCCTCCTCCTATTTTCCCCACAATGGGCCTGTGAGGTGAGTTGGACTGAGACTGGCCCAGTCACCCAGCCAGCTTCATGCCTAGAATTCACTAGAACTCAGTCTCCTGGTTTCTAGCCTGGTGCCTTAACCACTACATCAAACTGGCTGTCATTTGAATGTATTTGAAACATAGAGGAAGGCTTGCTGGGTAAGCTAGTAGTTAGATGCAAGCTGCTAGGATTTCTTTTTCCCCAGTTTTGAATCTCATCTGAAATAAGAGGATAACATTGGTATTATCTTACAGTTTTAAAGTGGATGTCAGGATTACTGAGATAATTGAGCATTGAAATAGTAGCAAGTGGACCATGGAACTAAGTAGATGATGCCAAAAGGGAAAAAAATCTTTAATAGTCTTCCCAGTCTTTTCTTAATCTTCACTGTATTTGTGCTCCACCTCTAGGATGTTCTGGGATTTAATATGGCTGGTCTCCAGTTCCTAAAGAGAGAAGTTGAAGCCAGGGATGAAGTGACTTTTTTTGCTGATGCTACTGACCGATTTGAGGAGAAAAAGAGGAAGAGAAAGAAGAAACAGAAGATGATTCTTGCAGTACTATGAGGCAGTTTGCCGAAGGATTTGTTGCCATGCGAGAACACTGTGATGCATACTTCCACATACTGGGGGGGTGTGATTTTCATGGGCTTGGGAGGGTGAGAGATCTGGGGAGAAATCATGTTCAGTTTTTATCCACAGGTTTTGAGATGGGTTGTAGGAGATCAGGACTAGCCCGTCTTACGTGTTCCCTGTTCTTGGCTGCTACAACTACTCCTGACCTGTTGCTTTTGCTCACCTCCTATCACAGGACCCCACGTTGACTCTCACTCCATTCATGCTAATGGAAAATCATGAGGGTAGAGCTTCCTGCCCTCTTGCTGGATGGATGAATATTTTAGCCCTGTTTTCCCCACCCTCTGAAAAAAAGAAAGAAAAAGCAGCAATTGTTCAGATTTGATGTGGATATGAATAACGTGTTTCACACAATATAGCTCTTTGGCCTGATCTGAGAATTGATCTGTCTTTACAATTTGAGAAGGTTTCATTTGTACTGAGTTTTCATTCTCATTTTTGCTATTTAATGAATTTATCATTTCAGTAATAGCAGTTTGTATTTGACTCATTATTTTCTGACATTAGTTTTGGGGCAGAAATAGGACTTCATGTTTTACTCATTGAAATGGAACAGTATATTCTTTCTCCAGTGGCTACAAGATTCAGATTTTTAGGATATGTGTGAGTATTGACCTCAATTGCGTATTAGTTGCCATTTGTAGTTCCATAAATCATTTGCTCCTCTATGGTACAAGCTCAGTTGTACATCTTGAATCCCAGCAAAATTCTTCTAGCTGACATTTAGAATTTACTACCTGGCATTTAGAAGTTAAAAATTAGCTCTCCAGGAGAATGAAACTAATTTTTTGTAGCTTAATAAGGCATTTGGTTTCTTCATTTAACCTAGAATGTCTTTGAACACTAGCACCAGAAAATGCAGTAAGCACATTGGCGGTATTATAAAATAAGTATTAATAGGTTGTCAGTTCTACGCCAGTATCAATATTAGCTGATTTTGATGATGCTGGTGATGTTCTCAAAATATTAGAGATGTTGCACAAGTTCTTTGTGCTTTTTTCCTTCGGCAAAGTGAGTAGCAATTTGTTTACATCCCTTTGCTGTTAAATCTTCATAAATCCAACCAAGAGCTTTGCAGTAGTGCAGAATATATATATTTTTTATTATTTATGGCTGCATGTTCATATTATTAAGATGATATGCTGACAACTGTTTACAATATCAATTATGTGTATACAATGGGTGAATATTAGTAAAATAAAAACGTTAAACTTTAAAAACATCAATTTAACATCCTTGGCAGATTAAGAATGGTAGCACTGCAGGGCTGTCATAACTTTGGAAAAAATTACTCCAGGTTTGCTCTGCAAAACAAACATAAAAATGATATAAGCGTATGGACAATTTCATTACAGTTATAACAGTTCTGCAGCTCCCAAGGAGCCATGCTAAGAATGATACTGAAATTCTGCTAGCAAAGCTGAGTCTTGGAGCCTGCAAGCAGGAAAATAACAATTCTACATTAACCTGCCTCAACCTAATGCCCTCCAGCTGTTTGTGCTACAGCTTCCACAATTCCTTGCCACTTGGGCAACTATCTTTTAAATGCAACTGTTTCATGGGTGGAAATCGTTAAACATTTTGCAATGATCAAGTTTTCTGATGTACCTTTCTACTGCGACTAACTTGAGTGTCTGAGTATGTATGCCTGCTGAATCCAGCAGTTAGATATAACCACTTACCTTGTTTGCCTTGTGCATTTAAAGTTAAAGTAATTATGGAAGTGGATTTTGCCTCTGACCTTTCCTTAAATATGGAATAAGATCTTCAGTTTGTTTCTGGGAACATCTGAAGCAGAGGGAGGTAACCTGAGGCCTTAAGACCACCTGTGGCCTCTGTTCCTCCTTTTTTTGCAATTCTGTAGCCCCCTCTGGCCACAACTGAAAACTAGTGACACTTACTGTTTCAAGTTTAGAATGCATGGAAATTTATAATGTAAGCTCTTAAAAGGGCTTAACATTTTTTACTAAGGAAAGCCTAGCAAAAAAATCTGTCTAAAAGAAAAGTCCTGGCCTACGTCCTATAGGTCTCATTTTCCTCAAAAAATGCCAAATTCAACTGCTTATCAAATCATTCTAAAATTGTTTCAAGCAATCATCTCTGCAAAAAAAAAAAAAAATGCATGTGATTTTGGACCCACAAATTTCTGTAGTTTTTAACTTGCATTTTTTGGTCACTAGACCAAACACTTTCTTAAGTCAGGATGCAGAGAGGACTGTCTGGCAGAAAGCAATTGGCCAGACAAGAGTGAAGGGAAAGGAATCTCATTTTGCAAAGTCCTTTTCTCACTGTTCTTTTTTTTTTTTCCTGAGTGCAAAAAGCTTAGTTTGCCTGCATTTCTGTATCCCCTACCCCAAAAGTACATTCAAATGCATACTATTAGCATGATGCAAGCCACTTCCCCTTAGAAAAGCACACGTGCTGGGTCCCAATAGGTTTTGTGCACGTTTTTAAATTGTGAGATATAAGACTTAAAAACTGGTATGTATTTGGCCAGTCTGGCCTTGTAATTCTCTCATTTAGGATCAGTCCCCATCAATATGATGCCATTCATGCCTCCAACACCCACATACTCCTTTAGTTGCCCCCACCCCCGCCAGAGGCTTTCCTAGCCCTTCCCCACCAGTACCTCCCAGGCTCCCTACTTCTTCATACCAATAGTAGCATAATTGCTACACTTTCTTGCAAGCTCTCCTGTGATATGGTGAACCCAGACTTTCCATGCTGAAACACAACTGCTTACATTAACGAGGAAGCTTGTGAGGAAGTATTACTCTAAACTGAGAGACTGGACTTGCTGAAATCAACTGGATGCTGGAGGCTTCCCCCCCCTTGGGATAGTTTGGTGGTCTCTTGTCATAGATGCTCTCTGTTAAGACTGGTGAAAAAGCAAGTTAAGGAGATAACATTGTTTTGCTAAACCCCTTCCCAAGCCTTGAATGTGTTATTTTAGTAATAAAGCATAAAGATAGTCTTTAAAAAAGGGCTGCTTGGGCGACTAAATTCTATTTTCATTTTGGCAACATTAAAATGCAGTGAGACATGAGAGCACAGAGTGCTTTCCTCCTTAGATATGGCTTAGCAGAAAAGGTTACTGTGATGTCCCTGTGGCAGCTAATTTCCATTTTTGTCTATGTGGTAGAGTGGCACAGGGTCACAGGAGCACACCATGTAACTCTTTATAGTTCCTATTATGTTAATATAACAATTGGTGTGGTCTAACACTGGTGTTGCTGTGGCTGATAATGAAATGCTACAATATTCTGTTGTTCAAACTAGTAATGTATGTTTGTGCTTTCAGATAATTCCTGGGAGAACATAGGAAACATAACACCATATTATGGAGAAATTAGTAGGACCAGAGTAGAATATTGTGAAAGACTCCAAACATTTTAGCCTTTGTTATAAAATAGTTTGGACTGTTATTTTGGGTCTTAGAAATAGGATCAATGTAATACTTACCTCTGTGTAAACATCTCTTTTTGATAATATGCCAGAGGCTAAAGTGAGCAATAGAAGGTAGGCATGACCATCCTACAGTAACTTTCAAATAAACATGCGTGATGTTTATGATGTATATTGCTTTGGGATGGTTTTACTCTGAAAGACAGTACTAGAAATAAATAAAAATATGTGATTTAAAGAAAGGCAAGATTATCACTTGTCAGTGGAGTGGATTTATACAGTAGATTTATACAGGAGTCCTCTTGGACTCTCCTTCTCCTTTTTAGTAATGTTTATAATTGGTTTTATGTATTTATATATTTTATGTTTTTAATGCTTGTTGTGAATCGCCCAGAGTTCCCCCATTGGGGGGAGATGGGCAGTTGAAAAATTTAATAAATAAATAAATAAATAAATCCTGTATGAATTCAACGTAGAACAAAAGGAAAAGGGAAAAAAAAGACTGAAAGATATTTGCTTCCACAGGAAGAAACAGTATTTCAGTTTCTGTGTGAATCTCAATCTGATGGAAAAGTTTGCCCAAGCCCTCATCTCCTTCCACTCCAACAGCCATGGCAAAAATCTCTATTTCCAGTTTAATTTGCAGTCCAGCAGCTACCTAGAAAAGACAGAAGATCATATAGTTCACCATGAAGAAAATTAGATTCCTGCCTCCCACCCCCAGTATCTTGTCCTCTTCTTTAAAATATTCCTAACCACCACCCCTAAATAAACTTGCTGGTAAAACTTGATTTCATTAGTGACTTGAATTTTCATCATAACATTTGTACTATAAACTCTCCTCCATTTGATACTATGATAAGAGACGACCTGTCTGGAGCGCAGAGTGAAAGAGAGCTAAATCCCATGTATATTTTCCTAGGTTTGAATAGTACCAAACCACTTTTATGCCCTTCAAATGCCCAACGTAGAATTTGTTTCCAGTTACTGTGCTGTATCATCCCCGAGGCTGATAATACAGCAATTAAACACAAAACGAAAGCACTGTGGATAAATAGCATGTTGAGGGTAGTTTAAAGGAATTCCCATATTTAGGAAAAGGAGTAAGTCCATGTTTAAAAAAAAGCTGCTAAAAAGGTGTTCATTAGAAAAAAAGGTCTAAAGTCATTTTCTTAAAACCGATGTGATAAAAACAGACTACATAAAGGAGACTGGCATTAAGAAATATCAAAAAAGGAGATACTAGAACATTCTGTTAAGATATAGCAATCGGCCCACTTGTCCTAGCCCCCATGTGTAGGCTGCTTGGGGTACATCTTCAGTGGAGTAGCAGCTGTTCTTGGAGCAACTTATTGTTAAGGGATGCCTCAAAGACAGTCAGGAGGAACAGACATTCTCAACTTGCTCCAACTGCTTCCACAGTCCTAATGGGGTAAGGAGAAGGTTCTCCTGAATGTTGTACACATTTGTATAGGGCAGTGTTGTCCACTTTAACTTGGCCACTAATATGAGTGGGGAATTCTAGGAGTTGAAGTCCACTCATATTAAAGTGGCCAAGTTTGGACAACACTGGCATAGGGCCATTCAGAATGGGTTGGAAGAGCTTAAAAAACAAAACAGAACCTGTGACTCAAAAACGTGATCACTGTTCTCCACTGCTGCGGTATAAAAGGCAGCATTTCTGGTGTTATGCTTCATCTCTGTACCACAGGTTATTGGAGCTGTAATATTTTATTACTACTTGAAAATAAGGGCCATCTCAATAAATGTGGAGTGTCGAATCAATCCCACATGGAAGTGAGATAATCCATTTTATGCCTCTTTATTAATTTGTTGCTAGTCAGTTATACAGATGTGCTTGGCCTCTTTAAAATCCCTAACCACTACAGAAAACCCTTGTAACTGGTAATTAGCCCAAGAACATCTTTAGTACTGAACATTAAACTATGTTATATCCCTCTTAATCTAAAAGCCTTCTAACTGTTGCTCATTATAGGGAGCAACCTTATTAAACTAGAGGTTTAAAAGTGAAACCTCCTGGCCTTCTCCAAAGGTTGCACTTTCATTTTTTACTGTGGTTGGTGCTGTGCAGAAGAGAAAAGGCAGCAATGCTAGGGGACCCATCCAACTGCTTAGCGTACTGCTTGCTGCTAATCACTAATCAGGACAGCACCGTTCAGTGAAAAGTCAGAGGCAATAGAGACTAGACAGGTATCAGCTACGAGGCTAGCAAATTTCACACTGATTTAGTATTCTGCCAGTTCAAGATGGGTGGATAGCACTCAGTTGCGAGGAAAGGCCCATGGGCAACATTTAAGAACAGTGACCTGTCTGCTGAAGAAGAATGTTCGCCTCCGTTGGTACAATCCAACCCAGTTAAACACCCTAGGACTTACAGGCCCTGGAGTGTAGCTCACGCGCAATCCTGTAGAAGGTGGTGGTTGTTTCACCCGAAACCTGCCAAGTAATAGAAAAGTTAGCTTCTTGTTTTGTACTGGACCACAGAAATAAGAAGCAGACCATGGAAGAAGACGGGTCCACACAGACATTGGTTCTCATCACCAATTACCATGTGAGAATACGTTTAGTCACAGGCACCCCAAAACAACCAGTCAGAATGGGCTAATAAAGCTATGTTCAGCTTTCTTCCCATTTCCCAGCTATTATCTATCTGAAATATGTTTTGGGATCTGAAGAAAGAAATTACATAGTGTGGCTTGGATAGTTCGAGTGAGAGAACAGCAGATTGCTTGCTTGTAATTAATATTTGAAAGATCATTTGCACTGGGCCTCATTTGAAACCATCTGAAGCTAAGTATTTGGTTAGAAGTCTGCTCCCGCTGCAACATGTATGCATCATGCATACTAAAATAGATGCAGTCTCCCTTCTAATCTCCTCAGTCTGATGACAGGTAGAGTGGTCTCAAACAGGATAGGTAGCTAAAGCTCCAGAGTGGGAATGGGAGACAGCCTATGTAAATTTTCAAATGATCACTGTAACCTCCAGCTGTTCTCTGTAGTCTCTATCACTCATAGGAAAAAAGGCAAATGAGTTGCTTGGTGATGGATCAATTGAAGGCTACTTATGCCAGTTAGATTAATGGGAAAATTTTTACGTAGTTGTGCAGAAAACCTGGATCCAGACTGTGGACAGAACATCTGAGAAAGCTTATCAGATGGGCTATGAAGAACTAGTCCAATGGTGACTTGGATTCCCAGAATGAGAGCTTTTTGGAATCATATCTTCAGTCTTGATGGTTATATGTAATTCTACCTGATTAAGAGCCATGTGAGGCACAGGGGTTTTGCCTACTAAACATACTCTCTATATCAAATTTAGAGATGAAATTGTCATGTAATTAGAATTTCTGGAAGAAAGGGCCAGTGAGAAATAAAATGTCTGCTTCATTATCGTAACATCTGGGCAATTCCTGAGTGACAGCTGTCCCAGGAGCACAAAGAAGATTGAAAGTATCTCAAGCAATTGCCCCCTTCATGCTCCTGCTGGTGGCTTCATCCACAGTTCAGACTAGACTTGTGAATAATAAGATTCTGATGAACAATGATAGAAGAAGAAAAACTCTCACTTATGAAAACTTGCAGAATATCACCCATGCTAGCGTGACAATTCCATCCCAAAAGGGGGGATTTCTCTGATCTCTCAGCACAGATCCAACTTTATGGATATAATCCAAAAAATTATGCTTGCAATCCACTACATTTTTTTCAGGATTGAACAGGTAAATTAAGCAAAGGTAATGGCACTGGAGGTATATACATGTGTCCCCACAGGTGTGCCATGTAGTTGGACCCAAATGGTCTTTGCCCTTCATAACTATCTTCCTCTTTATAAACACCTGGGAAGATGATACTGGGCACTACAGTATTACCTTCATTCTGAATTCAAAAAACTGTTCTGCTGTAAAAGGAGCCACCAGAAATGGAATTTGGTCTCATGCCATGGTAGAGTGTAGACTTTCAGCTTCACTCCATGTTATTTTCACTCAGAACCTTGGACATTAGACATTGGTGCATCCTTGCCAAAGAATAGGGGTGCCAAAAATAAGGCCCATGGAGCTCATGTAACCAATCAACTTCCTTTCTGGGGGCCTCAGAACCTACCCAAAATTCGTGGAAGCATGTCAGGTTTGTCTATTTGGGGGCTGGGGGAGTCAAAGAGCAGCCTTTGAGCTTTGCACCACTTAAATATTCCAAGTCCCACAAAAAGAGGTTCCTGAGCCCATCCACTTTTGGAGAGTGACAAAAGATGATTCAGCCCTCAGATTGCAAGAAGTTATATACTACTGCCCAAGATGGACATCGAGGGAGCTAGAATGGTATCTACTAAGAGCTGTCCTGAAGGTGACTTTGAGGATCTATAAGAGAACTCCTCCTCCCAACATTTCATTAAAGTGAAATGATTGATTCCTAAAGTGAAAGTAGATTCTGTAAGTTGCCCCCATCCTAGCCAAGTAAGACAAAATCAATTATCATCAGGAAGCTTAAACTGAGAGGTGGTACATTTACAAAATGTAGGGCAACCCGAGAATAATTAAAATGTACATGGAAAGACAAAATGACGATATGAAGAGAAAGGAGGAGAAAATATTATATAAACAAATACAATAGAAAAAACCCACTCCTGTTCAGTTCAAAGTCACTAAATGCTAACACTGTAGCAATGGGGAAAGAAAGGAGATAAGGCAGGCATTTCACCTTTTGGACAAATACTTTAAGAAGGCAACAGGTTTATCACTGCAATGCTTTGCCCTAGAACATGCCATCTGAGTTACACAAACTACAGGCATGACTCATAGAAGAAGAACATGGCTACCACAAATGCTTCTATTTTGAAAATTATTATTATTGATGAAAGTCAGGGCCATAGGTTGATGCCATTCTCATATACTACATCGTCAAAAGAAAACAATCATCATCCTCCCTCCCCGAACAATTTATCACTCCTTCAGACCTATGACGTATTGACATCATTCAAACAGAAGGGAATCTTGATTATCTGCAAACATCATGGCATATCTCCCAACAACCCAAAAGCAAAACATCTGGGCATGGTATCCTTTGGCAGATACAAAACTTGCTAGCAATATATACAAACCTGCAGAGGTCCACTCCAATGTTCTTCAAAGTCACTGTGGTTGCATAAGTGCAGCCCTCCTTAAGAACTCCAAATGTCACTTTCGGTGGGATAAGAAGGAATCCTGACATATTCTGGGAAAGTGCTGTGGCAGAGCTTGTGTGAACTTTGCCAGAAACAAGATCTAGAGTCTTCACAAACGAGAGGGATCATTTAGAAAGGGCAGACAGGTTAAAACTCTTAATTCATACATCTATTGACAAGAATAAAGTGCATTTATTGGTTGATATTCAACCCATTCACAGCAGTTATTGATACTTCAATTCTGAAATGACGTTTGTATTCAGAATCCACAATACACTCCATCAAAAAGAATCATTTTGTCAGTTGGAACATAATATACCGTGAATTATAAGTGGATTTGCCCGTGTTAAATCAGTCCTATGAATAATTCAACATGTACAAAAAAAGTACAATGCTGATTTATATTCTGTAGTATGAACGAGATGCTAAAAATCTACTTATCAGAAAATTTATACGTATCCTTAATTTATTTGCCACAGATTATTGATTACTTAACCTAAGGCATGAAAGTCTATTTAACCTTCAGTAAGCTCCTGGACAAAGAAAAAGCATCTGTAGTATAATGCAGAACATTCTCGGTAAGGGTTTTGTTTTTGTTTTGGTAAAATTATACTATATAGTTCCTTGGACACTCAATGCATATGGAATATTATTCCATAATGTCAGCTTATACTTCTCTTACCTCTCAGCTGCCATCAAGCCTGTTTTAGTCTTACACAGACAGAGCCAAAGCTGGACAGCACTTACTAAATGATAAGCTATGTTAGTTACAGTTGGGCCACATATCAGGAACATAGGCAGAAGCCATCCAATAGTAGAAGGACAAGTTCACAGAGCAAGACAAAGATTTGAAACAAACTCCTTTGCCCCCAATCCTAGCTTCTTCTGTCCTTCTGGATGAGAGGGGCAAAACTCCTTTTGTACTCACTATAAAAGCAGAGGGAGGGAGGGAGGGAGGGAAGGAGGAAGGAAAAGTCCACCCTTTCTGACCCATCCAATGCAGCCTCAGAAACCAAGCTACAAGCATCTCGGGTTGAATATTGGAGCACACCGTTGTCCATGTGCTCCAAAGCCCTTCAGCTGCTGCTTAATGGTAACTGAAAAAAAGACAGCTAGCTACTTGTGGTGGTGCTTTATGGCAGGAATCCACTACTCTTAGGTGCTTGAGTTGCTGTTCTACTTCTATAACCCATAAGTCATGACTGGCTATGCCTGATATCCTGGCAGGAAAGGAAAGGAGTACACAATGGGTAGACGGAGCAGCCTATTTGCTTTTCTGTGACATTACCAAACTCAGACCAGCTTTTCTAGATCCCAAAGAAGACCTTAGATAAATTCAGATTAATTTAGGACCCTGCACACCTCACTAGCTCTTTGATTAACACTGCCATCCCTTAATCAAATGGTCGAACTATTCAGGAATTGCAGGTCAGGCACATTCTTGGATCAAGTTCAACATCCAATCTCCTACCCATCTGTTGCCAAAATAACCCCATGAGTTCCATCCATTGGCTTTTAAGTTCAACAATACTGGTATTGAATAAGGTCACGCCAATAAGGTGCTTCCCTAGAATGGGCTGTTTTTGAAGGAAGGCAATAGTTATAAAGCATTTAATTCATTCCTTATATGCATATTCTACCTTTCCTCTAAAGAACTCAAAAGTAGTGCGTAAGGCTCACTTCTCACTTGATCCTCATATCAACATCACTTTGAGATAGGTTGAGCTGAGAAAAAGGAATGGTTCTAATTCACCTAGCAAACTCCATGAACAAATTGGGATTTGGAAATTGGTCCCAGTCCAATACTCTAATCATTGTAATATACTGGTAGGAAAGCTCGACAGATTGCATTGAAAGCACTGCGGAAGCTTGTAAAACTTGAGAACCAGACAGAAGATGGAGTGATGCATCTTTCACATGTCTTTTAAGCAAGACCACCTTAACTAGAACAAAAAAGTTTCAGGAGACAGAACAATTCTAAATATGATGAAGGTAAACTCAAGGAAAATTCAAGAGACAGGCAATATTACTGTGGGAATTATATTACTTACTGATCTTCGCACTGATCGTGGCTTGTTTCTCTGTATAGATGAAGGCAATTTCACTTTCTCTTTTCTTGGGGATCCTGTAGCATCCATAAGAAGCGACTGAAGTTTTGGACGGAAGAGTCTATTTTCACTTCCTTCTGCATCTATTGAGAAGGTAAAGAATTTCAAGACAGACTGCAGAATATGCTCTAGACTAGTTCTACAAATATATTTAATATATTATTAAGTGCCAACATTTTCCTACACCTCTATGCTTAGCTAGGTCAAAGGTAGCCCAGAAAAATCATTCTGGTCATCTCAGATCAAACTCTAAAGAAAGCAAAATACCTACACAAACAATAGATTTTAATTTTAGGATCCAGATAAGATACCAAAGGAATAAAAAAGGAATTATATCCTAGTTCCATTTTTGCAGAAATAAGCAACTTTTCTAGGTTGAAGGCTTCTGAGCAGCACGCCAGGGGTTTAACTCCTAAAGCTAATAGCTCAGCTAAGTATAAAAATTGGAGTTGATGAATTGAAGTATTTTATAAGTAACAAATTAAGTAGAATTAATACAAATATTCTTCAGTATTATATGTAATAATTTCCCTTTTCCATTACATTAAAAATCACAATTTGGTCATAACTTTTGTAGACGCATGACGCCAAAACTATTTTTTTCTGCGCTTAAAAAAGTAGATGAGGAACACAAAATATTACACTGTATATAGAACACGTAAGAAGTATGCAACCTACTGGTATTACTGTATCAAGTGGAGATCAGCAAATTTGCTATGAAGATACAAATATTTTTGAGTTGTTATAAAGTCCAATAACTGCTTTCTTCAAAGAGCCCTCTGGAATGGTTTACCTTTTGTAAAGCGATCAGGATAGGTTTCAGCATCGTTTAAAGAAGAAACTGGTGAGTTTGGGGACAAATCTTCAGAATCCTTGTATCTGGCCAAGTCATCTCTGGCTCCTAAAATATATATATAATTTGTTCATTCATCTGAAGCATTTATATCCTGCTATTCACTCTGAAAGGTTCATAAATTAGCTTATAGAAAAATAAAATACATAATGCTTTAGGGGTTTTTTTGATACATCAAATAATTTTTTAATAAAAGACAAAACCTGCCCTGAGACGCACAATTTGAAAAGACATAATGTGAAAGCTCTTAATATTTTATAAAGTGTTTATAAAGAATGAAAGCAAATTGTTTTTATGACCTCCAGAACAGATGGTCCTGTTGTTCCCTCTCATGCGGCAGTTAGTCACAAGGACTTCAGGATGGGGAGGAAGGGGCTCGGCCCAGCCCAGCTCAGCCCAGCCCAGCCCTTTGCTGTTCCTGACAGCAACAGCATATATTCTCCATAACTGGGAAAAATGTCCTATATCTCTTCAAAATTTCCTGCCCATTCAAAGGCATAACGTGCAAGAGAAATTCTTCCAACGTTCTGCGCCATCTTAACTGCAAGAAGGCTGGTGATTCCATAGCTATGTAACACATGCTTTTCACTTTGATGGTCCCAGCACTCCAGGGAACAGAACTGAGAAAGTCACTGATAAACACCGCTGCTAGTTGCAGCAGGTAATGATGGGTCTGACAGATGACAGATTTGACTGTTGCAAGGGAGCTTCTTACAATCACAGAAGCATGTCTTGGAGGACAGTCAAGGAATACGGTTTGGTAAGCTTTAGAGAGAAAATTTCTAATAAATTCTCTTAGCATTCCATTAATGAGAACCATGCGATTTTTAAGAGAAAGCATCCAATTAGCCCTATCGCCCTTATCCTTGCGGAGGACTGCAGAATTTAAAATATAAGATAGCAGGAGAGAAAAAAGTGAAAAAATAGAAAATACTGAAGATTTTTTTTAATTATGTATGTTTTATTTTTTTTTTAAATGTAATTGTGAAAAAAGTGGTCAGCTTTCTAAGCCAAGACTGGTAGCACAGAGGCCACTTTGAGTCAGATAGACACATGCTACAAAGTTTCCACCAGGCCTCTGCAGTTATCACTCTGTGCCGGGAAGCTTTGCATTCTGCAGCAGAGTAGCCCAGTTTCTAAGCTCAGGAAAAACTGAACAAATTATGGATGTTATGTTTTTAGGATCATCCAACTTTTTGTGATCTATTCATTCTCCATTATTCATTGTGTTGTTAGTCATCCAGAGGTGCATCTGCAAGATGAGAGGCTATATAAATCAATCAAATAAACAAACAGCTAGCTAATTGTAAGTAGATGAAAAGCTATCAAGGACAAAGAAGTCTGAGCACCCGATCAGGAAATTTAATACAGCACATCCATCAAGCTTCTTTATCAAATGTTATGAAAAGTAACATTCTAAGAAAACTGAATGTTGTGATAATATATCATGGTGGCTAGCAATGCAGTAACCAAGGCACCATCATGCTTATGCCACCACTAAATGTCAGAGCAGTGGCAGCGTGATCTGGTGGGGGATTTTATATTATCCCCCGTCATGGTCAGATCACTCCCTGGTGGCAGCAGGATTCTCCTATGCTGCCCCCCCCGCAGGGAGGTGGGACCTATTCGAACGGTCCGCCCCCGGTGACTGATGGACCCGCACGGGTTCCAAAGGGAGCTGGGGGTTGTTCCTGAGGCCTTGCTGCACGGCCCAGCAGAGGCTCTGGCCGCAGCCTGGAACAAGGAGGCGGCTGGGGCCTTGGACAGGATCGCACCTGTGCGTCCTCTCTTGGCCCATCACTCCCAGCGCTCCCCGTGGTTCATGGAGGAGTTGAGGGAGCTGAAAAGGGCTAAGAGACGGCTAGAGCGCCGCTGGCGGAAAACTGGGGACGAATCAGACCAAACACGGGTTAGAGCTGCTATTAAGGCCTACCTAGCGGTGGTAAGGCCGGCGAAACGTCAATATTTCTCTGCTCTTATTGCATCCTCAGAGTGTCGCCCTGCAGCCGTTTAGGGTCACCCAGGCCCTCCTGGGAAAAGGGGGGGTGGAGGATCACTTGCAGGGTCGTGCAGAGGAATTTGCTGAACACCTGATGGATAAAATTGCTCAGATCCGTTCTCAGTTGGAAGCCAAGTGTGGAGTAGGTCCAGAGGAGTTGCCCAGGGAGCGTTCTTGCCCAGTTATCTGGGAACGGTTTGATCCTGTTGTCCCTGAGGATGTGGACAGGGTCCTTGGGGCTGTCAGTGCGACCACCTGTGATTTAGATCCATGTCCCTCCTGGTTGGTTAAATCTACCAAGGAGGTGACCTTAGGGTGGGTCCTGGCAGTGGTTAATTCATCCTTGCAGGAGGGGGTGTTCCCGAAGCCTTTCAAAGAGGCTTTGGTCTGCCCACTCCTCAAGAAACCATCGCTAGACCCCACCCTCCTGGACAACTTTCGTCCAGTCTCCCACCTCCCCTTTTTAGGGAAGGTGGTAGAAAAGGTGGTCGCGCGGCAGCTTCAGAGGATCCTGGAGGAAATGGATTATCTGGACCCCTATCAGTCAGGATTCAGGCCCGGTTATGGGACAGAAACAGCATTGGTCGCACTTTTAGATGATCTCTGGCGAGAGCGGGATGGGGGGAGTGCATCCATCCTTGCTCTTCTTGACCTCTCGGCGGCTTTTGATACCATCGACCATGGTATCCTTTTGGGTCGGCTGCGGGAGTTGGGGTTGGGTGGCACAATGTTGTGCTGGTTCAGCTCCTTTCTCCAAGGCCGAACCCAATCGGTGTTGATAGGGAGTGAGAGGTCCAGCCCCCGGCCCCTACTTTGTGGGGTGCCACAGGGGTCAGTCCTTTCACCGCTCCTATTTAATATCTACATGAAACCGCTGGGTGAGATCATCCGGCACCATGGGGTGAGGTATCATCAGTATGCTGATGATACCCAACTATACATCTCCATCCCAGGTGCCCTAAGTGACGCTGTGACTGCCCTTCCGCGGTGCCTGGAGGCTGTGGGGGCCTGGATGGGGGACAACAGGCTTCAGCCGAACCCTGGTAAGATCGAGTGGCTGTGGATACGGGGAGCCTCAAGATCTAGGACTTTGTCATCTTTGGTTCTTGACGGGGTTGCACTACCCCAGACAGACCCGGTGCGTAATCTGGGGGTTCTCCTGGACTCACGACTCCTGCTCAAAGAGCAGGTGGCAGTCGTGGCTAGGAGGGCCTCTGCACGACTTCGTGTGGTGCGGCAGTTACGCCCCTTCCTGGATCAGGGGGACCTCCGCACGGTCACTCATGCCCTGGTCACCTCTGGGTTGGACTACTGTAATGCGCTCTACATGGGGCTACCCTTGAAGAGTATCCGGAAGCTACAGCTGGTGCAGAATGTGGCGGCACGGACAGTTCTTAATGCCCCTAGGAGGGCACATATAACACCGCTGTTGTGTAAGCTGCATTGGTTACCGGTTTGTTTCCGGGTCCAATTCAAGGTGTTGGTCATTACCTTTAAAGCCCTTCATGGCACGGGACCAGGTTATCTGAGCAACCGCCTCGCCCTGGTCACTTCAGCCTGTCCTACTCGGTCCAGCAGAAGGGGCAGGTTGCAGACCCCACCAGTCAGGGAATTTCGATTGGTGGGGTCTAGGCAGAGAGCCTTTTCTGCTGTAGCACCCGCCCTATGGAACATCCTGCCTTCTGAGGTCCGGTGTGCCCCCCCCATGGCCTTCAGGAAAGGTATCAAATCCTGGCTCTGCCAGAAGGCCTGGGGGCCAGAGGGGGGCCCGAACCTGTGGAGATGGCTGGTGGGATGATGGGTTGTCCCCCCCCAGCATCTTACAGGGTTTTTTTTAGGGCCAAAATCAGAGGAGGTTTTTTAGGGTATTTTTAATATGTTTTTTAATTATTTATAGATTTTAGCCATCTTTGGAGAGAACTGTGTTTTTTATTGTGAGCCGCCCAGAGTCACCCGTTGGGGGAGATGGGCAGCATACAAGCCGAATGAATGAATGAATGAATGAATGAATGAATGCCACCCATCATCTCTGTGGTTTTTTAAAAATGTAAATTAGAATGCTACTTTTTTGTGAAACAACCCGATCTTTCAAGAGTTTTGCATTTTCTCATAGGATGTTACAGGGCTTTGGACCTTGAAATAAAAAAATAATAGTTTATATTTTGGTGCTGACAACACTGCAAAATCACATGATGATCTTTCTTTCTGGGCTTCATCGTCTGTTTGTTTTTTCAAATCCCACAATACTGTAAAATAGATCGGCAGTAGCCTAAAACCATGTTTTCCATTCTCTTTCCTGTCAGTGTGAATCACTGTCTCTTTCTCTATCACTCAAGGGCCTAGCTGTACATGAGTATTTGCTACATTGCCGCCATATTCAAAGTATCCAGCATCTAACAAAGGCAGTAAATGTAGTATTACTTGTATTCCACCCAGCAGTTTTGTTCTCAGAGGATTCTGTCAACGTATCCAATGAAGGCTCCTTTGTTTTTTTGCTTGGAAAAGGAGGGAGCATTTCTGAAAGAAGTTCAACATCTGGAAACTTTAAGGGGAGAAAAGGACAAGAGGAGGCAATGCACTTTCTGATAAAAATAGTGCCAAAACAAAATAAAGAACACGACAATCTCTAAAACAGACGGCAGTTCTCTTGATATTTGCAATGGACTCATTCTATATATTTAGAAGGACAAGAGAACAACAACATCCTAACTTAATGGGGTTTACATACTGTGCTTTGATTTTCTTTTAATTTTTTTTCATCTGCTGGTCACTGACTATATTTTATTCATAAAAATTCTCTTTAAAAAAAACTGTGATGGGGTTAGAAAACTGCAAGCCCATGGGTCAACACCATAAAATGTATTCTCATATCAAATATGTACAAAAAGTCATAATCAACCCTTTCAGTCTCCCCCCCACCATATTTTTGAAGTATCTTCATTTAATCCATTGGGAAGAATCTTCATAAATATCCACTAGGGCCTCAAGCAGGGAGGTGCCAAACATAGGAAGGTATTAAAACTAGCTTAAGTATAAGCTAAAATAAGTATCAAAGTCTAAAATAATCCAGTGCTATTTAAAAGCAACAGAGAACAAACACTTTCACTTGAAATCAAAGACCATGGCCAAGGGCTTATGGACGTTTTGTGCTCCTCTTCTTTTGTACTTAGCATCTTTTTGGACTCTAGGATATTTGACAGTGGAGCCCTTCTGTTGATACATGCTAGTAGCTGGCCTAGAACTTCAACTCCTATGCTTCATTCAATGTATTCTAGACCATTTTGTGGGTCAAGGGCCAGACGTAACACTTTTACAGAAAGGTTTCCTTAAACTAATCCAACCAGACCCATCTTCCACAACCTCCTCACCTCTTTTTGCAGAAATCGTACTCCAAATTCAGACTTGAAATAGGGAGGGATCATTTTGTTCCTCATCCTCATAAGACAATTCTTTCCATCCTCAATATCCTGCCTGAAGAATTTTTAAATGGGAAGAAAACAGAAAAATCTATAATGATAGATTTCACATTATTTTTCTAATAATTTATTCAGGGATTATTAATGCATACTATCGGTTTAAAAAACAGACAACTTAGATATCCCCACGATATTTACAGATCTTTATTATTTTCTCAATTTTGCTAAAATGAGTGAGAAAGGAACACTGAGTAAGCCTGTGCATGCATATGGATTTGCTGAGCAAGAGGAGGGTGAAACTGTAGAACTCTGCTGAGAGTTATTTCTATAATACTGAAATGATAAGAAAGGTTCCAGAAATATTATACTAGAAATAGCTAATTCAAAATCTTCAGACCTCAGAAGACCTTTCCCCCCATAGCTTCGGGGAAAGCTGTTTATGTCTTCTAAATTATATTCTAAAGCTAATGTACTGTTACCTGGTCTGTGTTAACTTGCTCTCCCAGCGAGAAACCTGCATTCGCTCTTCCCGGCTGCATAAAGGAAAATGAAACATTTCATAAAATTCACATAGTGTTATTTAGAAAGCATTACATTTGTTTTTAAACATGACATGAAATTTCATATGGTAGAATCCGTATGAAATAGGCTTTCCTCAACAGAAGCAGTTTCTGGTGATGGAATAGGACAAGTGCAGCCTGCCAGCCAAGCACCAAAAATATTCTTCCCCCAAATCTCCCAATCCTTTAGAGTAACTTCTGAAAGCTGGGGATGGAGTGGAGTGGAGAAGAAAGTCTTATTACACTAACAGAAATCCTCTAGTACAATATTGGATTCCACCAAATGTTGAAATCAAATGAAATAAACTATCAGCGAAATAACAAACAATACATGAAATGACAATGTTACATTCAAGTCTAATGACTACTATAATGGGCAATTCACTTACCTAATATCTGTGAATAATATATTATGATTAGTGCACCCAGGAACACATTTAATCTAACATATTTT
This sequence comes from Liasis olivaceus, assembly GCA_030867105.1. Taxonomy (NCBI): domain Eukaryota; kingdom Metazoa; phylum Chordata; class Lepidosauria; order Squamata; family Pythonidae; genus Liasis; species Liasis olivaceus. The sequence continues at coordinate 161,542,550 of CM061348.1, read as the reverse complement.
TTAAAACCTAAGTTTGTCATATTTTTGCAACACCTCTCCTCATGCATGTAAGAACTTGTACTTTACGATCAAACTAGATGAGATTATGAGTTCCTGGTCTCTTTCGGCTTTTGCACAAGAGAAATAGTAGATCTGGATTATGACAATAGCACTGGAGACAATGGTAAATTCATAATCAGGATGGCTCCCAATGAAAACTGCTCCATAAGCTACACGTCTTATGGAGCAGTTTATATAGGGTTAAACTGCCATCTCCCAATCTCAGCTACTATTTGCCAAAAAAAAAAAGGGAAGCAAAATATTAATCTTCATCAATTTAAACTGTCATACTATTATACTGATGAACCATACCAACCACTGTTTCAAGTTATTTATTCAGGAATATAGACCAAAGTACTGTATAAATAATGAAACAACAGAACATGAACTACAATCAGGACCAGAAATATTGGAACAAGGATAACTGTTTTGGCATTTGGCCTCTGTATACTACTACAATGAAGTTGAAAGGAAACACAGCCAGATGGGAGCGAAGTCAGGACTTTCAGCTGTAATTCAAGGGGTTTGACAAAAGTGGGGTACTAACCATTCAGGAAGTACAGCCAGTGGCATACACACACACCCATCGTTGGTGGCTCATAAGTAACGGAACAAACCAACATCATTACAAACAAAAGGATCGCCTTTAATACCTGGATGAAAATCCTTTGCAGTCAATGACTGCCTGAAGTCTGGAACCCATGGATGTGACCAAATGCTGAGTTTCCTCCCTCAACGTGCTTTGCCAGGCCTTTACTGCAGCTGCCTTCAGCTGCTGCTTGTTTGTGGGCTTTCTGCCTTCAGTCTTGTCTTCAGTAAGCGAAAAGCATGCTCTACTGGGTTGAGATCAGGTGACAGACTTGGCCATTGAGGAACATCCCACTTCTTTGCCTTGAGAAACTCTTGGGTAGCTTTTGCTGTATGTTTTGGGTCATTCTCCATCTGCAATAGGAAGCAGTGTGCTATCAGTTTGGCAGCATTTGGCTGAATCTGAGCAGAACGTATAGCCCTGTACACTTTAGAATTCATCCTGCTGCTTTTATCAGCAGTCTGGTCATCAATAAACACCAGTGGCCCGGTTCCATTGGCAGCCGTACATGCCCATGCCATAACACTGCTTCCACCATGTTTGACAGATGATGTGGTATGCTTTGGATCATGAGCTGTTCCTTTCCTTCTCCATGCTTTTCTCTTCCCATCATTCTGGTGCAAGTTAATCTTGGTTTCATCAGTCCAAAGAATCTTATTCCAGAACTGGGCAGGCTTTTTTAGGTGTTTGCTGGCAAAGTCTAATCTGGCCTTTCTGTTCTTGAGCGTAACAGTGGTTTGCACCTTGTTGTGAAGCCTCTGTATTTACATTCATAAAGCCCTCTCTTGACTGTTGATGTTGACAATGACATGCCTACCTCAAGAGCGTTCTTGACCTGACTAGATGTTGTGAAAGGGTTCCTCTTCACCATGAGCAGAATTCTGCGGTCATCTACTTTAGTTGTCTTCCGTGGTCTTCCAGGCCTTTTGCAGTTGCTGAGCTTGCTAGTTAATTCCTTCTTTTTCAGGATGTTCCAAACTGTTGTACTGGCCACTTCCAATGTTTTTGCTATCTCTCTGATGGGTTTATTTTGTTTTCTCAGCCTAATGACGGCCTCCTTCACTCACATGGACATCTCTTTGGACCTCATGTTGAGAGTTCCAGTGAACAGCTACCAAATGCAAATGTAACATTCAGAACCACCTCCAGGCCTTTTATCTGCTTGATCGGTCATGGGGTACCCAGGAAACAGGCCACACCTGGCCATGCAGCTGCTTGTCAGCCATTCATTCCATTACTTATGAGCTACCAACGCTCCCATTACACCAAAGTGGCTCTCTATTTTTTCTTAATTTTTAATTTTTTTAAAATTTTATTTTTTAAATTTTAATTAATACAATAATTATTATCAATTATTAGTAAATAAATCAAAGGTTTTAATTTTTAAAATTTTCTTGGAGAAACAAAGTTTTCCAATAGATTGGGCAACTTTTTTTGCCAATAATGATGAGATCCATTTAAGGTAGCTCTATAACCTGATAAAAGAAAGGGGAATTGGATCATTATCATAATAAAAGCAATAGGGGCTATGGAAACAAAGACAAATTGTAGTTAATTAGTCCTATATTCCTCTTATGATAGATTGTTTCAGATGCCAATGCCTCCAAGAGAAGGGAGCCTCAGATCAGCAGCAACAACAGCAGAAAAAGCCTTGAAGAGTGCCTTCACTACCCTCACATTTTGTAAAATAGTACAATATTAATTGTATATTTGTGCCAAACTAATTCCTGCTCTACATGACATATCCAGACACACAATAATAACAGACCATTGCTATAATTTTTGGAAATGTTTCTTGTACTGAATTCTCTTACCTCTCCCTTTTCCAATATTCTTCTGTTTGCTTTAAGAGGGCCTCTCGTGATGAACTTGGCACCTGTGAAATCATTGCCTGCTCATACAGTGTAAAAATTGCAGCTGCAAATCCATGAAAAAAAATAACAAAAACTAATCTTAATTTAGTTGCCATTTTTCATTTCAAGTCTGCATTCACTGCTCTTAGTGAGTAGGGCCTGATTTACCCCTTCCATTTCCCAAAGTAGTATGTTTACAGGCAATTTGCTATACACAGAAGCTCCAGTCAGGATTTGGATATCAATGGCCTCCAGACATGCAGTTCTTGTTTCTCAAACAGGAAATGTATAGGAAGCCTAGCATCCTTTTCCATATGAACATCTCCAAGTAGTACTCAGCCCTTGCTATAGCAATATAAAATGCAAACATTTGGGTGACCATAGTACCGTATTTTTCCGACAATAAGACGCCCCCATGTACAAGATGACCCCCATTTTTCCAACCCCAAATTAAGAAATCAATATTTTAAAGATAGTGCAGAACACATTTTTATTTAGTAATTAGTTAACATTGACCTGATACACTCAGTGGGAGGAGGTCCAAACCGTCTCTCTGCAGCTCTATTTTCAGGCTCTTTTGCATAACTGATTACATTCAAGCACGAGTGCTGATAGCTTCTCTCTGCAAAAGCCTTCCTCTAATTGGTTTGTTCAGCATCAGCTGACATCAGTTACATCAGGCTCGTGACTGGAGGAAGTCTGTTTGGGAGACAAGCTATTTCACTCGTGATTGGAGGCTAGCAATAGGAGGAAGCTGCCTGCAGAAACAAAGTATGGGCAGTTTTGCAACAGCGAGGTTCTCTTCGGCTGACTTCCTTAAATAAGACGCCCTTCAATTTTTAGGGTAAGGATTTTAGAAAAAAGTATCGTCTTATAGTTGGAAAAATACGGTAAGTTGTGACTTCTTAAGCTTTATCCAAATCAATGGCCAACCCAGGGAAATTTAGATATTGGTCATAACTGACAGAGCCACAGAACTGCCTGCTTTTCCTCCACTGGCTCCTTCCTTCAATAATCTGAGCAAACTGAGAACGTATGCCTGAACAGCTGCCATTTTCAAAGGATACTGGAACTTCAAATTAGGGCTACCTGAGTGATACTTGCACTGGAAAGTAGCTGGGTAACAAATGAAGATAACATACATGGTAGTTAGAAAAGAAACCCCTTTGCAAATGCAAGGGATGGCATACTTTCTTCCACGTAAAGCAAGCAAAGAAATGTGCTAGATACTGCCTTCTTCTCCCTACTGCAAACCGTTAGTTTGTTATAATCACAACAGAAGTCCTTTAGGGAGCTAGCTGGCTTACTGAAGGGATAGTGACATGTTTGGGCACCAGTGTGGGAGGGGTAAAGCACCCTATGAACATAATGTGAGGAGAACAAGTGAGGAGCCCAGGCTTCCAACTACTGGGAAGAGAACTTCCTGTCAGGCAGTCTACAGAAGTACAAGGGAGTCCTTGTCCTCAGAGTATAAGTCAGGCCTGGGCTGGTCAGTTTCAAGACTCTGCAGCTTCTAGGCCAAGCAGTTGACCAACCCACATAAAAAAGAAAGAAAGAAAAAAGGCAAAGGAGTCAGGGTCTGGAGAGGGTAGTCCTACAAGAAATTTGCAAAACCAACTGGAGCCACAAGATTGCTGGCATGAAGCATGTCATTTCAGACTGCCTCCCCAATGCACATCAGTGCTCTTATGTTGCCTGTACACAGTGTCTTGAGGTGCCCTTTTTATTTATTTATTTTTTAAAGTTTTTTGATGACAAAAAGAAGAAAAAAAATACATAAAAGTGCTTTAACATAAAAGTGAAAGAAATACAACAGAGAAAAAAAGTGTTAATGTATCATTATAACAATAAACAGTTACAATTCTATATATGCTTATCTAATACAAATATTATTCAAGTACATATATATTTCTAATAGAGTTATATGACTATCATTTTTTTTTAACCCAGTGTATTTTGTATAAATGAGTCCCATATTTCATTATACTTGTCCATACAAAGTCTACAACTATAGGCAATCCATTCATAAGGCATCCTTGGGCTGACTTAGCTACAGGAGGATACTGAGATACAGGCAGACACATGCAAACATGTGCTTGGGAAACAGTTAGTGGACTATCCCTGAGCCAGGATAAGAAGGCTGTGGAGATTTGCTCTAAGTTATTGCAGAGCATTGCTGCATCCATTTGTGAATTTGCACATTTTTTTCTGGGAAAACTCCTACTAATTTTTATGTAAATTTCTCCTAACATATGCATTTTTGTAAGATTTTTACTGTTTACAATTTCTGCAAATATATATTTTTGTATTATACAAACATTTTTTAGTGAACTGCTTTTAATTTAGAAGTATGCTGTAAACTTCTAAAACATACTGATTCCCAATTTCAAAAAAAAGTTCAAATTATGAAAATCCTTATTTAAAAAAAATTAGGACTCAATGAAATGCACTCTCCAAAAGAGATGTAATTGGCTTTCTATACATTGCAGTGCCAAATTAAATTGTTCATGCTCATCCCAGCATTGCTTTCAAAGTTGAGCATTTACAAGATTTCCTGAACAGTTTCCAGAATTCTCATTTCTAAATAATTGGTAATAATTCTACATCCTCTTTGAATGACACACATTGTTAGAATTTGAAGAAGACTAACAAAATGGAGGAAAATATTCTACAAAATATTAATAATCATTAAATCCACAAAGTAAGATTTAAAAACTTAGAACATCGAACTCTTACCTCTATTGCAAAATTCTGAGGATTCTTCAAGATTGGGAAAAGACTGCAATAAACATAAATAGAAGAATTCTTGACTCTGTTCATACAGAATGACTGTGGGACAATCTGGAGATATCTATTGCTAGGAACCTGCTGGCACTTACTAAAATGTTGCATGATAATGCCTATATCCAAATTAGGCTTGACAATCAAGGTTCATTTCCTGCTGTGATCCTACTTCCCAGGCATTTAGCTTTGTTGCTATTTAATTTTTATGTCAATGATATGGTGGAAAAACTCACAAAATTTGCCATCACCAGGTCTGACTGGTAACCTACTGCATTAGTTTTATATGCAGATGGTAAGCCATTATATAAACTTCATTTACTGGAGTGAGAAGAACATTAAGACCAATTGCCTCCTATTGTACAGATAATGACCTGGTTATTAACTATCAAAAAGCAAGAAATATGGCCTTTTTAAGAGACCCCCTAGATACAGACCTAAGTGGCAAATTAATGGGACTGTTACTGAACAGATTAAGACCTTTAAATGTCTTGGAATTGTTTTCAGTGCTATAGCCATTTGTAGGGCTCAATTTCAATAATTAAAAGAGAAGGTCATAAGAAGGTAGCTGCCATCTTAAGGCTTTCTGTAAAAAAAAAAAAAAAGTAATTAAAAAGGCAAAAGATTTATATGATTTGAAGAGAAACCAGAGTATATACCAGGCAGACTAAAGTGTTTGAGGTCAAATTAATAACAAAGTTATCTTATGGCTTTCAAATACATGCATATTTCTAAGGGACTTCTAAGCCTTCAGGCTAAGGCTAGAATGGCTTTAATTAAAATTTGATACAGGATGTATTAGCTATAGGCTTAAATTAATTTTTAACCCAAGCCATTTGGTGGTTGTGATTCTCCTCCAAGATAAATTCCAGTCTTCTTGGTGGAAATTGCTTAGTTGCACCCCAAATATCGTGAACTTACACATAATGCAGTGATCTCAATCAATCAATGTCTGCTCCCACCCCTCAAAATTCCATAAATGGAGCTGGATGAAGGTACAATAAAAGGATCATCTGGAAGCACCTTATGGCTATATGACAGACAGAAACAATTCTATACCATCCAGATGGAAATATGGGAAGCACTCTAGTTAATCAGTGCAATATAAAAATTGGTAAAAGTGAACTCAGAAATAATGATTGATAAATCACTGTTCAATGTTGTGCTTCTCCTTCTGTAGAAGTGAAGCAGGCTAATTGTACAACATTAAATCTTTAGTTAAAAAAGTATTTCACAAATAATTCTCTTGGCCTGTAATTTTTAAAAGATGTTTTAATCTTTCTTTCTCCAGGAGTAGGATACAGCATCAATGAAATGTGAGGTGAATCAAAAATAATATAATCTCCTGGGATGTTGGAAGTGGATCCAAGTGATTATTTTTGTCCTCCTTACTTTGCATAAGAACAACAGTGCAACAACTGGAAACAGATATTTAATAAAATGAACAAAATAATTTTGCATGAGCAACATAAAAATGAGGAAACAATAATAATTTTTAAAACCCTTTTTTCTGAAAAAGGGAGTACTGTAGTGTTAGTTTCTATCAATGCCCTTTTATTGTATTAATCTTCCTCAAATGGAAAGATTTCGCAAAAGTAACAAGACATAAAGTCTTTAACAAGTAAGAGATTCTTCTATTAAAAAGGTAATTTTAAAAAGCTGCCTAGGATTTTTGTGCATAAGATAGGCAGCCATATAAATTCTGTAATTAGAATTAGATTAGATTAGGTAATTTAAAAATTGTTGCAGCTGATTTGGCACAGTTGAGAGATGTCTGAATTGAAATGAAGTTCCTGGAAAAAAGACTGAATCTGAATCCTCCCCAAACTCTGAGCATTCACAGGACAATAAAGACATAGTACTGTATATCTGCAAAAAGTCATACATGTCTCCCTGAAGTTTCCATAGATGAAAAACCCCAGGTTTGGGAGATTTGGGAAGAATAAGAAGGATATAATTTATTGTAGCAAATGATTTTATGAAGGTCTCAAAATCTGCTTGCATATTTCTCACCATAACTAACTTGAGAAGGTCTGCAGCATTTTCCTTTTCCTGTTCCGTTCTTGGATCTTTAATAATCCTTTCTTGCATCTCATCTTCTTGCTTAATGATTTTGTTAATGTATTCCTAACAAGGGAACAATTAATTTTAACAGCCTTAACAAATACAGTCCCTATTTAATAAAACATACAATGTCTACTTTAAACATTTCTTGTGGCACCTCTTTATTTTTGTATGATTAGGAAAATATCCAGGCACAACCTTAATGTTAACAAATAGAAGAAACTGTTAACACTGAAGAAACAAAAACAAAGGAAGTTCTGGATGTAGGGTTTTCTCCTGTACTGCATCCAACTATAGAAAGCAATAATTTTCAGAAAAATAAAATGAGGTGTGGATGAAGTCTCAGTATACATTTTGCTGCATGAAACTTTATTTAACTAGTCTAATTATATGAATACGAAGTACTATCACTATTAGCAGTTTACTGGGATCATAATGGGGAGGGCGGGAGGAAAATGTTTTTTCCAAGCCTTGACATCTCTAATTTGATTCTTTATACAGTTCCCTAAAGAGTAATTTCCACTGAACCCAGTGGGAGTTACTTTTGAGTAAGCATATTTAATCATGGTAAGTAATAGTACATATGAAAATTAATATTAGGTAAATTAATATTCATTTCAATAACCTTGCCAAATTTGATTGAATTTCATAATATCAGTGCTATTTGAGGAAGCTAGCACAAGGTTTCTAAAGCTATATCAAGTTGATAGTTTTATGAAGAGAAATGGAAGTAAAGAGCCTTGAGATTTTAATTCTCTCATATATTAATCATAATATATAATTCTAAAACAGAACTTTTATATTTGGGAAGATGCATATGGTCTCTTTGCATTTACACTGGAAGATTTCAATGCCCACCTCTCAGGGGATGGACTCAGGAAGAGGGTAATGGAAGGATCATGCAAGATACACACAGTTAGATAAGCTGGAAGCAAGAGGCACTTTTGATTCTCGTATACTCCAAATTTGTTTATTTATTTATTTAGATTTACATGGCTGCTCCTCTCATCAAAGCAACTCTGGGTGGCAAACAGACTTTAGGATTAAAACAATGATATAAACAATTGTAAAAAGTTTATAACATATAATCCAAAGAAAAAGAAATGGCAGCCGATAATTAAAAAACTAAAAGAATGACAAACCACCTGGGCTTCACTAACTTCCTTACCCTTATCCCTAGGCAAGTAACCAGTGTTTTTTGGAAGGCCAGCAGGATTGGGGCCAATCTAATCTAATCTCAGATGGTAAAGTGTTCCAGAGAGTAGGCATGATGACCAAAAAGGCACATTTCCTGGGTCCCACAAGATGTTTTTTTTTAATTGAGGGGACCTGAAGCATGTTCCTCTTGCCAGATCTATTTGGGTGGGCAGAGATAATCAGTATAATCTGTTATACATCAATCCCCTCTCTTTTTCTGCCTTCCTTTCTTCTTATTTTTCTTAACATTTTATGTCACAGTTGCTCTCAACTGCATTAAAACAATTTGTTATCAAAATTCTTTATGTGTAGAAATTCACAAGTCATTTTAGAGGCTTTGAACATCTTTCAATTACAAATATATGTATTTCTGCATACTTCTAAAATCATCTGAGTATTCAAAAATCAATGCTTGATTTTTATAGTGGACCAATACATCCAAAGTCAAAAGCACAAATTCTAGTTTGCTAATAGAGGAAATAAATGGGTAAGAAAACAAAAGTGGCTGTTGGGTGTTTGGCGTATTTACACACACATTTATCCATGCCTAAATCTTACCATCTGTCTCAAATATATGCCCATCTCCATTCTCGCACTTCAGCAAATCCTGCCTCCTCTCCCGTTTCCTCTACGGTCACAAACCAAAGCTGTTTGTGCCTCCTTTTGATTCTGTTCACCTGACTCCAGCTCCTTAGATTTAACTGGCTGTCTCTTCCCACCATTTCGGCCCTCTCACATACATGATTGTTTAAATGTCCTTTCAGGAGCTTCCTCCTTTACTCACAGAAGCAAATCATGGCAAGAGGACTGGGTCTTGGCAAAGTTGCCACGTACTGAGGAATAGAGTGGGGGAATGAAGAATAGCACATCCAGAGAATTGGCACAAGGTATTTTTGTGATTAGGTTTAGTAACTTTTAAATCAAAAATATTTTTAAAAAATACATATATTTCTGGTGCGACTTGTATAAAGTATACAAAGGATGTATCCTGCAATTGAAGTTATTTAGAACACATGTGTAATTATAGATCAGCTTTTGTTCAACTGCACTTATTATTTTAGTTTATTGTTAAGGGATACATGAGTTATCTATTTGCATATTTGCAGACTTCACCTTACCTTGACAGAAGATTGCAACTTGAATCTTAATTCATCACTGATTGGCTCATATTGGACTAGCTGACGAATCTGGAGTACATTTGGACATTTTTGTATAGGTGCAGGAGAACTTGCTAATTCCTTGAACTCAATGCACAAGCCTTTCCAAGCATGCATTCCAAACGGAGGGCCAGGAGTCTTCCTCTTAATCCAGATGACAAAGGAAAAAGGAGAGTGTTGCTTATTATATAATCCTATTGGACTTCCTTCTACATAAAATGTTCAGTAACAGCCTATAATCAAATCAAATTTCAGCCACAGATAGGAATGCTTGCTATTTATCGAACAAGAATTATATCTTGATGTAAGTAAATTTAGAAAACTGAAATAATTACAGGTAGTCTTCATCAACTGCAATAAGGATTGACAATTCTGTCACTAAGCAGTGCAGTCGTTAAGCATGATATCATGTGACTGCACTGACTTACAACAGCAGTGCTGGCAGTTCCAATTGCACTTGTTAAGTGAAGCACATGGGTTGTTAAGCCCAATGTCATGTGACTGCGACTTGTGACTTCCTGCAGGCTTCTCCATTGATTTTGCTTGACGGAAGCTGGCTGTGAAGGTCACAAATGACAGTCACATGACCATGGGATGCTGCGACGGCCACAACTTTGAGGACTGGTCATAATTCTCTATTTTCAGCACTGTCATAAGTTTGAATGGTTGCTGAATGAGTGGTTGGTAAGCGAGGACTACCTATACTGCTTTTGAGACCAAGATTGTTACATGACCTTGTTATCATGAGTACATTAAAATGTCTTTTATATCTAGCTCAACTAAATATAAGCAAAGATTCTTAAAAGTAAAAATGAATCAGACACCACTAGTAAGAAGGACTGCACCCTTCTTGTTTTCTTCTTTCAATCTCATATGGAATTGCATTGCTAATGGCAAGAAAGACTACAACAAATCACTGCATATTCCTCTGCTTTTTTTCATTCTTGCAAATAGAATATGATTAAAAACTATACTCAGAAACACATACTTCTTTTAGTTAACTTATTAAGCTTCTTAGTCAGCCAGGTGCCAATGAGATAGGCAGGGGCATCCATGGGGGGGATCACAATCTACAAGATGACAGAATGGGATGTCATAGTCGAAGCCTCATCCTTTTTGTACATGCATGTGATGTCAACATTTACACAAAGGGTGAAGGGCTCAGATCAAAATGTCATACTCGTCATCTTGCAGATTCTGACACAGACACATCCCTGCAGATGCGGCTGGAAACAGGGCTTAAAGAGGAGTGAACAGATAATGTAGTGTCACTTAAAAGATCAAAAGTGTCATATTATAGTCAAGCATTGAAGGAAACAGATGTGAAAGCTACATACCTCAACAGGAGGAAAGTTTTCCCAATCCCTGGACTGGAGATTATAAGGAATGATGGTGGCAGAGTCTGTTTTCATTACCCACTTAGATACTTCAGTCAAAGGGCAGAGAACAGTAATGCTTAGGACTCCTGTTTTGAAAGATACAGAGAAAATTTGGAAATGCTTGCTGAAAGAATACATGGGTAGCTGCTTGTACTGTGGAATATTTGTATGCTGCTGCTTCCTCTTATTAATAGAGATAAATAATATAAATATGTTTTAAAATCAAGGTAAATATGTCCAGAAACTCTAATAGTTTTTCTACTGCCCCGCCCTTCCCAAGTCTTAAAAAATCCATAGTATGGAAAAGAATAGTTGTGAACTAGATTTTAATGCTATCTGGCATTAAAACTAATTGGAGATATAATATTTTTTTAATTTTATATAATATTTTTTTATTTTTCTAAACATTCCCTAAAACAAAAAGAAGGCCTAACGAAAAGTATCAAGTATCCATAATTATGTCTCAGGAAATTCTCAAAACACTCATGCAACCATGTAAGTAGATATTTCTGGGATATTATATTTTTCTTTGAAAATAATGTAGCAGAAAGGTGGGGGATTAAGGAAGTCTTGCTGAAATGACTTTCAGTTCCAAAGAGTTCAACCTAAACATGGAACATAAAAAATCCCCCTAAAAGTACAATTTTGAAACTGGCATATGAATTTTTTTTTAAAAAAATGCATATATACACTTACAGCAGAATTGTTTATGCATCTATTCAGAGGAGATCCTGTTTTCAGATCTGCTTATTAAAATGCAAAAATCTAATTCTGGAGTAAGGCTCAGAGAATCAAGAGACAACTCAGTGAAATGATGCATTCCTACCTGGGCATTCTTGTATTGGCTCCTGAATAACAGCTGTACTAGGATCACCATATACCTTTGCCAGATATTCTTCTGTATCTTTGGCACGGAGAAGTTCAGTTCCTGAGCCATCAGCATGGACAATGAAGAATCTAGATCATCAGCCCCACAAATGGGATCAGTTCAGTTATGCCAAGCAAATTATGAGAAAGAATAATTCCACAAGAATTACCTGACGAGTTACAGTTAAGTCCACAACATTTATGCACAACATACCTGGGTGCATGTTCCCCATATATCACAGGAGTCTGAATTTCTGTTGTTTCAGATTCTTTGCTATCAGTATCAATGGTAGGAGTGGATACAGATGTGGTACCATCTGCCATGACCTGCAATAGAAAAAAAAAACTTTTTCTTAACTATGCTTCCCCAAGTTTCTTCTGCATACTGAGATCTTTGTAGTGTGCATGCAAAAGCATCTTCCATATAAACATGTAAAAAGGAGGTACCACAATCATGCAGTATTTGGACTATCCGATTCCAGCCTTTGCAGCCACTCTCCCTCCTCCATGCTTCTATGATGCAGATGGAGAATGCCAGCAATAACAGTGATAAGAAAAGAATTTGCCCCAAAACTAAGCATAAGCATGACAACAAAAGCAAAGGCAAGAAGCATCAAAAGATGAACCCTTCCTCATCAAAGAATGGCCAAAGTACCATTTAGTCTACAACTGAAAATTTATTATGGCCAAATAACCCACAAGGTGAGTCATCTGTCTGCTCTAGTAACATATAGGCCTTGCTTGATTGGGATAGCAAGGAACTAACTATCCTGGAGGAGAAGGCTCAGTTAGATTTGGAGAGTGAGATGAGACCCCAATCTCCCAGTTTTGAGTCCGACGTGGAAATAGTTGCTAAAACTGTTTACTCACTGCTCAAACAGTAATATCTATCTATGACCAGCGACTGATGGTTAATAATAAGATTGACAGTTTAAAAGCCCTAATAGAACGACTAATGGCTAGGATGGAAGAAGAGAAACACATAAACAACAAACTCCTAAACTCTTGATAGGTGGAGAAAGTTTCATTCTCCTAAGAAGGGGCAGAATGCAGCCCCCCAAATATGCACCTCACCAAGTGATAACAACTGCAGGGGACAAACCCTTCAGCTAAATCGAGTCATGTTCCTAATAGAGGAAAACAACTTTAATTATGATAGCACACTAAAAAGCCATCATTCTCTCACTCAAACAACTGCTATTCTACAGACTCCTCCCTAGTGACCTTCAAGACATAGAGTGGCTCCCAAGCTGTGTTGGATTCATAAGAGACTTGCTCACCTTTGAATGTACAGTTTTCCCTTTAACACTTTTGCGAACGGTAGAGTTCTTGTGCAGGTATCATATCTCCCTCTCCCATGTTTTTGTGGAAACCAGAGCTCCATTGCCACCAGTAAAGAGAAAGGCTGCACAGCCATGGGAAGCAGTGTGGGACAAAGCCAAACCCCTCAGGCAAGCCTCCAAGCCACAGACAGCCATCTGCACTCAAGGTCAACCCCTGGCAGGGACACTCCTTTGAAGGGAGGTAGTGATAAGGCAAGTCTCCCCCTTCTCGCAAGAAAAGAGGTTTCTAACACTATCAACTCAGTGAAGAAATCACTCACAGCAGCAGCAATAGCAACTGAATCAATTAGGACTCTTCCCCCACTTAAACAACAAGAGCTGCTCTTTAGTGATGTCAAGGTAACTTCCATACTACCAGACTGCAAAAGGAGACAGCGGAGCAATGTACCCGATGCCAGCACACACGTAGAAGACCCACAAAGTGCTGAATATTCACAATGAGCTGGGACCTGGATGCTTGACAGCCACTCAGGCTGGAAGTAAGGAAGCATCCCCTGACTTGATTGTCTTAGATGAGACCCAGACCCCTTTGCTGAACCTAGTCACTATACACCTTGCAAAGGGGAGATTCCACTCCAGGGGCCTTACAACAGATCTCAAACACTGGCATGTGTAGTTCCATAAGTTAAGGCTCCTTCTTGCCCAATGAAATCCCCTTGGGGCAACAAAGAGAAGCCTGGGATGCACCCCCCACCTCAAGATACAAAGAGTTACTATGCCCTTCCACTGAAGTCCTCTCTCTATCACAGGAGCTTTCTCCTGCAACATCCCAAGAGCTAAGCAACTGACCCTCTTTCAAAACAGGCTCCCTCTCCCTTATTACATGGAACACAGCTGGATGGACGGCTATTATCAAAAATCATGATTTCTACACTTACTCGTCAAGATATGGCATCTTATTCTTGCAAGAAACTTGGGCTCTAAATAAGCCCAACCCGGACAGCTTCCACAGCAATTGGATTAAAGCAACCGTAAGTAAGGGGAGAGGGAAGCCAAAAGGAGGCATAGTGACTCTTATTAATGTCAATCTCCAGTCTAGCTTCTCTATGCTCTCTCCGCTCGACCAATTAATCCTGACAATATTAGTGAAAATTGAAGGACTCAAAATAATACTTTTTAATATGTATATTCCTCCTCTCAAAACCTATGCTCGAATTAAATTAAATCACAATACCACTGAGCCACCATGGATATTGAAGAACTATATACACCATATGCCCCACAAACTTCGACTTCAAATCACCCAAAACATCATCACTGACACCAGAACAGTAATGCCTTGGTACCAGACTGTGTGACTTTGAACTCACCCATAATTACTTCACCTTTGGCAACAACGTATATTTGCAAATTAATGGCATAGCCATGGGAAAATGCATGGCTTCTCAATATGCCAACATCTTCATAGCTGACCTAGAAATGTTTTCTTAATTCTTATCCCATGAAGCCCCTCCTTTACTTGAGATTCATTGATGACATTTTCATCATCTGGACCCATAAAAATGAATGTCTCATCGAATTCCATCATGATTCCACAACTTCCACCCCACCATCAATTTCAGCCTAGACCTATCTACAGAACAAGTCCACCTCCTTGATGTCACTGTAAACCTACATCATGGACACATAAACACCACATTACACAAGAAACCTACAGATCACCACGCATACCTACATGCTTCCAGCTTCTACCCAGAACACCACTAAATCCATTATTTATAGCCAGATTGTACATTACAAATGCATTTGGTCTATAGAAGGTGCCTGATGAAGGTTTGGTGCATGTGCTAAATCATATGGAATTGCACAGAAACCATAATGAAGAATTGAGGAAGTGTCAATTTTCCCATAGGCAAAGCTTTGCATAAAGGGAAGGAGAGAATGTGCAGTTACTATTACTTAATTTCCCCCTTATACTCAAGGAAGAGACATCCAAACCTTCAATAACCCCCAGTGAAATTCTGCTTCAGATCTTGAACTGAAGCATAATAAAGCAATCCACTATTGTAGGAGTAGGCAATCTTTTATGCCTTCCAGAGATCCTGTAAAATCATAGGAAGGATCAGGAATGAATCTACAAGGGTTTTTTTGTTTGTTTTTGTTTTTTAACTGTCCCCCACTAATAGGCCAAAATTATGCCACTAAAAAACAGCTCCTAGCCACTTTGTGATTTCAGGCTGTTGGGGGTGGGAGTGGAGGGAAGAGAAGTATGTTCTAAATGGAGCAACTGAAAGAAACAGGACAGAAATATGTAACCCTTAATTACAGGTAGTCATCGACTTACAACGGAATTTCTGTCGCTGAGCGATGCGGTTGTAAAGCACAACCGCATCGCTTAGCAACAGCAACCCCTGCAGTCCCGGTTGCCATCATTAACTGAATCCCACAGTCGTTAGGCGAGGCAAATTCCTGCTGGCCTCCCACAACCAACTCAGTGGGGAAGCCAGCAAGAAGTTGCAAGTGCCAGGCAGCCTGCAAGCAGGTCTACAGGCAGGAAAGTGGCTGCTGCCAGGTAGGGGATGATGTGTGGGGGTGTTCAAGGGTGTGAGGGAGGTGTGGCAAGGCTCAGGGAAGGTGCATGGGGGTGCTGGGCGGTGCAAGGGTAGTGTGGCGAGGTCAAGAAGGGTGTGAGGGAGGCATGGCAAGGGTCAGGGATGGTGCATGAAGATGTAAGGGGGTGTGAGGGAGGCACAGCGAGGGTTGGGGAGGGTGTGTGGGGGTGCATGAGTGTTCTTCCAATGTTAATAGATAATACTGAAACTACTGTATTTTTTAAAACAGTCCACATTACAGGCAAGTAAAGCTGCCAGTGCAGAGTACAATATATCATACTGAAATTTCTGGAATGGGATTATTTGAAATTATATTGGCTTGAGTAAATTATTATAACTGTCTATTTCAGATTCATAAATTGATGAAATATCAATTATGGCCTTGGGGAGAATGTACTTTTGATTATCCAGCAGCAAAATGTATCTTTAAGAAAAAAACCTCATCTATGTGATATTCTGGTTAAGTATTTTTAAATGCATCAGAATTAAAAGCCATAAAGTTAATCCATTAGGAAATTTTAAAACAAGTTACATAGGACAGAGCATTCAATAATTTGAAAAATAACCTTTCCATTTTACCTTGAAAGTATTTCCGGCAAGGTCTGTCATCTCACAGGCAATCTTGGAATTGTGTTTCATAATGTATTTCCCTACATGCTGGTTCTCATCACTGGACATCAGTTCGCTATCATTTTTTTCAAATGCCTCTGGAGAGTAAACTGCAGAGTAATCTTCATTGATGAAGAGAGAGCCTTTGTTTATGGGTAAAACCTACCATAATAATAAAGGAAGAAATTCAGCTATCAGAAAGCATACCCAGCTCTTCAGCACTTCAGAGGTTTTCATAATTTGGACTAGTGAGCACATTTGCAATGTCAAAAGAATATTATGAGGGTCTGACAGAACAGTTACCAAGATATGCACCCTTAGTCACAAAATATCAGTTTTTTTCTAAAGGCAAACTAGTAAGCCTAAAAGAAATGTAATTTGTGATTTCAAGGATAAAGGAATTGTGGCATCGAGTTTTACAATGCAAAACTATTATTTTGCACTGTTTTATGCTCCAACACCTACTTCAGACTGATGAGGCTCAGAAACTGTAATGTCAGCAAGATACTGAGTCCCAAATAATAACATATCTATTCACAGCAGGCAACCGATGAAGCTCAGAAAAAGATTCAACCATATCACATGTGAACAAGCAAGCAAAGCATGCACCATATCAAAACAAAACCACTGGCAAAACGTAACACCACATCAGAAACAAGCAAGTCAGCCAAAATGAAAATACAAAAACACAGGGAATATCCAGTTGATATCCCCTTTAGCTCTTTTAAGTCTACATGGGCTCAGGAGCATCCTTGCAAATAAAGACTATTCTGGACGCTAGCATACCTCTTCCTAGCATGGCATTTTTTTAAAAAAAAATCTAATATTGCAGGATAGCAGCATATCTAGCAGGCACACTGGGAAGCCCGACTGTAATCAGGATGAGTTTGCATGAAAAATGAGCAGTTCAACCCTTTGTATCTGACTCGCTCAGCATAACATTTGGTGTACCTCTTGCTCTTTCTCACCTGTTGCACTTCTCCCTTTCTAGAAGAATCATTTCTCCAGCGTTAGTTTCAGAAGCTGCATGTTAACTGCTTTTCATAGCAAACATCTGCTATGTTTATTTATTTACTTACTCACTTTCTTTATTTGCATGCCATCCATTCCTAGAGGCTAGGATTGAACTGAATTGCTGGGAAATGGAAAGCACTGAGACAAACAGAACACTGAGATAAAAGGAGTCTGAAGCCCTCAACGGACCTTCTTAATTTCCGACTCACCTGGTACGTTCCTTGTGGTTTGGATATAATTGAAGTGCCATCAGCAAAAATAGCACAACAAGTGCTGTCTTCACAGTTTGTTATGACTGTTGCAAAGTGTGGATTTTCTATACGCGTGCATTTCACCATCCTTGTGATGGTTTGAGGGTAACCGTCTATGAAGGGAAAACCAACATACAGTACATTAAAAGAGCATTTACACCGAACAGTATATGTTGTGGAAGAAGACAAATGTTTTGTCTCAGAAGCAGACTAATCCAACCTTATCCCCCTTTTGGACTATGATCCAAATGATCAGGAATTATTGAAGTTACAGCCCATCATTTGGAGAGCATTATTGTGATGAAATAATGCTTTTGGAGAACTTGTCATTTCCCTGGAAAATGAGAAACAATATTTCTATATAAATGAAATATCTGTATCTTGGTAACTTACAAGAAGAAAACAAATCATCTATGATAAAAGCTATCAGAAAAGAGTAGAGTAAAAGATAATGTAAAGTAAAAAGGAGGATAAGATTAACATTAAGGGAGCAAATGTACTAAAGAGCACTATCAAAAAATATTCATGTATCAGCAAGGCCACTGCTATCAGCTTCCCATGGCAAGGTATTCTACCCTGGGATGCTACTACACAGGGGACCTAATCACATGCCCCCATCTAACTGCCTTTATATTAGCTGCCACAGTGATATACTTTAATTTTAATAAATATTTATAGTATTAACAGCTGTATTTTATTTTTTTACATGCTGTTTTATTGATTGTTGTTTTTATTGCAAGTTTTTTTTTTCTCCTGTGCACCCCCCTGGGATTTGCTGGAAGAGTAGAATAAAACAATATAGAGTAATATAAACTCCTTGGAGGGGCCACCTCATTCTACCTAGCGACAGGGCTGGAATCAGTTGTCTGGATTATATCTTTGTTTGTGTGTCTATGTCCCCTCCATTAATCTAACTTGGCAGTTCAGGATCTCCACTGCACCCTAAGAAATGATAAAAAAGAAAACAAAACAGGGTGGCATCCATGCCCAATCATATCCAGCATTTGGAAAACCATTATAACAGCCAGATATAATAAGAGAGGAAATGGAAGGCAGGGGAAGACCATCCCAGAAGCTAAATTGCTGAAGCCTCCCCCTCCTGCTCCACGGGGAGCACAGAAACTATCCTGCAAGCAACTCCCTTGAGATGAAGAAACCAAACTTGGACCTAATTAGACAAATGAACTCCCTTCAGGGTGGCTTCTCACTTCTTACCAAGTTGCCTACAGAATCAATCACCCAGTGCAAATAGCTCCACAGAGCTGGAGAAAATTCATTTTTGTCTGGTAGCTATAGATACGCTTACAACTGTGTTGGGAAAGTCTAGTGCCAAAGAGCTTTCAAGTATCCCTTGGGCCAATAACAGGATTTTCCATCAAATCACAAATATAGCAGAGGATCTAAATGATCAATTGAAAAGCAAAGTAACAAACATTTTGCTGTTCAGATAGATGATGCTAATTTAAAAGCATATGTTAAATGTGTTGATGAGGGTAAAATTAGTGAGGATTTATTCTTCTGTAAAGAAATTATGGAATCAAGGAACGCTGAGGACCTTTTTGATATTACTGATAGCTAGCTATATGAATGCAATTCTTTTACAGTGATCAAACTGTTTGGGAATATGCACTGACTGGGCATACTCTAACTCAGGATGGCACCCAGGACTTCAAACTTTAATATGCTGAAAATCTACAGATGTTGTTCAGACATGTGGTATGATTCATAGTTAACCTTTTCTTTTAAAAGATTTGAGCGAGCATTGAAAAACGTTCTACAATTACAGTATTCTAACCTATATAAGGAGGCCAAAGAAAATTACATCATTTTGTGAACAGGTAGTTCTGAACATACTTCTTCATTATTTTATTGCAAGTCATCAAGCTACCTAGAACTGCCACCATAAGAGACAGGTTTATCATCTTTGATTTGGCACCAAGAACAAATCCCAAGGCATTGGGAGCAAAAAAAAATTCCCTGTGCAGTAACATCTACCATAGCTGGCTCATACAAACAATGCATATTTTCTAAATTCAGTAGAAAAAGTTGCATTCTAACTGATGCATATGAATGGATATGGGAATTGCTGGAGAAAAGTGATAGAATGTATTGATGTACAGGCCAAATAACATGTACAGTTTTGGAAAAAGGGGTGATTTGTGTCTCTGCTCAAATGTATTTGTGTGCATAGAAAGAAGGGTTTATTTGATATATAGATTAAAATTTAATCATTAAAAGTGAGTAGTATATTTCTTGCCCAACTCTTATTCTAACATAATCACTGGTTTTATTCTTGAGAGAGGTGTGTGTTAGGAATCACACAGATTCCTTCATCGTGTTAAAGGGTTTGAGAACTGCTAAAATAAGGATTAATTCTTAAGACTTTTGACCTAGGTTATTGGAGAGATTTGACTGCAATTAGAATTAATGATGTTAGTCTTTTTTTAAAAAAAATTCAATTATCGTTTTATTGGTTTTAAATTTTTAAGTACAGGTAGTCCTCGCTTAACTATGGTAATTGGGACCGGAATTTCTGTCACTAATTAATGCGGTCATAAAGCACAATGTCATGTGACCACATTGCTTAGCAATGGCAATCCTGGCACTCCCCATTGTCGTTGTTAAGTGAAGATCGCAGGTTCTTAAGTGAGTCCCAGGTGATTTGCAAGCAGGCCGGCAGACAGGTCAGAGGTGTGTGAGTGGCTGGGGAGGTGTGGAGCAAATGTGGTGGGGTGGGAGTGGCTGCTGCCAGGCAGGGGAGTTGTGTGGGTGGCTGAGGAGGTGCGGCATGAGCACAGTAGGGCCAGGGGCGGCTGCTGCTGGGTGGGGGAGTATGCATGGGTGGTTGGGGAGGCGCAGCGCGAGCATGGTGGCGCCAGGGTGGCTGCCGCCTTGCGTGGGAGAGTGTGAGCAACTTACCGGAGCAACTTGCAACATTCCCTGCCAGCTTCCTCACTTACTTTCTGGGGAAGCTGGCAGGGAAGGTCACAAATGGCAATCACGTGACTGCAGGACACTGCCACTGTTGTAAGTGCGAGCTGGTTGCCAAGCGCCCAGATTATGATTGTGTGACTGCAGGTGTCACGGCCCAGGCTCAGCACTCAGATTCTGAATCTGAACGTGACCCTGAAGAAGCTGCTCCAGCTGAACTTGTGGAATGTCATCAGGCCTGGGAGTCTTTGGGAACTGGAGACATTCTTAGATGGCTCCACTGTAATTGATATTCTGCTCTCTCCGTGGGGTTTGTATATTTTAAATCTTAATTTTTAAAAAAATTTTGATAATGTTTTCATTTTAATAATCACTTTTTATCATTTTATAATGATCGTTTTTATCCATGTGTTGTTTTATTGTTGTACGCTGCCCAGAGTCGCTTTGTGTGAGATGGGCAGCTATATAAATGTGACATACATACATACATACATACATGTATATTGATATAAGTTCTTTTATTTGATCCAGGTATTGCCCTGCATGTGGTGAACAGATTGACTGAAAGCCACAGTCTTTCACACAGCCAAGTCAGCATGTAAAACAGCATATTGGACTTTTAATTCCCTAATTTGAAAAATACGTTTCTGAAAAGATAAACAGATGCTTGAGGTTTTTCTCGAGCCTGAATTTTAATCCTACCCAAATACTTATTTTCTTGCCCCCCAGCCTCATACTTGGCAGGTGCTATGGGGGAAGACATTTAATAATATTTTTTTAAAAAATCAGGGGAAAAAAAAGAGTTCCCAGCATTTTTAATAATTGCCAGCCTTAATTTTAAATGAAACTGGAGTTTTTTTGCCTATCTTTAGGTTCTACATGTTGCAAATGAATTGGACGATCTGATCATCATAAATATTTGGCAAAAGCATAATAGGAAGACAGCTGCTATGAAGAACTATAATAGCTGTAGTTCTCAATGTGATTTATGTATGAACCAAATCTACAAGAATAAATGAAAAACCAGGAATTTTTGTTGTTGACTAATCTTAGATGTAGCCTCAATTTTAGATGAGGACTCTATATAAGAAATGAACCAGCTGCCCTTAATCACGGAAAAGTGATTAAACTTCCATTTTTAGAAAATATAATAAAGTAATGAACAATTAAAAACACAAGCAATTGAAATTATCAACCACCTCTCTTATATTAACATATTACTATATAGCAACTATACCTGCTCCTTCACTGTCATTAGGAGAAACAATGTCAACACACTCCTGGAAGAAGGTGGTTATTCTGGTGCCATCAGCATGATCTACTATTCGGGATCCATCTTTTTTCTCCACCATTACTACTCTGTCTTCTCTCGTTACCATTACCTAGAATGTCAAATTATTAATGAAGTATCATGAATGGATTAAATGCTCAGCAGACTGTCAGAATGTTTTAATACATACACTGGAAGTGCATATTTGATCTTTTAAAAAAGAGATGTATGTTCAACTGTGAAAAATTGTGTTGCTTATGAAGACATCAGGATACATAACACATAAACAAACAGTACCGTTCCATTAACTGGATCAGTGGCTGGGTAAGCCAAGAGTGGCTTCAGATCAAGCCTCTCTAATCCTCTGGTGCCTATTTGAATGCCTAATGGGGTAGTTGTTATCCAGGTGCCTGCCACGACATCAGCAGATTGTTCAGGTTCAAGCAGATGTTCTTGAGCAACTGTTTCAACAGTTTCATTTTTTCCTGGGAGTGGAACTTTAGTAATTTTTTCTAGAAAATCAGGAGAAAAGAAGATTTATTCACCCACTATGATAACATTCTTTCATTATTTTAAGGACAACTAAAGTGCCAAAATATCTTTTTCCAATTAACTATCTAACCCCAAGAACCTTGAAATTGGAAGACTTATTCTTTCAATGCTACTCTTTGATTGGTCTTGTCAAAAGACAGAACTGTTTTTCATTAAGCCTGACTACTCCTAAAGACATTTCTAAGAAAATCACAACTTGGACCAGGGATTTTCAACTGTGCTGTATGGAATCCTAGGGCTCTGTGAGTGATTAAGAGCAAAAAAAAATTTTTTTTTTTAAATCACAATCTCTCCCGGACAATTAATATTCTGATCTGGAAGTCTTTGGCTTAAAGATTCAAGACAGACTTTTAAGAAGAGATTTGTTTCCAAGGATTCTTGAGGGGTCTGTTTTTTTTAGCCTTTCAGTTGCCAAGGAGTGAAATCTCAGCCTATTTCTTTGAGCATGAATAGTATTGGATAAATGTATTTTAGTGCTCTTTGAGAATATGCAACATTATTTTTATAGAGACACAAATATTGTACATGCTTGCATTATGGATGAACAGGCTGCATTACAGAACAATATGTAATATATTATATAATGTACAACTTATATATTATATTATCTTACCTGATAGCAAATATATATAAAATATTTTATAAATTATATACAACATATGATATTATGTATTATAGAACACATGTAACACTACAAAATTACTTTTTCATTTTGCTACCTAAATTTAGTGTTATTTGATTAGTTCAGTCCAATTTGTCTTGGTTCAAATTCATAACAATTTTGATTTCCACTTTCTGCTCTAGTATATGACTAGGTATATTATTTGCATTAAAGGTATCTTTTACATAATTCAAGCCACTTTTTAAAAAAGTGTTCTCATTTGTCTTTGTCATTCACTTCTGAAAGAAGACAGAACAAGATGGCTTCCTTGTGACAATCTATGTATCCTCTGTCAAAAATAGTTCAGAAGTTTACAAAATGCAGAAGGGGGACAAGACAAGTGTTGAAAAACATAAAACTTGTTTCAACTGCTCAAGTTATTTGCCCGAAGAATATTTTGTAAATTAAAAGTCCTTTCATTTGACAGTCCTACTCGAGTGCCATCAAAAGATCCCCCCCCACCCCCGCAGGCTCTGTCATCTTTCCCTGAGATATTACTAATCTTGAGTAACACCACTTATTTAAATGGGACTCATAAAACATTAATGGGGGAGTGGGATTTTAAATTTTTTAAAACACAACTTCTTTGTCAGTCCTGGACTATATGACTTACTGCTTTTCTTGCTGCTTGTCTCTGGAGATGGCGTGATCTCTGTATGAGGTGTGCTGAGTGCAAGTGGAAGTGGAGGTGGTATCACAGGGCCAGAATCTGGACTCCTAGTTACTGTGCCATCAGCAAACAGTATCTTAAAAGGAGCAAAGCAAAGTATCATGTTAATCAGCTACAAAGATATTCAGTACAGAAGATACAGTGATACATTCAGATAAGAAATAACAAAAACACGTAGGGAATCCTTGGTGTCCTCTGAGAATGGTTGTTTTCTTGCAGATGTTTTGTTACCCAACTAGGTAACATCTTCAGTGCTAGAAGGGAGTGGGGTTTGCTCTCTGTTTATATACAGTAGGCTGCTCTGTCAGTGTTAGTGCAGGGTGTTGTTTTCTCCTTGGGAGTTCCTTGATTAGGCTGTGGTTTGCTGCTTGAGTCTTTGTCTGAGTTGGCAGTTCCTTTATTAAGGTATTTTTTACCGCTTCATTGACTGGTGTTAATCCTGGTGTTAATCCCTGCTTATCTGGGTGTTGACTGCTCACAAGGAGGTGTTCTGGTCTCTGTTTCCTTCTTAGCTTTTTATTGAGTAAATGTTGTTCATCTCTGTGTGTCTGTTGATGGCTGACTTGTCTGAATACCAAGCTTCCAAAGAATTCTCTCATGCTTTTTGATTTAGCTTGGTCTAAGATGCTGAGAGTTTCCCAGTTGAAACTATGGTTGAGTCTGTCCATGTGTTGTAAGAGTAAGGAGTTTTCATCATATCTTCTGACTGCTAATTGGTGTTCATGGATGCTCTCTGCTAGTCTTCTGCCTGTCTGTCCTACATAGCGGCTGTTACAGTCCTTACTATTACTATACCATACTACTGTATGTTGTAAATGACTCCTGTTTTTCCTTCTTGGGCTACTGGGTCTTTTGGTTTACTTAAGATGCTTTGGAAGGCTTTAGTTCATTTGTGTCTATGGTGATGCCATGTGGTTGTAATAGTCTGTTGGTTGTTTCTGAGATGTTTCTGATATATGGCAGTGTTATCCTTTTCATAGCTTGTGTGGGCTGTGCTGTAGTGGGTTGAGTAGTAGTAAACAACAGCCTAATCAAGGAACTCCCAAGGAGAAAAGAACACCCCCACCACACTGACAGGGCAAGCTACTGTATATAAACAGAGAGCAAACTCCACTCCCTTCTAGCACCAAAGACCCCACAGTTCAACCCTGAGCTACATATTGGTAACATGTAAGGAACTCATGAAAATTTTATATTTGGATTAAATGTTTCTACAGATTTATATTTGTATTTGGATGAATCAGTTCTCTACTCAATAATTAAGCTTTGACAGTGGCCACATTTCACACTGAAAAATGACTGAAATTGTTTGAAAACATTAGCAAAGCACAGTAGTTTATACATGTACACATAAGCCAAGAGAGAGAAAAATATTAACACAGAAAAAACGTACCATGCAGGGACATATATTCACATACAGGTAATAGCTTGTCATTATCTGAGGTGAAGTCTACTTAATTAGGGTTTTATGATTCAGTCAGGATTAAATTCAGTAACAAAAAGTGAATCTACATTCAATGCTAAATGAACTCTGTGAATATACCTGAGTGGATCCATCTAACATATACTTTACAACAGTCCCTTGTCGGGTTATCACTCTGGATACTTCCTGCTCTAATGGTTTCCTCACTGTTTTTCGTAGCTGTGAGTGTTTTACTTTTTGTGGATAGCTTTGCCTAATAAGTATTTCAAAAGGAGATTCTTTGTCCATATTGTTATCCTCTGTTTCCATCTCAGCCTTGCTGTCACTGGCAGTCTCGTTCCTGACAGTAAGATCTGTTCCAGATTCATCACTGGCTTTGGCATTGATTGCCTTGTCTCCACTGTCTTTAGCTAGGGACTTGGGGGGCTGAGTTTGCTTTTCTCTGGCATCTTCACTTTTGATTTCATCCAACTTGACTTCACTTGATTTAGACTCATCTGTTTTGCTTTCTTCATCATCATTCTTGGCTTTCTCTCCTTTTTCTTCACCTTTTACATATCAAAACATTAATTTTATTAGTAGGTTAAAATTATTACAGTAACAATTGTATACAGAATCTTGTGGACCTCACCACTGTAACAAAATGCTAAGACTGGAAACATTAGTAAAGGTCAATACAGATACTTTTCCAAATGTATGCTTACATCTCATTGTATGAGAACTCAATCAGAGAGGAATGGCAGCAGTTCAACTGCTTTAAACATAAAACTACAGAAATCACAGAGAAACAAATGTATAATTTTAGAAGTATCACAAAAGGAGCTTCACACTTTCAGTTTACCTCCAACAGCAAATGCTTTACTCATATCTATTTTAATCCTGAAAACCAATACTTTTATCATTTAGTTTCATTAAATCTACATGTCACCAGAAATGTAAGAGAATGCCACCACATATTTTATTAGGAACAAACTCAGTTCTTCTTAGCAACAGGAATGCTACCATCAAATGAAGTCCAACTACTATTCATCATTTCCCAATCAAAAATCTGCAAAATAAAAGGTATCTAAGAAGTAGGTATCCTACTGAAAGTCTTAATTATATTTTGATGTGAGCTTACATTGATTAAATCTTCATTTAAAAGCCAGCATCAGGGAAACTGATGCATCAAAGAATGAAAACAGGGTGCCTCACATTTTAAAAAAGTTCCCCGGGCAGTTATGTAAACTGTGGGAAGATGCATACAGAGTTTCCATATGCTGTAAAAATAAAATGGATATGACATTTTTTTAATCTGCAGGGAAAACCTATCCCAGACCAGAATTCTGTCTAATATAGAAGGTAAAAAACGGGTTTTTCTTGATTCAGATATCCTCAGATACCAATTCATTCTAGTTGAATTGGGACAGAATCTCATCTAGAGCCTTAACAGAAACTGTAATGCTATTATGCCTATATCGCTGAACTAAGAACCTGACTAGATCCCAGTTCGTTATAAGTTTTCTGCTTGCCTTCAGGTTCTTTACTATAGGATATTTTCACCACTAGAGCTAATATGGCTTTTTCTTTCTTGTGTGGACTGAAAATCTTATGGCTGAGTACTCAGGAAGTAACATAAGAGTTGTCCTTTCCTGTGTGAATGGCCGTGGACAGCACTGGAGGATCCTGCATGGACATTTTATTCTTTATTTTGGCATCTTCCACAGTTTTATACCTACCCTGATGGAACAGGAAGAAGTAGCACTAGTGCCTGCCATACTGACAGGATAACACTATTAGTTACTTCATGATATCCATTTACAACAGCAAGGAGTCTGAACTGTGCTTGAACAGGTGACTCTAGGAATCATGACTGATTAATTGTATGGGTCATTCTGATTGATCTGGCATGCCTGAACATTCAAAGTTTGTGAGAAAAAAATACATACACCATGTAATTGTGATGTCTGGTAGGACTGGGCATGCCTCAAAAATGATTCAGAAGAGATGCTTCAAGGAAGCAACAATACAGTATTTCTGTAAATATACATGCATTTTTTCAGGCTTCCACATATGTCTGAAAGAAGAAGCAACTGCTTTCTATGAATCACATTAATGATGCATCTACTTTAGTGAATATATTCATTACAATAGCTAATCCTTTTTTCAAGCGGATTCAGAAGCCTGTTTTAAAGAATTGCTGTGTTTGTGTTCCAAGATACCTCGTCCAAATAATTTTCAAAGCATATACAGCTATAGAGTTGAATATTCAGGAGCACAGGCTGCCACTGAAACATGCTGGAGCGTAACTTAAAAGTCTTTTTTATCTACTGTTACCAAACCTCTTTCCTCTCCATTCTCAAATCTTAACAATCCCACATGACTTCTCTGTGATATGTAAAAGTACAAAGTTTCCCTATAGCATGAAGACCACAGCTATAGTAGGTCTGAAGAAATCAGTAGAAGTAGTACAATGACTAGTCAATTGTTCTTTTCCACTGCAAAAATTAGCATTAAAGGCTCCATTCCAGCACCGAAAAATATGTGTATATGATGCAATCCTATGTGCAAAAATTCCTGTTCCTTTGGAATTTATGATACCATCAATAATCAAGAATCCCTATTTATCACATTATTTGTTAAGCAAACTTTTAACTTAAATCTTTGACTTTTAACTTTTTAGCTTTTAAATGTTTTGATTGTCTAGTTCCATAATTATTGATAGCACAATTGCTTCTGCAAAATAATGTTTATTCACTTAATAATAGATACAACAAACCTGTGAACTTCTGGCCAAGAAAGGTAAGTACCAATCCACTGGGACAAGACACATTCAAAGTATTGAAAACACGGGCTTCAGGAACAGCTTGCGTTTGGATAGGCTTATTTCTTTCTATCTATAATAAGCAAAAGAAGCAGAAAATGCTATGTATTTAAAAGCATGTATAAATATTTCAGCTCTGTGCAATGCCTAATAGCTTTAAGGATTGATAGGTTAGCACACTAGTACATAAAATCTCTTTGAAAAGTTTTTGCCAGTTTTCTTCATCTCTGTTGTAGATCAACACAATCATTCCAGATCCCCATCCTCCAAATGTAGTTGCAGAGGGATTGCTCATTGCCCAGAGCAAATGTAAAGACTGGAATTAATTTTTCCCAGACTGGAAGTGTATAACAATTTACCACTATCGATCAGCACAATCTTGTGTTCTGGAACACAAGATCACAATGTGTTCTGGAACACATTTAAAGGACCCAGAGACCCAGCTATATAAATGTGACGAATGAATGAATGTCCTCTGTGGGTTCTTATGTTAACCTGAAACTGAAAAAGCTCTTCTTGAGTTCTGCAGATATTTCATCTCTGTCTCTGCCACCATCTGGAAGCTTCTACACTCTTTGTGACCTGCCATGGTTCCCAAAACTTACTTCACAGCAAATTACAAAAAGCTGTTGTTTCTACATGGGAACAATAATCATCAGCTCTCTTAGATGAAACAAAAAACATGAAGGAATGTCTACTCATTGTTTTTACTCTACTTCAGCTTTTTCAATAGCTGAATCTGAAAGAAAAATATTGACTTTGAAAACTGTTTAAGAGTACCAAAAGAGCTCTAGAAGAAGCTGACTTTTCTAGGTCTAGACATGACTTTTGTTCATTGAGGCTTTTGCTTATGCTTAACAAAGTAGCTAAATATGAGATCAGATAACAAATCCAGAGTAACATCCCTCTTTCAAATGGTTCTCTAAGCTAAATGAAAATAGGAGTGAAACTGCTTGGCAAATATACACAGCAGTTAGAAAAAAGATGAAAGGAACTGTAATTAATACAACTGGAAGGAGGCCAAAGTTATATTGTTTGCTGAGCACATCTAATGAGCAATGAGCAGTCATAACACTATGGCAATGGCAGTACACCTTGCTTACAGCACAGATCTGTATCTACTCAGAAATACGTCCATACCTTTTTCTCTTCTTGCACTGGAGATTCTTCAGGTGATGCAGACATTGCTAGACGGGAACTCGCTTTGGCAGATGGTAAGGATTTGGCTGATTTTTCTTTACCTGGCTTTGCCTTTCCTGTAGCAGGAACAGCAGCGGCAGAGACAGCCGAGGCAAGAAAAGTCGAAGTGGGCAAGTTTATTGAAGGGATAGACAGAACAGCTGCTAAATTAGGATCCTTTTCCTCTGTAAGAGAAAATGGGTTATATTGATGAAACAGAAGAAACATAAAATATGTGCAGCTGTTTCTAGATCAAGGGCCACACTTGTCCTTTGAGTGATACACCAGGAGCTGTACTCCAAAACAGCAGTAGATGAGGCCAGGACAAAATCTACACTTGATTTCATTTCATTTATATTTAAATGAAATGAAATGCAGTTAATATAATGGCTTCCTAGCTAAGTATTTAATCATTTACCCTCCTCTCATGTTAAAAATTTCAATTTGGGAGTAACATTTGTACTTTGGCAAACATATTGGGAAAAAAATATTTTTAATCTGTTGAAAGGCAAAAAACATTATTTAAAGCCTTACAGTGATTCTGTGTCTGTGTACTTCTTACCAGTTATAATCTGGATGCATCAGTCTAACCCTGGCCAGATACCAGGATTGGATACTCCTAGGGATTAATTCTAGTGTGGGTTGTCTAAAGGGTTTGAGGCCAAGAGCAGAGTTCTCAGAGGAACTAACTCAGGAATTAGCAGTAATTCAGAGCCATTTTTCAGGCTACTTGTGCACGCTAGGCTGGGCTGCAAAAGAACAGTACTCTTTTGAGAATTTTAGGTAGGCAGTCTGGCTCAATCAAATAGAGAAAGGACTTTGTTTCACTTGTAGCAGACATCTGAGATCAGCCACCAAACATTTTCTCACAAAAAACAGGACAGAAATACACAAAGGACTCACATTTGAATTCATCTTTTGATTCTCATTTTTTGCTTTGCCACAAATCTATTCATGAGAACAAATACAGAACAGTATTTTTAAAAATTCCCAGGAAGACCTGTGTGAAGTCTAAGTAACATCTTTGAGAACTTGCTAAAAATCCATTATGAGGTAATGCCTACTGTAAAAATTGTGTTTCAATATAGCATAATATAGAACAGGTGTGACACAGATTATACAAACTTTTTTCCTTTTCACATTTTTACCTGTTGTTTTCCCTGAAGCTCCATAACAACTAAAGGAAAGATGGATTTCATTTTCTAAGGTTGCAGAAAATGATCCAAATTTGCTCAGAGCTTTTTCTTGATTAATTGGTTTTTCTAAAATAAAGAAAAATGAATGAATATCTATGCCTGAATATTTAAGAAGTATTTGTTACCTATAGCTATTATTTCTTGATGAATTGGGCACTGATTTTTGATTCACTGACTGATAGTTTTCAAAAAAATTTAAATTAGGCAAAAAAGAAGCCCCTCCCAGTTTAAGAATGAGTTGTTCCCAAGGTCTGTCCTTAAGTCGAATTTGTATGTAAGCCAGAACAGTACTATTGTATAATAGTATATAAGTATACTGTATAATTAACTCGAACCATCGTGTACGTAACTCAAATTATTGTGTATTTCACTCAAATTTTGCTATAATAGGCTCCATCCTTAACTATGGGCACCTGTAACCCGGGCGTTCTTAACCTGCGGACTACCTGTATGTCTTCACAAAATATTGAATGAATAGAGAGCAAAATAACTATCATGACAAATACCCAAAGACAATAAAAGCTTTGGAGAGGCTGAATTAGTGTGCTGCCGTTGCTCATTTAAGAAAAATTGAGAGTATTAGTAAAGTTGCACCTAGGAGTATGCACGGTACACCCTAGATCTGGATGGTTCCAATGGAATTTGGTGTACATGCAAAGGCTCTATAAGTGAATCAGAGAAACTGTAATGAATTTTGAATATTGCAAACCAAGGGAATGCTTGCACACACACAAAGAAGTATGCATTTCTGAAGCATGTTTATGAGTAGTTAAACCATGGTTTGGTCATTTATAGTTACACAAATGATTTTTTTTTTTTAATAGCTGATTTTCACTCAGTGACCTGGCTTTATCTCTTGTTCTTCTAGGGAACCAAAACTTTCTCGTTCACTTTTACATTCTTTTAGGCTTATCTGAGGATCTATTAAATGAATGAAGAAACAGTGGTTGTCTTTTATCACCTTCACTTTAACTAAAGTTGACCCTGGAAAAAGAGAACAAATAAATAACTTGTATCAGAATGGGCAGTCATGATTCTAATGGTAAAGAATCCATATAACAACAATTACATAATAGAGATTGCTAAAACATTTACTGAAGGTCTAAGTATCCATTTTTTTCTGAAGTTAGATGTAGCTAGATATAGCTACTC
The DNA here is from genome assembly GCA_030867105.1 of Liasis olivaceus. Classification (NCBI taxonomy): domain Eukaryota; kingdom Metazoa; phylum Chordata; class Lepidosauria; order Squamata; family Pythonidae; genus Liasis; species Liasis olivaceus. The sequence continues at coordinate 161,511,018 of CM061348.1, read as the reverse complement.
TATCTATCTATCTATCTATCTATCTATCTATCTATCTATCTATCTAATTTGTCACCACCCATCATGTTAAAAAGTGACTCTGGGCTGTTTACAAAGAAGAAAAAATTAATTAAAAACACAAAAGTAGTCTTAAATAAATAATAAATAAATTCCAAGAATTGATGGTAATTGGCGAGTAGCTCAGGGAGCATCATAGTTCCTTTCCATATTAACTTATATAGTTTAATCTTTAAAATAAGATATATATATATAAGCATAATTTGCAAAACCAATGTACAAACAGAATTTTCTTCAAATAATATTTTAATTAAATATATTTGTTGCTGCATAAATATCCCCTTAGAATTCTTATATCAATAATTATTAACCACATTTGTTTAGCATATAATTTTGGTTAGTGATGTGAAATCGTTTGCCACATCTACTGGGCTATCTCTTAGTGAACTTCCTTAAATGTACACTTCTTTGCATATAATCTCTTCTAATCTACACTTTTTGTATACTTAATTACTGAGTTGAGAATTATTCCTGAGATGGACTCTGTTAACTAATGTGCCAGTTTGCAACATGATAGATTCACAGCTTAGACTGCAATGCTATACATTCTTATATCAAGGCATGTCCTATTGAACTTAGCTGGGCTTAAAATCCTATGTTATCTCACTATCAGTCCTCACCGTTTTATTCCCACAACAACTGACCAGATGCTTAAGAGAAGCCAACAAGCAGCATGAAGGTGGAAATAACATCTAGCCAGCATGGCCATTAGCCACAGAGAGCCTTATACTCCAATTAATTTAATTTCTTATTAAAGCCTCAGGGTAACATCTGTACTGTGTGACAAGTGTACAAACATGCATTTCAATATACAATAGGAAACCTTAAAGATATGCAAAAAATTACCTTTTTCAAACTTTGTTTTTTCTGCCTGGATTTGCCCTCCATCAGTAGGGAAAAGATATTGGGTAGTCCCTGAAACTTGAATGACATTCTCACCCATATTGTATCCAAGAAACTAGAACAGAAAAGTTATAGAACGATATATAATCAAGTTGAATAGAAGTAGTGGGGAAAAATGGGAAACACTAACAAATCAAATCAGGAAATATAGTTTCTCTTCCTAAATCAAGCTTTGGGGGCCCAATCCTGGGAATTAAAAAATGAAAAGAAAATCAGAAATGTGAATGGTTGCCTAATTTATTTCTGTTCTTTTTGCAGAACAGTAGAATTCCACATTGGTTTAGGCCAGGAACGGGCAATCCTTGGGGTCCTCAAGCAAGACAGAAAAACACAAGTGACACTTTTCAGGCTGAAAGGGTTTGCCTACTTATGAACTAGGTCTTGCTTCAGGGGCCTTTCCTGGCAGGATGCTCCTTCTTAAAGACTTTAAGTTTGGGAGCAAAGCCTTGACTACCTTCTTGACTACTGTAATGTGCTCAGCTAGGCTTCTAACTGATGCTAGATACAGGAATCATATGATGTCTCCGGTGAAAAATCTGCAGCAGTTGCCAATGCACTATCAGGCCTTTTTCTGTTACCCCAGAAAGTAGATGGTGCTAGATGAGTCTGGGAAAAAAACCTCTGAAACATCTCTGCAATGCAGTAGTGCCATGAATGTTTGACCTGTACCATATAACAGCAGATAAGGTGAAGAAAATGCATGTCTAAACTATTGCTCTTTTTGCTGGATACATCATCCCCATCCACCAAACTGTTTCCTTTGTGGCACAGAATAAAAGAGAGATCACCTGGTGTCCTACTTTCCATTTTTATCCTGCTACTGTTATGTACATAAAAGGATTAAAGCCAAAATAACCAAATGTGCATATCTATCTCCCTCCAAGACTGTACAAGCTAATTATTATTTCAATGACTGAAAAGTTCTGTGCCTTTTGATACATATAAAGATAGACACAGATAACGTAGTCTGTTGATATTAACTCCTCTGTCCTTTTAAAAAAATAATTTGCCTGTTACTCACATCTCTCTCTCTCCCTGCTTTTTGCCTGCCTTTTGTCTCATTTTTCCCAGCTGTTTTTGATATTTGCTGGTGTTTAATAAATAAACATTAAGCTATATTTTTGCTAGCTGAAGAGAATAGTGTGTGTGCTTGCTCTGATCTGGATATAAGGATAGACTGGGAGTGTGGAGGAAAAAAATATCCCCAGTGCAACCCTGCTCCATCATAAGACCTGTGGTCATGCGACCCAGCTCAGAGCATATGCAGCATACTTCGTGATATCAAGTGCATACATACATCCAAACGCTCACATGTGCAACACAAGGGAGAAACAGAAACATACACAAACACAAAAATGCAACATGTGACTCTGTTACACAGAAGAAAATGCAGAGACCCCTCCTATGGTCACTGCTGATAAAGGAGTTGGAAAGAATTCCAGAAGCCATGCTGTGCATGCTTTCCCAAATTCGTTTAAATGTAGCATCTAAAATAAGTACCTTAAACATCTGCTTACCTATTTTTCCTTTGAACCCTCCCAGCCTCCCAGACCCAACCAGAATCTTCAACCACCTCCCTCCAGTGATACCACCATATCAACATACTCCTGCAACTCTAGATGGATGACTTTCTTTTAGAAAAAAGCTTTGATTAAAATTTCCTTCCAGGAAATTTACAAAATCTAAGGACTGAACAAACAAATAACAAAAATAGTACAAAACAAGTAATAAAGGGTCCCAAATTGTGGCTGACATTTCCTAAATATTGCTGGCAATTAACTAAAGCCAACCTAGCCCTAAAAAAAATCTAAATAAAGGTCTGTGCAGGCACGGCATCTATTACGGGAAATTTATAGGGATGACAAAGAAGACCGTACCAGAGCATTGCTGGGGCACAACTACATTGACTGTGTAAGAAAATCCAGGCTTCAGACAAAATGTGGAAGCACTGGAGACTTCTTGAAAAATGCAGCCTATTACTGAATCTTGCAAGGGTGCAGCCAATTACTGGAATTATTTCCAACAACTTCTGCAGTCATTAACTGATTCACCTCATAGCCTTTCTCTGCAGGCAAAGGAGGAATACTTTGTTTACTATGTTTCTGCAACTTGGTCTGATCTTCAGCTTCTGGCAACGTTTCTGGTGATTTAGTTGGTGATTTTGTTTTATCTTTGGAACCCTTCTTCTTGGATGCTTTTGTTTCTTCAGGAATGGGTGGCTCTTTACCCTGGCCTTTCTTTTTCCCATCGGATTTTTCCTTCTTCTCTGCTTTTTTTAGTTCTTTTAAGCGTTCTTCCTCCAACAACCTCTCCTGCTCTTCCTTCCAAGCCTACAGAAACAAGAAAGCTCAGAGTCAGACCTAACATGAAATGTGGCTTTTATCATAAGAAAACACAGGCAAGCCATTTGAGTCTCGGCCCCAGCAATTTGATCCACTACTGAATTGTTTTATTTAATTGTCTTTATTTTTCTCTTTAGAAAAGTCGCTATTTTAGGCAACTGTAGCAACCAACATGATTATTTGCTTGTAAAACATTGCCAGTAGATGGTGGGTAGGTGATTTAGACATAAATATTATATGTATTATTATACATCACAGCAATATTATGATCATCCAACAACTGCTGTTGCTAGTTTAATATATTAATTTGGACACATTATTATATCAGCTACATAAATAGAGGAATCAGTAGTATTTAAGTTACCTTGAGAGAATCATCTCTGACAAATATATTTTTTTCCTTCTCAACTACAGGCTCTGGCGTAACTTCTACTTTACTTTTGGAAGAACCTTTGAGAATTGAGAGAGCATAAAGATTGTAACTATACCATAAAAATATAAGAATTATATATAAATTGCTCTTGGTATAAAGTAATCCCGAGTATTAAATATTTTATGTAAGTAAAAATCTGAATCTGTGTAGGAAGACATTTTCAATGAAATCCAACAGTAAGTTTCTCCTCACAGAAGCACTTTCCACTGATGGAAACAGAAATTTCCATTTTTCCACTCTGGCCTAAAAATTGGCTTCAGAATAGATGGGAAAGTTAAACAGATCTGTCTCTTTTCATGCCTGACAACTGCAAGTTGTTTTCACGTATGAAAAAGTAAAGCTGAGTTAGGTAGCAGTATGTAGCTGAACTTGGCTGATCTCAAAAAAGCTAAATATGCCCATACCTGTTTAGTACTTGGATGGGAGACTACCAAGAAATACCAGGAAAGTAACCAGGTTAGGAAAAACATCTCAGAAGTTAGCAATAACAAACAACTTCCATATTCATGTAAACAAAAAAGCAAGCAAATAAAAAAAACCCCTAATGTCAAGCTTTCATAAAAAAAGGCAAAAAACACCCTGTGTTGGCTGGTTTGCTTGCTGAAGTTTTGTGTATATGTACTTTGCATGTTCTTGAGGGTTGATGTTGAGCTCAGTGGTGCATTTCAGAAACTGGAAAGATTCATCCGTGCTGGTTTGGTTGCTGGTTACGTAGTATTTTTGTTTGGCTAATGAACTATAAACTAGACTAGGAAATTAAAAAAAAAAAAAGACTACTGGGAAGAAGGCAACGGCAAACTACCCCTAAAGTCCATGAAGTTACCATGAGCTGAGCTCAGTCTGAAGGAGCTGAAGATGCCAATATATTCTGTTGGCAGTACCTGGCCAAATAAGTTATAATAAAAGTGGATGGTGTTGGTTTTTGTGTTGTTGTAGTATTAATGAGTGCTACTCATACAGTTAAGGAGAGTAGCTCTTTTTGCGGAGGGGGGGGGCAGAAGCTAGCACAGTGACCTGACCCCATGCAGTGTTCAGGAACATTTAAAGAAACTCCACAGCACAGAAACGCTGGGACTGCCCAAACAGAGGCACTAGTGCTATTCACACAATTTAAGAGGATTAGCTCTTTTTTGACCTATGTGCTAAGTACAGAGCTTCACAGTGAGAACAGAGACTTCAGTCACAGCTACCTGGAATGGTAGGTGGGTCTGTCAGTCTGTCTGTCTATATATGCGTGTGTGTGTGTGTATTCATTTTTTAAAAAAGAAAATGGTTCCTTTTGCCAATATTTCTGCAAAATTAATTGGCCCATAACCCATCAGCATGGATTGCCATGCTCCTTACTGCCATGGCCCTGGGGTAAAAATACAAAGGAGCAACAGCTCATACAGAGTACCCATTGTTTCCTATGGCCAGAACACACACAAAAAATCTAGTTTTGTTTCCACAGAACAATGAAGCTATTTGCAGTTTTTCTCCATTACATTGCAGCCCATTTGGGACATCTGGATGGAAAGTTCTGAGTGGGGCGCCTGGTTCCAAACTGAAACAGATCTGGTTGGCTGTGTCATAGAGACCACTAGATTATACCATAAAAATACTTACTTTTCGATTTCTTTGAGACAGCCCCTTTTTTGCCAGGAGGTGGAGGCTTGACCTCTTCAGGTTTCTCCATCATCTCTTTAGCTAATCTAAGTGCTTCCAGTTCCTTAGCCATTTTTTCTTCCTGGTATTTGGTTTCTTCTATCAGTATCCATTCATCGATGGAGCCAGCCACCAATTCCAGATAAGTCCTGGAAAATTTTTTACTGTTATCAATCAGAACACTGACTGAACACTTTTTGCATTATTAAATATTTCTGCAATAGTAATACTGCAATAAAAATATTACAAATGCATATTAAATTGCAAATAGCTCTCAATGGCTGTCAAAATATTGGCAGCCTTTAGGATAAGTTGGCAGCTGCTATAGGGTAATAAAAACAAAAGAGAAAATTTCAGTCTAACTGACTGAAGCAGTAGTAGGACAAGGATGTTTTAATTAGATGTATACAAGGGACAACGAGTTGCTGACGAGAGGGCGGCCTTAGTCATTGAAATTATACATAAATAAATGGATGCTTTCTGAGTAGCATATTCAGTTCATTAGGGCCCACCCAGATTCAAAGAAAAATTGCAGATGAACATTAAGTAAAGCCTCCACTTCCAAAGTACACCTTTGAATTTACAAGTATAGGATAAAATACAGGTAGACCTCTCTTACTGACTGTCTCGTTCAGTGACCATTTGAAGTTACAACAGTGTGGAAAAAATAACTTTACTACCAATGCCCGCATTTATGACCTTTGCAGTGTCCCTCAGTCATGCAATCACCATTACAGTCAGTATGTGTTGCCCTGTGCCTGGCCTGTTTTTCTCCCCCACCCCCCACCGCAGAGCAGAGAGATTGGAGAGGAAAGGATTACAAGAAAATAAGCAGGCACACAATGGAAAACACACCAGGCTGTTTGCATAGCACACTTGCTGCTCCCAGATAGTGCATTCCTTTTGATGTGTATTCCCCATTGTGTGCTTGCTTACTTTGCACTCTCATCCTCTCCAATGAATGTAAATACAAACATTAATTCCCTTCTTGCTAATTATGCCAGTGCTGGGGTGAGCATTCCAAAGGGTGGGGGAATGGGGGAAAAAGGGAAGCTGAAGTAAAATGTTTAAGAGGCAAACAAAAGCCGAAGATGTAAAACTGATGACTATAGTCTTCTCAGTTTCAGGTAGGAGCTGCAAGCCAGCTATCCCAGTGCCAGGGTGAGCATTCTAAAGGGCGGGGAGTGGGAAAAAGGAAAGCACAGTTGCAGTCACATGATTTCCCACTCAGCGACTGCTTCGCATAATGACACAGCTGCTGGTCCCAATTGTGGTCACTAAACAAGGACTACCTGTAGTGCTCCTGGAAAACATGGGGTGAAATTGTATTACTCAGTTTAATTAATTGGGCTAATATAGATAATCCTCAGTTAACTATGGTAATTGGGACCAGAATTTCCATCGCTAAGTGATGCGGTCATAAAGCACGATATCATAAAGGGCATTCCCCATTGCCATTGTTAAGCGATTACCGCAGGTTGTTAAGCAAGGACCTCCAGGCAGTGGGCGGCTCCCAAGCAGGCTGGTGAGCATGAGCACAGCTGGCTTGGGGGGTGGGTGCAGCTGGGAGTGGGAGGGTCCACTGCCCCTGCTGCCTCCAACTGACCCTTGCCCCTTCTTCCTCCTGCTGCTGACGAGGCACACCTAGCTGGCTCTTCACAAGGCAGCTACTGGCCATGCGAGGCCTTCTGAAGCCTTGTGAGAAGGCTATGTGCAGCCTTCTCACGAGGCCTCAGGAAGACCGCAGGAAGGGCCAGGACGGTCACACCTTGTCAGCATCAGGAGGAAGAAGACAGCAACGGTCAGTTGGGGTGGCAGGGGCAGTGGAGCACAGGGGGCAGGGGTGACAGAGCACAGGGGGTCAGGGGCAGCAGAGTGCAGGGCAGCCAAAAGGGCAGAGATGGGGAGAGATAGGTGGGTGGGGGGAAGTTGAAGCTCACCCTGTGATCATAAATGTGGGCGAGCTGCCAAGTGCTTGAATTTTGATCACATGACCATGGGGGTGCTGCAGCAATGGCCACAACATCGAGGACCAGGTGTAAGTGCCATTTGTTCAGCACCGTCATAACTTCAAACAGTTGCTGAACGAATGGTTAAGTGAGGACTACCTGTACTGTTCTAGCTATACATCAGGTGGGAGAGCAACCAGCAGTTCTACAGATGCGTTCAGCCTTCAGTTGAATTTCTAAAGTTAAAACATTCATCAGTGCTATGACCTGTATATCCACATCTATTTATACCAAACGGCCTGGTACTTCAGTCACATGTAAATGATTATACTGCATACTTTCCAAAAGAGACTGTGAATCTATTGCCATTTCCACTACTTCCACTTTAATTTCTTCTGTTCCACATATGACCAGAAACCATGTGGGGTCAGAGGGGTAGTGACCGTGGTAGAGGTGTGGACACTCAATCCATTTATTGTGCAGGGGGGCTTCTGGAGGAAGAAACGGCAAACTGTAGATAGCTCCGTGAAAAGCAGAGCTGATGACAGCAGCTAAAAATGTAGAGCCGGTGAGTAGATTGGCTCTTTGAACCTCTCTGGACAAAGAGAGGACGGGAGATCGCTCACAAGTGCTCCAGACAGTTGCTCCTCACAAGGAGACCACAAGACAGTGGTCTCTGGCAGGTTTTGAGCACTGGGAGACGAAGGAATAGCCATCTTGCTCAAACTGTGGTTGGCGCCTTTAAAAGGACACTAAGTTCGCATACTTCCTTTTCTAATCACATTCAGAAATTGTTTATTAAGTACTTTTCATCTATTAGAAACCTTTGGATCGAAAAGTCTAAAAACACCGGGTGAGTCTGCCTTCAGTCCTTAATGAAAGAAAATTTTAACTACAAGCTTAAGAACTGATTTTTTAAAAAAATAAACAACAAAAAACTAATTAAGACTTTGGTTTTAGAAAATCATAAATAGATTAAGAGTCCAGAGAAATTTGAAATAAGATTTTGGAATTAATTATAAAGAATCCTTCCCATGGGAAAGTTGATTTGTTTTGAATTTTTTCTACAAAATAAGAGATAAATAATTTTAAAAATTGGAGACTAGAGGGAACTAAAAATTTTAATTATAGGAGAAGAATACAGAAACCTGATTAACAACTACAGAATGATACAAAATATTGGCAATACTGAAGGACATTTTTGAAAAATGCAATCAGAAGTTAATATCAACAATGTCAATAGCAATGTTTGTTTCTATGGCTAGATTATGCCCAAAAAATGTTTTGGAAGAAATGGTAGAAGAGGATCAAGTTTTTTCTGACAAGACAGAGACTGAGTTGGCACTGAAAGTGGATCTGCAAATGACAGGCTACAAGAATGACATGGAAAAAGATGTTTCCTTGGGCATACAAAAGAAATCAGTTGATGCTTTAAAAATCAAAAGGGAATTACAAATAATAAACCAAGAGAGTGACCTGGATAATTCTTTTATATTGGATTTACAAAAGAGGTTTGTTAAAGCTTGGATGTATCTTGTGAGAAGGGATAAAAAAAAATGAAAAGAAATCAAGTTATATGACATTATTTGAATGGACTAAAGATTAAGATTGTTAGATGTAAAAGGAAGGAATATAAAGTTGGTTTATTTGATCCAGGTTAAAATAGATACGTTGTTATCTCTGGTAACCCTTAATGGACTTTTGTAGACATCAGGACTGAACTTACAATGCTTTATGGATTTGTTTATAGATAAGAGATGGGATGTGGGAAGGAGATAATTTGTTGTATTTTAAGAGGTGAAAAGTTACTAAAATTGTTTATACTTGTTGTGATGAAGGTGGGAAGTCACTTCTTTATATATTTCTTTTCTTTTTCTTTACTATATTCTTATTTTTTGTTTCTTTTCTGTTTCTCTATTTTTCCCTTTTTTTCTTTTCTACACCTTCTACTTTTTCTTTTTATTCTTTTATTTTTTTCAGTTTGTAGTAGTTCTTACTGTTGTAATTATAAACTTTAATAAAATTACCATTAAAAAAAACTTTTAGTAATTTCCCTTGTGTCGTTCTAATATCTTTCTCAGAGGTTCTGTCCTTTTGTAGACAAATTATTCCTTTCCAGTCCCCATTAAACACCAATTTTCATATGGTAAGTCCATTAATTTATCCATAAGTCCTTTGTAAATAGTAACTTTGTCTTCATTTGGAGCATAAATTCCTATTATCAAAGTCTTGGCCCCATGCAAAGTAGCTTTCACCCCGCAACATCCACCTTCTGAAAATGGCAAAATACAGTTTGAATCAATAGTATTTTCTTCTCATATTCACATTGTTATCAGTATGTAGAAATGCATGTTGTTTTAACTTTCACAGACTTAGAACAGTCTATTATATAGATATTACATAAACATGGACACACACCACTTACATTAATAGTCCTATGTGAAATTTGGTATTCAAAATTTCCAGCACATTAGGAGTGTGAAATTGTTAAAATATATTATCTATTTCACTCTTTTTTGAAATTCAAAAAGATGATGGTTGAATCTCATTGGATGTTGCCTATTGTGCAGGGATTGTTGTTACATAAAAGCAGTTTTGTATTGCTAACTATTAAATTCTACAAATATTTTACCAATAATGATAGTAAAGTGCCACTAGTCATTTATCATCAATGAATCATTATAACTCATATCATAACTCATTCAGTCTCCCTTTCCATGTAGTAAGAGGATAGTATTTAAAGTCCATTTTACCTGAACCCAACATCAGAATGCAGTGAAACGTCCCAGGACTCGTAGAATTGATGTCGTTGGTTCATAGGATTATGAAGGACTATCAGCAAAGAGTTATCTTGAGTATGATAATAGGAATCAATGCACCTATAATGTTGAGTTGCATTGTGAAGGACCTGTTAACAAAAGAAGAATACAACTCTGTTCTTGTTAAGAGACTGTCTGTAGAGGTGATGGACAAAAAGGACAGTGTGTACTGTTTATTTATTTGTACCAACTGATTTATAGACAACTTATATCTGTATTTATAGACAACTTATACAGATAGAAGTTGTCTATAAATCAGTTGTGATAATTGTATAAGTTGTCTATACACAATTTGTGTAATACAAACTGTGAAGTGTTTAACAATAAATGAATAATAAAAATGCAAAATGTAAATGATTGTATAAAATAATAGAGAATATAAAAATAACATTTAATTTGAAAAAAAATGAGGAAGAGAAACAAAACTAAAGCAAGAGATATAGCATTTAAAATAAGAAAGGCTTAAGTGAAGACATATAGTCATGTGAAAAAGTAAGTACATCCCATGTAAAGCTTTTTTTTTAACATATGTACATATATCAATATTTTATCTTTATTCAAACAGTATATAAAGGTGATTAAACTGAACAAAAAAAAAACTATGAAAAATTAACTCCGTATCAAAAATTGATTCAACAACAAATTAACAGATATACCATTTCCTTCTGTGGAAAAAGTAAGTACACCCTTGGTTGTAATACCTGGTATTGTCCCCTTTGGCAGAAACAACCTCAAGTAGGCATTTCTTATAACTGTCTACCATTCTCTGACATTGACTGAAAGGAATTTTTTCCCACTCCTCCACACAGAATTTTTTTTTCCGCTGTGCGATGTTTGTGGGATTTCTTGCATGCACAGCCCCCAGCATCTCACTGGGATTTAGATCTAGGCTTTGAGTTAGCCATTCCAACCCCGCCCCCTAATTTCTTTTTTTTTAGCGATTTCTTGGTGGATTTACTGGAATGTTTAGGTCATTGTCATGTTCCAAGGTCCACTTTTGGTTGAATTTCAATCTTCTGACAGATGGTTTCACATTATCTTCAAGCACCTATTATCTTCAAGTGGATTCTGTGATGGTGAGTTGCCCAGGCCCTGATGCAGCCCCAAACCATAACATTTCCATCACTATGCTTTAGGGTTGGTATCAGGTTCTTCTGGTGAAATGCTGTCTTTGGTTTTTGTCAAACATGTTTTCTGGTACTATAGCAAAATATCTTTGCGTCGTCTATCCACAGCACATTGTTCCTTAAGTCCTGGTCTTTGCCTAGGTGTTCATGAGCAAACTTTAGTCTTGTCCAGATATTCTTTCTGGATAGCACATTTCCTCCTGGCATACCTCCCATGTAGATCTAATTTGGGCAGCTCCTTTCTAATGGTAGCCTCATACACTTTTACATCAATAGTGGCAAGAGTTACCTGTAGGTCATGTGATGAAATTCTGGGGTTCCTAGAGACTTCTTTCAGCATCTTGCATTTTGCTCTGAGGCTGAACTTGCTGGGACAGCCTGGCCAAATTGGCAGTTGCTTGAAATCTTCTTCACTTGAAGATAATGTTCTAGACAATGGAATGACTGATGTCCAATTGTTTGATGATCTTTTCAAATCCCTACCCAGACTCACAGGCATCTCTATCCTTCTTTCTGAAGGCCTCAGAGAGCTCTTTTGGTCTAAACATGGTGATAGTACACCCTTCAATAAGAGCAAATGAAACTAAATATCTGAGGTTTCAGTAAGACAGGTTCCTCCCAGATCCTCTCAAACAATGTTCTAATCATTTGCACCTCATCTGGTGTGCCTTATTCTAATTTGAGGTAGTGATAAATTTAGATAGGTGTACTTACTTTTTCCATGTGAAATCTGCATTCATGTTTATTTAAATTACACAATGTAATGCAAATGGTACATGATATTTGTTATATTATATCCCCTTTATCTATCAATATTGTTGAAATGAAGATCAAATATATGTTGAAATATGTTGAAAAAGTCAAACATTTCAGTGGGGTGTACTTTTTCACCTGATTGTAAGAGCAATTGACTTATGAATTTCAGGACTGGGCATATTCCAGAGTAAGGACATCACCACTGAGGAGGCCCAGCTGAGAGTAAGCACAAGATGGTTATCTGCAATTTTCAACATAACACAGGGGGGGACACACTCATGGGTTATTCTAGTAATGGACTGGTCTGTAATGGCAAAGGTGACCTGTTAGTATGTAAAGAGCAAAATCTTGAAACTGATTCAATTGCAGTTATTTCAGCACTGATGTAACATATACGCACAGCCAGGTGTCCTACACAACATCCTGACTACCTCTTCCTGTACTTGAACATTGACATGTAGCATTCAACCAGAATGTAAAGCTACCAGTGTGCGATCCATAGTAGTTAGGCTATCCCTGTTCAGGAAAGATACAGGTGAAACTCGAAAAATTAGAATATCGTGCAAATGTTCATTTATGTCAGTATGGCAACTCAAAAGGTGAAACCAATATATGAGATAGACGCATTACATGCAAAGCGAGATATGTCAAGCCTTACTTTGGTATAATTGTGATGATTATGGCGTACAGCTTATGAAAACCCCAAATTCACAATCTCAGAAAATTAGAATATTACATGACATCAATAACACAAGGATTGGAAACAGAACAATATCGGACCTCTGCAAAGTATAAGCATGCATATGTACTCAGTACTTGGTTTGGGCCTCTTTTGCAGCAATGACTGCCGCAATGCGGCGTGGCATGGATGCTATCAGCCTGTGGCACTGCTGAGGTGTTATGGAAGACCAGGATGCTTCAATAGCGGCCTTCAGCTCTGCCGCATTGTTTGGTCTCATGTCCTTCATCTTTCTCTTGGCAATGCCCCATAGATTCTCTATGGGGTTCAGGTCAGGCGAGTTTGCTGGCCAATCAAGCACAGTAATCCCATGGTCATTGAACCAGGTTTTGGTACTTTTGGCAGTGTGGGCAGGTGCCAAGTCCTGCTGGAAAATGAAGTCAGCATCCCCATACTGCTCGTCTGCGGAAGGAAGCATGAAGTGCTCCAAAATCTCCTGGTAGACGGCTGCGTTGACCCTGGACTTAATGAAGCACAGTGGACCAACACCAGCAGATGACATGGCTCCCCAGATCAACACAGACTGTGGAAACTTCACCCTGGACTTCAAGCATCGTGCATTGTGTGCCTCTCCATTCTTCCTCCAGACTCTGGGTCCTTGGTTCCCAAATGAGATGCAAAAGTTGCTCTCATCAGAAAAGAGGACTTTGGACCACTGGGCAACAGACCAGTTCTTTTTGTCTGTAGCCCAGGTAAGACGCTTCTGACGTCGTTTGTTGTTCAGGAGCGGCTTGACAAAAGGAATACGACATTTGAAGCCCATGTCCAGGATCCATCTGTATGTGGTGGCTCTTGATGCACTAACTCCAGCTTCAGTCCACTCCTTGTGAAAGTCCCCAACACTTTTGAATGGCCTTTTCTTGACAAGCCTCTCCAGGCTGCGGTCATCCCTGCTGCTTGTGCACCTTTTTCTACCACACTTTTCCCTTCCACATAACCTTCTATTGATGTGCTTTGATACAGCACTTTGGGAACATCCAACTTCTTTTGCAATTACCTTTTGGGGCTTTCCCTCCTTATGGAGGGTCTCAATGATGGTTTTCTGCACAACTGTCAGGTCAGCAGTCTTTCCCATGCTTGTGATTCCTACTGAACCAGCCTGAGAGACCATTTAAAGGCTCAGGAACCCTTTGCAGGTGTTATGGATTTATTAGCTGATTAGAGTGGGACACTTTGAGCCTAGAATATTGAACCTTTTCACACTATTCTAATTTTCTGAGATTGTGAATTTGGGGTTTTCATAAGCTGTACGCCATAATCATCACAATTATACCAAAGTAAGGCTTGACATATCTTGCTTTGCATGTAATGCGTCTATCTCATATATTGGTTTCACCTTTTGAGTTGCCATACTGACATAAATGAACATTTGCACGATATTCTAATTTTTCGAGTTTCACCTGTAATTCAGCAATCAAAACTTTGATGACACGGAAGAATCTAGAAGCACTCCTAAATTATGTACCAGTTCTTTCTAACAGAGTGCAACTCTAGCAAAGTCCCCAATTTCTGCCCCAAGAATTACCATTCTGATGATCTTCAGCATTCATTTCATTTACTGTCCCTCATCCACTTCACCACTGTGCCAAACCAGGCATCGTTCAGAACATGCACAGGTTCTCCTATTTCAGATGTGGAAAAGTACAGCTGCATATAAGCAGCATATTGAGGACTTTCAGCTTCAGAACTCCTGACCTTCCCCATATATATATTTTAGACAAAATAGTGTCTTGAGATAGCTGGCACAGCTATTAAGATATTATAGAGATTAAGGAAGATTGCCTTGACAGAGATTTGCAAGATCTGTTGCCAAGGCGACAAGGGGTAAAACAATTTTTAAAGTCCAGGTAACGTTTGGAAGTAGCTCAGACAGACACCTCCCTAATTCACTGAATTATAAAATGGAACAGGAGATACACCAAAATCAGACTTGTAAGATTCTGTTATTATAGCCAATCCCAATAAAAATAGTTTTAGCCTTCCAGTGAAGTTGATTAGGTCTGGTCTACCTAGTGGGACTGACAGAATGCTACTCTGTAAACCCTTCCACACAAATAGGAGCAGAACCACTGTACACAGTGCTCCCAACTCAAATGCAATTAAACTATCCAGGAAGATACCATAGTCAATGCTATCAAAAGTACTGAGAAATCAAACAGGATCAATGTACCTCCTCTATCTCTCCTGTAGAAAGCCATCTGTCAGGTTGACCATGGTTCATTTTGACACAAAATCCAGAAATATTCTAGAATGATAATTGTGTCCTTGAAAAATATCTATAGCTACACAAAGAACACCCTCTCAAGTAATTGTCCTCAGATCAATATCAACTTCCGGTGGCTATATGTATATATCTGTGCAGTCTTCTTAGCAAATATAGGGAGGTGGATTGCCACTATCTTCTTACAGGATGTTTTCTTCACTTCCCAGTCGAGTTTACAGTCTTGGAATTTCCTGGTGATCTCCCACTGAACTACTAAACAGGTCTCATCTGGTTTAGCTTCTCTGAGATCAGCCAAAGTTGGCTAGGCACCATCCATAAGCCCTCCCAAGTACCTCCCCCACCCCCAAATAACACTATCTGGGACTGAGCAAAGTAACTTGACATATGTTCCAGGGAAAGATTTTTCAGCAGTGGGCACTTTATTATTTAAAGTTTGCAGTATCATCCCACCATGTAAAGACACAGTCACTGTTCTCAGGATCTAGCTAATAACCCCTTGACTTCCTCAAATAAGCCAAGATGAGCATGAGTGAGAGAGAATAGGTGGTAGGCCAAATAACTATAAGCACCTTGTCATGTCCTCAGACCCCCAAAATTGAAAGTAATCCCATAATATTAGAATGTGTGGTGCACTGGAGACCTCTATACAGACTGCAACAGAAGCACCATTCAGGTCAGCATGATTAGTTATTTTATCCTCAGTGTGCCATAGTAGGTACACAAGAGAGTTTTCTACAATATCCACTTAGACTCTATAAAGAGACTTTTAGAGGATATCTACATATAATTCTGTACTGACATTCTGTTAGTACTCTCTTTGTGTGTAGCTACTGCTATTCTACACATCCGGTAGACACCAAGATTGGAAAAGACATATGTATGTCCTCAGTACTATGCACAAGCAGTATTCACACACTGTACAAAGCCATGGTTTGTTTTAAACATATTTTGTTAACTAAAACACAATTTGCTGGTCTCATATGACACAATAAGCCAAATCAAGCAAGCTTATGACAGTCCAGATTTGTGGACTTCAACTCTCATAATTCCTCTCAGGAATCTACTGTATATGAATCTACTGTAGCTATTGTTTCTTCAGTGTTTTTGCCACTGTGCTTTGAAAAGACACCCTACTTTGCTCAGAATCCATTCTTTAGCATAGTCTTTTCAGAACCACTCATCCTTTACTTCTTACTGATTTTCCTCCATCCTGCCTTAATCCTATATATTCCTATCAGGAAATAATTTCAAATGAATTCAGTGAGACTTTCTTCAGTGTATGCATAGGATTGTTCTGTTAAGATACTAATTTTGGTCACATGTCTCCTTCTGTCACTGACATTTAAACAAAGGGCATGCCCACTGGGAAAACTAGATTTCCAAGGCTCCTTTTCACCTAAAACACTACTGTAATAGCATCTATAGCCCCCATCAACCACCAGTCAGTTAGAAAGATAGGATGGCAATATGCAAGTGGTGAGCCGGTTAACTTGCAGGGTATTATAGTCACCTCAGGATGTTACCAAACATTTCAAGGATCAATAGGGCATCACTGAACATTACAGGAGACTGACAGAACAGGAATTTAAAAGCCTGCTTTCTGCTAATACAGTAATGTTGAAAACAGAAACCCAGACCAATTTTCCAAAAATCTATGTTAAGCATGCCCTGTGCAAGAGTGTTATCTAAATGAGGCAACAATTTAAAGTTACCTGGAAGAGGAGTTGTGGTTGAAAATGTTCAGCAAGACTCCAGTCTTTCAAACACCGCTGCTGGCTCTTCTGGATGGCTGAAAATTCTGTCTCCACATCAACCTGATG
Organism: Liasis olivaceus; assembly: GCA_030867105.1. Lineage (NCBI taxonomy): Eukaryota > Metazoa > Chordata > Lepidosauria > Squamata > Pythonidae > Liasis > Liasis olivaceus. The sequence goes on along the minus strand of CM061348.1, from coordinate 161,494,205 downwards.
AAAGAATAGATAACATTTGGCTCATTTAATAAAGGTTGTGGTGGAGAGGAGAAAAAAAAACTGCAAAGGCTTCTTTTCTAGCTTGAGAATCATATTCATTTTAAATTGATCAGCTGAAAACCTATGCACTTCTACACTATCATATACATCTAGCATTTGCATATTCAACACATTCTTATTTTCTGTAAAATAACCCCTTTCTTCATTAAAACATGCAAAGTCTTCTGGGTATGAAGCTGCCATTAAAAACAGAAGAAGAAATAGAATGTATCACTGCTTTCCTACAAATGTTAGCATTCAACCAGTACTGTCTAGAAAGTACAATAGTGCTCTCTTCACTTCCAATATTCTGGATTTATTAGGGATATGCAGACAATTCTAAAAGTAATTTTTTTTAAATTGTCTCAATAAGAACATGTGTATTCAAAAGTTTATTTGGCACGAAAGAAGCTGAAAGAAGCCCTGGAGATGAATTTCTTAAATTCAGTTTTAGGAAATAGTCTAATCTCAATGCCTCAATTTGATGTTGTTTGTCCTGTTATTAGTCTAGTGGTACACCATGCTTCTAGAAATGAAGTAAAACATTTACATGTTTTAGACAGTATTTATATGACATCTATTTTACTTTTAATCATTAAAGCAATCCCAAAGTGTGGTTACATTAAATATGTTTTAGGGCTACCAACATTTTTCTTCTTCTCACTATAATTCTCCATACAGAAGCTAAATTACTTTTTTATCAGATATTATTTTTTAAAAAATTGTTAGCAGCTTTGTATACCCTCTGGGTAGAAAGCAAGTTATAATACAATCATATGACTAACTTGATATGCTGAGAGGTTGGAAGGATCTTTGTTGCCATCATTTTTACATTACATTACACCATCTCTCAAGTGTAATTAATGCCTAATTTGAAATTCAGCCCATAATTTTTTTCCCATTTTTCCTACACTGGGAAACTTTAGGATGATTCAAATTAAAACACATTACATTTCAGGTCAGTTACTTCATGATGAAGCAATTCAACCACTTATTTCCATTTTGCCATAGCACATAAAGCACTAAACTACATGTGAGATGAAGGAAGAATATTTATAATTTTCTATCAGCACAGGAATTTTTAAGGGGCTATTTGTTTTATTAATTAGCATCCATGCTTAAATTAGAAAGTGCTCTAAGAAAGGATGTTCCTCTTCCTCTGTTGCTCTTTCTTCAGTTCCAGTCATCTAATAATGGACTAGTACCAGGGTTTAAATTCACACGTGACTATAGAACTCACTGGATAATTTTGGACTATTCACTCTCAGCCCAATTTATCTCTTATATTGCATACTTACCATTTAAAAATTAGAGGACAGTATTTAGGACAACCTCTCAGAGCTATAAATGCAGTAAATAATCACAACAGTAATATCAGATCTATATTTATGGAAGGAGAAAATGCTTAACCTATTTTCCTTCCTCCTTTACTACCAATGAAGCAAATAACAGCACTTAAAAAGGAAGTTCAGTTGTAAAAATGGCAGCAGAGAAAATGTTAGAGATCCTCTTTCAAAGCATCACTTTCTCAATCTTCAAAGCAGCACGTAGAGATGCTTATTAGTTTAGAAAAGAATGGGAAGATGATTGATTTTGCTTAACATGTCAAGTACAAGTTGAAAAAAGGTCATTGGAGTTCTTTAAGTAGTCATCTGCATATTCACAAACATTATGTACCTGTACTGAATCTATTCAGAATCTTTTAGCGCTTACAGAATTATAGAACTTATCTTCTCTGCATATCACACACATCATTAGGTGCAGTTCATGCTGATCCTTCTCAATTTCTGAGACCAGGACAACAGAACTTGAGAAGGAATGCTCAAGTCATCTGACACTAAGCAAGGTAGGAAGATGGGTTGTGTTAATTCATAGAGGACTGCCAGCTCTTCTTCATATGGACTCTGGAATTACTACACATGGGTTAATAGTTAGCTTTCTATCTGGAAGAAGGATTATGACGCTGAAAGTTGCCGGCCAGAAATGGCTGATGGCTTCGGCGGTTTGAGTCCAGCCTTCACCGTTAACAAGGTGAGCTCTTGTTTCCTCCCCAGCTCCTGTCAACCCAACAGCTCGAAAACTTACGTGAGTAGATAAATGGGTACTCTCACTCCGGTGGGAGGAAAAAATGCTGGCAGCGCCTTGCACAGAGAGATGGGATCAGCTGCCGGTAAGCGCGAAACCACGCTCGCCCGAAAGGGCGCGAAGCAACGGAAATCCCGCCTCCTGCGCTCGCCAGCTGGGCTCTGCTCTAGGAAGGAGGCTCTGGCAAACCACTTCCGAAACAATTGCCCTGAAAACTGCACAGGATTTGTCCAGGCAAGGATTCGTCCAGGCAAGGACTCGTCCAGGCAGGCACTGCAGGGTCAGTAATGACTGAGCGCAGACCAAAAAAAAAAAAAAACTCTTCTAAAGACAACACTTACCTAAGATCTCTCACAACTGAACAGGAGTCTCAATTCATGTAAAAAATGAAGCAGTGAGACATATTCTTGGGATGGCTCAACCATAAGCCAGTCATCCAGACAGGGAAGCAATATGGGACACGGGAGGTGAAAATATGACAGTCCTAACAGAATTAAGAGTTTGTGTGGTTCGCAAATGAGACAAATGATTTCAACAAGTCTGTGTAGTAAATACTTTGCAGTGCTTACAAGAGACTACTGCATGGCCTTCCCCAGGCAGAAAAGAGAAAGGCTGTAATCATCTAATAGGGTATACCAACAGGTATTTGCTTCTACAATACATTTGCAGACTGTAAAGTTGAACATCATACGGCCAAGGATAGAAGGCTCATGAAGAGGAGGGACAACAACTCCTCATTGAAAGAATCCCTGTTTTGTGAAAACCAGCAAATATGATGAGATGAGATGACAGATGAAACAAAGATTATGGACTGGTTCTGTACAGGTACGTAACCCATATATGTGAATCTCAGACACTGCAATAAGTGTGTGAAAGCACATCTGCACTTTAATTTCACTGCAAATAATAATACTTTAAATACACAAACAATGCAGAATGATAATAGATGGGAATATGGAAATATTTGACAACTGTCAACAATGTTACCATTTTTTTTTCCAGAACAGAACAGTTTGAAATGAGAAGCTCTAATTCTACTTCTGCTAGAATACAGCAGTCATTTCTTTACAAGATCAGGTGGTTTTGAGCTTCTTAAGAGATTCAACCTATTGTATATTTTTAAAATTACAAACAAGGAATGCTCAGCTACTAGAATTCATTTATCCGTTATGGCTTCATACTTCAGCACTTCTTACCTTATCTAGAGAACCGATCAGATCATTTCCACAAATATCAGAAGTCAAATCTGGGGAATATATTTAGAGATACATACAATATGTTTAGAACTGTTAAATTCTGTTATCTGGTTCCCATTACTTAAATGCTGAATAAACAGAATGGGTACTATGCAATCTTCAGAAAATTCTATTCATATATTCAAAGCATTGTCTTTTCTTCTTCTCTTGGTACCAGTTTTTTAAATATGTATTTATGCATGAAGACCTCAGGCCATAGCAACTATATTAATGCTCATAGCTTCCACAGCAGAATCACCTTCCCCACTTAGCCTGTTCAGGCTTTTCAATGTATGAAGATGGAAGCAAAGTATCCCTGTACCACTATTCTTAGATTTGTGAAGGCAACTTCAGACATGAACAGTATATAGCTCCCCTCACTGAGACACTGATTCATGCATCCATCTGATAGACAGACAGACAGACAGACAGACAGATAGATAGATTGATTGATTTGAGTGGTCATGATTTTTGAAGTAAAGGTGTCACCTAGCAATGAATAAGAAGAAACAGTATTCTATTAGAGAATGGACAATACTGAAAAGGGGAAGCCAGGAAAGAGTGGCTTCAATTTGAATTCCCAGTTGTCCCAGACACACACACTATTTACACTGGCAATAGAACTCTTACAATGAATAAAAAGTAGAGCCAAAACACACTAAATCCCACCTGTTTCTATTCAACCTGTATCATGCCAAGCTATCCCCATATCAATCACAGCATATGTATACCAAGAATATAGACTCAAGAGAGAAAATCCATAATGCATAGCAGAGAATTTATGTTTTCGGCCTCAGGGTATGATTTGAACTCAGAAAAGTGGAAGAGGTTCGTGACAAATGCTAGGGTGCCATGTTACGTAATGTAAAAAAGTGGCGTATAAGCAGTTATAGCTAAGAACAGTCATTACATTACTCATCCCTTCTAAAGCTCCAGCCACCCAATGCCATATAGATATCATGGCACTTCCAACCAATGATGCAATGTGCACCGAACACCTGAGGACAGATAACTGTTGTACATCTTCTCCCCATCTCTGCAGTAATGTCATCAATAGTGGCTGGATCATTTTGAACAAGCAATCTTTTCTCTATAAGGGGTCCTAAGCTTTTCGTTGTTGATGAGCACATATAGAATATTATGAACTTACTATAGGGTCAAGCTCATCCACAAAATGGCTGCCGTGGGGATGTAATGAGTCACAAATCACCCATTTACAAGAATGCTACAATTATCCCTACTTAATTTTGTCCTCTTCATGAAGAACTAGACATGTTTACAAAGAACTGGGCTGGAGCTACCTATCAAGTCTGGGAAAGCTTGTGAGCCTTGTGGAGCCCAGACCCATTTTTGTCTATAAAGATAAGACTGGACACTGGCATTTTGTTTTGCAGCATGCTAACTTCCTGTTTTTAATTAATGTAAAAAGTCAGGGAGAGTAGGAACCCTGGCATTTGCTAAGAGATGTGCCCATGAGGTGCATTGGCATCCCCAGATACCATGCTGGGGAACTCTCTCTCTCACCCTCATAACCATACATCCTACTCCAAGGCTAGGTATACAGTGTGCACTAAAGTTGTTCATCCATTTTGATCCTCAGAATTCTCATGCTGCTGGTTAATAATGTCCAAAGAAGCTCCACAGCTGAATGGATATTTCAGTTTCCTGAACTGTCCTAGACATTTTAAGAATAGAGCCATGTTAGTCTATGGTGCAAAAAAAACCAGGAGTCTTGTTGCACCTTTTCTGACTGATACATTTCATTAAAAGGCATAAACTTTTGTAAGCTTCATCAGAACTGCAGCTCACTTCTTTTTGTGTAGCTCTTCTTTTCATGCAGCTCACAAAAGCTTATGCCTTTTAATAAAATGTGCTAGTTGGAAAAGGAGCCATTAGATTCCTTCTGGTCTGGCTTGGTGTGACATCTTCCATAATGAATAATTAACAAATGGTTATCAAGAGCATTAAAGGAACCCTTTTTTTTATTATTCCTACAGAGAAATGCCTTCAACTCAATAAAAATTCCTTCAACTGCACTATCCCATGTTTTAGTATGATTAAAGTACCCATGTGTAAGTAAAGTTCACATGCCTCAACTGATGCCCCTGCTCAGGGGCAATTTACTATCCCAAGAGGAAATGGGAATTCTGAGAGAGTAGTTCCCTTTCCTGCTTTCACACCTTTTGTCAAGCTTTCCTCAGCTTTTTGTACACTGAAGTAAAAAATCTTCCTACGCTGAAATCTTTGCTATGCTGAATTACAACTTAAGTTTTTTACTACAGGGGAACAATTAAAATGTGATTCCTCCACCTGCAAAGTAGTGTAATCTGCTCTATTATCTCTGTTTCTGTCTCCTGACTGTGTCAACTCAAACCCAGATACTCCAAAATCTGTCCGTCTTGTCTTTTGATCTTCTTTCAGTTTAGCGTCCCAGTCCTAATGGTGCCTGTTTAGCCAGCAAATATCCTTCTGCACCATTGTCTTGCAAGGTGCTCTTTCAGTGTCTTTGGTGAGAGTTTTCATCAGCCCCATGTTCTCTGTAGTCAATGCAGCCATTTTTGAAGGCTTTCTCTTAGCAGCCATTTTGCCTCGGTCAGGAAAAAAAGAGGGCCAAGGATGGTTGTATCTGGAATTTTGGAAGCTGTATCATTTAGTTAAGATGTAGCCAACAGATTAAAATGCCATTTTGATTTCTCATGTTGTTACTAGATATAATAATTTTTCAGTAATAATTCAAGGAATTATAAGCACTGTGCTTTAATGCATTCACAAAATACATATAAAATTTCTTTACCTGAATTATTCAGATTATGTTCTTTAGAAAGCTTTTTGCCAATTAATTCTTGTCTCAGTTGTCTAGCAAACCTAGCAGGATTATCCCATGGGATATAAGACACCTCATCATCACCACCAAGCATCATGCCAGAGCCTTCTAGCTTCCCAGAGTTATCGATGTTTGTCAGCCTCAAACTTTCAAAAGTAAACACTTTAAAAGCTCGTTCTACTTCAGCCCAATTCATCTGCTCTGCAAGAAAATTAAGGCACAGAAAGAAAAATGTCCATTTAAATTGCCTGAATCCACCTTTCTTGCCAGCAATCTGCTTACCATTGCTGGCTGACTCAAATTTATTCCAACCAATGCATTCCCAGAAGCAGGAAAAAAAAGGTATCAAATAAAGGAGGAAATAATTCTACCTCTTCCCAGATCATGTAGAACTTTCTCACAGCAAAGATTTAGACTACTTCAGAAACAGTCTACAAAGTAAGCCAATAAAAGAATATTACCATTAGTACAATAATGCATGAGTTCATGAATCCTGGCAAGGCGTTTGGTGTTGTTTCCAGGTGATGGAAGAGGGAATTTAAGAAGTTGCATCAAAGGCAGCTTTTCCATCATTTCCTCTTCAATCTTTATTGGGTCTAATTCATCTTTTACCTTAAATGAAGAGAAACATATAACTTCACTGACTGTGTTATTGCAAGGAGGGATAAGCAACTTTTCATAGTTGGTGAACTATGGGAACATAAAAGGTGGTTTTTGTTTTTTGTTTTCCCTCTCAGGGCATGGGAATGACACTATTGCTTTTGGGAGAGAGGATTGGTGCTGTAGGAATGAAGTAATACAGACACATTATGCCTAGCAGAAGCTTAACATACTCGTTTTGTTTCTTACTTTGTTGAAAAGCAAGACCAAATTTCACTGTGGTGCTCTAAATATATTTTGTAAAAATCTGATATCAGGATCTACATATTTTAATAACATAGGATTCATATCAGCTATATATGTTGGTGCTAGCTTCTTCACCTGTGATATTATTATGGTATTATTATAAGCATATTGTAAATCTTTCTATTGATATTTCGTAGGCAAACGTTTTAGAAATAAAAAATAAGATTACAAGGATTTCTTGATCTCTCAGCAGCTTTTGACACCATCAAACATGGTATCCTTCAGAGGTGGCTCTGTGGGTTGGGGATTGGAGGTACTGTTTTACGGTGGTTCTCTATCTTTCTTCAGGGTCAAGTTTCAGTCAGGGTAGGTGGGGAGAGATCCTTTGTGGAGTAACACAGGATTCTATTCTCCCCTTCTTTTTAACATCTAGAGGAAACCACTGGATGAGGTCATCTGCTTGTTTGGGGTTTGGTATCATCAGTATGCTGATGATACCCAATTATATCTCTTCACCCCAGGCCAGCCAAGTGAGGCTGTTGAGGTTCTGTCCTGGTGCCTGGAGGTTGCATGGGTTTGGATGGGGAGGAACCATCTCTGACTCAATCCTACCAAGATTGAGTGGCTGTGGGTGTTTGGAAAGCCCAGATCCATCTTTGACCTTAGATGGGGTGGCACTTCCCCATTCAAGGGTGGTGAGCAACTGGGGAGTCTTCCTATGGCCAGGAAGGGCTTCGCACAGCTTCAACTAATACACCAGTTGTGCCCTTTCCCAGATCAGGGGGCCCTTCAGACAGTTACTCATGCCATAGTCATCTCACAGCTTGACTACTCATGGCTTAACTATAATTGCAAAAGCTTTCATGAACAGAAGCAAATACTTGTTCACCCAGCACAGAGATAAACTATGAAATTTACTGCTAAGCAGCCGTGGTACAGGCAGCCAGTCTGGATGGTTTTTAAAGGCAACTGAGCAAAGTCATGAAAGATCAGGGTATCAATAAGCAGAATGCCTTAAATACTGACTACTAGTGAAAAAGAGCTATTGACCTCCTGTCCAGGCTTCTGATCTTCCCAAATGCATCCAGCTGGCCACAGTGCAAGGCAGCGTATTGGACTAGATATGCCTATGGTCTCTTAAAGTTGGGCTTTTGTCAGGTTAAAAAGAAGTTACAACTTGGATTTAAAAAGGTCAAGTCCACTGATTCCTCCATAAGCTTAGGGCATCATATCTAAGTACAATGATGCCAAAATGATTAAATATGTCACTTCTTCCTTCTTGCCCACCCCCACGGATGCCCGGGTCTATAAGCTAACTAGATCTCAATAATTATGACCATCCACAATATCTATAGAAAGATTAACATCTATTTCATTTAAAATCAAGGAAATCTAAATTAAACACAATCGGTAATTTTGAAAGTCTAAAAAAATATTCTGGAAGGATACACTGAATCTCATTGGGAAACTTTCTGGCATAGAATTCCTTTTCAGCAAGTTATCAAGAGCTGACCTTGAAAACAATCCCTAGATGGCACTAAATTATGTTAAAATTACATTAAATAAACTGCAACTTCCCTAGAGTACATTGGCAAGGTTATAAGCAAACTGATACCTATGGCCATCTTTGGTGGCAATGGACAATTAGTCAATCTCTCACTCAAATGTTTTTTAAAGGAAACAGAAAAATCACTCAATAATTCTTCACCATGAATGCTGCAGTTGATTTACTGTCCATGTTTCCTAAGATGCTACTTAAGAAATTGATTCAATTCCTAGTGTTATCTGCTAGATTGCTATCACAAAACAATGGAAACCTAAAATGTACCTTTCACTAGTTCAGTGCTATTTAAATATGAGGAGAATTGCAGTGGAAAAATTAATACACTGGCAAAGAATTTTGAAAACCTTTATAATTATGCATACATTTATTTTTTTTAATATAATTTTTATTAAGGATTTTGATTGCAATAGTAAAAACGAATACAAACTAAATTTACAGAAAGGGAAGAGAACAGAAAAAAATAAGTGCAAGAAAAAAGAAAAAGAAGAAATAAAGAAATGATATAATAAAGAAAAAGAAAGGAAGTATATAAAGAAGTGACTTCCAACCTTCATCACAAGTATAGACAAATTTAGTAACTCTTCACCCCCTATAAGGTTACAAACAGATATCTCTTCATCTCATATCCCATCTCTTATCTAAAAGCAAATCCATAAAACATTAACTTTTCAATCCTGGTGTCAACAGAAAGTCCGTAAAAGGTTGCCAGAATTTTGCAAAAAAATCTTATTTTAATCTTGATCAAATAAACCAACTTTATATTCCTTCCTTTTACTTCTAACAGTCTTAATCTTTAATTCAATCAAATATTGTCATAGGATTTGCTTTCTCTTCAATTCTTCTTTACCCCATCGCATAGATTTCTTCAAGGCTTTAACAAGCCTTTGTTGTAGATCCAGTAAGAAAACATTTTCCAGGTCATTCTCTTGGTTTATCATTTGTATTTCCCTTTTACTTTTAAAACTTCAGCCGGTTTCTTTTGTATATCCAGTAAAGTGTCCTTTTCCAAATCATTCTCTTGCCTGTCATTTGTAGTTCCACATTTGGTACGTTCTCTGTCTTGTCAAATAAAATTTGTTCCACATCAGTCATTCCTTCATTAACATCTTTTGGACGCAGTCTATCCACAGAAGCAGACATCATTAAGTCCCAGTATTAACTGATATCAAAAGCAGGCTTGTATTTTTTTTCCTCCTGCTTGGAATCTTTAGTCCCCTCTAGTATCTAGTTTCTAAAATCATGGTGGCTTATCTGTGTTATGACTTATAATAGCCAGGGTAGCCAAAATACATCTATTTCCCATGAGAAGCTATTTTTAATAGTCAATTCCAAAATCTTACAGTAAGTCAATATTCCAAATTTATCCGGACCCTTAATCCATTTATAACTTTCTTAGATCAAAATCTTATTTAGCTTGTTACTGTTTATTTCAAATTCTTTAAGTTCTTAAGCTTATAGTTAATTTTTCTTTTGTTCAGAGTTGAAGATAAACTCACCAGTGACTTTTCCATCTTGTTGTTCTGAAGGTCTCTAATAGCTTTAAGATGATTAATAGGCAATTTCCAAAAGTGATTAGAAAGTGAGGTTAGTGAACTTAGTGTCCTTTAAAAGGCTTTGCCATGATTGCAAGCAAGACGGCTGATCCCTTCCTCTCCCAGTGCTCAATCTGCAGAAAACCACTGTCCTGTGGTCTCCTTGCAAGGATCAGCTGTCCAGAGCGCATGTAGGCTTCTCCTGTCCTCTCCTTGCCTGGAGAGGTTCCTCAGTCTTTGCCACAAGCTCTCGCCAGCTCTGCTTTCGCGGAGACTTCTTCAGTTCACCACACCTCCCCCAGAAGTCCCATGCATACATTTATTCAAAGCAGGTCATCATTTACTATTAATAACATTTTTCCTAAAATATTGCCTTTGTCCTGAATATGGATATTTAAAAAAGTAAACTTAAGGTTTATCCTTAAAATCAATACATATTCTTAGAGTAGGAGATGTCTTTTTTCTTTTTTTCTTTCTGGTTTACCTTCACGATCATTTTTAGCTTTTGTCTTGATGTTCAATAAAGTAGCAAAACAAAGTAAGCTATCGCTCTCAAAAAGCAGCTTATGAGACATTTTAGGGTTTAATATTGGGGAATCTAACCACATTATATAATTTTACTGTTAGATTTATATGAACACAGATTTTGCCTTTGCAGAGAACTGAAGCTACTTACAATCTGTGCAATCCTTTGGAATTTGGCAAATTTATAATGAAGTATTCTTTCATTCCTTACTCTATTTTTGCATTACTGATGGAAAAAAAGGCTAAATAAATGTTATATTATACCTTTAGGCTGTGCAGCTTCTGAGACAAACTATCATGATAGTTTAGTATTAGAGGCCCTCTGGGAGCCATAACTTTTTCATCTTTTTCAGGATAAATGTAATTATGCAGCTTCTGTCAAAAGAAATGGAACATGCATTTAAAAACATGTTTATAATTTTTATAAAAGAAGTGAATCAGCATCAGACAATACAAACCATTTTTTCATTCTCAGGAAGGGAAAGAAAAGGTAGGGTCGAAACAATATGACTGGCAATGGTATGATCCAGCCCATCTTCACGTGGCTGTGGAATCACTAGGCTTGGTGGTATAAGATTTTCTTCTGATGCAACAACCTAGCACAAATAAATATTTTGTTTCATTATTCCATTCTTCATGAATAAAAACATGTTCAAAGAGTAAAGACATCACAGTTATAGAGCCTGTAGCATCAACATCCTATGAATATACTACTGGTTAGAACATTTGCTTTTCTGAATCCATACAAGATCCATACAGAGATGAAGATATCTAGGGCAATCCACAGGTTTGACAAAGGAAAACACTAGATGTCTAACAAGCTAACTTTCCTTTAATAGTGTATTCACCCTGACAACATTAAGAGTGGGCAAGTAATCTCTGAAGGACCAAAAAACTTACACTTTATAAGCCAGGAAAGGACATGTTTTAGTCTATCAACCTATTGCAGCATTTTAAATATTTCTACCTATGGAATCAGGCTTATGAAATCTGTTTCGTGTTTAATGCTCATTATTAGTTTTTATGAAAGTTAAGTTTATGCCCTTCCCGTTTCTTTGGATTTTACAGCATGAGAAAGAAGGGTGGCAATAAAACCATCTCACTTATTCACCATTGCCTTGAGACCCCCAAGCCTGTTGGCACAACCATATTTTAGGGGACTTCCTGAAGGATATCAGGGGTGGGGCCAGTCTCATCTCGGGGGAAATGATGTTCCACAGGGTGGGTGCCACAGTAGAAAAGGCTCGTCTCCTGGGTCCTACCAAATAAAACTCCTTAGCAGACAGGACCCACACTATACCTCTTCTGCTGAGCCTAATGGGACAGGCAGATGCAACTGGGCGGAGGCGATCCCTCAAATAACCCGGTCCCATGCCATGAAGGGCTTTGAAGGTCAAAACCAGCACCTTGAATTGCACCCAGAAGCAAACTAGTAACCAATGCAGCCCGTGGAGCAGAGGTGTCACATGTCCCATTTTGGGGGCACACATAACTGCTTGCACTGCAGCATTTTGCACCAGCTGAAGCTTCCAAATACTCTTCAAGGGCAGCCCCATGTAGAGTGTGTTGCAATAGTCTCTCCAGGAGGTGACCAGGGCATGCATGACTGTGAGCAGAGCCTCCCAATCCAAGGGCTGCAGGTAATGTGGTGGAAATATGACATGACCAGAGTCAACAGAGCCAGACGTTTTATCCGTTTTCTCCCACTGGGGATGGTTGAATTTTTAAAGAAGCAGGATTTTTGTTTGTGTTTATAATTTCTTTTCTATCTACTCATTCTTTTGGAAGTGAGGAATTGTCTTCAGGACCAGCTTCCTTTTGGATGAAAAATGGTATAAATTGAATAGATTTGGGACAAATATACAAACCTGGTAAATTCTATTTGTAATAGAAATCAGATTGGTTAAACTGCTACCTTAACCAGATTTCACTTGAATAATAGAATTTTGATCAAGACAATTATTTTGATAAAATAGTCTGTAATCAATAGAAAAAGTACTTATTTGAAGTTTAAGTCTCTTTAAGTCCTTTCTAGGGGAGGTCAAATAAGTGCCTCTGAAAAAAAAAACATTTTTTTTTTAATATGGAACACTCCATATCAAAGGAGTGCTTAACGTTGCTTAAGACAGATTTATGGTGCCATTTACCCAGTGGATTGAAAACTCGGTTATTTGAACCAGTTGCCTCTAGATGTATATTATGCATGGATGATTACAATGAAGTATGGATGTTTTTTTTTATTTAGACTGTTATATAATAAAATATTATAAGACTGAGAAGCCCTTATACATACAATTTATCTATTTTTATTGCATTGTTTTTTCTATTTCTTCTTTCATTTGTTGCCATTGTTCTTTTCCCTATCTCTTCTTTTTCCTCTCTGTTCTATTAAGCAAATATAAGCAATATTGCTTCCAGACCAAGCTGTAGAAAGCTTGAACTGTCCGGAGGTTCCTTCACATAGCAGGGTACATGTAGGCCTTGGTGCTCTCTAAGCTTGGTTGTTTGCTTGCAGACATTTCATTACATGACTAGGTAACATCATCAGTGCTAGTAAGTGTGGCATTTGCTCCCTGTTTATACACAGTAGCTTGCCTTGCCAATGTTGGTGGGGGTGTGGTTTTGTCCTTGATAGTTCCATGATTAGGGTATTGCTTTCTGCCAGATTTTTTGTCTGCTGGATTATTTATCTCCTTAGTAGTTCCTTGATTAGGGTATTGTTTTCTGCTTGATTGTTTGTCTTGTGTTAATCCCTGCTTATCTAGGTGTTGGCTACTGAAGAGGATGTTGTTCTGGTCTTTTTGTTTCCTCCTTAGTTTTTTTAGTGTATGCATACTCAAGCAGCAGAATAATTTTGTATCTTTACCATCATCAACACCAGACTGAAAGCTCAGTAATGCACTCTTACCTACTGTACGTTTGTTCAGATTTACAGAATGTTCCACAAATTAAGGCTTTTTCCATTCAGGCTTTGGAAACACTAATTCTCTATTAAATCAGTGGGATAGATAGGGAATCTTAACATAAATAAGGCAATTATATTTCTCAAAGCAAATACGTGGATTGGAAAATCTCCAGGGACCTTAAGAAATCTATTAGACTTTTCAGTAATACTGTAGTTTCAAATAAATCCAGAGCCCCTTCAAAAGGAAGCCTCACTCTCACTAGGAAGTTATTTAATGACTATCCTGATTACAACTTTCCTGCTCAGTCAAAAATACAAGTCAAGGGCATGATATACCCTTGCTCATGCATGATTACCATGGTGACTATAAAATGAAAATCTTCCCTAGGCATGCAGTTCAGAAAAAGTTTCTTCAGAACAAAAAGCTCAGAGATCTTTAACATCAAACCCAAGTTCAGGAACAAAGAACATTAGGTGTCACAATAATCAGTATGCCAAGTATAGACAACCTGCAGTCCACAGGCTGCATGTAGAGCAACAGCCCCCATTTTGTAGCTACCAGAGTATACCTCTAGATTTCATGGTCAACCCCTTTTCTGTCAGTTTTTGACAGCACTTTTTCTTGTTGTCCCCCCCCCCCCCCGCCCACTAAAAATGTATCCTTTCCCAACAGGGCCAGGAAATTTTATTGCAATCCCTGATGATTTCTCCAAGACTCTTTGAACAGAGGCCAAAAAAATTGATAATGTGCAGTTCCTAACAGGGAAAAAAAATTGCCTGATCCTGCAGTACACCAATAAAATCTCTTAATATGGCTTGAAAGTCCAACATTCAGCACAACCATATAATACCGGAAAAGGGAGTCACCAGATCCAGCAATCTTGCTTCCCAAACCAGGTAAAATGAGAAACATCCGTTCTCCTCAGTTATTTAGTTCATCTACCCACACTTCAATAATGCAAAATTATTCCTCCTTCCCCTAGTAGAGACCTTTAATTAAAGATCCTGTAGGTCCTTTAGCTGCAAATACTTTTTTTAGAAATCATAATTATTCCTGTATAAATTGTAGACTATGTTTGCTTACCTGCTGCACCATACAGTCCAGTATTAAGGCAACAGAAACCACCTCCTCAGGGATACCGCTTAGGAGATCATTGTAATATCTCATGTCTACTTCTGTAATAATAAAACTCTCTTTAATAAAAATTAAAATTAAAAATAATGTGTTCAAAACATTTAGAGCTACAGATAAATGCAATTTGAGTACAGTATACACCTGTGAATATTCATGCTTCTCAAAAGAAGGAGGTAGTTCCCTTTGCAATAGGCCCCTCTTCTGAGGCTAAAGAAGGCAAGTTCTTTTTCAGTAACTGAAAGGTTTTTCTCTCAATCCACAGATTACATCCTTTAAACAACTGTATTGACTTAAACAACTTTAACAAAAGGCAGCAAAGCTTTCTGAATCTGCGCAGTCCATCAGATAAGAGTTTGATTTATGCTGGTGAGCCTTATGATGGAAAGCCAACAGTACAAACTCTTGAAAGATTATAATTATGCTTGGTCCATCCTCTTTGGGGATGACCATTTTTGTTTTAAATGGTTTGATGATCTTTCAGCTGATATGGGTGACAACCCTGCTCATACTTTGCTTGATCCTTAAAATGTGAAAATGAGTTAGTCTACTGACTCAATTGCACTACAGGATCTCCCATTTCTCCAAGTCATATTGCCTCTTGTTTTTCTAAGAGGATGAAACAGACAGGCAAAACTAGCAAATATTCAGAAAACCTGCAATCCGTTCCATGTTAATCATTGATGCAAAGAAATCTTACTTCACTTCACATATCCATGCCCTGTTGTCGAAGTGGTAAGAGACTTGTAACAATCTGTAGAAGGAATAGGGAATGGCCTTGAAGGACAAGAAGAAGAGCTACTACCAAAGCAATGGTCAGATAAGTGGGGTTTGAGCCATTCCAAGAAACTAACTTGAGAAAACATCTCAGACAGGCCCCTCCCAAGGTCACACAAAAATAAAGCAAGGGAGGGGGGAAGGACATTCAGACTTGCAAGATTCTGTTATAATAAAAATAGTAACTGACCTATATGACATTGGTTTTTTAATCTGGCCTACCTTACAGGGCTGACACAATCTAACTAATATAATATGACAGACATCTTGGATGTCAGTTGTGATTAATTTGCAGGAACTCTTGTCAAAAAATAGTTTATATTTAGTCCAGCTTGAATGCCATGACTGATCAAAATCAGTTCCAATCTGTTCAACTTTTCTTTGAGATCTACAAGGTTCTTGTAGCACGTCTTCTTGATCCTTGTCTATCCAACTTGTCAGAATTGGACTGAATTACCAAGGCAGCAGTAGCATCACTGAGGAACAATAAAGTTTCAGCAATTTTATAAAGGACTTTGCTTTTCCAAAAGTACATTTTAACGCCTACTTTAGTTATGAATTTTATGCTAAATACTTATATAAACTACTTCTTTTCAAAATTCAAGGGTTGTTCATAATCACTAAAAACAATCCCTAATAATAAGATAAACATGGGCAGATAAACAGCAACCTGGCACTCACTGAATGATTAAATTTAAAATGCCCAGTTGAATTGAATAATTTTCATAATGAATTTGGTACTATGGAAGTCTCTGCATGGAGGTTACGAAAAAAACTGAAGTGCCATAGCTGAAAAGTTCATTTCCTTGCTGATGTCTGCTTCACCTCCAACAAAAGAGGAACACAAGGAATGTAACACCCAGAATCTTAAAATGGTACAGGTAATTGCCTACACACAAACACATACATATACACTCCCACACATGCAGAGGTGTTCTCATATGTCACATGTAACCATAACATGGTTCAGTGATGAAAATACCGGCACTTCCTGGGAATAATTACAGTGATGTAAGCTGCAAATCACCCTTTCTCCTTTGCAAATTGGTAAGCGTATGACAGTGTTAATTTTGGTAAGTTAATTTAACCTTTAGCTTCCTAACTGCAGAGCCAATTTGGTGTAGTGGTTAATGGTGCTGGACTAGGAGTGGGGAGACCCAGTTCTCCCCAGGCAGAAAGCCAGCATGATAACTCTGGGCCAGTTATTTTCTCTCAGATCCAGACTGGGATGTCAAAACACATTCTAGCAGGTACTAGCAAAACATTTCCAAAATATGTTGCCCCAAACCTGAATGGACCTGTTCAACCTATCCAGGTAGTCACTAGGAGTCAAGATTGACTTAAAGGACCACAACAAACCTTACTGTAAGCTATATATACTCATTGTGGTATGCAATAGGCTGGAAATAGAGCAATACCTGACAACACATTTGATGATTATGGCAAACTAGTTTGTAAGCTGCACCATTCTAGTCACCAGCAGAAGAAATTGGTAGCCACTCACAGAGCTCTAGGAGTATTCTTAACCATTAGGGGGAGATGGGCGGAGATAATAACTATAAAGAGCTTGTTGAAAAATGGGGATTACATTCATTAAGGGACTCTGATTTGTTTTAGCTACTTTCTGGAGTATGTCAGTAATTTTCATAAAGTCTACATGCTTATAAAGCTGGAGAAAATACATTCAGCAGTTAATGATCAATGGCAATGGGAACAGAAAATTCTAAGATTATCTCCTATGTTAATATAACTTACCCAATTATGTAGGGACCCCGGGAGTGAATAGACCATCAGAAATGCTCCCACTGCTATCACCGAAGGTTTGCACAATGTTATATTGCATACTTTCATAGAACAGTGAAAAGGACATGTTCTGATAATTTTTGGACAATAACTGAAGTTACTTTACATGTACCTGTAGTTAAAACTGGGAGTGCAGCAGGCTCTTCTACAGCCTGTTTTTTTCTTGAGGGAGTAACTGGAGCAGTCGCCTGCATCTAGTGAAATAAAACATTAATTAAAACAAAATAGCATATGCTTATGTTTTAACCTTGTTACAGCTGAAAAAAATTGAATAAAATTATGTGGGCTAGACCCTAGTGTTCCTTTGGGTAGACTGAGGGATGTGACTAGATTTAAGATGTGATTCATATTTCTTTGAAAAAATGCACGGTACCAGCTTCCTTCAAAGAAGCAATAGAGCATTTGTTCCTGAAGAGGTCATCTCTTGATTCAGCTATAATGAATACTCTTCAGGGTTCAAACCTGGGTAAGGGACAAACAGCATTAGTTGCTCTAGTAGATGACTTTCATCTGGACTAGAAGGGAAAGAATATGCCCCTTCTAGTCCTATTACACCTCTTAATATTATATGACAACATTGACCATGGTTTCCTCCTGGATCACCAGTGACAGCTGGAAGTGGGATTACTGTTTTATGATGGTTCAACTTCTTCATAAGGGAGCAGCTCCAGTCAGTAGCTATTGGAAGGGGAAGTGGTTCTGTCCATCGCCATGCCATGGCCACTCCTATGGCCACAAGGCTCACCTTTCTCCCTCATGTTATTCAACATCTATATGAAACTGCTGGGAGAAGTAATCTGTCAGTTCAGGATGATGTATCATCAATGTGCTTGTGATACAAGACCACACCTCAATCCAAGCCAGAGATGCTGTGGAGATTTTAACCCAATGGTTGGAAGGTATGCAGGACTAAAGCAGATTTAGCAAGTGTAAGATAAATCCCAGTAAAACAGGGATAGTGTATGGAAGGAAACAATATGGCTCCATTTCAGCCCCAAGTCTAACTCTAAATGGGGTTGACCTTTCCCTGGATTTACATGTGGAGGTTGTGGTAAGAAAACACTTGCCCAACTGGTGTACCAGTGATTCATGCCTTTGTGACTTTTAGATGAGATTACTAGAAAACACTGTACTTGGAGCTGCCTTTGAAAACTACTCAGAAACTGCAGTTGGAACAAGATGTAACTTCTCATTTGCTAGCAGGTGATAGGCAGTTCAGGAGCATAACATCTGTTCTGCAGAGACTGCACTGGCTGCCAGTAGGTTTCCAACTAAAATGTACAGTGCTGGTGTTAACCTATAATGCTTTACATGGCTTGGCTCCCCATTACCTTAGGGCCCATCTTCTCCAAACAGAAATTGCTTACTGGGAGTGTTCCAGCCTGAGAAGTGAGAGGCAGGAGCCCAAAGCAGGCCTTCTTGGTGGTGGCCCTATTACAATGGAAAAGCTTGCTCCCAATGCAGATTGTCCTCATGCTGCTGAGCTAACACTGAAAGGTGTTAAAAACAGGGTTTTTTTCCCCCGGATAGTTGGGATCTGGTAGTTGAATTTGGGCTGAATTTTTTGTTGGTTTTAATAATCTATTCAATTCTTTTATTTAATATAAATTATTTTTAAAGAAATTTTAATTGGATTTTTTTAACAGGGATTATGGCATTGTTTTTATTTATCTGTTGTCTATAAACTGCCTATCATTTTGGGATGTGGTGCTATATTAATTTTGTAATAATAAAATAGATAAATATTTTGCCAGTCTAGCAGGATGTTAAAATACCCAGTAAATTGGAGGAGCAATGATTTATTCAACAGTATTTACTCCATCAACAGATTCAGCTCTGAAGCACAATATCAGACTTAACAGTATCCAAATGATCAGATTTTAAGCAAAATGTATTTCCATACCAAGTTTTACATAATAATATTTTTGGCTATTTATCACAAACCTCTAATTTACTCTTCTTTTCTACCACAGGCACATTAATAAATTTAGATGATTTCAAGTAGTGCTGGTACTGTCTTTTCCAATCCAGGCAGTCATACATTAAACATGCAATATGTTCAAAGATATCTGTTCCAATTTCAAGCTACATAATGGAAGATAAAGAAATATAAAGACTGAGTTTACAATATTTATTTGCTTATTCATTTCATATCCCAACTTTCTATTGTTCTACTCAAGTGACTACTCAAGTAAAGGCAACAGGAAAATGCAGTAAAATTTTTAGCAATGAAATACATCTAATTTAACAACACAGTGTTTATGATTTTGTGCTGTTGAGGTTAAATTATTTAAATTATTAATATTCCCTTTTTCTTTTCTTGAAAGAACTGCAATAAGAAGTTTTCTATCCATTAGCACAGTACACAGCTGTCCGTTTAATATATTACAATTCAAGAATCCAATTTCTCAGATCACTGCTAAAAATTATTTTTCTTTCCATCATCTATTGTGGAGAATTTTGTCATGGGAAATTCCCTTGATTTCTAAAGGAAATATGCACATGGATTTATAGGAGAACAAATGTGTATTACAGGTATTCTTAGGCAGTTAGTTTCTTCCTTCTGGATTACACATCTGTACCACTTCCAGTTCTAAATCTGGTTATACATGCTTACTTCAGCTATATCCAGAAAAACTTTGAAACGTTTTCAAACATTTTATTTCACTTTGATGAATTAAATATAATAATACATTTTCTTTATCCTAATTTGCACCATTTTCTCCTATTAACTGTCTCCTGAAGTCATACTCAGATAATGAGGCTGGCTGCTATTACTGAATTATTATACGATCTCCAAACTTAATTATATTCAGAGAAATTGCAGTCCATATTATAGGACAGCTATTCTGAGTCAAATCTCCTTCTCTCAATTGAAGTGACTTCCCTTCCCCTATCAAACAACCACTTACTTTACAGGGATTCATTCCTTGGGATGAATAAGCAATTTTTCTAACAATGAACTTTGTCAGGCTGTATGAGTATACAGGAAAAATAATACTATCAAAAGCCAGGACCAGAAAATATTCAATCATGTGACTGTGAACATCAGTGGAGTATGCAGAGTCTGAGAAACTCAGCTTAGTAACATCCCTCTTCCATATACTGTGGTCCATTAGAGAAAACAAATCAGAAGCAGGAACATTCAAAAATCTATATCACCTAGCCTATCATCTGCCATCATGACAGGCACATTTCCCCTTAAAATGCTTAATCACCAGGAAATACAGCCATTGCCAGTAAGCAGAGGAAGTTTAGGGTGTTAGGGTGATCGATAATTAGAGACAAATGTTGAATCACTTTATTGCCCTTAAACCCAACACAGATGCCTTTTTGTAAAAGAACAGGCTACTAACCATCAAGTCATTGCTGCTCCAGTCAGCAGGAAAATAAGACTCATGGACTTTGTGAAGGAGTCTAGCTATCTGAAAAATATTTGATCCTGGTTTTCCATTGTTCAGGATTGGTTCCAAATATTTCCAGAATGTTTCCAGGTCTTTAGCTGCTTTTTGCGTCTTTTTGTTCTCAGCTTCTACAACTTGAATTGCATCAGAAGCAGATTAATAGAGCATATTTGTATGTCCATGGCTAAAATGAATATACTCTTGGAATACCTTGGCAAAACGGAAAATTAAGATTTGTCTACTCCTAACACTAATTTAAGATTCATCTGCCATTAACATAAAACACACTTTCTGAAAACGTTCTCAAACCCATTTAATGAAGAAACAGATACTATATAAAGAAATATGAACCACAGAACATGCTCACCTGAAGTACTGCATTTTTAACTTTTTTTTTTTTTTTTTAGTGGAGCATAAACTTTCAAAATGTATGCATGGGAAATCCAACTTTATCCCTTCCAATGAAACAATGAAACATTAGTCATCTTATATTTCACTGGCACTACTGACCATAATACACAACACACTGTGAAAGTAATTTTAAGAAGAGGAAAAAAATGTAAATGAGGTGCTGGCACGAGGAAGAAAAAGCCTGTATTTTTTGGGTGGGGGGGAGTTATGTTTACTTAAAAAGTATGTTTCCTGTAGAGATAATTACTTCCAAAAAAAAAAGCAACATTTTAAGCCATTAATGAAATACTAACAGAGAATGTGTCATATTCATAGTTGAAAGAACATCACCAACGCTTTGAATTGAGCCTGGAAAGAAACTGGTAAGCAGTGCAGGTCTTGCGGGAGATAGTGCCTGCAATCAAGTGCCTGCAATCACCCAGCAACATAGCTGCATTTTTGACTAGTTGTAGTTTTGGAAAATTCATCCAAGAGGAGCTGCTAGTATTGCTTGTTGCAATAACCCAATCTTCAGGGGCATTACTAACTAATTCCAAATAAGATCCTTTCAAACATATATGAACTACTTTGAGCTGCTAGTGGCTTCCAAGGATCAGCAAGAGACATAATGGCCTTACTTAGTATGAATCACTTGAGTATCTTTTCTGTTATTTTACCAATGGTTGAGAAGTCAGTAGGACTCCTCTCTATTTTTTAGAACATACCCTCATCTACGTATCATTGATGCCAGTTTCTATTCTTTGTCATTCCCAACGAAACAGACCTCAAACATAAGATAAAGATTTAAGTCTACAGAAAGATCAATACTAAGTACATATGTTTTTAATGTTAATAAATGCTCTACTTATTTTGTAAAAGCCTATTTAAAACAAAGCAACAACAGCACTAATGAAAAATATAAATGTTTTTATTAATCAGTAGTTTACCTTCTGGTGCAAGAAGTGGTTCTTCCTGCAAAGCAATTGCTTCTAAGTAGGTCTGGAGTGGCTCATAATTGTCAGAAGAAATCTGAATAACGCTTCCAATGTTGATGCCAAGATCAGACAGTATAGGTAAAAGTTGAGGATAGTGAAAACCAGTAATTATGAAATAATACTGAGCACCATCATCTGGTTCATCATCTGTTTAAAACATCACATAAAATCACTGGTTTGATTAAAATATATGGTTGGGATGATCTTTATGTCTTCAGTTGATGGACATGTACATACATATACCTAAAATAGATGTGTTGCGTACATTTATTTTATTTATACGGCCATCCATCTCATATACATCACTCTGGGTGGCTAACAATTAAAAACAGGATAAGAACAGAATAAAAGCAATAACCAAAATTGTAAATAACATACATAGCATAAAATAGCAACCGAGAGCACTCACAACATCCCACAATCAATAACACCAGGAAGCAGACTCACTCATACTATCAGGGCCCCAGGACTGATGATAAAACCAGGTTTTAATGCCTTGCAAAAGTCCAGCAAGGCCGGGGCAAGTCTGATCTCTGGGGGGATGATGTTCCAGAGGGTGGGCACCACAACAGAAAAGGTTTAGAAAGGAAATATATTTCTTTATGAATTTATTCATTAGAAGTCCAGCTATACATACATACTGTACAGTACATAGTTTTGTGGATTAGACTGTATCATATGCATTTTATTTTAGAGAGTAGTAATAGTCTTTCTTCTCAGCTCTAAGATTTCATGTGATTGGTAGACTGAGTTCTTTTTAAAACAGTATTAATATATAGTTGTTTGTAACGGAAACACTTCAATGATTCCCTGTTGGAAAACAGTTGACATAAAATGTCCTGTTCTAGAAATATCATTCCCTGAAATCTTTATTTTCCTGAAGGTATTTCAGAGATTCTGCTACCCCCAAAAAATTAACCTTCATGTTACTATTAGCAATCACTATTTATCTACTAATCAAGTTATTGTTCACCTAACCTAATAGTTCCTTCTGGTGGATCATATTGATTAAACACACTTTTGTAAAACATTTTTTATTTGTCCTGCTAGCACAGGATGGATCAAACAAAGCAATAAGACATTGAAATTAGGATATAAAAGCCACAATATTCGAATGATCTAAAGGGTGAAGAGATATCTTGGAATAAAGTCTCTGAGTTACCCCAAGTCTTTCATCCTGGATACATGTTATTTGGAAATTGTGATGAAAGCAGAGATTTCAGCTTCCACAGGATAGTATGCCACAAAGTAATGGCTAGATTTCTATTACAAACCATATGAAGGTTAGAAGGTAGCATTTATATTTCATTGCTGTACAACTGTATCATTTGCACCCATTCACAAACACACATTTTCCCTTCATTTTTATAAATGCCAGATACCACCTGGTAAGACATCCAAGTAAAATGATTGATATTATTGTTCAATATTCATATAGAAATTTTAATCTCTCCAGCTGCTGTATGGAGCATTTGTCACCAACTCCCCAGAAAACAGAAGCACCCATGGTTAAAAGCTGAAAAGAAGACTGCTAAAGTAGGTGGGCTGGAATGGAAAATTAAACTCAATAAGACTGATTTAAGAATTTGGGCCCCATGTAACTCAGATTACTAAAAGAGTACAACAGCCGATAGCAATGCTGAGAAGTTTTGTTAAAATGCAATGCTTGGTGTCCCCCAAAAACATGGTGCAAAAAGCTATGGTGATGTCTTTGTCTTTCTTGGTTTATAAACATGCCCATATTATACCGGGGAAGATGATATAAAGACGTTGTATTTGGATATGGATGCAAGAGCTCAGTAAAGATATGAAATCACTTTTGGTGCTATGCATATTTACTCAAAAGCAAGTCCCACTGACTTCAGTGGTGCTAACTCCAATTGAAGTGTGAATAAAATCGCAAGCCTAGGCTACTCTTCAATTCAATGAATATCCTTCTGGTTCATACATTCAGAAATTTCATGATCAAGAGCTGTATCCACCATGAACTTCCTGCTTGGACTTTATGGAACAATCTTAAGATGTGGGCTTTTTTCTTTCCCACAGAAATATGAGGGTTCCAAGAAGCTGGATAGTAGTGAAATGATTCTTACTATAGTTCTATCATAACTAAATTACTGAAACTTGTCACCAAATCATTTCACAGGGCTCTTTTTCTGGAATACTAGTTCTTTCAGCCTGAATATATTCTATGAAAAAGTATGCTGCCATGAACAGCAGAGAAATGGAAGCGATCCTTACATTACTTTTGTGGCTTTCTCCAGGAAGCCTCGCAGAATTTATAACTGATGAATCAAATGAAAATGATCGTGCCATACTGAAGTTAACTAAGCAAGCAATAAAGGCAATGAAATGGACAACTACATGGAGAAAGTACTGAACTTTTTTCATGTCAGCTTCAAATTGGGTACTGCTGTCCAAGAACCAACTCATTTTTAATTGCCTATTTCTACAGCACTGCAAAAGCTTTGAGCATATGCCGTCGTTTATTGATTTAGCTGAAACAACAACAGCACAACCGACTATTTATGAGAGAAAAATATCTTGTCTTTGCATATATGCACAGAAAGAGAGTGAGCTTTCTCTTATATCTTGAAGCAAATATAATTTTAGTTACATTCATTCAAATGTCAAGTCTTACTGAAATCACTGTGATGTACTTAATAAAATATATTATGAGAATACAAGTATTAGAGTGGGCAGCTGTAATAAATCTAATAAATTAAATTAAATTAATCCTTTGCAATAGATATGCAAAAATAAAATACTGCAGTTTAATAAATACTCCCAATATGCACATTTTAAAATAAAATAAATAAAAATAAACATACATAAGATTCACTGAGGCTTCCTATTCATATGTGTTCAGCTTTGCCTGTATAATATATGAAGCAATCTGAAAGAGGCCTAGAATGGGAAGATTCATTTTTAGTAGGAGGATACAATAATGCATCTTTTACCTACCAATGAATTTATCAAGATCATCATCTTCCCCACGTCTTTTAAGCTTGGTATCTTTTTTAACGATAGTCGCTGATAAATTTGGTGAATCGGTTGACTGTTTCCCTTTTCCTCCTTTTCCACCAGCCTTGGCACTGGCAGGCTTCTCCTTCTCCTTCTTAGGTTTTCCTTTCCCCTTCCCCTTCTCTTCTTTCTCCTTGTCTTGCTCATCTGTTGCCTGTTAAATTAGAGAAATGCATGAATACACCCCTGTAGATGTCAAGGAAAAGTTATATAAAGGTCTAATCCAGGTATCGGCACTTTTTTAAAAAAAAATCAAAGCCATTTTTGGATTACAGAATTGTTTTGAGCCCTTTCTATAGTCGTGGAGAGACAAATTACTACACTGAATCACAGAGAATGCTTATTTCCAGGGGGGAAAAAGTGATTTTGCCATCTGTATCGCAAAAAAATGAAAAATAAAAACCTTGATGAAGAAAAAAGGTAAAGTAAATGTTTGAGATCTTCCTGTCATTGAGAATATTCTTGCTAAGGTAGACTGAAATATACCCTCCTTGGCTGTTGACTCATTTGCTGGATTGTTATTGAAAATATTTAATATTGAGAGTATGGAACAGATATAAACCCAGACTGTGCCCAAAAATGCCTTTATGGGCCTCAGCAAAGAGCATTTTATAAGAAAGAAACAGTAGGTAAAGAAAAATGTTTAACTTACAGAGAGTTGTTAGAACAACATGGAGAATATAAGATGAAACCAAAAGAGCAAACGGCTGCAGAGGGACTTAGTTTTCAATGGTTCTTATATGCACAGTTAAGAGAAAGATTTAAGGTAGATAATAGGACATTTAGAATTGAGCAGCAGGAGACAGAATTTAAAGTTGAAACATATATGTACAGATGACTAACATGTAAACTTCATTGAAATTTGAAATGGAAGAAGGATAAAGACTGGATGATAAAATGGGCTAAGAATTTTGGACACAATGTACTGGTGGAACAGTGGGAAAATATGTGGTTAAAAGGATTGACAGTTACATTATGTTATAACTTAATAGAGAATTTTTATAAAATGATGTACCATTGGTATATGACTCCAGAAAAATTGTCTAGAATGTATAAAGGTTCAAATTTATATTGGAAATGTGGACAACTTGAAGGGTCATTTTATCGTGCCTGGTGGACTTGTAAAAAAGCCAGAAATTTCTGCATTCAAATACATATAATGATACAAAGAATTTTAAAGATCAACATTCAACTGAAACCAGAACTTTCCTTGCCGGGATTAATGGACAGTCAACTAGAAAAGAGCCATAGAAGATTATTTTTATACAGCATTTGATTACTGCTGCAAGACTCTTATATGTGCAAAAATGGAAAGATTCTGAGAATTATTAGTGAAGATGACAGAACTAGCAGAGATGGCAAAATTAACTTGTTTGATTAGAGAAAGATCAAAAACTACATTTATTGGTGACTGGAAACCTCTTATGGACTTTTTGCAGAAAAGAGAAAAATGAACTTGTGATTTATGGGTTTGAAGATCAGAAAGGGTAACTTACGGAAAGAAGGAGATGATGATGTAACCTTAGAGAGGGCAAAATAAAAATGTATCTACAACTGCTGTCAAGAACACCAGAAGCTGCTTCTTTATAATTTTTCTTTTCCTTTTCTATTTCTTTTTCTATTATCTTTTTTCACTATTATTTTTCTTTATTACCTTTATTTCCTCTTTTTATTTTTTAAATTTCTTAAAAATTTTATATATATATAAAATTGACTACAGCCTGGATTGACTACAGGAAAGCCAATGACTCAATGCCACACACATGGATCTGTGAATGCCTGGCACTATACAAAGTCAACAGGACACTAAGGACCTTCCTCAAGCACTCAATGGGACTGTGAAAGACAACACTGGAAGTGAACGCAAGACAGCTCGCACAAGTGGCCATCAAGTGCGGCATATACCAAGGTGATGCACTGTCCCCACTGCTGTTCTGCATAGGCTTAAACCCCCTCAGCCAGATAATCACAAGGTCTGGATATGGGTACAAGTTCAAGAGTGGCGTCACCATCAGCCACCTCCTCTACATGGATGACATCAAGCTGTATGCTAAGAGTGAACGAGACATCGACTCACTGATCCACCTGACACGGATCTACAGTGAGGACATTGGGATGTCATTCGGACTGGAGAAGTGTGGCAGGATGATAGTAAAGAGAGGGAAGGTAGTTAAGACCGATGGAGTGGAACTACCAGTGGGCCACATAGCAGACATAGAGACCAGCTATAAATACCTTGGTGTCCCACAGTCACATGGGAACCATGAGGAGGAGGCAAGAAAGACAGCAACATCCAAGTACCACCAAAGGATAAGACAGGTCCTGAAGAGCCAGCTCAATGGGAAGAACAAGATCCATGCCATCAACATGTATGCCCTGCCAGTCATCAGATACCCTGCCGGTATAGTGAGCTGGCCAAAGGAAGACATGGAGGCTGCTGATGTGAAGACCCGGAAGCTCCTCACAATGGAGGTTTCCACCCCAAGTCCATCACCCAGAGACTGTATACCAGGCACAAAGAGGGCAGGCGGGGCCTGATGAGTGTCAAAGCCACTGTCCTGGACGAAACCCGAAGTATCCAGGAGTACATCAGTAAGATGGCACCCAAAGATGAGCTGCTGAGAGAATGCCTCAGGCAGCAGCAGACAAGGCAGGACGTTCAAGCAGAGGAAGTGCCATGGCAAGACAAGCCCCTGCATGGGATGTACCATCGACAGATAGCTGAGGTGGCTGACATTGGGAAATCCTATCAGTGGATGGAAAGGGCCGGACTAAAAGACAGCACTGAGGCACTGATCATAGCAGCACAAGAACAGGCACTAAGCACCAGATACATAGAAGCAGGGGTCTACCACACTAGACAGGATCCAAGGTGCAGATTGTGCAAAGAGGCCTCAGAGACAGTCCAACACATAGTGGCAGGGTGTAAGATGCAGGCAGGAACAGCATACACTGAACGGCACAACCAAGTAGCTGGCATTGTGTACAGGAACATCTGCACAGCGTATGGGCTAGACCCCCCCAAGTCCAGATGGGAGATTCCACAGAAGGTCGTGGAGAATAACAGGGCTAAGATCCTGTGGGACTTCCAGATCCAGACGGACAGGCAGGTACTGGCTAATCAACCAGACATCGTGGTAGTAGACAAAGACCAGTAAAGTAAAAGCCAAAGTGGTCCCAGTGGTGGTAGGAGCACTCAGGGCCATGACTCCTAAGCTGGGAGAATGGCTCAAACAGATCCCAGGAACAACATCAGAGCTCTCTGTGCAGAAGAGTGCAGTGCTAGGAACAGCTAAGATACTGTGCAGAACCCTCAAACTCCCAGGCCTCTGGTAGAGGACCCGAGATTGAGGAAGACACATACCACCCATAGGGGTGAGAGGGGAATTTATTTTTACACGCACGCACACGTTTTATGTTGCGATTGGTCATGCTACACAAGACCTAGAGAAGAATGTTGAGAAGAGCACAGAGAAGCAAGGGTCCATTGTGGCAATACCAGGCAGCAATCAGAGTTAAGCGAGTAACAATGTGAGAATGATATTGTAATAATGGTACGGTACCAATATAGTTGACATGGTTACAAAGCACTGTGTATTCATTTTTCTCTTAATGTCCGTTTTAACAGCTCCCCACCTGCTCCAACAATTTTTAATCTTTTTTCCCTCATTTCCACAAAACACCTATGTTTTATATTAGCTCAAATATTAAATATTGTTTGTTCATAACTCCAAGTATTAGATACCAATTTTACTACTAAAATGCCTATGCAAACTTTATTTCTAACAAATTTTATTGCAAAATTGAACAAAGGACCAATTGCTCCAGAAGGAAGCCAATGACAGCTGTACAACAATGTTGCACATACCAAACTGAATTTCCAGTTCTCTATTTATTCAGATGAGAAGGTACCATGGCAGTGGAAGGGGGTCACAGGTCCATTTAGCTCAGTATTTCTTGCTCTGATTGCTGTGATTTGTTCAGATGTTTTTGCTACCGGAAATGCTTTCCAGGCTTTACCCTCACCACTGCTGCCAAATCCTGTACTTTATTGACATTGACCATTTATTTTAATTTTTTTTAAAGGCTCTGTGACCAACTCATTGAGACTTTTATCAATTTAGATTATTAATGCATACCACACAGGCAGAAAATTTCCCACAATGTAGAGATACACTCAGCCTGAAGATGGATATATGAGGAACAAAAAGAAAAAAAGCATGGCAAAAAAAGATGCTTTTGATGCAAAAACTGTTTTTCTTCTGTCCCATTTACAGTGCAATCAGATACAAGTCTATTCAGAAGTAAATGATACTGAACCGAGCAAGATTTATTCCAGGTAGGTGTTTATACAGTTGGAACCGAAGATACCTTCTTTTCAGCATTCCTTCTCTGAAGATCCTTCTGTTTGATGCAAAGCATTTGATATTTAATTAACTTTCCAATTAAAGTTACAGGAAGTGCTTCCCCAGAATCCAGAATACTTTTTGCCATTTCTAACACCTGCAGAGAGAAACAAAATAGCAACAACTTAAGAATTTCTTACAGTACAAGCAGGGACTTACAAGAATGGATAATAGCATGTTCCCAGCTTCTAAGAGCTTGTCATCAGGGCCCCAGTAGCTTGCTCAGAGCCCCAACCAACAGGCATCATACATCATCAATAAGTAGTTGTTCAAGCTACTGCACACAGATCTTTATTCCTTTAATTTGCAAAGGAATATATTTCTGTGCCCCGAAAGTGTTAATTCCCCCCAACTGTGCTGTCTCAGAGTGGCTGGGGGCGGGGAGGATGGGATGGGCAAAGAATGCCAGGAATTTATGCCAAGAGCAGGGTCACCCAAGGCATGAAGGTCACTTCAGCTGCCCTGCTAAAGCAAGCAGGCTTCCATACTGGGCAGCAGCAATAAAGAAGATGTTGGGGATATGGGGATGGATGATCACTTTAGTGACAATGGCAAAGGCATTATTTCACACTGCATGGGAGAAGGCAATGGTAAACGACTCTTGTATTTTACAAAGTAAACCACATGGAGGGACAATATAAATGATTGATGATATAGTGCTGAATGATGGGCCCCTCAGGATGGATGATACACAACACACTACTGAGAAGAGCTAAGGATCTTTTAGAATCCTAATGTTGTTTATGTCATGGCTAGATTAAAGCCTTTGGGAGGTCTAGTTGCTGATGTTGCAGGAAAAGAAAATCCAAAGCTGCAAAGGTATAATTACAGTGGGAAGATGAG
The DNA here is from genome assembly GCA_030867105.1 of Liasis olivaceus. Taxonomy (NCBI): domain Eukaryota; kingdom Metazoa; phylum Chordata; class Lepidosauria; order Squamata; family Pythonidae; genus Liasis; species Liasis olivaceus. Next base: position 161,463,876 of record CM061348.1, on the reverse strand, counting down.
ATGTTAGAAGCATGAACATGGGAAAGCTCAATAGAGTGAAAAATGAAATGAATCGACCACGCATTGATGTCTTAGGCATCAGCAAATTGAAATGGGCTGGAATTGGACACTTTCAGTCAGAAGATCATACTGTTTATTTTTCAGGACATGAAAAACAGAAAAGGAATGGTGTTGTTTTCATAGTCAGGAAGCATATAGCAAGAACAGTACTTGGGATAATCAATGATTGAATAATATTAATTAGACTTCACAGACAACCCTTTAATAATTATTCAGGTTTATGCTCCAACCACTGATGCAGAAGAGGAAGTTGATGAGTTTTATGGTCAATCTGAAATGGGCAAGCAATGTAATGGGCAATGGGCAAGCAAAATGTAATGCTTGTTGTTGGAGACTGGAATGCAAAGTTGGAAATATTAAGGAGGAAAATGTACTTGGATTGTATGGCTTATGGAAACCAAAATGAAGCATGGGAATGACTTAACCGTTTCTGTCAATCCAATGATTCCTTCATTTTAAAACAGTCTTCCAACAACCAAAATGACATCTCCTGTATATACATGAACATAGTGTATATTATGTATAGTATATACTATACTACTAAGTGGAATATAAAGAAATCAAGTTGATCATATTATTGATACAAGCAGATGGAAGAACTCAGTTATAACAGACATGTCCAGGGGCTGACTCTGGAACAGATCACGATCTGCTCATGTATAAGTTCCAAGTTAAGCTAATATGGAAGAAGAAAACCAACCAATTTCCATAATATAATCTTGACCATATACCCACCATTTTCAAAGAGAACATGAGGAATCATTTTGTAGTCCTGAACTTTATTGATAGGAAACCAGAGGAACTGTGGAATTTATTTATATGATTTATATAGCCATCTATCTCACACAAGTGACTACGGATGACACATAAGGATTAAAAACACACATACAACAAAAAAAATCCCATGACATAAACTTCAGGTGCCCAAGGATCAAAGAAATCAAAGGATGAATGTGAAAGAAACTGCCAAAGACCAAGAAACAAAAGAAAGCAAACTGGATGTCAGAACAAACAGTAGAAATTGCCAAAAAGAGGAGCCAAAGCTGAGAAAGACAAATATCTCAGGAAGGAACTTAACAAAGAATTTCAGAGAGCTGTTAGAAGAAACAAGAACCAATGTTATAATTTCTATAAAGACACTGAAAATGGAAACAGACAAGAAAAAACAAGAAGCGTCTTCCAAAAGATCTCAGAATTCAGAAGAGATTCCAATCTTGAATATGCTAAAGGTTATGCTAAACGGACAGACAGTAACTGATTCCTAGAAGACCAAAGGAAGATGGAAGGAGTACACTGAAATTCTGATTAGTAGAGAAGTCAACATCCAGGCTACATTCCATACTTACAAGAACCTCTAGTATTAGAAGATGAAGTTAGATCAGCACTCTGGTCATTACCAAGTGAAAAAGCTATAGGAATTGATGGAATATGTACTAAAATATGACAAACAACAGAAGAAGAATCTGCAAAGTTGCTAACCAAACTATGTCAGCAAACCTGGACAATAAAACAGTGGCTAAAAGATTGGAAGAAGTCAGTCTATGTACCAATACCAAGCACAGGAGATTTAACAGAATGTGCAAATTATTGTACAATATTCTTAATTTCACATGTTACCTAAATAATGCTTAGGATCATCCAATGAAGATTAAAGCTCTACATGGAAAAGGAGATGCCAGATGTTCAAGTTGATTTACAAAACACCAAAGAACAAGAGACATTATTGCTGATGCATGGTGGATAACTGAGAAAGCCAAGAAAACTAAAAAGAAGAAAATAGGTTCTTCATTGATTATAGAAAAGATCTTGTGCCAATTATATGAAGCTGCAGAATGTACTTGGAAAAATGGGTACCCCAGAACATCTCACTGCCCTCATGCAAAATTGACTCACAGATCAGGAAGCCACAGTATAGGCAGAACATGGTGAAACAGACTGGCTGAAGGTCCACAAAGGAGTGAGACAAGGTTGTACATTCATCCCATATGCAGAATATATATTGAGGGAAGCTGGACTGAAAGAAGATGAGTGTGGTTTTACAAATGAATGAAGAAATATTAATAATCTGCATTGTGCTGAAGACATTGTACAGATGACAGCTACTCTGGAAGCTGAAAATGCAAATGATCTGTAAGCTCTAGTAATGAAAGTCAAGGAACACAGTCGTTAAAATTAAATATAAAGAAAACTAACCAAACAAAACAGGTACAGTAACCAGCCTTAGAACTGACAGTGAAGATATCGAAGAGGTGGATAGCTTCTGCCTTTTAGGATCAGCGATCAACAGTAAAAGAACCAGCAGTCAAGAAATATGCAGCATACTAGAACTTGATAGAGGAACCACGAAGAGCTTGGAAAAGATATTCAGATATCAGGATGTGACAAAGATCAGAATTGTGCAGGCAATGACTATGCCCATGCCACTCTATGGAAGCAAAAGTTGGGCTATATCTCACAAGGACTAGTAAAATGTGTTTCACATAAGCATATCAAACTTGACCAGGAAGGCTTTAAATTGAATCTAATGGGAGTCAAAGATGAAAATACTGAACTAATGACTTCAGAGACAAAGAAAAGTGGACATATTGCTGTATTGTGATCTGTTAAAAAATCAGAAAAACTTAGTTCATATAGGTCACAGACTTAGTTGTTTTTTTACTAATGTTCAATATATGAGGAATAATCAAAATGAGCTTGAACTTTTTTCTTCCTGTAAATGGCACCAGAGGAGGATGTGTGATGATGGTGGGCTATAGGAGTTAATCTTGGAGTATGCTCTAGAAGGTGTGCAAATGTTGCAAAGCACTGAGGAAGGTGCAAAGGATTTTTGGATGCTGCATGTATTGTTAGGTGACTTGAAGGGACTTTGCAGTGGCTGCTCCAGGTGACAACATTTGAGGCTTTCAGAATGGCAGGTGGTTTCAGCTTGACCAGTGACCAAGAAAATCGGACTTAAATGAGATTATGCGGCAGACTTAGTTGATTGAGGAGCCTGCAGGAGAGTGGTAGCAGCAGCAGTGCTGCTGATTAGCTGTTCAATGGTGGTGGTGGTGGTAGTGGTGGTGGCACTTTGTGCAAAGCTAGATAAGCTGGTGGAATTTAACGGAAAGGTGGCTGCTATGGAGCTAACAGAGATCTTCAGCTTAGGGACAGCAGCAGCAATGAGTTTGGCTATGATTGTTCCTTAGGTGGCTGTATTCTTCTGTTCAGTAGTAGCAGTGACAGTAACCTGGTGTGGCCTGGCCTCAGTATTTTGGAGGCCATGGGCATGCAGATGCCAGTGGTGAGTGGCAGAGGCTAGGGGTGGAACTGGAGGCTGGCCTGAGTTCTGTAGCTGTCACAGGACCTGGGCAGCAACCATCTTGCCTCTCGCATGTGGCAGAAATATTGTATGAGAAAGAGTATATGTCATCTATGCCAACCTTTGGCAACATGTGCCTAAGGACATTTTTGGTAGCGTCTGAAGGACTCGGAATTAGAAAGGATTTCAATCTGTCTTTGGAGGGGATGGTTTTGGTGGACTGGAGGTGACTTAGGAGGTTCTCACTTCCTGCAGAGAGGCAAAGGATAGGTAGTGGTAACTTTCCAAGTTGCCCTTTTTGCTCACTGATACCCCCAGTGACAGCAGTGGGGATTTGGGGGTGTGATGTGGCAGGTATATATTTGTGGTGGGAGGGCAGCTGGCTGACTGGTACCAAAAACTGCTGAATGCTACATCAGAAATGATCCATAGGAATCAGTCTGGGCAACTTAGGAGAGCTGGTTAGTTATCTGTCTGATCTGGGCGAGGAAAAGCATAGGTTAGAGGGAGCTGGTCTGCTGGGGGGGAGGGGCAGGCAATGGTATCTTGGTGGAGATGGAGAGAGGGAGATATGGTAGGCAACTGATAGTGGGCTGCTCATGGGGAAGGTAGTTTCAATGTCTTTGATTATGTTTTCCAGCTTCTCCTCACTCCTTATCAGACTCTCAGAGACCCTGTTCTCCAGCTGCTGCTACTGAATACCAGGTTACCATGTAATGAGGCCTCCTTAATTCATGATTTAATTGGGGATGAGAGAGGGCCAATCTGCATATATAACAAACCTGTTTAAGCATGGAGGGATGGAACTCCTCTTGGAGATGTGCTCACCTGGGTTTCAAGCGTGGCATCATCCCCCATCCCAGGGTAGGGACTGGGGCATGGCAAGACTCTCATGGCTTTCATGGGTTCTACACTGCAGATAACCAGATATGAGACCCTGTTTGTGAAACTGAGCTCTAGGAATCAGTTGGTACTGTACCAGCCTCCCTGCTGCACAGTAGCTTTCCTGCTGGAGTTGCTCAACTCCACAATAGGGCTGGTGGTAGAGTTTCTTAGATTTATGATATTGGGAGAGTTTCACCTGTCTTCTCTGGATGCAGAGTCAAAGGTGATTTGGGTGTTCATGGCCACTCTAGCAACTAGGGACCTGATCCAGATAATCAAGAGACCAATGCATACTCGAAATTAGATATTGGATTTGGTTTTTGTCCTGGGGCAGTGGTGATATGATCTACATGTGGAGGAAATTAACATCAGTCCCTTGTCATAGCCACATCACCTTCTGAGTGCTTTGGAGTTCTCCATGGCCCCTCACACACGCACACACACACGCATGCACACACCACACAGGGAGGTAGGACTATTCAATCAGTCCACTCCAGGCACCTATTGGGTTCTAGAAAGAGCTTGGGGTTTTTCCTGAGGCTTGTCACAAAGCATGACTGAGGCCTTAGTCACTGCTTGGGATGAAAGAGTGATGACTGCCTTAGATCAGATCATGGCTGGGTGGCCTCTCCTGCCTGTCAATCTTGGGAGATCCCCCTAGTTTTCAGAAGAATTCCAGATGAAGTGGCAGAAAAGGTGCCTAGAGAACTACTGGAAGAAGATGAAGAACAAGCATGACTGAACACAGGTAAGAGCCTTTAAGAACTGTCTATAAGAGTGATAAAATGTATTTCTCTACTCTTATTGCATTTCAAGATTGCTGGCCATGGCCCTGTTTAAGATAATCTAGTTCCTCTTGAAAAGAAACACCTGCAGCAATCTTGAGACACAGAGGCAGCCAAAAGTATTGATACCCCTCCACTTTTTCCCAAAGAATCCCAATTTGCCATAAGATAAATTGAAACTGACACAAGTACATGACATCCACCATTCTTTATTCTATAGTCCATAAAGCAAACACTTTATTTTTGATGTGTGACTTAACATATTCTTGTAAATAATAAAACAAATGAAAATTGCACAGAGAGAGCATCGAGCCCTGAGGCATCCCACAAATGAGGGGCTGCATGCATAACCTCTCTTCCTTCCCGTCAACACCATACAGCCCAGGGGAACTAGCTACCCAGCTTCCTAGGAGAACCGGATTATCTGGATCCTTATCAGGATTCAGGTCAAGTCACCGGAAGAAAACAGCATTGGTCATTCTAGTCAAAGACCATTGTTGGGAAACAGATATGGGGAGTACTCCCTTCTTGGTTCTATTCAGCCTCTCAGAGGCATTCAATAACATTGATCATACAGTAGTAATTGCTGGACTGTCTATATGGACTATGAGTTAGGTGCACTAACCCTTGGATGTTTTTCTATGGTCAAATGTTTAGTAACTTAATAAGTTGTAATCAGCCTAGAAAGCTGGGCAGATTAGACCTATAATAAATGCATAAACAAATAAAACGTTAATTGTCAAGAAACTGGTTTTCAACAACCACTTTAAAAGCAAAAATCCCAATCAAGATCTCAGATATGAGATAATTAATTTCTGAAGTAAATCAGAATAATTAATCCAAGTAACAGTAGTAAAAATGCTTTGCCTTACCTCATAAAATAAAGGTGTTTCTTTGTCTTTGTCTTTGACTTTCTTTGTTTTTACATCTCCAGCTTCCATGATCTGGAAGTCAAAAAGAAAAAAGATAAACAAATATAACATAATTAACTTTCTGCATTCACATGCTTATATTGGGGTTTGTTCTATCTCCACGTACATAATGATTTGAAAAAAAGGTGTTTTGTACATGGTTCTGCACATTCTGAAGCACCACTTTCAAATGACCTATGCAGTCCTAATGTTGGGTCTCCAAGGTTTAGAAAAATCCTATTATATTTTTTTACTTCATTTCTGAAAAGGAAACTTCCATGCCATATCACAAACTCTTTGAAATTCTACTTTCTTTTTTAAAAAATACTTATTAGCGATTTTAACAATAGTAAAAAAGGAAGTAAAATCAAAAAAGAAATGAAGAAAAATGAAAAGTACAGAAAGAGAGAAAACAAAAACAAAAAGGATATATGAAGAAGTGACTTCCGACCTTCTTTACAACAAGTATAAGCAAACTTAGTATTTCTCTACCCCCTTTGATATTACATTACATAATCACTTCTTCCCGTATTCCAACCCTTATCCCTCTACATATCCAAAAATCATTAAGCATCTCTGTCCAGGATCAGCAAAAAGTCCATGAAGGGCACCCAGAACTTTATAAAAGTATCTCTTATTTTAACCCTGATCAAACAGGTTGACTTTATATTCCTTTCTTTTTTTCCTAACAATCTTAATCTTTACTTCATTAAGATGCTGTTGTAGAATTTGATCTCCATCCAGATTTTCTTTCTCCCATCTCAGGAGTTTCTTCATGGCTTTAACAACCCTCTTTTGTAAATCCAATAATGAGTCATTGCCCAGGTCATTTTTCATCTCTTGGTTTATCATTTGTATTTCCACTTTAGTTTTCATCTCTGTCTTATAGTCCACAACTTCTATTTTATTTTCTGATATTTCTGCATGGGTTAGGATTTGTTTTACCTCTTCATTCTGTCGGTCTGTAAATTCTTCCAAATTATTCTCCTTCGCATCTTTAATTTCTTCTTTAAAATCTTTTTTGAATAATGCATTTGTATAGGCAGATATTGTTGCTGTCATTGTGGCTGCGAGCTTCTTTCCCAATCCTTTGAACTGTCTCCAATGTTTCAAGTGTCACTGCTAATCATCAAATTCAGAAGTAAAATGCAGGCTTTTTCTTTTTCCCCCCTCTTCCTGGGATCTTTAGCCCCCTCTACTGTCTCATTTCCTTATCATATAGTCTGTCTCACTTTTTTTTTTTTGGTTTTGTTTAAAAAAAACCAGCCTATTATTTTTTTCCTGAAAGACTAAACAATTTCTGTTCCCACGAAGATATTTTTTTATTTTTAATTATTTCAAAAGTCTCATAGCAAAAGTCATAATATTTCAAATATTAAGTCAAATATTTCAAAGTTGTCTGGTCCCTTAGTTCATTTCAAACTTTCTTGGATTAAATTCTTATCTATTTTTTTGGCATTTACTTTATATCTTTGAATCTTTACACTGTAAATTAAATTTTCCCTTCTTTCTGGAATGTAGGATCACTCACCAGGTAGTTTTTTTAAACTGTTGCTTGAAAGACCTTTTTTAACTTTGAAAAATAGTTATATTCCAAAAGAAAATTCCACTTTCAAAAGTGTTTTACCATGTGTAGTGGGGACTGTTCGAATAAGACCATCAGAGAATGAGTACACAGAAATGGTTGTTCCCTGATTCCTAGTCATAGACTTTTATGAAGAATGTTGAAGTTTGTAATACTATCCTCTAAAGTTCCTTTCACATATATACACAGAATCACACTACGTGTTTGATGTTTAAAATTTCTCTGAATACTCTATCACTGATACTAAAACATCATCTAATTGAAGCTGTTGACTGGAACTGTAGCCCCTATCAACGTAAAAGAAAATTGATAGTAAAGCAATATAAAGTGAAATAAGAAACTAATAGAAACTATAGTGCAATGGCTGTTTGAATATTCTGGAAAAATATAACTTCTTTTCTGATTGGGCTTATAAGAATAACCAGATCTTTCAAGAGGTATTTATAAGAAAACAAACAGCACAGGGACTATAAGCTTATAAGAGACTGAGTTCAGACTTGTTGTCTATCTAGTAATACATGCAAACTTTGTGAACACAGATGGAAATATATTTGTGTGCAGATATCAGGAAGGACATTTCACTGCGGTTATATGTTGCTATGATATAGGCATGTGTATGCAATACAATGGATCAGTATAACAGAAGCTAAATCAAACTTTAAAATGGTTATTGCAAGATACCATATAACAGTTCAACAGCGATGACAGAGAAATGTTCACTTACATCTCAAATTATGTGACAAGCACTTATTCCACCTTCCAAATCTGATTTTTTTTTCCCCTCCTGTTGTCAACTGCAAGCATACAGAAGAGCCTCCCAGACCAATTCTTTTTGCTATATTCAGATCAGTAATATCTGGCAACAAGCAGCATTTCTCAGATATCACCCCCCAGTTATAGGTAAAGCTGCACCCTGGCTTCAGGCTCAGCTCTAACACAATTGCTCCACAATTATAAATACAATGTACCTGTGCTACCATTTCTTCCCAAGAAATCAGACAGAAGAGCTTCCGCTGTGGCACCTGCACAGCAAGAGATAGTGCCTTTATGTGAAGTTCATCCTCAGGTCTGCTCCCAACAACAAATGCAGCACTGGGAATCCAATTTTCCTAATCCAAAACAAAGACAATCATTAAATCATTCAAGGTTCTGATAATGACCTATAAAGCCCTACATGACATGGGGCTGGGTTATTTGAGGGACCGCCTCTTCCCAATCACATCTACCCGTTTCGTCAGGTCCAATAGAAAGGGCATGTTGCAGGTCCCGTCCACTAAGGAATGTCATCTGAGGGGACCCAGGAGGAAAGCCTTTTCTGCTGTGGCACCTGCCCTCTGGAACATCATTCCCCCTAAGGTCGGACTGGCCCTGACCTTACCGCCTTCCAAAAGGGCCTGAAGATATGGCTTTGCCATCTGGCCTGGGGATCTGGTAGTGGTGGTGTGGAGCCTGCAAAATGGCTGTACTGTTAGTGAGATTGACTGCACTCTCCCGCAGATTATGTTTTTTTACAGTTTCACTCATTTTTATTGTTTTAAAGATTTAATGGTCTTTTGGTTATTTTGTATTGCTTTTTGTGCTTTTAACACCGTAAGCTGCCCAGAGTCACATATGTGAGACGGCAGCTACATAAATTGAACAAACAAACAAACAAATAAAGCAGTATAATGGTATCCCTTCTCCTATATTTTAATAGAAGCTTCTATGCTCGAAATCCAGATTTCTTTATATGCAACTGCACTCTACCACCAGGTGGCAATATTATGCTACTAAATCTACTAGATCTTGCTACTATTTATGCTAACCAAATACTGCTCTATGTTGTTATTTGGGTAAGATACAGATATATCTGCACAAACTAAGAAATAAAACAACATTTTAGATCAATGTGCCTATAAGAGTAAGAAGCATTAATAATGTATATAATTGAGATATACTCAATGTAATAAATTGAGTATATATAATGTAATAAATTCACATAATTTATTACAAAAGATTAAAGAACAAATGGAATTATCAGCCGTGCAATGATAAATTATTACATAATGACTAACAGATTGTTTTTTGTTTGATCTGAGTTATCCTCTTTGTTTACAAATATCTTCACTTTTGCTATATCAGACATAGCAAATTTTGAATCAGAAACTATCAGCCATGCTATATATTAATAGCTGTTATTTTAATTATGTAAAATACCATACAAACATACTTTATTATTAATTTGGCTTATTTCTTATTTTCCATAAAGAAAATAAGGCTTACCTGGTTAGATGTACAACTCATTAAAACTAATCAGATAAGTCTGAGTGATCTATATCTATCTGATCATAAGACTGAACCAGTTTGGACTAGACAGTCAAAGAATGGCTGCACATGTCCAGTGTCTCCTCTCCATCATCTAAAAGTTGTCTCTGTGGAACAACTTCCCTGGACTGGAGAGAGGACAGACAATACATTCTGGCCTCATCAATTGGATACAAGGACCAAGAACAAATGTATTAGCACAACAAGATCAGTTCAGTCTGAAGAGGATATAAATCCTAGCTCATGGTTTTGTGTTGGCCTTGAAGAAATGCTCTATCTCCACCCCATTCTTTCTCCCCTTCTTTTTGCATTGATTTTTTTTTAGTTTGTAAGTCTAAGAGGTGGTCCTATGAAGAAATAAATACACATTAATCAGTTTAGTATAAATATAATTGCAGTTATTTGTAAAACTATGCTTAACATTCAGATCCATTTTTTTTCTTTAGACATTAGCCTTACTTGAATATCACATAGCTCCAAAATTCCTGCCAAAGGAAACAATCCAACAAGTTAGAGTCATAGGCCAATTCTGTTCATATGTAATGCTAATTAAACAAAGCCACAGCCTTCTGTGAACAATTGTTGTATATTCAAAAATGTTTTGATGTGATTCTGCTTTAGTTAAGGTGATAGTTTATCAGACAGCAGGCGCTTTTAGAATTTTTGAAGAACATCATCAAACTTTCCTTGACATTTGTCTCTTGGGGCTTAAATGTAAATAAAGAAAGGACAAAGAAAGATATCTCAGTCACGAGTGTCACATAACAAGAAAAGAAAAATGTGAGCTTTTGCAGATCAGAGAAATTACACAAAAATGTGTAGCAAATGTAGCAATATTCAAGAATGATTATGGAAGAGATCTAATAGAAGGAAATTAAATGGAAATATTGTATCAAAACCTTTTACAAATGGGACTGTAGAATGACAGAAGCCTTTGCAGAGGCCTCTGATTGTACAGATTATGCCAAATGAAATATATTAACTTGATATAATACCATCTTCTCTCCCAAACATGAAATGCTTTTATTAATGGACACATTTTTGGGGCACGGCTAGCCACTGACAAAGGTGGCATGCTGAACTATCCGCTCTTCCCTCAACCCAGCTATTTTCTCTAATTTAGCCAGTTTACCTCACTAGATACTTTATTAGATGGCAAGATAAATTAAGCAGGATGTTAAGACTCTACATAAAGGAAAGGGGATCAAACTTATCTGGAATATCCACAGGAGGCAGAGGAGACATCCCTTCTCAGTAACAGACAAGAAGCAATGGAGGAAGAAAGTGCTGTCCACAGACATGGACAAATACCTGATATGGACGTAATTGGACAAGTAATAAAACAATTTTAAAAAGTACTGAAGGCAGAATGGGATAAACAAGCTGTGGGAATAACTAAGACTTGGCAGGTATGTCTGAGCAAATGAATAAACAATTTAAGGAAATGTCACAGCAAATAGCAGATACAGCTCAGGTGGCCAGCAATGCTTACGATATGGCTACAATATTCCCATTTTTCCACCAAGCAGCAAGTTATCAAGAAATCAATATAAAGTTTATCCATGATGATTATATCAATTTTAATATATAAATTATATATATAAAATTCATATAAATGCTTATATAAATTACATATAAACGTTTTAATTGTTTATATGTAATTTAATTAAGCTCTTCTTTCATCTCACGTGCAGAACATGATGATGAAGTGAATGAAATGCTTCACCCTATCACTCTCTATTTTAGTATGTATAACTGGTTTGGAACAGTTAACTTTTAATTTTAACAATATTTTGCAGTTGGGGCAAATATGGTATTGGCCTGAACTAAAGTTTTTAATGTCCTTTCTTGTTTTATTTATTTTCAACTTATAAAAGTTTCTTCTTTTGACTCTGGTATTGTATTACAGCTTTTAAACATGTTAATCTGGATGCATTTATTTATTATTTTAATATACCTAGAGTTATTGGCTGCTCAACAAAGGAAAAAGACCCTACACAGCTGCTTACATGTCTGTAATCTCCCACTCTGCTTTCAACCCACCTAAGCTACTGCTGTACTCTAATATAGTGCACTAATGTTCTTCGATTTTGAGAACCGTCAACCTACAACACAGACAGGTTGTAATACGTACAACCCACGTATTACAAAAAGGGAGCTACATGGAAATTCTTATTAGCCCTTTAGCTTGGAAGTTAAGCAGGCCTGGGTCTGGTTAATATTTAGATGGGAGACCAGGAGGAAATCCCAGGTTAGACGGTGAAGTGGAAAAAACATCCCCAAACAAGACAATGGCAAACTACTGTCTATTGATGCCAAGAAAAGTGCACAGATGTGTCCACCAGGACTTGGGTTTGACTTGAAGGAGATTTTTTCTTACGATACACCAACTTCAAAATGGCGTCTTCTCCTGGTATAGAGAGCTGCCTTGACTTGCAATTATATTCATGATTTCCTGAGGGCAAATCCACAAGCCACGTTAGGAACCATGCTTCTAGGCAGAAAGAAACAGGAATCCTCAGCCCGCAAAGTAATTCTGTCCTCATCTGCGTTGGCTACAGGACCCCTTTCTCCGTGGAAATATTCAGATCCGAGTTTCGACCGCATCCCCTCCCCTTTCCTATCAAGCAGGTCCACCTCTTTTCCTGCGACAAGGGCCAACATGTGCCCCCCTCCACCGCCAACGCACCTCTTCCAAGCGGGCCGCCACTAGCCCCGCTTCCCAATTTTTGGAGCCTGCCCCCGGTGGCCCAGAAGCCCCGCCGCCACCTCCGCCCTTGGGTCGCTTGGGAGCCATCGGAAAAACTGGGACAAGATCCGTTGCCTTCGCAATTGCCACGAGGCCGCCCCTCTGCGCATGCGTGGGAAGAGCGCGCGCCTCCGCGCGGCTTCGATCACCATAGCAACCGAGAATCCTGGAGTTCAGGTATGGAGTCGGAGTCGGCGTCGACTCCCGGCTTGACTCACTGTGTCTGCCAGGGAGGGTCTCCTTTCCTTTCAGCAGCCCACGAGGTGATGGGAGGGAGGGAAGGAGAGCTTCCCCGGTTGGGGAAAAATTTGCTTGTTTTTTCTGGCGATGGGCGAGGCCGCAGGGCTTGGAAGGCAGGGATCCTAAGAGGGGTACTCAAAATGGGCACCCGAAGTCATGCAGTATGAATATTTATTTGATGTCGGATTTCTTTGAATGGAATACGTTCAAAATGGGAGACACAAAGTTCAGCATCTTCCGCCAGCTTGCACTTTTCTCTGGAACGAGCACGATTGGGTCAGTGGGTTCAGGAAACAATACATGCCAGCTTGTGGCTTCTCAATGTTTTCCCAATTCTTTCTTCTTTGTTTTTTAGGTCCGATGTATCTTGATTTTCAGTTCCTTTAACAAAACAATTGTGAGCTGAAAGTACTATTGATGCAAACAATATATACAAACAATATCCTCAATTCTGTTGCCTGTATCTACAGTGAGCATCTGTCCTTTATTATAAAGGACAGTCCTATTTCAGAAAGCTATCTTTTAGATTTATTTCTTGGTTTTGCTCTTGAATTTTCCTTTGTAAATGGAAAATTGATGAAGCTCATTCAGATTTGCTCCTTTTTCAGGTCTGTCCTTTATTTTTTCCAAGAAAATATGGTCAATGTACCCATATCCCACAAGATGTCCCCAGCTTGTCTGGACCTTACTACACTGAAGCACCTCCTGCTTCTTGATGCTCCTCCCATTAGGAAAAATAAAGCATTACTACTAGTGACTGGAAACCTCTTATGGACTTTTTGCTGAAACAGAAAAAAATGAACTGGCGATTTATGGATTTGATGATTAGAAAGGGTAGATTATGGAAAGGAGGAAATTATGATGTAACCTTCGAGAGAAAGGGTAATACATAAATGGACTTATAACTGCTGTTAAGAAGATTGGAAGCTGCTTCTTTACTACTTTTTTCTTTCTTTTTCACTTTCTTATTACTTTTCCCGATTCTTTTTTCCTTCAGTTCAAAATGTGTATCATTTTTATTCTGTCGAAAACTTCTTTAATAACAATTAATGTAAGTTAAAAAGGAAAAAGAAAGCATTGCCTAGGGCAGCAGATGCTGTGGATGGCTGGAAGGAACAACAGGGCAATTTGGGGATGTTTTGCCTGCCTCTCAGCGATTCCCTTTTACACGGCCACCATGCAGATGATCCTACATCCTTCTCTCTTGCTTTCTGGTCCAGCAGAAGATATGAGCCTATCAGTAACATTAAAATAAATCTCAGAAGAGGTACTGAATGCCTCCCGCTTTTCTGGTATGTATCAATGGAGCAGGAGAGCAGTGGGCGGCATGTGAATGGGAGCCATCTACATGGGAGGTTGCACCGTGTATGCTTGTTATAAATCTTTTACTGTTTTTTTTTTCTCCCAAACCTCCAGTTCTTTTGCAGACTCTAGCAACAATTCATTCTGACATTCTCTAAAGAAAATGGTTCAGTCCTTCCACGATTACATGTGGCTGTTAAAGAATTGAATTCTTACGTCTGTACAAAGGATAGAGATGGCTTTCTTTCTATTTTACCGTTTCAAATTGTTTTAACTTCTGGTTGGTTTATCTCTGTTAACCATTATGTCACATAGACACAGATCAGGATAAGAACGAGCGAGTTCATAGAGAATATTTAGGCTGCTTCTGGGGCAGTCTGGGAATACAAAAAAGGTGCGGTCATGAGGATGTAGCTTAAATGTGTCTTTCATGTGGTTGTGCTGAGCTTGAGATCGTAAAAGATGTCAGCACAATGCGTTAGGCAGCCAGCCGCTAGGCATGTTCTTTAAATTCACAAGAGGTCCGCTGCATTAAGCTATTGATTGAATACTCAGAATAGGAAATTTATACACTACAAAAGGAAGTTGACCAGAAAAGGGATTATATGCAACAGATCTTTCTGGGCATGTGATTTAAAAAGTAGTTCAAAAGAGGTGAGTACAGAAATCTCTCGCCCAGTAAATGTAAATTAGGCACCAGCATAAGAGACATAGTCTTCTAGGGAGAATCCAAACAGTCCATTAACAATAGGTTCCATAAAGAAGAGCATTGGGTACCTGGAAATTAAAATAATCATTCATTGGAAGCATCAGATAAGTTTTGGCTATGAGAAAAAGGGAATTAATGTCATTTGCAGCCTTTTTTGCAGCCACATCACATTGCTATTCACAAAGAACTATTGTTTCAGGATCTTTTTCTCAAGTACTACTGCCAGGCCAACCTCCCCCATTATTTAGCTATGCATTTGATTTTTGTTTTATAAAATTAAATTAAAACTTTGTGTTCTAAATTAAAAATGTTTTGTTTCTATTAAATTCAGTCTATTATTTTACCTGATTTCAGGTTTTTGATATAAATTAGTTTTGGGTTTGAAAATCATCTTTTATAAAATTATAAAAGGATAAAATAAAGATATCCTCATTGATTCATGGCAGTATGATGACTTAATTTTCAGGAAAATGACTACATTTACTTAGAATCCCAAACTTTGTGTCCTGTATTAGGGCGTCCTTAGATCTAATCCATAAATTATGTTACAGAAACAGCATGAAACCTAACATATTAGAATTCTATTTTCCTAGTTGCCATAAGCATTCTGTTCATGCAGCCTTTTCCAGAACAAAAGGAATATTAGGCAATGGGACCATAAAATCAAAATTATATGTGAATGAAAGGTATTACAGCTGAAACAGTAGGTTGTAAACCATTGGTTTAACTTAAATATTTAGTGTCTTTTTCTTATTTATTTATATTCTATTATCAGAAAACATCAGAAATTCATTAAAGTCAAGAGGAAATAAATACCATGACTGTGTTTACACATTGTGCTAAGCCATTGTTAGCTGAACCATAGTTTGTTAAAAAACAAATTTAATTAGAAGCACACAATATATTAGCATAGCTTATAAAATAAAGTGGCAGGGTTCCTACAACAAATACCGCCAAAATCAAATAAATCATAATGTTGATTACTGAAGTGTATGAAATTAGCCATTTATGCCCCTTCTAATTGGGAAAAGGCTACTTATTCATCTAAAAGTACATGAAAGATGACAGTAGCACAATGCAGTATGAAGTATGAGATTGTCAATTTTCATTGATTTAATGGAAACATGCATCAAACGTGTGTTCAGCACGCAAATCAAGATGATAATAGCCAAGGCAAATGTGTGCTGCTATGTCCAAACAAATTAGAAGAATGTGTGTGGTTTTGTGTACATGTATGTATGCATAGTTTAAAATAGTGTCTTGTGTTTCTTCTCCTGCTGCTGCTGCTGCTATTGTTGTTACTATTATTATTATTATTATTATTATTAAGCAAGGTTGAAGGAGTGGGGTCTATTTCCCTGGATCAGAATATAATTAAAATTGTTCTCTTTCAGGCAAACAACTGGACCTAAATCAAATAAAAAAGGCATTAACATTAAAGATGAAGAAGACCTAACCAGTGGCGTGAACTGTTGAGCAGTGGAACAGATTGTCTTGTAAATGCTCTAATACAGATACTTGTTAAACAGAAGTAGGATGAACAGCCTCTTGGGGTTGCTGTAGCAGGCTGTTTTCTGCTCAGCAGTAACTTGGAACAGTTCATCTTTGAGTTTACTTCCAATTCTATGTTGTTGTTGTTATACCATCTGCAAATTTGGGGTCACTCTGGATCAAATGTGTTTGATTGCATATCTGCTGCATTTATTTATAAAGAAAATACAGAGTTGGCTCTGAAGCCAGGCAAGGAAAAAAGAGGAATTGAGTGGAAATGTGAATTTAGCACCCTGCCTCTTATTTGCTCATCCTTTTCATATGAACTGGACAGGTGCATGATGAAATACTTTTCATGATTACATTATTTCAGTTTACATATTTTGCATAATATCTGCATAGTTTTATTTATTTATTTAAATTTAGGTGCCACCCAACTTAACACTTAAAAATAAGGTAGCAAATATCTTGCCTGTAATGTCCTATCTTCTAAGAAGTTCAGTACATTCTTCTATATTATGAAGTAAGGGTCTATCACCTTTTCTCCAAACTTGAGTTGTTTCTTCATTGCATTACTCCAAAATCAATAGTTAGTTAGGTCTCAATGTGAATGATGCAGTGTCTAGCAAGGTTTTGTCTTAAAATACGTGTAATAAATTACATATTCAAATGGAATTTATGTGAAATCAGCAGGCTAGAGCTTTTGGCTTGTCTTGGAAGAAGAGTGAGCAAACTCAATTGACACTATAGTGTTGGAGCATGACCTCAGCGTGCATGAATACTGCTCAGTGACTTGGAGGTCTGTGCAGGTGTGGGCAACAAGGCCTAAATTACATTTCAAATATTGCCATATGTTCCCACACTAGGGCGAAAGGCAGAAAGAGAGAGAGAGAGTTGCAGTTTGAGAGAGAGTAGGAGAACTGCCAAGGTAAAGAATTCATTACAGGGGAGTCATGTTGTGATCTTACACTGGAGACAAGGGAGATATTTTCTGTGATTTAACATTCTGTGAAAATATTCCAAAATACATGCTTACCCCCAGCTCCACCCTGGCTCCATCTGGCTGCTCAGGGCCAGGACTCTTTATTTAAATTGCAAGGAAGCTTTGAAATGTTGCTTTTTGCTACATTCTTAATTTAGTGTGAAATGTATACAAGGATATCACTGTTTTGTATTCTAGACGAGGAATCATTCACATGAGCTTGCAAAAGCCAGAGCTTTTAATCAAACCGAATTGTAGAGGGAGAAGGCAGGCAGGAGGGGAAAGGAAACCAGTTTTGTCCCAGGGGCCAAATGAATTCTAGGCAAGGCGATTGTGGCTGTGTATCAGTAGTGCACAGGGCCAGAGCCTAGCATGGGGAGAGATTGTCCGTCAGAGGCCCACAGTCCTCTGTATGCTTTCTTCTCACCATGCACGTTCCATTCACTCAGACATTAGACCTAATTACAAAAATCTGTAATTAGATTTTAAACATTTTAAACAATTGACGCTATTTAAAAACTGATTTGAGAGTGGATAAATGAATTTTCAAATGAGAGTTTCAACACTGGACAGGAAGGGCTGCTTTGGGAACGTGAAGGTGGCAAGGGAAATGCGGCTAGAACCTACCTCAGTGGCCGACTACTGTACACTGTTGTACCTACAAAAGAGGAAGTGGATTACAATTTATACTTTCATTTCTTTATGGAGGGAGGGATTCCTCTCTTATTCTTCACCTGTCCCAGAGGGGGGGAAAACCCTCATTTCCCACTTAAACCCCATGCCTCTCTGCCCCCGTCTTTTTCTTCAAAAAAATAAGCAACATCTTATCTTTCCATTTCCTATATTTGTCATTTTTATTTATTTTATTTTATATATCAAATTTGTCACTGCCCATCTCATTAGAAAACGACTCTGGGCGGTTTACCGAAAAGATAAACGTTAATTAAAAATACAATATGACGATTCGTCCTAAATAAATAATAAATATCTTCCAAGAAGTGATGGTAGCTAGAAATTATTAGGCTTGGGGAATGTCATCAGGGTGCCAGTCACCCCCAGGTTCGGTTAAAGCTCTTCTTGCCCCATGCAAGCTGGCAGAACCAGGTCTTCAGTTCTTTCCAGAAAGGTAGGAGGGTAGGAGCCCGCCACATCTCCAGGGGGAGAATATTCCAGAGGGCAGGGCAACAGCAGAGAAGGCTCTCCTGGGCACCGCCAGCCGACCTTCTCTCACTGATGGAGTCCATAACATTTTGTTTGTTTTTAGATTTTCACTAAGCTTTTCATACAGCCACATTGGCTGCTTCTGTTATTCTCTGCCTAACTAGCTATCTATTTTATGCACTGAATTTTTTTATAGTTGTATTTTAGTCCTTCAGTCCTTTTACAGTTTCTGCATTTTCAGCAGAAGGCCGTCACTTATAATAAGCAATCAGCAGCCTTCATTACCCACCATCACTTTAATAATAATAATACCTTTTTCATAACATAATAATAGTAGTACCAGAATACATTTATTTACAGGAGTGGAAACTCATTTCGTTTTTAGATCATTAAGTCCCCTTCCATTTAAAGTGATATTCAGATCATTTCTTAAGACAAGCATCTAACAGAGATCCACATTAACCAATACATAACTACCGTATTTTTCCGACTATAAGACGATACTTTTTTCTAAAATCCTTACCCTAAAAATTGAAGGGCATCTTATTCAAGGAAGTCAGCCAAGGAAAGAACCACGCGGTTGCAAAACTGCCCATACTTTGTCTCTGCAGACAGGCTTCCTCCTATTGCTAGCCTCCAATCACGAGTGAAATAACTTGTCTCCCAAACAGACGTCCTCCAATCACGAGCCTTATGTAACTGACGTCAGCTGATGCTGAACAAACCAATTAGAGGAAGGCTGTCTGCAGAGACAAGCTATCGGCAGTTTCACTCGTGATTGAATGTAATCAGTTATGCAAAAGAGCATGGAAATAGAACTGCAGAGAGACGGTTTGGACCTCCTCCCACCGAGTGTATCAGGTAAATGTTAACTAATTGCTAAATAAAAATGTGTTCTGCACTATCTTTAAAATATTGATTTCTTAATTTTGGGTTGGAAAAGTGGGGGTCGTCTTGTACATGGGGGCGTCTTATTGACGTAAAAATACGGTACATATCAACAAAAGAGCCGGCCATTGGAAATTCCCATCAGCAGCGTCAACAGAAAATTGTGATGATGTTAAAATAGCAACAAATACTTCTATTATCTACTTGTGTCCCGATGTCCAGCATAAGCATGAACTGGTAAGTCATGACAGTTGCAAGATAAAGTCATCCCGCATGTTCCAACCTTTGCCTCCTCTTGCCAGCCCTGTGGGCATTCATGATTCATGTGTACGCATTTGGAAACCTTTTGCTGTCATTCAACAAAGTCTCAGATGTGCCACCTTTCCCTTTTTATACCACATAACTATTTGTGAAACATTTGTTGCCCATGTTTATTTACATACATTTGTAAACTATATATTTCATTTTTCTCTTATATTAGACCACCATCTAGTGGCCTTATGTAGCATTTCCTTTTCCTTTTTTTTTTTTTGTATCTGATCTATCTTGTTATGCTTAACATAGAACTATAATTTTTTTAAAAAGTTTTCTGTATCAGAATCCAAATATTATTTTAACATGTTTCATGGTCTAATTCTTTATTTCCCTTCATAATGATGGATATCATTCTTATTTATGACGACATTACTTCTTGAATATTATAGAGTAACTCCATCCTAACTTCAGTTAAGTAGAATAGTAAACTCTGCTGGGTCCTTTGCAAATAAGATGTAATGAGAGGACTGATGAAGTAAGTAAGTTAGTAAGTAAGTAAATATTATGCGGCTCCTTCATATAGTATATCTTTAAAGATTTGTTGAGTCTGCATTATTTTGTTTTTCACTGTATTTACTCCTAGGAGTGTAATAAAATATCCTGGGATTGGGATTCTTTTCACACTGCTGCTGTAATAAAACCAGCCTCAGAGTTAGTCACCCTCCAGTCACTCATATCCACTACTTAAATCTCATTTCCAACTCTGTTTTGTTTAGATACTTCATTAAGGCTACCATATCTGGGCTGCACAAATCCAGATGAACACTAGATAACAGACAAAGCAGTAAAGAAAATTCTAGGTCTTTGCTCCCATCTGGTGGTCTTCTGGATTTGTGCAGCCCACAGCTGGTAGTCCTACACTTGGCATACTTTAAATTTTAAAATCTCATTTGTACACTATAGTCCTTATAGTGTTAGTTTAGTACAGTTCTTTCATTAGAATGCAGCTGCTGATTCTGTTGCGAAGGGTGATCAGCCCTCAGATCAAGTAGCCATTGCACTTTAATCTTGGCCCTCAAGCATTTTAAAAGGAAAATAAGCAGAGTTTGTTCTAGTGAATTTATTGAACTTGCTAATTAAACTGAATCCAACACTCTAATTCCTACTTTATTTACCCTACATCTATTAGAATTGCATCTAATAGTAAATGTGTTGATAATCAAACATTACTTCTAATAATGACATTATTTTAAGAGATGATAACACAGTTGTAATTAGAGCTACCAATCTAGGCTGCAAAAATGGTATCTCTAATTATATTTGATACCCTTAGTTATAATCTGAATAATAATGTCAAAATATAGAGTAGTTAGCTATTAAAATTAATAATTAATTTAATAATGTAATAAATGTAATCATTTTGTATATTAAATATACAAAGGCTTTTTACCATAGACCGCAATGAACTGCACATAGCCCTTAAAAATAGATATACCAGGCCACCTCATCTACTTATTGAAGTATGTTATGACTGGGAAGAACTACAATTCTACATAAAATAAACATATATGATCTGGAAATTTAGTTAATAAAGAGGCTATAAAATGTAATTGTGCATCTTTATAGAATGAACAATAAAGCAATATGTGTGTCTTATCTTCTACCACCCCTTTACCACAGGATAGTCTTGAAGAATAGGGGATTTTCCTAAATTTTCCTTCACGTCCAGCTATTGGGAATGTATTTAAATGAGCTAAGGTTAATGGGAGGAAAACTATGACAGGTCTAGACAAAATATTAAAATGCAGAGAGATCACACTGACAACAAAGGTACATATTACCAAGGCTATGTTTTGCTCACTTGTAACATACGGCTATAAAACCATCAGAAAGGCTAAACAAAGAACTGATGCCTTTGACTTGTGGTGCTGGAGAAAAATTTTGAAAAAACACAGGAAGCAGTACTAATGAAGCTAAAGCATAGACATTTTGAAGACATAATGTGAGGGCAACAGCCATTGGAGAAGGCCCTGATGTTTCAAAAAATGGAAGGCAATCAAAACAGATGCAGACAAGACAAGGTGACTAGACTGTATCATTGATGACACAAGAATAGGCTTATAAAACTCAGAGAAGCAGATAGTCCTGGTGAAATGATGTGTGTCAGGTGAGGAAGAGTCAGATGTGGCTCAACCACTGAAAAACACTATTAATAAGTTCAGGCAACCATCAAATTGTGCATACGAATTGATCTTATGCACAAGTTGATGCTTGCCTTTGCTTATTAATATTGTTAACTATCCATTCTAACGATAAATTATTTTATTAAATTATTTTCTAACTCAAACCTGGCAAGCTAAGGTACCACTGAAATTTGGGCCGGTACTATTTCCTTATATGCTTTTAAATTCAGAATCTTTATTTCTTGAAAATCAGTTTCCTATAACCTTATTTCAAGCTATCAAGTGCAGTCTTGAGTGTGTTGTGATTAAAAATAAAGCATTTAAATATTCAGAAATTATCAAAACATCACATTGTTTGCTCTGCTTGGAAATTTCAACTATTTAATTCTTTCATTTTAAATTTGGTCAATCAATTGCAAAAATAAGTGCAGTTTTTACTGCTTAGGTGGGCAAATGTGAAATTTGAATGTGTTGCTGCCATGATTTTTGGTGTACAAGTGAAAGTGGTAGAGTCTTAATTTTTCCCTTAAAATTTCCAGAATTGGTGGTGATTATTGTATTTTGAACATTTATTTACTAACATCTCTTAGTCACAGAAGCCAGCTGGGTGATTTGGGGCCAGTCACTTGCATTGGACCAACAGATTACAGTGTATAACCTTCAATGAAAAGGCCTCCATCCTGCAGTAGACTGATTAGGGCTGATGGTGTTGGGGTGTAAAAAACCTTTCTTTGGCCTCCCTGCTTCCTGCATTATATTCAATGCCTACACTGAAAATCCTTTTTTGCTAGCAGTTTTCCATCTCCTACTGCATCCTGTTCATATTTTCAGTCCATTGAGTTTAATAGGCCAGTAAACTCAAAATAATGTAATAACTCTTAAATTATATTTTGCTGTTTTAAACCTGGACCTCTCTGTGTTGGAGAAGGGGTTCATAATCACCTAAGGAGATTGCGGGAGGCCAGAGTATCAGATTCTGGATTTCAACATAAAACCCCCTAGATTTTCTGAGAATTATTTTATGGTTCTTTTAAACTCTCCAAATCTGTTACTAATGTGGACCTCCACCTGAGAGCTGTTCCCATAACTAGTCGATCCAATTTGGGAATGAATTCTTCACATGGTGGGGAGCCAGTGCAGAAAGAACATTGCCTGTGAATTCTTCACGACTAAGGAATAGGGGG
The DNA here is from genome assembly GCA_030867105.1 of Liasis olivaceus. Classification (NCBI taxonomy): domain Eukaryota; kingdom Metazoa; phylum Chordata; class Lepidosauria; order Squamata; family Pythonidae; genus Liasis; species Liasis olivaceus. The sequence continues at coordinate 161,440,901 of CM061348.1, read as the reverse complement.
AAACAGATGATCTGACATTACTAGGATTTCTAACTGCCATTGGAGAAGGATTTAGGATAACAAAGCCAAAGGTTTAATGGTGGCGAAGGCAGATAAACAGTGTGATGAAAGAGAAAGAAACAAAGCTATTAATAATCACAGTTGACCATTGGGATTATGAACTGTGAACAAGGAAGCTGAAAATATTGGTTTATGAAAATGTTCTTTGTGAATCTATCTGCCATTTATACTTCTGTTGGAGTTATAGTCTCTTCAATATCAAGGTGGCTGGGACTGGCTCTCAGATTTTAAAAAATGCTAGCTTAGTGTCAGGCCTTCAGAATTAAAATGTTCATCTAGTGTCACCTGCTGTTGCCTCTGTGGTCTCTGCAGCCTGTGTGGTTCCACTTTCAAGATCTGACTAGTTTTTGCTGGGCATTAGCCATCCAGAGGGTAGTAACAGTGCAGTAAAATTAGACTCCATCTTTGGGGGTTCAGTGTAAGTAGAGACTGAAAGAAATTGTGTCACTGCAGGAGGACAGCTCAGATACAGCTATATAAGGCTTTCCTGGGCCAATCATTTTGCACTTCAATTTGACAAACTGTTATGGAGAAGATAAATAATGCATCTCTAATGAAAGGTTTAGAGCAGAAGCTGCAGTCTCATGTAATTTTTAGAAAATTAAGCCCACTGAACTCAGTGAGATTAGTTTCTGAGCAAGCATGCAAAATATTAGAAACTAAAGGTACCTTAGAGAAGGTTGCAGGAGCTACTAGCCCTGCACCCTTGGGCTATGGCCCCACTCGCACCTAATCATGGCTCAGACAAGTCCTGGCCACATCTTTTTTCTGCCCTATCCCCATAACATTGCCTTCATTCTCAGCCCACAAATTGTCCTTTGCTATACCAGTATTCCCAGCTCTCTGGAAAAGGCTCTAATGCTGGGGAGGATGGAAGGAAAGAGAAGAAGAGAATGACCAGCACCAAGGTGGATGGACTCAGTTACAGTGGCAATGAGTGCACCGTTGGGAGACTTGAAAGAAGGGATAGATCATCATGGAGAAAATCTATGCGGTCGCTAGGAGTCGAAAATGATTTGATAGCACATAATCAATACATCCATCCTAGTATGAAATGAGTATTCACTCAAGAGCAGCAGCAAGATATGTAAAAGCTATTATACTTTGTCACCTATTCAACTCAAGAGGGAAATCCAATGACCAGCTTAACTGGGAACAGAGGCAATGAAAACAGGCAAGCTGGAGTCAGCAATGGAGACAGTAAATTTCATGCTGGTTGTTTTTTTACTGTGGAAGATGGATGTACTGTCTGGGGTTGCACCTTGGACTGAATTCTACATGGCCATTTTCTGTCTAAACAAGGAAGTCACTCGCTCTCGGGCAGAAGGTTAGGGTGCTCCTGCAGGTGGCAGGATGTGGGCAGCTAGTCACTGCTACTACCAGGGAAAGCTAAGTGTTAACTGCTGCATCTGAAAACACGGGACTTTCTGATTTCTCACAGCACAGGAAAGAATGAAACTGACTAGATGTACTTGAAAGCCAAAGCAAAAACTTTTTCTGTACTTCCTCCTATCTGAACCATCTACATAAGCTTGCTTGACAATGTGCTGGGGGGTTTGCCCAAGGAAAAACTGTCAAATGTGTTCTTTGTGTGCTTGACCAGGCTCTGCAGACTCTCAATAAAGGCACTGGAGACTCCAGAAATTGTGTCCTGATTGAGTAGAGAGATGGACCTAAACCTCATCACCTAGGTGATTGAGAAGGGAGAAGAGTGAGGAAACTCAGAATTTTTTCCCTAACACTATTCACTCAAGCATTGGGAGGGTTAGCACTTTAATTTAGTAGCAGGGAAAGGCCCTTTGTGGTCTAACTGGAAAGAAATGTGTTTGAAATCATCTGAGACAAAAACCCCAAATTCAGAATATGAATCATCTGGAATACAGCTATATTGTTTAATTATATTTCACAATTATAATTCACAAGAGGTGAAGTATCAGACTTGTCTGTTAGGCGGAATGATAAAACCCAAGTGTCTGTAAACTCTACCCTGTATTCTAGCTAACAACAGGGACTTCACAGAACCACACAGATAGGTAAGTATAATTTCAGAGAAGAAAGAAGTCGTATACATGCAGAAGACCTCTCTCCTGCAGAGGACTTAAATCCTAGGCTTTTTCCTAGGATTGACTCTTCCAAGTCAGCTGCTTCGTTCCAAGGCTTTTGGAGGCAGATACAGCTGGAATTCATTTACTGAACAACTCTGGCCTGAGAAGCAGGTTCTTGCCTTGCCACCTTCAGCCCTGACACAAACATGGCACTATTAGTGGGGACATTAAGGGCACACTTAATCAATCAATCAATCAATCAATCAAATATATAAATAAATAAATTGTGTATACATTTGATAAATAAAGAAATAAATACCTGCCGTTATTATTTAAGCTGCTCCTGCCAGCTTGGTTGCTATGCCTTCCCACCTTTTTGTTCCAGGAAAGCCATTGCCGATAACTTTCTTTCTTATGGATGGCACTTCTTAGACATACGTACTAACACAATTAAAGCATGAAATGCCTATATATGCAGGTATAACAAACAGCTTTTAAAAATCCTTTTTTTTTACTGCCCTGTTGCTTTCTAATGCCTTTTAGAACTCTCTTTACTAGGCATGCTCTAATAGCAAAATGCTAATGGGTTTGGGGGGAGCTTGGGGTCCCCGGAATAAGCCCCTCCTCATCCCAGCACCAGTTGCTCGTCTGGATGCTAGAAAGTCAGTCTGGCCTAGTGTTGGCTGCAACCTACTGCTCCAGCCCCTGCTGCTCCAGCCTGTTTATGGAGCTCAGCTGGCTACAGAACTCTTGTCTAAATGAAAGGCAGCCAGGTCTTGGGAACCGCAACCTGGCAACATCTTGTGATGTTCGGGCAGTTTCTTTATGGTGGAAGCGCATCAGGGGAGTAATGATCAAAGGCCAGCAGTCCAGAGGATGCCGGTATACTTCTTCCTTAGATGGAGAAATAGCTTGGGCTGGTTCTGGAAACAGTTGAGAAACACTAATGGCGTTTTCACAGAACAGACTTAAAGCTGATTTTGTTTCCATTGTTTTATAATGCAAAGGTTCATTCATTACTTAAATGTACATTGGTCAGAATGCTCATTTTCCGTAGGACAGTCCCTCCACTTTCTCTCTTCCGCTTTAACAGCAACCAGATATCACTTTGTACTGTGTAGGTTGAAAGGGATATGTTGCTTACTTACCTTAGCAACTCTGCAAAATACTCCCCCACTCCCTGCTGGTGCATAAAGAACCTGAATCATCTTCTGTGCAGGCAACATCCTTGGTCACTGTCTGCCTCCCACGTTGAGTGGAAAGACCTTAGAGGGGACGATCTAGGTTTATATGTAGGAAAAAAGATGTTGTAAGACAAGTGCAAAGTGATTTAAACCTCAAGAAAGACTACAGAATTTAGGAAGGGTTATCAGGCTGCTATGTAGACATAATTATTTTTATCCAAGCCAGTTCACCTGAAATATTCCAATATAGTTTTGATTTTTGGTTTTGGTTTTGATCTGGCTACTGAGCTTCTGGGATAGGATGGGTTGCATGCCAGGTACAAGCCACTGATCAATCCTGTCTCTCTGTAGGCCTGCAGTTGAGAAAGAACCTGAAGCCATGTGCTTCTCTGCTTGGCCTTATTCATTTTCCATCTTAATGGTCCAATGTTGTATAGTAAGAGTTTTGTTTATTCTGGTAGAAAGTCATAGCAAATGAGTCACAAGCCAAACAGCAAACCATGGAAAATGAAGTCTTTGAGAGCTTAGAACCGATGAATTAAATGTGAACAGCATGCACGTCAAAGGCTATCTGTACTACCTGGTGATATGTGGACAGTAATACAGCCCTTCTTACACTCATTTTCTTTTAATCCATAGGAACAGCATCCAGCTCTTTTTCCTCGCTGATGATCTCTCCTCTTTGAACCCAGCAGCAGCTAAACACTTTATCTGCTAATTCCTACTGAATGCAACCACAAGCTGCACAAAACCTGAATAATTCAGAATATGTGGAATATTTAAATGGAGGTATTTAAGAAAGCATTATAAAAATGGCTATACCTGCTCCATAATATTCCTCCCACCAATTCTCTCAAAGATAGCTGCCCCCCCCTTTATTTCTTTTCTTGTGACGATATATACCCAGGCACCCTGAAGCCCCCCCCCCCACTCCACTCCAATCTCCTCTGAGCAGCTGTTGCCCATCTGGTTGCTTTCAATTCCTTCTGAGCTGTTAGATGTCACCTATCAATCTTCCATTTTTGCTGCAAACCTCTGAGGATCAAATTTCAATTTCTAGGTCTCTGGTTCTACTTTCATTGGTATAAGCAGCAATTATAGCAGAAATCTTAGGAAACTGCTCATTGTATAAACAAATACTCAGTTTCTATTTGTCGCATCAGGTTATGCTTATTAGGGCAATTCCAGCACTGAATTTTCTGTCTGCTCTAATTGCAAATACCCTGTACTTTTTATACCGTTCCGAGAAGGGAACTGATCAGTCTCCGAGTCAATATTTATAGTGACTTGGCATTTTAAGATATTTTTCATGGCATTCTTTTTATCATCTGTGGTTCGGAACAGAAGGAAGAAAAATTATCACTAGTTAAAGCAAATGAAGCTAAGCTGAAAATACTATGATGCTTTGAAATGTGAAATGTATGTTACAGTCTGCGGTCTGTTTCTTCTTTGTAGAATCCTGTTCTATCAATTTATTACATAAAAATCATAGATTTGTACAGCACAGTACTGATTTAAGGAAGAACATTCCTGACCCAGGCAGTAAACTAGGATGATGATGATGATGATGATGATGATGATGATGATGATGATGCAAATAGAAGTAGAATGACTGTGGCAAAAGAAAGCAAAGATTGTACCAATAGCAATAGGTGCTTTGGGTACAATCCCAAAACATCTGGAGTACCACTTGAAGACCATCGGCATTGACAAAATCACCATCAGTCAACTGCAAAAGGCAGCTTTACTTGGAACAGCTTATATCCTGCGACAATACCTTTATCACCATCAAACAACAACATCTGCCTATCCCAGATCCTTGGGAAAGACTCGATAGATGGATAAAAATGCCAAATCCAGTCTAAACATCTGGCTGACTGTGTGACAAACAATAATAAATGATGATGCATTCTTTGATATGCATACTAAATAAGAAAGAAAGAAAGAAAGAAAGAAAGAAAGAAAGAAAGAAAGAAAGAAAGAAAGAAAGAAAGAAAGAAAGCAAGCAAGCAAGCAAGCAAGCAAGCAAGCAAGCAAGCAAACTTTGAGGCACTGCCACCCAAGAGTGCCTGAAATCATCCTTACCTTTTGAGTCAGTTTAGTACGGTTTAATCTGTTTGGTCATATAATATAGCACCCACTAAGATGCAGTTGCTTGTTACCTTAGATTATAAATGCCATTATTTCTCATTTTTTGAAAGATGAATCCCCACTGTCATAGGAAGCCCCAGAGCAGCAGGGAACAGTGTAATAAGCAGTTCAGCTCTTGGTGTGGGGTGGGGAGATAATTCAGTTTCACAGAATTGAAACCTTCTGCCTCCAATAGATGCAGGTGAAGTAGACATCACACTCATAGAAGAGATAAGGTGCAATGTATGTAAGAGAGGGCTAGCAGAACACTTTGCTGCCATCTACTCATTGTCCAGATTTTTGCAGCCTAGATATGGTAGTCCTAATATAAGATAGATTCCAACTGATGAAAAGCTTCAAGTCACTGTTGATGTTACCTAGTTGGCTAATAAAACATATCCAAGCAAACAACCAAGCTCAGAGAGCACCAAGGACTCCACAGTTTGACCCTGAGCTACATATATTCTCTTCTTTTGGAGCCTCAGGTCATTCCTATAGACATACAGATAATATTGAGAACTGATAATAGCCAAAGCCCAAATAAGCACTCCCTTTTTCCTGATTTCCACTTATTATCCTTTCTTAGAGATAATTTATTTTGGCATTAACAGAAGGAGCAGGGGAAATTCAGTGCTGTGGAAAGAGACAAGCAAAGAGCTCTTGTTCATACAAGAAGTTCATCTGGGTCTTCTTGCTTTCTCCCCCCGAGGGACTCTTCTGACTTATATTTGGCTACTTTAAATTAAGATAGAGCTAGGATCTAAATTAAAAGAACTGCATAGGTCAGTTCCAAATAGCTTTGTTTCCTAATGGTGGACACTTGATGAAATTCTCACATTGGTCAAATTTTCAGGATTATATTTATGACTGAAAAAACCCTGCTTTCAGTTATAGTCTCTAAAGTTTTGTTTCCTAGCAATTAAATTTCCAGACCAAATGCTTGAGAAAAGGACCGAACAACCATTCTTCTTTCAAATGTTCAGAACTAACTTGTTCTGTCCCCACCTTGAAGATTACAACATGTGACAGAGGGACTTCTGGAATTGAATTTCTGTTGTAGAAAGTAAATATGAAATAGCAGCAGTCTGGATTTATTAGTCCTTAAAATGTAATAAGGTTCTTTGTTGCTGTAGTGAAGTGATGTCCTTCACCTCTGTCAGCTGAAGGATGCAGGCCTAGGAGCTAAGGAAAAGTTTGACCAAGGAGTGGTTGGAAAAGGGTCAGCATGGGAAATAAAAGATGACCGGAGAACAGGTGGGCTTAGTCTGAAGATGGTTAATCTGGTTAGTAACATCACAGATTGGCATGACTTGTGCTGTACAGAGAGGACGTAAATGAGTTGGAACAACCTACATAGAAATTAGATTTATTTAGCAACTTATCTCAGGCTCATCGTTGCGCCCCTTGTCTTTGCCGTATGTTACCGGGATTGTACGCGTTGGCACTGTGCAACTGTGTTTATTCTTTCCACCCCACAGAAATGTTGGGAAAAAAGCATAAAGGGTGTCAGGACTCTCCAGCTGTCAGCAGGATACCTCTCTGAACAGGATCAAATGTGGGGTGATAGGAGATGACAGGAAAAGAGTTCAAAAATGAGCTGGATTAGACTGGAAAAAAACCCAGAAAAAGCCCCCCGTGCATTTCTATGAGAGAGGCAGATGCACAGCAGCTTTAAATGCCACCAACTGCTCTGTCCCAAGCTCTCCCCATCATTCAAGGTGAGGCTATTATTAAGGAGTTGGGAAGAATTCTAGAAGCTACACCCTACCTACTTTCCCTAGCTTGTTTTGTTCTGTTTCTCTTCCGATTGTGGGTTGTGCGAAATAGGCAGACTTTTAAATGTTAGGCTGGTAGGAGGTGGCAGGTTCATGTTTGGGGGCTTTTTGTAAGTTTGGATAAATTTCTTTATATTATTCTTGTGTTGGTTCTTTTTCAGGTTGGTTTTGATCACTTGCCTATTGGAGGGCACAGTGTAATAACGGTTGGCCTAAGAAAGGGGAAGGGAGGGAATCAGTCTTCTTACTCCCTGACCAGGATGGGCGTGGAGCTGGAGGAAACATGGTTTGCTTTCTATTCTCACCTGAAAAGGCTTCAGATGTAGGAGCACTCTCTTAAATTCGATTATCCACTAGTGGAAAACTAGTAGAAGAAGCTTGTGGTAGGGGTCATAACAGTTTTATAAAGGTAAAGCCATTCTTGAGTCAGCTATGACTCTTGGAGACTATATGGATATAACTATAAACAGCACCACAATTGTTTCCTTCTTTCCCTTGTAATTTCAGAACATATTTCTTGTGCCTCAGGCCTGACTCCCTTTTAGGCTCACTTTTTTCACTGAGAAGGACACTGAAGAACCTGGTAGGAAAACAGAATGATTTAAAATAGGAATTCATGCATATCTGTTTTGGTTTCATCCCAGATTCCAAGCTGAGCCCTGTTGTCTTGGAGATACTTTGTGGCTGCCTGAATTGAAACAATATTCCCACTAAAGTGATCAGAAACAAACCTGGACCTTCATGAGTAATTTGATGCTGAATAGCAATAGCAATTTGAGGCTGAATAGCAGACACTGTGTCTGCCAAAATTTGCAATTTTGCTTTTGTTTTTAAACCATAAATACCAGGGTGTGGAGTTGTGGAGAGATGTTGAGTGTACTGGTGGAAGTTTGGGCAAAATAGCAGAAGTCCCATAGAGCATCAGAAATAAATATGGCAGATGGATAGCTAGATTAGCGTCTGTCTATTTCATTCATCTCTGATGGGAGGACGAATATTTGGACTGTATCTACATGAATCAGGATTTGTGAATGTTAGCTCTATCATTAACAGATTCTACCAGGCAGGGAAAAAAGCTTTAGATTGGTAGGAGAAGTTCCAGTCTGTTCTACTGATGCCCACAATCTGGTTGAAACATGCTGGAAAGTTGTAGAGCTATTTCCATCCAGTGTTGAAGATATTCAGCTGCTTTATGAAATTACTTTCATGAATATGTTTATGAAGATTCTCAGTCATCCAGGTGGAATTGTCTGGAGCTTGAGTCATGGCAACTGGACTTCTTTTCTTTTTGGTAGAGACGTTTTGCTATTTGTCCAAGCAGCTTCTTCAGTCTAAAAAGTTGGTTAGGGGGACCCCATAAAACTCTTCCAGGGTGGCTGTGTTTCTTACTAGCATGATTGGGGGACATTAGGAGATGTGATCAGTAGAGTCTTTGAGATGCAGATGTCTACTCCTAATCCCTCACTCATCCCCAGGGAGATGTTAATTGTTGCCCTCCTGATTAAGAACTTTTGAACTGTTCTTAATTTTCTTGGGGACTGTTGAAAGGACAGCCTGGAAAATGGGGGACAAGTTGTGTCTGAGGCCTCCACCTCTATTGAGGGAAGGATTCCCTCTATTGAGGGAAGGATGACTCAACCTCCAGACAATTACTTTCATGAAGTTAGTAGAGCTTCATGAAAGAAAGAAAAAAAACCTCCTGCTCCTTAGCGTCTCCATTCTCTTTTACCTGTTCTTCGGTTATTTTAGTTTGAAATCTGTTTTTCTAGTGCAGTACTCAACTCTGGTTTTAAAAACATACAGTGCAAAGCCTTGAGTCTGAACCTTAAATTATTCTTTCCTGCTCATGCATGTTGTCCCTGTGCCTGCTCCATTACATGCCTGCTCCAGTATATTGCCCTGCTGTTTCACTACATCACTTTGGTTTTGAGCGTAGAGACTTTTTCTTATTGTCCACGTGTGGTGCTTGGTATTCATGATGGATTTATGCCTGTTTAGCAAAGCCTACTGAGCACATATACTGTAACACTCGATACACATCAGCTTTTGAGTCTACGGCATGTTTGCATCTGCATTCATTTCTGCTTCGTTGTGTTGCCTTCTCCCATAACAGTTTCCTGCCTCCATTACCCACTTTGCTGCTCTGTCAGTGAAGTAACCAACATGTAGCAGACCTTTTAAGATTTTAGTATGGTGCCTGACAGCTAATATAGAATCAGTCTGTACGTATCTGGAAACACTCTTTCTCCAGTGAGCTGTCTCTCCCTTTGGATGCTAGAATGAAGTACATGTGGCCTTCCAGATGTTGTAATACAATACTCACGGCCATCCCCCAGTGCTGGCCATGGTTTCTGGACCTTGCTAGGAATTGTATTCAAATATTGTCCAACCAATGTAAAGTCCTAAAATACAATATACGGTTTTTATTTTAGGAATATTAGCATTGCATGGCTACAAAGCATCCTTATTTCATCTTTAAATGTTAAAGGGTGTACTGTCATTCCAATTAAAAGTCTTTCATAAATAATCCCATATTGTTATTTTTCTTCAGCACTAAATGTCATGCCAGGTAGTTCTCCACTATCCCTGCCTTCCAGTTTGCCATCTACTCAGCAGCATTCCCTTTGTCTATCCCAAATAATTAGCCTCCAGTGTCTTCTCCCTAGCCATTAACAGGTCCAATTTCTGTGAATTTATTATATTGCTCTTTTCAGAACTCAGCACTCCTGGAATGTGTGAGCATTTTCCATGCCGAAATTGGTTTTATGAATAAAGGGTGCATTATCCAAGAGGAACATGCCAGCAGACATCACCAAGATGATTAAGAAATAGTTTTATGATGGTAATGGCATCATTTTGTCTTTCTGGATACAAATCTGGATTCCCACCAAATGGCAACGAAATGCTAGCACTGACATTTATATATGAGGTATGTTTTTTCTTCCCTGTCTTTGGACTTTTGTAGATTAGGTCAGCCTTCCCCAACTCAGTGCCTTCCAGATGTGTTAGGTTCAGCATCCAGAATGCTCAGTAATGACGATGATGGTTGGGGAATCCTGAGACTTCCTCATGTCTAGAGGGCACCCACCCTAGATTCGGTTTTAATCTGATTAAATAACTCATTTTACTGATTGTCCCATACAACCAAAGGTGGGATAAGTAAATCCCTGATGTTATGTAGTGGTGCCATAGGTATTGACAATGTCCACGGATTTGGAATTTCTGTCTTTGTTTTGTAGTAAAAAAACTTCACAAAGCTGCAGCTTGAAAACAGTCTTTGCACATGTTTAGGATTATGCATGTTTAGAATTTTTCTACCATCACCACTGCTCATTCCAAAAAAATTATTGTCCACAGTCTGAAAATTTTCGTTGCTTATCCAGGTCAGCTAAATTTGCCTTTTTTCTCCTATCTTCATCACTCACAAAACAAAGCATCATTCCTCAAAGTTTTGTTCAATATGTTTTTTCAAATTTTATCTACATACTACAGCAACTTTGCTGGTAAATCTTATCTAATTCTAACATCCCCCCCCCCCCACACGCACACACCCCGCTAGTTTGTGAACTGCTCTGTCAGTGTCAAAATACAATCTGGTGGTAATTGAATAACCCCCCAAAAAGGAAGATAAGCCTGTGATTGGCAGATTCTATGGAGAACAACCCGTGGTTCTAGCTTCTTAAGTACAGATTTAATTATTTCCCTTAAATATTATAAGCAAGAGGCTCCAAATTTGAAATTCCAGTTTAAATGTGGGCCTTGGAATTCAGTCTCTAATAGAGTATACTTAATACCTTCCCAAAATTCTACTACTTTTAAGATATTATTGGGAGACAGAAAAAGAAAAAAAGGAACAAAACACAAAGATAATCATGATAGAAATACATACATTGTCAAAGAAAAAACACACACATAACAAGTGCTTTAAAAAAATGAAAGAAAAAAAGCAACAGAAAAAAGAAAAAGTATATCATATAATATAATATATCATAATAGTAAACAGTTTCAATTCTATATATACTTATCTAATGCAAATATTATGCAAGTATAAATATATTTATTTCTAATACACTTATATAACTATGTTTTTTTTAACCTACTGTCCCATATTTCATTATACTTGTCCATACAAGGTCTATGTCTATAGGAAATCCACTCATAGGTGGCAAGTGTAATCAGGTCTTCAGTCTATGGAGTGAAAGGGGCCATACATTTATCTTTGAAATGCTGCAATATCAGTCTTATAGCTATAGTAAGGGCACAGAGAATCCATTTACCTTGTCCAATTGTCATATTCCATGTACTAGGTATGTGATGCAAGAGAATATTATTCTCTGAACTAGATAGATAGATCTGCCTATGTTGTCTAATAGCACAAGCCAAGGGTTCCATGCAAATATTAAAAAGCAAGTGTGAAAGTGGACATCCTTGTCTAGTTGCTCTATATAGTGGGAAAGTGACAGAAAACATGCCATTAACCTTTATTTTAGATGTGGGCAACTCATATAATATCATGATCCATTTTACAAATTTCAAAGGAAATCCAAACCTGTTTGGTACAGCAAACATGTACTGTCTATATATTTTGTCAAAGGCTTTTTCAGCATCTAATGATAAAATTATAAATTGGTCTTTTTTTTTTATTCAAGTCTATTAAATCTACAACTAACCTAATGTTGTCTGCTGCTTGCCTAGTTTTTATAAACCCTGCTTGATCATTCTTAAGAACAAGCGGTATCACTTGCTATAATCTATTTGCTAACACTGCTGTTAAGATCTTTGTATCAAGATTAATCAATGAGATTGGATGATAATTAGCACACCAAGTATGATCTTACCTGATTTTGGTATAACTGTAATATAGACCTAATTAAATGCTTCTGATAATATTCCCTTATTGAATATCTCATCATACAATTGACAAAGGTTTGGCACCAAAAGTTCTAAAAATGTTTTATTCGACTCTATAGGAAATCCATCCAATCCTGGTGTTTTACCACTTGCCATATTTAAAATTATTTGTTTAATCTCTACCTCAGATAGCGGAGCAAATAAGAGTTGTTTTTTTGTATCATCTAAGTGTGGTAGGTTAATTTTATTTAGAAAGACCTCTATATCTTCAATACATTTCTTGTTTGCTATATAATTCTGAATAGAATTTGAAAATTTGACAATTTATATCCTTTGAAGTTTTATATATTTAATCTCTTTCACCTCTAATAATTGGAATCATTGCCTTAACTTTCTTTTGCTTTAAGCGATTAGCCAAATTCTTACCAGGTCTTTCATGATTCTCCCAGTATCTCTATCATAAACATGTTAGCATGAATTCTCTGTGTTGTGATATTATAGTATTTAGTTCATATTTCTTCTCTATTTCTCTATACAATGTAGTAGATGGGCATCTAACCATCTGTGCCCATAAATGTTTCAATTCATCTTTCAAGTTATTTTCCCTTTTATTTTTAATCTTATTTTTATATAATGTATAAGCAATAATTAGCAATATAAGCAATAAAATAATAATTTATATACTTCCCATTCAAAAATTCAGGCACTTGATGTTTCTGAATTCAAATCCAAATACATGTAGTCCTTGACTTATGACTATTCATTTAACAATCGTTCAAAGTTATGATGGTGCTGAAAAAAATGACTTACAACTGGTCCTCACACTTACAACTGTTGCAGCTTCCCCATGGTCATGTGATCAAAATTCAAGCATTTGGCAACCGGCATGTATTTACCACAGTTGCAGCATCCCAGGGTCAAGTGATTGCCATTTGCAACCTTCCCAGGGGGCTTCCAACAAGCAAAGTTGGAAGCCCCCTGGGAAGCTTCCGACTGGTAGAAACCAATTTGCTTAATGATCACAGTGATTCACTTAATGACTGCAAGAAAAAAGTTTGTAAAATTGGGGGTGACTCACTTAACAACTGCATTGCTTAGTGACAGACGTTCCGGTCCCAATTGTGAGTGTAAGTTGAGGATTACCTGTATTGCAAAGTCTCTACCTGCATTTGTTCTACAAATTCTTTATCATTCAATAAGGAGACTTTGAAATACCAATTTCTCGATAACTTGACCAGTTTCTGAAATGCACAATTCAATGCAATTGCATTATGGTCTGATACGTAACAAACATCAATATTACATTCTTGAGTTGGTGATATAAACTCGATGATATTAAAAAAATAATCAAGCCTAAAAAAATTCTGGTGCACAGTTGAATAAAATGCATGTTCTCTTTTAACTGGATACACCAAACACCAAGGTTCTATTAAATTCAGTTCTTTCATATAAGTCTTAATTGTTTCCCTCACTGATGATTTTTTTTTTTTCATGCTGGTGTATTTCTATCAAGCTGAGGATCCAATATTTCATTAAAATCTCCTCCTATTACCACTTTATCATACAGGTCTTCACTTAACAACCATTTGTTTAGCAACTGTTTAAAGTTACAACAGTGCTAAAAAAAATGGCTTCCTAATGAGATAGCACTCCATAGTTTCGTCTCTCATTATAAGTAAATATAAAGAACAGTTTCAAACTGCTCATTCAAGCTAATATGTTATGTGTAAGATTCAAACGTCTCCCCCAACAGTTTCTATGGAATGAAACATAATTAGGCTGAGAAACAGTAGAACTGACAATATACCCAGACTTTTTATCTTTAAGTTAATCATAGTAAAACAAAGAAAGGAGTACAGAAAAAAAAAATGAAAGCATAGGAAATAAGGCTTTTGCTGCACATCTCTAAGCAAGCTCAACTTCTCCCTTGACAGATTTCATGGAATGAAACATAATCAGGCTTATCCATCAGCAGATTTCAAAGATAAAATAAAGGCCTCTGCATTCAAAGGATGATCAAATTTGTGAATCTGGTCTTGATTATTAATGCAGAATATAGATGGAAAACGCATGAAATATTGAAGTTGTATTGATCTGGCAAGACTTCGTGCTTTTATGAACAGCCTTCTCTTTTCAGAGACTTCCTTAGTAAAATCAGGATAAATTGATATCTTACTTTGGCTAGAACCCCACTTCAATGGAGACTTTACTGATTCCTGGTGAAATATACAGTATGTAAAATCTCATCTCTTGTGGTAACACGAATTGCACAATATAGTAATGATATTGGAACTAGTTCCACTCTTCCTTCTCATTAAAGGAATTTTAATCACATGATCAGTCTCAACTGGGAAATCTGTTCCCAAAGGAAGGAGCTTTCTGAAAAAATCCTCCATAAATTCAGCCAGCTTTGATTGACTTGGAGGGTTTTCAATGCCAGTCATACGTAGATTTTTCCTGCACAATTGTTACTCTAAGTAAGTAATTAGTTTATCCAAAATATTATGACTGGCTTGAGTAATTGTCTCATGGGCAGCCAATTGATCCTCTTAATGAGCCTTTTTTGTTTTAAATCACATTTAAGCTCTGCCAGATCTTGTTGAATCGGCTTCAAGATTTGTACCTGAGCCAGGATCTCTTTTAACGAACTGGTAGAAGAATCTTCCTCCACCATCTTGCCTGGCTCGATAGATAGTGGCACAGTTGAAACAAAGCTAGCTGTTGAACATTTAGGTCTAGTTGCTATTCCAATAACTCATAAAAAAAAATTAGCAATGAAAAGGTTTATTTACCCAATAATGTAAGTCGTTATCCACACAGTCCAATAATTCAGAAGTTTGAAAACACTTTAATCAGAGGAGAGGCGAGAGACGTGCACTCAGTGCGCCATCCAGACAGGAAGTGTGATATCAATCAATATCAATCAATTTTATTTCGGTCATAGACCAGCATATAACCAATGAGGAAGTGTGATATTATTGAGAGTTAACTTGGCAATAAAAAGCAATTTAGTTTATTGATTAAATGCCACCAAATTGGTATCGGCTCTTAGTGACTACATAGATTGTTTCCAGATTATCTTTCTTTAGCTTGGCCCTTTAGGTCTCTAAGTGGTGCATTCATTGCTGCTTTAATTGAGTCCATCCACCTTGCTGCTGGTTATCCTCTTCTTCTCTTCAACTTTTTCCAACATTAGGGACTTCTATGAGTCTTCACATAATGAATGTGTCTAAAATATCCTTGCAGCCCTGTCACTCATGCCTTGAATGAAAACTCTGATTTGTGCTCTGATGCATTTACTTTCCTGGCTATTGATGGTAACCTCAAGAGTCTTCTCCAGCACCAGAGTTCAAAAGTATCGATCCTTTTTCTATCGTATTTCTTCAATATCCAGTTTTCACATCCCTAGAAGGCGACAAGGAAAATCATTGTCTGAATGATTCTAATCTTTTCTTACATAATTTATATTGAAGAAAACTTTTTACAAAGTTAAAAGCTACAGAAAAACAAAAAATAATATGGAAAAGATATAAAAAGAAAAATAGAAAAGATAGAAAGATAGAAGAGAAAGTGAACAACAATATAGATCAAGAAAAGAGAAAGAAAAAAAGAAAAAAATATTTAAAGAAGTGACTTATAATCTTCTTTGCAGCAGTTACAAACATCATTAAGACTGTTTCTACCCTCACAAGTTACATAACATAGTTTCCTTCTTCCCATATACAGTCCTTTTTAATCAGTAAATCCAGAGATCACCAGTTCATTTTTATCCATTTTCAGCAAAAAGTCCATAAAGGTTTTCCAGTCTTTTATAAAAGTAGTTATTGCTCCTTCCATAATCAAACAAATCAACTTAGCAATTTCTGCAAGTTCTGCCATCTTCATGATCCATTCTTCCATTGTGGGTATTTCTATATTTTTCCATCTTTGTGCATATAATAGCCTCACTGCAGTTACCATATATAAAACCAATCTTCCACGAGTCTTTTCTCGTTGGCTATCCCTAACTGTTAGTAAGAAAAGTTTTGATTTCAACTGAAAATTAAATTTTAAAATTCTCTGCATCATCATATGTATTTGTATCCAGTTTTTTTTTTTCACTTTTTCACAAGTCCACCATGCATGGTAAAATCTCCCTTCATGCTTGTCACATTTCCAACAACAATTAGAGGTACCTTTATGCATCTTAGATAACCGCTCTGGTGACATATACCAACGGTACATCATTTTATAAAGGAGTGATTCTATTCTTTGAAGATACAGACACGTCATGGTATTCATTTTATTATGTTTCTACAGTGTAAAATTATAGACAGATGCTAGAGTTTGTCCTGGTCTCAGAGTCATTTCTGTTCTGACATTCTGACCTTTCATGAATCACATGGGGCAAAATTGGCACTCTGATTTCAAGGAAAGGCCAATCTTTTCTCTCCGAAAGAACCCTATGTTTAGAGCAAACATCTGCCCTGATCTTGATGGAGAGGCAGAAGAATTAGAGCAGGCACCCTCTGCTGCGAAGTAAGAAAGAGTTTTCTTCATTCATTATGATACTGTGGACTAATAGAAGAAAAATATTTATGTTTTATTAAATTACTCTGCTGGTTCAGATCACATAACATGCATAGGATCTAAACAATGATCCTGTACTGGAGGAATGCAAGACTGAGACTGATGAGATAAACTTTTAGTGGGACGATCTTTCCAAGTTCACTAACGTGCTTTCCTTATTTAATTAGAAATTAATTGAAAACACTCCTGTTTCAATCGCGCGGTCCCAAAAACCTGATTTGTTGATAGTAGATTATTTTCTTAAAATATCCCCACTAGTTTAAATATAATTATGTCATTGATAGTACACTTCAGGTCCTCTTGAAAGAAAATCATCCATGAAGATCACAGATTAATAGGAATAGAAAGTAATGTGTGAAACCACAGCACATGCAAACCTTCTTTTTCTTCCTGGAAAGAAATGAAATGCAAATTGCATAGATCAAATATGAGCTGAATGGAATACAAGATGGATATTTTGTTAGCTGAATTATGGCTGGAAAGGAAGCAAATTAATAGAATGTTAGAGTCAGGAAATATAGGAAGAAGGCTATATTAAAATTACCCTGTTATATTGAACAGGATGAAATAATCATACCCAATTTCATCTCAGTATTACCACCAAATACAGTAAACCTTATGTCACACATTTTTTTAGAAGTATTTTTATAGAAAGAGAATCACAAGCCTGTAAAGTGAGCCTGTCTCAGACTGACTGTTCTCTTTTCCAGTCGTCCTTCATGGCAGGGTTCCTCAACCTTGGTGACTCCCAGAATCCCCCAGCCAGCCATGGGGAATACCATTTTATTGTCTTTTAGTACAATTTAATGAATTTGCATCTTGGGGTGTAGTTCTTGCATATCAACACAGGAGCAACCCTGAAATCGCTGCATATTTTATTCCCAAAGATCCCTTGTTCCAAAAGGAAGAAGAAGAAAAAAAATCTTGGAGCCATTCAACAGAGAGATGTGTCAATATTATTTTGACCACGTTCCAAAGAAGCCAAATAGAATCACTCTGAATATATCATGTTTTGATATTTTGATAGACTTCTTTTCTTAAAACATTGGCTTCTTCCCATCAGGTTTTTTGGTCCCTCCCATCTCAGAGCAAGATGGCCATAGATACAAAAGCTGTACATTAGCCAGAGCATCGCAGGAGGAAAATTAAGTTCCACAAACTGCTGACAAGATTAATATGCAGTTGATGGGAAGCACTTTCACACCAGGGTGCCAACAAATAAACACAATTCAAAAATACCATCCGGCTGAAGGGGAGGGTTTCCTGAGAGAGAGCGAGCGAGCTCCTGGCCCTTTACACCATAAAGGTCTCATAGCCTGAATTCCTAAAGTGGAACCTGATAGGGAAGATGGTGGTGGGGACAGGAAAGTAGGAGGTCACATTCCATGGCTAACGTTTTCAGCATAAAAAACTGAAAGGGGAGAAATGCGGGAAAGTTGTGCGGGCTGCATGTAGAAACCGGAAGGCCGGGAGGGACCAGAATTGCAGTAGAAGATTTGCCTGCTTGGTGTGCTACGTTAGTCACTTTGCCCCAACGCAAAGAAGGGGGCGCCATTTCTCTTCCGCCAAGGATGCGGGCGCCGTGCGGAAGGAGAGCTTCTAAATGTAATTACCAGGCTAGAGGAGAGAATGAACGTTGCTCACAGAATGTAATCTACTTAAAGATGTGATCACATCTTCTCTAAATTTAGGGTAATTTTCTCTCAAGCACGTATCCTTTCGTCATCTGTGGAGTCTTTAATATGACTTGGACCTTACTGACAGAAACAAAGAAGCTGACAGGAGCTACAAAGAAGTTTCTCTCCATCTCATTTTTTATGATGCCTCGTAGAGCCTGATGATAAATATCTTCATCTGGCGCTGAGCTCACCAAGAGTTTTATTCAATGGAAACGCTGCTGCAGAAACATATTTTTGTTTGTTTTTATTGCTGTATGATCTTCATCAGCTCGAGGAATCTTTTCTCAAGAGATACTTACTCCCCACCCCCCATAGACAGTTTTTTTACTGAGGTGTGAAAACAAGCCTCCAAGATTTTTTAGTTGTAAGCCAATGCATTGCCTTTATTGTTATCGTATAACGTTTCCTTTGTCATGCTTAAATGTAAAATAGCACAGTTACATCTGCCAGGCTAGTTTCCTAAATGCTACAGCTTGTACTCAAGTGCAGTGCAGTGCAACAGGAGTAGTAGCAATGAACACACACAGCAGTGGCCCATAATTGCAACCAGATTTCAGCGTACAATAAAAGATGTAATAAACTTAATATTGGGTGATTTTTATTTTTAGTGAAGTGAATTCAGAATTGATGAGTTGGACTGAGTGCAGTATTTTCTTTTCCTTAGACTGCTTCAATGGATCTGATTATGTGAATCTGACTTCCTGTTATCTTTTTTCCTTTTCTGTCATTGCCTACAGTATATATTATAAAACAAAGACCTTCAAACCCAATTATCTATAGATCTCAGTAAAATGCTAATAAAAGTATATTTGTTGGTGAGTAATCTCTACAAATACAATGAAATTTACTTGAGAAAAGACAAGCAAAAAGTCTTCCCATAGATTAAAAAGATTAGTTAGAGAATTTCGCAACAAACTGTATATTTTCCAAAAGAAATGTTAAAGCCTAAATATAATGATTGTTTACTTTGCATTTGTTATTTCAGGTGTTTCTTAGAGATGTTAAAATTACAATGTGTGCATCATTTTGGCACAGAAGGACTTTACGGAGGGGTTAGCAACTTTTGAGACACTTTGGATCAGCGACACTCTTAGAAGGTAAGAACTTTCTGGTGTTTTATGGCTGGAGGGAAAGAATTTTGAACATTTGGCAAAATCAGAAGGTAAAGTACAACATTGTTTTTATTTACTATCATCCTTAGAAATGGCTTTGGAATATTTTCAAAGTCTGTTCAGTCAGAAATGTATGTGATAAAAATGCTTTTAAAAATGCAATCTATCTTTGGGGGGATTACAAAGAGGTTTTAGCAGTATATTATAAGTTCCTATGTTGGGGTAGGTAAGAATTCTAACAGTATAATTTGTCCCCGGCAGGTGGATTTCTGGATGTGAAGGTATCACAAAAGGATTTATGGATGTTTAAAAACTTGGTTCCTTCTACCGCCACTTTGACAAGACAGTTTTTGGGTCTGGTATTTTGCTTGACTGGACAGGGACAAGGATTGCAACTTATTACTGTACAGTGCACAAACTGGCTTTTGAAAAGTCAAGCATGCTAACAATGCCTCTTTTTCTTTGATGCTTTTAGAATGACCATGTGACAAACCTCTCAGATCAGACAGTCAGTTCAAGAAGCGCCAGAGAAGAATGAAGAAGAGGGGAAGGATAAATGGGAGCCATACTTGGTTTGTGGCTAGTGTTTCTTTCTCCAGATATTCCTCTGAAACAAACCTAAATCTGTGCAGAATTCTTTTACACCCCTCTATATCTTCATATAGATATAGATCTTCATATAGATCAGGTGGGACGGGACTTCATCTCGTCCCACCTGATCACACAGGGAGCGCATGCTTTGGGCCCCCTCGGTAAAAGAGCTCCGATTAGTGGGGTCCAGAAGGCGGGCCTTCTCTGCTGTAGCCCAGAGGTGAGATTGGCCCCTTCACTCCTGGCCTTCCAGAGAGATCTGAAGACCTGGCTCTGCCACTTGGCCTGGGGTGGGGAGGGAAGTCACCAAGTGTGGGGATGGCTAGCCCTTTAGAGGCCTGCTGTCTGCAGCTCTGGTAGCCATCAGCCTCTTGGACTTTTTCTTGTTTGGTAATGTTTTGTATAGTTTTTATGTTTTATATATTTATTGTTTTAATGGATTTTGTGAGCCACCCAGACTCCCCCATTAGGGGGAGATGGGCAGAGATAAATTTAATAAACAAACAAGCAAACATCACCATCCTTCAGTATCATACCAGGAGGCCAAGGAAAGAAAAATAATTGACTAGGGACCTTGATGGAGTCTCACTTCTCTTGAAGTTGCTGACCATTATTTAGAATTCTCAAAGGCTCCATTTAAAGACCTGCCGTTATGAAGGATACCATGTTATGGCTGCTATTAACAAAAAGCAAAAACATTGCTTATTCTGTGCTTGTAAACCAGCACATTCCTATTCCTTCTCTTGTGATGTCTAATTTCTATTGATTTCTGACTTTCTAAGCAGATATTTTAAGATTTGAACTTTTGCATTTTCTTTCCGTCCGAAGAAAATTGGCATGGTGAAAGCGACCTCCAGGGTCAAGGACACTGCACTGCTGTTGGGCTGACACAGTAATATTTGTGTTGACAGATCTATTTCACCAGCTGCATAGCAAGCTATGTGCAAATAGGCTTACAGCTAACTCTTCTTTGGCTAGTTGATTACCTTGCTAAATTTTTATTTGTCCATGTAATCATTTATTTCCTTTTCACTTCAGAAAGCGGCAGATAGTTCCAGGGTAAGTATCATATGTAAAGTAAAAGAGACATGTAAGTTACTCCTTCTACCCTTTTCTTCTTCTATTGGTTTTTTTTTTTTTTCCTTTTGTCTACATAATTGCTACTTCTCTGCAACAGTTCTTGAAACAATGCTTCATGTCCTTCTGATTTTTAAATGATGTGACTTCACCTTACCAAATTGTCTTTCTTCCTTTCCAATCTGTTTGGTTGGATTCTTCTCTTTGTTGTTTCTGCTCTTCCTTTTTTGTTAACTGATTTTGAGCTCATAACAAGAGCGAAAGAAATTGCCAGCTGCTACCTGCAAAATCTGTTTTGCTTCCATTTCTGATTTGCGTCCCTGCAAATATACTCATACACAAGGATTTTTTCTTAAAGCAATGTAGGAAATCCTGTTTCATAGTCCAACACTGACCTGTCAGACTTCCTTAAGGACATTTAAGGACTGGAAGGAAAGGGTACTTCCATTCCTAATAGCCAGTGAAAAAATTTAATTGCTATTTAAAGTAAGAGGGAAAGGGCAATGCTTACCCAGCCTCAGAGGCTATTATAGGGGCGCAGATGAAATTCAAGTACAGCCTTCTTCTTGGTAAATGTGTTGTAAGAACTGATACCCTAATTATGACTCATGCTGGCAAAGAGTTCTCTCTCTTGCATATGGAGAAGGGATATACAGTTCTGCTGACAAACTATGCAGCTTCAGGATGGGACAAACCCTTCAAGTCAACGGCTAAGCTACTACCTTTTCTGGCCATGCGCGCAATCAGGCCTTTCATTTAGACTGTCCCGAAAATGCTTCCACTAGCATGAAATACTGAAAGTGAACCAGACTCACACAGGACTCACTCTTAGTGTTCTATAATATTTTATGATAGCTAATAGTTTAGGGTAGGTTGCTACCACACAGTTAAATATAATGAGGTCAAAACATTTATCTTAAATGTGATGGAGGAACTAGCAAAGTAGGTTCACTGATCTGGAAGATTTGTTTGGGTAGGGTGAATGTGGGAGATGGCAATTTCAACTCTACATTTTAAAAGAAAAAAGAAAATAACAGCATGATGGATCAGGTAAAATCTCAATGGAAACATTCTTAAAATGTCTTTAACATTTGCTTGTATTTTTCAAGATACATATGTCTTCCTAATCGTTTTTTATAGGAAGCCTAATAATTTGTTTGAGAGTTTATCACCATCTAAAGAATTTTATTTTTCAGTCATTTAAACATGTAACTACTGTTTGATTGGATGAACTGAATGATATCTGCTTAACAAAACCTGAGTAATAGATATCCCTGAGATAAACAAGAAACCTCATTCATTGTTAGAAGGAAAGAACTAACTAGTTTTATAATAATGGTTGTTTCTTGTGTAAGGCTGTTTTAGAGCCAATGTAACCTTTAAAAATTGCACATTGATTAACACTGCTTTAATTGATTGGTCTTCTTGCAACTGATACAACCTTTAATCTCTAATTCCATAAACCTAGCAAGTATATTTAAAAGTATGGATCCATGTATATATTTGTACACATGTTTTATATATCACCCAGTTCTCTTCTGAAATGGTTATTCTGGAATAGTTGTAATGTACCCACCATACAGCATAGTATCATGGCAAGGATTAATTTCTTCAGTAGGTCCAGAGGAATCCTTGTAATGGTATCGGTCTGAAATTCTGTTTCTCCTCTGGCCCCTTCCCTTTTGCTTTCCAATAAAATGAACCTTGATTATCACCCCAGGCCCCTCGAGGTAACCTGAGCTTCAAATGACTATAAAATGTTGTAAGCAAGCAAACTCTGTTTCATTCAGATGGATAGGCATGCAAGCACTTGGCTCTGTTTTAGCCATGGATTGCTTTCCACCACTTGCCTTGCCTAACACAGGAGTTTCCATAAACTGGTCTTTAGGCAAGACAAGAATAGTGTGACTTTTAATAACAAAATAACATTCTATGACCAGAACTGATCCTGTGTTTGTAACATTCAGAGGTGATGCACAATGTCTGTCCATTTCCAATAGGATAATTTAAGACTTTGGTCTCTACCCTGTCAGTTTGAACATTGGTGCTGCTATACACACCTATTCACCTTTTGAACTTTGCCTGATGGCGTGATATAACCTGGCATTTTTTCATAAGTCTGATGTATTAATATAGCCTTCCACAGCCCAGGACCCTCTAGATTCAATGCACATCAGTCACAGATTGCTTGAGTAATCTTCTGTTTGTTAAACCCACTAGCATTTCAATGAAGGATGTGGAGGGTCTCACTCCAGGCCTCTAACTAACTGTGCACCTCCCCATATTTTGGCCTTTCAAACTATCAAATCAAATCAAATCTTTATTATGGTCATAGATCAGCATAAAGAAGGTGGGGTAGAGTCATTAAAAAGCATAAAAGATATAGCAGGAGTAAAAGTAAAAATCTAAAGACATTTATGAAAAGCTAGAAAATATAAAAGATATGTGAATTGAAAACTAAACGGATATATGAAAGTGAGAATCGAAAAGAAGGGTGTAGGGGAGCATAAAGGTTAGTATGTGGAAGACTATATCAAGTTACAACACACTGTAGATGTTCATTAAACCTAGTTTATAACACATATTTGCTGCATAATCTCAACAACCCATCAAGATCCATGCATGAGGAAGAGGGGAGCAGCCTTGGTCACCGTGCAGAAGGACTACTGCAATGTGGTGGTCATGTAGCTGCCGTTGAAGATCCTCAGAAATTTCAACCAATCCCGAATGCAGTGGCATGAGCAGGTACCTAGCATAGACCCTAGTTGTTTGAGGGTCTCTCTCTCCCCCATTGTTTCTGCCTATCAGACAGAGTCACCATGCCCCTCGTCCCATCCATTAAACAATGCAATTCGAAGGGCCTAGGCAGCGTGTCTTCTCTGCTGCAGTGCTTGCTTTTGGGAAAGCATCTCCCCAGAAATTCAAATGGTCCAGACCCACTGAACTTTTAATGTGCCTTCAAGACCTGGCTCCTTCCCCGGGCTTTTGGCTAGGATGGGAGATGGGCTCCCTTTGGGAGGGTTTTACAGGTTTTTTAGGGGATGTTTGTTCCACCAGGAAGACCATCTTGTTCTTCTGTTCTGTTTGATTTATATCTTTGTTTTTAATTCTGTATGTTGCCCAGAGTCATTGAGGAGATGGCCACCTTAGATATGTGAATTATAGACAGACAAACAAACAAACATGAGTTGGTTCCTGCTCTCATACAGGCATAATCTCAATAATCCACCAAGATACATATATGAAGAAGAGGGGAAGAGGCAATTATTTCTATAGTTCTGCTATCTAGCATAAACCCAACTGCATCGAGAACTGGATCCAGCTTTCTGAGATATTGGAGACATTGCTCAGAGTTCTTTTGAAGGCATTCCAAAGTTCATTCCATTTGTTGAATGAAGTGTATTGAAATTATTTTTATGATAGTGTGTTTTAGAGATAAACTTCCTGGCTTTTTAGTGATAGCCAAAATTTAAATAATTCTAAATTGTTTAAAATAATTTTCTTTGTTCTCTAGTAAACCCCAGTTTTCTAGAAATGGAAGGAAGTGCCAAACATCAAAGGTCCAACCTCTTTTTTTTATGAAAAGAGGCTGTAAAGTGTCAGAAATCACTAGGCATCTGCAGTGAGAAATTGGGTTGCACAATTTAAGGAAAGGAGGAGTTATTGGAAGATGCCCCCAGCAATGGGGCATTTCGCATATCTACTAAGGCAGAAAATGTTGTCTGGATCACAGAGAATGTCTTGGAGAACCACCATGTGACTATCCAAGAAATCAGCATTCAGTCAAGTATCAGCATCACCAGCACGCACAGGGTTTTATACAAAGTTTACTGTTGAGGAAGGTCAGTGCCTGATGGATGCTCAAGCTGATGGGGCCAGAAATGAAAAGGAATGGGTACTACAACCTATTACAACCTCAAAACACAAACTTAATCCATACAGTAGTGTCATAAATTGGAAGAAGCCCCTGAAAGGGCCATAAGTGTCCCCTCAGTTGGCAAGGTCATGGCCACCACTTTCTGGGATTGTGAAGTTGTAATTTTGATCGGCTATTTGGAACAAGGAGCCACCATCAGTGCCCAGTATTCCAGCAGTTTGCTTCATGAGCTGAGAAAGGCTGAGAAGAGCCCTGGAACATTGCACTGCCACCAACTCTTGCATCATGACAATGCCAGGCCCCACGCAGCTCATCTTATACAAGCCACCATTGCTGATGGGAGCTGCTTCTGCATCCAGCCTTCACCAGATCTGGCACCTGGTGATTGCCACCTGTTTGGAGGAGCGGAGGGCATTTCGCCACTTTGAAAGATCTGAAGAAGGCTGTCAATGAATGCATCAAAATCATTCCTAAAGAATTCTACGACTCTGGTCTTAGAAAGCTGCCACAGCGCTGGGAAAAATGCATTTTGCAGATGGGTATATATTTCTAAAAAATCATGTTAGAAATTGTGAAATAAAGTTGGTGGGTTTTTGTCAGGGTTCCTCTAGCCAAAGAAACATCCAACAGTGTACTAGAAAATTACACCATTTAGGGCACTGTTGCCAAAGCCCTGAAGCTAAAACAGCTATAACAACAACAACAGAACTGTTTGTCCTTCAATCCAGTTCATCCCTTTGTGCATTTTCCTCTTCTGTGGCTTCTGCTATTCTCACCTCAGAAAATCTGCTCAGTGTTGCTCAGTGTTGTAAGTCTTACTAAAACTGTCTCCACCTCAGTTTGCTTGAGGCATCATTTTACCAGTTTTAATAGCTGAAGAAGGAGTCTACTTTTAACCCACCAACGCTATCACTTTTCTATTTCAAATAGCAGTGCCATTTGATTTATCCCTCCGCCTGCTGCCCAATATAGATCAGCACAGCTCATGACAGCTTAAGCTTAACTGCAGTAAGCTTTTTCCAACCTTCAGGCCACCTTCCAAGACAGGGTGACAAGTTTAGCTCTGAGTGAGGATCAACGGTTCTTGCTTTGACATACCCCTTGCACTGGTGAGATGCAGATGGGAGATCCAATTACCAGCCAATCAAACACATGATTGCAAAAAAGGATATACTGCCACTTAATTATGGGCAAAATGAATTAATTAGGGAAGCATTCAAAGATTTTCTCAGGGTATACACTTCAGAAAAAGTTTTAGTTTCTGCCACCTCTGTGCAACCACTTAAATTGTGCATATCCAGTTCAATGGTCAATCAAGATTACTGGTCCTGTCTTTTTTTTTTTTTTTTGTCTGCGCTCAGTCATTACTGACCCTGCAGTGACTGCCTGGACGAATCCTTGCAGTTTTCAAGGCAATTGTTTTTCGGAAGTGGTTTGCCAGAGCCTCCTTCCTAGAGCAGAGCCCAGCTGGTGAGCGCAGGAGGCGGGATTTCCGTTGCTTCAATATTTTTAAATTAAATGTCAGTAAGAATTACATGGGGAAAGAGGGGGAAATACATAGGTGCAACGATCACCAATGAGCAGTTATCTGCAAGCCTTCATCCATTTTGAAAGGTCTCAGTCTTCAAAAGAGATCTGTCCACATTCCTAATGCTGAACTTTCTGCAATTCTGAAATCATCTGATTGACCTCTGATGTTTGAATTAAATGTGATGTACGTAGAGGGAGAAACAGCAGAGAGGGATTCCAAAAGAAAAAGAAAAGTATTGCAGCTATTTCAGTAGAAGTAAATCTGTGGCCATGCTCTCAAATGTTACTTTAATGGTAGCTCCTTGTCCCAGAATATCACAGCTTCATAGAATACAATGGGCAGCTCATAATTCAGGCTATTGCTGTTCCTGGAAATAATTGCTGCTCCAGTGAGACTTATTTATAGATACATGCCATGGCACGTGTACTTTTAAACCAGCTATTACTTTTGAGGTCTCTTTCATTTTGTTTTTTAACCATCTTCTCATCTGCAAAACTTGGGGAGTTTATTTTCATCAACAATCAAGGATTCTCATACATTGACTGTTTCGTGCCAATTTCATCAGCATTTGGTGCCAAACAAAAGCGTTTTTGCTTTCCCAGATTTTATCCCTTTCAAAGAATTTTTTAAAAGAATGGCTTGCTTCTGGTATTTCAAAATCCCCAATCAAAGCTATATTAGAAATGTAAAGTCCTTAATTAGTCAAGGGATGTATGTTGCACATAAGCTACTTGCTACATTCTCAGCATTTGATTTCAAATAAAATGAAGTCAAACATATATAGTCCAAAACCAATGAATAAAAGGCCCTTGAAACTAGTGACTTATATATTCAAATTCTGCTATCTTAAATCCATGTTTTTAATAATATGTGAAGAAGCAGAGTGATATTCAAGAAATTTGAGAAAGATCTGTGGGTCTTTGAACTTTCTTGGGTAGTTTTTACAAGGCACGTATCACTTCAAAAATTCTCTTGAAGAACAGATGCTTAAAAATCCATCTTCCCCCTCCTTGTCCACCTTAGTTACCCAAATCCACATGCAAAGTGGCTTCCAGTTCCTTGCTTGCCTTCCTTTTCTTTTGTTGTTTTACAAGTTTTACTTTAATTCTTCAAAATGTTACTTACAGCTCACCCATAACTTGTGATATACATTAGAAAAAATGTGATGTGCAACTGCTGTTCATGCTAAATAATGCAAAAAGAGGCTTTTTTCATGTAACGCAAAGGACACCATCTTGATTGTCATGTCTGTAGAATCTCAAGAATGCAGAGTAGATTCAGCTGGCATGACCACCACTGGATGGAATTTCACTGTAAACAGAAGTCTTCCTTTGCATCTTACAAGTTAATGGAATATCTTTGATCATCTTATCAGAGAGGAAAATAGGAAATATTGCCTCTTGATCCCTTGGACACTGATAATTTGAAGAATTAATCTGCCACCAAAGTCCTTCTCGTTTGTCGCTGATCCCATAATTATGGTTGGAAAGGTAGGCAAATATCCTCTTCATCTGCTTTTTTCCTTCCCTCTAGTAAATAGTTCCTCAATTCCTATAGGATATTTGGGTGAGGGGTAGTACAAGAGGGATTGCATGTGCTGTGACAACATTGCAGATGACCGTGAGGTTACTAAGACTAGAAACTGTGGCCTTTTTGCCATGACAATATTGCTGGAATTGCTAGTTCCTATAATTGATTGATTGATTATGTGCCATCAAGTTGTTTTCGACTCCTAGCAACCACATAGATAGATTTTCTCCATGATGATCCATCCCTAACCTGGGCTTTCAGGTCTTCCAATAGTGCACTCGTTGCTACTGTGACTGAGTCCTTCCACCTTGCTGCTAGTTGTCCTCTTCTTCTCTTTCCTTCCATCTTTCCCAGCATTAGAGCCTTTTCCAGAGAGTGTCTGAAGTAGGATAATTTAAGCCTAGTCACTTCTGCCTCGAGTGAGAACTCTGCATTGATTTCTTCGATGATCCATTGGTTTGTTTTTTGGCCATCCATTGTATTTTCAGGAACCTTCTCCAGGGTTCCTATAATGACCTTGTCCATTTGCCTCAGCCAGAAAGACTTCATCAAGTGTTGCGATGGAATGGCCATGGTGCTCTTGGATCTCACTTTTTATGAGCTCTACCCAGAAATGCATTTATCTTGCTTTGCCTTGTTTTCTTACATAAGCCAAGAGGAAACTGCCAAGTATCCAAATTTAATCCACAGAAGCTGTTTTGGACCCCACCTCAAAATGGCAGCAAAACAAAAGATAAAGTGATGCCATTTATTTGGGGTTATAGCACTATCTACCTGTTACCCTCAGCAGAATAAATAAGACAGTACAGTGACGCCATGTGTGTCATAATGTTATTACACAGATGATTTAATTTGCATGATTTGTTCAATGATGTGACCTATGACATCACTTGTTCCCCTGCCCCATCATGGAAGACCATGCTCAGCAATTTCCCAGCCGTGCTACAACCACCAGAGGAAGTATTCAGACATTTAACAATGTCATTGCTTAATTAACTATCGTATATTGAATAAAATTGCCTGGGTTCCCCTAACGCTCAACAGACTCAGCCACAAACCATAGATTACAAACCATGTTCTAAAACCAATTAAGCAAGCCACATTGTTGCTAAGTGCAGGCTGTGATGAACCTAATCCATGTATTGTAAGGATTGTCCTGTTTAGAGGTTTGACTGTGAAGAGACATGTCAACGGTGGCCATACCATATTCTGCTCTTATCTCTACCAATCCTGCCTAAAGCACACCAATCCTGGGGCACCACGGAGATGGTGTGGAGAAGGTTTAAAGGATGTATACAAAAGAAACAAGGGGTAAGGAAAAAAAAAAACAGATAAATTCAGGACACTGAACTTCTCTGAGTAGTAATGGCTGTTTTTAGGACACAAGCAGGAAGGGAACAGGAGGCAAGAGATTCCTCAATGGGAAAATGTAACATGTACAGGATCTGCATAGGTACAGTAATTCAGACAAAGATGCCAGCCTTGCTATTGCTTCCAATAAACTGGATCAACCATCAGGAATAAATTGCCTCAGACCATACTCTTTGATGCACCAGATCTGGAAATAAACCTTGAGTAGTACAAAACAGATGTGAAAAGCTCTTTCTGGAAGTAAGTTAAAAAAAACAAACAAACTTCCACCTCTCTTTTAAAATCTTTCTCTTTTTTTGTTTTTTAATTGTTTGCTAATAAAATAATTTGATTAATCTAAATCACTTTTAGACTATTTCATGATGTGTGTAGATATATAGATATAGATTAGATAGATAGATAGATAGATAGATAGATAGATAGATAGATAGATAGATAGATGGATTTAAATTAATTTACCTGACCAATTGAAATCTCGCTGTTCTTAATAAGTACATAGCGCCACCAGAGGGCGCTTCTACCTATACCCACTATTGGCTTTAGTTTATGCTGCAATCTGATACCTAGGAAAAAACCCCATTCCATTATTTAGGATTTACCCTTGAGGAACTAGCTATAGACTGGATCGTGCTGTGAGGAAATGGGTAGAAAGCTGAAAACTAAATTCCAAATAGATTCTTTTGCTTTTTTAAAAAAAATTTTTTAGCTTTTTACTTAAACTGTAATCAACCTCTTTTAATTCCACAATTCTGACTATCTTTGGAAGGATGTCATTTACGCCAGAGAGAATTTTCTCCCAATATTTCTCTATCTGTGTCTGTGTCATCGAAAGGGTTAGGGAAAAAAAGAAAAAAAAAAAACCCAGAAAATGTTAGTCTCATCTAAATTTATGAACATCAAGTTTTAAGGTCAAGAGATGAAGTTCAAGACATGAAAGTGAGTATAAAAATAGGGAGAGTAATGCCTTTCTGTGTGTGGAAAAAATGAGCTGAAAATGGAACTCTTACTTTAATCAGCTATAAGGTAATGACACCTTTAGAACTTCTAAGATTTTGTAAGAGGAATGCAATTTACCAAAAAATGCTGAATGGCAATATCTACGGATGAAACCTTTCTCAGGCTCATTGTTTGACCCAGATGCCTTGCAGCTTCTGAAACTACGGAGGCACTGAAGGGCATGCAGAAGGCCTTTACAGAGACTATGCAATAATTGATTATTACCATAATAATCAATAACCAATAATCAATAATAATGAATAACCAATTACCATAATAATCAATAACCTGAGGAAGTGGACAGGGTTCTTGTAGCTGTTAGTTCGACCACTTCTGTGTTACATCCGTGCCCCTTCTGGCTGGTCATGGCTGCCCGGAAGTGGACACATAATTGGGTCTGGGCGGTGGTTAATTCTCTTTGAGGGTACACCCCCTACTCAAGGGGCCATCGCTTGACCCAACTAATCTGGATAGTTTTCGTCCAGTCTCCAACCTCCCCTTTTTAGGGAAGGTTATTGAGAAAGTGGTCACCCGGAAGCTTCAAAGGGCTCTGGATGAAGCGGATTATCTGGTCCCCTTTCAGTCAGGATTCAGGCCGGGATATGGTACTGAGATGACATCGATCATGCTCTTGGATGACCTCTGGCGGGAGCTGGATGGGGGCAGTGCTTCCATCCTTGCTCTTCTTGACCTCTTGGTGGCCTTCGATACCATCGATCATGGTATCCTTCTGGACCAGCTTCAGGAGGTGGGGGTGGGCGGCACTGTGTTGTGCTGGTTCTCCTCCTTCCTCCGGGGTCAGTTCCAGTTAGTGTTGGTAGGAGGGGAGAGGTCCAGTCCATGGCCCCTACTGTGTGGGGTGTCACAGGGCTCGGTTCTCTCGCCCCTCTTATTGAACATCTACATGAGGCTGCTGGTTGAGGTGATCTGACAGTTCAGGGTGAGGTATCATCAGTATGCTGATGATACCCAGCTTTATATCTCCTCCCCAGGCTGTCTGAGTGATGTCATGGATGTCCTATCTCAATGCCTGAAGGCTGTAGGGGCCTGGATGGGGCTCAATGGGCTTCTGCTCAAACCAAGCAAGACTGAATGGCTTTGGGTGTTTGGGCCTCCTGGTACCAAGGTTCTTCCATCTCTGGTTCTGGATGGGGTGGCTCTGCCCCAGACAGACCTGGTACCCAATCTGGGGGTCCTCTTGGACTCTCAGCTTCTGCTGGAAGAGCAGGTGGCAGCTATGGCTAAGAGGGCCTTTGCACACCTTCGGGTTGTGTGCCAGTTGTGCCCATTCCTGGACTGGGAGGCTCTACTCACTGTCACTCATGCCCTCGTGACCTCCCGTTTGGACTATTGCAATGTGCTCTACATGGGGCTGCCCTTGAAGAGCATTCAGAAGCTTCAGCTGGTATAGAATGCAACTGCCTGGGTTGTAAATAGTGTTGGCTATTCAGCACATGTAACAGCACTGCTTCAGGAGCTACACTGGTTGCTGGTGTGTTTCCGAGTGCAATTCAGGGTGCTGGTTGTCACCTATAAAGCCCTTCATGGCTTGGGACCGGGTTACTTTAGTGACTGTCTTTTCCCAGTTGTTTCTACCTGTCCAATCTGGTCCAGCAGGATGGGCATGCTCCGGGTCCCGTCAACCAAGGAATGTCAGCTGGCAGGGACCAGGAGCTGTGCCTTTTCTGCTGTGGTGCCTGCCCTCTGGAACATCCTCCATCCTGAGATTAGGATGGCCCTGACCCTTTTGGCTTTTTGGAAGGCCTTGAAGACCTGGCATTATGCCCAGGCCTCAGGCACCAAGCGTGTGAAGGGCCCCATTTCATGGTTGTGTTGATACCGACAGTTTTTAAAGATCTCTTGGCTGCATTTATATTATATTAATTTTTTTGTACTGTTTTAACTGTTGACTGTTTTTATGGTTGTTAGCTGCCCAGAGTCACTGGTCAGAGATGGGTGGCCATATAAATTGTATAAAATAAATAAAATGCAAAAGTAAATTTGGACTGTTTACAAAAACTTGGAATAGAGAACTGGAATATCCTATATTGCCCAGTCAATAGCTTCAGGTTTTAACCTTAACACTAAAACTCTAGAAAATAGTTCAGCCACAAATTATTTTTCAGTCTCGTGGACTCTTCAGTGGCTCTCATCCATTCTATGCTGAAGATATAGTCAATTTGAACATACATATGTTAAGGGCACGTCTACTTGTACTTCCTTATTGGCTAGATATTATTACCGTGCATCACCTAAATTATGCACGCATTATATTAGGAATATCAGCCATTGTATGAAGAACATTACATGTCAAGAATATTTTTCAAGTGTGTGTCACTAAGGAATGGGAGGATTTGCATACTGCATAACAATTAAGATCTTCCTCCTTCCTCCCCTCTCCCGTAAATTAGATACCTTCAGGTCTTACTGAACTCAAATGAGCACCATCCCTTGGGATACAAAGCTTTGTTTTCATGGTCTCCAATTCTGTGCCTCAGAAGGTCCAAAAAACACGTAGCACGTGTATTTGTTGTCCCTCTAAAGGTTCTCTACATATAGTAGCACCAGATGACAGTGCTGCTTCCATTCTCAGGATTGATTCTAGAACCTCAGTGTTAGACACACCTTTGTTAAAGGCTGAGATCGGCTATTGTTGGTGGGTTCCTTTGATGCGTGAAAAAAGGGTGCACCTTCTCTTTTAAGTCATAGGTCCCAAACTGAGCTCCTCTTATATTCTTGAGTATTCAGTGCAGGATGCACTCCCCTTATCAGGAAAGATACATCCTGGATAAACCATCAAGAACAGGACATAGCCAGTCCCTTCCCTGATGCACAGGATGAAGTGATTTTGGCTAGAATGTGTTTTCTTGCATTAGGAAAGATGGATGCTGCTGGCTCAGTGGTGGCCACTCCATATTTTCTGAATTCAGGATGGGGCAGGATGGCTCCCAGCACATCCTGTCTTCCCCCTCGAGGGGGAAGAGTTAGAGAGGCAGATGAAACTGAGCTGATCCCGCTTGTGTTCCTATTTTAATGCATTCTCTCTGCTCCCTGCATCATTTTTACAAACCTCTATCATGTTTCCTCTTAAATATCTTCTTCCGACTTATAAAAGAGCCTTTCATTACAAGGAATGAAAGAAGCTTTCAAGCCTCGGATAATTAAATCAAATCAAATCTTTATTATGATCATAGACCAGCATAAGCCTCTGATAAAGTTGTTGGTTCTTTTCTGCACCTACTTCAACTTTCTTTTTGGAGATCTGAACCTAGAACTATTTGTCTTGTGGCAGCTCTGCCATATGCCACATGCTACGAGCTTGTGTGGTTATGCAATATGAGTGCTGTTCATTCTGCTCTTCATGATCTTAGATTCTAATACCTAGAATCTGGCTTTTTCACAACTACCAGAATTACTCTCCACCCCCTGCACACACAACCCCTCCAGTGAATGGTCATGCGAAGGAGGCAGTATATCATTTGTTCAGCAACTGTTCAAAGTTACAACGGCACTGAACAAATGGTACTTATGACAGGTCCTCATAGTTCTGTCCGTCACAGCGTCCCTATGGTCGCATGATCATGATCTGGGTACTTGGTTCCCGGCTCACGATTATGACATCACAGTGAGCCACGGTCATGTGATTGCGATTTCCAACATTCCCTGCCGGCTTCCCACAAGCAAAGTCAATGGGGGAAGCCTGCAGGAAGTTGGAGGTTGTGGTCACACAAGGTCCCCTCTTAATGACCCGCACAGTCGTTGCTTAACAATGGTGACCGGGACTGCTGGAATTTCCATTGCTAAGTGGTACAGTCACATAATGGTGTGCTTTATGCCTGCATTGCTTAGCAATGGAAATTCCAGTCCCAATTGCCGTTGTAACCCAAGGACTATCTCTATTGCGTTACTGAATGATATGCTTTTTCGTGGCATTCTTAAAGCAATCTGCTGGCCTACGTGTATACATTTTAAATGATATGGAGCGGCCTGGCAGTAAAATACAAAACGCTTCACAGTACATTCTACCATTTACCTCTTGTGGTTTCCTGACCTGTCTGAGGACCATCATTTTCTGAGTATAGAAAAAGGAATGATCTTTTCTCTTCCATAATGAGTCCCCCCACCCCCCCACCCCCCTTGCATTCTCCCTCTGCAGCAACTCTTGTATTAGGGTTGCAAACCATCTGGGCCAGAATAAGTTTGTCTATCAGATCAGATTTTGCTGGATGTCCCCAGAGACTAAAGTAACCTTTGCCCCAGGTTGATAGTTTGGCTAAAGCCACTAATCATTAAGTGAAAGTTATAGCAGGCTTTGCTCAGTGGTGTTTATGTGCAGGGTTTGCGTGTGTAAAGGAAGAGTAGAATTTTCCAACTGCAAGACTTGGAAGATTTCACAACAAAACAGCTGACCGGGAGGCACAACTGCTGACAGAATACATGAATTACTGTCAAGGTTTTAGATACATCCGTGGATTGCTGGCATTACCGGCATGCTGGATTGTCAGGGGAGAATGCCTTCCAAAGCACTGATAAATGACAGTGAATAATAGCAATAATAGCCTAAAATAACCAATGGGACTGGAATCTTCTGCTGAAAGAACTGTGAATTTTGGCACTCTCGTTTGTCTTTTCAGCTGCAGTCTCCATTTATTTTGATCCTACTGAACTGAAGACAGTGAAATTGACATCCGACCTGAGCATATGGGAAGACATACCAATTTCTGGCTGGGCCGAAAGAAAGTTCACCCTTCCTCACCAAGGTGAAACCCAGCATGAGAGTGGCATTGCTGCCTATAGTTGACATGTTTTGTTTTTGTAAGTTTATACGAAGCCTTCCCTTCACCAGAAAGAATGGGTTAAATAAATAAGAAACAAAATCTTTGCAGCAATTTCAGTTTATTAAGCAATGTTGCACGATACAACCATACTGAAAAATCTGGGAATTTTAAGTATGCATCTGTGGAAGGGGCCCAGGATAGGGAAGGGTGTTAGAAGAACTCATCTAGAATATTAGAATTTCTTACCTTCAACACAGAAATGAAATGATGGCATAGTCTTACTCCCATAATTGCAAAGATGTGATTTGAACTTATATAGAGATAGCAAAGATCTTACACCAGTTGACTTAAAAGGCGTTGTTTAGATTGCAGAGCGTCGAATGCCACATATTCTCCACAGAGGACAGTGAAGTAGATTCAACACCAGAGGAGAAAACTAGATGTCAACTTTCCCACTTCTCCCTCTTCCCATCCAGCTTCCACCACCACTTTTTCCCAGCATCGGGAAGTCAGACTTTGAAAAGAAAATAATGGACTAGCAAAAAGAAAAATCAACACTGTTTCATGTTTAAAATAAATATTTTATATTTAATATAAAGATATTTCATATTTATAAATATTTCATAAATATTTAAAGATTCTAGCTAAAAAAGTATGCATTCACATCTGCACTGCTAACTGTTGGTTTGGGCTAAAGAGGAAAATTTTCACATTTTAAGAGCACATTTTAATGTTTTTACACTGGAACTAATGAGAACTTTTTAAGAAACTACAAGACAAGGCAAAGGTCATTCTGAACTGCAGAAAAATAAGTAGGTAGTAGCTTGGCAGTTTTAACGTAGAATTCAAACAATGAAAGGCCTAACATCTTTTGCAACTGTAGACTATATATGCCTTTCTGCTGTTTGTAATACTGATTTTGAAAGGTTATTTCTTAAGATTACATTAGCACAAAGTAGGCTAAGATTCCATTTGCTGTGTTGCAACACCTCAGCTCTTCCTCCCTTCCTCCCTTCCCCAAAGCCAGATCAGTAGCATTTTAATGAAATGTTCTTTAGTTAGGTTCACTTGGTTGCTTATTAATTGTAATTTTCTTAGCTGTTAGAAAATTAACTTTTAAAAATTTAAAAGTTTCTGAAACTATTCTTTTATAACTAGAGAAATAGGCTTATTGTGTAAAATAAGAAATATACTTACAGCATCTCTGAATATTAAAGATTAGTTGGTCACATGGTCTTCCTGGTGTCTGCTCTGTTATAAATAATGGGTATGTCATTCAATCTACATTATCTGTAATAATGCCAAGAACACCAACTCTAGAAAACTATTCTAAATGAATTTGTACACATCTACAAAGAGCATGTGCGTGGCTTGGCAGTTATTCCTGTATCTAACTTTGTCACCTTATACCCAACTGACCCCAATTGGCTATGAGTGCTTTTTAACAGATTCTACTGTTTTGGTTTGGTTTGGTTTTCCTTGCACAGGAATAATTTGATTGTGGTGATTCACAGATTGGAAACTTTCCAGTTACAATGTGATGTGTGTGAAGTGTGATGAGCGGGAAGCTTTAATCAGTTTAGAAAGTGGCAATTAAAATGATCTGAGTTGTTCTAGCTGCTTAGCCATTTCCAAACTGAATTCAAGCTTCTTAACTTTAAATTCCTGAAAGTTGCTTACTCTTAAAGCTCCAAAAATAGCAGGAGATCTGAATATAGATACAAATGCCTACCATCATTAGTAGAGGCTCTTCTTGACTTAACCAGAGCACATGAAATAAAAAACAAGAGAGAAAGAGAGAGAAGGACTTGTAGCATCAGATTATGAATACCACCCTCATGGAGACTGGCACTAAGGCTGCAGTAAGTTAATACCAGTTATATTTGCTGTTTTTTTTAAAAAAAAAAACCCTATATTGGGATCTGTGGATTTATTGTCCTGATCATATTCTGTTGTTTTTGTATTATTGTCACCATATTTATGTATTTAAATGAATTGTATGGTATTCCATCTTGCTTCTACAATTCTGGGATGCCAACAGTAATTAAAACCTTAACAATGCAACTCCAAAATTGAAATAAAAATATCACAACAATACAATGCATCAAGGTCCTCAAAAAACCCTACATCTCACAACCATATGATCAGGCTCACCTAACATCTTGGTCCAAAACCTGGGGGAATAACCGAGGTTTTAAAGCCTTCTGGAATGCCAGCAAGGTTGGGACCGCAGGGCAGGTGCTGCAACAGAGATGATACTCCTCCTGAGTCACACGAGAGGACACTGCTTCAAAGAAGTGGCCCAAAGCATTCCCACCCTGTCAGATCTGGTGGAACAAGCAGAAATGGTCAGAGACAGGTACTTCTGTAAATAGCCTTGCCCAGGGCAATGGGGACCCGGTGACAACCAGCATCTTGAATTGCACCTGGAAGACCACTGGAAGCCAGCGCAGCTCATGGAGCAGCAGTATTACATGGGCATATTATTGTGTACCTAAAATTGCCTGTGCTACTACATTACATTACATTACAACCGGTTGCAACTTCCAAATGCTCCTCAAGGACAGTCCCGTGTAGAGTACATTGGGAGGTGATTAAGGCATGCGTGACCATGAGCAGGGCCTCCTGATCCAAGAACAGGTACAATTGGTGAGAAGGTGGATTTGCACAAACGCTCTCCTAGCCAAGGCTGCTACTTGCTCCTCAAGCACCAACTCTGTCAGGGGGAGTGCTACCCCATTCAGAGATAAATATGGAAAATCTTTGGATCAAGGGGGGAATGCCCATAGCTACTCAGTTTTGCCAGGGTTAAACCTCAGCCTGTCCTT
Organism: Liasis olivaceus; assembly: GCA_030867105.1. Taxonomy (NCBI): domain Eukaryota; kingdom Metazoa; phylum Chordata; class Lepidosauria; order Squamata; family Pythonidae; genus Liasis; species Liasis olivaceus. The sequence goes on along the minus strand of CM061348.1, from coordinate 161,402,917 downwards.
TCTCATCCAGAAACTATCAGACTCACCTCACTTGGTCAGCTCAGGGCATAGATATGCAAGTGAGTATCATCAATATATTGATGATATTTGGTCCTATGCTGATGGATGATCTCACCTGGAAGCTTCATGTAGATTTTGGAAAGGAAGTGGGTACAGTAGTAGAGCTCTGTGGCACCCCTGGAGAGAATTAGCATCTGACAATAGCAGTGTTTTTGGTTGTGCCTTTGGACTGATGAAGTGTTGCTGTGTCTTTGTCAACTGTTCAAGGTGGATCAAACTAGGAAACCGATGCTGTGTAGGTCAGTACTACTTTTATTGTAGAGTCATAGTAACAGAATCTTGCAAGTCTGGATGCGCTTCCCCTTCCCTCCCTTCATCTTTGTGTGAATCAGGGAGTGCCTTGTCTGAGACGTTTATGCACATTACATTTTTGTCCTGGACTTAGACCCCTTTTATCTAACTGTTGCCTTGGTGGCAGCTCTTCCCCCTGTCCCTCAAGGCCATTCTTTCTTTTTTCTACATCCTTACTGGTTTGAAGATCCTGTGCAATCCATGGCTCTGCTTGCCCTGTTTGATTTCAGACACCTTCAGAGCAAAGGTTCTGATTGACAAATTTCTAAAGGATCCTCTTCTTTGGGCTTCTAGAAACTCTCAGCCCAGGCACACAAGCTGCATAGCAAGAAGGAGGAAGGAGATTTGGCAAAGACTAAGAGACTTTGTGAAACTGCTGTCTCATTGTTCAGAATGTTCTCTGTTAGCAACCTACACAGATTCTCCATCTGACATTCAGGCATTAACCTGAGGGTACAAATGTTTAAAAAGAGATTGAGGACAAGGTGATTCATGCAGTCCAGTCCTACTTTTTCCAACCCCCGAAGGCCAGGTCTGCTTTTAAGGCACACATTCTTTTGTAATTGTGTGTTTTCTTCCCACCTGGTCTAAACTCGATTAGCTACAGTAATCATCCTTCTGCTAGAATAGCCATGAGTATTCTACCTCCCTGGCATAATATGAGTATAGAGTTGCTCTTTAATGAAATACTAACACTGCGCCAGCCCCTGATCACTGTCAAAACTGCTGAGGCTACTTAAACACAATGAGAAAAAAATATTTAGGGAGTTATATCATCTGATTGTGTTAATTGAAGTCTGGGAAACATTCACAGTCCTGGCTACCCGATACAGCTTACTGTGACTACGTTGGGACCGAGCACCTATGTGTCTCGGCTACCATCTACCCCCTGCCCGGGTAGCTGACAGAAGTGATTGACTCCTGAGGATATTTTGATAGCTGCACTAGCCCTTTAATTGACATAAAGAGGAAAAACAAAACCCAGCCTCCTTTATTTCATCAGAAACCTGGTTGAGAGCACAAAGGGCATGTTTCCTCCTTCTCCCCGAGTTACAGTGCACATCTACTTGCGGCCAGTAGTGGAGCCTCTGAAATCTTTCAGAGGAATGTGACCAGGAACAAGTCTCCTCTGAATGGCAAAGAGGATTACCAAATCACACAGATGCATTGCAAACAAAAAGAAAATATCACATGCCTGCTGTCAGGAAAAAATAACCAACCTGTGCCAAAACATTTATGTCCCTTCTTATGAAAAAGCCATGCTATAAATCAGCTTTGTAGCCATACATAAAAAGGGGGGGGGGGGGAGTAAGTGAGAAAAACCTGAAGCAAACCATTGAGCAATTTAAGATTTAGGTTCTTAAGACAGCCCAAGCTAACAAAACTTCTACCCTTCTGTGGAGGCTACATTTATTTCAGTGGTCCAAGACAAACAATGCAACTTACCTACCTCGTTCCAGAGGGTCCCAGGAGAGGGCTTCTGACCATCCCAGACAGCATTCCTCATAGCCCTCAAAACGCACCAATTGCCCGGCCTCCTCCCATTGGCTCGAGTGTTAAGAGCCCAGAAAGTTGCAGGCTGGCCCGCTTTGCTTTCCCCAGCAACAGCTCCTGGGAGCTTCCCCCTCCTCAGCAGATGCTGACCACAGGTGGGAGCAATCATAACTCCACTGCCAATTTCCTGCATGAGAAGCGTATTTATATGGCTGGATTGGCCAACCATTCTAGGAAATGATGCTCACAGAAGTATGAGCGATTATAGTAGCCACACTGACTTGGAAGAAAATCACCTTCAGGAGAACTTGGAATGCAATCTGGTTGAGGAGAAAGCTCCACCGAACTCAGTGAGACTTTTAGGCTCACATTGCACATTCAAATTCAATGTATTTATCATTGGGATTGATTTACGAAGGTATCGTTTTGTTTTTCAAGATCCTCTTGTGGCTATTCTATCATTCTCTTTCTTTAGAACGTGGGTTGGTTTGGAAACTGAGAGAGGATTCAGGATACTTCAAACTCAGTGTGTACAAAACCTTTGGTGCCACAAATTGGAAGAGCTTATGACATGGAACAGAGCTTCCTGCCGCTTGGTGGGGGCTTAATAGACCAAGGGAAGACTAATGTGAGCAGATAGAGGGGGGGGGGGAGCATCTTCAGTAAAATCCCAGACCCTGATCAAGCATGACCATTTTTCCTTCCTCTGTCAAAGATACCTTCTCTAGAGATTCCATTGCTAAGCTCCATAGCATGTTCCATACTGTTTTGAAGATGAAATCATTCTAGAATATGGAACCCTTTTCTGGAAAGTTACTGAAGCCGCCAGTGTTATGGTAGAGTGCTATTTACTGCCAGAAAAAGCATGACTAGTCAAATTGCCTGATTTTCCCAGACTAGTTGCTTGTGGCTTACCAGAAACAGGAAAAGACACATTAAATCTAGTTTCTTCTTTTTGTGGTGTATAGAATATGTAGTAGATTTTGATTATTTTAACAGCCGGTTTCAATTGTTCCAATAGTTGATGTAGGGTTGCGTGTTAAAAAGGGGTTGAGGACCTGTGGAAGAGCCAAGAGTATGGAAAGGGAAGTGAAAGGAAAGGAGAAGGTTGCCAGTGACTGACAAGCATTATAAACAATGCATATGCTGCCTTCTTAAAAAAATGGGGAAAGAATGGAGGAAAGAAGGAAAATGAAATTGCAATAACTCACCCTCCAATTGAGGCTATTCATTCATTCATTCAAATTTGTTATAGCCACCCAACTCCAATGGACTCTGGGTGGCATACAAAACAAAACAAAACAAAAAAAATCCATAAAAACAGATAAAACCTAAAACCACACAGACAGCCCAGACTAAAACGATTTTAAAAGGAACACAAACAAAATAACCCCAAATACAATAATACATTAACCCCAGACCTGGGATCAAGGGCAGGTTTTAAGAGCTTTCCAAAATTCTAAGAGAGAGGGCGTTGTCCTTATCTCTGGGGGGATGCTGTTCCAGAGGGTGGGGGCCATGACAGAAGGCATGCTTCCTCAGCCCTGCAAGATGACAATATCTATTCAAGGGGACCTGGAGCACACCCACTCTGCTGGAACTTACCAGGCGGGCAGAAACTATTGGAGATAAGTGGTCCCTCAGATATCCAGGCCCTATGCGACGAAGGGCTTTATACGTAATAACCAGCACCTTGAGTTGCACTCAGAAGCCAACTGGCAACCAGTGCAGCTTGCGTAGCACTGGTGACACATGGACATACCGACAGGTACCCGTTACTGCTCACGCCGCTGCATTTTAAACCATCTGTAGCTTTTGGGTGGTCTTCAAGGGCAGCCCCATGTAGAGCACATTGCAATAATCCAGTTGTGAGCGACCAAGGCACGAATAACTGTCTGAAGGGCCTTCTTTTTTTAATATAATTTTTATTAAGAATTTTGATTACAATAGTAAAAACTAAAACAAACTAAAACTTAGAGAAAGAGAAGAGAATGGAAAGAAAGAATAAAAAATGCAGGAAAAAAAGAAAAAAAAAGAAACGAAGGAATATAGTAACGAAAAAGAAAATATATAAAGAAGTGACTTCCAACCTTCATCACAAGTATAAACAAATTTAATAACTCTTCACCTCCATAAGGTTAAATATTCATTCCATATCACATCTCTTATCCATAAGCAAGTCCATAAAACACCAACTTTTCAATCCTGGTATCAGCAAAAAGTCTGTAAAGGGTTGCCATAACATTGCAAAAAAAAAAAAAAAAGTCTTAATTTAACCTTGATCAAATAAACCAATTTTATATTCCTTCCTTTTACTTTTAACAGTCTTAATTTTATAATTCAATCAAATATTGTTGTAGGATTTGATTTCTCTTCAATTCTTCTTTATCTCATCATACAGACCTCTTCAAGGCTTTAACAAGCCTCTTTTGCAGATCCAGTAAGAAAACATTTTCCAGGTCATTCCAGGTCAACTCATTTATCAGTTGTATTTCCCTTTTAATTTTTAAAACTTCAGCCAGTTTCTTTTGTATATCCAGTAAAGCGTCCTTTTCCAAATCATTCTCTTGGCCTGTCATTTATAGTTCCACATTCGGTAAGTTCTCTGTCTTGTTGGATAAAATTTGTTCCACATCTGTCACTCCTTCATTAACATCTTTTAGACATAGTCTATCCATAGAAGCTGACATCGTTACTAACACTGTAGATATTGTAGTTACTAATTTCTGGCTCTGTTCTTCAAAGGTCTCCTTTAATATTTCCAATGTTGTAACATTTTGTGTTATTTTGTAAGTCCCAGTATTAACTGATATGAAGAACAGGCTTGCATTTTTCTTTCTTCTGTTTAGAATCTTTAGTCCCCGCTACTGTCTAGTTTCTAAAATCATTACTTTTCTTTGTTATGACTTGCAATAGCCAGGATAGCCAAAATAAGTCTGTTTCCCACAAAAAGCTGTGGGAAATTAACTATAAAAAATAAATTCCAACATCTTATAGTAAAAGTCAATATTCCAAATTTATCTGGACCCTTAATCAATTTCTTAAATCAAAATCTTATTTAGCTTTTTGCTGTTTATTTCAAATTCTTTAAGTTTTTAAGCTTATCATTAATTTTTCTTTTGTTCAGAGTTGAAGATAAAGTCACCCAATGAAATCCTTTCAAACTTGTTGTTCCGAAGGTCTCTCATAGCTTTAAAGATGGTTAATGGGCAATTTCCGAAAGTGATTAGAAAATGAGGTTTGTGAACTTAGTCCTTTAAAAGGCTCCACGGTGGTTGTGAGCAAGATGGCTGATCCCATTGTCTCCCAGCACTCAAACCCATGGAAAACTGCTGTCCTATGGTCTCCTTGTGGGGAGCAACCATCCGGAGCACATGGGCGATCTCCTGTCCTCTCCTTATCCAGAGAGGTTCCAAAAACTGGGTCTACTCACCAATTCCTTGGTCTTTGCCACGGTCATTGGTTCTGCTTTTGCAGAGCTGTCTTCAGTTCACCATACCTCTCCTGGAAGTCCTGAAGGGTCTCCTGATCAAGGAAAGAGTGCAACTGGCACACTAGGTGAACCTGTGCAAAGGCCCTCCCGGCCACAGCTGCCACCTGCTCTTTGAGCAGTTGTGCACCAGACTTGAATGGAGAAGTACAGCCCCATCCAAGACCAACAACAGTTACATCCCCAACATAGCTTTCCCTCTCTATTTTCTCTGTGTTGATGTATTTGCCTGTCTGACAAGTACAGGGGAAAGGCAGCTGTATTCCCTGAACCACATTTTTGTCTTAGGAAAGAAACGACAAAGAGAAGGTAAGGAGGGGAGCTGACTCTTTTCTGTTCACACATCAATACTCAGTCAACATGTACAGAAAGAACAGGGAAAGAAGGTCCATTGAAATTCCACCTGCAGCATATAGTGCAAAACCCAGTAATTTTGTAGAAGCAAGAGCTTTATATCTGAAAGGCTATACCACCCATAGAAGAATGAACGAACTACTCATCAAACTTTGTAGAAATTAGCTTTCTTTTGTGACACTGAAGCTTCATTTTGAAACCTTTGCTCCTGCTCATCTTGAGAAGGAATTAAATCTAAGAAACTGTTTACTGGATTCTAACATTACTTCATTTAAATGAAACTTTTATTAATCATTTTGTCTCAGTCACAGATGGGAGAGGGACTGGACGTGCTATAATTTGCTTGTATCCTCATGTGTTTTCTTCACTGTGTCTTCTGCCTTTTTAATATCCCCCCACCCTCCCCCCCCAAAAAAAGTGAAAGAGGAAAGATGGAATAACAACACAATGCCTTCTCATAAAGCTAGGACTCTCTCTTCAGAAGCACTTTTTTATTCAAGTTTGAATAAAACTTACTGTAAGAGTCATAGCTAAGATGACCTCCCTCTCCAAAAGGAATCTGATGGATTCATGAATGGCTGGTGCATTTTCAGTTAATGCTAGTAATCCAGTTAAGGCTCTAATCACATCCCGGAATGGTGAGATAAGCCAGATGGTTGAGATAATTGCTCCTAAGTCTCCCTCTGATCTGTAGAGCCCATATTGCATAGTGATACTCAGTGAAGTTGTAGGTGATGAAACAGGCTTGATGATGACTTGAATGTGTTGGGCAGCTTACCATGACAGCCATCTAACATGTCTTAGAGCATATATTTATACCTATTGTTCATTATGCTGGGCTGCAAAAAAAGACCCTCCACATATCCTCAGTTAGTTGTCCAGCAGACATATTTCATGGTTATTAGCACCTGTTTCTGGACTGTGAGAAATCGAATGAGAGCTTTCAAAGGAAAAAAAAAATCACCTTCATCCTGACTTAAATGCCATATTTCCTACATATACAAGATACAGATAAAGCACCACCTGGTCTGGTTTCATGGGATCAATTTTAATTACTTTAATCTCAGCCTATCCTGATGTAATATGCCCTAGAAGTGTTAGTAGACAAGACAGCTGTTGCCCCCTAGCCTATGAACACTTTTGAGGGCTACTCAGGTGATTGGAGGTGGTACAGTTCAAGACATTATTGAAGAAAACTGATTTGTTTTAGATCCGTTTCAGTCCAGATTCAGGTTTGACTTTGGGATTGAAGCAGCCTCCTGCTAGATGACCTTGATTAGGAAAGGGACAAGAGCAATGCAGCCTTATTACTCTTGTTTGATCTTTTGATGATTTTTGTTTCCAATTGTTATGCTATCCTACTGAAGTGCTTCTGTGGGCTGGGGACTGTCTCCTACAGTTCTTACCCAACCTGATGAAAAAGAATTTACTTTAGAAACTTTCAAAGAAGAGAATGAAGACATTTGTGTGGGTGAAATATGATGTTCCCACTTCTTTATGAGGAATCCAAATTCCTGTTTTTATTGCACAATTATCTCTTCAGTAGTCTACAGGTTCCTTAGATTCCCACATTTCAATTAAGGTAAGATATCAGGCAGGAATTCTTCCCATGAAGCTTTTTCAGTTGTGTTGCTAAGGGGAATCTGGCCCTTGAGAAATGCTGAGAATTTATCCTTCCTCTGGATAAATTTGGAGAAATCATCCACCCATTTTCTCTGCCTACAAAGTTGATAGAAAATTATGAAAGGCTGTTCAGGCATAGCTCATGAACAAAACAGTATTTTACTTGGTTCCTCCTAGCTGCAGGGCTAATCACAACTATCAGCTTTGGAGGAATTATTTTTCAACTACCTACAAGGGATCAATTTGTCCCCAGTACTAATTTAACATATATATGGAACTGTGAGTGACATCTAATCCTATTGTTTCTATGAATCAGGAGAACCTACAGTATGTATTTGAGTGCAATGGTAGACTGGATGGTGGCAAATAAAAGGAGATTGAATTCTGATTAGTCCTGTGATTAGTCCTGTGAGTGGATAGATCCCAGAGTGAAGAAAAGGCATTTTGCCTGTTCTGAGTAAGTCCATGCTCCCTCTAAAAAGCAAGCCTGTATTTAGGAATATTCCAAGAAGTCCTGTTGTCGCTGGAGGTCCACTATGTCTCTGAAGTAACATGATGCACTTAAAATTGGGATGTCAAATATGCACATTTCTGGACAGGGAGAGTTTGGCCATAGTGACTCAGCACTGGTAACTTTACATCTTGACTACATCTTGATTACTGCCTGGTGTTCTATATGTGGCTCAGCTTATGGATTGTTCAGAAGCATCAGCGATGCAACATGCCGTGGCAAAGTGGCTGTGTGCTGTATTTAAGGGCTGCTGCCCTTAAAATTGTTGAAAGAACTGCATTAACCGCCTCTTTGCTTCCAGGTCACGTATATGCAATGGAGCTACAAGATGTAAACACCTTGGGATAAGGACAGCTTCAATCAGGGGTTCTCCCATAGAAATCTGCCTGGTTACCATGATCATAGCAGGAACTTCTCCTGATGGTGCCACAACTTATGGAGATCACTTGGTTTCACTTGGGAGTATTTCTTTCTTTCTGATGGAGCATCCACTTTCCAGAACAAATTCCCATCCATAATAAAGCATACACCAACTTTGCTATAATGTAGACATTTGCTTAAAATTTTTGATTTGAGAACTTTGGATGTTCTTCTGTTGCCCACTGCAGTTTTCTAATGTATTTGTAATTGTGACTATATTGATTGGGATCCTGTGCATGACAGATGGAATATAAATATTTTAAATATCATAAACATATATTATTGATCGAGGAGGCAATCATTATTTTCAAAAGGTACAATTCTGATAACCTTGATTTCCTCTCTTCCTCTTTTTTTCTTTTTTTAATTTTTAATGAGGTCCCATTTTCCTTTGGTGCCTTGTTTACAGATGTCTTTTTACTGAAAAGCGAACTTTATATTTTTGTTCTGGAACATGTATACGTTTTTTTCATCTGCACTGCATTTATTTTTCCAGGTACTCAAGTCCTCAAAAGGGCCTCTGTTTTTGCAGTTCTATTCTCTTTTTCCTTGCTTCACCACACCAGAAGGAAGTGCTGCCTTTCCCTTTTGTAGACTGACTGTAGTCAGCATATTTTTTATCGCACCAAACTGACACTCACTTTGGGATCAACCAGATTCGCTCAGAAATATTCCAATGTGCCAAGGGAAGAAGCTTTCTCAAGAGCAGATGGAGGGCGGTAGCCATTCTTCTTCTGGGATGGGGGAAGGGGGGAAATGCAATCTTGGTGACTGAGGAAATAAGCTGTTTACTTGAGAACATTTGTTTTGAATTTTATTTAAAACGGTGGTGAAATATGATGGTTGAAATGTAGGTGTGTTTTTTGTTTTTGTTCTGTTTTAATTTCCATTACTTTGTCTCAAGGTTTGACTGCTGTTTCAGGATTTGACACAAAGCGTCCTCCCCATGTGGGCAGATGGGGTGGCATCCACTAGACTTCCAGGTTCCTGACCTAGAGTTACCGAAGCAGGGAAGAAGTGTTGTCAGGCACTCCGAGGCCGTATTCAGCATGGTAAATCTCTGCAAAACGGATACCATTCGATTTAGCACGACTGTTTCCATGACTGTTGTTGTCATCATGTACAGGGTAAACGTACAGTACATGCATACATACACCCACACACACACATACTAATATTTAATCTCAACATGCAACAGGAGGACATCTAAGGATTTGGAGCCAATTGTTGTTAATATTTATGAAAGTAATACGAGATGCAAAAACGCCACTGCTCAAGTGGCAACTGAAGGAAGGAGATTTTTAAGGAATCATACATTCCTAGTCCACATAAGATAGAGGCATTGTTGAGAGGTGCTCGGTCCAATCTAATAACTGGTCTTGTTCTGGATATGTTGAAGTCGCTAGCAGATCCAGTTCTGTTTCTTAATGTGCTGCCTGTGTGGCATGGAGAGCCTTGCCAGTTGAAATTCCACCTGATGTGACCTGACCTCTTTATCCAAGATTTGGTAACCTTTAGCTTCAACTCTTCCAAAGCACTATATATGGGGCATCTTACTAGGTGTTGACTGGGATAAGATTTTAAAATAGCTTTCGATGCTTTCCAACTGGCTCTATGTGTAATTCATTATCTTTAAAATCTTATAGCAACTTCAGATGTGAGTGTCATGAACTTGCTTGATTACCAGAATTGTCATTTGCCTTTTTCAGAAGCTCACCTTCCTCCCCACCATAATTAGATGCACCATAACGAAAGCCTTTCTAGGGTGCCACTCTCTCTTCAGGGAAGCTAACCTGGTTCCAAACTTAAATTTTTAAATATAGTTTTTTTAAATTTATTCAGGCATTCTTAAATATTTCATTTTAAGGATATAGCCATTTCTTCATCTGGATGTTTTGATATCCCAGATATGCCCAAGCAGTCAGTACCTGACTTACTGAGGAGCTTGCATTAGCTGGGTCTGTTTTTAAATCCTCAGAAGATACAATGGGGCTACTTTTTCATGTAGGAAGTTGGATGTCCTCACAGTACAACTAGTCAGTAGCCATCATGTGACAAACTTCTACTGAGCAGTAATAGTCAACTAGCATAGCAGCTTGGAGATACCAGTTACAAGTGGGTCAAGAATATAATAATTGTGTTGGGTTCTAATACTACAGTTTACAATTAAGGTGTCTGGAAATATTTCAGATTGGGATATAAAGGTAAATGCTTTACTCCCTGTTTGCCACTAATCTTCAGAAAGCATCTGAGGGGAAAAAAAGTAAAGCCTTTCTCTGTATATTGTAGGGCATTAATTGCTTTCCTTGGGATTGCAAGAAATGCATATTCTCACAACACAGCTATTCCCCTCTAACATACTCTCTCTCATTTTATCAGCAGGTGTAAATCTAGATTTTCAGTCCTGGGTGAACAAGGGAACTGAACGATTCTTGTTCCTAGTCAGAGCATGGCCCAACAGCTAATCTTATTTCATTTTCTGGCTGCTATTGTCTCTTGTCATCTCTTGGCTGTGGCCCATGTTGTTTATTATTGATTTGATTTGATATATATGGTCACCAATCTCACAATAATGACTCTGGACAGCTTACAACATTTAAAAATAATACAAAACACAGCAATGCATGCAGCAACCAAGAAGATGGACCGGTCTACAGGCTCCGACTAACCTTCCAATTCCCATGTCTGGGAGCTCATCCATGTCTTAAGGACCTTCCAAAAGGCCAGCAGGGTAATCTTGGGGGAAATGGTATTCCTTAGGTCAGGGGCAGCAACCAAAAAAGTCCTCTTCCTGGGTCCCACATGATGACATTTCATGGTGTATGGAAACAAATCAGAGATAAATCACCAAGCCACCGTTAGAACAGGCCAAAACCCTCTGAGGGAGATGGGCGGCATATAAACTGAATGAATGAATGAATGAATGAATGAATGAATAAATAAATAAATAAATAAAATCAACAAGCCATGGCTTCAAACCAGTTTGTTGCTTAAAGGAAATCATGGCTTGCTTCCTAGGATGGCTTTCCAAACTCCAGCTTGTTGCTTAAAGATCAAATCATGGTGTGTTTCTTGGAATGAGCTTGGATGTAATATCTTGCCACTCCATAAAACTGCCCTCTTCTGCTAGGAAAACTTTTGATTTAGAATTGCTTATCAGATGAGCAGTCTAATACTGAACAGAGGGAAGAAGATAATGCTTAAGCAAAGACTAGGATTGAACTAAGCAGCTTTGTAAGCCAGTTTTCTACACCACCTCTACTTGGCTTCTAATTAGGGCCATGATCCAGAGCATATTTTTTTCTCATGTTTATGGTTCAAAGATAACTAGCATGCTGCCAACTGGGCACGCTGTCGCCTTTATTCTGAGGTTTTGAAATGAGGTTACGGGACAAGATCAAACACAGCACTTGGGTTCTTCCAATGCCACAAACTCTTGGATTAAAACATCCTACAGAGTGGAAAAGGTTATTCCCATCCACTGACTCTTCAAGAACCCCTCCTGCACTAAGTCCAGTGAAAGGATCAGGTTACCTTTCTAAGAACTCATCTTCTGGGATGGTCCTACTAAGAAGTCTGTTACAGGTCTCAACAGAAACATTAGCCTACGCTTTCTTAAGGCCAAGGAAGACAAATATGCCCCATCCAAAAATCAACCAAACTTCAACATCTGGAAGTGTTTGCATGATTATTGCATAAAATAATAGATCAATGCCAACAGATCACATGAACATTTTGTGGTGACTCTAATTCAAGACATGCACTCCCTGAAAAATGGCACTGTGCCTTCTCGTAGTTGCATGAAGAAAATAAGTGAAGATCATGAGGCGGTATACTATAAATCTGTAACACTTCGGTGATCACAAGTTCCTTATTGGCCTTATCAAATAGCTGAATGAGTGTTGATGAGGGTGGGGAGTTGGACAGTTCTTGTCATTGTATGTATATGCTATATTTTTCCAAACATTTGTTACAGAGCTGCATGCATGCCCCCATATACCAAGGTAATCTATATTTCATAGGTATGAAACGTATGACTGAAAAACACTAAGTGGACATACCCATTAAAAGCTGATGGCAATTAAATATTCAATAATTCACTCTCTTGTCCCTGAAAAATTTCAGGTGTTATATGGGCTTCTCTAGCAGAAACTGAACAAAAATTAAGGTAACAGAGCACCATATTAGTACTATTTACGAGCAAACAAGAACTAAATTGAGGAAATGCATTTATATTTAAACTGAGTTTAATGGAAACACTTTTCTGTTACATCAGGAAGCAAAATATATTTATTACTGAAATAATATGGGCACCCATTCTGGGCACCCATTCTGATAAATCTTGAGATAGTAAGTCCTCCCTGCCATCGTTACATAGGAAAAAAGTCAGATCACAGAAGTGGATTATCAGGCATCTGAACAGGTCAGGCAGCTGTGGACTAACTAGAAATCCAGCAATGGTTTTCTCAAGCAAGGAAGTCATTTGTTAAGAGTTAGTTCTGGCTCCCTGCAGCTTCCTGAACTGTTACTACAATGTCCCATGCTGATCTTGAGATGTACTTAGGGCAATGGCAAGCCATAGAACCCTCAGATCATATTGGTCTGTGATCTAAATCACTGTAGATTTTATTCTGTCTGTAGAAACCATTCCAGATCCCAGTGAGTCAACTGGATTATGGCCTTTGGTTGTAAATGCAGCCATATGTAGAATTTATACCTTGGGTAGATTTCCAAAAGTATTCCATATTATTCATACTACTGATGGCTGTATTCCAATATTGTAAGGAGTGAAGCCTGCCTCTAGATGAGTCAGCAAAATTTGGAACTGACTTCTACTCAGGTGAGTCTAGGATGCCCTCAGTGAAGCTCTGTCCACACCAATCACCATTCCAGAGTTCTGCAGTTCTACAAAGGGTGAAAACAATGTCTCCCAGTTGGAGGAGAATTTGATGCTTGCTTAAATAAAATGCCGAGGTGGGGATGGGAGGGAGGAGGCATATTGCATTTGATGATCGACTGGCCAGTCCTCAACCCATAGTGAATCAGGCTCTTATTGGCCGGCTTTGTCATGGTCTTCTGAATGAGTAGCAATATCACAGGGACAAGCCCCTTCAGGACTAAATTGGGTAGTACAAGGAACTAACTGAAGAGAACAACATAAGCAGACTGGGATCAGGTTTCAGACAAATAACGCTCAAAAAGGATTACTGACAGCTTTGGGAACACTGCGGAAGCGATCCAAGCAAGTGGCTGCTATGCTCAAAGCACACACACACATTATAACCATAAACCAAACTATGGTTTAAGATGCCTAGACTGGGTTATACTGAACTAAGAATAATGGTTAGAGTCTGACTAGGGAGGCACTGGGGTTCCTCACGTTCTCATGTTTGAAAGAGTTGCTAAGAGAATGTGAAGATGGGTCTTTGGGAGAGGAATGCCAGCATTCTGCCTTTGGGCAAATGGCTAACATGCTCCACATCAGACTTGAAGTAGGTCCTGCATGGCCTTGTGGTGGTCACAACTTTCGGAGGCTTGGAGTCCCTGTCGTGTAGAGAGACAGGAAGACAGCCTTGATGGAGATATGCAGGTTCTGTGGCCAAAGGGCATTTTTTAAGTCCAGAACTACGAGATAACATTCAGAAGCAGCTCAGGCAGACCCTCCCTAATTCACTGAACTGTAAGAAAAACGAGGAGATACAGCACAATCAGACTTGCAAGATTCTCTTATTATAGCCCATCTCAATAAAAGTAATTTTAGCCTTCCTGTGGAGTTGATCTCATGGTCTGGTCTATCTAGTGGGGTTGACATGGGGAGATATTTTGGACAGTTGGTGGCCTAGGACAGAAAAGACAACAATAGGCCTTGCTGGATCATTGGGACTAGATTTTGACTGTGTTTTTGCTCTATAAGGGATTTTGTTTTGTTTTGTTTTAGCAATACAGCAAGGGTAGTTCATACACAAACACACACACAAACATACAGATGTATGTATACACAGAGATACATGCACATATAAAATGCACTTGTATGCCACTTCCTTTCTTGATCCTACACTCCTGAATCAGAATTGAGGAGATATGACCAATCCACAACAAAGTGGCCAATTTCCAAAGCAAAATGGGTTGAAGGATCTCTAAACAGCATGAACTATAGTGCACACATGGCTATGTGCCTTCCAATAGAGTGAGTTCACAAATAGCCAACTTTAGAGAGAGAAACTTGAGATCGTGTAATACTGAGATTGTACAAGGTCTCTATAAACAACACGCTCAGTGCCAGACTGAAAAGAAAGGAGGGCATACTTAAATTCCCAATGAACAAACCAGATTCTGCACTGAATTTCCCATTTTTACTGAATATGGCATCCATGCATTTAGCTTCCCCATCTTTATAATGCATACATAGACTTACTCTCATATAAAATTAGCATAGCAGCAAATGATGTTCCTAGATATACAGTATATGCCATTGGTATGCCAATTATTTAAATGAAGCACTTTTCTTTAGTTTGGGAGTATGGAAAGCATAGAAATTCCCTATATTTTGCAATTACAGTTCTGGTAATCATAAGGTGTTTTACATATTTTTTTTTTTTCATTAATTGTTGTATGCCACCCAGAGTCAGATGGGTAGCTATATCAATCTGACAAATAAATAAATAAACATGGAAGGTTTGGAAGGTTTGGAAAAAATACATAAGCCGCCAACACAGACCGACATTCACAAGAATAAAGAGGGAGAATATGCATTCTGCCTAGCAGCTTTATAGTCCATCTATCCAAATGTTCGTCTGGTTCATCAAAAGGCTAGACACACGCAGATTCTAGGAACAATACGCTGGTGCAACTGGCAAGTTATTCACTGCAACTCAAGGACCACCGTTCTTCAACAGCAAACAATGTCAGAGGTACAAAAATGGATTTCCTAGCCTCTTGAAATTAATCTGTGTACATATATCCATCATATATACAATAAGACAATAAGAACCCATACTAATTATTAGTCATCCCGTCCCGGTAGTAGAATTATTCTGTCCTGCTGAGATTTCTTTGGAATTATGATAGTGGCCCTCCAGGGCTAAACACAGGGATTTGTGGAGTCACATTGTACAGTGAAATGAACCAACTCACACAAATGGTGACGTTGCAGAAGACACAGAATAGATGTTATTTAAGTAATTCATTAATGGTCATTCTGCCACTTGAGTCCTACTCAATCAAATCTCTTCTTCAACATACAGTGTGTGTGTGTGTGTGTGTGTGTGTGTGCCCACCTTCTGAAATTCTGAGGTACTAATGCTTCTCCAGGGTAGAATTTCCATTGAAAGAAGATCACTGGAGACTGATGAGATTTCTGGGACAGAGGATTTATTTACATGCGTACACATGCTGAGCATAAGAAGGAAGTGCACAGCATTAGCATTCCAATAGATTCCTGTTCCCATCCAATTTCTGGAGGAATCCCTAGTGCCACAGGATTTCCTAGAGAAACAAAGCCTTCTGCCTTCTTTTTCATCTCAGCTCCAGCACTGATCGCCTTCCTACCGTGTGCTCGGACCAAATTTGCTCCCTCTTCTTGATTAATAGAGGGTGGTGGAAAAGAAAGATAAGTTACTTCAATTCATCATACACACATTTATGAGTCACGGAAACAGTTATGGATATCAACAGCTCTTAACAGGCATTATTGCATGGCATGGACATTGATACAAAAATCATTTCGATCATAGCAACATAATGGGCTATAGAATTAATGCCCACCACTTTTAGTAATGGAACTTGGCATTCTTTTTAATGCTTCCAATACACATGGAAAACATTGACTATTGTCATCCATCATATGTAGACAATACAAAAGTTGTTTTGCTTTTTTCATGTATTTCCCACGAATAAGGACAATCTGAAATGGATGATCTTTCTGAAAACATTTAAGTGTAATGCTGGGGAAATCATTACATGAACTTCTTAACATTTTAACACAAAGTTATGTATTTATATTTTGAAATTCACTATGTTCTGTTTAGAGCATACAGAGAGAGAGAGAGAGAAAGAGGTCTGTTTGTGTCATTATTACAACTGTTGTATTACTTTGATCATTGTGTGCTAATATTTTACACTGTTCATACAACCAGAGTGATTTTATTACCTTTCTTTTGCCCAGGGCTTCCACATATTTTTCAAGGATTTACACTCATTCAGTCTCTGTAGCCCAGAGTACAAATGTGTGTGAGTCTGTTTTGTGCATCAGTTTGTATAAGTCCAGCTTAGTATGTTATTCCTGGACCTTGTGTCCTTGTGACCTTTGACCTTCAGGACTGCTGTCAAACATTAGCTACAATACTAATGACACTGTTTTTAACAACATGCAAGTTGTATTACGTGCATGGCTATTTTAGTACTGAAATTATGACTGGAATATTTCTGCACCCTATGTTGGTATAGAAACAAGTAGCACATCAACAGATGAAGTCCTTCTGCATATATTCATGGGACTTTGTTGTTGTTCAGTCGTTAAGTCGTTAATTCATGGGACTAAGTCCCTTTAAATTGAATTGGATCTGCCTTTTTGTAAAAATGCATGGGGTTAGACTGCTAAGCTGATTTTTAGTCATTTTTTGCTCTACAAAAGATTGCATTTGGGAAACATTAAATTAGAATGAAAATCCATGCCAGGAGGGATTTGTGAATAATATGTTAATATTTGCTGGCCCCTACTTATATTTTCTATTTATATTCTTCTGGAGGAAGAATTTTTTTAAAAATTATCCCTAGGATAAATGTTACTTCTAAATGGGTCTTTACTGTGAGAAAATCCTGCCTTTGTTTAGTGGCTGGAAGTAGAATTATGGTGTGTCTTTTATTCTAGGCAGCCTTCACACCCTACAATAACCACAGAGTTCACAGTGCAGAACTGCTTCATCTGGGTATGTTAACCACATTTCTTGGATAGTTTTGGATCTCAATCAGGTTTTGAACTCTCCCTGCTTAAACTGGGACCTAAAACAACAGCAGAAGCTACTATGTTCCAACCTTCTGTCTTTAATGATAAATGAGTCTAGTTCTGAAAACACAAAAAGATACAGGATTCAGCACAAGACAGATGTTGCCATGGAGCCAAATGGGGCTGTAATGGGAATGTGCTATTTGGATTGTAGTGGAATCTAACAACTGTTTCTCTAAAAAGCAAAAGCACAATATTAGTAATTGACGTGATAGGATGTAGGACAGACACAAAACATTCTGACTATGGAGGAACTAGCATCAGTTTGGCAAAGGTGATTATACTTTCCAAGGGTAACAAAGCAAGAACCCAAAAACCGATTTCCAGCTGAAAAAATGATACCCCAAACCCCTTTCAACGGTTTGAAGAAATAATTCCTAGTGTTAAGATAACAGACTTGGTTTCACCTAGTCAGGATGCTTGAGCAGGCATGACCAGCCATGCCCCATGCCCAGGTTTCCCCTCTAACTTTCTCATCCTGTCTCCAGAGAGCTTTCAACATCCTGAACAGCGGAACTAGCTTATGTGTTCCTCACTCTTATACATATAGAGGTCTCCATGAAAAGGTTGCCTACCCATGATCTTTCAAAGATCCAAGAGGAGTGCAATTGCAGCCAAAACGAAAGGTCCACCTGAATTGCAGATGTTCTTGGAAAGACTATTAATGACAGTGCTACTGAATACCCCTCCTCCCCCCCCCCATCCCCAGATCCCCCTGGATCTTCTGAGACAATTCTGAACCTAAGTAAGCCTTACTGCTCGATAATATCCTGAATCTTTTTTTATACAATAGAATGTGTGGAAAGAAAAAACAATTACAGTACCTACTTTCATTAATACAGACAACTGAACCAATACAGTGAAAATCCTCTAAATAGAAAAGCAGGACATAAATAGAGGGCATGAACAAATCCAGGTAGAAAAAGTCAATAGGTACCTAAGAACTGAAAACAAACTCAGCATTATCTGCATGCATCTATTTAAATCTATAAACTGCTAAGAATTAATTAGCCGTAGAATCATTGGCTCCTTCCCTTATGTCTTAATTATAAGGAGTAGGAGCCAGCCTAAAAAATATACTTTAAGATGAGTCAGCCCTGCATTACAGAGCTTTTAGGTTTTCCATCCTTTTGTTGGCAAAGATGAACAAACTGATCTGCAAAATATATTGTTCAAATCTTTTAGTTGTGCTGCCTTGCCTACTCTCCAATTTACTTGCAGGCAAGCACAACATATTATTTCAAGCAATGACGGTGGGGCTTCAGTAGAGCATGAGGATCCTGATGAGAAGGGAGAGCGTAGCATTTGTAGGGTTCTTCTCCTATACCTTTTGTTCTTCACTTATCCCTAGTGTTTATGAAATCCTGAAGAGAGAGAGATTCCCTTCACCCAGAGAGTCTTCCTACCCTTACATTCCCATGTGCTTACCATATTCTGCTTTATTTCCTCTTCCTACAAGCAAAATTCTCCCTAGAAGTCTCTAAGGACACAGCCTATCTACTTGAGTAATGGCGTCACTGACTTTTTCTTTTTTCTTTTTACTATCTGGACCTCAATCAACCTGGCAACGAGCCAACATCTTCTCTTTTGCTGTTGTTGTCACCACTATAAAAGTATTTGGGCTGCCTTGGCAAATCAGCATATTCATCCAGTCACTAGTTAAGGTTACTGACCTGGTGGCATTGTCAAGCTGTGCTTGTCCTCTGGTAGGCAATCCTTGTCTGCCCCCTAAAAGCTGGTGACAATGACTTCTTTGAATGAGTGCAATTGTCTCTGTGTGTGTGTGTTTACTTATCCTTGTTCATGTTCCGATCGCAATTATTTAAACATGTGTACAGCATGCGTGTACTAGCATGCACTAGCTATGGAGAGGCAATTAAGAAATCACCACATGAGAAGTCTAGCTAAAGAATGAGACCATGGCTTTTGTGAGTCATGACCCCTTTGGCAATAAACCTACTGGAATTATCAATAGGAAACTGTATTCCTGGCCTCAGATAGTTGATTCCTCACCTCCTACTGTAAATTCTGGAGAGGATTCCTACAGAGGGCTTTTCATGTCCATCTTAAGCTCAGTGTTGAGAGGTGATGAACAGCTATAGGAATGTTCATATCATGCACAGAATGCACTAATTTGTTCCTCCCATCTAATCTCATCTAAATAGCAATAGTGGTTCTGGCATTAGTTGCAAAGTTGGAAGTGATATTGGAATATGGAGTCATATTTACATGAAAGTCATTCACAGTAATGCTGCCCACGGAGATCCATCCGATGATGCTGGTTTATAAACAAACATTTCCAAAGTGGTATCGTTACTTGCAATAGTGCAGAATATAAGTAGCTCAGGGTTGGCATGTTGGCTTCTTGGTGTTTTCTGAACTTGGTTTTATTCTTGCAAGGGAATAACCAAGAAGCCAACAATGGTATTCACGGTTGCCCAACTGATATCAACTTTGCAGATTAACCTTGGGTCCAGCAGACCATTTAGTGAACTTTCCTTTTCTACTTTGGCTATTCACTGAGTCACACAAAGTCAAAATGCTTTTAAAGCCTAAAGATTTAGGGGGCAGAAAATTTTGTCTCATCATAGGGCAAGAAGGAAATGACCCTCAAGATCATACAATGCTAACTTTTTATCCCATAATAGTCTGGTTGGAAACTGGGTGAATGGGTAGAATCACTGCTAAATTATGTGTAATACTTCAAACATAATTTTTGCACATTTGCAGGAGTTTCCCTTTTAGCAGCTGTCAAAGAAAACCATAATGAAGCCAGGAGTCCTCCACGGAGCTACAGAGTCACCCATCCCAGATATCCACAAATATTACCATCAAAAATTAATAGCTGCTGCTGCTGTTGTAATTTCTATAGTACATGGCTTGAGGATCAGATGCCATTGGTGATGGCAAGGTCATCATCATCATCATCATCATCATCATCATCATCATCATCATCATCTTGTATGCCACTTGACTCTCAACAACTCTGGTTGATAGGCAACGTCAGCATCTTTCTCTTATAAATGTTGAGGCTGCTGTTGTTATCCTGCCTTTTCTTCTTACTAAATTACTAAATTGTCCACCACAAGATGGGAGGTATGGTGGGGAACAGCTGGCTGTTGCCCACTTTTATACCCATATTCATATCTGACCCCATACTCCTAGACAAGGAAAGTTCACAGTCTTGATTCTTTTCTCAATATATGGTTTGTGGATTGCTAGAGATGCAAACAGATAAGGTTGAGAAGTAGTAAAGTTGTCACTGGTGGTTTTGCAAAGCAGTGATATTTTCTATGCAGGTCCCATGAAGGAGCAATATATTTTATGCCCTTGGTGGGAAAGAGGAACTTCATTCTAATGAATGATTGCAGCTCCTTCTCTTCCTTATCATCATCCAGAAAATAGTAATCCCTCTAGTATAGCCCTTCAGGAAGGGCAGGTCAGTAGACAGACACCCTTGCATATTTTTTTTAATCTACCGAGAAAAATAAAATATCGACTGTTATCCCATTGGTACATATAAAGGTATTAGGACAAAATTAATTGTGCTACTTGACTGACTAATAAACTATTCTTTGAAGCTGTTGAGAGTCACAAGTGATAAAAGAAAGCTGCTATAAAATTCCTAATGTTTCTCAATGTGATACACACATGTAGTCTTTTTCTGGGGGAAAACAAATAATGGAATTACTCAAATCAGTAGTTAAATTATTGCTAAGAAGCAAGAGTGTGTGCAGGGCAGGATGTGGTTAAAAAAAAAAATTCAAGATGGCAGCCACAATGGTGCATTGGAAGCCTTGCCTGCAAAGCCCATAAAAAGAGAAAAACAAGTGGAGCTTCCTTCGCACTGTTGTGGTGGCCATCTTGATTTTTTTTTTTTTTAATCACACCCCGTGGACACTCCTGCTAAGAAGTTACATATCAAGATCTGGGTAATTAGAAATAGGCAGCCACTTGTCCAGAATGGTATGAGGATTCCTGCATTAGGCAAGGGGTTGGACTAGGACCTCCAAGGCCCCTTCCAAGGTCCCTTCCAACTCTATGATTCTATGAATCTGTGAAATAGCACAAGGACAGTTTGACAATTTTGAAGCCTCTAGAAGCCTCTTTCTCAACCTTGGCAACTTGGAGATGTGTGGACCTCAACTCCCAGAATTCCCCAGCCAGCATGGGGTAATGCAGAATAAGGCTGCACAGAGACAGCCTGATTGTCAACTATCCCATCTTTGGTTGGTCTGTAGGCATCATGTTATGTCTCATTTCTGGATTTGGTGTGATTTGGGAAAACAGAGTCACATTCTCTCTGGATGATTCAACTTGTGTGCTTAAAATGTCTCTTTCAGGCTGTGTTTCTCTAGCTGACCTAGATGCAATGGAACCAGGCCACTTTCCAGAATATGGTAACTCCATACAGAGGCATAGCCCCAGAGGACACCAGCCTCCTCAACTAGACAGCCATGCAAAGGAGGCTTCCATGTCTCTACAGAGAGAAAGAACAGGCTGGATGTTTGCATATGGAGGGAGAGAGGGGTGGCTTTCATCTCCAGAAGCCCAACTTGATGCTTTTGATGCCATTCCTCTCGGCTGCAGTGATCCCAGTGTCTTCCAATCCAGATCACAACCCATACTCTGAATCTAGCACAACTTACCACAAGCATCTTATGTTGTGTTTTTATTTTCTACCTTTTGATCAAAGCAGCCACTTGCTCATACCATTTCCACGAACAAAGCTTCAAACAATACTTTTTAAACCAATTTGACTGAGATCCACTCTTGCTGTGCCTATCCATGATCATTCCAGTTATTTTTATTTTTATTTTATGAATCAAATTTATACGCCGCCCATCTCACTGTATAAGTGACTCTAGGTGGCTTACAAGTAAAAAAGAAAGCTATACAAATCTTTACGAAAATATACAAAGTTGAAAGACGGAGAGAGCGTCCTCAAGCCACCAGCCACCCCCAGTGCTGCAAACCCCCATTGGATCCCCATGCCAGTTGGCAGAGCCAGGTCTTGATGCTCTTCCTGAAGGCCAGAAGAGTGGGGGGCAATCTCACCTCGGGGGGCAAGATATTCCACAGGGTGGGGGCAACGGCAGAAAAGGCTTTCCTCCAGGACCCCACCGGTCAAAATTCTTTAGCCGATGGGGTCTATAACATGCCCTTCCTGCACTTACATTCTTTCCTGTGCTGCTGCTTGTTCAGATCCATTTTCTGATGCCAGATTACATTTTGTGTCATGGAAGAAAGAGTCCCTCAGTGTGGAAGCAGAACATGTTTCCATGCTCACTTCATGTCTTAAGACAAAAATCATAGCATGGCATCCTTAAAGTCTCTACTGGCAGAAGCTGGAATTGTTCTTTGTATCCATGTCACTAGCAACTTCTTTTTCTGCCATAGCTCCTTAATCACAGTCTGTGATTTCCTAGCTGAAGTGGGATTAGAACAGGAGACTTTTGGATCTGCAGTTTGGCATTTATTTTTGAATAAATAACTTGCCCTTCCTGCCTGACTGGAAGTTAACTCTTCTGCTGCGCAGTACTTGCCCAAGAGGTTCAGTCCCATGATCTCACCACCTGTTCAAAATATTATGACGAGGCCCCTGAGAGTAGTTTGATTTCAAGAATCATCCTGAGCTGAGGAAGCCAACATTTCTCTTTATTCCCATACTTAAGTCTTTTTTCCTGCAGATGTGTCAGATGTCCCAGGCTCTTTTTCTAGATGATAAACCCCCTTGCCCTTTAAAAAAGCTGTACTAAGCCACAGATTATCTCTGCTGTTCTTAGCTCAAATCTCACATTCCCAGCATCATAAGGTTACTTTTATTCACAAAGCACGTTAGTCCTTTTATAACATCTTTCCAGGCCTTTAATGAACATATCTATGCACTCAGCAACATCTGATAAGGTGGTTGGTCTCCCACAAAACAGATGGCACAGCTAGAGAAATATAATATGTATTATTTTATAACTAGGCGTCTAAGGGAGATCTTCCAATAATCCATGGATTTATTGCAACTTATCTCTTTCAATGATCAGAACCAATTAGCATAGACACAGAAGAGCGTTTTTCAACTTTTATTTCAGTTAATAAGAAGATGTTGCTTTACAGTGCAAAAGAATTTCAGCAGTGCTTGGTTTTACCTGTTTATCTGTCATAATAATTCCATTTGGATGCCATCAAAACCTTCCAAACTCCTGGCAGTGTACAGCAGTAAAAACCATACATGAAAGAAACTAAAAATATCCACAATAAATAACCCCAGAACAAACACCCTCCATAACAAATTTTTAAAAATGTAAGGAATAACTAATAATTAACAATAGCTATTTTTAAATCAAACCGAAATCAATCATCTTTCATAGAGCGAATTGCAAATTTATATGTGGCCTATTTGGCTGTTGCAAAAAACAATATTGCTGAAGATCAACTGAGGATCTAAGAAAGTTCTGTTCTAATAGGTGATTTCTGTAATGATTTGACTGATTAACAGTGCCTAGGAGGTCTTTATCAATTGACTATGTTCATCAAATAATTTCAACTTAAAAAAAAATTCTACTTAAAACTCAAGAAATTGAGGTAAACAGTGAATGATTTTACACTGAACGTAAGAAGCTATGAATTCCATGAAAGAAAAATTTACGAAGCTATTATTAAACTAGTTCAATGTAGATCCCAACATAAATAGTTGCTGAAAAGGAAAAAAAAATCTCTTGGAATTGCAATGGTTAAACAAAGATAAAAGACCTTTAACTTTAAAGCTCTGTTTTCATTAAGCTGACAGGATTTGAAATATCATTTGGATAGTCTCTCCTGTAAAACGGAGCAATTGAAAATTAATTATGTCAAAATCAAGATTATGATCTTGGGGAAGAGACCCCAAGGATTCTTGCAATGTCTTGCAAAATAATTCATTAGAACAGCTATGGTTTTTTCAATATGTAAGTGCTTTTCTGAGAATTTGACATGGTTAGCCCACCTGAAGTGTGTGGAGGTCAAGGTAAAGAAAATAACTGGAGCTATCTGTCTTTTTTTTCCCTTTTCATTCAAACTGAGGGTCAGTGGTATTTTTTTGTGGTGAAAATCTTTCTAGGCAAGGCAACCTGTGATGTTTTATGGAAATTGTGGGGATAGTGCTAAGATGGTTAAAAATAACTCAGTATTGTGTCTTCCTTGGGGAACTCCAGTAAGCCTGTTTCGTATGAAGTTTAGCTATCCTTCTATTATCATAAAAATGTACTACTGCTTATTGAAATTCTACAAAAGGATTTTTTAAAACTGATACACTTTTCAGCCACTTTTCTGGATGGGGGGGGGGGGGTAAATTAAGTAGAATGGAAGAGAAGAAAAAAAGCAACCTGAGGACATTTGCTTGGGACACTTTTCAAGACAATAAATTTTGTCATTTTTCCAAAATACCATACTGCCTCTTCAAATTTAACAAAGATATTGCTGGAGGTCACCCTTTGAGCAATTAGATTCTTCCAATTTGCATCGACTAAGCTTTATTTTCATTTTGGCTATGATACAAGGACGTTACAGTATAAACAGTTCCTGTAGCTTTCTTTAATCAGAACTCTTGAAAATTGGTGCTTTGTGGAGATGTTTGAATACTGTAATGCAAGATCTTTAGGAAAGCTTAATATAGTTTTAATCAAACAACGTCCAAGTTCCCCTCAAAATCCAGAAAAAAAGGGAGAAAAGTTTATAAGCTGCTTTATAATCTTCAGTACATTATTAATAAAGGTTAAGGCTATGCTGATCTCTGAAGGGGTGTGTTATTTCCATTAAACTTTGGATCAAATACCCTTTCAGAGTGGCACCCCAGACTGAAACACTGCTACTCTTCAATTTGGATCTTAAATAGGGCTCATGCACAGACTAAGAGGACTTTCTGCACATGCGCAAAGATTTCTATTTTTGGCAAAGTAAAGCAAATGCTGTTTCAAGTCCAATCCACTTTTGGGGTTTTTTTTACTTAAGGTATAGTGACCCCATTTTTAAATCAAGGCATCCCTTTGAATCAGGTTACCAAGCTGGTCCAATCCGGGCAACATCCTGAAATGGAGTATTCTGCACTGGCTTAATAAAGGAAATATTTCAATGTTGATTTACATTTTCCCGTTATGAACAGTTTTTTTATACTTCTTTCCATTTTGTTGGTTTATGGAATTGGAGCTGTGATTCTTCTCCTTCTCCTTCCTGTGTTAATTAGGTTTATATCCTGCCTTTTTTTTTTTTTTTCCCAATGCAGGGCAGTGTACATAATGCTCCCTCCTCCTATTTTCCCCACAACCACCCTGTAAGGTATGTTGGGCTAAGAGACAGTAGCTGGCCCAAAGTCACTCGCCTGGTTTCAGTGTCTAAGGGGGACTGCAACTCACAGGCTCCTAATTTCCAGTCCAGGACCTTAATCACTACACCAAATTCTCTGTACTTAGGGTTAAAAACTTAAATTATTTTCTTTTTCCTTCTCCTCATTGCTGCTTGTTTAGCTAGGTCAAGTGTGACTCCCCCAGATGCAAGCTGGAGTTTGAATGAATTGATAACCTAAATCTTCAGTTCTATTTGAGGACATACCTCATGTTAAGTTAAATCTCAGAATCTGGTTATGTATAGAAAATGAAATTTGTAATGCTTATAACAGATGTATAAGAAAGTGAACAGCTCTAGGTAATGCCACTTCTTTTGCCTAATCATCTTTTCTAGAAATAAAAAACGATATTATTTTCTTATAGGGGGAATAATTAATGGAGTTAATGAACTTTGCTATCAGCCATTTTAAACAGAATCAGACTTTAACAAGTGCATATCTCTGTCACATTCTTGGGGCTAATTGTCTCTTCCTTGAAACTTCAATACTTGCATTCATGCAGCCAGACTCTGGGGATTTCAGAGTACCACACTGTCCCAATTGAAAGGAAATGAAAAATGGGCTGATGTTAACCAGACCCCTTCAGCAACTCCTGGCATTTAAGTGCTGTATCCTGCAGCGTGAGTAATAGGTTTTCCTCTCACACAGGAGAGAGAGAGAGAGAGAGAGAGAGAGAAGGAAGAAGGAAGAAGGAAGGAAAGAAGGGGGGGGGAGGGAGGACAGATTAGGATGCTAAAGTACATTTCTATTTTGAGGGAATGTGAATGCAAAAAGGCTGTTTTTGGTATGGGTATTATAAGAACTTTGCACTGCTGGAGAAAAGGTATACATGCTATTCAATGTGTGTTCAGAAGCCTGAATCTATGAAGTACTACTGGCTTCTCAATATAAATTTGTTAATCTAAATGCTTAGCAGATTGAGTTATCTCTAAAATTACCAAACTCAGCAAAGCCACACAATTCCAAGTAAATAATCACATAAATTCCACCATAGCATTAAGCAAGGCCATCAGGATAGGAAAATAACCATCTATCCATCCATGTAGCCGTCATAGAATGTCTTAGATAATACTGAAGTATATTCAGAGTTCAAAAGTCACAGCAGATCAATAGCATTAGCATTATAAAATCATTGGCATTTTGCTAGAATCATGGAGTATCCTTCTGAGCTGGCTCCGTGGGTTGGGGATTGGGGGCACTTTTTACGATGGTTTTCTTCCTTTCTCCAGGGCCAGTTCCAGTCAGTATTGGTTGCGGGGTAGAGATCACTCCCTAGGCCCTTCCTGTATGGGGTGCAGCAGGGTTCTACTCTCTCTCTCTCTGCCTTTTCAACGTCTACATGAAATCACTGGGTGAGGTCATCAGCCGCTTTGGGGTTTGGTGTCATCAGAATGTTGATGATACCCAATTATATCTTTCGACCCCAAGCCAGCCAAGTGAGGCTGTCAAATTTCTGTCCCAGTGCCAGGAGGCTGGGCAGGTTGGATGAGGAGGAACCATCTCCAATTCAATCCTACCAAGTCTGAGTGGCTGTGGGTGTTTGGGTCTCCCAGATCTAGGGATATTCCATCTTTGATCTTGAACAGGGTAGTAGTAGTAGTAGTAGTTTATTAATTGATTAATCTGGCAACCATATCAAAGAAAATAAAATAATGGTAAAATACAAGGTCCCTTTCGAGGATAAAATAGGTAAAAGAAAATACACTAATAAAATATATATGTGCTAAATACAAAGAATCAACATTCAGATAAATACATTGCCTTTATATGATACCCTGATCTGTTCAAGATAACAGGTTCTTAGCTGAACTGCCTTGTCTATCAGCTTGGCAGTTCTGCTCACAATGTATATGTTAGAGCCCAGGAGGAAATAGGACAATCTGTGATTCGGCTCCCAGTGGGCTGTTCTTTCAAGTAGGGGTGTTAAATATCTAAGCCTAAAAGGGGCATAGAGTTGATAGTCAAAGAAAACATGACCAATATCTTCAATGGCTGGAGCACCGCATACACATGTCCTCTCAAGTGATGGAAGCACTCATATTTGGTGATGGAATCCAACAACTCAAATCTTGCTCTACAATAGGCCCTTCTTAGGAATTGCATCAAACTCATTGACAGGTATTTTTCAGTTTGGAAAGTGGTTTTGTTCTTAGCAGGTATCAGCTGTAGCCAGATAGGCCTTTGCACAACTCCATCTGTGCGCCAGTTGCACCCTTTACTAGATTGGGTAAGCTCTTCAGACAGTCACTCATGTCCTGGTCACCTCACAGCTTGACTACTGCAACATGCTGTACATGGGGCTGCCCTTGAAGACCACCGGGAAGTTTCAACTGGTCCAGAATATGGCAGCACAGGCAGTGATGGGTGTACCTTGGTAAGTCCATGTAACACCTTTGCTTTGCAAGCTGCACTGGTTGCCAGTTCACTTTCAGGTGTAATTCAAGGTGCTGGTTGTTACCTATAAAACTGTACATGACATAGGGCCTGGTTAGTTGAGGGACTACCTGTCTCCCATAACATCTGCCCAGCTAATTCATTCCTGCAGGATTGGTACGCTCCATGGTCCTTCGATTAAACAATGCCATCTATGGGGACCCAGAATTGATTGGCGAATGTCTTTGCTACAAGGTGTTGATATGTTAAAGAGGAAGAGCAGCAAAGGCAGAGCACCAACTGGATTGTTTTGCTGAAACAAGCAGAATGCACAAAGTCATCATCTGGTAGTGACTCAGAACAGATACAAAAGAAGCAGGATAGGTTTGAGCAAAACTCGAGCAGGTAAAAAGCAGAGAGGCTGACAGAAAAATCTCATTCCTTCTGATGCTGCTGTCGCCAGGCCAACCCAAGAACAAAGATGCCGTGCAGCCTACGGGGCTGAGGGGAAGAATTTGGAGGTTCAGAGTGGGCACTGAAGGAAATACCAAAAATAAAAATCCTACTATGCTCTTGGTGTCATTCCTGTGTTTTTATAGCTACAACAGGTTCAACTCCACCTTCGCTAATTCTCTCAATCTTTCACCATAAATACTCAAACCAATCATTCTTTTGGATTCATTCCTGTTCTGTGCATACTCACGAATGCATTTATTCAAAACAAGCTGACCTTTTTCTAAACAAATATTCACTGAACAATCACCACCTTATTCATTCTAAGATCTTTGGCTCAGTAAAATAGAGAGAAGGCACAGGTTAGTTACCAGCCTTAATCACAACTGTGCCACAAGCAGCATTTCTTGCTAATGACAGGGACAGAACTGATCGAGTTTTTTCACACACATGTTTTGCCAGTAGGCCACAAATGCAACCAAAGACCAATTTTATCCCAAGGATGCTCATGCTATTCTGTGCAAGCCATTGGAAAACTATCTTGCAAGCCAGCATACTGTTGGTTGAATCCCCTCCATGTGGAATGTATATGCAGTATTTTGACACTCAAGATACACGAAATGTTAGCAGGAAGAAGTGAAAATATTTCCAGTCACATATGAGTTTAGAATTGCTTGCTCCCTTTGTTTGCAGAGAGAAATGTGGATCAGAGTAGTATGGAACTTAGCAGCCTGAGGTTAGGAGAAGCAGCGTTCATGTGTCCAATCTCCAACTTGCTTTTAATAATGACTTGCAAATCAACTTGCTGTAGCATCTACATGTGAAAGTGCTTAAGAACATATGCAAATTATATTCCATTGCCCACAAAACAGTCAAGACTTTATCCCTCTTCCAACATTTGGGATGAATGCTAAAGGGAAGGCAAAGTTGAATTCCAGCTTATATCACATCAGAAAAATGTAGCCTTGTATAGAGCTAAAGGTTTGGAAGGGGCAAAATATATAGGTAACCAGATCCCTCCATTAGCTCTTACTGTAGAAAAGAGGGTTTTTGTAGGGACTTAAAATTTGGGACAAGGCTGAGTCCTGTTCTCATCGTTGAAGAAAGTTCTCTTGGACACATACAGAATATCTTCCCTGATTACACTTGCCTACTTTATGTAAACCTCCGTCTCCCAGAAATAGGCTTAAATTTGCATCCTGGCATATATTTTGAAAGGGTAATATAAATGCACAATCAAATAACCTTTTTGATCACTTATAGAATGCCAGGTTACAGATTTTTAGCAGGAGGTGAGTTGTCATTACCTTTTCCATTTTTTAATATTTTTTCCCTTTTGCGTACAAAAAACTCACACTCCTTGCAAAGCTCCAGGCACAATCCTTCCTTCTTCCAGGGTACATCTCATGTTAAATTCCTTTCTGGGATGGGGTGGGGGTTAGGGTTGGCTGCAATGAATCTGTTCACTTAGTTTTGCCTTCACCAGCCCAACTTCCTGAAGAAATGTATTCTGTTTTCTACTGGGGACCATTGATATTTATTTATTCATCTATTTTACTCATTAGTTGTTTATTAATATGTATAGGCCATCCCAGTCCATGGAGAATTATATGTCCTCTAAGGAATCTCTGATCACAGAAGCACTGATGATCTTCTTCTCATTGTCCATCAGTAGCACACCATTTGGATGTATTAGCGTCATTGGGGGACTTCTGCCCATGGACTGGGGATTCCCAGTTTCCTGCCCTCTAGGATTACATCCCACTCAGAGACAACCACTCCATCCTATCAGGCAAGACCATGCCATATTTATGTCCAGATTATACCCCATCATGTTCTTTGAGGAAACTGTAAGCATAAGGAATAAGCATCACCCCATTTGGCTCTTTGCTGATTATTCATTTAAAACTTGGTTGATGATTGCAAAACGCCAGATGTTGAAATAGAAATCTCTCTTCTATTGAAGGTCAGCAAATGGTTACAAAACGCATCCTAACCTCAGAAGTAGGGGAAGGAAAGAGAAGAATAGAGCAAGGGGGGAATCCTTCAAATTATTCTTGGTGTATTCAGGCTGTAGGTTGATGTAAAGTTCTCACCTTTTATTGCAAAATCACCTAGTACTTCCTTGATATCTCAGTGGCAAAGTGAAGTGGACAAGAGTTTGCTATGGAACCAACCAGTTCAGAATCTTCTCTTTCTCCTCTTTTTAAAACCTAGGGTGTGACATGTATCTCCTCATTTCTTGGCTCATCCCTCTCAGTTGTGGGGAAAAATTAGGAGAAAGAAGCATCTTGAACTCCTGTATAAAAGGTGGGATATAAATATTATCAGTAATGAAATAAACAAATAGCTTTTTGTCCCACTTCTCTATATATGAGATGATCTCGTCCTCTTATTCCAATTTCTCCTCTTCTGCAAGCATGCTGTTTGGGCTAATTACCAGCAATCTACTTCAGCATTTTATCTCAACCTTAATTGCAAAATATAACATGACAAAGGAAAGACAATAAAGAAGAGGTCCTTTATGTTCTTTAAAAATTATATCAAGGTAAAACAAAGGTTCATGCTGAACAGTTTTTGACAAAGCAAAAGCTTCTTGGCATATCAAGAACAGGACTGCTGAGAACCCGGGGGTTGTGGTTCTATTGCCAGCAAGCCAATGATTTGAAGTATTTAAAAAGTGGCCAAAGTTTTAAAATGGGGGGGGGGGGGAGTGAAGATGGGATAGGATAAGAAGCCCAATCTTCTCTCCTTTCCACATTTAAATCTCTTCCTTCCCCTTCTTCCAAATTATTTCATCCTCTCCCTTCATTTTGTTTTGGAAGCTGTCAGAAGAAGTACAGTATATCATCTTCAAAAGCCTGCAAAGTTTTGCTCGTGTGTGACTTCAGATCATGCTTCGGGACTATAAAGCACTGCTTTTCTATATGAGCAGAAGGCCTGGTTTCCAGAGAAAATTTGCAGCCTTTGAGAGACTAACTGAATATTTATCAACTATGGCCTCCTTTCATTCTATCATCCTTCCCGTTGTCTCTCTTGGAACAGAATCCAGTTAGATGTGTTGCCATGTCTACATTTTCTACCTACAGTATCACACTCATTTATTAAGGATTATTACTCAAATAATGGTGGGGTTTTATTGGTAGGTACAAAAAGAGCTTAGTCGTATAGAGCTGAACTAGACAGAAGCATTGCAAGTTGAAGCAGGCGGTGGACAGCCTAAATTTAGGACCTCCGGGGGACATTGGAGACCTGGCACTTATGCCTAATTCAGTTCAAAGCACTAAAAGGTAAACTCAAAAATATCAGACTTCTATTTAGGTTTTAGGTTTTTCCTACTGATTTATAATGGCCCCAGGTGCACTTTCAGGCTCTTTCGTCATAAAATTTCTGGCTACAGGTCTGATTTTTGATTGTAGGAAAAGAAACAGTCTGGAGGGTTGCACACCCAATGGTACAAACTGGGCCCTTTTTGAACTGCTTAATAAAAGTCATCAGGCCCATTCTAGCAATTGGTACTTATGTTTGATTAATACTCTGTTTTTATGCTCTAGTGAGCACTCAAGGCAGCTAACCACACTTAAAACAAAAATAGAATATAAACAGTTAAAAGTACAGCTAAAAATTAACCAAAACAGAAATGCCACATCCATCTAACAATTACAAGCCAAAGAAAAGAGATGCAGATTTCCTAAATACAGAGAGAGAGGGAAGCCAAATGCAATTCATGGATGGATGCATTCCATAAGACCCTATTCTTCATCATTTTCCATTGCAAAGTACAAAGGACCCTCTATTTACCCTTTGAAAAACAGTATTCATATTTACTTTCTCTGTTGTCTGCAGAGTGATCAGATGAAAGGGAGTTCAGGGCTCCAGTACTTTTAATCAGAATGCAGAAGGAACTTATGTAGTCCAATCTTTAAAAGTGCAATTTCCTTCCTTAAGAAAGAGAGAAAAGATGCCATTGGAGGAAGGCCCGAAGCAAGTTTGATCAAACACACGTAAGGGTCCATATTCAGAATCACCTTGTGGGGATAACAGTGGCGAAATGTCAATATTTCTCCACCCTTATTGCGTTGGTTGATAGGTTTGGGATTTGGTATCATCAATATGGCAATGATACCCAATTATATCTTTCATTCCCAGGCCAACCAAATGAGGCTGTCAAGATCCTGTCCCAGTGCCTAGAGGCAGGCCTGAATTAGGAAGAACCAAGTCGGTCCAAAGGACCCCCACATTGCACACCACTCCTGAATGGGGAAGTGCTACTCCACCCAACCATATAGATGGAAGATCCTGAGGTCCAGGGAGCCCCAATATCTACAGCCGCTCAGTCTTGGTAGGATTGATTCACAGCTCCTGCTGAAAGAGCACGTGGCACCTGCAGCTAGGAGGGCCTTTGCACAGCTCCATCTGGTCTACCAGTTACATTCAGGAGACTCTTCAGACAATCACTCAAACCCTGGTCACCTCATAGCTCAGCTACAGCAATATACTCTACATGGGACTGCTTGGGAACTTCTACTAGTCCATAATGCAGCAATGCAGGCAGTGATAGGCATGCCTCAGTGCACCCATGTGATACCTCTGTTTTGTGAGTTCCACTGGCTGCCAGTATGCCTTGGGTGCAATTCAAGGTGCTGGTCTTTACCTAGAAAGCCCAACATGGCATCAGGCTAGTTTATTTGAAGGACTGCCCATCTCTCATGATTTCTGCCCAGATGATACATGCTGGCAGAGTTATTGCGTCTTCTCTGTCATGGTGTCTGCCCTCTGGAATGAAGTTCCCTTGATATCTGTGTGACTCCCACCCTGTTGATGTTCCATAAGGCCTTGAAGACCTGGTTGTTCTCCCAGGCCTTGGGAGAAGATGGATGGAGCCCTTTGTTGGAACTGTTTTTGTCTATGTTTTTGTATTCAGCAACCAGATCCCATCTTGTTTTGTTTTGTATTGGGCTGAGTTTTATTATATTGTGAATTGCCCAGAGTCAGTTTGGAGTCAGGGGAAAAGGAAGGAAGGAAGGAAGGAAGGAAGGAAGGAAGGAAGGAGGGAGGGAGGGAGGGAGGGAGGGAGGGAGGGAGGAAGGAAGGAAGGAAGGAAGGAAGGAAGGAAGGAAGGAAGGAAGGAAGGAAGGAAGGAAGGAAGGAAGGAAGGAAGGAAGGAAGACAAGCCTTCTAAAATCAATGCATAAGAACCTTATAACCCACTTCTAGACTTAAGCCACAGGAAACAGATACATTGAATATTTATTTGAATGTTAGTGTCAATGTTTTGCTTCAGTAAAGAGGATATATGAATGGATACTAACCATTGCTTAGCTTCTGAGATCAGGCAAGATTGTTCAGGTGCTATATTGTACAGAGTACAATTAGAAATTCAACCTGTCTGCATTCAGATCAATGAATATTGGATTTGAGCTGATGAAGGTCTGAAGAGGTAATTTAAGTAGATTGAAGTCTGAGACTGGGAATTTTTGTCTAGAAATCAAAACAAGTCTCAGTATCACTTCTGACTACATTTAGACTGGATTACATTTATGGGGTGGTATAAATGGCCTTTCCTTAGCAGTTATTCTCTCTCCATTTTCTAAAATTATTATTTCTGGGCAATTTGATATTCCACCCAAGACTGCTGATATAACCCTCTTCTGCATAGACAGTATTTTTTGGCTGTCTTTTTGTCACTTATTCCCAAACTTCAGAAATGTAGGAAATATTATCAGTTTTCAGTTAACTACTACTTTACTTATATAGCCCATGAAAGCTGGTTTTCTGGCAATGCAACAGGGAAAAGGCTTATCTGAGAGTGGGTAGGGAATTCTATATCCTCTTAGCTAGAATTCAGCGTGACTTACTTTAGAGTGGAGAAGTAAAGGAACGCAGCTGGTCACAGGCCACAGAAAATCAGCTGCAATACTAACAACAGAATATCAAAACTTGAGCAACTGCACATCTGCAATGAAAAACTGGTATAAAGGAGACACTCCTAAAATGCCAGTTACAGACTTTTAGAAAAAGGGGCAACTAACGCATTAAAACAAGCCAAATAATTGGAATGAAAGAAGTACATGCTTGCAAAATTATGATTAAAAAAGCATATTCAGTATACATTTACACGGTTCATTCTGAATATGTAGGTGGAGTTAAAAAGGAAGGAATAAATCAACAGAGTCCTATATACAGAAGTTGGCTTTGTCCAGAATTGTATAATAATTCTGAGTATCTATGATCCTGGAATTTTCTCTATCTCTTGGCCAAAATGGGAGGGAGGGAGGGAGGGGCCATGCTGGCTGAGGATGACAAGGGTAGCCATTCAACTCATCTGCAGGATAACAGGTTGGGGAAGATTAAGTATTGTGCATGATGTATCTCTCTGGATAAGGTTTAGTCCTGGAAATGCCTTGTAGGGTTGTAAATATCTAAGAAATAAAGCAGCCCATCAGGGTAATTGACTCCCATGATCCCAATAGTGTTTAAAAGAAGGAAATTGCTATTCCCTTTCTGGGGAGTTATATGTTTATGATGATATGATATGATATGATATGATATGATATGATATGATATGATATGATATGGCATGACATGACATGACATGACATGACATGACATGACATGACATGACATGACATTATTATAAGAGGAGAGAAAGTTTTGGCTTCAGATAGGAAAACACCATCTAGGTATCTTTCTGTGAATTCTACTATTTGCACTAGCAGAGCTGAACAATGTGATCAGAGCTGAACCGGACCAAGGATGCCTCCAGGCGAGTCTCTTTCCTACTGTAGCCAGCTGGGTGCCTTTGGCTAACTAAGAGCCTCTCAGGCAGGAAAGAAGAAGAAGAAGAAGAAGAAGAAGAAGAAGAAGAAGAAGAAGAAGAAGAAGAAGAAGAAGAAGAAGAAGAAGAAGAAGAAGAAGAAGAAGAAGAAGAAGAGGAGGAGGAGGAGGAGGAGGAGGAGGAGGAGGAGGAGGAGGAGGAGGAGGAGGAGGAGGAGGAGGAGGAGGAGGAGGAGGAAACTCCTCTGCTGGGGACCCTGCCAGTCCAGCATTTGCTGGCCCAGCATCGTCCTCATAGCTCTACCTTGAATCCACAACAAGTTCTTTTATTCACAGGAAGGCAGCTATGCCCATATCACGATCAGTAAATTTAAAAAACGAATAACATCACAGAAAGCAATACTGTCAACATATAACAAACAGGCACCACCTGACTGGCAACTCTCTTTAAAAATATAATACAGTACCCCTATCCCATATCATCCCCCATTGCTGTTTTTGGTGATGGTGCAACCAGACTAAAGAAGAATATACTCCCTCAGGAGTCTCAGGAGCCAAACAAGTTGTCCATGTAGGGAGAGTTGTTCTCAACAACCCTCCCAATAGGAGCTAGGAGGGAGCAAAAGAGAGCCATCTCCCTGGTGTATTCCTCAAGTGACATTATGCAAGGTGTGGATTGATGCCACTCAAAGGAACTTTTTCCACCCTCTGAACCATCCCCTCAGTAGGGCTAGAATGGCTGACCTTTACACCTACGTGTGTGTAAATCCCAATGCTTGACTTATGAAAGGGACATGGTGACAAACCAGCTCAACTGGAATTCCATGTCATGCAAATAAAGATTTTAACTTGTCGATCATGGCAGAACGTTTATCCTCCTTAGTAGTTGAGGGGGCATGATCACATCACGCACTCTTTGAACAGGCTGTGCGTGCTGTGCTGCCTAACAAAGGTAAACTTCCTGTTCGAATGACACACAAATCCAAGCCAGCTTTCCACACACCTACCTTGGAGCATGCTGTAACCCCGTTTTCCAGTTTAATAGATGGCCCATCACATCTGCCAGTTTCACCAAGGGATGCCTTCTTTATATCAACCCTGGCTGGTGTGATTTGACTACCTGCTGAGGAAGAACATTAGCCTCAGATCCCCTATTCTAACTTAAATAATACTGGCTCTCCAGCCACAGCTATAATAGCCTTCCACAAACTATTTCCTTTAGCTTGATGTGCCTGATGTTCAGAATATAACACTCCTGCAAATAACATGTTTATCTCTTTTAGTCTACTAACTGAGACTTGCTTTGCTGCATACACTTTTGCAAAGTGGTTTTTGCAAAATAACACACAGGGCCAAATGCTGGCCAGTTTTGGGGGTGTGAATTTTCCCACATAAAGGTACCACCTATCGCTTCTGAGGGAAACTTACCAGCTGTTGACTTAGCCAGAACATCTGTGGATTTCAGCAATGGAAAGGCCTGAAGCTATTTAACTCACTCTTCTGCAGCATTTGTTGCTGTAACCCAGGATGGCAGGGGCCGGAAGTGAGGGCATTTAGAGTGATCCCATTCCTGACACCATGTATCATTTATGGTCCCAGCACCATCCCCGTAGCTCTACTCAGGATGCTTCTGAGACATCAGGGCTTCCCTGTTCGCTCTCTTACACTGGTTTTCTGTCCACAGAGGAAAGGAATTACTCCATAGACCTTAATAAACAAATTGGCTTCCTTGACTTCTGTAACTTTTGATGGAGAAATCCAGTAGGAGACAATGTTTAAAGCCGTGTTTCTCAACCTTGGCAACTTTAAGCTGGGTGGACTTCAACTCCCAGAATCCCCCAGCCAGCATGAAGTCCACCCAGCTTAAAGTTGCCAAGGTTGAGAAACACGGCTTTGAAGAACTGGACTGGGCAGGCCCAGCTTTACATCCCCATTCAACCTTGGAGCTCACCAAGTCAGTCACAATATCTCAGCCCAACCCACCTCATAAGGTTATTGTGAGGAGGATAAAATGAGAGTTGATTCCTTATAACCTTTTAAATGCCTTAGTGAAAAAGTATAATACTTGAAACAGAAAGGGAAAGGTTACAATTCCTAGTACATAACAAAAATACTGTAATTTGTATTAAGAAGAGAAGTATCAGAGCCTTCTCACATTCTGCAAAAAAGTCAGGTATGGTAGTTTTTGCCTGCCTCTAGGCTTCCTTTAATAGATGTGTTAACCAGTGTTTCTCAGGACCTTTAAGGTATGTGGACTTCAACTCTCAGAATTCACCCAGCTAGCATGGGATATCACAAAAAGGATCATGGAGTGAACCCAGACACCCCAAAAGTGGAAGCAATTTTAGAAATTAAGCCCTCAAAATTTGTAGCGTAGCCAAAGATTTTTGGGCGGGATGTAGTTTTTTGGAGAAATTGGATCACAGCGGCAAACATGAGCCAGGTATCAATGAGAGGCCAGAGACCTCTCCAGCTATTAAGAGATAACCCTCATATTGGATATAATCCAGGCCAAGCAAATACTTTGTCCTAATGCCCAATAAAATCTCTGGATCAAAGGATTCAACTCAATTCTAGAAGAAGTGGAGGCTGATGAAGCAGAATTGCATACCTCAAAGCTTATATCTGATTAGTTTCTTCAACATTTATGCCACATTATTCTTCTGATCCAAAGCTGTAAGCAGTATTTAATTTTATACAAAATAGTTGTTCATCATATGCACACAGCATGCCTCCAACACTCAATGCATTCTTTCCAGAGAGAGCAAGACTTATCGTAACACAGGAAATAATGCTCCAAGGTGACATAATTGTTATTCCAGCTGAGATGTGACAAAGAAACTAAAAAAAAAAGTTATGAAGGCCACTTAGGGAAGGCTATAAGTCTATTTGTTTGATGGCCATAGTTGAATAAAAAAAATTGTCTCAGGCTGTGAATTTTGCCAGGGGAAACATTCTCTGTGAAAAGAACTATTGATGATTACACCAATGCTTAACAGACTAGGGAAGAGCTGATATTTGGCAACTTGGGAGGTCATAAGTGCTTCGTTGTGATAGTTTATTTTTCTAGGCATCTACAGATTACAAAGATCTACTGTCATTAATTGCTTTAAAAACGTAATAGCTGGTTGGGGATATCCTGAGGAGCTCATAACAGAAAACGCCCGACAATTCACAGGGCAAGAGTTTGCATTGTTTGCAGAGAAGGATAACTTTGTACATATTACAACCAGACTTGCTTTCCAAAAGCCAAAGAGAAAGCAGAAACAAGTTAAAACTGTGGTATGAGCTCTCTCACAAGAAGATGAAATCTTAGCTTTATTAAATTATAGAGCAACTCCCATCCGTGTCATGAACTATAGCTCAGAAGAGCATCCTAACGCTTGATTTCAATAGCCAGTCATGAGCTCATACTTGGGCAGAACTGAATCTGAGATTCCAACTGAAAGTTACATAATATGATCAGGACGGTCTCCAGGAGCAGTGTCAGACATCTCAATTTGATGTTGCCAGAACTGGCAAAGGCACTCCAGCGTTGCTCTTAGTCACAAGAACTTGACTAAGGGTCAAGGGTCAAGGAAGATAAGCTTCCCAGCAGTCCATAACTCTAAGGCAACATCTAATCAACTTAATAAGATTCATGTTTCTTATCTTCAGGCAAGGAACCTGAGACCTGCTAGAGAGATCCGAGAAACCACATGTTATAAAGGCTAGTTTATGTAGGTAGAAATAATAACCATTCTTTGGGCCAGAATAATTCTCAGATGCTATTAAAGTTGACCAAAAGTCTACCCATCATCTCAGAGAAAGGACATTGAGATTTTTAATGTGATTTATTGTGTAGTTGCATAGCTT
Source organism: Liasis olivaceus (assembly GCA_030867105.1). Classification (NCBI taxonomy): domain Eukaryota; kingdom Metazoa; phylum Chordata; class Lepidosauria; order Squamata; family Pythonidae; genus Liasis; species Liasis olivaceus. The sequence goes on along the minus strand of CM061348.1, from coordinate 161,363,838 downwards.
ACATATAGTTTAAGACTCAAAGGAGGGAAAATGCTGTGGAACAATATCCTAATCAGTGAACACAAGAAGGAGGAAGAAAAAAAAAGCCCTATCTTACTCAGACCGTTCTGAGCTAGTTTTATGTTATATCCTGAAAAGGAGGAGGAGGATGGGACATAACTAAATGGGAAAGATACCTGGTCTGGGCAGGAAATTATTATATAGCTCTTCAAACAAGGTGGACTCAGCAAGTGTTAGCCTCTTTTGGGACTAAGCTGATCCTGAAAGCTGAGCAGGGTCAGCCTGGGGTAGTGTTTGGATGGGAGAACCACCTGGGAATTCCAGGGCTATTGACTAGATTTGGAAATAAAACAAACAAAAATCACGCTGAAAGAGGGCATTGGCAAACTATTTCTGTAACACTGCCAAGAAAGCGTCATGGAAGTAGTCACGAGGACCTCTGCTTGATTTGAAAGTGTCTTTACTTGTCTCAAAGGCGTCAACGCCTGTGTTCTGTGCCTTTGCACACCATTTTCTGACCTATTCCACTATATATCTAGATGAGTGTTTCTCAGCTTTGGCAACTTTAAGATAGGTGGACTTCAACTCCTAGAATTCCCCAGCCAGCATCTTAAAGTTGCTAAGGTTGAGAAACATTGGATAACACATCTGTTAAAGGAAGCCCACCACTTCTCCAGTTAATTTGTTCCAATATTACACTGCTCTTACTCTTAGGAAGTTTTTTCTAACATTTAATCAAAATGTTCCTAAACTTTACATCCATCATTCAGTGTCCTGAACTCTAGGACAATACAGAACTGGGTTTGACCTTCCATATGACAGCCTGTTAGAATTTTTCTCTCAAGGCTAAAGTTTCTCAGTTCCTTCAGTCTTTCTTCATAAAACATAGTTTCTAGGCCCCTGATCATCTTTGTTTTCCCATCTCTGAACTCGTAGGAGTTTGTCTGGATCCTTCTTAAAGTTGCTTCTCAGAAGTGGTTACGATACTCAAGGTAGGGCCTAACCAAGGCAAAGTAAGGTCCAACAATTATTTGCCATGATTTAGAATCTATACTTCTAAAATGGACTATGCCATTTTTGCAGCTGCATCACACTGCTGACTAATATTCAGTTTGCAGTCAACTACTATTCCAAGATCATTTTCACAAGTACCATTATCAAGCTACGTATTCCACATTCTATTCATGCACATTCGTTTTCTGTTTTCTAAGAATGTAAGTTTGCATTGCCCTCTGCTAACTTTCATTATCTTATTTGCATCCAACGTCATTTTCATTAGCCTGAGAAGTTGCTTTCAAATTTTATCTCTGTCTTAGCTGCCCTGCCCAATTTTGTTTCATCTGTAGATATAATGTCCTATATTATGGGGATGATGGAAGCCTTTACCTTCTCCTATCTAACACCTCTTACAAGTTCTTGAAAAGTGCTATCACTTCCCCTTCAGTTGTTTTTTTTTCTTCAAGGTTAATCAGTTCCCCCAATTTCTCGTTGTAGCGTTTAGCTTCCAGATCATTCGCATCTGTCTCTGAACATCTTCCAGTTTGTCTGAGTCCCGCTGAAGGTTGAATCCTACTTCATCTGGTCCATTAGGTTTTGAAGCGCTGGAAGTGATGGGATGACTGATCAAAAACAGGATACTTACCCATGACAGCTTTGTACCACTTCAGGATCTGTTCCTGAGATATCTAAGCATGAGATGTCAGGGAAGTCAGGTGTTTTGAAGAAGAGAAATAATTTCTCATTTGCTTTGGTGTAGTAGAAATCTCAGGGAAGCTGGTGATTCCATTTGAAGTTCTATGGCTCTGCAGAGCTTATGGGTAGCCCATTTTCTCACTGGCCAAAACCCATCCCATTTCTGAGCTCCTGGTTTCAAAACAGCCCTTTCTTTCCCCTCTCCCCGACCCAATCATAGAGGTTCAAAACCCTGTTTCTGGAGCTTGTCTGTATGCACTGTTCAGGACTTATCTCCATCTCTACCCCACTCCAGCTGCAATAGCAACATATAATCATAGTTAGAGGTATTGGGGAAAGTAATCTGCTTACAAAATGCAAACAGATTATCATTCCACTTCAAAATCCACTGTGGTTTTAAAATGTAAGGTAGGAATGCCATTTTAGCAGCCAGGACATTTCCCTTCATAGTAACTGCTCCTTTTTTCCCCCAAACAGATGCACACAACATGTCCAGAAAAATGTGGATATGGGGAACACTAGAAATTTATTTTCTTTCCCTTTTGTGCAAAGTGGGGGTGAGAAGATGTTTATTCCTTGAGATCCTGTGGTAGATCAGGGATGGGACATTCATTAGATGTTTTTTGCACTTCCCTGCCTGTTCTCTTGAGGATCATCTGGAGGACAGTCATCAACTAGCTCATTTTCTTCATGCTCTTTGCATTTTGAGGTTGCAGAAATATAGAATATTGGCAGCTTTTCTTCAAACTCCTATGAAAGGGATTGGGGAATAGGGCAAGTGTTTATTGGTGGTATTCCTTTAAAGCAGTGTTTCTCAGCGTAGGCAACTTTAAGATGTGTGGACTTCAGCTCCAGAATTCCTCAGCCAGCATGCCCACTGGGGAATTCTGGAGTTGAAGTCCACACATCTTAAAGCTGCTAAGCTTGAGAAACACTGTTTTAAAGTGTATAGCCCAGAACTGGACACAGTGCTTAAAGTAGGGTTAGACTGTGTGTGTTTTTTCTTCCCTCACTAACTCCCTGGAAATTTTTTGCTTTTTTCTGATTGCTTCTTATAATGATTCCCTCTGGCTGCTTTTTCCTCCTCTCTCTCTGGATTTTTTTTAACCCCTCGTCTAATGTTCCCCAGATCTCTTTCTCCTCCCCATACTGCTATTCTCTCTCAAGTGTTACCAAAGCAGCTGTCAGCCCTCTTCTTTTTCCTTTCAGTGTTGACTGCTGACAAATAGCACAGCTCCAATTTTCAGCCCCCTCTCCTTTTCCTTTGAAGAATGCCCTAGGTGGGACCCAGAGATACGCTGAGAGGCAGAAAAGTCTAGGGCACAGTGCAGGAGATGTAAGTGGGGAAGAAAAGGTTAACACAGCTGCAGGCCAGATGCCTAAGGTAAATTACAAAAATAATGCATTGTTTGTTTGTAATTAGGATTGCAGGGAACATTGGCAAACCCCTAAAACTGATCTTCCCCAAACAGTCTTGTTGGTATTCTGGACATCTCTTCTAGAAGTACATAACTCTTGGTATATTGGTCAGAGTACATTTTTATGCTGAGGCTGCCGAACAGATTGTCACAATTGGCTTAAAAGGGGCTCCAACATTTCCTTACTTGATGTGACTGGTTTACACTTTTTCATCTGATGAAAAAGCTCAGCTAACTGTGTGCTATGGAGGAAGAGAAGTAAAAGATTTTACTGCCCTCACTGCCACCAAAACCACAAGATAGTATATTTGTATACTCTTATTGTGTCCTTACAAAATTCACTGTAAGATTTCAGGGTTGAGTACTGACAAACACAAATCTAACATTTTGAACCATTCTATATATTATATGTTTTGGCACCCTTATATTCAATTATATATTAATAGTGAGGAAATACAGATGCTTAATTAGAAGGCACAGTCCAGAGATGGACTGTCTCCAATATCCAGCCTCCAGACCTAATTCAATTTGCTAAACATCTCTGTCTGGCTCACAAGGCCTGCCTTCTGCCAGACCCAATTCCTGAAGCCCATCCTCAAGGGAACAGAGAGAGAAGCTGAGAAAAAGGAGATAAAAACTTTGTAAACTTTGCTTATCCTTTTTGTTGAGGAAGCTAAGGGGCAAACCAAGCCAAAAGGTGTCAAGTCTCATTTCAGGGCTCTTTGAGGACCTTGAAACAACAGTCCCTTTCTTCAATGGAAAAAATAATCACTGATCCGAGCAAGTTTGGTCAGGAGCCATGGTTTCATGGGGCTCTTGATACCTTGAGCAGTGTCAAGAGCCACCTCTTGCCTGTTTTGTTGGAAAATGTGAAGCGGTGAGGTTAGATCAGCTGGAGACATGGCTTCCAAGATCTTGAAGACATTGAAAATGAGCCCTTCCTTCATCTTGCCAACACTGGGGGAAAGGGATTTGCTCCAGTGATGTCTCTGTGCATACCCAGATGTGGGGAAGAAGCAGGAGGAGGGGAAGGAAAAGAAGAAGAGCATAGACCTTCTCACTCTGGCATGTGGCCCAGCTGACTGCTGGCATGCAGGCCCATCTGTCATGCCCTGTTATGGCTCTTGAGCTAAAAAAAAGAAAAGAAAAGAAAAGTCCCCCTCCTGATGAAATAAACAAATTTAATTTCATAATTTCAATGAAGCGATTTTCCTGTGGCATAACTATAGTTTTGTATTACTTTAATCTTTCGCTGTTTATTACAGAGTTGAAAGGGGGAACTCTACTTCTCTCAGTCAGCATTGCAAAAGCCTGGAGATATCATGCTTGTTCTCTGTGTCATTCGTGACCCCCATTTGTTGTTTGACACAGTGCACATGGTCTCATGCTGAATTTGACATGAAGCACCCTTAGGGTGTAGGAAGGCTCAGGAACACATAGCACTTTTTACATTCGAACTTTCTTGTTGAACCATTAAAATTAGAGGTTGTTGTTAACATAAAATCACCAGTGAAAACACTCTCAACTCATTTTTTAACAGCCAAGCTAATTGCTCCAAAGTGTCTGGGTGGGGTAGATGTGAAATGAAATGGCACCTTTGTGCCAAGCCCCCATTCCCCCCCCCTTTCCATCAGCATTCTCACCAGCACACGCATAATGATCTTTAAAATAAGCCATTACGATTCTGACATGGCACCGAGTGACACCTTGGGCTGGGATTTAATTTTGAGTTATGGTAGCATTAGAAAAACATATGATGTGGCCGTTTGTTTGTAGAAAGATGGGGGAAATCGTAAAACTCTCTCTTTTTTATGGGCTGTTGCTTGATTCGTTCCTGCAGCCCCAAGTAGCAAGCTTCTAAATCAATGCACACAGCTGTTCCTGGTTCGAGGAACTCAGCAGGTGTACTGCCCAACGCGCCTGCCATCTACCCCCACACGCATAACAAATACTAACAGCTTGCACACACCAGCTATTCATCACCATTAGAGCCAGCCCGGTGAGGCCGTTGTTCTCAGGGTAGTGCAGCAGAAATCCCCCGTCTTACAGTAGAAATAGTCCATGGATTATTAGTCACAGTTTCTGGACTTCTTTAATTGAATAACCTTTGACTTTTGTGGCAAGAAAGTGGGGGGAGCATATCAACCCCCACGCCATAGTGTTTGTGTCAAAAAACAATAGGTGTACTGTGGCTGGTGAAATCAATTAGTCTTCCTCTTGCAGTGAAGGTTCACATCTGGTGTGATTTAAGCCAGTGTAAGGGAAGGACAGCCGAGCCTCCAAGTTCTCATTTCAACAGGTGACAGAGAAGGCATAAAAGACAAATATGTACTACAAGCGAGGAGGCAGGGCTATAAATATCGGTAGGTTTACTTAGGAGATAGAAACAAAGCTAACCAATAATGCAAAATAAATTCTTTCCCGGACTGGGCTGTCACTTGGAATGAGCAGAGACAGCAGGAGGTTAGGCTAAGAGGGAAAAGGCTTTGTGAAGGACGATAGTCCAAGGAGACTCTTTACCTTGTTGTAACCATTAAGAGGGGGAAAAAATAGGTCAAGGATAATTTTTGAGAACAGGCTCTGGGACTTGCACTTACGGTTTCAACTGTGAAGTTAATGGCAGGAAGGGGATGTAGGGGTTTCTGCAATAAAAGCTTGGGTCACAGTAAACCTGGTTATTCCTATGCTGAATGTGGCAGAGTCCTTCTGCAGACAGAAAGCACTTTCTCTTCACAGAAAGGCTATTCAACCTCATGTTAGAAGAGCAACTCTAACCCTATTCCTTGGTTTTCATAAGCAGAACCATAAACTGTCTTATCTTCCAGAGAATCTGTTAGCTATTAAGATCTTCTCCAGAAGTAGCAGAACTTGGCTGACCTAACTGGGGATCAGAAGCCAAGCATAGTCAGCTTGGTTAGTATTTTGATGGGAGACCTCTAAAGACCCCCTGATCTGTAGGACAGACTGTGAAATCCAAATACCTTCCAGAAGAAGGCAATGGCAAAGCTGCCTGTTTTGTGGTCCAGAAAACTATACGGACATGGCACGCAGGAGACTTTATCTTTACAGAGGCTTAACATCTAAGTTAGGTCTCTACAGGATGGGGAGAGAGTCTTCTCTATAACCACATCTAGACAATGGAAGTTTCCACACTCTGTCTTTTTCCTCTCTGATATTCTCCTTGCAGCAGATTTGTTTGCCAAGTTTAATCACTTAATAGTTGTCTGGTTACTCTCCATTCTGTTTTTAATTGCTGTTGATTTTGTTGTTGAACTTGCCTGGGCATTTTTCAACAGAACTCTGAGGTTTTAAAAATATCTAAGTAAATTAATAAAATCTTTTCACTATGATCCTATTCCCATGGCATGTTATCTAATTCAGGGATGGGATGGGAGGGAAGAGGGCTGTTAGTAGATTGTAGGATCACCAAGAAAGGAACAATTCAACAAATTCCACCCAGTCAACAAGTCAACAAATTCCATTCAGTCACGCCATGGGAATTGTTAACCATAAGGTTAACTAACCCTCACCTCTCTTGAAGTTGAGATGAAGCCTTAGAGAGGGTCTACACTGGGCTTCTCTAACTGATCTGCCTCTATGGTTATTGTTTGTTTTTTAATTTTTTTTAGTTTTCACTCACATGGTAGAGGATGTGAAAAATGATCAGAAACAGTTGGGTGATGGCTAAGATCTTTCTGAATTTGCCCATAGTGGTGCTGATAATGATTGTGCAATGGAACCTCTTTTTTGCTCAGCCCAGATTCCATTTGATAAGCAACCAGAACACCAGTCCAAGCCATGTTTTGGAAAACTGGTTCACTGCAGTTGTTCTTATTTATAGCCTTGATATGATTGACTTGGCTCATGAAAATCAACAGGTATGATTTCAGATTGGATTTCAATTTCTCCTTCCATTATTGGCTTTCTAGTGTTTGGGTATTTCATGCATTCTGTTAGCCATGACAGACAGCTGGCTCTATAATATAGTTGGAAGTTAGAAGTGGTCTTGCTCTTCCAAACTGTTGAGTCTTGTAAATTTTTTGAATTTTACTCTAGTTTTTTTCCACTCCATATACATTTGTTAACAGTTTTTTGTCTTATTTGTCAAGTTCTTTTCTGGGATTGGAATAGGCTTCATTTGAAACATGTAGTTTGTCTTGGGTAATAGATTTACCTTGATAGTTGCATTTGATCCTAACCAAGAAAGCCTTACATTTTCCAACCTTTCAAGATCTCCTTTAATTTCTTTCCATAGTTTGACATAATTGTTTTGATATGTTTCTTGATTGTTGCCTGTCAAATACAAACTCAGGTATTTCACTGAATCTGTTATTTGGCAGCTATATTCCTTCCACAGGGAAACATTTTTTTACTAGACGTTATTCCAAGGCATCTTAACCAAAAATATCACAATTTACTAAGATACACGTTCACAGCCGTGAGGATAAACTTAGCACGGCACTGGAAAAGAGATACATTACAGACAGTATCAGACCGGGAACTTAACTTTGGAGAATATGCTGTAATAACAAACTTAACAGCATGTATTCATAACAGAAGTTTGACCAAGTTGAAGCAAGAATGGCTTCTATGTATATTACATATTATGCAGCAAGGCAAATTTAAGCATTTAGAGTACAATGCATCAACTATCTTTTCTTTTTAGGGGGTTGTTCATGTTCTTCTTTTTCTTTCTTTAAAGCATAAAACAAAATAATTAGAAAACCAACAGGGCATTGTGAAGAGGAAGCAACTTCTCATAGAGAGAGGCTGGTTCCCAGGCCGTGAACCATCTCCCAGAGCTTCCTGTCAAACACTGTCATTTGTGTTGAGTTGCACTTCCAGTACACAGCACCCCTCTGCCACAGCGCCCTTGGTCAGATGGCAGCACAGATTTTGGTGACTTCCTCAATCGATAACACTTCCTTATGGGGATGGATGACTATTCCCATCTTCTAGAAGTGGAGTTTGCTTGCTACAACCACCTTTGCAAATCCTATCATTCTAAGCTTGACAGGATTTTATCATATGGTGGAATACTTGAATTTGCCAAAGCAAATAATGGCCCTCCTGTCCAAAGGGTCCGGCGTGCCCAATCTGCCAGGTACCTGGATTTTAGGCACTGGAGAATCACTATCTGGCTTCAAGCGGAGCAATTGAGGTTCACACTCAAGAAGCTGTGCAGACAGCCAAGGATTCAGGATCCAACCTCCAGCATCAGTAGGGCACGTTTCTGTGCCATTGCAGACTTATACCTTAACCATCTGAGCATGCTGCCCCAGCCACTGTTGCTCTTGCAAATAAAACTTCCTTACGCTGAAGGGGTGGTAGTGGTGGTGCCCTGACCACGCTGCTCAAGCTGATGCACAACTGAGGCAACCTTATACAAATGCTTAATGCAAAATGAAATGCTATGTAGTCTGTAGACCCGGAATGGCACATCACAATGCTATTCCTCAAAATGGAAGGTGATATACTAGTATAGAAGGTGCAGCCTCAGAATAAGTTGACCCCACACTGCACTGGTCCCTTTAAAATTATCAGCATCAAAGGCACTATGATTACAACACAACCACTGAATTATTTGCAATTTCTCCTTTCAAACCATTCCATTGACCCCAAAGGACAGATCTATAGCTCAGATCAGTAACCTGAGGGAACCTAAAGATGTCCCATTTATGGAAAGACCAGAAGATATTTCTGTGAGTGTGCTGAAAGTTGTACCTTCTCAAAATCCAGGCTCCCTACAACCCTCATTGTTGCACCCAAAGCCAAGTCCTGCTACACCAAGTGGGACACCGAGGGCAGGACTGCCTGCTACTGGGGTCGAAAGTGAACTGCAGTATTCTCAACAATCCTCACTTCACTGTAATTTCAGAACTAGGTGTTGTTCATTTCTGCAGTGTTTGATGGTTTCCTCAAAATGGTAAATGATGTTTGGAGTTGCTAGTTGCTACTATTTATTAGTGGAAAGAACGAGAGGAAGAAAATGCTCTGGGCTCATAGGATCCAGGCCATGTTTAGCTTATTCATGCTAGTTCTGAGGCAGTTCTGTTTGGAGTTTACAAAGGGGTTGGGAGAAAAGTAGTAGGGAAGTGAGAAAGTAACAGACAAATTGCACATACTCCTCATACCAACAGTCTACAGCTACTGCTGCTACCATGGGCATATCAGATAAAAGGGAAGTAACAAAGAAAATAGGTGGTGTGGTGGCGCAGCGGCTTAATGACGCTGAAAGTTGCCGGCCAGAAATGATCGACACTTCAGCGGTTCGAGCCCAGCTCCGCGCAGCAGAGCGAGCTCCTGCTTCCTCCCCAGCTCCTGTCAACCCAGCAGCTTGGAAACTTATGTGAGTAGATAAATGGGTCCTCTCACTCCAGTGGGAGGAAAGATGCTGGCGGCGCCTTGCAAAAGGAGATGGGAGCAGTTGCCGGTAGCACAGAAACTGCACACGCCCAAAACAGGCGCGAAGCAACGGAAACCCCGCCTCCTGCGCTCGCCAGCTGGGCTCTGCTCTAGGAAGGAGGCACTGGCAAACCACTTCCGAAACACTTTGCCTTGAAAACTGCAGGGATTCATCCAGGCAGTCACCGCAGAATCGGTAACGATTGAGCACGGATAAAAAAACAAAACAAAGAAAGGTGCGAGTGAAGTTCATGCAAATGATCTCTTCTAAATAAACTGAAATTATTTGCAACTTGCAATGTCAGTTATTCAATTTATTATTCAATTCATTTGCAATTTGAGGGAAACTGTTTGGGGTTTGTGTATACCTTCTTAGGAATTAATCTAAAAACTATAGGCTACGAACAGGCTATGGTTTTGAAATGCCCAATCTTTGGGGGAACGGTGAGTAGATTTGGAATTTGGGAAAAGCATAATTGGCATTTCAAAAAAAAAAAAAGCTGTTTGGTGCTTGTGCCCACTCATAAAATCCATTTCCTAGTATGGAAGAAGTATGAGGCTGAAAAGCAAAGAAACCTTGAATGTAAAGTAGAAAAGGAGCAGGATTATTCCTTCAGACTCTGCCTCTACTTCTGGCACTCACTCAGCCCAGTCACTATTTTCTAGAGCTGTGCATGTTACAAACAGGATTTTGAAGAAGGTTTTGACTTCAGGCAAACATGGTGCCTCTCTGCTATTTATTCAAGCAGCCAACCTTTTTGTCTAGGCTCGTGCAGGTGCTGTGCTTGTACAAAGTCTGAAGCACTTTCTCCTTGGATTCTGCGGCTTCCAGCCAGGGGCATGCAATACACCTAAAAAGGGGGCAAAGCCTTGGTCATGTAGTCACAGCCCTCATCTTGACTCTTTGGCCACCCCCACAGATGCTCCTGTTCCTCCCAAACTCTCTCTCTCTCTTTTTTCTTTCCAAAGAAGAAAGAGAGGAAGGGAAAGTGAGTCTCCACTTTTTCACCATCATTCAGCCATCCTCGGGGCCTCTCTAACCTCTCATATGGCTCTCCAAAGGGAAGCCTGGGGATGATAGTGAGGTATGTGAGAGAGGTGTGGAAGGAAGAAGTGGCGCAATCAAACCAGGTGGGAAGAAGGCTTGGCAAGCCTTCTTCTTCCCACCTGGATTGATTGCACCACTTCTTCCTTCCACACCTCTCTCACGTACCTCGCTATCATCCCCAGTCTTCCCTTTGGGAGTGCAGTTTGGCCATCTGGAAAATAAAAATAAAATAAAATGAATCATCTTGTGGGCATGGGAAGAAATAGCTGGTCATCAGTTTGCTTCTCCTCACCACAGTCAATTACATATCCTTAACCACAACTGATGTTAATGGACTTGTGTATATGTCCCTGAAATAACCTTTCTTGGAAATGTGTCCTTGTGAAATTATTTCCAATGAAGGACATTTGTGGAGGCATCTCACTTTGAAAAGAGTGAGATGCCTCATAAAAAAAAAACAATTATTCAGAACTGTGTTTAAAAAAATATGCAGTCAAACCCTAGGCTGCCAGTTGCCTTCTGCTATGGATTCAGAACAGGAAGTAGGGAACCCATACCAGCAGGGATCACCGGATGAGATCCACCCTTCATAAATCAAGGTCAGTCTCTCACTGAGCTTAAGCGCAATGAAGCGCATATGTACAAGGATTGTGTACAGAAGATGGGCCCTACTGGCAAGAAAAGAAAAAAGGAAAGGAAAAAGGAGGGGGAACATCACTGTGAGCTGAGGGGATGTATCACAGCTGGGGAAAAACAGAGTTAATTTGAAGATTATTCACCTCAGGAAGGGTGATACTACTGAAGGTGATTGTTCATTTCAAACAGTTCCGCACAAGACACATTTCTTCTGAACTGCAGCCAAGTACGGTGTACTGTGATGTAGTGGAGGATAGTTTCTACCTTTTAGAATCAACTATCAACAGTAAAGGAACCAACAGTCAAGAAATATGGCACAAACTAGCACTTGCAATGAAGGCCTTCGAAAAGATATTCAGATGCAGTGATGTGCCTGTACCTACAAAGATCAGAATTGTACAGGGAGTGGTTTTCCCTGTGATGCTTTATGGTAGTGAAAGTTGGATGTTGAAGAAGCATGCTATAAAGAGTATTAACTATTTTAAACTTTGGAATTGGAGAAGATTCCTGAGAATACTGTGGATAGCCAAGAAAACAAACAGATCATTGAACAAATCAACCCAGAGTTCTCACTCAAGGCGCAAATGACCAGGCTCAAATTATCATACTTTGGACACACGATGCAAAGGTCTAGCTCACCAGAGAAGTCTATAACACTGGGAAAGGTGGAAGGAAAAAGAAGCAAAGGATGACAAGCAGCAAGGTGGATAGACTCAATTAGAGCACCCATGGGTGCCTCGTTGGAAGATCTGAATGGCCAGATTGAGGATGGATCATCCTGGAGAAGGTCTATCTATGTGGTTGCTAAGAGTCAACATTGATTTGATGACACATAATCAATCAAAATCACACTTTCTGAATAAAATTGTTTTTATATGATAGATTACATGGTATGTTAAAATGCATAAAGGAATTAGACTGTTATTCCTGACATTGTAACTTCTCATTATTCATACTGAACACTTTGCTACATCAATAAGAGTATCTGGATAGTTCAAAATTAGTGATAAGTTCACTAATTAAATGGTTGTGGTTGCTGCCCTGTATGATGCAGATGACCTTATTTCCAGTAGACGTGTTCAAAATAACACTTTCAATAGCAACAACAATTTAAAACAAATTAAACTTGTAGGTCACCTGACTCTCAATGACTCTGGGTGGCTTTTTATAGATGAAACCTTCTAAAAACTTCAGAATGTCCCATTTTTCTCCCAGACCATCCATTTATCTGATCCATCCATCCATCCATCCATCCATCCATCCATCCATCCATCCATCCATCCCATCCATCCATCCATCCATCCATCCATCCATCCATCCCATCCATCCATCCATCCATCCATCCATCCCTCCCAGAGGTAAATAATCTAAAACAGAAAGCAGTTTGTGGTGTTCTGAACATGGACATTTTATTTCCAGAAAGCTTTTGGAACATCCCTAGAATGGATGGATTGGGGTGGTCCAGGAGAAAAACAGAACATTCCAAAGTTTTCTGGAGTGTTCAGTCTCTAGAATAAGATGTTGTGATATGCCTAATTACCAGATATTGGGACATAAGATGGGTGGGGAAATATGTATTCCAGTTTATACTTAGAAAATAGACCTACAAATTGATCTGAAACTTTATCCCACTCAAGCAGTACTGTTGCACGGAGATCTCAAAATGTGATGAGTGATAAGCAGTCCCTTCCTTCTCCAACTCACACCAGGATATCAGTGTTTATGGGTACAGTGTGTTTGAACATGCAAATGCTCTCTTGGGACAGTTTATTAGGTATTTTCCAATTCCAAAAAGCATTAAAATATTCCTGTGCTCCTATAATTAAGTCTCTATATAAATTTAGTGATAGTGTCACCTCTCCTGACTTCTGTCCACCTAAATTGGCTGAGCACCTACTGCACTTTTAGATACCATTATGATAACGATAGCATTTTTCTACCGTTCCAGTGGGTTTGAGGAGAAGTTTAAAGATCTACTGTTATGAAGAAGAGCTACAAATTAATTATCATAAAACAAAGACAGTGCTGTTAAGGGCATTTAATAGAATAGGTTTAAAAAGTCAGATATTTTTGCCACCACAAGTTCCTGGAGGGGACATTTGGGATACATTTCTGAATCTGCCATCTGTCCATCCACACTTTTTCATATAGTAGGAACCCATTATGTGTTCTTGGTTTTAAAAATATAGCAGGTGAAAGTTAAGGTCCAACCACTTCATGGTTCTAAATTATGCATATCAGAATTTAAAACCATTAGAAAGGACATGGCTTAATTTTTAAGAAACACTTTAGCGCTATTAAAATGTATCTCTACTGAAACTTTACAGTTGGCAACAGGATAATATGCAATTGAGACGAGGGCATAAGCTACTATTTTTACATTCTCTCATGTTACTGTTTTCCTCAGAAGCTTTGGCGCCCTTGATGTTTCAGGATAACAATTGGTCCAGTTAGGGCAAAATAGGGGAGGAAAAATTGCCTTGTTATGGATCAGTCTTGGAGTCTGTGGTGTTGCTGGGATTTAGTAAAGCCAAGGAATGGCTTAATTGGGGCATAAGGAGAGCCAGACTGAGAAGGTTACAGTGCCTTACCATCGTAAGGCTGATGACTGTAAGGAAAGATTTAGTACCGCTTCCCTCTCTCCTCCTTCCCAGACCCTAGCCTGTGGGACATGTGGTTGCCCTTAGGAACCCAGTGTCAGCTGGAGATATGGCACTGGAGGATAAGGCTACCAGAGCAGTATGGCCCATCTCTTTCCCTCAACGATGGGTTGCAGGGCCTCTGCTTACCAGACTACTGTATGTCATCAGTATAAACCTTCGTATAGCTCCCAAGGGCAAAATTACTGTTGTTAGCATTCCTACAAAATTTGGCCAGGCATGTGCTTGACCACTTCACAGCCTCCGTCAGAACCTGCATCACCCATCTGTTGCTGTTTGCCATGGTATTGCAGTCGTTGGGAGTTAGAGTGAATTGGTTCTGCCACTAGTAACTAAAGCGGGGGGGGGGGGGGGTCTGTTAATGGTTGTAATGGGAGCTGGGAAGCAGCTTAACCATATATGGGCAATTTCGCCTGGCTTGATTGCCGGCAAGGCAGCCGGGGCCCCAAAGAGCCAGGAAGAGGCTCGGGGAGGAGGGGGGAGGAAGGAAAAAGGTCACCACCCGGTGGAGAAGACTCAAGGCGCCCGGCAATCAAGGGAGGGGGGATAAATAGAGGGAAGTTTAACCAAGGCTTTAGTTTTAGCAATGTTCTGTTTACAAGCTACCTGTACCACTCAATAAAGAGTATTTTCCTGAACCAAGCCTGGTTGCATGAGAATACTTCGGAATTGGGAGTCAGACGGGGAGGACTTGACAGCCTCAGTGATGACATTGCCTGTTTGGCAAATGGCACTGGAAGAGTAGTGTTTGGTTCAGACCACTGGCAGGCATTCCTCTCTCTGTCTTTGGGCATCATTGCCATCCAGTAGGTTGTTTCCACTTAGGTTAGTGTCTGGAGTTCCAGTGCTTGGTTAATAGCAGCTAATCCACCTTCCTTATGAACTTTAGATAGGGTGATTGCTCTGCATTCCTGAGTTGGCCTAGCTTGTTACCATCCACACTGCAATTTCATCACTATCCTCTGGTATCCACTGTGAGTCCTCCCTTCACAGACTAGCCTCAATCGCTGTCCCCTTGGTCGCATTATCCTCTGTTCCCAAGACAAGAGCCTCCAGTAGATTATAAAAGGGAGCCATTAGGAAAGGTAAGAAAGATATTTCCCCCTTCCATCTTCACCATCCTCTTCAGCACTAGTTTATGGAGAGGTTGCATCATGTCATCTGCCTACATTAACTCGTGCCTCATGGCTCTTGTTGGGAGCCAGCCAGCCCTCCCTTCCAATACCTCCTGCATCAGGGTGCCCTGTTCCTCATCTCCATCACCCTTTCATTCACTTAAGCCTTCCTGAACTTCTGCCAGGATGTTGCCTGTCCAGAGAAATCTGTGAAGCTACTATTATGCAAATGTGTGCTCCAACTGATGGCTAGTTTCTTGCCCCTTCACCAGAGTGGTTGTTCCTTGTAGTTTCCATATTCCTTATCTTCCTCCTCAGAATCTGTGAACTTCAGCATTAACTAGTTGTTGTCATTCAAGGTGACTTGTGACAGACCATGATGTGTGGCCAAGGAGGGCTCTAGAATGCCTACCAAGTAGGCCTGAACTGTCAGCTTCTTTTGTGGGGGTGGGGGGGGTGGGGGGGTGCAAGCCTGTTTCTTCCTCATCTTCTGCAGTGAGTGCATCTTGGATGCTATCTTTGTGGCTGATTTGTGGAGTTTTAAGGAAGGGATCTTACTCCAGGGATGGAGGGGAGGCGGGGAGTCAATGCCTGGGAATTCTCAGGAGCGTACATCTCCTTGACGTTGGGCTGCCTCTCCTGGTCCCATGAATTGCTGCCAGGATAATAGATGTCACACCAACCTTAGGGGACGGGCCTCTTAATGGCTCTGTGACTCTTTAAGACAGCTCTGGCACTGAAAAAAGATAATGTAATTTTCCGCTTGGTTTGGAACAACAGGACAGGGAAGTTTGGAACAACAGGGCAGGAAAGGGGTCCTCTCAGATGCCTTTCCCCATTGGCACTGGGGAAAGGAGCTAGGAGGGAACAGGTCACCTGTTAAAACCAAACAAGCCAGTGAGAGTTAAAGGAAGGAAATATTTGTGAATCTGCTGGGATTTCTGGGCATACACAAAAAGAACTGGAACACTGTTGCCAATGCAACATCACTGTATGATGGCAAGCAAAAGACAGATATTGTTCAGATTTCATTGGTTCTCAGTCAGCTTCATGAACGGCATCAATAGCGTAGTACTAAAACCAAGTGATGCTTTGTATTCTTCCCAGCTCCCCATGATAATGACACTTCCTACTTTTAACTTTGTTTCCACAGTATTATATTTACACACAGTCCACCAGGTGGCAGTATGATACTAATAATGATTTGTGCCCACTTTACAGAGGGGTAAAATGAGTGTTGAGAGCTGGAAGAAGAAAGGCCTATACAACAGAAACATTTTTATCTCTGGGAAATAGGCTCTTCTTCCATGATGACTCAACACGGCAGCTCCTAAAGCATAAATCATCTGAAATCGACATAAACCATCTGTTTTACATGCTTTACAATTTAAAACATAAAAATAATGCTGTCATTTTATTTGTACAATTTAGGCAGATCTGGGGATAATTTCCTCTCTCATTCCATTTACATTATGCTAATATTCAAAGATTTTCACTGGTGTAATTGCATATGGGCTGAATTCTAATGCACAGTTGGGTGTATGTATCAAGTACAGTATCTACAACTGTGACTCATGCCTTCATCACCTTGTGCTTATTCTACTTGTCCTTGAAAACAACTCAGAAACGGCACTTGGCGCAAAACACAGCAGCTCAACTAGCAAGGAAGAATAGGTTTCATAGCATTACTCCTCTCCTTCAGTTGCTCTCTGCTAGGTCTGATTTAGGGTACTGGACACTAATGCTGGTCTGAAGCAGCAGCATTAGAGAATGCAGACCTCATTGGATTAAAAAAAATCCCAGCTAGTATGTTCCAAGGGGACAGATTTTTTATTTTTATTTTTATTTATTTATTTTGGTGCCTTCCAGTCAGTGTTGTCCCCTGGCGACCGCCTGGACAAGTCCCTGCAGTTTTCTTGGCAAGATTTCGGCAGTGGCTTGCCATGGCCTTTTATTTCCCAAGGCTGAGAGAGAGGGGCTGGCCCAAGGTCACTCAGCTGGCTTCATGTCTATGGCAGGACTAGAACTCACGGTCTCCCAGTTTCTAGCCTGGAACCTTAACCACTACACCTTGTAGCACATTGGAGAGCCCTAAAGTATTCAACCCCTGCTCTCACTCTCAGTTCCCTGTTTTTAAACTGGGAACTTTAGAAACTCATAAGAAAGAGACATGAGATACGGGCAATAAGGATAATTAAAAAGATAGAAAATTAAAGAAAGAATGTAATACTCTTTTGCATTGTTCTTGTGTTACTTAAATGATTTCTAGTCATTTCAAGTGGAAGTCACAGAAAATCCAGTTTAGCTCTAATCCAGTTAACAATTCTGTTTTGCTTGATTCTGAGCATGTTGGGACACTCAGGTCTTTTACACTGCCTTTGGATTGAATCAAAATCTTTGTATATTCGTTGAATATGTCAAAATTGTAAATTTTAACACAGCAAACTTTAAACCTTCTGCTTATTTAGTCTTACAAAGCACCAGTGTAAGATATGCCAAAACTACAGATTCATATTGCCTCTGAGTATCTTTACATTAGGAAAATAAATGAAATGCTGTCAGTGATAATCAGGAAAGAATGCAGTCTTTTTCGTAAGTACTTTTCCAGTAGATTTCCAGTAGTATGAGAATATTAACGTCTTGCTGGTTGATAGAGGCTGTTTTGATATGTTCAGCTGGAACCTACTTTTTATGTTCTTCAGTTTAGTACAAATGGTATTCTTACAAAAATTTATGACACTATGGAAAGTGTAATACACACACGCACAGATAGCTCAACAGCAAAGAATTCAACTGCATTAAATTCAGATTCCTTGAACATTCTCCTACCCTACCGTTGCCTTCAATATAAGTGTTTCTCAGCCTGCCTGCTACTTCTTTGACTCCCAGCCTTGCCTGCTTCCCTGGCAATGTACCACTAGCCCTTCTATCTGTCAGCCTTTCTATTCACTGCTGTTTAATATATTTGCCTACTCTCTGGATTTATTCTCGATCTAGCCAAGTATTCCACTCAACGGTTGGTGTCATTCCTACCAAGGTATCTTGAAATGCTTCCTTGGCCTTGAGTAAGGCTTTCATGCAAATAAAAACTTTTCTCATGAGTCAGAATGTGCCTTGAATAAGGGAATGGGAGGGATTTGAGAGCCCTGCAAAAGTGAGAGAGAGTGTATATGTGAGAGAGAAACAGAGAGCAAGAAAGAGATGGGTGATGGTAATGCTTTGTCACCCTGTTTAGCTAAAATCACCCAGTCAGCCTTTTCAAAGGGTATGCATATTCATCATTTTGGTAAAACACTCCCTCAGCTTCCTAAAAGCAACTTCTTCCTCCATTTCCAAGCTTCTATCCCAGTTCAGCTAATCCCATTTAACTAAATAAAGGCTCTCAGTTTGCCTTAAATTTTGTTCACATCTAGGGTGAAAGGGGCTCCCAGATTCCTTCACTGACTCATCTTCTCATTTTTTACTGTCCTTGTTGAAACATTTCAAGACACCTTCCAGGATAAAATCCAGTCAGCACGTAAGTTGCTCTTCTTCCTAGCATGTGTAAGGGTCCTCTTGTTCTGGGCTGTGCTGGCTACAGTTCTGTCAATGCCAGATGCAAAGAGGAGTGTTCTTGTTCAACCAGCTTGTTGCAGAACCTGAGGCTCCTGAGGGCCGAGAGGGAAGGCCTGGCCCAAGATTACCCAGCCAGCTTCTATGGCCAAGGGAGGACAGAAACCTGGGTTTCCATGCTCCTAGTCCAGCACCTTAACCACTACACTATACTGACTCTCTCAATAAATATAAACTATAAAAACTACAATTTTAATAACATAACATTAATCCATACATTATAAATATCAATCAGTAGGCCTTACAGCTGTTACTGAAGAACATGAGTGATCAGTCCTCTTGAGGGTATCCTGTTTGCTGGATCTCATTGTCTCTGAATGTTTACATGTGGAAATAAAAGGTGGAATTAGATGGGTCTTTTGATCTAAATCCACCTGCCACTTGGTATGTTCAGCCAATTCAAGTTCAGCAACTTAATCTTAGAAAATAATGACTTTTGGAAGTAGCCATTAAACTCACCCTAACCCTAATGGGTAGGAGAATTATTTTTGCATTGATCCCTCCAGAATGTGTGTTTTTTTCTGATCATCTACTGTTTGACTGATTTGTAATTCTGGAATACAGCTCCATCCCAGATTATTGCATGTACACGAGATATATTCATGGTTCCTGATGACAGATGGTGGAATTCACACACAACTTTTCAAAGTGCATGTATGTAAACATACAATTCTGCATTAACTGTCTTCCTTGGGATCACATACATTTTCATGAAATGTTTGTTTTGTGATGAGCTAATATACACCTGTGATCTTGGTAATTGCATTAAGACAGAATCTGAAAAATCAGCAGATAACTTCATTTCAATTTTCACAGCAATCTCTATTTCCCATTCCTTCACCAGAGAGATGACATATTTGATTCTATGATGCGCCCAGTTTCTCTAATGGAGGTGGATGGTTATTAATATAGTACCAATGTTCTGTTGCTGCATTAAATTAATTGTTCAGGCAATTTATGTATGGATTAAAATTTTAAGTTCTATTTGCATATACATTATACACAGAAAACGCTATGATGTGATTTATTGAACACATGGGCAACAACAGAGAGAAGCAAAGGCTAAACAAATCTATGTTCCAAAATGGATGATATTTATGGAAAGCACTGGTTTCTGATTGTCTCTTCATAATGGCTATTTGGTACATACTGCTTCCTTCAATACCTTTGTTAGCCTAGGGAAAAAGGCCCTGAACTCTATTAAATTTGTCTTTGTGTGGTATTTTTTCTTTCTTGGAATGCAGACCCTATGCTGGAGCATGTAATTACAACACCATATCCTGTGTTAAAAAGAGCTCAGACACTAAATTGTCCATGTCAGCACCTTAGTTTGACCATGAAATATAGTGCAGAGGGACTCAAAGCAGAGTCTGTAAGAGGATGATGGCTAAATGTGCATTCAGGTGCAGTGGGAAACACCAGTCTGCTTAAGCCATTGCTCTCATCCCATTGTGACTATTTAACATCATTACCTACCTTTTGCCCTTGAAATTTGCTTCTCCCACACTTTCTGTGCTGTGCAGTTAAGACATAAAGGTCAAGGATATGGAAAAGAGCAATAAAACATGACTTATTTTACATAGGTGATCAGAGTCCTATTAAGTTGCAAAGAAGTCTAGAGATAGGTCCATTTTCTGAATCTTTTTTTTTTTCAACAAACAAAGCATGAAGAATAGCACTGCTGATTGTCATATGTGGTTAAAAATGGTTGCAAACCTGCTTATATAATATCAAGTCATGAAATTGTAATTATCTACAGGTTACCATAGCTTATTCAGCGTATAAAATTCAAGGTACCTCATTGCTAAAGAGATCTATTCACCTGCAGTGACTGGACAGATGAAATCTGCTATTAGAAAACAATGCTGCTAACCAAAATCGATGTTTCATTTTATTTATTTATAAACACAAGGCAACTTACATTAGGAATCTCTCTTTTATCTCCACAACAACTCTGTGAGATAGAGTGGATTGAGACTGAGAGATTAGTCCAAGATCATCCAGTAAATTTTCAGAGCTATTCATGGACTTGAACTTCACCAGTCCTAGTCCAATATCTTAAACGCTACTTTCCACTGGTGGAAGGAATTATTAATGGTTGGATACCAAAACTCTTGACATAAACCAGAGAGCAATCATATTGCATGGACCTCTGAAAATCACCCCTGGTTACTTAGAACAACTGAGAATGGGTGGGAACATCTAGCTGACCTTCGCTGATCTCAGTTCAACTTAGCAGGATCAGAACTAGTTAGTACTTAGATGAGAGATCCACAGATTTAAAAAAAATCCTAGGAAATTAAAACAAAACAAAACACATCTGAAAGCAATAACAAACTACTTCCATGTTGATGCCAAGAAAACTGGGTATGTCCTTGGGGTTCCCAACAATCAGGCTCAACCTGAGGAAATCTTTAACTTTTATCTTACTTACAACAAAGATCCCTCATATATACTGGAGTTTCCTGAAAGTATCTCAAAAAAATAGACAGGACAAAAACCTCTGGGTACAAAAAGTAGATAGAACAAAAAATGCTTTACTCTTGCAAATTGTCAATGAAACATGCTTTTCTGAAAGCTTGTGTTAAGCAGACTTTAAATCCTACTCACTTCATTCAATAGGAACTTGTAAACATTTGTGTTTACTTTTTGATGTCCATCTAAAATTATCAATATTTTGCAACAGACAGGTCTTGACTTCAGTTGCTACACTACGTATTTTCTCAAACAATTCCAAGGTTTTACTTGAGTTTTGCTTTGTTTTATTTTGTTAAGGGTTAGGGTAGAAATGCAGTTGCATAAATATTGCCAATTACTACTTTTTTTATTGCAGAATTGTTATTACTTCCTTTTATTGGAATTTATTATCTATTTCAGAGGCCTGCAACCAGCACTTGTCACATCCGAAGATGGTATCAATGAATGCCAAAATTAAATTATTCTTGTATGATTTCTTATAAAATTTCAGCATTTTTATATATTTGGGCGTTACCTAAGATTGCACAATAGTACCTAGCGGCTGAAAGGACTGCTGATCCCTGAACTACTCTCAGATAAGGTTTTGCTCTAGTGCAATGTCAGAAAAAATAAGGCTTTTCTAGACCAGTCAATTAAAGAAATGAAATAACAGAAAAACAGTAATTTCTACTAAGGTAGTCCTTGCATACTGACTGTCTCATTTAATGACCATTTGAAGTTACAATGGTGTAAAAGAATAACTTTGCAAACAATCCATGCATTTATGACCATTTCAGCATCCTGCAGTCACATGATCACAATTTGTGTGCTTTGCAACTGGCTTGCAACAAGCAGACTTAATAGAGAAGGCAGAAGTAAACTTGCATATTGTGGTCACATGATGTTTTGCTTAACAACTGCAACAACTCAACAACCAAAGGGGAAGTAAGGTTATAAGCCCGTTGCAGTCATGTGATTTTCTGCTTAGCAACCGCAGGGCTAAGTGATGGAGTTACCAGTCCAAATTGTGGTCACTAAGCTAGGAGTATTTATTAAATGTCAGTGTCAGTCTTTATGTAGTGAAGGATGAGAAGGTCTGAGAGCCCTTAACCAGTTTCTCTGCTAAGATGGTAGTAAGTACTCAAGTAATACGAGAGACACAAAAGACAGCAAGAAGAAATGGAAGCTTTTCTACGGTGGTGCCTTAAGAAACAGAAGTGAGGATGGACAAGACTCTGCAAATATGACATGTGACCAGCTCATAAATATCATGTTCACTGTCTATACAAGAATGCTCAGACTATGAGGAAAAATTAGATAATTTTGAATCCTTAGTACAGAAAGACAAATATTTTTAATGGAGTCTTGGAGAAATGACTACTATGCTTGGAACGTACAATTGAAGATAAAATTTATTCAAAAGGAACAGAAGCGTTAGAAAGAGAGGGGCATTGCACAGTTAAAAACATCAACTCTTGCTCAGGATCCCAAGTGAACGTGGTTCTGGGGAGAGTGTCTGGGTTAAAACAAATGAAAGAACACATAAAAGCAGTACTGATGTTGGTGTCTGCTACTGTCCACTCAACCAAGAAGGACCTGCAGCTGAGGAAGCAGTAATAAGTAATGTGAGATGAACTTTGCCAAGCACCATCCTTCCAGAAAATTCTTGAGCTATCTTACTGGCAACTTTCTCATTCAAGGGAGGGAGGGAGGTGCAAAAAGATCTTTGACTTGATACTAGCAAGCAGGATGAATTTAGTTGACACAGCAGCAGCAGTGGGAATATGGGGAGAAATGAACATATAATGCTAGAGTTCTTGATATTAAGAGAAATTAGAGCTGACTTCCGGGGAAGCAATGGTGGACCAAAGATGACCACAGTGGAAAGAGAAGCCGGTAAATGGATCAACTCCTTGGAATTCCTCTCTAGAGCAAGGAGAGGACCAAGATTGCCCACCAGCACTCTATACAGTGGCTCCCTGTGAAGAGACCATAAGACAGTGGTCTCTGGCAGGTTTTAGAACTCTAGGAGCCAGAGGAAAGTCATCTCGCCTAAGCCACAGTTCAGTTCCTTCAAAAGGACACTGGGTTCGCACACTTCCTTTCTTAACCACTTTAAGAAATTGCTTGTTAATGGCTTTTTTGATGTTAAGAACCTTCAGAAGGGCAAGTTTCATTACACTGGGTGAGTTTCCTTTTATCCTCAATGAAAGAAATTTCATGCAAGTTTAAGGACTTTAAAATATATATATATTTGAATACATATACTAAATATTAGTTTGTATTATATCCTTTCAAAGTAGTAGAAAGTAGGATTTCATGGCAGGAGGAACTCAAGACTGGTGAGAATATCTAAAAAAGAAAAATCTAAAAGTACCCTTGCGTATTGATCTGAAAATGAAAAAGGAGTCATATAGCAGACGGACAGAGAGACAGGTTACCAAAGTTATCAGTACCATACATACTGATAAGACTTAGAATGAGTTGGGTAGCAATAAGGGCTTCAAATATGCACAAAGTAAAAGGGCAGGGAGGGGGCAATATACCAGCTGCTCAGTAAAGACAGTAAAATGCTGAAGGAAACAAAAAAGAACGACTCAGTTCCAATTTTGGCGTTGTTTTTTGGGTGTTCCACCAAGTAATATTGAACAGTTGATTGTTAAGTGCAGGGTTTCAGCTCAGTCTTGATAAACACTTAGTCAGAGAATACCAACTGACTACAATGAGTTGAGATCCTCAAAGTTCAGATGAATGCACCACTGGATAGTGAAGGAACTAGCAGTCTTTCTAACTAAACCTGGAAAAATCCTGGATAATGGGTGAAGTACTAGATGATTGGGAGAGGGTAAATCTATCTCCAGAAAGGAGAAAAAGGAACGGCCAGGAAATTATAGACCAATCAGTCTAGCATTGTTACCTGGGAAAGTTCTAAACCATATCATAAAGTCATCTATTTGCAAACACCTTGAAAACATTTTGTTTCATTAGATATCCCCCCCTCCCTCTTCAGGAGAAATAGAAGTGTTTTACTTGCTTTCGATGGGCACACAATGCCTGATTTTTTTAAATTTGAAAAATTGTGTGTGGGGGGGGTTTCTGTACATTTCATTTTTGTCACCAAAAACTGTTCCATGTTCATGTGACTCCAAACTATTGATGGTTAGAATATAGGATTTCATGGATTCCTGAAATGTGGATTCCTGTTTTGGTTCACCCAGTTTGAGAACACTATTTGAATCAGGCAACAAGCAATTCCGATAATAATTCCAACCTGCACAGGTCTCCTTAGGAGAAAGGCCCCATGGGATTTTCTCCTAGGAAAGCATAAGTAGGATGCAGGCAAAAGGTGGCTCTTCCTCCATTCTCAAGGGCAGAGGGTGCACATTTCCTCCTCCCTTGGATAAATTGTTAGTTCAATAGGCAACACTTCTTTGGGATAAAAAAAAGGGGGGGGAATGATTGGATGGAATACTTGGACTGTACAAGCACCACCATAACACATTCTGTATGGCAGCTGGCAGCAGCTTTTCCTGCAGTTGGTGACAATCAAATTTCAGCCAGGAGAAACCACCAACCACTGCTCTCACAGTGTTGTTTGGTACAGCTATGCAGACAGAACATAGCACGGCCACATTCCAGAGGTGCAGTTAGGGCGTGCTGTGAGGGTGGCATCATTTACGGCAAGAGAAGCCCCTCTTCCAGGCTCTGGGACAGGAGAAAAGCATAGCAAAAGCAACTGTGTGGATGAACCCCTAGAAGCTCAGTAGAGGACCAGCTCTTGCTCTAAGGAACACAAAATCAGGACAAGGGGACAGCTGACAACTTACCCTTCCAGGTTCCATTTAAATGCCAGCTGGAACCATCTGTGGGTGGGAAGGGAAGGGAAGGGAAGGGAAGGATCAAGCACTCATCAAGGGCTTGCATTTAAATAGGAACCAAAAACTTTGCTTACCCTTCCTGGAGTTGCTGCACCCTTGGACCTATCTTTTCCAAATCGCCTCTCCTGCTCTGTTTGTTAAATTTGATCAAGCTAATGTTTTTTTAACAACTGGTTTGCATAATCTGGACTGAACAGCCTAGATAACACCCTGGACCCAATTTAATATATTTGTGCTCTTGATTTTCTTTTCTTTTTTTTTTCCCTAGTAGAAATGACTGAAGTAATCATTTGAATGCTTTCAAATAAATCTTAATATTATGGCATTTGGAAAACCAGTCATACTAGTTTCAATAAACTTCTATTAAGAGAACCTGAATTTCTGCCTTTGTCAGAACTGGTCATTGCCTGGGCCCAAACTGTAGCTCAGTCAAGGTCTCTGTTACTCCCTGCCTCCCTCCACCCTGCCCCATCTCATGTACTTTCACTCTTCCTAAATCCTTCTGCATTTCCACCTGGTCCCTGTGATTTACAGCAACTGAGTTTTTCTGCTTGTCCCACAAGTCCCCCACTGAGATGCCTTTCTTTTGTCAAGGTCGTGCTCTAATATCCTGAAAATATTTTTTTGGGAATTGAAATTGCCTGTTCATTTAAATGACAAAATAATATAATTCAGCATCACTAATTTTTTTTTTCTGCTGATCCTGTACTTCTAAAATTGCTTTCTTTTCCTTTAGTGGCCTCAAGACTATTTACACTTGGAACATGCTTGTTTTTAGAACAATCTGATGAAAGCTATTTGGCTTGGGAGATCGTTTTATTTAATTTGAATTTCTTTTTGAAGCTAGGTCCAGTCTTGTGCAGTAGATTATTTTTACATATGCTTTCTACTCAGCCTGAATTTAAGGTTGTCCAGTATTAGGTATAATACCAGAATCTCAAATTGTAAGAGTGAACCCTATTTACCCAAAGGGTTGTACATGGCATGTATTCACTAGTAACAGGATTGATAATAGCTTTGGGATCTGAATCAGTTTGACTGGTGTCCAAATTTCCAGTATCAACATAATTATCTTTTACATTCATAGACTACCAAATCCCTACAGACTCTTGGCGGTATACAAGATACATCACGAACAATGTACAGTAAACAAAACTATTCAGATAAAAGGTCCACAAACTCACATAGAGTAGCCTAAGAGGCTCATCACAATTTGCTTACTTAACTCTGAAGTCCAGCTTGTTAAAAGAAAAAGGGGGGGGGGGGGGGGGAGAAAGGTTACTTGCAAAGTGACATAGACTGAAGGTAACTTTCTCATCAAAAGTTCACACCATTTATCATCTTCAATTTCTGCACTACATAGCACTGCCCCGTGTGGTGGTGGCTGAGTGTAGCCAGACAATAAAGATCTTCATCTGCAGAGAAACTATTAGTTAATAGCAAATATTCTTCTGCAATTTTTACATCCTTAGATTAAATATGTAGGCAAGCCCATAGCTCTGCTTTTAATCCTCAGCTTCCTGGCATATGAAAATATGAAAGCAAAGCAGGTGAAGGTAAAATAGAAAAGCAATTAATCTTTCAGTTCAGCAATTACACATTCTTTCATTCATTGATTCATTCATTCCACATATTCGGATTTCACCACCTCCCCCCCCCCCCCCCCATTAAAACTGCAATCTTTGCCACTGACTTGTCCACAGAATCAGACCGTGCATCTTCAAGGCAGAGATACCAATTTTAGAAGTCTAATTAAAGCTATGAAACAATATAAAATATGAAATATAAAAATATGCAATATGAAAAATGAAACAATATAAAAAACGAATGCATACAATTCAACCCAAATACAGTCAGTGATTGAAACAGAAGACAACTGATTCAAACAATTAAAATAACTATTGAACAAAACCAACTCTAATAGTGTTTAGATGCTGCTGCTGCTGCTGCTGCTGCTGCTGCTCTCTTTGGGAAGAGCATTCTATAATTAGAGCACCACTGTTGAAAAGTTTGTCTCCACAGCGACTAGTCATCACTAACTTTCAATAATTAGCACAGTTAAAAAAGGGCAGATTTTAATAATTAGGTGGATCAAAATGGCACTCCTTTAAGCATCCTGGTCCCAAGCCACTTAGAACTTCATAGTCCAACAATTCAAGACCAGCTTAATGTATTCCTTTAAAACTGATGAAATTGGTTCAGACCAGTGCAACCCATAGTCTCATTACCATATTCTCAATGATTCAATATTTACAAAGATTCTTCAAAGGCTACCTTGGCCTCAGGGCATTGCAATCATGTAACCTGGAGCTTGCAGAAGAAGACAGAACTACTGTGTCAGATTTTACATAAGCAAGAGCTTTGCTTACAGTGCATCATACAAATTTCAAAGGTAGAATGCAGAATATGAAACAATATAAAATATTGCTATCATAGTACTTCATCATGAGACTGTCTGTTAAAAAGAGATCTCAGGCATAATTGCGAGACGGCAAATTGCCAGGCTCATCTTTTAATGCAAATGACTAGTCACCAGTTTGGATGACAGCAGAGTGATTTAGCCAACATAAATATTTTCAGCAGTTAAGTATTACATTACAATTAACCATCTGAATCTAGAAAAATTTCAATCGAGTTGGGAGATGGGGTGGGAAGGAAATGAAGGGAGAGAGTGATTTTTGGCTGGATCTGTTAGAGATATTTTAGATTTATCTCGGAGGGTGACCTTAGGTTTCAAATAGGTTTCCCATTAATTGTTGAATCATAAAGTTAAGTATGACCACAGTTTCCATCTTGGTAGCATTCCTCACTCTACCCAACTCAAGGAAGGAATCAACTTTCACCTGGCTCTAGGACTCCCTGTTTGGGATGTTGCAGTGAGTGCACGTCTCTCTCTCTCTCCTGATTAAAAGGCTTTCAAACTTCTGTATTATCAAACTGGATGGATAAGGACTTTCATCATTTGGTAAATAAAACTTTTCATTACATATTATTTTGTTTTTAACAAGCTATTGGAATGGCAGCTAGACCTAAGTGTTCAACAGCTGCCTCAGTTTCAACCATGCCACTATCTGCCAAGCCAGGCAAGATGGCAAAGGAGGATTCTTCTGCTACTTTACTCAAGAGATCCTGGCTCAGGTACAGCTTTTGAAGCTAATCCAACAAGATCTGGCAGAGCTTAAATGTGATTTAAAAGCGATGCAAGAAAAAATGGCTCACTATGGATGAGTATTTAAATGGATCGTTTAAATACTCATGAGACTATAACTCAAGCCAGTCATAATATTTTGGATAAACAAATTACTTATCTGGAGTCACAACTGCATAGGAAAAACCTACATGTGATTAGTACTGAAAACCCTCCAAATCAATCAAACCTGTCTGAATTTATGGAAGATTTTTTCAAAAAGCTTTGGGAACAGACTTTCCAGTCGAGACTGATCATGTGATTAAAATTCCTATAATGAGAAGGAAGATTGGAACTAGTTCCAATATTACTATTGTGCAATTCCTCCATGTTACCACAAGAGATGAGATTTTACGCATATTTCACCAGGAATCAATAAAGTCTCCTTTGAAGTGGGGCTCTAGTCAAAGCAAGATATCAATTTATCCTGATTTCACTAAAGAGGTTACAGAACAAAGAAAGAAGTTTACAAAATCTCGATGTCTTGCCAGATAAATACAACTCCAATATTTTATGCATTTTCCAGCTATATTCTGCATTAATCAGATCCACAGATTCGATAATCCCCTGAATGCAGAGGCCTTTATCTCATCCTTAAAATCTGCAGATGGATACGCTTGATGGTGTTTCATTCTATGGAATCTGCCATGGGTGAAATCAGAGTTTGCAAAAAAAAAAAAAAAAGCCTCAGATTAAAAGTCTACATGGTGATATTTTTTTTCCTGCACTTCAATTTTTATTTATTTATTTATTTACTTATCGTATTTCTATAGCCGCCCATCTCACACAAAATGAAAATTTGTGTTTGTTTTTCTTACTCCTATAGATAGAGAGTCTGAGCATACTGCCAACTCTCTCTCTTATTTTTCAACACACAGTATTGTTTTCTTTTTCTTCAGTTAGTAATGTTTGAAACCGTTCTGAAATTTTCAGTCTAAGAAAAGAGATGAAATCACCATGCCATTCCCTTTGGGAAGTCATTAGTTTCTGTGACTTTTTTCCCCCTTCCTTATATATATATATATATTTTTCTTTTTTCTTCAAGATTCCTTTTAATTTTTTTTATTTTTTGTCTGTTTTTTACATTTTTATGCACATAATCACTTTTTCATTTTTTTCCTCTTAGATTCTATAGATACATAAAAGAATGGTATTTGAGGATTAAATTTAGTCTTTAGGGAGGTTCTACATCTTTGAGCAATACTACAGAACTAAGGCTTGTAAATCAGTAATAAACTGCCTCCTCCTTGGCAAGAGATATGCCAGATCTGAAAAGATTACTGTATATATTTGTGGATAAGCCCATATGTAGATAAGCCAACCCTTGAATTTTTAATCAGAATAACATGAAAAATGCACCACCTGCAGATAAGCTCACCCTCAACATTTTCGTATGTTTTAATTTTCACTATTGGCTGTGAGTTCTAGTCCCGCCTTAGGCACAAAGCCATCTGGGTGACTGTGGGCCAATCACTCTCTCTCAGCCCTAGGAAGAACGTAATGGCAAACCACTTCCAACAGGGTTGCCAAAAAATCTGCAGGGTAGTGACCAGGAGTCAGGTTGAGTCAACGGGCAGCAAAACTAAAAAGGATCCCAGATGGGGAGCACCAAGTTGCCTATTCTTGGCAAAAGTAAACAAAAACAAAAACAAAAACCTACCATTATTTTTATAAACTTTTGGAACTGTAAGAGTACTGCCCTCACTCACATGTGCCTTTGCACATACTAGAGGAAATATAAGCATACAGAAATAAACGATGGTAACTATTTCAGAAAAAGCTTGTTAAAATAACCAAAAACTTTGATAAATTAGCCTTCCTATGATGTGTGACCAATAACAGAAGGTTTTTAAATGTAAGAGCACAAGAAGAGCCTTGCTGGATCAAGGAAGCTCAAAAGTCTGGAAAGAGGGTCAACAGTCCTCCTGCACTGTCGCTCCCCAGGAGCTGGAGTTTCAGGCATACCGCCTGTGATCAGAAGCTAATGAACATCCATCATGATTAGTTTGCCACTAACGTTTCAAAACCTAAGCCCTAAACAGTGCCTGATATTTTTGGCCAGTGGGCATGTTTAATTTTTGGAAAGCATGTAATGGGGGCACTTACTAAATAGTCCGATGGGAAAATTAGTCTACTCACAAAACACCCATTGATTTACCAGGAAGCAAATCCTTCCTACCATCCCCTCAAGCCCTCCTACCATCTTTCTACCATTCCAGGTTTTTTTCCCCCCTCTCCTTCTGCTTTCCAGCCAAAGCACTAAGTTGCAATTAGTATTTTCTAAGAATGCTATATGTACCCATAGTTATATATAAAGGCGATCTAAGAGGTTGGTGCTTTGCTTCCAGCATGCCAGATCTTTTTTCTGATGAGAAGAGAAGAGAAGAGAAGGGAAGGGAAGGGAAGGGAAGGGAAGGGAAGGGAAGGGAAGGGAAGGGAAGGGAAGAGAAGAGAAGAGAAGAGAAGAGAAGAGAAGAGAAGAGAAGAGAAGAGAAGAGAAGAGAAGAGAAGAGAAGAGAAGCCTGGTTGATGGCACCATGTTACCTACTTTTGCTCTCAGCAGGCAGTTGCTTGAAGAATCAACAGCAAAGTGGCTGAAATCATTTTTCTTCTAAGCCCCCAAACTTTATATAGTTTGGTAGATCCAGAATACCCAGTCTATCTGATGAATTAAAGACAATAACAACAACAAAACCCAACAACAACTTTGCAGACTGCAATTCCAAACAGCAAAACACACATGATGATTGATGAAGCCACAGATGAATCCACTCAGCTGTAACTCTGTGACAAAGTAGGACGATAGATAATAGAAATGCACCATGTACAGGATGAAAGTCTGTGGAAACAGCAGTGGCAATGCACAAACACCAGTTGGACTGAGCATTTCAGAGCTACTGATATCTCTTAATATGCAATAAGTTATAAGATTCTACAAGATTTTATATGTGACTCTGACAATGCAATCAGGAGGCATTCAGATTTCAGATTTGAGGTAGAATTTCATACTCAGGTTTGAATTCAAGACTGCATTTCAGATTTATTAATATTCCATTTTATTTGATTCCCAGGCATGTTTAATAGAAATTTTATTAGATAAAATTGTTCTCTATGACTTCCTATATCATCCTGCTTAAAAGTGTGAGGAGAGGAAAGAACATCAATACTGGAACATTATGTAACACATACAGTATCGAAAGCCACAGGAATATGTGGTTTGTTTCTTTTCTACTCTAAAGAAAACATTACTTCCATCTGAAGGAATTGTCATGGATCAGTCTCATGGACATTGTTCAAAGGAAGAAGTCTCAGTAGGCATTGCCATACATTCTGAAAATGGCCGATGAGGAGAAGTATTGTTCGGTGCAGTTTACATCTGATCAAGAGAAGGACCAGGCACTCTCCTGAGCCTATAAGAGTGTGGGAGCCCTCACTGTTGAAAAGCAGAGACTCAAATGTAAATAAACAGCTTGAAACCACTGGAATGTTATTTAGGAAAAAGCTGGAACAGAAACATGGCTAGAAAAGTGCTCCTTATAAAAACTTCTAGTTGAGAATTTTTGAAACAAAAGTAATAACGCAGATTCAAATTGTATTATCTTGACATTTTGGGTTCTGGGATTTTGGACAGCTCTTCTGACTATGCTTTGACCTTCAACTCAGCATTGCTACCTCCTATTATCTGGACTCCTGCTTCTTTGACTTCCATTTGAACCTTTGATTTTGTTTTTGTTTTGTCTCCTGATCTCATCTCCTGAATTTATGGGCCTCTATATATTTGATTCTCAGCTGATAAGAAGCAGTTGTGTGTTGATTCTCTCCCCTGACTTGATAACATCCAGATGAGCCTTATTTCTTCATCTGAAGTCAAACACTACCTTCCTTATAAACAACTGCACAAGTACTGGAGTAGATGGAGCCATTATGTTCCAGAAGAAACCAAGCTGTTTTCATGAAGGTGATAAGTCATGTCTAGAGTGATACCACTTCAAATTCCAGCTGGGGTTCATATAACTAAATGTACCCTCTCAAACTGAAAAAATGGCCTTCACATCGGACAGGGCACAAAACTCATGCCCCACATATCGTCCCCACTCCTAGTTTTGCAGATTCTGTAATTCCCCAAGTTGCTAAAACTTGACAGCAAACCCATCTACTTTTAGTGTTGTGGTTGTTGGTTCTGTTTATTAAAAGAAGGTAGAAGCTATGTACATTCCATTTTTGCAAGGATTAATGAAAGTTTCTCATATTGTAACACTCCCCCCACCTCCAAGAATACATGAAAGGCATGAAAACCAGCTTCAGTCCCAGTAACGTTATTACATCATCCATTCACTGCAATAATTTGAATAAATCAATCAATATGAAGTGTGTCTGCTGCCTGAAAAAAGTTTACTCACCTCTAATCTAGAAAATAGCCGATAAGTATAATGGCAAGATTTAGTCTGGAACCTGGGGTAGAGATTCAGAAACAGTCCATTTTGCCTAGACTGGGCCAGAGGCACTCTTATTTGGCTCAGCGTGTAAATCCAAATCACAATTCCGAAATCTGATTCTCCCATTGACTATTATTATTAACTATTATTAGAAATCAGCAAATGGCTACACTGCTTTTGTATTTGACATAGTCAGATGAAAGTTTCAGGAATAATATCATATTATTAGGTGATGAAGTCTCTCAAATCTTAGAGGAGTAAACGCAGAGTCTTAGTCCTGTGATTTATTTATTTTTAAATATATACATATTTTAATTCTTGGCCAGATTGGAAGAAATTTGCAGGTAAAGTTGACCCTTTGGGGTGAATCTCACTGGTCTGCTGTTTTCAGATTAATAGGGGCCTGATGTTTTGTGCATGAGCGCTATTCACATGAGGAGGGTGGAGTTTCCAAAACAGATTTTTTTGGGGGGGGGGGTACTGTTATGAAAATGACCTACAACATAGAGGTGACCTTTGCAAGAAAACAGCAAGTGGTTCCTGTGTAAGAGGGTGGTCTTCAAACTGGGGGGAGGTCCTTTGTTTCCTTATATTTGGGGATGAACAATTTGTTTGAAATGGCATTCTTTATAGACATGCTCTTATGTGAGAAATCTGAGGGGAAAAACCCAGAGAAGAATAAAGGCAGAGGCTAGGGAGTTAATGATGGATGCAAAATAGTTTGGGGCTTTTTAAGTTTTTTTTTTCCTCAGCTGGCCTAAAAGTCATAGAAAATCCAGTGAGACAAGTGTTGCTGATAGATGTGGCCAAAATAATGGCCAAGGCAGAAGGATTTGGATTTTTTTTTCCATGCAAACATCCAGTACTATACCCTTCCAGATTTCACAAATGCAACAATACAGTACTTTGTTAATGCTTTTGCTCCTGGGAATGAATTCTTGTAGAAACCACTTAACTCTAGAACCTCCTGAAATTTCCACAATCTCGAACATCCTGTGATTGGAAAGCCATGCCACAATCATCTAGGGCTGTCACTTTCCAAACCACACCCTATCTTTCACTTGCTGCACTCCTTATCTTGGAGTTTCCCTTAGATGGAGCCCCTTGGGAGAAACGCAAATCAATCAATCAATCAATCAAACAAACAAACAGACAGACAGAGTTATTTTTGCAGACATACAATCCCCATCTTTGTGTCCCTGTGAATTACAAAAGAAATTTAGGGAAAGTTCAGATTCAGCTTTGGTCCACTGAAGAAGCGCCATTTTGATTAGGACATATCCATATTTTTCCAAATTGGTCCAAAAGTGCTTTCCACATCCAGGAAAATAGTTTTAGCATGGCCTTCTCCTTTGCAAATTAGTAGGCCAGGCTCACATATGCATGATTACAATAAGGGAGGGAAATTATGCAAACCATGTCTTTCAGAATTCTTTTCAACCCCTTTACCAGCAAGGGCGATGCGTATGGTGTACTTCTGCTTTTTCCCCATGTTGTATCTGGGAAGCACAGGATGAGCTGCGTACAGCCTGCTCTGGGTCATGTGATCAGGAGGGAGGTGGGCTTAGAATGGATCAGTCAATTGCCTTCTGACTCCTGCCAGGCAGTTGCCTCTCCTGTAGGGCTGCACTGTGGGAAATGATGAGGGTGGTGTTTCTCAGCCTCGGCCACCTGAAGATGTGCGGACTTCAACTCCCAGAATTCTCCAGCCAGCCATGGGAGTTGAAGTCCACAAATCTTCAAGTGGCTGAAGCTGAAAAACTCTGCCCTAATCACACATCTTCAAGTGGCCAAGGTTGAGAAACACTGGATTAGGGAATGCTTTTCTCCACAGCCCCTGCCCAGATCCAGCTCACTTTTGAACTCATGTTTTTCTTTTGCTGCCCCCCTGCCCCCCCGCATCAGATTTGGTATTTTTCTGGTCTGTTTTCAGAGCAATCCTGCTGACAGACAGGGACCTAAGACCTTTCCCATAATTCTTTCCCAACTTGCTATAGAATTGGAAAGAAGAAAAAAATGAAGTTTGGAATGGACAAAAAGCAAAAAAATGAAGCAACCCCAATCTTCTGTTAAATGTTATGCCATTTGTCTACCCTATTGTTGCTCGAATGTTGTGGTTACGTGCCTAGGTGTCGGTGTTCCTTTCTTGACGCCTCTTGTTTCTGAAATGGCACATATGGATCCATCTGCTGCAGCTTGTTGCAAGATGATGGCAAAAGCAACTGAAAGAGAATCTGCTGGAAGTGAATCTGTTCCAAATTAGAAAAAAACCTTTCCTAAAAGGTTCTTGGGGGAGGGAAAAAACGGCTTGCAGATGGATTCAGCTTGCTGGGCCCGGGACAGATAATGAATGAAGAACCTGCATGCTTTCGTGCTTATAAAAAAAAAATCATTTAACTCTCCTGATGAAAAGTCAGATGGAAAAGAAAGTGTTATAATTCAAGAAAATATAAAAGGCTGCAGCAGGACCATCTTTTTCTTCTTCCAGAGAGACAGATTACTGTATCGCTTTCTTGCCATCATGACAAGAATGATGGATTAGTTGGAGGTGAGGAGCGGGGGAATCTGAGCCTCAGCACTTTGGACTAAAGCATCAAGTTGTCTGCCTTCCCTCCGTTTTCAGCCCTGAACCAAGTGTGGGCAAAAAAAACTGGCTATCTTGAGTAATGCCTTGAAATTCAAGCCTGAAAGGGCACGTTACTTTACAATATATGCCATGTGCTGCCAGTACATTATCTCTGAAAAGCCTTCCCAACTGATTAAAGGAGTAATCTTTGTGGGAAATAAAATAGCAGCCTGGGGTCTTTGAGAGGATATTGCCGATGCTAATATATATATAGAGAGAGAGCGGCTGGATAGCGTAGTAGTTAGAACACCGCCTTTGATGCAGGAGACCGGGGTTCAAATCCCGGCTGGTACCTACCTTACCAGTAGGGGTCCTTGGGCAAAGACCCCCTAACGCTTCACCTGCCTACCTCAAAAATATGAGAGTGACACAAACTAAGAGAGTCATGCTGGCTCGGACGTCGCCCAGATTAACAAGGTCCGCGTCAGATGTTGGGGAACCAGGACAATCTGATGTTAAGTGGGCTACTGGAACAAACCATACATGGACGAGACAAGAGAACTTGGAAATGATGGAATGCTACTACAACAGCAGACCTAATGAGAGGGGATATATGAAACGTATGAGGGATAGACAGAAGGCCTACATCCACACTAACTGAGAAACAACTAGTTACCCAGCGCTTCAACATAGTGAAGAGGAAGCTGCTCTCACAACTTGAGATAGACCAACTCCACATTACAACCTGGACTCAAGCAGACCTGGAAGAACAAGCAGATGTGCAGCCAACACCTGAAGCTGGAATGTCACTGCCACCCCTTCCATTACAGAGCACAGCAGCTGATATGAGGCATAAGATCATGGATAAACTAGCTACAGTCAACCCTCGAGTCCGATTACTAAGGCTCAGTGGAGAAGTACCATCAGATAGTATGCTAGAAGATGCCAACAGAGCCCTCCAGACAATCCCTACTACCACCATGACTGAAACCAATGAATTGGTATATGCTACAGCCGCTGTAATCCTGGAAATGCTTGGCTACATGATCAAGAAGAACAGCAGTACATACCCACCCTGGAAAATGAGATTGGAGGCTAAGATCAAGGCAACTCGGAGAGAAGTCAGTCAGCTGGTGGAACTACAGAAGCGTGTGGAGATTAAGGATAAGACTCGGCTACTGAAAAAATACATGGGCCTGACTCCATCTGAAGCCCTAGAGACTGCTAAACAAAGGCTCACAGCACTGGCTACCAGGCTAAGGAGATACACTAGAGAAGCAGAGGCCAAGAAGATAAATGCCCTGTTCTCCAAAGAACCATCCAAAGTGTACTCCCAACTGCAGTACAACCACAGAGTAGCAGCTGAGCCACCAGCAGCGGAAACTGAACAGTACTGGAAGAACATATGGGAGAAAGAGAAGACGCATAACACCAGTGCAAAGTGGCTGCAGACCTGAAAGCAGACCACAGCAATCTCCCAGAACAGGAACCAGTCACCATCACAGTAGCAGACATCCAACAGCGGGTCAAGAACATGAAAAGCTGGACAGTACCTGGCCCAGACATGATCCACACCTACTGGCTAAAGAAACTAACAGCAGTGCATGAACGCCTAGCAGCACAGATGAACCAACTGCTAGCAGCAGGCTCCCACCCAGACTGGCTAACACAAGGAAGGACAGTGCTGATCATGAAAGACCCTCACAAAGGAACAGCACCATCCAACTACCAGCCAATAACCTGCCTCCCCACAACATGGAAAGTTCTATCAGGCATCATAGCTGCCAAGCTTCATGACCATATGGGTCAGTACATGAGCACAGCTCAGAAGGGCATTGGGAACAACACCAGAAGCTCAAAACACCAGTTACTCATAGATAGGGCAGTTGCCCAAGACTCAAGGTCTAGGCAGACCAATCTGAGCACAGCCTGGATTGACTACAGGAAAGCCTATGACTCAATGCCACACACATGGATCTGTGAATGCCTGGCACTATACAAAGTCAACAGGACACTAAGGACCTTCCTCAAGCACTCAATGGGACTGTGGAAGACAACACTGGAAGTGAACTCAAGACAGCTCGCACAAGTGGCCATCAAGTGCGGCATATACCAAGGTGATGCACTGTCCCCACTGCTGTTCTGCATAGGCTTAAACCCCCTCAGCCAGATAATCACAAGGTCTGGATATGGGTACAAGTTCAAGAGTGGAGTCACCATCAGCCACCTCCTCTACATGGATGACATCAAGCTGTATGCTAAGAGTGAACGAGACATCGACTCACTGATCCACCTGACACGGATCTACAGTGAGGATATTGGGATGTCATTCGGACTGGAGAAGTGTGGCAGGATGATAGTAAAGAGAGGGAAGGTAGTTAAGACCGATGGAGTGGAACTACCAGTGGGCCACATAGCAGACATAGAGACCAGCTATAAATACCTTGGTGTCCCACAGTCACATGGGAACCATGAGGAGGAGGCAAGAAAGACAGCAACATCCAAGTACCACCAAAGGATAAGACAGGTCCTGAAGAGCCAGCTCAATGGGAAGAACAAGATCCATGCCATCAACATGTATGCCCTGCCAGTCATCAGATACCCTGCCGGTATAGTGAGCTGGCCAAAGGAAGACATGGAGGCTGCTGATGTGAAGACCCGGAAGCTCCTCACAATGTATGGAGGTTTCCACCCCAAGTCCAACACCCAGAGACTGTACACCAGGCGCAAGGAGGGCGGGCGGGGCCTGATGAGTGTCAAAGCCACTGTCCTGGACGA
Source organism: Liasis olivaceus (assembly GCA_030867105.1). Taxonomy (NCBI): domain Eukaryota; kingdom Metazoa; phylum Chordata; class Lepidosauria; order Squamata; family Pythonidae; genus Liasis; species Liasis olivaceus. Next base: position 161,325,950 of record CM061348.1, on the reverse strand, counting down.
AACCCGAAGTATCCAGGAGTACATCAGTAAGATGGCGCCCAAAGATGAGCTGCTGAGAGAATGCCTCAGGCAGCAGCAGACAAGGCAGGAGGTTCAAGCAGAGGAAGTGCCATGGCAAGACAAGCCCCTGCATGGGATGTACCATCAACAGATAGCTGAGGTGGCTGACATTGGGAAATCCTATCAGTGGCTGGAAAGGGCCGGACTAAAAGACAGCACTGAGGCACTGATCATAGCAGCACAAGAACAGGCACTAAGCACCAGATCCATAGAAGCAGGGGTCTACCACACTAGACAGGATCCAAGGTGCAGATTGTGCAAAGAGGCCTCAGAGACAGTCCAACACATAGTGGCAGGGTGTAAGATGCAGGCAGGAACAGCATACACTGAATGGCACAACCAAGTAGCTGGCATTGTGTACAGGAACATCTGCACAGCGTATGGGCTAGACCCCCCCAAGTCCAGATGGGAGATTCCACAGAAGGTCGTGGAGAATAACAAGGCTAAGATCCTGTGGGACTTCCAGATCCAGACGGACAGGCAGGTACTGGCTAATCAACCAGACATCATGGTAGTAGACAAAGACCAGAAGACAGCGGTAGTGATAGATGTAGCAGTGCCAAGTGACAGCAACATCAGGAAGAAGGAGCATGAGAAGCTGGAGAAGTACCAGGGCCTGAAGGAGGAAATCGAGAGGATGTGGAAAGTCAAGGACAAAGTGGTCCCAGTGCTGGTAGGAGCACTCGGGGCCGTGACTCCTAAGCTGGGAGAATGGCTCAAACAGATCCCAGGAACAACATCAGAGCTCTCTGTGCAGAAGAGTGCAGTGCTAGGAACAGCTAAGATACTGCACAGAACCCTCAAACTCCCAGGCCTCTGGTAGAGGACCCGAGATTGAGGAAGACACATACCACCCATAGGGGTGAGAGGGGAATTTTTATTTTTATATATATATATATATATGAATATTGTGATGATTTTGTTATTTTCTATTTATTGTGTCAAAATTATACAGCACTACAACCATTAACAAAATAATGTTAATAAGGGGAAAAAAAGACAAGTACATGTCCCAAGAAAAATAAAGCACATTTTTATAGTGAGGACAGCACCCCTGCACACCAACAACAGAGAATTGATGCATTTTCCTTTTTAATCTGTGCCATTTCTAACTTAATGATTTAGTTTCAAGTTTGATTGTAGAATAGTGAGAACTATTAGCAATGGAGTCCTTTGGAAATTGTTGGGGGAAGGGTAAATATTGAATTTACAATATGGCTTCTCCCTTGCACTTATTTGGAGTTAAAGGTTCTGCAAGAGCAAAGTTTTCTATATTTATTTTACATGAGTTGCATCATCACTGTGTGATTAACTATGCTGCGTTCTACAAAGCTGATTCAGAGTGAGAGCAGGAAGCACTGCTGTGGGCAGAGCTAGTGGGTGGCATTATCCCCCCTGTGAGACCTAAACATAACTTAAAAGTTGGCCCCTTGGGTGAACAGAAACAATCTGCTATTATTTTGGATCTAACCTTTAATTATTTACTACTGCTTGTTGAATTCTTTCCAAAACCCACAAATGGCATACTGGCCAAGATGCCATGCAGTCTAAATAAGGACTGCTCTGCACAGTATATTTTTCTGTGCATACTTAAGATTTTGTAAAAAATACCTTCAAGTGTAAGTATTTCAAGATATGTCCTTGGTAAGCCCAAGTTTACTGCAGTACTTCAGTGTCCTGCGAGCTGCCTTACTTAATTTTTTTAGTGTGATTATGATAAACCTGGCCTTAGTGTTAAATGAAAATTTGGTTGCCTTGAAACTCATAGACAAAACCTTACATTATGAAACTTGAATGCAAACTGAATTTCTGCATACTTTCAGGCAAAATGTTTCCAGCAGTCATAGTGGTCGAAAGAAATCATGCAACTATTCCATCTTTCCCTCCCTAAATAATTTTCTGTAATAGTATTAAAAATGGGAGGGTTCCAAATGAAAAACAACATCTTCTGGGTTCTTTGTAAATGTCATGAATGAGAGAATCTGGAAGGTTCCTTTCAGAGTGATAATTTGTCCACACAATTTTACAGGGGGTTCAGATTATGCCACTTCCACACAAACTTTCATCTTCACAATTACTAACTTTTGTTCATTGTTTGACCTATCCTCCCGTGTTTCTTCAGATTGGATTTTTGGCATCTTGGGGAGGGGAGGGATGAAACATGAATAGGCAGAACACTACTAAAGCTTTGAAGACTCCTGTGTCTTTCAGTAAACAGTTCTAGAAAGATCTATAAAGTGTTCATTACCAGTCTTTTGGGGAACATCCATTTTAATTCCACTTTTAACAATTGCAGAATAGCAAAGTAAAAGGGACGCAGATCATTTTAGCCTAATCATCGCCATTTTGCTTTTGTGAACCACGCCTGTGCTGAAGACGCCATTAGCTTAAGGCATGACAGACACATACACTATAGTAGGATGTCTGGGATTCGCGGGCAAAAATGATTGACATCCAATTTGCATAACGGTTGTTGCTATGGTCTGCTACTAGTATAAATACTGCTGTTGCCGCCTTTTTGGGTGTGGCATTCTCGAGACCTGTTGTCTCCGAGGAGTGGTCCACCCGGTTGCTTTGTCTGGCCAGATAAAGAGCCGCTTTTCTTTTTACTTTAAACCTGAGTTTTCCTTAATCAGAGGCAGGGAAGACTCAGGAACCTATTGGGAAGACCTAACAAAAGTATAAGAGTATACATTCCTTGAAGTCATTGTCAAATAGTCACAATCCAATATTTTCTATGTCCGTCTCCCATCTGAAGTGTGGCTGATGCAGCGCTGATTAGAAAAGTCATAGACAATATGTTGCAGGATAATTTTTAAACCATATCTATATTTTCCTAATTGCCCATTTGCATTGCATCAGAGGTGCAACTGACTGAAAAACTTAAGTGCCATCAATCTCTCACTCACTCCTAAATAAAAATGAAGTAAAATAAAAAGATTGAAATCTTGCATAATATCCAAGTTGCATGATCTCTGAAGTCTCATGAGATGTGAGATTTTTGGCTATTAAAAAAAAAAAAACTACTGAATTAATATTTATGTAATTGGGAATAGGGTCGGTGTCACAGGCATTCTGGCATGATACCTTTCAGATGCATTGGATTTCAAGACCCATTTTTGCTGTCTAACAGAACTTTACTATGTTATCTGATTTAAATGCATTCCTGTAATAGAAAGAATCACCACAAAGTGACAGTTAAAATCAATAATCCCAAGCCAAACAGGCCCACAATATATGAAATAACTTTACTGACTGAAAAAAAGGAGCAGATTCCCCTTATTTCTAACCCTTTTTTGCAGTCAATAAGAATTCACAAAAAGCAGGGTGTGGGAAGGAGAAGGGATCAAAAGTTCTGGATAGCTTATCATTGTGATGATCCAACTTAGGACATATCTGCACTTCAAGGTGCTCTTCCCCTGCGCACATGCTAGCTTGAATCTAAGCCAGTTTAAGAAAATGCTGTTGAGACTTTTTGACAACAGCACGTAAGATCTTCAGTACTGTACAAACTGCAGGCTGCCACAACCTCCCATTGGACAATACCCCTCCTGTTGTGCCCTCCCACTTTTCTGTTCCAGGAAAACGATGGCCAATCATTTTCCTTCCTGTGGGAGGGTCTTCCTGGGCATACGTGCTTTTAAATCCTATCACGCTCCTACCCACACAAAATTAGAAACTTGTCCAACCACAGGTTTTGAAGGACAGGGAGGGCATCAACTGGGGACATGCCACTCTGCATTGCTTTTCATGGAGAGCTGAGACTGGTAGGAGGCAGGAGTTAAGTAGGGAGGACAACAGACATGCAAGGAGAATGGAAGATTCAGCTGACACACAGAGAGAACACATATGCACACATCCATACAAGGGGAGAAGGAAGAGGGGCCTGGCTGAGCTGTATGGCATGGTGCCATGAATTACTTACCCATTGCTTGATAGATCTGGATATTCTCTCTCAACTTTTTTTTTTGTTTTGTTTAACTTTAAAAATGCCAAAGGCGCAATGGAGCCAAACCACTCTAATAAAAAAAAAAGGGGGGGGGATGGGGGCTATTTAGGCAAGCATTATGGATTTTAAGAAGGAAAGAATACTATACAAAGTGCCACATGGAACTATCACACGAATTTTCCTTGCAGATGATGGTGTAAAAGTGCTGCAAAAGTCTAGTAAAAATTAATGGTTTCTGTATCTCTTTGCTGCCATCTAACTGTCATCTGGAGTTCTGTAGCCCAAATATGGTAGCTGTAGGCACAGACAAAAAGAGCAGCTGTTTCCCACACAAGCTTGGCCAGCCCAGATGGATTTCTGGAAACTGGAACTTTTTCCTGGTTTGGGGTGGGGTGAAGGAAGCCTAGGGCTACTTGGCATAGATAAGAGATATGCAGAACAAGCCTCTGCATTTCTTCACTAACACTTGTCTTTTGGACACTAACCTGGGACTTCTGAATAAACATCCATTCTGGTTATAAAGAGCCAAATCTGTCAGAAATACAAACATTGTGTAACTAAATTACTGGGAAAATATTAATACAGACTCTTATGAGAAACCGAAACTGATTGTAATGCTTTTCCTTAGACTGACCTAAAGTTTTCCAAGCAGCTTCTGTGAAGAGGAGATACATCCAAATGGACAGTACATCCTCATAAAAAGTTCTTTTGAATTCATCATGATGCTTTTAGCTTTTTATATTCCCTCGGTACCTTTCAAAGCTTAATGGGCTCCATTTCTGGCAGATTTGCTGTGCACCACATGTTCAGTTATCAGGATGAGGTGATTGTTTTTAAGGCAGACTTCTCAAAAGCACTCAGATTACCTAAATGTTTTCATCTGGGTGCAGCAGATGAGTTTAAACTATCAGCCATTGAAATGCAGCATGCAGAGCTGGACAATATCTGTGGAGAATAGAATCCACTTAAACCTGATCAAGGAACTATGAACTCATAGCAGTAAAAGAAAGATAAGGGAGCCCTTCTCAGTATTACTTCCTGGAGGGTAAGTTCTACTCAACTTAGTGGAATTTCTGACAAAGGAAAAAAGTATTCTCAAACAGCCTTTAATGCTCAGAGATAGGAAGCTAAGCTAAGAAGCCCAAACCAAAAACTCAAGGAAGCAAGTAGACCATCTGCTGATATTTTGTTCCAGATACCTATCTGTGTGGCCAGAAAATCAATCCATATGGCTGAAACAAACATCGATCCAAAAAGCTTCAGGATAGGCCATCCACTAGTTATAGGTTCCCTGGAAGTCCTCAACCTGTGGATCATTTTTTCAGCATCAATCAAGTTAAAGAGTTGTTACTGTAAAGCAGAATGTCTACTTCGAACTTTTTTCGCTGAAGAACAGTTTTAATAAAGAATATAAATTAAATGACAAGTTGATCTCATGGAAAGCACATCTATTGCTTATTAATCTGCTTAAGCTCTTGTTCAGAACAATTCTCTCAGTCTACAGTAGGACTCATTTTGACTGCATGTCCCCCAGGCTGCTGGTCTTGTCCAAGGGCTGGGTTTCTTCTGATGAATCCTAAAATTACAACCCAAACTTTCTACATCTGAATACAGGGATAAAGAGGGTTAGTCCCCATTTGGGAAGAGCATTTGAGGTTCTCAGTTTCAGATTGTTGAATGTGGGCTGACCATATTGACTAGAGGAGGCAACACAAGGTCAGGGGCATCGGGAAACCAGGTTGGAAAGAAGATTGCACCAACTGGCAGATGCAACTCTCCTCAGTTTCCATCCACTGGGCGATGGAAAGCAGCAGAGGGAGGATGAAGAAGAAAAAGAGAGCAGGAGCACACTTCCGACAGGTAGCCTGTCCTTTCCAGAGTGTGTCCATAAATATCACCCCAGCCTCCACCATCGTGCCATCCGCTTGCTGGCATATCTTCAAACCCACAGAGACGGGGCTTCTGCCTTTGCAAGGGTGAGCAGCTTGTTATGCCTTACCGATGCAGTGGAGATCTCCTCTATCATGTAGGTTCCCTGCCTCTTCTGCTCTGGTTCCTCGTCACTGGAGAGAGATTGAAGGGCCCAAAGATCAAAACTAGCCGTGGGCCCTCTTTCAAGAGTGGCCACACGGATGCTTTAAAAAGCCTGTCAGCTGGCCTGCCAAGGGGATTGACCTGACCTGACCTTGGCTACTGAGCCAAGCAGTAGCCCTTGCGACCAGCTGGGCAGGAGGCTGGGATGGGAGGGTTTTGGTTTTCCTTTTCCCACCACTTCCTTTTCCTTTTCTGCTGTGTCATTTTAAATTAGGTTTTGGGCAAATCAGAAGCTTGCTTAATTTCCTGTGCTTTAAGCATGTGGTCCATGCCCAGGTGCCTTCATCATCTGTTCCCCCTTTGGCCCCAAATGCCCCCCCCCATTGATTCAGGAGAGAAGAGAAAGGCTTCCTGTCCAGGGGGCTGGGCATGCATCCCATAGAAATCTATCCCTCCCCTCTGCAGACGTTATTCGTAGCCTTTTTTCTTCAAGACAGCCATCTTCTTGGGGGCTTCAGAATCCCTCAGCTGAGAGCAGTACCTTGCCCAATCCGGAATGGTCTCCACATCTTCCAGGCTGTGGGTCCTGGAGGTGCCCTGGACTTCCATTGAATCCTGCAAATGACATTTATTCATATTAAGACATAAATCCAAAGCTCTCTGCATCCCAATAGGATGCCAAAGCCTACGGCACAAGGTTCAGCCCCCTAGGAAGAGCGCCTTCAGAAGCCTTAAGGTTAAGAGGATATTGCTTCCAGAATAAGGAGTGGCTGTTCTCAAAACAGGCTATGCTCAAGGTTGGGCACTTGGCAACCTTCTTGATAAGCTTCTTCCACCATTTGGAAGACACATCCGTCTCTCATTTCACCTTGGAGGGGGGGGTCAGGAAAACGGTGATTCTACACTCAGCCTCTTCCTCGGTCACCATTTTGTCCCTCCAACCAGTTGTGACCTGACAACTGGTGGCTAGTTAATAAACCACCCATCTGGAATCTTCCATTGGGTGCAGGAGAGAAACCAGGCATGGAGGAGATGGGTCCGCTGCCAGTCCTTGCCCTCAGATGCCCTTTCCAGATGGTGGGCCAGGAGGATGGGATGTCTAAAGGACCCAGGGAAAATGAAGGAGGAAGAAACAGGACCATTGAGGAAGAGGCTCCTCAACCCAGGAGAGGGGAGAAACGTCATGAAGAGGTTCAGAGTAGCTGCCCTTTAATTGTGCCAGGAGAATTAAACAAGTGGAGCAGGAGGATTGCTTGGAAATGTTGTTACTTGCCCTCCAAGCCGTAAAGGCCTCTCCAGGAATCCCAAGGGCTCCTGTTCTAGAGTTTGCCAGCCTGGCCAGGCCTCCCAGGGGAGAATTCCTCCCTTCCACCCTGGACCTGAAGCATGAACTCCCACTGGCCACATTGCCAGACCTTCCTTACCCCTGAGGCAGAAGAGATGTCCCCATCGTAAGAGCTGTCCTGCTCCTCAAGTCGTCTCTGTGCCTCCTCGGTCCTGAAGAAGAAGGTGAGATGTGGAAGAACATCCAGCTAGCTCAGCCTCCCCTTTCCAAGACCAGCCAGTCTTCCTGTCAGTCTTTTTCCCCTGTAAGTCCCTTGTGGACAGGAAGCAGGGGCTCCTGCAGACCCTTACGGCTTGTCAATGGCGCCCTGCCATGCCCAGGGTTTGGGAGAGGCCTTGGTACCTGGCAGGTGGCACAGGAAGGTCTTCCACCTTGGTGCTCACAAAACAGGAACATGGGCACCTTTTCAAGACATTCTGTGAGGAGAGGGGAGGAAAGAAATAGATCTGAGCTAGGGAGAGAATAATCGGGGCCTGTGACTTTCTCCTCCTCCCCTCCCCTTGTTTTTTTGGTGGCTGAGAGGGCCATACTTACTCTGAACAGCCTTCGTAGCGCCATAACAGAGGCTGGATGGCGCTGCAGGGGAAGAGGTGGGTGGAGCAGAGAGAGGCGCCTGCCAGCCAGCAGGTGAGTCCAGAAAGTGAGTGAGCAGCCTGGGCCCCGGCTTTATAGGGGGCTCAGAACCATGTTCCCTTGGCAACCAAGGAAACATTCCCAACGGCCATTTTTTTGAACCTACACAAGGATGGCAGCTCTATAGGCAGGCTTGAACCCTGTTCCCTTGGCAACTGGAGAAACATCCCCAACTGCCACTTTTTGAATCCGCACAAGGATGGCGACTTTCTCAGGGCCAGGAGTGGCCAGGCAGGCCCAGTTTCTCTTGGCGGCTTTTGGCCTCTGCCTTTTTTGTGGGAAGCTGTCTGTTTGTGAGCAACGCAAATACACAATCACGTGTGGCACAAAAAACAGAGAGGGGTCAGAGATGCCGACTTGCTTCTCTCCTGGGCCTCTTGGGCAATTTGACCTTCCTTTCCCCTTCGGGGCAGCACAGCCTGCTATCTGCTGCCCACCGCTTAGCAGGTGTGAGTCCTGTCCATTCAGAGGAGAGTTTCCCTTTTTTTGCTGGCGTGGGGGCCTGGGGTCCAACAGAGTTTGGGGGGCATACAAAAGGGGCGGGGCAGCCTCTCTGATGTCATTTAAGCTACCTCCCGTCTGTGCCAGCCAACCTGGAGGTGCTGGTAGTCATGTAGGAAGCCCAAGAAGGCCACCAGTTGCTTGTCAGTGATGCAGAGCAGTGGCTGGTGGGGGCTGCACAGGAGGTGACAGATCATGGGAAGTGAGACCTGTGAGATGGGGAAATGCCCTTCAGCAATATTCTGGGTGAGGGAATCATTTGGTCCATATGCCCATAGAAGGAGCAACTCTCAGATGGATCCAAGGCTGTTTCGAACCCAATTCAAGGCCCCACCTGCCTCCTTTTCAGAAAGATACCTGTAATCAAATCATAGGAAGTTGGCCTGCTAGCAATCCAAATACCAACCAGTAGTGGCCTATCAATTTCCCATAGCATCTGTGTGCTCTTTAAAGTTCCCACAGGGACTATAAAAGCAATCCTGGGAACTATGAGGCATCATTCATCTATTGGTAAGCAAGCTTGAGGGATTCCTACGCTACACCGTGTGAATCGGCAAGTTTCCCATGGCCATTTTTGGAGTGTACCCAGCACATTTTTTCAATCCTGAATATATGTCCCCAGCCCCAAGGATTGCCTACACCAATCTTCAGGTGACTGTACCAGAGCTGAAACTCCTCCCAACCCTTTTTATCAATTTGCGAGCATGAAAGATGCACGTGGGTTTCTTGAGGCAGAAAAATACAGCCCATTTCCACATTAAAGCTGTGACCTGGAGGGATCTGAAGGAGCTCCAAACCTTGTACAGCACTATGAATGAGGGAGCAACCTCTGACAGGCAGCTTTCCACCTCTGCTTTTACAGGCCTGCATAAGGTGCTTCTAGTTCCCTGATTGGGGCTGCCTGCCTTTCTGCTGCAGCCTTTGCAGGTTAGCTAATTCAATATTCGTGGCGAGGTCAGATCCACACAGAATCAGGTGAGACAATGCCTTGATTACATTTTTCACAAGCTAGAAACTATGCATCTGGGAGGCCCACCAAGTCTATCTGACAAGAATCCTACAAAGAGAAGCAGAAAATGAAAACATTGCTGCTATTTTTTAAAGAAATACTGTATTTCTGCAATAATAGTGAGCCAAGAGAGTAAAACAGAAGAAGGGAGGGAGGAAGGAAGGGTCAGCCCAATGTTTTCAAGGAGGTTGGCAGAAGGCAGCTTAAAATTGCTCAGCTAAAAAGCTAGTTTGCAGGATGCAGGAAAAGGGATCTTTGGAGGCCATAGATTACCATAGATGGCAGGAGGGATAGAAAGCTCTTTCTATCCCTCCCACCCTCTGGGTTCTAGTGGAAGTAGTCCTTCTCTCTCTCTCTCTCTCTCTCTCTTTTGTATAATTTTATTAAAGATTTTCTTAAAAAGAAGATAAAAACTAGTACAACTTAATATAAAGAAATCAAAGAGAAAGCTAAAAGTGCAAGAAAAGAAAAAAGTAGAAGAAAAATAGAAAAGAAAAAAAAGATACGAAGAAGTAGCTTATTTACAGCAGTTATAAATGCAATTATAAATTTATACCTTATTCTATGGGTATAACATAGCTCTCTTCTTTCTATAATATATTCTGTTTAATCATCAAAACCATAAATCATAAGTCCATTTTTTTTTGTTTCACACAAAAAGTCTATAAGGGGTTTCCAGTCAGCAGTAAACACTGATATTGACTTTTCTCTGATAAAACAAAATCAATTTAGCCATTTCAACAAGTTCCATCATCTTCACCAACCATTCCTCCAATGTGGGTAGTGCCATATCTTTCTATCTTTGTGCATACAACAAACTTGCTGCAGTTATCATGTATAAAAACAAAGTCCCATGACTTTTTTTTCAACTGTTTGTCCATCAGTCCCAGAAGAAAGACCTCTGGTCTCAATTGTACGTTCATCTTTAAAATGCTCTGAATCAGTGTAAGTATTTGGATCCAGAATTTTCTAGCTTTCTTACACGTCCACTGAGCATGATAAAATGTCTCTTCTTATTGTTCACATTTCCAACATAAATTTGAAGTGCCTTTATACATTCTAGACAATTTCTCTGGTAACATATATCAATGGTATATCATAAAACTTCTCTTTAAGACTATAACATAATGTAAATTTCTATTCTTTCAGCCACATATTTCCCATTGTTCCTTTTGAATATTATCACCACAATTTTTAGTCCACTTTATCATACATTCTTTCACTTGTTCATCTTCTGTTTCAAATTTCAGTGAAAGTTTATACATTTTAGTAATTACATGTTCATCATTTGTTATACAATTCTATTTCAAACTCAGTCTTACAATGTTCAAAACCATAAATTCTTTTGTCTACTTTAAATCTTTTTAATAATTGTAAATAAGAGAAGCGTTGACAACTACGTTTCTCTGACACCAGTTCTTCTCTTGATTTTATTTTACATTCCCCTTGACTAAATTCTAGTATCTCATGATAAGTTAGCCATTTGTGTTTGCCTATTATTTCTCATATATAAAATGCTTCTTGTGCTGAGGGCCACAAAGGTGTTTCTTGGGCACAACTTGAGTTTGTATCTATTCCATATTCTCAGTATGGCACATCTAACATAATGATTTTTAAAATCCACATTAACCTTGACTTTATTGTACCACAAATATCCATGCCACCCAAAACTCAGGTCATGTCCTTCTAACTCCAAAAGCCTTCTATTTCTCAGCAACACCCACTCTTTCATCCAAACCAAACAGCAAGCTGCAAAATACAATTTCAGGTCAGGTAAACTCAATCCTCCTCTTTCCTTTGCATCTTGTAATACCTTATATTTAACCAGGGCTTTTTCCCCACCACACAGATTTAGATATATCCTTCTGCCACTGTTTAAATGATGCATCAGTTGTCAAAATAGGTATCGTCTGAAACAAAAACATCATTCTAGGCAAAACATTCATTTTTATCACAGAAATTCTCCCCAGCAATGACAGTTGTAGTTTCTCCCATCTTAACATATCTTTTCTAACTTCATTCCATGTCTTAATATAATTATTTTGAAATAACATACAATTCATTTTTGTCATAGTCATACCCAGATATTTTACCTTCCTCTCAATCTTAAAAACCATTTTATTCATCAATTCTGTTTGATCTTCTATTTTCATACTTTTTGTTAACAACTTCATCTTCTGTTTATTAATCTTAAAACCTACTAATGTGCCAAACTCTTTTAATTTGCTCATTAATATTTCAGTTCCCTTTGAAAGGATCTTCCAGAACCAACACCAAGTCATCTGCAAAAACTCTTAACTTATATGTTCCTTTTTTAATCTTTACTCCCACACTTCTCTCATTTTGTCTGATATATCTATTCAATATTTCAAGAACCTTATTAAACAAGAGAGGGCACAGTGGACAACCCTGTCTTGTTCCTTTTTGTATCTCACAGGTTTTTGTTAGATCTCCATTAACATTTATTTGTGCTTTCTGTGAAGTATAAATCAATCTTACCCATTTTATAAACTTCTCTCCAAAAGTCATATCTTCCAAAACCTTGAACAAGAAAGCCCAATCCAAATTGTGAAAGGCCTTCTCTGCAGCTAAGAAAATCAATGTGGCTTGTTTTTCATTATGTTGCTCCAAATATTCCCAAATGTCCAAGACATTTCTAACATTGTCCCTTAACTGTCTTTTAGGTAAAAACCCACACTGATCCTCATGAATAAATTTTTGCAAAATTATTTTCAGTTTATCAGCTAAAACAGTTGCAAACAACCTGCAGTCATTATTCAAGATAATTTCTTGTTGAAGTCAAATCTTATTCCTTTTAGGTATTAGTGCTATATTGGCCTCTTTCCAACTCTCTGGCAGTTTTCCTACCTGTAGGATAGAATTCATTGTGTTTTGTAAAAGTTATAAAAGTTCATCCTCAAAACATTTGTAATAAGAACCTGGTAATCCATCTCGTCCAGGCATCTTTCCTAATTTAATCTCTTGGATTGCTTCAGAAACTTCCCTTATTCATAATCTACATCTGTCCCTCTGTAATCCTCGGTAAATTTTGTTTCTTTAGATATTCATCTATTCTCTCTACCAAGATATCTCTTCCCTTATATAAATTGGAATAATATCGATGGAATGCTTTTTGTATGGCTGCATTATCCATTAATACAGTATTTCCCTCTTGTAATTTCAATATCATTTTCTTTTCTTTTTCTTTTTGTATTTTATATACTAGCCACTTCCCTGGTTTATTTGCAAACTCAATCTTAAATCAGCTTAATTTGTTGAGAAATACTTCTCTGGAAATTTCTTTAATTCTTATTTTCTTCTTAACTCATCCAAAATAGTTTGTGTTTTCCCTTGACTCTTCTTTTTAAGTTCACTGTTATGTTATATCAAATAACCTCTAATAAAAGCTTTACTTGCATCTCAAACCATTCTTAAATCAGTGCCTTTATCTACATTATTTTCAAAAGATTATTTTAATTTCTTTTTACACCCTTCGCCATTGCTTTTTTCTGTAGCAACATTTTGTTCAGTCTCTATCTAAAAGAATTAGATTTTCTTTTATAAACCAAACTCACAGGATTATGATCCCAATATAATATAAATTAAATAATAAGTTGATCTCATGGAATATGGCTGAACTCTATACATTCCACTTTAAATGAGACACCATTAGGGGGGTGTCAGTGGAGGGAAGGAGAACCGGAAACACAAGTCACAAAGCCTTTTTCTGTAACCCCGATCCAGTTTGGAGGCTAAGGAAAGAGAGTGCTGGATCAGGCTTTGTTCAGAAACTTATCTTAACTGATGTAGTGCTTAGATGAATTTATTGTACTTCCTCGGAAAGCACATCTATTTCTTTCTGCAAATCTGCTTAAGCTCTTATTCAGAACAATTCTCTCAGTCTGCAGTGGGAGGTGCTAGTACAGATTACAACATGCTAACATAAAACAGGAAATCCATTGCTCTGAGAGCATGTGACAGGCATGCTCGCAAGATGGCTGCCACAGCAGGATGTTTCTCATTCACAAAATGGCTGCCCTAGTGGGAATCACCAGACAACCTGGTAAAGATGCTTCCTTCTTTCTGACTCCTGAAGAGGTTCCCTATCACCTCCTGGCCTACCTTTGCCTACTGCCAGATAAAGTACCAGGAGTGAAAAGCCACAGAAATAACCCTGATTGGTCTACCTCAAAGGGCTGCTGTTAGGCTGCAAATTTGTGTTCTGAAATGTATGTGAGCCTTACATAGGCCCGAAAACTTTCTGAGATATAATGATGATACTGTAGTGGTGGATAGTGCTTTTGCAGAACATTGGTGTGCCACTTTTTTTTTTTAAATTATAAATCAAGAGGCAGGTGAGGTTGAAATGCAGACCAAAGACAGTTTCTGATCATTGCCTATGGATGCTACACTGGGGAATCAGACCCGGATGAAACATTCTGAGAGAAGAAGTAGGTATAAGAAGTAGTAATAATAATAGTTGCAGCCTGCAGTAACTCAGTTTGGCTACAACTAGGGGATTACTGCCAATTCCAGAACTGATTTCATTCTTGTGCGCTTGTCAAATTATAGAATAGCATTCCCATTTCTTGTTTTCTAGAATTTCTTCCCCACTATTGAATGCATTAAAAGGAATAAATGAGCCAAGTTTTGGAGCTCTGGAAGAACTTGCCTAGCATTGCACCAGAGAACCTTTTTTTAAAATGGAGATGCCCAGATTTGTGCACAGGAATTTCTACATGCAAGATATGTACTCGGTGAGGCAGTCATTTCCAAAAAATAACCAACAGCAGATTATTAATGCATTGATTCCTTAATTGAAATTCTTCCCCGTCTATTCACTTAAGAATTTCTAATATGTTTTCCTATATCATACTTAAAAACATCTATAATAATTAAAAGTGTAGAGGTGAGTCAACCTGGTGAGCATGTCCAAAACAGCTATGCAGGAAGAGAGTTTGGAAACTTGAACCACTCCACAATGTTAATGCCAGATAGTTGAGTAGATCCTATGACAGGGAATGTAACCCAGAACAAGGCAGGAGAGTTTGGAAATAAATAGATCTGATGCAGAGTAGTAGGGGTTGACAGGAAAAGAAGTTAATTTGTGGAGCCCACAAGGAATTAATAATTGAAGACCTCCAGAAAGGTGGAGGGAGAGGGACTCAATGTTGGGAAAAGATAAGAAAAACTGTGGACTTATCGATTCAGAGACAGTACTCTTGCACAAACCCAAACCAGGAGAAAAAAGAAAAATATATATGTCCCCAAAAATATATATGATGCCCCAAAGGGAAGAAAATTGCTACTTAGAACATCTCTGTTCCTGGAAGTTTGGAAGTTGGCTTGATCAGAATAACTTCTATAAGACATGAAAATGACCCTTCTTCTGAGATTTTTTGCAATGATGTACTGTAAAACCAAGAACTGGTTTCTGTGTTACAACAGAGCTAAGATTTTTAAGAGGCATTAAATCTTAACCACTCCCTCCCTCCATGCTCAAAAGTCTGTTGCTCCAGCTTTTCTTTGTGAGCAGCTTTCTGGCATTAAGGAGGCTTAATCCAAGAGAGCTGCTGTTCTTTTGGTGGGAAATGTTAATTAGGTAGGACCCATTTTTCCTTCTCTGGATGCTGGGGAAAGCAGCACTGCTGCTGTATAAGAGAGGAAAATTCAAAAGAGTGCAGCTTCTTCCAGGGGAGTGACAAAAGCTCCATGACTCAAAGCCTGCTGCATCTGGTCTCAAGTCCTTTGCCTGCTCTGGCCTGTCTCCCTCTCCTTTCAAAACCATCCCAACAACCGATATGAAGGAAAGGCACTTGAAACTGAGAGAGGAAGAAAGGGCTCCATGTGTGCAGGGCTAGAGGAAATGATCCCAGGGTCTTCTGATATGAACCTGCATGATCCATCCTGTCCACTGGGAAGGGAGGAACATGATTTACTGTCCCGATGTGGGTGGATTTGCTCCTCGGCTCCAGACCTGCTTCCCAATGGACTGACATAAAGAGTGGCATTGATTTCTCTTCCTTCTCCACTCTTAGCAGTATTTCAACACCAATGTTCTTGCTGATTTTTACAACATTTTTATTCTTTGTTCAGAGGCAAAAGCAGAATGGAGTGAAATCATGAAATAATATATTTCACTATTTATTTAACATTAACATGTGAACAGCCAACTTAGGGTGAATGTTGCTACAGGCAAGGCAAAAACCCCATGGGCCGAGTTTAATGGCGGATTATGGGTAAAATTCCTTCCCAACCCCATCAACTGGCAACTGACTTTTGACCCTGGCAAGGGGATGCTATGGCACCCTAGATGTCTTTCTCGGCGGTGCCGCAAGATGTCCTCTGGTGCGGGAGGAAGAGCTGGAATTCCTGAAAAGACAGAGATATCAGGTAATCAGTATCTCTGCTTGCAAGCCTTGCCTCAAACTTAACTGGGAGGAAGCTCATCAGTGGACATTCTTCCCTTCATGAGAAGATCCTCTGGTTTTGGCCCCCACCTCAGAGCTGTTGATAACAAAGCTAACTCAGGCTACAGGAAGTCCCTTCCCATCAATGGAAAACCCTGGCCCTCTACCCCTGTTTTCCCTCCATTAGCCTCCATCCTACACCTGGGGCAGCTGTTGTCCAGCTTCTCTCACCAGTCCATCAGGTGGAAAGGCCTTCATACTCAGGGGAAAATTGTTGCCACCTATAGCCTGCTACCAAATGTCAGAGGGCAGCCACCAGCCCATCTGGAGAGTAGAGGGAGGCATTTTTGCACCAGACCTTTCATTTGGTAGGTGACTCACCTGACTGCAAGGTCCTCGTCACCAAGAAGCTTGTCCAGATCTGCAAACACAAACATTAGATCAGAGCTTCAAAATGCATGCTGCTTAATTGTTCCCTCCCTCCCTCCCTCCGTTCCCCACACTGCTAACACAAAGCTGTTCTTTTCACTTTCCACAGGCATTGCTTACAAGCAAGGTGGATGGGAACCGTCCCTCCAGTGAGGAGGCTGCCATTCTGATGAAACAGGTGACCTATAGAAGAAAGGAGGGAGAAAAACACACCACTGACTCAAAGCCCACTTCTCAACTGAATGCAGCTGTAACTCCAGAATTCCTTGCCCCTTTGATCCGGGGTAAACAAGATTACAGGCTTATGCTTTGCCCAGGCTAAAGGAAGATCCATGGTCCAAACAGGCAAGTGACTCTGTGAAAGACAGCAGGGGTGTGTGCTTTTTTTGTGAAAGGTGGCTGTCCACTTTGAAACTTTGAACCTCGAGGATGAGATGTCCCACTTGATTGCCCAGAAAGAAACTTCTCTTTCCATTACCAATGAATGTAGCAGCCGTTCTCCTCATGGAAGCCTGCTTGCTCTTAAAGTACGAAAGGCAGGTGAACACTTCCATCTCCAACTGCCCCTCTGAGAAGGGGAACTGAATCTAGGAGAAGAGGCAGAAAGACAGAGGTGGGAGATCACCAACTGCTTCGTGTACCATCCATGCCTCTCACCTCTAGAGGGGAATGGAAGCCAGAGAAGGGCTCTTACCAGGAGCTTGGTGATCTGATGATGTAGCTCCTGCAGGCTGTAAGTCCCCCTCGCCAGGAAGGCACCCAAGGTGCCACTGGAGGCCCTGTGCCAGGTGCTGCAGAGTATTCTTTGCCGACTTCAAAAAACAGAAAAAAATCAGGCACCATTGTTGTACTACTTTCCTTGAATGAGTCAGGTAGCCAAGTTGCAACCCTATTTTCCTAGTCCCTCACCTCTGCCACCTCTTCTTCAACATCTTCCACGTGCATCAGCACCTCAACAAGGGTGTGGATGGCCGCTGTCCCCTCAAGATTTTTCCGGTGCTGCAGAAGAGGCCAGATGTGTTTGAAGGCTGCCCTTCGGATGGTTGCCACTTCCTATAAAAGACCAAGGAAAAGGCTTTTTTTTCCTTTCCCTGCAAAGAACAGGTCCCTCTGTTGCCTTGCAGTTAAGCTTTCCATTCTTTC
This sequence comes from Liasis olivaceus, assembly GCA_030867105.1. NCBI lineage: Eukaryota > Metazoa > Chordata > Lepidosauria > Squamata > Pythonidae > Liasis > Liasis olivaceus. The sequence goes on along the minus strand of CM061348.1, from coordinate 161,308,437 downwards.
CTCCACTTCCAAGGAAGGAGAAGCTGAGGACTTACATGGTGGAAGAGCGAGCGGTACTGGGCAGCCAAGGAGGCATTCAAGGGTGTCCAAAGGTCCTCCTGGAGGCCAAGCTGCTCCACCAAGCCCAAGAATTCCAAGGTGATGGCAGGGCTGGAACTGCAGAGCACATTGAAGATTGCCTGGTAGAGCTCCTCGGGGCTGATAATCTGCAGAGAAAATGGGAGATCTGAAAAACCTTCCTCCAATGAAAGACAGAGAAGATAAACCTAACCTTTTCTGATTACGGTTAGGTATCTTAGCTAGCCACTTACCACCTTGTAGTTCTCACACAGATGGAGAAGGCCCTTCCTGCTCAGCTGGTGAATGGTCTAGCTGGGGTGTTCCAGCCAAGCCATTAGGAGCTTCCAGGTCTTCTCCACAGGGGCTTGGCTCTTATAGTCAGCAGCTGAAAGAGAGCAGAGAAGTAGCAGGCCCATCAGTGGCTGGAGGAGGAAAGAGAAGGAGTCAGCTTCACTGGGGAGAAGGTGCCCAAAAGTACGCCAGGAAAAATGTTTCCCCCTTGCTCTTTGGAGAAGCAGGAAGATGCCTCTAGGCTCTCCTTTAGCTGCAGGGAAAGCAAGAGAGATCGCTTTTGGAGTTTAATCCTTCTTAATGGGACCTAAAGGTGGCCGGGGTTGACTCCCGTTTTCTCCTCCGCATCAGCCTTGTCAGCCAACTCCCATTGCCTCCCTGGCTCAGAATCCTACAGAATAAGGTGGGGATTTTCCTACCTCAACAAAGAAGGCCACCGCTGCAGCTGAATGCTCCTTTGCCTCTTCCTTCTCCAAGACAGAACCCAGATGTCTCTGGACCTACACGTGGCAGACGAGGAGGTCTCGATGAGAGTCCTGCAACACACCAAGGCTCTTTTGAGAAAAAGCCATCAGATGGACAGGCCAGGCTGGGCTTGAAGAGTGGAAGAAAGGTTCTCTTTAGGGAGAAAAGCGGCCCTTTGCCTTCTGACGTACGTCACCAACATGGCCACGCCATGGAGGCAACAGCTGCAGTGACACAACATCTCCCTGCAGGTCTCCGGGGGCAGATGTGCCACTGTGTCCAGCAGCATCTGAATGATGTCAACTGTCTCCCTGCAGAGGAAAGAAGGCCAGAGTCACCAAGGCACGATCCCATTGTCTAAGGGGCAAAAGAAATCCTTTTGTGCTACACCCACAGGGAAGCTTCCACCTACAGGTTCTCTCCCTCTTTTCCCTGGAATGCCAGAAGAAGAGCAAATGGGGAGAGAGCTCTAAATGGACCTTTTTCTTCGTTGCAGCCATTCACCACCAAATGGGATTTGCTGCATTTGTGTGAGTGTGTCCCTCTACCTCACCCCAACAGCATTTGGAAACATCAAGAAGGTCACAGATTCCTTCTTTCTTTTCCTTAAAGATTAAGGACAGACCTCATGAGAAAAGCAAGGCGCCCAAGCTAGGAGCATTGTGTGCTTGAGATCTTTTCTTCCTGGGGTCCATGCAATACCCTGGCCTATCTGAGGAGAGGTCTTATGGGGCCACAGAGGCACTGCCATACCAGAAATGCTGCTTGGACATGTGAAGGGAAAAGGAGGAACTCAGAAGCCCAAGAAGGAGAAGCAGGTTTCTCCTTCCCATTGCCACTGCTTACTTTAGAGGCACATGGGCCCCTCCCTGCATTGATCTATTCTGCTTCCTGGTGCCTTTGACGATGATATCCACCAGGCAGAGCAGAACTTTGGGGGAACCAAGCCTCCAGCACCACAGGACACTCTCCGGTCTGGAGAGTGCTGGATGATCCTCCCGATGAGCCTTATCGCTCTGATCTGAGGAGAAAAGGAGAGTCTGCCTCACCAACAGAGCCCCTCAGGCAAGTTGGCTAATGGAGCCCACCCTGCCTCTTGGTAGAAACTCACTTTCTGCCAACCCTCACCACCCAAATGGCCTTTCTTCCAAAACTCCTTCTCAATAGGATTCAAGAACTGCCTTCTCATTTGCCTGTGGAGAGCCCACAGACACAGGTGACAGGATGGCATCCCCAAGAGGGAGAAGTTGAAATCGGCGCATACAAGAGGACCACATCCTTCTGAGCAGGAAGAGGATGGCTGGACTGTTCCTCTCCTCCTTGAGGCAGCCAAGGGCCCTCCTTCACCTTGGCCGGGAGCAGGTACAGGACCACATCCCTGCTGCAGTATGACAAGGTGACAACGGCCCAGAGCATCTCACCGCAGGTGCTGGAAAGAAAATCAGGAGGAGACCAAGTTGGACCTTTCTGCCCATCACAGGTCCACAGGGAGAAATATGAAGGGTCAGCATGATGTTGGAAGGGTCGGCCTGGAACTCAAGGGAGGACAAACCTGCACCCCTGCCTCCCTCCATGGGAGCTCTAAGAGGTAGCATGTGACCAGCTCTATGTTCTTCTGGGCCATGAGATGTAGGGGGGGCGCAACCTGGCTCAGTCCAAGGGAGGGGGTAGAGGCCATGCCGCAGATCCTATCCAGCACTTCCTGCATATGCAAGAGAGAAAGAAAGAAGAAATGGAAGGGGATGGTGAAAGACTGATCTTCCAGGTGAGGGTTCAATTCAAGGTTGCAGAAATAGGTCCTTCTCTGGGGAAGCCTTCAGTTTAACCCTGAGTGTCAAGCCTTACCCTACATTCCTGCAAGGAGGCTTACTGAGTCTGGATCTGGATCTGCGTTGAAGTGTAGCCTTCTTCTGGGGACCTGCTGTTGAGAGGAGACATATGGGATGAATAGACCTAGACTGGGGTCAGTTTGTGGTAAAGGAGTCATCTGAACCTAAGCTTCTGGAGGAAGACAGAAAAGTAGAGCTCAGATAGAACCATGCAGGATCCAACCAAGGGCCCCTCTGTTCCCTGGACAGGTCTCTTTGCCATCAGCTGGTCAGGTGACATTTTGTCTCACATCCACAGCACACCAGCTTCCCTGGAGGTCCTTCACTCTACTGTGAGAAGAGACAAGAGAAGCATTTCTATCCACAATAGCCACCACCTTGCAAGGCTTCCACCAAATGCTGTTTTAAATAAACGAGCAGAAAAGGCCTAATGCCTTCAGCCATGTATTCTGGGGAAGCGGCAGTTCCTCAATGGTTGTACAGCCAAAAATAGGGCACCTCTCCGAAATGGGACTGGGGTCCCAGGCCTCCTCCTTCAGGCTGCTGACATCCTCCGTGGTGTTTTTGCCATCTTTGGGGGAATCCTGTGAATGACAATGACTCTTCTATGGCCACAAAGGGAAAAGAGACTCAGAATTGCCATTTCCATGGAACTTGGGGACTCTAAAATAAAATAAAAATAAAAAGAAGGCCTATCAAAGGCAGGGTGCCTGACCAGAACATTGCTTCTGTTGCCTGATGCATCCCCCGAGTTAGAGGAACCCCCCACCGCCACCCCACCAGTCCTCCAGAACAGAAGGCTTTCCACGCTTTGCCTGTTAAAGCCCTGCTTGAAAGCAGTGCAGCACTGGAGAGGATGAAGCAGGAAAAGGAAAAGCATGGGCAGGGGGTCACATCAGTTTAGGCTACCATTCAGCTGCAAAGGGCCCTTCCCTGCTGCTTCAAATAAGCTGATCGTCCGAGAGCTTTGGTACATATCTCTAGCCTGTGTAAGTTGCCCCAAGGGTCAGGCTTTCTCTCACCTCAGCACCCCCCAGCTCTCCTGCAGGGTACGTTTGGAGTAGGTGTGTATTATTTATAATATCAGAGAGTAAAAAATAAAGCTAATTAATGAATTAGTTGCAAGGGAATAAGTGAACAAGAAAGGTGGACTAAGTAAATACTGGTATAATTTTAGCATAATTTTAAAAACTATTGTATTAAAACCAAAACTGTTTATGAAATAATACATGTTGTAGAACAGGTGGGGGAGAAAATGGAAAATTGGGTAACCAAACTAACCGAATTCTCAAGGGGGCATCATTCCATAGAACAAAAAGGAAATCGGTGAGATCTCAGCATCATAAAGACTGGGGCAAAGACTCTTGCAGACGGAGAGGTGGGGAGCTGACTAGCGTGTAACTGAAAGCAAACCATGAACTTTCCAAAGTGTAGGGAACCAGCTAAAGCATTTCACATTTTGAGCATTTAGGGACAGGATTTGAAAACAAAACCTGAGTCTTTAGAGCCTAAGAAGTCCAGACTAAGAACTCAAAGTAATGTGCAAAATAAAATGCCTAACCAAGGTGGTAAATTGGTCTGGCAGCAACACTTTAAGTAGAATCAATAAGCCTTCCAGCATCAGCTGTAGGGGTGGAAACAGTGCCCTTACTGGTATGACCTTTGATTCTCTTTCTTTTCTCCTGACTCCCAGTTTGAGAATCCAGTTCTATTGTCTGGCTGGAAAGCAGGTTGTTTTAAGGCCAGGCCTGCAGAAGTATCATTCTGATCTGAAGTTAAGCCTGTTGGTCTCTGAATTGAATACTCCCTCCCTCATTTGCCTCTTCACCAACATATTTTGAAAAAAAAAACAAAAACCTTAGTGATGCCAGCACACTGAGCTCCTGAATTACATTACTGGAGGCAGATGCCTGTGAAGGATTTTGAATATCGAATAGGTCAAGTTAGATACCTCCATTGTGCCTTGTATTCATTAAAAAGGCCCAAACCCTCAAATCTCCCCATTTCAAGCTTAGCAGGACTCATCTATATCAGAATGTTATTTATTTACACTTTTAGGTGAAGTTGGCACATATTTTTTCAAAATAATAGCATTTGGGGATAAGACATAACTGTGTTTTACATCACTTATTTATAGAATTCTGCTGGAAGACTACCCTCCTAGATTTGATTGTGCACAGCTGGATTATGACAGAGTTTGCATTCAAATATACTTCGCTCAAAAGATGTAAGTGGTCAGCCATTTCAGAAAGTAGTTTTTAAAGCCAATAGAATGTACTTGTCAGTCACCAATCAATAACATTTAAAGGGGTTTGGGAGATGTAATGCATTATTCAGTGAGAACACCAATTCAGTATGTGGGGCTGTGAAAAGAACTCACATAGAAGAAAGTTAAAGAAGCTGAATGGTGGAAGACTTAGAACAGATAACAGGAAACATTCTTTGCACAGCACAAACTTGAACAGGAATCCACTACCAGAAATAGAAGTAGTAGTAATAGCCACTAAAGGGAAGGCAGATTAAATAAGATAATCAATGCCTATTAGTCATGGGGGCTATATATTAACTATTATTGGAGGAGCATATAGTTCTAAAGAACATGAGCAAAAGGGTTTTTTTTCCCTTGTACATGTTTTTGCATTTATTCCATGCCTTGGCTTCCTTTAAAAATGTGCAGTAATTAGATCTAAGTGGAGAAGGCTGTTTTGGATCCAGCATGATTACCTTCCCTGTTTCTATCAGCCACTCCTGAATGGAGCCATGGAGATTCAGGAAAAATATATGCTTTTGAGTTCATTAACTAACTACTGTCAGAAGAGAAGGCTGGATTTTTGCTCAGATCTTCTTGTTCGTCTTAGGATTTCTTGAGTCCAGCATTCCCTTTTCAGCAACCATGATGTCAGAAATCTGTTAGACAAGGAGGTCCTACTCCTGCATGGAGATTTCATTGGGCTAAGTTAACCAAGAAGTAATAATAGCTTCCAGAGAATTAGTTGGTTGCAAAATAAACCAAGAATCTTGTAACATATTAAAACTAACATCTATACAGTGACATAACCTTACATGAGCTAGAGTCCATTTCATCAGATGCATGAATGTGTGGAAATATTTTGAGAATTACTAATATCTGTTTTTGAACACTCCAGCACTAAGTGCAACAGTGCAAGCCACAAACACATCTAGCTTGCAATGCTAGTGATTATGAATGTTTCTGAATATACCAAAATGATGTATGCATTCAGTTTAATATCTTGTTCTGGGCAAGAAAATGTTCATCTGTAGATGTGGAGCCAAGATTGTTGTTATTTTATTTATTGGTCATAAACCCACTTAGCTGTAACAGCATAAGGACCTTTACTTATATGAGGAAGATGCATAATAGTTTCTAGATGTCTCCTGGATGTTTTCCTAGTTATATGGGTAACTTTCCTGTCAGCACCTTTGTTGCTGACCTCAGAGGTGGTTCTGGCTGTCAACACAGTCAATCCTTGGTGTGCTGTCTTGTTTTGCAGAACCAAATCATTATCTCTTAGTTTAGGGAGAGTTGGGAGTGATGAAAGGAGCAAGATGATGGCCAGAGCACAACTGGCAGGAAATTCAGCCAAACCCATCCAAACAAGAAGTTCATATTGAGGTCTATTCTAAGGGTAGTAATGGTGAAAGAAATTGATTTCATTGTCCCGTTTGCTTGTGTAGAACGTAATAAGCGATTTATAACTGGCTAACCAGATGATATTCTAGGCCCTTGTATGCCCACTCTACCCTTTTGTGGATAAAATTTCTCAGATATATTTGTTATACATTATAGTTATGTCAAAATCAGTCCCAATTTTCAGTAAGAATTCTCTTCTTATTTTTATTGGAATTCTCCCCACTGCACCCACTTGAGGATTTAGACAACATTCTTGTAGCATGGGACTTATTTTGCATGACTTTTATCCTTCTTCGTTAGGGGCTCAATAAAGCTACAAATCTGCCTTATTGGAAATAGTCAGTGGGACTTATTTCTGAATAGGCTACCATCAACTTCATCTTATATGAAAATACAATACTGAAAGCTCCAGATTTTTGGGGGGTGGGCGTGGGGAATGAGTGAAATAATGATTTATATCCTTCCAGTTTTGTTTCAGTTTGCTTAATTTTTCAAGTTCTAGAACTGAAATTGCCTGGTGGCTTTGGGGATGATCTAAGATGAAGGATGGATATAGAGAAATGCTTGTTGATTCTCCTGGATCTTTCTCAGTGGCTTTTAGTTCTTCTTGCTTGCCTATGTAAAATGAACTTGGGAGGCATATTTTGGAGTTAACTTGAATCTTTCTGATGGAAAGATTTTAAAAATGCATTGAATGCTTGGAAACTAGTGCTTCCTTCAAAGTACCTTAACATGTAACATTAAGAAAATTGACAGTCTTTGCAGACAAGAATAAAGCCAATGATACTTTATTTGAAATTCTGGAATTGGGAAAAGCATAGCATAGGCATCTCTCTCTTTCTTTTGCTACATCCTTCTCCCTTATAACATTTTGATACAAACTTTTAATATATTACTTGTACATAGGTAAGGTTTCAAATCAGTAGGACAATACAAAAGAAATTATAGAGAGAGTGGCAAAGGGAACATCCTGGTGAATTTCAGTAGTGAAGGGGTTGAGCTATTAATAGCAATTAAGAATAGTGCTAGATGTAAAGATTTACAGTATTTATAGAGTAATAAATCAAAAGATAGCACCTTTTCAGACTAACACGTTTTATTAAAAGGCATAAGCTTTTGTGAGCTAAATCTGACTTTGTCAGATACAATGGAGCGACTAGACTGAGGTAAGATGTAAGCTGGGATCGAGGAGGAAGGAGGGGAAGACACAGTGATTATGTGGATGCAGATTGTAATGAGACAGATTTCAAGTAGCTTATTAATTAACAATTGCAATGTGTTAAAAATCAGTTGGGTTTGTTGAGACCTTCAGAGATAGTGTGAAACCTTTTGAATATGTAAGTCAGGCAATGTTTCCCTTAACTGTGCCGTTAAAGCTTCTTTTTGTGGAAGATTGAAATGCTCTGATACAACTTTGCCCTTGTTCTGAGCCCTGATGTCAAACTTATGTCCATTAATTGTTATAGAATCATAGACATTTAATAAAAGTCTTGAGGAATGTAAACAGGAAGACTTTCAAGCAGTGTATACTTACAGTCATGGAAAGATCTATCTTAACTGAGCTCCACCTGAAAGCCTTAACATATATATATAATAATAAAGATAATAATAACAACAACAATGAATTATATTCATTAATGAGATTAAATAATTATTCAACTGTTTGCATTTAATAGGATCTGATAATATGGTAGAAAAGTAATATTTAAACCCAATTTAGAACTGAATGTAAAATGCCATGTTAAAAATCTAATAATGTAAAAATAATTAGAAACAGATACTCAAGCAGCAAGGCTGGGAGAGTGGAGCAGTCTTTTGAGCCAGGGCTGTAATTGGGGCTGCAACCACGTGCTTCCCACCTCCGATTGATGGCACTTAAACTATGCCTCCTCCATCTGCAATCTTTAGTAACATCACCCGCGTGGTCTGGCACTCAGTGTGTCAGAGCAAAGCGCCAGCACTTTGCTCTGACTCATTACTACACGCCAGATTCTGTGGGTAATGTCACTAAAGTACCGCAAGCTTCCCTCCTCTCTTTGCAGTGTTCTGACGTGTAGTAATGAATCAGAGCAAAGCGCCAGTGCTTTGCTCTGACACACTGAGTGCTGGACTGCACGGGTGATATGAAGCACTACTTGTTTCAGTTTCTTAAAACTATCGGTATCCCTAATGGAATCAAGACAAAAGTGTTTAGCACAGGGGTCCCCAACCCCCAGGCTGCGGACCAGCACCAGTCTGTGGTCTGTTAGGAACCAGGCTGCAGAGCAGGAGGTGAGCGGCGGTTTTCACTCGCTCTCTTGCTGCTCCCCATTGCTTGTGCTGCTGCCTGAGCTCTCTTCATTCAAAGAGGTGCTTTTTCTTTCATATTACATATTCACCTTATAAGTGGTATAAATATTAATAAACAAAAAGTTCAGAGCTCCATTTATTTTGCTTCCAAGTCATTTATTTTAAATTTAAGATTTTTTACTCAAACTTCCTTCTTAAAATTCAGGTACGTGTTATATGCCTGTGTGTGTTATACGCCAATAAATACGGTATTTATTTCAAATGGCACCAATTCAAATTGCAAAGAGAATCTTACAAGAATGGCAAGAAACTGTCATTAAATTCATGGGATGAGCTGGAAAAGACCCAGAGTCAAACAATCCTACAAGATTCCAAAGAGAGAGGTGGCCTTGCCCTTCCAGACTTTAAACTGTACCATAAAACAAGCTGCATGTCATGGAAATTTTCATGGAAATTAATTTTCAGAAAAAAATAATAAGAAACATTATAATTTAATGAGATATATGCTTACAGCAGTGAGGACAAATTTTGTTAAACACTGGAAGAAAGACAACTCCAACAATATCTGATTGGGAATTTAAACTTGGACAATACACAGTGATGGCAAAACTAACAGTATGTGTGTGTGTACACACACACACACACACACAAAATAGAAGTTTAACTAAATTTAAGCAAGAATGGTTCCCATACATACAACACATCACACAGCATAGCAAATATAATCACTTACAGTCTGGCTTCTAAGGGTTCCTAAATATCTACAAATATTGCAAATCAGCAGATGTATAAAAAGGGGGAGTCACAAACCCATTCCCCCTCCTCCTCCTCCTCCTCCTCATTATTATTATTATTATTATTATCATCATCATCATCATCATCCTTTCTCTCTCATAATGAATTCTTGTTAAATTTGCTTTGTTTACCTATTTTTTCCCTTTTATTAATAGGTATAATATACACACACGCTAAGTAACAATACAAGGACTATAATAAGTAATCAGCTTAAGATCGAAACCTCTAGTATATAACAGTTATTTTGATGTGAGTTCTAGTAGTTCTTTTTCAATGTTAAACTCAACTTTGGATGAAAAAGCTAAATAATTTTATGCTTGTAATATTGCCATCCTAAATTGTAATTAACATTGATAGAATATTTTTTCTTTTCTATTTTTAATATTCTAAGCTACAGTGGAACCTCGGTTCACGAACTTAATTCGTGCCGCGACTCTGGTCGCGACCCGAAATGGTCGCGACCCGAATCAAATTTTCCCATAAGGTTCAATGTAAATAAGGTTAATCCGTTCCGACCCCAAATTTGGTCGCCAACTGATTTCTGGTTGCGACCCTAGTCAAATTTCCCCATAAGGTTCAATGTAAATACGGTTAATCCATTCTGAACCAGTGAAAGCAATGGGGGGGAAGGCTTATGTAGCACGCACAGCGGAGCGGGAGCTTCCCCCCCCGCGCTGATTCCTCTTAATTCCGCGCTCTTTCCTTTGTGCATAGCCCTTGGCGCGCGCGACAAAAGCACAGTGAAAGCAATAGGGGGAAGGCTTATGTAGCACACACAGCGGAACGGGAGCTTCCCCCCCCCCCGCGCTGATTCCTCTTAATTCCGCACTCTTTCTTTTGTGCATAGCCCTTGGCGCGTGTGACAAAAGCACAGTGAAAGCAATGGGGGGAAGGCTTATGTAGCACGCACAGCGGAGTGGGAGCTTCCCCCCCCGCGCTGATTCCTCTTAATTCCGTGCTCTTTCTTTTGTGCATAGCCCTTGGCGCGCGCGACAAAAGCACAGTGAAAGCAATGGGGGGAAGGCTTATGTAGCACGCACAGCAGAGCGGGAGCTTCCCCCCCCCCACTGATTCCTCCGCGCTCTTTCCTTTCTCCATAGCAACAAAAGCACAGTGAAAGCAATCAGCGCGCTGGGGGGAAAGGCTTATGTCGCGCACACGCACAGCGGAGTGGGAGCTCCCCCCCCCATTCCTCCGCGCTCTTTCCTTTCTCCATAGCGACAAAACACAGTGAAAGCAATCACCAGGCCAAGGGCTATGGCCAAAGGAAAGAGCAAATTCCCCCATAAGGTTCAATGTAAATACAAACAGTTCTGAAACATATGCATTTTATTTTTAAACCACAAAAACATGAAAAAAAGCACAGTATGAAGAGGGAGAATGGGGTGGGGAGGCAGTTAGTGTTTGGAGGGAGAGTCCCCTCCCTACAGGAAGTCACGACCATGTGACACGGGAGGGAAAATGGCCACGGTTCCTGCTTGGAGGGAGAGTCCCCTCCCTACAGGAAGCTGCGACCACGTGACACGGGAGGGAAAATGGCCGCGGATCTTGTTCGTCACCCGATCCGGCGTTCGCAACCGGAGGTAAATTTTTGCGGCCGGAGCTGGTCGTGACCCGAATTGTTCGTGAACAGATGCGTTCGTGAACTGAGGTTCCACTGTATTTAAATAATCGAATGTTAATAGTTTTTAAACATATTACTGTACACAAACATCAGTGTATGGAAACAACACAATGTACTAAGATTTATAACATAATAAAAAGGAAAAAAAAAAAAGAAGGAAGAAAATGTGGAGACAGGCTTGTCCTTTTCTAAAACCTAACATGGCCATGAATAAAATAAGGTAAAATGAGAAGAGGCTTTTCTTCTTAAAGCTACAATACCAAAATGTAACAACATTTATCAGAATAAAACATGGTAATATACATTTTCCATCAGTGAATTTCATATCAACGAGGCAGGGGACTTTATGGAGTATGGTCAAGGTACTGTATCATAGTCTCAACCAAAATCTATTATAAATTGCAATTGGCTAAAACTGCACACGGATGAGGGATAGTATTTTTGGGGGATTCTGGTAGGCCTTGTTAATACAGTGAGAGGTGTAAATTCCCATGTAGCTTTCAGGGTCTTTATTGGTTCATACTGACTGTATAAATTATCCCAGGGTTTCTCAACATTGGCAATATTAAAATGTGTGGACTTCAACTCCCAGAATTCCTCAGCCAGCATGCCCATTGGGGATTTCTGGGAGTTGAAGTCCACACATCTTAAAGTTGCCAAGGTTGAGAAACCCTGAATTATGCATTCATTCCAAATTTGTCTTGGGCTCAATTTAAGGTGCCAGTCCAGAGGGCAGATGCCACAACAGAGAAGCCATGCTTCCTGGGACCTGTTAGATTACATTGTTTCAAGGATGGGATCCAAAGCATTTCAACTCTGCCGGATCTTACAGGGTGGGCAGAAAGAATGTGAGAAAGACAGTCCCTCAAATAACCAGGCCCTATGGCATAAAGGGCTTAGTGGCTGAACACCAGCACTTTGAATTACATCCAGAAGCTCAACATCAGGTAGTGTACCTCAGGCAGCAGAAGTGTCATGCGGATGTACCAAGCTATGGCCACAATTGCCTGTGTGGCTGCATTCTGATCCAGTTGCAGCTTCTGAGTAGTCTTCCAAGGCAGCCCCACATAGAGCACATTTCAATAGTCCAAAGGTGAGGTGATTAAGGAACTGTGAGAAGGGAGGTCCAGGCCAGGAAAGGGCACAGTTGGAGCACTAGATGAATCTGGGCAAAAGTCTCCTGGCCACAGCTGCTCCTGCTTTTCAAGCATGAGCTGAGAATCCAGGAGGACCCCCATATTGTACAGCAGGTCCATGTGGAGAAGTGCAATGTCACCCAGAACTGAGGAAGGCAGTACCTGTTACCAGGAGAGCCAAAAATCCACTAGTATTCTGTTTTGTCAGGGTTGAGTTTAATCCTGTTTCTCACCATCTAGATCTTCATAGCCTCTAGGCATTGAAACATTTAGCATACATGAAGTGTTGATGTTCCATATTTATACTGATTATTACAAGATGGATTTCTTACTTAAGATATTATTCAAAATTCCCATTTCATACTTACAAAAGTACACTCAGGATAGCTTTGGAGGAAAGTCTTTAGCGATCTGTGTTTCCTCAAAGCCTCTTCAAAGTGCTACCTTGCCATACTTCAGCTGGCAAAAATCTATTAAAAAATTTGCTCTCCCCGCTTCCTGATCCCTATCCTACTAAAGGCACAATTCCACCCAGTAGTGATGTCTTTTTTTATTGTGAATAGGGCCTGTTCTGGAAAAGGATTGATGGATTCCCCTAGTTTGTTTCTTTTCCCTTTAACCTTCGAGCGAGAAAACATTCATCCATCACTTTCTTAACATTAGATGGGGCAGGGGAGCAGTGGCATCTGCAAAGGGAGAGGGTGAAGGGGGGGTAGGATGACAAAAGCACTGTTCTGCTGTTGTAATTTGAGTCCCATTTCTTTTGTACTTGCATTGTGACCCAACCCCCCACACCAAAGGGACAGAGCTTGTGGTTTGATGCTGCTTTCGTCATTCTGATTATAGCAACCAGGGTCTGTGGATACCAATGAGCATCCACAAGGGGAGGGGAGAGGGGGCAAATAAGGCACAATGGCATACTCCAGACCTGCCTCCCAAGGGACTGGCATAGAGAGCAGCCCTGCTCTCTCTTCCTTCTCCTGAGAGACTAGGCTGAAGCTGCCATAGCTAAAGATGAAGCAGGCTCCTGAGCAGAGAGGACAAAAAGCCAGGAATCTTATCTAAAAGACCCTTTTGGGGAGGGAGATAAGGAAAGAAGTCATTAAGGAAACAAAGGGAAAAATGTCACTGGAACCAGACAAAGGAAGTTGGGCCTGAGCACATGGAACCCCTCCCCCCCATCCCATCAACAGCTACCACACTTGTAAATTAACAAGGCAAAAGTAGCTGCCAGTCTTGTGAATCCGCACTGCAAGAACTTTGGGGGATAAAAGGGGTCCTGAATCCCGCCCACTTTTTAAGTAATCTTTGGATCCAGACTTGGCGGCTTCACTCATGACTCAGAACATGGCGAGTCCTCTCGCATCAGAGGAAAATCCTGACCCACTTCCCCTGCTTTCCCTCCATTAGCCTCCATCCTACACCTGAGGCACTTGTTGCCCAGCTTCCCTCAGCAGTCCATCAGGCGGAAAGGCCTTCATACTCAGGGGGGTATCATTGCTGCCTACAGCCTGCCACCAAGCACTGGAGGGCAGCCACCAGTCCATCTGGGGAGTGGGGGGAGAAGACTTTTTGCACCAAACCTTCCGTCTGACAGGCAACTCGCCTGACTGCAGGGTCCTGGTCCCCAAGCAACCTATCCACATCTGCAAAGATAAACATTAGACCAGAGCTTCAAAATGCATCCTGCATAACTCCCTTCCTTCCTTCCTTCCTTCCTTCCTTCCTTCCTTCCTTCCTTCCTTCCTTCCTTCCTTCCTTCCTTCCTTCCTTCCTTCCCTCCCTCCCTCCCTCCCTCCCTCCCTCCTTCCTTCCTTCCTTCCCTAGCTACCTACCTACTTACCTACCTCGCCCCTCCCTTGCCCCTCCCTCCCTCCCTCCCTCCTTCTCTACACTGCTAACCCAAAGGTGTTCCTCTTTTCCCTTTGCGCAGGCATTGCTTACAAGCAAGGTAGATGGGAACCGTCCCTCCAGTGAGGAGGCTGCCGTTCTGATGAAGCAGGTGACCTGTAGAGGAAAGGAGGGAGAAAAACACACCACTGACCCTTTCAAAGCCGACTTCCCAACTGAATGCAGCCCTAACCCCAGAATTCCCTCCCCTTTGATCCTGGAGGAAGCAAGAAGCTCCATTACCAATTAACATAGCAGCTCTTCTCCTCATTGAAACCTGCTTGCTCTTATAGTACAAAAGGCAGGTGAACACTTCCATCTCCAACTGCCCCTCTGACATGGGGAACCGGATCTAGGAGAAGAGGCAGAAAGACAGAGGTGGGAGATCACCAAGTGCTCCATATACCACTCCTGCCTCTCACCCGGAGAAGGGAATGGAAGCCACAGAAAGGCTCCTACCAGGCGCTTGGCAATCTGATGGAGTAGCTCCTGCAGGCTGTATGTCCCCTCGCCAGGAGGGTGCCCCCGGGCTTCGGCCAGGTGCCGCAGGGTATCCTTTGCTGCTTTCAAAAGAAAAGAGAAAAAAGCTGATTCCGTTTTTCTCCTGTTTTCCTTGAGTGAGTCAGGTAGCCAAGCTGCAACCTTCTGTTCCAAAGCAAGCCAGGCCCTCACCTCCGCCACCTTCTCCTCAACATCTTCCATGTTCATCAGCACTGCAATGAGGGTGTGGATGGCGGCTGTCCCCTGGAGATCTTTCCAGTGCCGCTGAAGAGGCCAGATCTGTTTCAAGGATGCCCATTGGATACTTGACGCCTCCTACAAAGGACCAACGAAAAGGGTCTCCTGTAGCCTCGCAATTAAGGTTTACATTGACTTTCTCCTCCCCTCCCAAGGAAGGAGAAGCTGAGGACTCACGTGGTGGAAGAGCGAGCGGTACTGGGCAGCCAAGGAGGTATTCAGGGGTGTCCAGACATCCTCCACTGTCTGGAGGCCGAGCTGCTCCGCCAAGCCCAAGAACTCCAAGGTGACGGCAGGGCTGGAACTGCCGAGCCCACTCAGGACTGCCTGGCAGAGTTCCCCGGGGCTCATAATCTGCAGAGAAAGCGGGAGATCTCAAAAACTTTCTTCTGCTGAAAAAGAGATGACCAACCTGCCCTTTTCTGATCACCGCTGGGTATCTTAACTAGCAATCTCCTCTTAACCGAGCACAACCAAAGTGAAGATGGAATGTCAGAACAGCAAGCCATCATTATCCCAAGACAGCATAAAGGAAGATATGGCACATCCCCACCTGCTTGGGCAGCATCCAATGAACTGAAGAAAATTGGGGGAAAGATGACACTTTCAGCACCGGGACCTCATGGGACGTGTCTCCTCCTCAAATTGAGAGTTGTGTAAGGAGGAGGAGCAAAACAGTTGCTCGTGGCAGTCCCCACCCTGTCCCAGAAATGTCAGAACTGAGGGCTATTTTCCTTATGATCTGTCTTTCCATCTATTTCACCAACTCATTTCCCTGAGAACTGCATGACACGGAGGGAAAAAAGTCTTGGACCGGATCTTGCCTAGACTAGAGGGGTTAGATCTCCTCCTGGGGTAGAGAAGCTCCGCACTTGTCTATGCCCTGTGGGCAAGGGCCACTTACCACCTTGTAGTTCTCGCACAGATGGAGAAGACCCTTCCTGCTCAGCTGGTGAACAGCCAGGCTGGGGTGTTCCAGCCAAGCCATTAGGAGCTTCCAGGTCTTCTCCACGGGGACTTGGCTCTTGTAGTTAGTCAGCAGCTGAAAGAGGGCAGAGAAGTAGAAGGCCCGTCAGTGGCTAGATGAGGAAAGAGGAGGAGTCAGCTTCACTGGGGAGAAGGTGCCCAGAAGTACACCAGGAAACATGCTTCCCCCTTGCTCTTTGGAGAAGCAGGAACATGCCTCTAGGCTCTCCTTTAGCTGCAGGGAAAGCAAGAGAGATCGCTTTTGGAGCTTAATCCTTCTCAATGGGACCTAAAGGTGGCCGGGGTCGACTCCCGTTTCCCCCTCCACATCAGCCAACTGCCATTGGCTCCTTGGCTCAGAATCCTACGGAATAAGGTGGGGATTTTCCTACCTCAACAAAGAAGGCCACCGCTGCAGCTGAATGCTCCTTTGCCTCTTCCTTCTCCAAGACAGAAGCCAGATGTCTCTGGAAGCTATGCGTGGCAGACAAGGAGGTCTCGATGAGGGTCCTGCAATACACCAAGGCCACGCCCTGGAGCCAGCAGCTGCGGCAGCACAACATCTCCCTGCAGGTCTCCTCCAGGAGCAGGTGTGCCACCTTGGCCAGCACCACCTGGATGATGTCAACTGTCTCCCTGCAGAGGAAAGAAGGCCAGAGTCACCAAGGCACAATCCCATTTGGATATGATAATTTTAAAGAGAGATCTTGCAGGAGGAAAAAACAAACAAACGCTTGGTGAGTCACCCTTCATGCCAGATTCACCTGCAGGCCCTAAAGACTTTGAACCCTTCCTCTTGGGGAAGCTGCCACAATATCTTCACTCTCGGAGGTGCTGCCTACCTTGACGGATCACGTCTCATTTCCCACTTCGCGTCCCTCAGACGGCTGGTCTTGTCTGAGAACAACGTTACTTCTGAGGAATCCTAAAATTACAAACCAAACAAGGTCAGGGGCATCTGGCAACCAGATTGCATAGAAGACTGCACCAACTACAGATGCAGCCATCCTCGGTTAACCCACATGGAGCTTTCAGTGGAAAAAGGACCTGTGAGGAGACTTTGCTCTTTCTTTCCTGACCCCTTTCCCAAATCCACCCGGGAGCTAAATCCCAGACTTGCAGAGGCCCCCGTCTATCTCAGCTAGCTGAAACCACTGGGCATCTGGCAGCACTGGGCGCTGGAAAGCAGCAGAGGGAGGATGAAGGAGAAAGAGAGAGAGCAGGAGCGCACTTCTGACAGGTAGCCTGTCCTTTCCAGGGTGTGTCCATAAATATCACTCCAGCCTCCACCACCGCGCCATCCGCCTGCTGCATATCTTCAAACCCACAGAGATAGGGCTTCTGGCATCGCAAGGGTGAACAGCTGGTCATGCCTTACCGATGCAAAGGAGATCGCCCCTGGCTCGTTAGCTCCGGTTTCTCATCACTGGGGAGAAATTGAAGGGCCCAAAGATCAAGATTAGCCACGGATCCTCTTTCAAGCGTGGCCACACAGATGCTTTAAGAGCCTGTCAGCCAGTCCACCTGGTGGTCTTTTTTCCCCTGCAAGCCCCTTGTATACAGGAATCGGGGACGGGTGTTCCATCATGCCTTGGAGAAGGCCTTGGTACCTGGCAGGCAGCAGAGGAAGGTCTTCCACCGTGGTCCCCACAAAGCAGGAACACGGGCACCTTTTCAAGATGTTCTGTGACGAGAGGGGAGCAGAAAAAGAGAGCCAAGTCAGGGAGAGGGAATCGGGGTCTTGGACTTTCTCCTCCCCCGCCACCGGTTTAGTCTGAACATTGTTTGTAGCATCATAGAAGAGGCTGGATCACCCTGCAGAAAAAACCACATGGCGCAAAGACAGGTCACCAGCGGGAGACACCCAGAATAGTGTCTGCCAACCAGCACGCAAATCCGGGCAAGTCCAGAAAGACAGTGAGCAGCCTGGACACACTGTCTTTATATGTGCGCAGACAATCGTGGTCCCTCAGCAACTGGGGAAATGTTCACAGTGGCCATTTTTTGAACCTACCCCTAGATGGCAGCTGTACAGGAAGGCTCGGGACCTTTCCTTGGCAACTGGAGAAACATCCCCAACAGCTAACATACACAAGGATGGCTACGCCCTAGAGGCAGCAGCTGCGGTGGCACAACATCTCCCTGCTGGTGTCCTCCAGGAGCAGGTGTGCCACCTTGGCCAGAAGCACCTGGATGATGTCAACCGTCTCCTTGCAGAGGAAAGAAGGCCAGAGACACCCAGGCATGATCCCACAGTCTAAGGGCAAAAGAAATGCTTTGTGCTATGCCCACAGGGAAGCTTCCCTCCCCAGCTTCTCTCCCTCCTTCCCCTGGAATGCCACAAGAACAGCAAATAGGGGAGGTAGCTCTAGAGGAATCTTTCTTCTTCCTTGCAGCCGTTCACCACTAAATGGGATTTGCTGCATCTGGGTGAGTTTGTCCGTCCACCCCACCCCACCCCACCCCAACAGCATTTGGAAACATCAAGAAGGCCAGAGATTCCATTTTCTTCCCTTTCCTTATAGCTTAGGGACAGACCTCATGAGAAAAGCAAGGCGCCTAAGCTAGGAGCACTGTGTGCGTGAGAGCTTTTTTTCCTGGACTGGGGGGCTACGCAATACCATGGCCTATCTGAGGGGAGGTCTTGTGGGGCCACAGAGTCACTGCCATACCAGAAATGCTGCTTGGGCGTGCGAAGGGAAAAGAAGGGGGAACTCAGAAGCCCAAGAAGGAGAAGCAGGTTTCTCCTTCCCAGAGAAGCCCAAGAAGGAGAAGCAGGTTTCTCCTTCCCCTTTCTGCTTACTCTAGAGGCCAAAGGTCCCCTTCATGGGCCGATGTATTCTGCTGCCTGGTGCTTTTGACGATGACATCCACCAGGCAGAGCAGAACTTCGGGGAACCAAGCCTCCAGCACCACAGGACGCTCCCCGGACCGGACGATCCGCCCAATGAGCCTTATCGCTCTGGCCTGAAGGAGAAGGAGAGTCTGCCTCACCAACGGAGTTCCTAAGGCAAGTTGGCTAATGGAGCCAACCCTGCCTCTCGGTAGAATCGCTCTCTCTGCCAACCTCACCACCCAACCTTTCCTTCCCAAGCTCCTTCTCAACTGGATTCAAGAAGTGCCTTCACATTTGTCTGCGGGGAGCCCACAGACACAGCTGACACCACGAGGGAGAGGTGGAAGTCTGCACATACAAGAGGACCACCTGCCTCCGAGCTGTACCCCCTACCGTAGCTACAGGAAGAGGATGGCTGGACTGTTCCTCTCCTCCTTGATGTGGCCAAGGGATCTCCTTCACCTTGGCCAGGAGCAGGGACAGGACCACATCTCCGCTGCAGTACGGCGAGGCAACCATGGCCCATAGCAACTCGCCACAGGTGCTGCAAAGAAAATCAGGAGGAGACCAGGTTGGACCCTTCTGTCCATCCCAGGTCCACAGGGAGAAATATGGAAGAGTCGGCCTGATAATGGAAGGGTCGGCCTGGAACTCAAGGGAGGAAGAACCTACACCCCTGCCTACCTCTACGGGAGCTCTAAGAGGCGGTACGTGGCCAGTTCCAGGTTCATCTGGGCCACGACATCTATGGAGGGCAGGACCTGGCTCTCTCCGAGGGAGGGGGTAAAGGCCAGGTGGCAGATTTTATTCAGCTCTTCCTGCATGTGCAACGGAGAAAGAAAGAGGAAATGGAAGGGGATGGTGAGAGGTCAATTCCTCCAGATGAGGGCCGAACTGGAGGTTCCAAGAATAGGTCCGTCTCTGGGGAAGCCTTCAGTTTAACCCTGGGTGTCACACCTTACCCAACATATCTGCAAGCAGGTTGTCTCGGTCTGGTCCCAGGTCCAGTCCCTGGTTTTTGCAGACCATTTTTCTGGGGACCTGCTGTTGAGCAGAGAGATACAGGATGATTAGACCTCGATAAAGGGTCAGTTTGTGGAACGGGAGTTATCTCTAACTAACGTTCTGGAGGAGGACAGAGAAGTAAAGCTCAGATGGAACTGTGCACGATCCAGCCAAAGGCCCCTCTGTCCCCTGGACAGGTCTCTTTGCCATCAACTGGTCAGGTGACATTTTGTCTCACACCCACAGCACACCAGCTTCCCCGGAGGTCCTTCACTCTACTGTCAGAAGAGAGAAGAGAAGCGTTTCTATCCACAATAGCCACTACCTTGCAAGGCTTCCACCAAACTCTGTTTTAAATAAATGAGTGGAAAAGACCCAATATCTTTCTGCCGTGAGCTCTAGGGGAAGGGTAGCAGTTCTTCAATGATTCTCCAGCCAAAAATAGGGCACCTCTCCGAAATGAGACTCGGATCCCGGGCCTCGACCTTCATGCGTGCATCCCATAGAAATCTATCCCTCCCCTCTGCACACATTACTCGTAGCCTATGTTATTCAAGACAGTACTACAGCCCTCTTCTTGGGGGCTTCAGAATCCCTCAGCTGAGAGCAGTACCTTGCCCGATCGGGAACGGTCTCCACATCTTCCAGGCTTTGGGTCCTGGAAGTGCGCTGGGCTTGCATCGAGTCCTCCAAATTACATTCATTCGTAATAAGACATAAATGCAAAGCTCTCTGCACCCCAGTAGGATGGCTAAAGCCTAGAGCCCCTTCAGAAGCTGTAATGTTAAGAGGATATTGCTTCCAGAATAAGGAGCAGTGGTTCTCAAAACAAGCTATGCTCAAAGTCAGGGGCTTGGCAATCTGTTCGCAATGACTCTTCCACTGTTTGGAAGACGGATCCCTTTCTCCTTTTGCCTCGGAGGGGGACAAGAAATGAGGGATGGTGAGGCACTCAGCCCTTCCTCAATCACCCTTTCGTCACTGGATGTCCTTCCACCAGCCGTGACCTGACATCTGGCAGCTAGTTAACAAGCCGTCTATCTGGAATCTTGCACTGGGGACAGGGGAGAAGCCAGGCATGGAGGCCAGGGGAGAAAGAGATGAGTCCACTGCGAGTCCCTGCCCTCGGATGCCCTTTCCAGAGGGTGGGCCAGGGGGATGGGATATCTAAAGGAGCCAGGGAAAATGGAGGAGGAAGAAGCAGGACCACTGAGGAAGAGGCTCCTCAATCCAGGAGAGGCGGAAGTGTCAGGAGGAGGTTCAGAGTAGCTGCCCCTTGAATGTTCCAGGGAGAATTACACAAGTGAAGCTGGAGGATTGCTATGAACTGTTGTTTCTTACCCTCCAAGCCATAAAGGCCTTTCCAGGAATCCCAGGGGCTCCTGTTGTAGAGTTTGCCAGCCTGGCCGGGCCTCCCAGGGGAGAATTCCTCCCTTCCACCCTGGACCTGAAGCATGAACTCCCACTGGCCACGTTGCCAGACCTTCCTTACCCCTGAGGCAGAAGAGACGTCCGCATCATAAGAGCTGCCCTGCTCCTCAAGTCGCCCCTGTGCCTCCTCGGTCCTGATCGTAGGAAGAAGGCGAGATGTGGAAGAACATCCTGCTAGCTCAGCCTCCCCATTCTAAGACCAGCCAGTCTTCCTGTCAGCCTTGTGGACAGGAAGCGGTCGGGGGGGCAGGGGCTCCTGCAGACCCTTGCGGCCTGTCAAGGGCGCCCCGCCATGCCCAGGGTTTGGGAGAGACCTTTGTGCCTGGCAGGCGGCACAGCAAGGTCTCCCAGCCTGGTGCTGAGCGAGGCAGGCACTTCGTAGGCGGACTTCGGACCTCGTTTCCTCATCAACCGGGCAAAGGCCCCAAACGACCTCCTTCGGAACCTAAACAAGGATGGTGGCTCTCCCAGGGCCAGCAGTGGCCAAACCTTGGTAGCCTTTGGCCTCTGCCTTTCATGTGGGAAACTGTCTGATTGTGACCAACACAAAAGCACAATCACACGCGGCATAAAGCACAGAGAGGGGCCAGAGTTGTCGATCTGCTTCTCTCCTCGGCCTCTTGGGCAATTTCACTCTCCTTTCCCCTTCGGGCCACCTCCACCTGGTATCTCCTGCCCACCAATTAGCAGGCCAAGTCCTGTCCCCTCAGAGGAGAATTTCCCTTCTTTCGGCCAGCCTGGGGGCCGTGGGTGCAAAAGTGACAACGGAGTTGTGGGGGGGAACGTACGAGAGGGGCGGGGCAGCCTCTCCAGTGTCTTTCAACGCCACCTCCCCTCTGGCCTCCATGTGACGACTGTGGCAAACCTGGGCATCTCCGAGGGAGCAGAGATGGTGCTACACTGCAGACCAATTGCCTGGCAATGAGTGTGGGCCAGAGGGGCCTCTCTGGAGAAGGAGAGATCACGCAATGGAGCAGAGCCTTTAAGGACACTGGGTTCGACGAAAACCTCTTTCAAACCACATTTGGATATGGTAATTGTAAAGAGAGATCTTTGGACACGCAAGAGGAAAAAAAGCCACTCGGTGAGTCATGCTTCATTCCAGATTCATCTGCCTGTGCAGGCCCCAAAGCCTTTGAACCCTTCCTCTTGGGGAAGCTGCCACAACATCTTCAATCTCCGAGGTGCCTCCTACCTCGACAGATCGGGACTCATTTCCCACTTCACGCCCCTCAGATATCTGGCCTTGTCTGAGAACAACGTTACTTTTTGAACCTGCAGAAGGATTATGGCTCTCACAGGGCCAAGAATGGCCAATTCTTGGTGGCCTTTGGAGGTGCCTTTCATGTGGGAAGCTGTCTGTTTGTAAGAAACGCAAAAGCACAATCACACGTGACCCAAAACACAGAGAGGGGCCAGAGATGCCGACTTGCTTCTCTCCTGGGCCTCTTGGGCAATTTGATCTTCCTTTCCCCTTCAGACCAGCACAGCCTGGTATCTCCTGCCCACCTTTGAGCGGGTCCAAGTCCTGTCTTCTCAGCGGAGAATCTCCTTTATTTTTGCCCAGGGTACAAGAGGGGCAACAGAGTTTGGGTGGGGCGGCCTCTCCGACGTCATTGAAAGCCACCTCCCCTCTCTGCCGGCCAGCCTGGATGTTGGTGGTCGTGTAGGAAGCCCAAGAGGGCCACCAGTCGCTCATCAGAGATGCAGAGCAACGGCAGGAGCGGGGCTGCCATGACAAAAGCTCTCGTTTTCTCTTCTCCGTGACTCGAAGCCTGCGGCATCTGGTCCTTTGCCTGCTCTGGCCTGTCTGCCTCTCCTTTCAAAAGAAGCATAACAAGAAATAAAAATAAAAGACCAGGAGGTTTCCCCGTTTGAGATGGGAGGGTTACAGTATACGTTTGAAACAAATATTCCCTGTAAAGGCTGAAAAGCATCCCGCTTAGGAGCTCATTTGGGGAATGAACTCTTGAACTCAGGACCGGCTTCTACATTGCAAGAGAGGCCAGAAGGTACTGCATGTATTGTATGCGGCTCAGTTTTAAACCCAGCCTTAAGTCTTGACTGTAGGCAGTAAGAGTTCATCAGTTGCGTGATGAGACTTTTTGTAAGTTAATGTTAGCTATTAGGCATGCTTGAACTGAATCTATTTTAAAATCTTGCACCTTCCTAACCGTTGTCTTAGTCCAGGATTGGGCCCAAAGAGTACTGAAGAACCATCAATTCATTTTATTCACATTGGTGAAGACCCAGATTTCTCAGTTAATGTCATCATCTGCCAACCTGACTTTTTTGCCGTTTACCTGCACGTGGCAGACCGTGGATCTCAATACTGTAAGGAGACATGTTGGAGGTTTCAAGTACGAATGAAAGCAAGGAAACAATGTTTTTGAGCAAATATAGCACGACTGTCTTACATAGCTCTCCGTGAGAAAAGGCTTCAAATAGCATTCCACTGTTCCTCACTTACACTTTTGGAAAGGATTAAAAACGGTGATCCATTTTCGAAGTTTCTGAGGAAAAGAACATTTTCAGAGACGAGAAAATGGTATTGCCAGTAGACTTTATCAAAGACCTTATCAATATCAAATGAAATAATTACAGGAGGGTACACTTTCGTGTTATTTAAAACGACAAGATTTACTAATAAACTCAAAAAGTCTTGCTCTCTGCGAGGAAGAAATACTGCTTCTTCTGCGTACGTTCAGCTTATTTGTACTTTCTGGAGTCCACAGGAATCCTGGACAACACTTTAGCTCCTTATATTCATTCATGAAATGAGCCAATAATTTCCTTACACTCCCACAGACATTTTCTAGAAAGGCCCGGTTTCATAAAATGTGATTTTAGTGCAGTGTGATACTATCTATAGGTTATCTTTGTAATAATTTTGGAATGACAAATTCTTATAGATGTGTGGCACAGAATTGCAGTGAGTTTCATTCATGTCCTGTAATCAAAATATACGTTCTGGCTTTATTACTGTATAGTTTGCTTTAATGTGAATTGACATGAGAATTTTGTCAGGTCACATGGCCAAAGTTGGTTGGGCTTGGAAGTTAAGTAGAGCCAGTCCTGGCTAGTATTTAAATGGGAGACTACTAGGACATTTGAGGTGGGATTCTAGTCTGTAAACAATGGCATGAAATGAAATAATTGCAGGAGGGTACACTTTAGTGTTATTTAAAACTACAAGATTTACTAATAAATTCAAATAGTCTTGTTCTCCGCGAGGAAGAAATACTGCTTGTTCTGCGTATGTTCAGCTTGGTTGGGCTTGGAAGTCAAGTAGAGCCAGTCCTGGCTAGTATTTAAATGGAAGACTACTAGGACATCTGAGGGTGGTATTCTAGTCTGTAAACAATGGCAAGCAGCTTCCATCCTCTAGGCAAAAAAACTGTAGTGGCAAATATTGCAACAATTTTCTTTCATCTTGACTGAACAACATTTTTGATGCTCAGTAGCCTTTTGTTACTGTTGCGAAATGGCTTAAATATACCAGGAATTTATGACGCGATATCAGTATATAATATAAGTATTAAAGCAATTTATTTTCTCAAACGATAGAATCACTATATTTGGACAACATTCTGTTATCACTTAGAGAAGATATATTAGCATGGCAATCCCAGTCTCCCTTTTTGTAAAATCACCAACTTAAACCCTTCTTAACTATTAGTTAATTCTTATTTTAATCCTAATTCTTATTCTATCCTCTTCCAAATCATTGTATTCCTCGTAAAAATGCACTGTCGGCCTCAATCGTCTTAAATTCAGTAAGAATATGTTTTCTCCTGTTAGAAGTACCTAGAAACATCCCGTATTATTTCACAGGTTTAAAAGACATACAGATTCAAAGATTTATATATGTCCATAGGAAATACTAAAAATACAATATTCATATATACACATTTAAAAAGGATGAATGAGAAAACCATTTTGAAACAGTAACACTTAGTAAAGTAATTGTCATTTGAACAACCCATCAATGTCTGTTACAGAACATGGTGGGAAGGAAGGAAGGAAGGAAGGAAGGAAGGAAGGAAGGAAGGAAGGAAGGAAGGAAGGAAGGAAGGAAGGAGAGACTGACTGACTGACTGACTGACTGACTGACTGACTGACTGTCCATGGGGAAAAAGCACAGCCAGACCTACAAAAGAGACAAAAGCAGTCTAGAGAAAAAAAGGATAAACAAAAATGTAATATCCCCATCTAATTGGATAATCCTAAGAAGGCTGCTCCAAAGCCTTCTGCCTTCCAGGTTATTTGATTTAAATATGGATATTTTTATTTTATTTTATTTTATTTTATTTTATTTTATTTTATTTTATTCAATTTCTTCAGCCACCTAATTGTGAGCAAGTCAAGATGACATACAGAACAGATTTAAAAACAAATGGTAAAAACTCAGATAACTTAGAGCGCATCCAAGTGATTTCATCAATCAGATGCCAAGAATATGTCTTACAACTGCCCTTAAGATGATGAGGGAGATGCACATCT
This sequence comes from Liasis olivaceus, assembly GCA_030867105.1. NCBI lineage: Eukaryota > Metazoa > Chordata > Lepidosauria > Squamata > Pythonidae > Liasis > Liasis olivaceus. The sequence goes on along the minus strand of CM061348.1, from coordinate 161,282,927 downwards.
CTTTAGATAACAATGAGGCAAAAACAAGGGCAAAACGTTCTATAGTTGACCAAACAGTTTGATTCACTTGAAGTCCTCAGACTAATCCAAGATATCTCCATCCTACCAGAAGGAATCTGCTTCACATACTTGATATCTCTAATAATACTTTTGATCACAATAATCTATATGGTGTTAACAATCATTTAAGTTAAGGATTAAAAAAACTTTAAAACAGCTTACTAGCAGTATTAAAGTATTTTTTTTGAATTGTTACACTTAAATGATTGTTAAAGATTCACAACTAATCTTGTTTAGGTTTTTGTACATTCAATCCTTATTCTTCTAAGAAAGTTAAGTTTCTTCTATTTGATTTTAATCCATTAATGAGGCACAAACTTTACTGGCTATAGTTTTAAACATAGGAATTGAAATCCATGTTTGAAATTTGGTCTTTTTTCACAGTTGTCCATACTTAGCTAAACGTTGGGTTATAACCTTACAAACATAAAGATGTTGAAAGCAGAAAAGCTGCCCTCCAGTCATTGGTACTTTTGGGCTGGATCCTGGAGGTCACCTTGTATGTGACAGGTGACACATGAACCGTCAAAGAGTCAGGTAAATTATCATAGCAACCAACTGCCAAGGCCCAAGTGCCAGCCCCAGACCTGCCTCCCAAGGGACTGGCAGAGAGAGCAGCCCTGACCTCTCTTCCTTCTCCTGAGAGACTTGGCTGAAGCTGCCATAGCTAAAGATGAAGCAGGCTCCTGAGCAAAGAGGACAAAAAGCCAGGGATCTTGTCTAAAAGACCCTTTTGTGGAGGGAGATAAGGAAACAGGTCGTTAAGGAAACAAAGGGAAAAATGTCACTGGAACCAGACAAAGGAAGTTGGGCCTGAGCACATGGAACCGCTCCCCTGCCCCCCCATCCCATCAACAGCTACCACTCTTGTAAATTTAGAAGGCAAAAGTAGCTGCCAGTCTTGTGAATCCACACAGCAAGGACTTTGGGGGGTAAAGGGGGTCCTGAATTCCGCCCACTTTTTAAGTCATCTTTGGATCCAGACTTGGCGGCTTCCTTCCCTCTAGCTACTGCCTCGCAGCCTGGTTGAGAAGGATGTGGGTAAGCGTCGGTGAGTGTCTGTGCATATGTGAGAAAGAGCAATTGTACATTGTAACCAGTGAAGTTTTGCTGTCACTTTAAATTCACCGAGTCTCCGTGTATTCCAAAGAACCTGTTCTGCCTCGGTGTTTGGTTGGAAGTGATTGTACATGTCCCTAATTATTTCCTGGCTGTTGACCAGGGCTCTGTGTCTTGTCTGCTCTAGCTGCCCTTATCTGGAAAACCCAGGTAGAAAGCAAAGGGGGGCTTACAAGATCCGCACGCCTCAACAGGCTGCGATGGGTGAGAGAGTGACCATAAGCCGAACCTGGAGGGAGCACCTGTAAGACTCCACTCTTACTAGTAGGTCAACTCCAATATTCTTGCTGATTTTTACAACATTTTTACCCTTTGATCAGAGGCAGACCGATGAAGAAACAGAATGGAGTGAACCCATGAAATAACCTAAGCAACATGGCCAAAAGTAGCATTTCACGATTTATTGAACAACTTTAACACGTCAACAGCCAACTTCGGGTGAACGTTGCTACGGTGAAGGCAAAAACCCCACAGGCCGAGCGTAACGCCACATTATGGGTAAAATTCCTTCCCAGCCCCGTCAACCGGCGACTGACTTTTGTCCGTAGCAAGGGGATGGTATGGCACCCTCGTGGTCTTTCTCTGCACTGCTGCAAGATGTTCTCTGCCGTGGGAGGAAGAGCTCGAATTGCTGAAAAAGAGAGATCAGGCAATCGGTTTCTCTGCTCACAAGCCTGGCTTCAACCTTAAATGGTAGGAAGCCCATGAGTGGACATTCCTCCCTTCCTGGGACGGTCCTTTGCTTTTGGCCCCCACCTTAACAAAGTGGTTCAGACCATGGCGAGTGCCCTCCCATCAGAGGAAACTCCTGGCCCTCTTTCCCTGCTTTCCCTCCATTAGCCTCCACCCTACACCTGAGGCACTTGTTGACCAGCTTCCCTCACCAGTCCATCAGGCGGAAAGGCCTTCATATTCAGGGGGGTATCGTTGATGCCTACAGCCTGCCACCAAGCGCCGGAGGGCAGCCACCAGCCCGTCTGGAGCGTGGAAGGAGAAGGCTTTTTCCACCAAACCTTTCGTAACATAGGCGACTCGCCTCACTGCAGGGTCCTGGTCCCCAAGCAACCTATCCATATCTGCAAAGATAAACATTAGACCGGAGCTTCAAAATGCATCCTGCATAACTCCTTCCTCCCTCCCTCCCTCCCTCCCTCCCTCCCTCCCTCCCTCCCTCCCTCCCTTCCTTCCTTCCTTCCTTCCTTCCTTCCTTCCTTCCTTCCTTCCTTCCTTCCACTGCTAACCCAAAGCTGTTCCTCTTTTCCCTTTGTGCAGGCATTGCTTACAAGCAAGGTAGATGGGAACCGTCCCTCCAGTGAGGAGGCTGCCGTTCTGATGAAGCAGGTGACCTGTAGAGGAAAGGAGGGAGAAAAACACACCACTGACCCTTTCAAAGCCGACTTCTCAACTGAATGCAGCCCTAACCCCAGAATTCCCTCCCCCTTTGATCCCGGGGGAGACAAGAAGCTCGGTTACCAATGAACATAGCAGCCGTTCTCCTCACTGAAGCCTGCTTGCTCTTACAGTACGAAAGGCAGGTGAGCACTTCCAGCTCCAGCTGCCCCTCCGACATGGGGAACCGAATCTAGGAGAAGAGGCAGAAAGACAGAGGTGGGAGATCACCAAGTGGTCCATACGCCACCCCTGCCTCTCACCCCTAGAGGGGAATGGAAGCCAGAGAAGGGCTCCTACCAGGCGCTTGGCGATCTGATGGAGCAACTCCTGCAGGCTGTAAGTCCCCCTCGCCAGGAGGGTGCCCCCGAGGTGCCACCGGAGAGCTTCGGCCAGGTGCCGCAGGGTATCCTTTGCTGCCTTCAAAAGAAGAGAAGAGAAAAAAGCTGATTCTGTTCTTCTCCTGTTTTCCTTGAGTCAGTCAGGTAGCCAAGCTGCAGCCCTCTTCTCCCAAGCATGCTGCGCCCTCACCTCCGCCACCTTCTCCTCAACATCTTCCACGTGCATCAGCACTGCAACGAGGGTGTGGATGGTGGTTGTCCCCTCGAGATCTTTCCAGTGCTGCTGAAGAGGCCAGATCTGTTTCAGGGCTGCCCATCGGACAATTGCCGCCTCCTACAAAGGAAAAGGAAAAGAGTCTCCTGTAGCCTCACAGTTAAGCTTTCCATGGACTTTCTCCTCCCCTCCCAAGGAAGGAGAAGCTGAGGACTCACGTGGTGGAAGAGCGAGCGGTACTGGGCAGCCAAGGAGGCATTCAGGGGCGTCCAGACATCCTCCACTGTCTGGAGGCCGAGCTGCTCCGCCAAGCCCAAGAACTCCAAGGTGACGGCAGGGCTGGAACTGCCGAGCCCACTCAGGACTGCCTGGCAGAGCTCCTGGGGGCTCATCATCTGCAGAGAAAATGGGAGATCTGGAAACCTTTCCCCCAGTGAAAGACAGATGACGACCCTGCCTTTTTCTGATCACCGCTGGGGATCTTAACTAGCAATCTCTTCTTAACTGAGCAAACCAAAGTGAAGATGGAACGGTCCTCTGCTTTTGGCCCCCACCTTAACAAAGTGGTTCAGACCATGGCGAGTGCCCTCCCATCAGAGGAAACTCCTGGCCCTCTTCCCCTGCTTTCCCTCCATTAGCCTCCACCCTACACCTGAGGCACTTGTTGACCAGCTTCCCTCACCGGTCCATCAGGCGGAAAGGCCTTCATATTCAGGGGGGTATCGTTGATGCCTACAGCCTGCCACCAAGCGCCGGAGGGCAGCCACCAGCCCATCTGGAGCGTGGAAGGAGAAGGCTTTTTCCACCAAACCTTTCGTAACATAGGCGACTCGCCTGACTGCAGGGTCCTGGTCCCCAAGCAACCTATCCATATCTGCAAAGATAAACATTAGACCGGAGCTTCAAAATGCATCCTGCATAACTCCTTCCTTCCTCCCTTCCTCCCTTCCTCCCTCCCTCCCTCCCTCCCTCCCTCCCTTCCTTCCTTCCTTCCTTCCTTCCTTCCTTCCTTCCTTCCACTGCTAACCCAAAGCTGTTCCTCTTTTCCCTTTGCGCAGGCATTGCTTACAAGCAAGGTAGATGGGAACCGTCCCTCCAGTGAGGAGGCTGCCGTTCTGATGAAGCAGGTGACCTGTAGAGGAAAGGAGGGAGAAAAACACACCACTGACCCTTTCAAAGCCGACTTCTCAACTGAATGCAGCCCTAACCCCAGAATTCCCTCCCCCTTTGATCCCAGGGGAGACAAGAAGCTCGGTTACCAATGAACATAGCAGCCGTTCTCCTCACTGAAGCCTGCTTGCTCTTACAGTACGAAAGGCAGGTGAGCACTTCCAGCTCCAGCTGCCCTTCCGACATGGGGAACCGAATCTAGGAGAAGAGGCAGAAAGACAGAGGTGGGAGATCACCAAGTGGTCCATACGCCACCCCTGCCTCTCACCCCTAGAGGGGAATGGAAGCCAGAGAAGGGCTCCTACCAGGCGCTTGGCGATCTGATGGAGCAACTCCTGCAGGCTGTAAGTCCCCCTCGCCAGGAGGGTGCCCCCGAGGTGCCACCGGAGAGCTTCGGCCAGGTGCCGCAGGGTATCCTTTGCTGCCTTCAAAAGAAGAGAAGAGAAAAAAGCTGATTCTGTTCTTCTCCTGTTTTCCTTGAGTCAGTCAGGTAGCCAAGCTGCAGCCCTCTTTTCCCAAGCATGCTGCGCCCTCACCTCCGCCACCTTCTCCTCAACATCTTCCACGTGCATCAGCACTGCAACGAGGGTGTGGATGGTGGTTGTCCCCTCGAGATCTTTCCAGTGCTGCTGAAGAGGCCAGATCTGTTTCAGGGCTGCCCATCGGACAATTGCCGCCTCCTACAAAGGAAAAGGAAAAGAGTCTCCTGTAGCCTCACAGTTAAGCTTTCCATGGACTTTCTCCTCCCCTCCCAAGGAAGGAGAAGCTGAGGACTCACGTGGTGGAAGAGCGAGCGGTACTGGGCAGCCAAGGAGGCATTCAGGGGCGTCCAGACATCCTCCACTGTCTGGAGGCCGAGCTGCTCCGCCAAGCCCAAGAACTCCAAGGTGACGGCAGGGCTGGAACTGCCGAGCCCACTCAGGACTGCCTGGCAGAGCTCCTGGGGGCTCATCATCTGCAGAGAAAATGGGAGATCTGGAAAACTTTCCCCCACTGAAAGACAGATGACGACCCTGCCCTTTTCTGATCACCGCTGGGGATCTTAACTAGCAATCTCTTCTTAACTGAGCAAACCAAAGTGAAGATGGAATGTGACAGCGGCAAGCCGTCACCATCCCAAGACTGAGTAAAAGGAAGATATGCCACCTCCCCACCTGCTTGGGCAGCATCCAATGAACTGAAGAAGATTGGGGGAAAGATGACACTTTCAGCACCAGGACCTCATGGGACGTGTCTCCTCCTCAGATTGAGAGTTGTGTAAGGAGGAGGAGCGCAACAGTTGCTCGTGGCGGTCCCCACCCTGTCCCAGAAATGTCAGAACTGAGGGCTATTTTCCTTATGATCTGTCTTTCCATCTATTTCACCAACTCATTTCCCTGAGAACTGCATGACACGGAGGGAAAAAAGTCTCGGACTGGATCTTGCCTAGACTAGAGGGGTTAGATCTCCTCCTGGGGTAGAGAAGCTCCACATTTGTCTATGCCCGGTGGGCAAGGGCCACTTACCACCTTGTAGTTCTCGCACAGATGGAGAAGACCCTTCCTGCTCAGCTGGCGAACGGTCAGGCTGGGGTGTTGTAGCCAAGCCATTAGGAGCTTCCAGGTCTTCTCCACGGGGACTTGGCTCTTGTAGTTAGTCAGCAGCTGAAAGAGAGCAGAGAAGTAGAAGGCCCGTCAGTGGCTAGACGAGGAAAGAGAAGGAGTGAGCTTCACTGGGGAGAAGGTGCCCAAAAGTACGCCAGGAAACATGCTTCCCCCTTGCTCTTTGGAGAAGCAGGAACATGCCTCTAGGCTCTCCTTTAGCTGCAGGGAAAGCAAGAGAGATCGCTTTTGCAGCTTAATCCTTCTCAGTGGGACCTAAAGGTGGCCGGGGTCGACTCTGGCTTTCTCCTCCGCATCACCCTTGTCAGCCAACTGCCATTGGCTCCTTGGCTCAGAATCCTACAGAATAAGGTGGGGATTTTCCTACCTCAACAAAGAAGGCCACCGCTGCAGCTGAATGCTCCTTTGCCTCTTCCTTCTCCAAGACAGAAGCCAGATGTCTCTGGAGGCTGCACGTGGCAGACGAGGAGGTCTCGATGAGGGTCCTGCAACACACCAAGGCTCTTTTGAGAAAAACCATCAGATGGACAGGCCAGGCTGGGCTTGAAGAGCAGAAGAAAGGTTCTCTTTGGGGAGAAACGCGGCCCTTTGCCCTCTGACTTACGTCACCAAGATGGCCACGCCATGGAGGCAGCGGCTGGGGTGGCACAACATCTGCCTGCTGGTCTCATCCAGGAACAGGTGTGCCACCTTGGCCAGCAGCACCTGGATGATGTCAACTGTCTCCCTGCAGAGGAAAGAAGGCCAGAGTCACCAAGGCACGATCCCACAGTCTAAGGGCAAAAGAAATGCTTTGTGCTATGCCCACAGGGAAGCTCCCCTCCCCAGCTTCTCTCCCTCCTTTCCCTGGAATGCCGCAAAAACAGCAAATAGGGGAGGTAGCTCTAGGGGAACCTTTCTTCTTCCTTGCAGCCGTCCACCACTCCCTCCACCCCACCCCAGCAGCATTTGGAAACCTCAAGAAGGCCAGAGATTCCATTTTCTTCCGTTTCCTTAAAGCTTAGGGACAGACCTCATGAGAAAAGCCAGGCGCCTAAGCTAGGAGCACTGTGTGCGTGAGAACTTTTTTTCCTGGACTGGGGGGCTATGCAATGCCATGGCCTATCTGAGGGGAGGTCTTGCGGGGCCACAGAGTCACTGCCGTACCAGAAATGCTGCTTGGACGTGCGAAGGGAAAAGGAGGAGGAACTCAGAAGCCCAAGAAGGAGAAGCAGGTTTCTCCTTCCCAGTGCCATTGCTTACTCTAGAGGCCAAAGGTCCCCTTCATGGGCCGATGTATTCTGCTGCCTGGCGCTTTTGACGATGACATCCACCAGGCAGAGCAGAACTTCGGGGAACCAAGCCTCCAGCACCACAGGACGCTCCCCGGACCGGACGATCCGCCCAATGAGCCTTATCGCTCTGGCCTGAGGAGAGAAGGAGAGTCTGCCTCACCAACAGAGCTCCTAAGGCAAGTTGGCTAATGGAGCCAACCCTGCCTCTCGGTAGAATCGCTCTCTCTGCCAACCTCACCACCCAACCTTTCCTTCCCAAGCTCCTTCTCAACTGGATTCAAGAAGTGCCTTCACATTTGCCTGCGGGGAGCCCACAGACACAGCTGACACCATGAGGGAGAGGTGGAAGTCTGCACATACAAGAGGACCACCTCCCTCCGAGCTGTACCCCCTACCGTAGCTGCAGGAAGAGGATGGCTGGACTGTTCCTCTCCTCCTTGATGTGGCCAAGGGATCTCCTTCACCTTGGCCAGGAGCAGGGACAGGACCACATCTCTGCTGCAGTACGGCGAGGCGACCATGGCCCATAGCAGCTCGCCGCAGGTGCTGGAAAGAAAATCAGGAGGAGACCACGTTGGACCCTTCTGTCCATCCCAGGTCCACAGGGAGGAATACGGAAGGGTCGGCCTGATGTTGGAAGGGTCGGCCTGGAACTCAAGGGAGGAAGAACCTACACCCCTGCCTACCTCCACGGGAGCTCTAAGAGGCGGTACGTGGCCAGTTCCAGGTTCTTCTGGGCCACGGCATCTATGGAGGGCAGGACCTGACTCTCTCCGAGGGAGGGGGTAGAGGCCAGGTGGCAGATTTTATTCAGCTCTTCCTGCATGTGCAAGGGAGAAAGAAAGAGGAAATGGAAGGGGATGGTGAGAGGCCAATTCCTCCAGATGAGGGCCGAACTGGAGGTTCCAGGAATAGGTCCGTCTCTGGGGAAGCCTTCAGTTTAACCCTGGGTGTCACACCTTACCCAACATATCTGCAAGGAGGTTGTCTCGGTCCGGTCCCAGGTCCAGTCCCTGGTTTTTGTAGACCGTTTTTCTGGGGACATGCTGTTGAGCAGAGAGATACAGGATGATTAGACCTCGATAAAGGGTCAGTTTGTGGAACGGGAGTTATCTCTAACTAACGTTCTGGAGGAGGACAGAGAAGTAAAGCTCAGATAGAACTGTGCAGGATCCAGCCAAGGGCCCCTCTGTTCCCTGGACAGGTCTCTTTGCCATCAACTGGTCAGGTGACATTTTGTCTCACACCCACAGCACACCAACTTTCCCGGAGGTCCTTCACTCTACTGTCAGAAGAGAGAAGAGAAGCATTTCTATCCACAATAGCCACCACCTTGCAAGGCTACCACCAAACGCTGTTTTAAATAAATGAGTGGAAAAGACCCAATATCTTTCTGCCGTGAGCTCTAGGGGAAGGGTAGCAGTTCTCCAATGATTCTCCAGCCAAAAATAGGGCACCTCTCCGAAATGAGACTCGGGTCCCGGGCCTCGACCTTCATGCGTGCATCCCATAGAAATCTATCCCTCCCCTCTGCACACATTACTCGTAGCCTATGTTATTCAAGACAGTACTACAGCCCTCTTCTTGGGGGCTTCAGAATCCCTCAGCTGAGAGCAGTACCTTGCCCGATCGGGAACGGTCTCCACATCTTCCAGGCTGTGGGTCCTGGAAGTGCGCTGGGCTTGCATCGAGTCCTGCAAATGACATTCCTTCGTATTAAGAGATAAATGCAAAGCTCTCTGCACCCCAATAGGATGGTTAAGGCCTAGGGCACAAGGTTCGGCCCCCTAGGAAGAGCCCCTTCAGACGCTGTAATGTTAAGAGGATATTGCTTCCAAAATAAGGAGCGGCTGTTCTCGAAACAAGCTATGCTCAAAGTCAGGGGCTTGGCAATCTTTTCGCAACGACTCTTCCACCATTTGGAAGACGGATCCCTCTCTCCTTTTGCCTCGGAGGGGGTCAGGAGAAGAGGGATGGTGAGGCACTCAGCCCTTCCTCAATCACCCTTTCGTCACTGGATGTCCCTCCACCAGCCGTGACCTGGCATCTGGCAGCTAGTTAACGAGCCGCCTATCTGGAATCTTGCACTGGGGACAGGGGAGAAGCCAGGCACGGAGGCCAGGGGAGAAGGAGATGAGTCCACTGCCAGTCCCTGCCCTCGGATGCCCTTTCCAGAGGGTGGGCCAGGGGGATGGGATATCTAAAGGAGCCAGGGAAAATGGAGGAGGAAGAAGCAGGACCACTGAGGAAGAGGCTCCTCAATCCAGGAGAGGCGGAAGTGTCAGGAGGAGGTTCAGAGTAGCTGCCCCTTGAATGTTCCAGGGAGAATTACACAAGTGAAGCTGGAGGATTGCTATGAACTGTTGTTTCTTGCCCTCCAAGCCGTAAAGGGCTTTCCAGGAATCCCAGGGGCTCCTGTTGTAGAGTTTGCCAGCCTGGCCGGGCCTCCCAGGGGAGAATTCCTCCCTTCCACCCTGGACCTGAAGCATGAACTCCCACTGGCCACATTGCCAGACCTTCCTTACCCCTGAGGCAGAAGAGACGTCCGCATCGTAAGAGCTGCCCTGCTCCTCAAGTCGTCCCTGTGCCTCCTCGGTCCTGATCGGAGGAAGAAGGTGAGATGTGGAAGAACATCCAGCTAGCTCAGCCTCCCCCTTCCAACACCAGCCAGTCCGCCTGGCGTCTTTTTTCCCCTGCAAGCCCCTTGTGGACAGGAAGCGGTCGGGGGGGGGGGCAGGGGCTCCTGCAGACCCTTGCGGCCTGTCAATGGCGTCCCACCATGCCCAGGGTTTGGGAGAGGCCTTGGTGCCTGGCAGGCGGCACAGGAAGGTCTCCCAGCCTGGTGCTGAGAGAGGCAGGCGCTTCATAGGCAGACTTGAGACCTCGTTCCCTCACCAACCGGGCAAAGGCCCCAAACGACCTCCTTTGGAACCTAAACAAGGATGGTGGCTCTCCCAGGGCCAGCAGTGGCCAAACCTTGGTAGCCTTTGGCCTCTGCCTTTCCTGTGGGAAACTGTCTGATTGTGAGCAACACAAGAGCACAATCACGCGGCATAAAGCACAGAGAGGGGCCAGAGGGGCCGACTTGCTTCTCTCCTCGGCCTCTTGGGCACTTTGACCCTCCTTTCCCCTTCGGGCCACCTCCACCTGGTATCTCCTGCCCACCAATTAGCAGGCCCAAGTCCTGTCCCCTCAGAGGAGAATTTCCCTTCTTTCTGCCAGCCTGGGGGCCGTGGGTGCAAAAGTGACAACGGAGTTGTGGGGGGGAACGTACGAGAGGGGCGGGGCAGCCTCTCCAGTGTCTTTCAACGCCACCTCCCCTCTGGCCTCCATGTGAGGACTGAGGCAAACTCGGGCATCTCCGATGGAGCAGAGATGGGGCTACAGTGCAGACCGGTTGCCTGGCAACGAGTCTGGGCCAGAGGGGCCTCTCTGGAGAAGGAGAGGCCACGCAATGGAGCAGAGCCTTTAAGGACACTGGGTTCGAGCAAAACCTCTTTCAAACCACATTTGGATACGGTAATTTTAAAGAGAGATCTCTGGACACGCAGGCGGGAAAAAAGTCACTCGGTGAGTCACGCTTCATTCCAGATTCATCTGCCTGTGCAGGCCCCAAAGCCTTTGAACCCTTCCTCTTGGGCAGCTGCCACAACATCTTCACTCTCCGAGGTGCCTCCTACCTTGACGGATCGGGACTCTTTTCCCACTTCACGCCCTTCAGATATCTGGCCTTGTCTGAGACCAGTGTGACTTCTGAGGAATCCTAAAAGTAGAAACCAAACAAGGTCAGGGGCATTTGGTAACCGGATTGCAAAGAAGATTGCACCAAGTGCAGATGCAACCATCCTCAGTTAACCCACATGGAGCTTTCAGTGGAAAAAGGAGCTGCGAGGAGACTTTGCTCTTTCTTTGCTGACCCCTTTCCCAAATCCACCCGGGAGCTAAATGGCAGACTTGCAGAGGCCCCCGTCTATCTCAGCTAGCTGAAACCACTGGGCATCTGGCAGCACTGGGCGATGGAAAGCAGCGGAGGAAGGATGAAGGAGAAAGAGAGAGAGCAGGAGCGCACTTCCGACAGGTAGCCTGTCCTTTGCAGGGTGTGTCCGTAACTCTCACTCCAGCCTCCACCACCGCGCCATCCGCCTGCTGCATATCTTCAAACCCACAGAGACGGGGCTTCTGCCATCGCAAGGGTGAACAGCTGGGCATGCCTTACCGAAGCAAAGGAGATCTCCAGTAACGTGAAGAGCCCCAGGCTCGTCAGCTCCGGTTCCTCATCACTGGGGAGAGATTGAAGGGCCCAAAGATCAAGATTAGCCACGGACCCTCTTTCAAGCGTGGCCACACAGATGCTTTAAGAGGCTGTCAGCCAGTCCGCCTGGCGGTCTTTTTTCCCCTGCAAGCCCCTTGTATACAGGAAGCGGTGGGGGCGGGGAGGCCTGGGAGAAGGCCTTGGTACCTGGCAGGCGTCACTGGAAGGTCTTCCACCGTGGTGCCCACAAGGCAGGAACATGGGCACCTTTTCAAGATGTTCTGTGAGGAGGGGGAGCAGAAAAAGAGACCGGAGTCAGGGAGAGGGAATCGGGGTCGCTGACTTTCTCCTCCCCCCCCACCAGTTTCTTGGTGGCCGAGAGGGCCACACTTACTCTGAACATTGTTGGTAGCATCCTAGCAGAGGCTGGATCGCCCTGCAGAAAATGCCAGACGGCGCAAAGACAGCCCACCAGCAGGAGACGCCAAGAGTAGCGTCTGCCAGCCAGCAGGTAAGTCCTGGCAAGTCCAGAAAGACAGTGAGCAGCCTGGGCACACTGTCTTTATAGGTGGGCAGACAATCGTGGTCCCTCAGCAACTGGGGAAATGTTCACAATGGCCATTTTTTGAACTTACCCCTAGATGGCAGCTGTACAGGCAGGCTTGGGACGTTCCCTTGGCAACTGGAGAAGCATCCCCAATGGCCACTTTTTGAACCTACACAAGGATGGTGGCTCTCACAGGGCCAGGAGTGGCCAATTCTTGGTGGCCTTTGGCTGCTGCCTTTGATGTGGGAAGCTGTCTGTTTGTGAGCAACGCAAAAACACACTCACACGTGGCACAAAACACAGAGAGGGGCCAGAGATGCCGACTTGCTTCTCTCCTGGGCCTCTTGGGCAATTTGATCTTCCTTTCCCCTTCAGACCAGCACAGCCTGGTATCTCCTGCCCACCTTTGAGCGGGTCCAAGTCCTGTCTTCTCAGCGGAGAATCTCCTTTATTTTTGCCCAGGGTACAAGAGGGGCAACAGAGTTTGGGTGGGGCGGCCTCTCCGACGTCATTGAAAGCCACCTCCCCTCTCTGCCGGCCAGCCTGGATGTTGGTGGTCGTGTAGGAAGCCCAAGAGGGCCACCAGTCGCTCATCAGAGATGCAGAGCAACGGCAGGAGCGGGGCTGCCATGACAAATGCTCTCGTTTTCTCTTCTCCGTGACTCGAAGCCTGCGGCATCTGGTCCTTTGCCTGCTCTGGCCTGTCTGCCTCTCCTTTCAAAAGAAGCATAACAAGAAATAAAAATAAAAGACCAGGAGGTTTCCCCGTTTGAGATGGGAGGGTTACAGTATACGTTTGAAACAAATATTCCCTGTAAAGGCTGAAAAGCATCCCGCTTAGGAGCTCATTTGGGGAATGAACTCTTGAACTCAGGACCGGCTTCTACATTGCAAGAGAGGCCAGAAGGTACTGCATGTATTGTATGCGGCTCAGTTTTAAACCCAGCCTTAAGTCTTGACTGTAGGCAGTAAGAGTTCATCAGTTGCGTGATGAGACTTTTTGTAAGTTAATGTTAGCTATTAGGCATGCTTGAACTGAATCTATTTTAAAATCTTGCACCTTCCTAACCGTTGTCTTAGTCCAGGATTGGGCCCAAAGAGTACTGAAGAACCATCAATTCATTTTATTCACATTGGTGAAGACCCAGATTTCTCAGTTAATGTCATCATCTGCCAACCTGACTTTTTTGCCGTTTACCTGCACGTGGCAGACCGTGGATCTCAATACTGTAAGGAGACATGTTGGAGGTTTCAAGTACGAATGAAAGCAAGGAAACAATGTTTTTGAGCAAATATAGCACGACTGTCTTACATAGCTCTCCGTGAGAAAAGGCTTCAAATAGCATTCCACTGTTCCTCACTTACACTTTTGGAAAGGATTAAAAACGGTGATCCATTTTCGAAGTTTCTGAGGAAAAGAACATTTTCAGAGACGAGAAAATGGTATTGCCAGTAGACTTTATCAAAGACCTTATCAATATCAAATGAAATAATTACAGGAGGGTACACTTTCGTGTTATTTAAAACGACAAGATTTACTAATAAACTCAAAAAGTCTTGCTCTCTGCGAGGAAGAAATACTGCTTCTTCTGCGTACGTTCAGCTTATTTGTACTTTCTGGAGTCCACAGGAATCCTGGACAACACTTTAGCTCCTTATATTCATTCATGAAATGAGCCAATAATTTCCTTACACTCCCACAGACATTTTCTAGAAAGGCCCGGTTTCATAAAATGTGATTTTAGTGCAGTGTGATACTATCTATAGGTTATCTTTGTAATAATTTTGGAATGACAAATTCTTATAGATGTGTGGCACAGAATTGCAGTGAGTTTCATTCATGTCCTGTAATCAAAATATACGTTCTGGCTTTATTACTGTATAGTTTGCTTTAATGTGAATTGACATGAGAATTTTGTCAGGTCACATGGCCAAAGTTGGTTGGGCTTGGAAGTTAAGTAGAGCCAGTCCTGGCTAGTATTTAAATGGGAGACTACTAGGACATTTGAGGTGGGATTCTAGTCTGTAAACAATGGCATGAAATGAAATAATTGCAGGAGGGTACACTTTAGTGTTATTTAAAACTACAAGATTTACTAATAAATTCAAATAGTCTTGTTCTCCGCGAGGAAGAAATACTGCTTGTTCTGCGTATGTTCAGCTTGGTTGGGCTTGGAAGTCAAGTAGAGCCAGTCCTGGCTAGTATTTAAATGGAAGACTACTAGGACATCTGAGGGTGGTATTCTAGTCTGTAAACAATGGCAAGCAGCTTCCATCCTCTAGGCAAAAAAACTGTAGTGGCAAATATTGCAACAATTTTCTTTCATCTTGACTGAACAACATTTTTGATGCTCAGTAGCCTTTTGTTACTGTTGCGAAATGGCTTAAATATACCAGGAATTTATGACGCGATATCAGTATATAATATAAGTATTAAAGCAATTTATTTTCTCAAACGATAGAATCACTATATTTGGACAACATTCTGTTATCACTTAGAGAAGATATATTAGCATGGCAATCCCAGTCTCCCTTTTTGTAAAATCACCAACTTAAACCCTTCTTAACTATTAGTTAATTCTTATTTTAATCCTAATTCTTATTCTATCCTCTTCCAAATCATTGTATTCCTCGTAAAAATGCACTGTCGGCCTCAATCGTCTTAAATTCAGTAAGAATATGTTTTCTCCTGTTAGAAGTACCTAGAAACATCCCGTATTATTTCACAGGTTTAAAAGACATACAGATTCAAAGATTTATATATGTCCATAGGAAATACTAAAAATACAATATTCATATATACACATTTAAAAAGGATGAATGAGAAAACCATTTTGAAACAGTAACACTTAGTAAAGTAATTGTCATTTGAACAACCCATCAATGTCTGTTACAGAACATGGTGGGAAGGAAGGAAGGAAGGAAGGAAGGAAGGAAGGAAGGAAGGAAGGAAGGAAGGAAGGAAGGAGAGACTGACTGACTGACTGACTGACTGACTGACTGACTGACTGTCCATGGGGAAAAAGCACAGCCAGACCTACAAAAGAGACAAAAGCAGTCTAGAGAAAAAAAGGATAAACAAAAATGTAATATCCCCATCTAATTGGATAATCCTAAGAAGGCTGCTCCAAAGCCTTCTGCCTTCCAGGTTATTTGATTTAAATATGGATATTTTTATTTTATTTTATTTTATTTTATTTTATTTTATTTTATTTTATTCAATTTCTTCAGCCACCTAATTGTGAGCAAGTCAAGATGACATACAGAACAGATTTAAAAACAAATGGTAAAAACTCAGATAACTTAGAGCGCATCCAAGTGATTTCATCAATCAGATGCCAAGAATATGTCTTACAACTGCCCTTAAGATGATGAGGGAGATGCACATCTCTTTAGATAACAATGAGGCAAAAACAAGGGCAAAACGTTCTATAGTTGACCAAACAGTTTGATTCACTTGAAGTCCTCAGACTAATCCAAGATATCTCCATCCTACCAGAAGGAATCTGCTTCACATACTTGATATCTCTAATAATACTTTTGATCACAATAATCTATATGGTGTTAACAATCATTTAAGTTAAGGATTAAAAAAACTTTAAAACAGCTTACTAGCAGTATTAAAGTATTTTTTTTGAATTGTTACACTTAAATGATTGTTAAAGATTCACAACTAATCTTGTTTAGGTTTTTGTACATTCAATCCTTATTCTTCTAAGAAAGTTAAGTTTCTTCTATTTGATTTTAATCCATTAATGAGGCACAAACTTTACTGGCTATAGTTTTAAACATAGGAATTGAAATCCATGTTTGAAATTTGGTCTTTTTTCACAGTTGTCCATACTTAGCTAAACGTTGGGTTATAACCTTACAAACATAAAGATGTTGAAAGCAGAAAAGCTGCCCTCCAGTCATTGGTACTTTTGGGCTGGATCCTGGAGGTCACCTTGTATGTGACAGGTGACACATGAACCGTCAAAGAGTCAGGTAAATTATCATAGCAACCAACTGCCAAGGCCCAAGTGCCAGCCCCAGACCTGCCTCCCAAGGGACTGGCAGAGAGAGCAGCCCTGACCTCTCTTCCTTCTCCTGAGAGACTTGGCTGAAGCTGCCATAGCTAAAGATGAAGCAGGCTCCTGAGCAAAGAGGACAAAAAGCCAGGGATCTTGTCTAAAAGACCCTTTTGTGGAGGGAGATAAGGAAACAGGTCGTTAAGGAAACAAAGGGAAAAATGTCACTGGAACCAGACAAAGGAAGTTGGGCCTGAGCACATGGAACCGCTCCCCTGCCCCCCCATCCCATCAACAGCTACCACTCTTGTAAATTTAGAAGGCAAAAGTAGCTGCCAGTCTTGTGAATCCACACAGCAAGGACTTTGGGGGGTAAAGGGGGTCCTGAATTCCGCCCACTTTTTAAGTCATCTTTGGATCCAGACTTGGCGGCTTCCTTCCCTCTAGCTACTGCCTCGCAGCCTGGTTGAGAAGGATGTGGGTAAGCGTCGGTGAGTGTCTGTGCATATGTGAGAAAGAGCAATTGTACATTGTAACCAGTGAAGTTTTGCTGTCACTTTAAATTCACCGAGTCTCCGTGTATTCCAAAGAACCTGTTCTGCCTCGGTGTTTGGTTGGAAGTGATTGTACATGTCCCTAATTATTTCCTGGCTGTTGACCAGGGCTCTGTGTCTTGTCTGCTCTAGCTGCCCTTATCTGGAAAACCCAGGTAGAAAGCAAAGGGGGGCTTACAAGATCCGCACGCCTCAACAGGCTGCGATGGGTGAGAGAGTGACCATAAGCCGAACCTGGAGGGAGCACCTGTAAGACTCCACTCTTACTAGTAGGTCAACTCCAATATTCTTGCTGATTTTTACAACATTTTTACCCTTTGATCAGAGGCAGACCGATGAAGAAACAGAATGGAGTGAACCCATGAAATAACCTAAGCAACATGGCCAAAAGTAGCATTTCACGATTTATTGAACAACTTTAACACGTCAACAGCCAACTTCGGGTGAACGTTGCTACGGTGAAGGCAAAAACCCCACAGGCCGAGCGTAACGCCACATTATGGGTAAAATTCCTTCCCAGCCCCGTCAACCGGCGACTGACTTTTGTCCGTAGCAAGGGGATGGTATGGCACCCTCGTGGTCTTTCTCTGCACTGCTGCAAGATGTTCTCTGCCGTGGGAGGAAGAGCTCGAATTGCTGAAAAAGAGAGATCAGGCAATCGGTTTCTCTGCTCACAAGCCTGGCTTCAACCTTAAATGGTAGGAAGCCCATGAGTGGACATTCCTCCCTTCCTGGGACGGTCCTTTGCTTTTGGCCCCCACCTTAACAAAGTGGTTCAGACCATGGCGAGTGCCCTCCCATCAGAGGAAACTCCTGGCCCTCTTTCCCTGCTTTCCCTCCATTAGCCTCCACCCTACACCTGAGGCACTTGTTGACCAGCTTCCCTCACCAGTCCATCAGGCGGAAAGGCCTTCATATTCAGGGGGGTATCGTTGATGCCTACAGCCTGCCACCAAGCGCCGGAGGGCAGCCACCAGCCCGTCTGGAGCGTGGAAGGAGAAGGCTTTTTCCACCAAACCTTTCGTAACATAGGCGACTCGCCTCACTGCAGGGTCCTGGTCCCCAAGCAACCTATCCATATCTGCAAAGATAAACATTAGACCGGAGCTTCAAAATGCATCCTGCATAACTCCTTCCTCCCTCCCTCCCTCCCTCCCTCCCTCCCTCCCTCCCTCCCTCCCTCCCTTCCTTCCTTCCTTCCTTCCTTCCTTCCTTCCTTCCTTCCTTCCTTCCTTCCACTGCTAACCCAAAGCTGTTCCTCTTTTCCCTTTGTGCAGGCATTGCTTACAAGCAAGGTAGATGGGAACCGTCCCTCCAGTGAGGAGGCTGCCGTTCTGATGAAGCAGGTGACCTGTAGAGGAAAGGAGGGAGAAAAACACACCACTGACCCTTTCAAAGCCGACTTCTCAACTGAATGCAGCCCTAACCCCAGAATTCCCTCCCCCTTTGATCCCGGGGGAGACAAGAAGCTCGGTTACCAATGAACATAGCAGCCGTTCTCCTCACTGAAGCCTGCTTGCTCTTACAGTACGAAAGGCAGGTGAGCACTTCCAGCTCCAGCTGCCCCTCCGACATGGGGAACCGAATCTAGGAGAAGAGGCAGAAAGACAGAGGTGGGAGATCACCAAGTGGTCCATACGCCACCCCTGCCTCTCACCCCTAGAGGGGAATGGAAGCCAGAGAAGGGCTCCTACCAGGCGCTTGGCGATCTGATGGAGCAACTCCTGCAGGCTGTAAGTCCCCCTCGCCAGGAGGGTGCCCCCGAGGTGCCACCGGAGAGCTTCGGCCAGGTGCCGCAGGGTATCCTTTGCTGCCTTCAAAAGAAGAGAAGAGAAAAAAGCTGATTCTGTTCTTCTCCTGTTTTCCTTGAGTCAGTCAGGTAGCCAAGCTGCAGCCCTCTTTTCCCAAGCATGCTGCGCCCTCACCTCCGCCACCTTCTCCTCAACATCTTCCACGTGCATCAGCACTGCAACGAGGGTGTGGATGGTGGTTGTCCCCTCGAGATCTTTCCAGTGCTGCTGAAGAGGCCAGATCTGTTTCAGGGCTGCCCATCGGACAATTGCCGCCTCCTACAAAGGAAAAGGAAAAGAGTCTCCTGTAGCCTCACAGTTAAGCTTTCCATGGACTTTCTCCTCCCCTCCCAAGGAAGGAGAAGCTGAGGACTCACGTGGTGGAAGAGCGAGCGGTACTGGGCAGCCAAGGAGGCATTCAGGGGCGTCCAGACATCCTCCACTGTCTGGAGGCCGAGCTGCTCCGCCAAGCCCAAGAACTCCAAGGTGACGGCAGGGCTGGAACTGCCGAGCCCACTCAGGACTGCCTGGCAGAGCTCCTGGGGGCTCATCATCTGCAGAGAAAATGGGAGATCTGGAAAACTTTCCCCCACTGAAAGACAGATGACGACCCTGCCCTTTTCTGATCACCGCTGGGGATCTTAACTAGCAATCTCTTCTTAACTGAGCAAACCAAAGTGAAGATGGAATGTGACAGCGGCAAGCCGTCACCATCCCAAGACTGAGTAAAAGGAAGATATGCCACCTCCCCACCTGCTTGGGCAGCATCCAATGAACTGAAGAAGATTGGGGGAAAGATGACACTTTCAGCACCAGGACCTCATGGGACGTGTCTCCTCCTCAGATTGAGAGTTGTGTAAGGAGGAGGAGCGCAACAGTTGCTCGTGGCGGTCCCCACCCTGTCCCAGAAATGTCAGAACTGAGGGCTATTTTCCTTATGATCTGTCTTTCCATCTATTTCACCAACTCATTTCCCTGAGAACTGCATGACACGGAGGGAAAAAAGTCTCGGACTGGATCTTGCCTAGACTAGAGGGGTTAGATCTCCTCCTGGGGTAGAGAAGCTCCACATTTGTCTATGCCCGGTGGGCAAGGGCCACTTACCACCTTGTAGTTCTCGCACAGATGGAGAAGACCCTTCCTGCTCAGCTGGTGAACGGTCAGGCTGGGGTGTTCTAGCCAAGCCATTAGGAGCTTCCAGGTCTTCTCCACGGGGACTTGGCTCTTGTAGTTAGTCAGCAGCTGAAAGAGAGCAGAGAAGTAGAAGGCCCGTCAGTGGCTAGACGAGGAAAGAGAAGGAGTGAGCTTCACTGGGGAGAAGGTGCCCAAAAGTACGCCAGGAAACATGCTTCCCCCTTGCTCTTTGGAGAAGCAGGAACATGCCTCTAGGCTCTCCTTTAGCTGCAGGGAAAGCAAGAGAGATCGCTTTTGCAGCTTAATCCTTCTCAGTGGGACCTAAAGGTGGCCGGGGTCGACTCTGGCTTTCTCCTCCGCATCACCCTTGTCAGCCAACTGCCATTGGCTCCTTGGCTCAGAATCCTACAGAATAAGGTGGGGATTTTCCTACCTCAACAAAGAAGGCCACCGCTGCAGCTGAATGCTCCTTTGCCTCTTCCTTCTCCAAGACAGAAGCCAGATGTCTCTGGAGGCTGCACGTGGCAGACGAGGAGGTCTCGATGAGGGTCCTGCAACACACCAAGGCTCTTTTGAGAAAAACCATCAGATGGACAGGCCAGGCTGGGCTTGAAGAGCAGAAGAAAGGTTCTCTTTGGGGAGAAACGCGGCCCTTTGCCCTCTGACTTACGTCACCAAGATGGCCACGCCATGGAGGCAGCGGCTGGGGTGGCACAACATCTGCCTGCTGGTCTCATCCAGGAACAGGTGTGCCACCTTGGCCAGCAGCACCTGGATGATGTCAACTGTCTCCCTGCAGAGGAAAGAAGGCCAGAGTCACCAAGGCACGATCCCACAGTCTAAGGGCAAAAGAAATGCTTTGTGCTATGCCCACAGGGAAGCTCCCCTCCCCAGCTTCTCTCCCTCCTTTCCCTGGAATGCCGCAAAAACAGCAAATAGGGGAGGTAGCTCTAGGGGAACCTTTCTTCTTCCTTGCAGCCGTCCACCACTCCCTCCACCCCACCCCAGCAGCATTTGGAAACCTCAAGAAGGCCAGAGATTCCATTTTCTTCCGTTTCCTTAAAGCTTAGGGACAGACCTCATGAGAAAAGCCAGGCGCCTAAGCTAGGAGCACTGTGTGCGTGAGAACTTTTTTTCCTGGACTGGGGGGCTATGCAATGCCATGGCCTATCTGAGGGGAGGTCTTGCGGGGCCACAGAGTCACTGCCGTACCAGAAATGCTGCTTGGACGTGCGAAGGGAAAAGGAGGAGGAACTCAGAAGCCCAAGAAGGAGAAGCAGGTTTCTCCTTCCCAGTGCCATTGCTTACTCTAGAGGCCAAAGGTCCCCTTCATGGGCCGATGTATTCTGCTGCCTGGCGCTTTTGACGATGACATCCACCAGGCAGAGCAGAACTTCGGGGAACCAAGCCTCCAGCACCACAGGACGCTCCCCGGACCGGACGATCCGCCCAATGAGCCTTATCGCTCTGGCCTGAGGAGAGAAGGAGAGTCTGCCTCACCAACAGAGCTCCTAAGGCAAGTTGGCTAATGGAGCCAACCCTGCCTCTCGGTAGAATCGCTCTCTCTGCCAACCTCACCACCCAACCTTTCCTTCCCAAGCTCCTTCTCAACTGGATTCAAGAAGTGCCTTCACATTTGCCTGCGGGGAGCCCACAGACACAGCTGACACCATGAGGGAGAGGTGGAAGTCTGCACATACAAGAGGACCACCTCCCTCCGAGCTGTACCCCCTACCGTAGCTGCAGGAAGAGGATGGCTGGACTGTTCCTCTCCTCCTTGATGTGGCCAAGGGATCTCCTTCACCTTGGCCAGGAGCAGGGACAGGACCACATCTCTGCTGCAGTACGGCGAGGCGACCATGGCCCATAGCAGCTCGCCGCAGGTGCTGGAAAGAAAATCAGGAGGAGACCACGTTGGACCCTTCTGTCCATCCCAGGTCCACAGGGAGGAATACGGAAGGGTCGGCCTGATGTTGGAAGGGTCGGCCTGGAACTCAAGGGAGGAAGAACCTACACCCCTGCCTACCTCCACGGGAGCTCTAAGAGGCGGTACGTGGCCAGTTCCAGGTTCTTCTGGGCCACGGCATCTATGGAGGGCAGGACCTGACTCTCTCCGAGGGAGGGGGTAGAGGCCAGGTGGCAGATTTTATTCAGCTCTTCCTGCATGTGCAAGGGAGAAAGAAAGAGGAAATGGAAGGGGATGGTGAGAGGCCAATTCCTCCAGATGAGGGCCGAACTGGAGGTTCCAGGAATAGGTCCGTCTCTGGGGAAGCCTTCAGTTTAACCCTGGGTGTCACACCTTACCCAACATATCTGCAAGGAGGTTGTCTCGGTCCGGTCCCAGGTCCAGTCCCTGGTTTTTGTAGACCGTTTTTCTGGGGACATGCTGTTGAGCAGAGAGATACAGGATGATTAGACCTCGATAAAGGGTCAGTTTGTGGAACGGGAGTTATCTCTAACTAACGTTCTGGAGGAGGACAGAGAAGTAAAGCTCAGATAGAACTGTGCAGGATCCAGCCAAGGGCCCCTCTGTTCCCTGGACAGGTCTCTTTGCCATCAACTGGTCAGGTGACATTTTGTCTCACACCCACAGCACACCAACTTTCCCGGAGGTCCTTCACTCTACTGTCAGAAGAGAGAAGAGAAGCATTTCTATCCACAATAGCCACCACCTTGCAAGGCTACCACCAAACGCTGTTTTAAATAAATGAGTGGAAAAGACCCAATATCTTTCTGCCGTGAGCTCTAGGGGAAGGGTAGCAGTTCTCCAATGATTCTCCAGCCAAAAATAGGGCACCTCTCCGAAATGAGACTCGGGTCCCGGGCCTCGACCTTCATGCGTGCATCCCATAGAAATCTATCCCTCCCCTCTGCACACATTACTCGTAGCCTATGTTATTCAAGACAGTACTACAGCCCTCTTCTTGGGGGCTTCAGAATCCCTCAGCTGAGAGCAGTACCTTGCCCGATCGGGAACGGTCTCCACATCTTCCAGGCTGTGGGTCCTGGAAGTGCGCTGGGCTTGCATCGAGTCCTGCAAATGACATTCCTTCGTATTAAGAGATAAATGCAAAGCTCTCTGCACCCCAATAGGATGGTTAAGGCCTAGGGCACAAGGTTCAGCCCCCTAGGAAGAGCCCCTTCAGACGCTGTAATGTTAAGAGGATATTGCTTCCAAAATAAGGAGCGGCTGTTCTCGAAACAAGCTATGCTCAAAGTCAGGGGCTTGGCAATCTTTTCGCAACGACTCTTCCACCATTTGGAAGACGGATCCCTCTCTCCTTTTGCCTCGGAGGGGGTCAGGAGAAGAGGGATGGTGAGGCACTCAGCCCTTCCTCAATCACCCTTTCGTCACTGGATGTCCCTCCACCAGCCGTGACCTGGCATCTGGCAGCTAGTTAACAAGCCGCCTATCTGGAATCTTGCACTGGGGACAGGGGAGAAGCCAGGCACGGAGGCCAGGGGAGAAGGAGATGAGTCCACTGCCAGTCCCTGCCCTCGGATGCCCTTTCCAGAGGGTGGGCCAGGGGGATGGGATATCTAAAGGAGCCAGGGAAAATGGAGGAGGAAGAAGCAGGACCACTGAGGAAGAGGCTCCTCAATCCAGGAGAGGCGGAAGTGTCAGGAGGAGGTTCAGAGTAGCTGCCCCTTGAATGTTCCAGGGAGAATTACACAAGTGAAGCTGGAGGATTGCTATGAACTGTTGTTTCTTGCCCTCCAAGCCGTAAAGGGCTTTCCAGGAATCCCAGGGGCTCCTGTTGTAGAGTTTGCCAGCCTGGCCGGGCCTCCCAGGGGAGAATTCCTCCCTTCCACCCTGGACCTGAAGCATGAACTCCCACTGGCCACATTGCCAGACCTTCCTTACCCCTGAGGCAGAAGAGACGTCCGCATCGTAAGAGCTGCCCTGCTCCTCAAGTCGTCCCTGTGCCTCCTCGGTCCTGATCGGAGGAAGAAGGTGAGATGTGGAAGAACATCCAGCTAGCTCAGCCTCCCCCTTCCAACACCAGCCAGTCCGCCTGGCGTCTTTTTTCCCCTGCAAGCCCCTTGTGGACAGGAAGCGGTCGGGGGGGGGGGCAGGGGCTCCTGCAGACCCTTGCGGCCTGTCAATGGCGTCCCACCATGCCCAGGGTTTGGGAGAGGCCTTGGTGCCTGGCAGGCGGCACAGGAAGGTCTCCCAGCCTGGTGCTGAGAGAGGCAGGCGCTTCATAGGCAGACTTGAGACCTCGTTCCCTCACCAACCGGGCAAAGGCCCCAAACGACCTCCTTTGGAACCTAAACAAGGATGGTGGCTCTCCCAGGGCCAGCAGTGGCCAAACCTTGGTAGCCTTTGGCCTCTGCCTTTCCTGTGGGAAACTGTCTGATTGTGAGCAACACAAGAGCACAATCACGCGGCATAAAGCACAGAGAGGGGCCAGAGGGGCCGACTTGCTTCTCTCCTCGGCCTCTTGGGCACTTTGACCCTCCTTTCCCCTTCGGGCCACCTCCACCTGGTATCTCCTGCCCACCAATTAGCAGGCCCAAGTCCTGTCCCCTCAGAGGAGAATTTCCCTTCTTTCTGCCAGCCTGGGGGCCGTGGGTGCAAAAGTGACAACGGAGTTGTGGGGGGGAACGTACGAGAGGGGCGGGGCAGCCTCTCCAGTGTCTTTCAACGCCACCTCCCCTCTGGCCTCCATGTGAGGACTGAGGCAAACTCGGGCATCTCCGATGGAGCAGAGATGGGGCTACAGTGCAGACCGGTTGCCTGGCAACGAGTCTGGGCCAGAGGGGCCTCTCTGGAGAAGGAGAGGCCACGCAATGGAGCAGAGCCTTTAAGGACACTGGGTTCGAGCAAAACCTCTTTCAAACCACATTTGGATACGGTAATTTTAAAGAGAGATCTCTGGACACGCAGGCGGGAAAAAAGTCACTCGGTGAGTCACGCTTCATTCCAGATTCATCTGCCTGTGCAGGCCCCAAAGCCTTTGAACCCTTCCTCTTGGGCAGCTGCCACAACATCTTCACTCTCCGAGGTGCCTCCTACCTTGACGGATCGGGACTCTTTTCCCACTTCACGCCCTTCAGATATCTGGCCTTGTCTGAGACCAGTGTGACTTCTGAGGAATCCTAAAAGTAGAAACCAAACAAGGTCAGGGGCATTTGGTAACCGGATTGCAAAGAAGATTGCACCAAGTGCAGATGCAACCATCCTCAGTTAACCCACATGGAGCTTTCAGTGGAAAAAGGAGCTGCGAGGAGACTTTGCTCTTTCTTTGCTGACCCCTTTCCCAAATCCACCCGGGAGCTAAATGGCAGACTTGCAGAGGCCCCCGTCTATCTCAGCTAGCTGAAACCACTGGGCATCTGGCAGCACTGGGCGATGGAAAGCAGCGGAGGAAGGATGAAGGAGAAAGAGAGAGAGCAGGAGCGCACTTCCGACAGGTAGCCTGTCCTTTGCAGGGTGTGTCCGTAACTCTCACTCCAGCCTCCACCACCGCGCCATCCGCCTGCTGCATATCTTCAAACCCACAGAGACGGGGCTTCTGCCATCGCAAGGGTGAACAGCTGGGCATGCCTTACCGAAGCAAAGGAGATCTCCAGTAACGTGAAGAGCCCCAGGCTCGTCAGCTCCGGTTCCTCATCACTGGGGAGAGATTGAAGGGCCCAAAGATCAAGATTAGCCACGGACCCTCTTTCAAGCGTGGCCACACAGATGCTTTAAGAGGCTGTCAGCCAGTCCGCCTGGCGGTCTTTTTTCCCCTGCAAGCCCCTTGTATACAGGAAGCGGTGGGGGCGGGGAGGCCTGGGAGAAGGCCTTGGTACCTGGCAGGCGTCACTGGAAGGTCTTCCACCGTGGTGCCCACAAGGCAGGAACATGGGCACCTTTTCAAGATGTTCTGTGAGGAGGGGGAGCAGAAAAAGAGACCGGAGTCAGGGAGAGGGAATCGGGGTCGCTGACTTTCTCCTCCCCCCCCACCAGTTTCTTGGTGGCCGAGAGGGCCACACTTACTCTGAACATTGTTGGTAGCATCCTAGCAGAGGCTGGATCGCCCTGCAGAAAATGCCAGACGGCGCAAAGACAGCCCACCAGCAGGAGACGCCAAGAGTAGCGTCTGCCAGCCAGCAGGTAAGTCCTGGCAAGTCCAGAAAGACAGTGAGCAGCCTGGGCACACTGTCTTTATAGGTGGGCAGACAATCGTGGTCCCTCAGCAACTGGGGAAATGTTCACAATGGCCATTTTTTGAACTTACCCCTAGATGGCAGCTGTACAGGCAGGCTTGGGACGTTCCCTTGGCAACTGGAGAAGCATCCCCAATGGCCACTTTTTGAACCTACACAAGGATGGTGGCTCTCACAGGGCCAGGAGTGGCCAATTCTTGGTGGCCTTTGGCTGCTGCCTTTGATGTGGGAAGCTGTCTGTTTGTGAGCAACGCAAAAACACACTCACACGTGGCACAAAACACAGAGAGGGGCCAGAGATGCCGACTTGCTTCTCTCCTGGGCCTCTTGGGCAATTTGATCTTCCTTTCCCCTTCAGACCAGCACAGCCTGGTATCTCCTGCCCACCTTTGAGCGGGTCCAAGTCCTGTCTTCTCAGCGGAGAATCTCCTTTATTTTTGCCCAGGGTACAAGAGGGGCAACAGAGTTTGGGTGGGGCGGCCTCTCCGACGTCATTGAAAGCCACCTCCCCTCTCTGCCGGCCAGCCTGGATGTTGGTGGTCGTGTAGGAAGCCCAAGAGGGCCACCAGTCGCTCATCAGAGATGCAGAGCAACGGCAGGAGCGGGGCTGCCATGACAAATGCTCTCGTTTTCTCTTCTCCGTGACTCGAAGCCTGCGGCATCTGGTCCTTTGCCTGCTCTGGCCTGTCTGCCTCTCCTTTCAAAAGAAGCATAACAAGAAATAAAAATAAAAGACCAGGAGGTTTCCCCGTTTGAGATGGGAGGGTTACAGTATACGTTTGAAACAAATATTCCCTGTAAAGGCTGAAAAGCATCCCGCTTAGGAGCTCATTTGGGGAATGAACTCTTGAACTCAGGACCGGCTTCTACATTGCAAGAGAGGCCAGAAGGTACTGCATGTATTGTATGCGGCTCAGTTTTAAACCCAGCCTTAAGTCTTGACTGTAGGCAGTAAGAGTTCATCAGTTGCGTGATGAGAGTTTTTGTAAGTTAATGTTAGCTATGGTAAAAATGGTAAAAACTCAGATAACTTAGAGCGTATCCAAGTGATTTCATCAATCAGATGCCAAGAATATGTCTCACAACTGCCCTTAAGATGATGAGGGAGATGCACATCTCTTTAGATAACAATGAGGCAAAAACAAGGCAAAAAGTGCTATAGTTGACCAAACAGTCTGATTCACTTGAAGTCCTCAGATTGATCCCAGATACGATAGGACAGCATTTTATTGTTACTGGAGAGGTAGAACATGGTTTTTGTGTAAGTGCTTGTTTGTTTTGTCATCCAATGTATAGAGCCACCCATTGACCATTCCAGGCAGCTTACAATAAAAACCACTAATGAAGAAAACCCAATAAGATGGCCAACCCAAAATAAAAATAACCTGAACCAGAAAGACAAGATTCAACCGTACAACACCTCATCCCAGGGCCTGGGGGAAGAGACATTTCCCCAAGACTCACTTAAAGAATGACAGGTTGGGCGACACAGATTTCCGGGGCGGGGGGGGGGGGTACCAGTCCAGAGGGCAGATGCCACAACAGAGAAGCCATGCTTCCTAGGACCTGTCAGATTACATTGTTTCAAGGATGGGATCCGAAGCATTTCAACTCTGCCAGATCTTACAGGGTGGGCAGACAGAACGGGAGAAAGAGAGTCCCTCAAGTAACCAGGCCCTAAGGCAAGAAGGGCTTAGTGGCTGACCACCAGCACTTTGAATTAGATCCAGAAGCTCATCATTAGGTAGTGTACCTCAGGCAGTATCCTGATACCAGGAGATTAGATGGGGCAGGGGAGCAGTGACATTTGCAAAGGGAGAGGGTGAAGGGGGACTAGGATGACCAAAGCAGTGTTGTGCTGTTGTAATTTAAGTCCCATATTTTTTGTACTTGCATTGTGACCCAGCCCCACACCCCAAAGGGACAGAGCTTGTGGTATGATACTGCTTTCATCATTTTGATTATAGCAATCAGAGTCTGTGGACACCAGTGAGGGGAGGGGAGAGTGGGCAAATAAGGCACAATGGCATACTGGGGTCAGATGTCTGGATGCAAGTATACAATAATAGCAATATTTCCTGACAAATGCATTGTGCAATTATTCCATTCTATTCCACCCTCTCCCTGTGCAAATGCCACTTCCCTCCCCATGGATTTTGGGGTAAAGGCAAGCAAAGATGCAGTGGGAAAACTAGGGAATTCCAACTGGAAGATAGCAACAGAAGAACACCATGTAAATATTTGTATTACACAAGGTGATTGCAGAAAAAAGATTAAGATAGTGAAAAGGACACCATCAATTTGGATACTGAAGATTTCATTAAAAAACAGCCACAGATGTTTTTCTCTCAAATTCAGCACATAGCAAAATTCGACATTTTAGAGGGGACATTAGGCAGAAATATTGAGAAGCTTTACATTATATCTATTAGCTGTTATTCACAAATGTATCCATGTGGGATTTGTTTTCGGAACAAATTTTCTGGTTCACTGAAAGTATCTCCTTTTTTCAGCAATGTGAGTTATTCCATATTGATCATAAAATTTTGAATGGCTTCTCTCATTTATTGGAGCATCCATAAACATAGCTAGTATGGCTGTTTCTTTCTAAGATGGCTCTAAGCCTTGGAATATAATCATATTAAATAAGCCATACTTAAAAGTCCCCTTTCTCCTGCCTCTCCTTTCAAAAGAAACGTAACAAGAAATAAAAATAAAAGACCAGGAGGTTTCCCCGTTTGAGATGGGAGCTTTACAGTATACGTTTGAAACGAATATTCCCTGTAAAGGCTGAAAAGCATCCTGCTTAGGAGCTCATTTGGGGAATGAACTCTTGATCTCAGGTCCTTTTTGTAAAATCACCAACTTAAACCCTTCTTAAGTATTAGTTAACTCTTATTCTAACCCTATTTCTTATTCTGTCCTCTTCCAAATCATTGTATTCCTTGTAAAAATGCAGTGTCAGCCTCAGTCCTTGGTGGCCTTCGATACCATCAGTAAGAATATATTTTCTCATGTTGGAAGTACCTAGAAACCTCACATATTATATCATAACTTAAAAGACATACACATTCAAATACTTATATATGTGCACAGAAAATATTAAAAATACAATATTCACAAAATACACATTTAAAAGGGATGAACGAGAAAACCAGTTTGAAACAGTAAAAATTACTGTTCAGACAACATGGTTTGTGGAAAGGAAGGGAGAAAGGAAGGAAGGAAGGAAGGAAGGAAGGAAGGAAGGAAGGAAGGAAGGAAGGAAGGAAGGAAGGAAGGAAGGAAGGAAGGAAGGAAGACT
Organism: Liasis olivaceus; assembly: GCA_030867105.1. NCBI lineage: Eukaryota > Metazoa > Chordata > Lepidosauria > Squamata > Pythonidae > Liasis > Liasis olivaceus. The sequence continues at coordinate 161,254,012 of CM061348.1, read as the reverse complement.
GTCCATGGGGAATGGACAGGCCAGGATATGGGATTCAGGTCAGGATTCAGGCCAGGATATGGGACTGAGACAGCACTGATCGTGCTCTTGGATGACCTCAGGTGGGAGTGGGATGGGGGCAGTGTTTCCCTTCTTGCTCTTCTTGACCTCTCGGTGGCCTTCGATACCATCAATCATAGTATCCTTCTGGACCAGCTTTGGGAGTTGGGGGTGGACACCACTGTTGTGCTGGTTCTCCTCCTTTCTCCGAGGTCAGTTCCAGTACGTGTTGGTAGGAGGGGAGAAGTCCAGTCCACAGCTCCTACTGTGTGGGGTGTCACAGGGCTTGGTTCTCTCACCCCTTATTTAATATCTACATGAGGCCGCTGGTTGAGGTGACCCGACAATTCGGGGTGAGGTATCATCAGTATGCTGATGATACCCAGCTTTATATCTCCACCCCAGGCTGTCTGAGTGATGCTGTGGATGTCCTATCTCAGTGCCTGGAGGCTGTAGGGGCCTGGATGGAGCGTAATGTGTTCCGGCTCAACCCAAGCAAGACTGAGTGTCTTTGGGTGTTTGAGCCTCCCAGTACCAAGGTTTTTCATCTTTGGTCCTGGAAGGGGTGGCACTGCCCCAGATAGACCCGGTGTGCAATCTGGAAGTCCTGTTGGACTCATGACTCCTGCTGGAAGAGCAGATTGCAGCTGTGGCTAAGAGGGCCTTAGCACACCTTCGGGTTGTGCACCAGTTGTGCCCATTCCTGGACCGGGAGGCTCTACTCACTGTCACTCAAACCCTTGTGACCTCCAGTTGGACTATTGCAACATGCTGTAGATGGGGCTGCCCTTGAAGAGCATTCAGAAGCTTCAGCTGGTATAGAATGCAACTGCCTGGGTTGCAAATAGTGTTGGCTCCTCAGCACATGTAACACCATTGCTTCGGGAGCTGCACTGGTTATTGGTGTGTTTCTGGGTGCAATTCAAGGTGCTGGTTGTCACTTTTAAAGCCCTTCATGGCTTGGGACTGGGTTACCTTAGCGACTGCCTTTTCCCAGTTGTTTCTACCCATCCAATCCAGTCCAGCAGGATGGGCATGCTCCGGGTCTCATCGGCCAAGGAATGTCAACTGGCAGGGACCAGGAGCCGTGCCTTTTCTGCTGTGGTGCCTGCCCTCTGGAACATCCTCCCTCCTGAGATTAGGATGGCTCTGACCCTTTCGGCTTTTTGGAAGGCCTTGAAGACCTGGCTTTATGCCCAGGCCTGGGGGGCCTGAGTGTACAAAGGGCCCCATTTTATGGTTGTGCTGACACCAACGTTTTTTAAAGATCTCTTGGCTGTATTTATATTTATATTTAATTTTTTGTACTGTTTTAAATGTTGACTGTTTTTATTGTTGTTAGCCACCCAGAGTCACTGGTCTGAGATGGGTGGCTATATCAATTAAATAAATATTCCTGTTTCACCTTTTCACCTCAAAAAATATATTTTTATGGAAGTAAATCAGGCCAATTTAAATAGAACATATATTTGTGCATTATATTTGGACGTGTCCTAGAGTTCCCAAATGTCATGCAAATTCATGTGGCCAGAGGTTCAGTTAGTACACACACACACACACACACACACACACACACCTTCTCTCTGTACTTAGCTACAAAGTTAGCACATCAGAAAGAAGACTATCCCTTATCGGTATTTGCTTTTCATTTACTAGTGTATTTTGTATTTGGTGTTCACTCATTTAAGCCCTTTCTACTAAGCTGGAAGGGTTCATTCAAACAACTGCATAAGATTGTTCATAGCATGTACTAAATGTAAGTGCATCATTGAATGTGACACATGGGATTGTATGGATTATTAAGATGAGTTTTTTCCAAGGCCATATCAGACACAAAATGTATTTTCCCACAGTTAATCAACAGAGGTTTTATATTTTAGAATAATATCTTCACAAAATATTTCAGTATCTACTATCTGCATTATCCAACTAGGTAACTCAGAGGAAGTCTACAGTACCTGTGAAAATAATGCAATCAGTCATAAGCTCTGCCTTACCTGAGCAGCAAAAATTTTGGAATGCGTATCTCAATTACTAAACAATTTTTTTGTTTCATAACATCTCAGATTTGATAGATCTTTTACTTTAAAGATGTTAATATGTAACGTTACTCACAGTCTCACTGACCATATGAAATCTTATTTGCACTTGCTGAGTTGTGAAAAATAATTTTCCAGGTATATTCTTGGCTAATTCTCCTGAAAATCCTTTCACCGGTGATATGCAGATAGTAGACAGAAATGATATACAGTATTTTGGCACAGCAGAGGAAACCATTAGACAGGCACAGCTTCTAGGAACTGCTAAACAAGATGGATTGTGTTCAAGAAAAGGTCAGGGTCTGGCTTAGAAGATAATATTCCAAGCAGAGTCATCCATGACCACTCAGGAGAATGGAGCTTACCGCATGAGGGGGTGAGAGAAAACACACCCTCTTTTGGTGAGAATCTGCAGGATGTGATGGCTATTTGAGAGAAACACCAAGAGTTCTGGGATTACAGTTTTAAGCATCTAGAAGATTTGCATATCACTGCTATTTTTCTTGAATACTGTATATTCTCAAATAGCTATTGAGTGGCATCTTGTTTCCCCTTTATATCTCTCCTGGGGCTTTTGCCTAGTTTAGAATCCAGACCTGTATTATGTAGGTTAACTTCCAAAACCAATAATATCTGCAATCTATTCTCAGTGTAGTTTACACCACAGGTGATCTATGGTGATGATCCCTGATGTGCCATTTTTCAATCTCAACCCAACCACATCAACCAGACTAATATGTATTAACTTAAAAGATAAGACTTGTAATTCACTGTAATACATACACCTTGAGTTTATTTATTGGACAGATTTTATAAGGGCTATGATCTTCTGCTTAACTTAATCCCTCTACTTCCCTCAGGATAAGCAAAGCTCACAGGCACATGACAGTGGATTTAAAAATCGATATAACTGGCTTTACTAGGTTACAGGACTACAAATGCAAGGCTTTTCAGGGTAATTTTTATTTTATCAGAGCAGATTTGAATAGCTTTGTGGCTTGACACCAGGAAGATAACCTACATTTTGTCAATTCAATACAGGTCTCACAAATGGAGAGACTCCATCTCCCTGCTGTTTTTGATCTCCATCATTGCCTGAGAAATTATTAGGAACTACATCTATTTTTTTCAACTCCAACCACATTTTCAGTCCAAGTATTTTAGCACCTGAACTCAAGTGAGGATAATAAATGTCAAAAAATATTTATAGCTAGGTATATTGAGAGTTTCCAGTTCCCTCTACTGCAATAACGTGCATCCATCTGCTAACAGTATTAGAGCTGTCTTTTAAAAATACTAATATGATCCAAAATTAGAAGACTGTGGTATACCGAGATAAACGTTGCATCTGTTTAATGTAAAACCAATAATTAAATTAGTTGTAAATCATCTAGCAACCGCCCTTTTATCTTTTTGGCCTTCAGCTTGTAAGGGAATTCAACCTGATCACACATCAATGTTGAAAACTGCTTAACTATTCCCTCTGGCACAGTTCTAGAATTCAACTAGTGTAGTGTATCAGTAGATGTTTTAAAGAACGATTGTACAGGGGTTTACTCCCAGACTTCAGATAGATTGGCTGGGTGCTTTTGGCTGCAGCGGAAGACCAACTGCATTAGTGTACCATTCTGGTGCAACTAGGACTAGACCTCTGCAACCAAGATCCAAACCCCAAATTATCCCACCCAGGCAATTAAGTTAGCCAGTTAGATATGTACATAGTTTCCAATGTTCATTTTATAATTTTTATTTCATAAATAATTTCATTCATACAGATACTTCCTTGTCCTTTTCCTTCAGAATTATGTGAATCAAGCAGGAGGTTGACAGAATAAAATATTCTGTTCTTAAAGTCAAGATGGTGCTATAAGGTAACAGACGTGAAAACATGAAACTAATGAATATCTAATTATTGATAGTGTTTTCACTTCTGTTCATCACACACCCACTTAGAGCAATCCAGTTTCTTCTTCTCCACTCTGACAATACCACCCTAATAACATTTTGCACAAAAATACATGTCAAGATATGGGGGAATAAAAGGGGAAAAAATACAATAGCAATTAAATTGCCCTCAATCTTAACATTCACTATGGCTGTTCCTCTCTTTCATGATAAAGGAAAATAGATCAGGGACATTCCAGTTATTTGGGGAGGAACTGACTACAGTAAGGTCTTGGGCTTACTAGGAGCATAGGCCGCCACTTCTTTCCACAGCTGCCAGCTGCCTCTGTATCTTCACCCTAAGGCTCCTGCTGCTTAGATCTCACACACAGAAAACTCGGAGGGGGCAATCTCCAGTGATCCAGGCAAGCAACACTGCTGCCCCTCAACAGGAATCACGAAAGAGGTAGAAACCAAAACAGGTGAGAGCTTCATGCTTTCAGGTTCCTCCAATTTTGCTGAGGGTTTACTGTGAGAAGCTGTGGCTTGGTGTTCATACTGACTTATTTAGGACAATTCCTTCATTGTGGCTGACAACTTTTTAATTGTACGGTTCTTTCTTCCCAGCCACAACGAAAGATGTATGTATTTATTTATGTGATTTATGTACCGATTCCAGAAGGCTTAAAGTCAAAGAATGGCTAGTGTTCAAACAACATAAACAAGAACATCTAGTTTCAAACTGGCCCAAACAACTGTGCAGATAAATTTAAGTTAGAGTAAGCAGCTGACACCTAGATTATAAACTCTTTGAGGTCAGGTGCTGGTGTCACATTATTAGTAATTGTTTGTAGTGTATATGTGTGTATATATGTGTGTATATACATATGTATGTGTGTATGTATGTATGTGTGTGTGTCTGACTGTCTGTCTACTCGGCTAGGTTAGATCTACAATACCAAATAGTTAAAGTGCAAAGTATTTTGCATGTTTTTTCATAAACATTCACACATACATCTTTCTTTGTGGCTTTAAAACCCCCTTGGACTGAAAAAAGCGTGGGCAATCCTATGAACAATTGGAAGCCTCCACTTCCACAAGGAAAAACGGGCTGGGGAGTGGATTTTTCATGGCAGCAAATTCATTCTCCTACATAAACTAACTGTGGCATGAACTATAGTGAGCTCTCAGATTTCCAATCTCCTCAAGAATTGGTATCAGAGTTTACATTACATTAAATAAGTGTCTAGCTACATGTTACATGGGTAAGTCATAATTGGATGGTCGCTTTTCTTACGGACGCAAATGCTGCCAGCAATGGATGAAATGTGCTGTTTTCTGCCTATGCCGTTTCTTCATTGACAGTGGTCTTACCCAACCAATTACCCACAGAAGGGAAGCGGGGGGGAGGAAGAACACTAACTTCTTGTACGTATCTTTTAGCAGTATGGCAGCTATAGCTCCTCCAAAGTGGGCTCCCTCAGGCAAGCAAGTCCCAATTTGCCTGTGACATGAGTAATTCTCATTTGCTGACAGGTCACAGATGCAGAGGAAATGCAGAGAGAAGCCAGAGAGAACAAGGCCAACACGCCAGGGAAGTTCTCTCCCACTTTATCCTCTGCCCTCCTCCATGCCTGTGCCTTGTCCTTTGGGCAGTTCAAAAGCTGGCTGAACCCCCCGTCAGAGGCACCCACTTACAGTGACTCAAGTCACGTGTCAAGGAGAGTCATTGGTGGGTGGTTTTCCTGCTAGCTGTTGTGTAATGGAGTAAGAGTGGGGTGCTACTACATCTTTCCTCCAGCATGAGGAAAGATGCTCACTAAAGTCTTTCTTTCTTATGAGAAACATATAGAATATTTTAGATTTAGGTGTAGAGAAAGGCCTGTAGAAGAGATTTCTGCTGCAGTAAGTCTGTCCCTCTGTAAGTCCAAACCAAGGGCTCTTTTATTAAGGCTTTTTCAGGGCCGAACATAATTAGAGTTGAGGTTGAAAGGCCACAATAGGCTATATCTTTTTTCCATAAGAGTCATTGGGAATTGGGCAGTCTACAAATTGAATAAAAAAAGAAAACTCTATCAGCAAAGAGGGACCGGACTAGGGCTCCATCCCAAAAGACTGCTTTTATCCAATATTAAATGGCAGACTGTCACGTGAGCTTCAACAGAAGTGAAACCAAGCTCCAAATGAAAAAGTGTGCTAGGCATGTAATGGAAGATAAAGCAAAGTTCTTAACAATTTTGATTGAATCACTCCCTGGTCACTCAGATCTCTAGAGAGACAGAGAATCATCAACAACTTTGCTCTAAATAGTTTGGCAGGAGTTGGAACAAAATCATGGCTGTTACATCTCGCAAAACACATTTAATTATTAGCTTTATATTCCATGTCAGTGTGTTGATAATATGGACATGTTGCTTCAGTCAGGACATTTTCCAATCAGGGTGATACTGCAAGCATGGCTCATACTTTATTCTTCATACAACACAGAGAAGAAAAAAGATGTAACATCATATCACAGAGGTTTTCCCAGAGAGCACAGGAAAAAAAAACTTTAAAAACACAGAATAACCTTAAACACTGCCACCTACTGACAAACTAAACATTACAGAGCACAGTATATTTGTGAGAAGTTATTTGTTGCTTATATGACAGTGTACACACACTAATCTGACATTCCACCATTTTATTTGGGATCCCAGGGTTGGTTATGCAGTCCTCTCTCCTAGTTTTCACCATCACAACAACCCTGTGAGGTAGGCTGGATGAGAGAGAATGACTGGCCCAAAGAAACCCATGGTTGATGGGCTAGAAGCTGGGTTTCCCTGCACCTAATCCAGCCCCTTAAATACTACTGTATTCCACACTGGTGAATGTATATAGCAGTTACAGCATTTGAGGCCTTCTGGGCAAGAATTGAGAGATCATGAGATTGATATCTCCATGTGGTGGAAATTTCTAGGGTTACCAGTTATCTGAAAAGGCAAAGGAGGACACAGACAATTGGAAACAAGGACAAGTAGGGTGGGGGAGGAGGACATACCGTTTAACTTTCTTGGCATCCACGACAAAAATTACAGTGAAAAAACTGCAGAAAAATGTACTTAGGCCTACGTGTATATGAAATCACTTTTTCCAGCATCAGAAAGACTGGTTTTTCAATCGCAATACTGTATTTTTCCAACAAATCTTTATTTTCAAGAACGTACACTAGCAACAATATCGAATCGACGACTGTACACGCTTCCCGTACAAGAAACATATGATGAGTCATGCAACCTACAGACTCCAGTGATCCTAGATTTGAAGGGGCTGGATCAAAGCTGATTGCTGAAATTAGGAAATGAATAACGTAAATCTAGGCGGCCAAGTCTGCAGACAATTTACAAGGTCACAGTACACAAAAGTTTGAATGACTACTTTTGTGAAATGATCTCTCCCCCCCCCGACACACACACAAGGCACTCAAAAAGCCAGACAATATTTGATTTTAAGGCTATGCCTGCTGGATGGAGGACATGAGGACAAAGAGGAGGACATGTCCTCCTTTTGTCAGACATCTGGTAACCCTAGGTGGAAATGGAAGTAAATGCCCAAGTATTTAAATACTTTGATCTGTTCTAGATGCATGGGCACTCTTTTTTTATTTAGGATGGCACATTGTACAATGTTTAGTAAATAAAACCATTTCGGCTCCGAAGTAGTTGATTTTGAGTTCTTCATCAAGACCAAATGTTACAAGGGCTAACGCTCAGACATCATACTTTTACTGGAAACCTAGCCATACTTCTAAACTCTTTCTTATTCCAGAAAAAAGCTTGGCTCTTTCTCCATCTGGGCAAAGTGAAAGTGGGTTTTTGGGGTTTTCACTGAGTCGGTGATGAGAGAAGCAATATCAGCATTTCAGAGATCTTTTCGAAACAAGGTATTTTATTTCCCTCCCCCCAAATACGCCCCTTCTTTTTTATCACATTTGGCTACCTGAACTCACCCAGTTCAATTCCTCTCAATCTTTCCATCTTGTTCAGAGTGTCCAAGAATCAAAAAAACAAAAAACAAAAACCGAACTCAAACCAGAAAAGAGCTTAATTTCAGAAGCAATACAGCAGAGAAATGATGCTTCAAAATCATCTCCAGGTTTTTTCATGCGTGCCCCATCTCTCTTTTTGAGTCCATTTGCATAGATGAGGGGTTTCTCCTCTGCTGTTAATTTAGTTTCAAAATTCTCAGTCACGAAACATAAATATGCAGAGCTACAAGGATGCAGAAGAGAATTAAATCTTTTCTGCAGGATAAAATCTTGACACCATTGTGAGACAAACATGGCAGTTTCGATGACTGATGGGTTCATAGAGGGTGACCTTCACATTAGCAACTTGATTCTGGTTGCTAGGAAAACAAAGGCAGATGGCTCCTGCTCTAGTGATTTTCAGCAGTGACGGATGACAAAGGTATTTTTAAGCCACATCGACATAAGGATTGCACGAGAACAACTTGACAACGGAGTGGAAAGTATTAAATTTGGGTGACAAATATTTAACTGAAATTCCCAGAAAATTCTGAAGAAAGCTAGCTCTGCTTCCTATTGTCAGATCTTAAACTAGTTCAAACAGTTTGCATGCTTAATTATTAAACTCCCTGGGTCACTTTACTCTTTTTATGAGTATTATACATTTTGAACTTTAAACGTTACAGTTGATTTGCCTCTCTGTCTTATTAGCTGAAATATTAAGCTGTCGTGAAAGGTTCACAATTGTTCTAATTCTGCAAGGAATTATGTTAGCTGTAGAATGTCTACAATTTAAATTACTGTGCAAAAAGCCATGGAGATTTGACTTTATTAATATTGGCCCTTACAAGAGAGGATGCAGGAAATAGAGGGGACAAGAATGCAGGAAATGGGAAATGAAAGTACAGGAAGCTTAAAAGGGAGGGAAGGAGGAGATTATACCACTGAATAGGAGTTTCTAGAGCAGTTTTCATCCAATATGATGGAAACTACATTTTATTTATTTTTACTTATTTATTAGATTTGTTATTTGTACAACTCAAGATGGTGTCAGACATGATGCTTTCTGAATTTTTTCTTCTTCTTTGGGGTTTTCATGTATCAGTGATGAGAGAACTAAGGTAAGTGTGGGACAGATTCTCTACTAAAATATTTCTGGGGTGGAGCATGTGAGTGCTTAATCTTTCACTGTATTACTATCTCTCTCTCTTGTGGATCTGCAGTCTCCTTGGCTTCTCATATTTCAGCTAAAGCCCAGGATAACACATCCCAGTACTATAGTACTCTACCTATAGGATTTTTCAATTTAGAAAGCACAGAGGGCCAGAGAGATTATGGAGAACAAAGACACACACACACACACACACACAAGCAGTAACTCAGGTCATCTTGCTGCAATCACAGAAATTCAAACTATCAGCAAAAGAAATTAAAAAAAAAATCTATCCCCCCTCTGATATGAATACTACAGTAATTTGGCAGGGTGGATGGATATAAACAAATTAATCGGTCATTTTAGAAACAAAATGTTTTGTATTTAAGGGTGGATGGTCTTCTGTAGTAGGGAGATATAGATTTGCACTGACAAAAGTATTTGTGATCTAAACCATTTCTGTTATGGTCAGCTAAACAATCTGCACTGCGATTAAATATCTAGCTGGCAGCATTTCAGGTCAGCATGTCATTTTTAACTCATCCTTTTTAAAAACTAAAATAGTAACTAAGCAGTATTTCCTTCCCAAAACTTTGGGATGCTTCCTTGTACTACCAATCAATCAAAGAATATTGATTTTAATTTTGGGGAGGGGGAATGAGAAAAACAGAAGAAGATAAATAGAGGATATTACGAAAGGAAGATGACTGTGTCAGAAGCCTCCAAATCCTATGCAATTCCAGGAATGACTCAAGAAGATTGTGGAACAAGAATGCGAATGTAATTGGGAAGCACTGTAATCTCATATTCACCTGGAGACTTACATTGCCCTACATAGTTGTCAGCAACAATTTTAGACAAATAATAGAGATTAATCATTTACAGTAGCCTCCTCACGTTAGGCACTCAGTAGAGCTCATGTGGTCACAACTACAACAAGCTTTATATCTATTTTAAAGTATCTACTAATTTTAGTTTTACCTGATGGAGGTTCAGATTTTAATTTTTTTCTTTTATCCCTGAACGTATTTAGCTTTTATAGCCACTTTCTCTCTCCTTACTTATTTTTATAGGGTTATCTTTCTTGATCATCAGTCAGCTTTATGTTTTCAGAAGTCAACCATCTCTTTAATTACTACCACAGGTAGTAATTAAAGGGATAAATTAAAGGTAGTAAATATGGTATGTCAAATGCTCCTGCCTTTTGAAGGAGCATCCCTTACCCCAAGAGTCAGTTAGCCTGCCTGCCTTCAAAGATCTGGGGGGTTTTTCCCAGTATTGAGTGTGGGAGTGGGTAAGTTTCTTTTCTTTTTTTTCTTCCAGCATTTATGTGTATCTATGTTGTTATTTTGCATTGTGGTTTTTTACATTTTGTTTTATTATGTGGTCCTCATTGATTTTTATGTTATTGAATCTAATAATACATTAAAAAAAAACTAGAAAAAAACCTAAAGCATTCAGAAAATACAGCCACTAGATGCTTATCGTCAGAAGCAAGAATGAACCGTGGAAACTTGAGCAGGCCTCAGCTGTTGGTGAATGTATCTTTTCCTAACACATCAATACACGGCGGAAGGGGTCTCCAACCTTTTGGGGTTGGTGGGGGCCTTTTGAATTTTGAGGACCTGCTATGGCCGTTCTCACGAATTGGCTGCACGTTGGAAAACTTTAATTATGAGATGCAAAGTGAGGAGGTTGCACCCTCATTCGCCTTTGTAGTCTTCCATGCTGCTTCCATGCTCACTTCCCTCCTTTTCTCTTCTTAGAAGATGGGCACCCTTGCAAAGAAAGCACTCAATGCTGCCACCTTTTTACTGCCAGTCTTGGAAAGAAAGAGAGCCAGTTTGGTCTAGTGGTGAAGGCACCAGGCTAGAAAGCAGGAGACGGTGAGTTCTAGTCCTGCCTTTGGGCCAGTCACTCCCTCTCAGCCCAACTCACCTCACCGGATTGTTGCTATGGGGAAAAGAGGAGGAGGAAGGAGTATTAAGTATGTTCGCCACCTTGAGTTATTTATAAAAAATAAAGGCAGGATAAAAAAAAGAAAAAAAAAAGAGTCCACTTCAGAGTGGTATTTCATCTAAGACACACTAAGTTCCCACGTCTTAACATTAATAAAAGAATACATCAAATAGGAAGGAGGGGGGTAATCAGGCGAGCTCCAGTGCTTGGCCAGGGCCAAGTAGTTCCTGAGAATACATTGGCCCCTGTGGCCACCACATGGGGGACCCAAGCTGGGGAGAAAGCATCCTCTCACCATCCTTGCCTCCAACTGAGCAATTCCTCTTCCCTATTTCTAAGCAGCTGGAGTTCCAGGTTGCACAAATGTTTCTGTTATTAGCAAGGCATGCTTATTCTGATCGCATGAGCTATGGATCTGAAATTTCACTTATAAGACAGCATTAAACTCATATCCTTCCCCAGTTTTCTCAATCTCCAAGGTAAGCTTCACTGATTTACAGTGAAGATAAATGGGAAGGGCTTTGACTCACATGCAGTGCAGATCCAAATGCAGAGCCTCTCCACCCATAACAGCTGCTACTGGATTCTGACAAGATGGTAACCTAATTATTTTTATCATTTATTTTATTATTTCTTGCTAAGATAAAAGGAAGTTGTAGCGTACCTTCTGCAGATAGGTGCTGGAGTCTGGCAATCACATTGTTATCATGGAGGACACCTAGTTAGGTAATCCCTGCATGGAACTCCAGGATCTCTTTGGATCAGGTTGTACCCATGCTTGATTAACAGCCAGAGGATTTTAAGGATTTGAGTGGCTGTGAAGTGAGTGGTCACAGCCATTAACATGAGTAGGGCAATACTAAGCATGAGAAGATAGATTAAAGAGACTGGAGTCCATGCAGAACAGCACAAGACACTTGGGTGGAACCATACTCATAAAGAAATACAAATGTCATTCTATGGATAAATAATTTTTCTGAAAGAATTATATAATAAATTAGCAGTGTGTGCTAAAGGCAGACGAGAGTTAAAGGAAGGTGGAGTGGAGAGGAATAATATTCTCTAAATCTATGGCTCCAATGCATTCTTATTCCAAGCAAGAGATGATTTGATTTCAGCTTTCTTAGGGAGCATCCCTCACCTCTTCATTCCATCCTACCGGTTTCTAGAGCATGTTCCCCTGTTCCTCATCAATTTGCTTTTCTTTGTGTATGTAGCTATGGCTACATATGGAGTATGTAACTGTGAGATTATTAACTTCCCATTTGCTATGGTGTATTTCCTCAATACTTTTCAAACAGGAAGCTGAAACAAAACAATAAAAATGAAGAGCAAGCAAGCATGAGCTAAATTTAGCAAAATTCTTTGTAGAAGACTGGTGAAATACAACACTGGTTCCTCTGAATATTGGATCATATAAACCTACAGCGCAGCATTATGTAGTGTAATAAAATTATTCCTTTTCTTTACTGAGACAGATCCCTAAATCAGAACTGCACCGGGAATGACAGGGGGACTGCTGTTATGATGCAAAGCACAAAGGGGGGGGGGGGGGGGAAGTATTTTTGGATTTTATTGCTCTGTCAGCCTTCTTTCAGATTCCTTTCAACAGCTGAACTTTCCAGCTGGGAGATATAAACGCTTATCACATTTTGTTCCCCTTCTTCTTCTCATCCCCATTCTCAGGCCGCACATTTGTTTGCATAAAAAGTTCAGCTCAGATCCTGTTTTCCTGGTGTTTGTGTGTATGTGTTCTCACAAGAAATTCTGGAGATGTAAAGAAGGCAGGCCACTGAGGAAAACACTATGCAATGTGAATGTCTGGTATAAAGGTATAATCTGCTTTGGGTCAAGTCGATTTCTGGTAATTTCATGAACATGCCCATGTAGTTTCATTCGCAAAACTACAGACGTGGTTTGCTGTTGCTTCAGGGGCGTCCTCAGGAGATGGTCACAAAAGTCAGGATTGTGGCCACAATGGTGAGATGAACGCTCTGCCTGTTTTGTATGTGGCAGACGGCTTGCTCGGAAGAAGAAGCTTAGCATGGTATGAGTGCGAGCCGGGAGGCAGAAGCCTGGGAGCAGGAGGAAGACATGAGGGGAGTGGGCAGAAGCTGAACTGCAGGGAGGCCCAGGTCAAGCTGAAGGCAGAACTCTGGGGCACATCCAGGGTTGCTTCTGATGCATTATCTGCTATTTATATGGATCAAGTTGCTGTGAATATCTGGAGTTCAGAAGAAGTTTGGAGTTCATTGACACTTGTGAGCTACTCCATTGTATGACCAGTGACTCTCCTGCAGAAGGAGGACAATGATGGGGGGTGCAAGTAGAAAGTGTAGAATGCCCTGTGGACACTCCTGCATTGCTTTCTTCTGGGATGTTTTTGACTCCCGGTTTATCCCACAGCCCTGCACTCCTAAGTAGAAACCTTGTTTATTTCCCAACCCCGGACAAGGTCAGCAAGATATGCCCACCTGCTCGCATGGAAAATTAAGGTAATGTGACTTATGCTGATCAGGTCAATTTGGAAAGTTTTGGGGATTGTCCCAACTGAAATGAGGTTCCTCCAAAGAGGACTCCATCCGAACCTGAACCCTCCCAAAGCTTTATACATTTTTCTCCAAGCTCTTCAAATAGAAAAATGCTGGAGGGGTAGGGGGGTAGTGGTATAAATTTGTAAAATTTGGAACTTTGACCATTCTAGATCCTACTTACATTTATGAACTTACCAGGGATTTCCAGTCAGTGTTTTGAGTAAGGCTGTTGCAGGATTCTTCTGGCATTCACTGTTTTTACTTATTTTCTCTCCTATCGCTTACAAGGTTTAAAATAATTACTGGCATCTGCTGAACCTGAAACAGCTTTGGGGGCTTGTTTAGCAATATAAGTCCTTTTACCTCTGCCAGTCTTTGCACCATATGCACTAACTATCCCTGACACATTGAAGTATCCCTGAATGTGCCGAATCACTTCCACCCAGTTTGAAGAATGCCGTTACACAAGAAGAGGATCCTGAAATTTCCCTGATTTCACAGCTAGGGCAGGTGGCAGTCGTAGCTAGGAGGGCTTGTACACAGTTTTGTGTTGTGCGCCAGTTGTGTCTACTCCTGGATCAGGAGGCTCTGCCCTGGTCACCTCCTGGGTGGACTACCATAATGCACTCTGCATGGGGCTGCCCTTGAAGAATATCCGGAAATTTCAACTGGTGCAAAATGCAGCAGTGCGGGCGGTTATGTGTGCCCCTAGAGTGGCATACGTTACGCCTCTGCTCCGCGAGCTGCATTGGCTGCCAGTTTGTTTCTGGGTCCAGTTCAAGGGGCTGGTTTTGACCTTTAAAGCCCTTCATGGCATGGGGCCAGGATATCTGAGGGACCATTCCTCTCCAGTTACATATATCCATCCCCTCAGGTCCAGCAGAAAAGGTATGTTGTGGGACCCGTCTACTAAAGAATTACATCTGGCGGGACCAAGGAGATGGGCCTTTTCTGCTGTGGCACCCACCCTGTGGAACATCATCCCCCCCAGAGGTGAGATTGGCTCCATCTCTGCTGACCTTCTGGAAGTCCCTCAAAACCTGGTTGTGTCAACAGGCCTGGGGGTTGTAAGGGAACAGTGCATCTGATGAGGTGGCTCCATTGTTCGTAATATCTGATGCTCTTTCCTAGCTTTTAATAATGATTTTAAGTTTTGTATTTGTTGAATGTTTTTAAAAATTGTTTTTATGGTTTTTATGGTTTGATTGCCCAGAGTCATGTTTTGTGAGATGGATGGCCATATAAATGTGATATATAAATAGGGACACCTATTCACTCTGCTATATGTTAGTTTCATAAAAATTAAAATACCCCAAAAAACTAGGAAGATATGCTTTGTGTGTGTATGTGTGTTTGTGTGTGCTGTTTGTGTCTAAATCTGAATGGAAATGCAGCTATTGCATTAAAAAAACTCGCCAGGCTCTATTAATCTGATATTGACAAGTCCGATTCCAGAGAAAGGTCAACTTCACTTGAAATTCTTTCAAAAATCAAATCATTTGCAATTCCCCTAAAACATACCACACAGAGAGATCCCCAAATTTAAAAGCATGTAGAAGAAACACCATGTGTGTTATATGCCTCATTTGTTTGTACTATTCCTGTAAATTTAATTCAGGTATGACAACCTGAAAAAAAAAAGCGAGCAATACTCATTGTATTTTTGCAGCCCCTCCCAAAGTGGTTATCAACATAGCTCACAAAGTGTCATCTTTTAGCAACTGCTTAAAAGTTGGCTGTTTTCCCATCTGCTCTTCATCAATTCTCTCCATTCAACATAGGACACAGTGGAAACTCTACACAAATGTTGGCCCAGGAAGCCCTTCTTGTGTATAAGGAATATTTTCAACCATAGTGAAAAATATCTGGCCCTACAGTTTAGTAGACTTGTCACATCCACAGATCAGCAATTTGCTTTCTTTTCAAATGACTGAAGGCGCTGCTGCTGCTGGGCTTGAAATAAGTCTGACACTAAGGGAGATAGACACAGAGAAAGCAAAAGCTGGAAGAGGAATTTGATAGGACCCCAGAGAAGTATAGGTAGCATTTATGACATTGCAGGCACCAAGACAAGAAAAATATTTTGCCCTATTTGTGGCTGAAGATCTCAGCTACAGATGACATGGCTGTCATATTGCAGGGCTGGGGTTGCCAGAAAATTGCCATGATGGTGTCACTGCCTCTGCTTTAGGAGGTTCAAGCAAAGCAGGCATATCATGCCATAATTCAGTGATGCTAATAGAGAACTTGGCGGGTTTGATATCCTGCAAGCAAAACTGCATCTGTGCATTCATTCAAGCATTTGCTGCAATCTTTAGGTCAGCTATTCCAAAGGCCTTGCCCTCTATTTGGGTTGGGTAACTACTCCCAAAATTTTCTGTCATGATAATTTTATCCAGTGACTCAGACATTTGGGAGTTGTAGTGCAACCCACTTGTAAGAGCACTGGATTAAGAGAAGGCTGGCTTTAGATCTCTGTAATACAACTATTCTCCAGTGTGGGCCTTATGTCCATTATGGTAATCTGGTTATTCATGTTTTGAAGTGCTGAAGCAGACCAATTTGAGCCTGCCCAGAGTTGGACACGACTTAACGACTGAACAACAACAACAATTAGTAACTGAAATATTAAGAACATATCTGCCAAGGGCAAGAACTGGACTTTGACAGATGGGCTCAATACTAATGGCAGGGAGTTCAGGGAGTTTTATGTTGCCTTCAAGTTACTTTGAAAAAGAGTAGGACTGAGGCACCATCATGACTCCAAAAGCGGCGATTGACAGTCATGTTTCATGAGGCCCCAAAAGAACTCTTGTTATACAGCATTCGATCACTGAAAGTATCCATTCTTTTACTTTCTTAATTAACCCAGTTCTGAAAACCAAACTCTGATCTGTTTGTTCACACAAAGTGACTCCTCCATTCTCTTACTATCACTATGCCCTGGAGATATAAGACACACAAAATCCCCTGAGATATACAGTAGCTTCTCTTGGGTGGTAAGACGAACATGAAAACACAGCAGGCTGTATTAGAAATGGTGGAGTTTACTGGAAGACTTTAAGCAAGGATCGGATGCTTATCTGTCAAGGACGCTGTCATGGTGCCCTCCAGATGCACTGAGCTACCATTGCCATCATCTGCAGGCAGCTCAGCCTTGGATACCCAGAAAGGTCTAGGCTGGAGAAGCTTCAGGATACAGAAACTGTGGAAGGTCATAAGTCTCACTGTGGGATGCTTCCTACTGTCTTTATCAGATTCTGCCAGCATTTCTGATACCTAGAAACATCGTCTGCAGTGTGACTTATGAGATTCCTTCTCCTTTGGCTGAAAAAGCAAGATAGAAATGAATAAATAAATATGACGTTTCCATCAGAGTCAAAAGGCCTATGTAATGCTCTTTTACTGATTTGTCTTAGTTTATGATTTGAAGCCTTTTGCCTTGGGTTGGCATGTTTTAGTGCCAGAGTGTATGGCGCTGCGGACCATTTAAATCAAAACTGACACCCGCTGCCGTGTTGTTTTCTCAGCCTGCATGCTCCACATATTTCTTTCTGATTCTGACAGAATCTGTATTCACAGAGCTGCCCTAGAATAACAAGTTTTCATTTTTTTTAGAAGGTTGTATGGGTAGCCTTGTGGTGTGGCAACTTGCCAAACAGTGAACATATTACAGAGAGAGAGTTCATTATTGGGTGGTTAATTTGACATGCAGAACAGAGTGGTTAGGCTCTCTGAACATTTTAGGTTCCCGGTATTAAATTATTTCTAACATTTGTTTTCACATTTAAGCTATGCAAGTACAAAATTTGACTTCATCCAGTCTGATCTGTCAAGCAATCATTTATTCTCTTCGACCTAATCAATTTTCTCTGCCAGACAGTGTGATCATTAATTGAACCTTTACAGATCTATAAGGATCTTACCAAATTGAGACGTGAAGAGAAAAAATTGGTATTGGTAAATAAAAAGGCCCAAGATGATGGATGGGCAACCCCCAGCTCTTTAAATGTTGAGATGGTAAGATTTAGCATTGCCTTGAATTTTGAGCGGTTTAGCCCCTTCAGTTTGTTTCTGTATCTAAGTCTCTAATTATAGTTTTCTTCACACCTAATTTCTAGGACTAAATATAGAAACTGATTTAATAGGCAAATTAATAAGGTAAAATGGCAGTCCAAACTTTTGCCTTGAAGGGGGTTGATTGCACAGCCTCAAAGATTTTCTATGATTTTCCCTTCACAGACTAGTACAGGGTTCGGGAGAAGGCTAATGGCCAATTTTATATTACAAGTGAGGCAGGAAGCATGGTCCCACTGCCTGCTCCATAAACTGGTGGTGAGTGGGGCAGTGGGACCACTTGCTGAGACTCCCCCTTGGGGCAGTATCATCCCGGCCATGAGTCCTATTGTGAAATTGTAGCCCTGTGTGGCAATGGGCATTGGAAATAAAATAGATGCCAGGCTCATTACAGAACCATCGATCTGGAAGGGACCTCAAAGGCCACCTCATCCAACTGCCTCTCCCAAGAGTGGGACCCCACAAATACTTTAAAAGCGGCTTGCTTTATCTGTTTATCAGTTATGGGCTCCTGTTGATGCAAAGTAGGCACCCTGCTCAACTCATTCTT
Organism: Liasis olivaceus; assembly: GCA_030867105.1. NCBI lineage: Eukaryota > Metazoa > Chordata > Lepidosauria > Squamata > Pythonidae > Liasis > Liasis olivaceus. The sequence goes on along the minus strand of CM061348.1, from coordinate 161,235,771 downwards.
GCTGACTAGTGTACAGAATCAAATCATCACAAGTATGTAACATTTTAAGCCCTTCCACTGACCCATCACAGTGGCTAGAATGTTTGCATAACCTTTAGTCTTGGTTTTCCAAAGGAACATTTCTTAGGGTTCTGTTCGGCTACTAAATGCAGACTTCCAGTCCAGTCCACCCAAGCATGCTTAGTGCTGGTGACGTCACCTGGAATTGTTCTTTGGAAGATGCTCAGCATTGCTTCTGGCACGATTCATATGCATGACAAATAAAGCTGAGGGTGTGTCCAAAGGGTAGCGAGCCACCGATAAGAGCATCACCTCTGCTCCCTTCTTTTGTTTCGTTATTTGATTTCAGTTGGTCTTTCTTTTTCTATGGCTGTGTCAGCCCTGGATTAACCCTTAAGCAAAATAAACAGGTGCTTAGGACACCTAGAAAAGGAGGGCACCACAAAGTTTTTCCCCCATAGCTATCATGTCCTTAACTCTTTCACTGCCATGCTCAACTTTAGTTTTCAGCACTTATTTAGTCTTAACATCTTGTCAGTTAAGCAATGGAGGGGCCGAGGGGCACCATTGTTGGGCTGTGTTTAGGGCATCAATTGGCCTTAATCCAGACTGTAGACCAGTCCCTCTTTCTTTCCACTTTGTCCAGGGAAGGAAGAGGAGGAGAAGAGGAGGAGGAGGAGGAGGAGAGAAGAAGGTCAAAAACAGCTTCCACAAAATAAATCAACATCATTATTGCTCTCACTGTGGTTATAACTGCAAGTTTAGAGAAAATCTGGAATGCTATATTTACTTTCCTAACCTTTTGGAGCATATAAATATTTTTATAATTCAACTTGGTTTTCATGAAAGCTGGCTTTGAAAAATTGCATATATTACATGGCAGATGTAATAGATTTTTGTTTTTGTGGATTTCTTGCACTTTGAAAGTTTTACGCATATTCTGGCCTGCACAGAAATGAAAGGCTAGGAATAGTTTAGGAGTGAGCAAAGATGAAGAAATTGACTGCCAAACCCCGGCTGCTAGAATGGCTTTTCTCCACCTCCAGGTGAAGTGTGCTTGGTAGATAATTTAGGGTTCACACTTGTCATTCATGCTCTCCATGGCCTATCCCTGCTTTCCCTGGTGGTCTAATGTCAGCATCTTAAGCCTCACACCTTTTCTTCCTTGAGGAACCAAGGGAAGAAGACCTTGAAGTGTATATGATAAAGCAGAACAAGTTGATGCATAAATCAGAAGGATTTTAGCATCTGATGACAAACCTAATTCCTGTCAGAAAAAAGCTGAGCTGACCCCTCCCAAACTGTCATCAAAGCTGGCCCATAAAAATCACAGCTGTCACCAAAGAATGCCTGGCGTCTCTGGAACATGCCATCCGGGGGACTCATCTGTTATGCTCATGGCCAAATTCCCAGCCCACAAGCACATTCCTCTTGACATTTTGTCACATCTTTTGCTGGTGCATCTGTTCCAGGGTCTTTACTCTTCCTAAATCACTGCATTCTCTTTTTCTTCTGGAAAAATAAGGACACACAAGATGAGCCCTTAATTTGAGAAGGCAAGCTAAGCCTTGGTTTATCATCCAGTTAATTCCATTCATATTTAGATTTATGAATCAGCTGGTTTCTGCTGCATCTTACAGTTTACTAGCCCATCAGAAAGATCTAAGATCTAGTTTTAAGATTTTATTTTGCAAACTGCTGCCCTTTTAAAAGAAATTAACTGGCTTTGATAGTATCACTTCCTATCTTTTGAAAATGTGAGGAGCATGGGTCATATGGAAGTGAGTGCAAAAAATCTTCCTAGTGCTTCAAACAGGAAACCAGGATATGCAGGAACTGCTTTTTATTATTAATTAATTTTTTGTTATACAAAGAGTGCTCTAGTTATTTATGTAGGCAAGCATTGCATGTAGAGTCTTAAAAATAACAAACATTTAAAAATGCACCACTCATGGTGCCATCTATCTAAATGGAATCTTCCTCCCTGAAGGTCCTATTGAAGGGCACAGTTTTAATTGTACTCCTAAATGTTCTCAGGTTGGTGGCCATCCTGACCTCAGGAGACAAACTGTTCCAGAGTAAAGGGCCTTGAACAAAGAAGGTAATCCTTCAGACCTACATCCTCCTAACCTCCTAGCATGGGAATCTGCAACATCCTTGACTAACAAGTACTGGGCAAGCAGATTCCACCTGCAATAAAGGGTCCTGAAGATAACAAGAACCCAACCCATAAAGATTATCCTAGGTGGTAACCAGCACCTTGAACTGGTCCCAGAAGCCAACTGGGAACTTACGCACTCCCCACCACACAGATGTTACTCTGTTAAAGTGGTTCACAAATCCCTATCAAATTTCAGTGAGATGGTAAGCTGGTGTCTTAGAATTTCAGAATTTATGTTGGGATGGATTCTCATGAACAACAAAGTAGTTTGTCTGGGAGAAGTCCGGTCCAGAATCTTCCTTTATGATGTCTAAAGTATAAGAAAGAAACTAAATATTGCCCTGCCTAGACTCTTTTTGGTATAAGAGGGAGGGAAAGCCTAACAGTATTCTTATTCTCTTATTTTAGCCCGTATCACAAAAGTAGAGCTCTAGTATTTCTTGTGGTGTCTGTTTCCTGACCTGGACCACCTCAAAGAGCTGACACAAAGTCAACATTACTTACTGCAAACTCCTCTTCTCAAAAACAAAAACAAAAACCTTCACTAAACTAAATATTTAATTTACACAAAATATAAGATTAAAAAAACCAAAAAGGGTGTAAGTCTTTTCTTCTTCAGACTTAAACCCAGCCTTGTAACTTACCTTCAATATAAGTATACCTTCAGCCTGAAAGCTATTAGGTTTAAAAACCAACATATTTTGAAAGTAGGTTAGGTAACAACCAGTTTTGCCCTCCTTCATCTTGGCTGCATGCTGGCTTCTCCTCCTGGATCTTGTCTATCAGAGAACAAGACTAGCCTCATTCCTGAGCTGCGAGAGTGGGTGTGCTGAGAGTGTCCATGACTGTAGAGGAAGTAGGCAGGGCAGCAGGCAGGGAGAGTGGGGAGCCAAGCAGCATGGGTGCTGCTGGAGATCATAAGCTGCCCACTCAACCTGAGCTTGTCTCTTCCTTAGAGGAAGAATTTAACCAGTTTGTAAGAACTATGCCGAACCAGGTATGCAATATGCCTGCTACTAATTTATCAACATCTCCAGACACTGGGACTTCAAGAATAATGCTTAAGCCTAGAATGAAATTTGTTCAGTACACATTTGCTGCACATCTTTGAGCTAATGTGCAAACTGAAATACAGTTGCCTTTCAAGAGTGTGTACTTCTCTGGATTGTTAGCTGAAGTGCAATGTTTATATTAATCAAATTGTGTACAAAATTACATATTTCAGATACAATTTAGGTGGGCATGGATGGATCAGGAGTTGTCCTTCAATAGGTTTTGGCATTTCTCCACTCCCATCATCTTCCACCCTGAGATGCCAGCTGAAAGAACATTTTCTTAGTTGATCCACCCACTCTTCTTTATTCCAGCAACTGATTTGTTACCAGCTGGCTCTTGTTCAGCGATGGAGGGCAATGTCTGTTCTAGCTGAGAACATCTGGAGAATAGAGAGGAAACAATGGTGTCCTTGAGCAAAGGGGACTTTTTCTTATGGCTTCTAAATGAGAAAACAAAAACCAGTTGGGGTCTCAAGAAGAAAACAAAGGATCTGCAACCCTGTCTTGAAAGGTAGGATATATATGCGTTAAACAAATGAATGTAGTAGATAGGCCTTCAGTAGTATTTACCTGATAGATTCTATATCTATTAATATGAGTCTAGCATTGTTGTTTCACTGATGCCTCACCTGGAAGTACAAGGAAGCAGAATTAACAATCCCCAGAAAGAAGAAAGACAGAGAGCCCTTTATCCTGGGCATAGTCTCTGCTTCCAGACAGGTGATTCAATCTCCTTAGTTGTTGTATATGTCTGTAATTTCACAAGGCATCCAGACATTACTGTCACTCTTTAACAATCAGCCCATTTTATCTTCTTTTCTTCTCTCTTTCACTCCCAAATAGTAATTATCTTTTTTTAAAAAAAGATATTTTATAGTACAATCATGAAGAAAAAAGGGGGGAAAAAGAACCAGAAAGAGAGTTTTATATATGGTGGAAAACTGAACAAAGTTTTTCAAAAATATGTGAAGTCAATTCCACATATAAAGTAACAATTATTATTGGAACTGAGTCAATACAGTAGTCAGTTTTTAACAGAACTAGTAAGTATAAAAAATTCTGTCAAATTTAGTAGATAAGTTTTATGAAAAACAAGTTCTAATATTTTAAACCCTTATGTTAAGAGAAATCCAAACTTTGGTGTGATACAAGTCCCTGTAGTTATCCATTTAGACAGAAAGATCTGGATCAGAAGCTGAAATATCCAAAGATCTCAATCTGCCTTAGTGCTTCGTTCTTATATGGTTTTCAAGGAATTTGGCTTTAACATCTGGAGTGATATTCATCACACCTCTCTTCCACATCTTTCTCCACTCTCCTAAATCCACTGGTTCTTCCAATCACTCATAGAGTTGTTTCATAAATCTGACCATGCACCTTCAAAGAAAAACAAACCAAAATTCCAGAATGTCAGAACTGATCAATTTGTCCTTAAAAAAAAATCCTCTCTGGCATCTCAAGGTTGGATTTTTGGGATGGGAAACCATCCTGCCTGAAATCTGAGAAAATGACTGTTTAGGTCTCACTTTTATAATGTGCTTAATAGGGTCACAGAGAGAGTGTTAGCATGTCATTCTAATTAGCTGTCAATTAACACAGAAACAATTAGATTGGTTTCCCCAGCTGATCTGGTTCAGCTCTTGTGAACCATTTTTTTTCTTTTTTATTAAAAAAAAGTTATATATCTTACCATGCCATCTATTCATTGAGATACTATCTAGATGTTTCCATTGTTTACCAATAATGTATTTGGGTGCTAGAAGTAGAAACTTAATAAAATTTACTCTGCAGTTTTTGTTCTGATCATCAAAAATGTGTAGCAACCCCTAACTTTGAAGAGAATTCAATCTTCTTTTTAGTTATATATGGCATTTCATTAAACACCTTCTTCCAAAAATCTAAAATATTGTCACATTCCTACCAGAGAATGTTCCTTCAACTTACAACCTTCCCAGCAACTCACTGAATATTTAGAAGATATATATGAGATTTTTACCAGAGTTTGATGCCACTGATCTAAAAGTTTAAGATATATTTCCTGCATGGATTTTTATAAGAATCTCATGCTGCCATAGAGACTGCCAAGAATTAACATCAAATCGTTTCTCTAAATGTAAGCCCAAGTTTCTTTCAGTCTTGTGATAGATTCAACTTTACCTATTTTAAATGAAGTCTGATATATTTTTGAAATTATACCCTTAGGTATAAGATCTGTTGGGGAGAGAAAGGAAAAGTTTAGATTCTTTCCCCCAAACTGAATATTTTCCAGCAGCCAATTGAGCTGTTTGATAGTATATTTTAAGTAGGGTCTGCTCCATCCTCCTTTATTTTGCAGCAAATATAGAATATTTCTTTTTATTCTATTGAATATTGACTTAAAACAAAATTTTATCAGGAATATCTAGCAAGAGTATGAAATCGATAAATCAGTTTAGGTGTCAGGTACTGCAGACTTTAATCCCAACAAAACAGTATCATCATATTGCTACTATACAGCCTCAATTCCTTAGGTAAGTCTTATGTCATCTTTTCATATCCTTTCTTATTTTTTTCCAAGCAGGGCTGTAATTATTATTGAATAACTTAGGTATTTACATTCTTTGGTATGTTAATTCTTAAATATTTAAAAGTCTCCCAGATGTCTTTGTGGCAACTGGGAAGAATAGCAAAATGGCCATCAGCCAACCAACCTGGGGGGGGCGGTCAATGCAGATAGGATCAGTTGACACATAATGATGAGTGGATTGACCGAGGTAGAAGATCACTGGGCCATCTGTCTTCCGCAAATTTTTTTTTTAAAGGACATTGTGGTAAAATGAACCTGATGCTTTGAAGCAGCCTTAAAAAACTCACTATTTTGTACATGCCCCATTGAACTAAGCAGGAGTTGCAAAAGAATGAATTTTAATTCTGGCTAGGAAAAAAGTGAAACACATCTTTAAATATTTCAGAACTTTTAAATTAGAATGCTTGTGAGATTAACACTGTGCTGAATATTTGCAGTAATAGATTTTCAGTATCCCAGGTCTCAAAAATACCTCCCTCTTTCTATATATAGTGCCATTTCATAGCCTGTTTGCTGTGCGATCAGCAGCTGCTTCAATGTCATTTGAAAAAAGAAACGACTTGCTGGTTACATGATCTCAACCAGACAGTCCAATGATATCACATAGCACATTTACCCAATCAGATCTGACAATGTCATAAAGGCAATTCTGAAGGAAGGCAGGATGGCCAAAAAGGGTATTTTTCCTCAGTTTCAAAAAATAATATTCAGTCTTTCAGCTGTAAAAATTCAGATCCCCCACCCTACCTCACCCCACCCCCGGCTGAAATAAGTAAATTTCAGAGGATTCACATCTATTCATGTTAGCATTTGAGAAAGAAGTTATGGAATCATTCCAGTGGAAGAATGATTCCATAGTTTAAAGTGCTTTAAAAGCACTTTTCCATGTGGCTTTTAAAAAGAAAGGTTTTTTTCTGATGGGTTAGTGATCTTGATTGTTTTCAAATATTAGTTTGCTATTTAAATAAACCCAAAGTAATGTAGTAGTAGCTTTATCAGTCTCACTGTGGCAGCAACCACTATTTTTCCTACCCATTTTGGCTACCGTTGCCTGCCAAATCTCAGCACACAAAGTGCAAGATTTTCTAGTTTCTCAAGGAAAGACTTGAAATAATGTATTAATTTTAAATATGATTACTTTTAAAGATAGAAGGATTGAAACAAAAAGTCTCAGGCAGTCTTCGTTTTGTGATCTTCATGAATCCTATAAAAGCAAGTGTTTTTTCAACTGAGGATATAATATGGAATTGGCTGATGAGAAAGTTAATATGCAGAATATGATTGATTTCCACTAAATAACATACACAGAGTATGTTGGACTTGAGAACAAATGGCAAGTATTACTGATGTGAAATGAGCAGCCCACACGGTTCCAGCTTCACCAGTCCTGTTAGTTTCTCTAGAGGAGAACCTCCTGGCTACTGTTTGTCTGTCAGAGAGACCAAAAAGAAAAAAAGAAAAGAAAAAGAAAGGCTCACTGAATTTGCACTCCATCACAAGATTTACAGTCAGACGGCACTACAGCAGAATGCACTTCTCACAGGAACTTGAAGTGCACTCCCAACATTTGAGTTCCACTTCCATCCATATGTTTTAAACTAACATATTCCACAGACAGGTCTTTTTAAAACTTTGGCCCCTTGAATGCCATCCAAGCTTTTTGCCCGAACTAGTCTTGATTAAAGGTAACGTTTCCTTCCTGTTAAGCTTGACTCCTGGTGGACTTCTTGGACACCTCCGTGTAGTTTTCTTGGCATAATACAGATTGAAATTCTCAGTTTTCTCAAAGTTCTGTGTGTTCTGAAAGAAGAACTGTGAAAAATTTGGAGCTCTGGTGTTTTGAGAGTAGGAATCCTAACCCCTCCCCACCCCATCCCATTTGCCCATCAGCCTGTCTTCTGTAGCTGCACCTCCGGCTCTGCTTCCATTTCCCCTCATCTGGTGGTTTTTGGAATAATCTCATCCACCTGTTAAACCCAGGAATGTCATCTTGAATTTACAGCAGAGACTGGAAACAGGAAACGCCACAGAAAGAATTTTAATTAAAGTCCTCTAATTGAATGCATGCTTCTCAGCTGGGGAAAGCAGCTGGTCAGAGAGGGTGCAGGGTGGCACCAGTTCTTCTCCTGTGTCCATCTGGAAGAAATGGATGAGTAGCAGCAACACTTAGGGCGGGGGGGGGCACCAGAAGGCAGTTCCCAGAGAGGGCACTGCCTGGATCCAAGTTCTTTGACCAATTTCACCCTCTCACCATGATTTCCATTTGCTGTTTGCATAAACTCTTTTCTTTCTTTGCTCCTATATGTGCATAACATTTGATACATAGGCTAACATATATCCAGCTGAAAACTTTCCTGGATTAAAGTAAATTCAAGGATGTTGGGCTGGCAACATGGGAGATCTTCAAAATGGTTTGATTGCCACTGGTGGAGAATATTTCAATAGTGACCACCAGTTCTTAGATGAGACCTCCAAAATATTGGAAGGCAAATCTATCACCTGATCAAAGCATGCTTATGTTTGACTAAGGAATGTGTTAACAATCCATTGATGACAATTTGAACCTTCATGATAGGTTCAGAGGCAATATACACCTGAAGACTGGATCTGGAGACAAGTGGCTCAGAAAGGCTATAGCTTTCACGCCTCTGCATTGAAACAGAAAGCTGAACTAAATGGGTCTCATTCAACTTGTAATATCCAAATATTTAGGCATTGGCTACTGGTATGTAACAGTAATTTTTATTACTAAACTGTGCAAGGTTCTTAAAGGCCTGTTACATGTAAGCTATCCAGTAATAGCATTTGCAGTACAATGCTGGGGTAAATTGGGTGACAAGTAAATCTCTGCATTTTCAGTGAGACTTACACCCAGATAAATATGCTAAGGATTGCTCTGGAGCAGAGCGATTCTTATTTCTAAAAGTGCCAAGGTTGGAGGCTATTTTAAACAAAGGCTATTGCTTTTCCCCTCCTGATCTCCCTTTTCAAAAATAATTTTCTGCACTCTAACCAGTGGGGGAGAACTAATTTATATCCTTCTGAAATAATAGCTGATATGTGCTTGACATACACTAAGTAAAATGTGGGGTTTTTTTTAAACCACATTAATTAATTTAATGATTCCAATTTTAGTTGGACTACAATGAGACATTTACTAATGCTGGCAGTTCTGGTTTCAGATCTTAATCTAGAGCCTAGTACTATACCTAATTACATTTGTTTCCCAAGAAAATATTCCATCCATTTGCGTCAAAAATCATTTACATAATTTAAAATTATCCAGTGGTAATATTAATGAGGTACATACCAATATGTATTATTTTTCTTAGATCAGCTGCTAAATCTATAATCTAAGAAGCCATCAAAATCTTGTAAGCTGCTGAGTTGGTCTCAACTCGTAAACACCGAGTAGTGTAATTATAAATTCTCAGCTGCTGAATGTAATGTGTAAGCCATCCATTTCACTTATATTTGGTTTAAAAATATTGGAATGAAGTATTATAAAGCATAAATGCAATTGCACATATTTTGATCAACATTACATGAATATTTTATTCATAATTTCTAATTTTACAGAACAGAATTCAATTAAAATTCGCAGAAACACTTTCCATTTGTTTTTGCTCTCTTAAAGTAGGACAAAAGCTTCTTTGGTTGTTCAGAAACATTTACAGTTGTTGAAATAAATGAAAGAATATACCTATGGATTTGCAGCTGCCATCCTAACTTTGTTGACTCCTTGAAACAATATATGGTCACCTGAAATCTTCTTTAACTTTCTTTTGTTCTTGCCATATAGTCAGAAAGAAGAAAAAGAAGATACGGCAGCTTATCCATCTCAGAAAAACCTGAAAAATAACTGACCAGAAACCAGAAAATTAACAAAATTGCTACTCCTTCTAGATACAATAAAATGAAAAAACAACATTTTCAGTTATTTCATGGCTGAAAGGTAGATGGAAGAAGGACAACATAACCCTTGAAGATGCTGACAGAGGACTTCTTAGAGAGGGGGGTCTAGTGCCAGCTGTTGTAATAAAGGACAGGGACTCCCATTAAATTAGTAATGCTTACATACATCTGCACAGTTGCAAATCACAAATGGCATTTTGAACAATGCAAACTGGGATTAACAATTTGGGAAATGACAGCAATTTAGGAAGGTCTCTGAAAGGGGTTCTGTGGGCCACACACCACCACAAGGATTATGCTCTTCAATCCAATGTTATCTTTGCTGAGTAACAGTGGCTTTTCTGTGACTGCTTTCTCGGATTCCTTTGCTTGAGATAGCCATATGAATCTAGAAATTTTATCTCTATCACTGAGTGATCTTCTCTCTGTACCCTTTTCACCCAAGTAATCACTGAAGATTAAAATTCTCTTACCCTCAGTTATTACTCCTGCTGCTGCTGCTTTGGGTCTCCGTGCCACAATTCATCATTACTTCCACCACCACCACCGCCGATCTGCTTTTACATCTGATCTTCCGTCCTACTCTTGAATCATACCTTTTGGTGGATCCTGTGCAGTAAGGAGGCTGTAATCATAATGGCTAGTTATGTGATCCAGGTTAACATGTCAGTTTTTTTAACTTCTTCCAAGCTCTGAGGTGGCAACCAATTGATACTACTATCCCTGATGAAGGTTGCAACCTCTTCGGGCATGGTATACCCTAAGGATGGGCTTCCTCCATGAGGTACAACTGGTGTGGAACCAAGGAGGGAGTTTTGCTCAATGGTTTTCCCATGAGAAAGTTCATCTGTACCTAGGTCCACACATTTTGAATGTTTTCAATTCAGAGGCTATAGGTAATATATACCTATACCACAAGAAAGTACAGGTATTAGCATTCAAATGGGAATTGGGGGCATGGAAACTAAGAGCAGCATATTTGTCTGCCTGGGAAGGAAACAGAGAATGAAAGATTTTAACTACAATCTCTGTGACAAGTCCATACATTCCAGACAGCTTTTGTCTGAACAGAAATGGTTTTTATGGAACTTTTTAAAAACAGAGGTTGGGGCAGGGAGAAGCAAAAACAAAGAAAATCTAAGTTCAAAAGATCAGGTTTCATTTTCATTGATGTTAGACTTGTAAGAGCTGCTCCATCAATCACAGTTGCCTAAAAATCCCCATTAATGGCTCCGAATGTTGGAGATTTCCATATGGTTTATCTTTGCAACATTTGGGCTTTTTCACTTGAACCAGCATGTGAATCTGTCAGTGTCAGAACCAGATGCTGGGCTTCAGCTCCCCTTCCCATGTTCTTAGCAGTCGTCCAAGGGAAATCTTTGGTAGGAAGCGAAAACATTCAAATGGTAAATCACTGCTGCATTTAGATCCATCTATAGCTTATAGAGTGTCTGCTTTCAGAAGCTTCAACAGGCACAGGGTAATACTTAGGAAACAAAGCTACAAATCAGCACTGCCCAGCTTAATGGACAATAATGTCACCAAGATGGCGTACAGCAGGGTTCCTCAACCTCAGCAACTTTAAGATGGTGGACTTCAACTCCCAGAATTCCCCAGCCAGCATGGTTGCTATGACCAGCTTGTTCTCTTGACAAAACTATTAGCCTTTGCCCTGCTTCATTTTGTACTCCAAGGCCAAACGTGCCTGTTATTCTGATTATTTCTTGATTTCCTACTTTAGCATTCCAATTCCCTATGATGAAAAGGACATCTTTTTTTGGTGCTAGTTCTAGAAGGTGTTGTAGGTCTTTGTAGAACCGGTTAACGTCAGCTACTTCAGTATCAGTGGTGGGGCATAGACTTGGGTTACCGTGATGTTGAATGGACATGAGATGTAGAAGTAAATAAAATGATTTTTTAAAAGGCTGTTATAATTTTGATTTAAAGACTTGACGCGCTTGAAAATAAAATTTCAGCAAGAAAATCCCTATTTTACATTTCTCTCAGCTTTGATCTCACACTTCAGTAGGGCAATTTTACTTTAAATGCCTGTCCACAGCCACATTGCCCCACCATATGGAGCTGAAATGGCTCTAGCACAAATTCCTTGGAAGAACTGAGGATGACAAACAGCATTATTAGCATGACTAAATATTTACTGAGGTGTATTTATCTTATTCATAAAACCAAATATTCTGTTTTGATGAGAGGCCGATATGTCTACTTTATGTGGCTGAAGACATGTTGACAACCATTTTCAGTCCTCAAGATAGCCGAGTCCCTTAACCAGACAATGTCTCTGCTCCTAGCAAAACTTTCTCCACATGACCCTCACTTGACACTTTGGAGAGCAAAAAGTGACAGAAAAGCCAGTATGTGAGTCTTATTGAAAACAGAGGTATTTGCTTCTCTTTCTGACATTTTGTTTCACACACACACACACACACAAACCTTCTATGATTATCCATTGCTGCTTGTGCAATATTTTGAACTTATCACAAAGAAAAGAGAAAAGAAAAGAAGTGGTAAATTCCTCCAAAAACAGTTGTCTTTTGGATTCATCAGAATGGACACTTTGCTATCCCAAGCCAACTGATTCTCCCAAGACTATGTGATCTGAAATCTAAAATGAAGAATTCTGGGCTGCTCTGCATGGGGCTGCACCCAACCTAAGTCAGAAAGGAAACGAAGGGATTGGCTGAGCTCCTGGAGGCACATATCTCACTGCTCACTGATTGGCTGCTGCTACTTGATGAGGGGTGGGAGTGGAGGCCTTTTAAAATATTTCAAGCTGTAGGACTTTAATGTTGCTTGGCCCTTTGCTATTGAGGCCTAGACAGGTAGCTAAGGAAGAAAGGGGTAATGGGCAATACTTTAGGGAGAGGATGAGCTCCCATTTGAAGGGAGGCTTAAAGAAGTTTAACCGAATTGAGAATGAGGAGACTAGGTAGGTCCTCCTACCCAATAATGTTAGAGACGATGCTTTGATTGTGTGAGCAAGGAGTATCTGTATATCATGTTTCTGTGTTTTTCCAGTTAACGGATAATCAGGTCCAGATGAACTTTTACAGGCACCTCTGGATTTTATGTAAGATTCCTTGTTACATTTACCATCAGAATGGTGTGGAGGGCTGGAAGCCATGAACATTTTCTATCGACTCATCCTATACAAAGGAGATATGTATAATTAAAGGATTATTTTCCTAGTAGCATGCCATAATCTTAGTATCCTATTGTACAATACTGTCGGGCATTATATACTGCCCCCAAATCCTTAGACTTTAGCATGAATTCTGGGAGTTGAAGTCCACACATCTTCAAGTTGTTCGGGTTGAGAAACACTGCCTTAGACTATTAGAATTACAAAAGTCCATATTTGGGGCCAGGAGGCGGGGCTGTTCTAATGTTTTTTCTTTCCATCCTCTTGCATTACTCTCTCTTTTTCTTCTTTTCATCAACACACTTCCGTAAAGGGCTCTCCCCTTTTCCTGGACATAAAGGGCATCTGTGTGGGCTCAGGAAAAGACTGAATTAAGGAGATGTTAAGGAGATGGCAATAAGACAGGGATACCCTAGCGCTGACCTTTTAACGGGCTGTGGGATGCTGCAGACATAATATAGCTCGGTATCAGCAAAGCATTTCCCAAAGTGCCAAAGCACATTTTAATTAGCCAACTCTGGGCTGGATGGTATGACAATTCAGTGGGTATGTACCCGGCTCTTAAGTCCTATTCAAAAAATGCAGAGCAGTAGTTCTTCAACATGCCAGATTGAAGTACCGAATAGAATGCCACAAGGTTATTCAACATTTTTATTAATGATTTTCATGAAATGGTGGAAGGAATGCTTATGATGCAAAATCGGGTGGTTTAGTTAGTACCTGAGAAGTGAGAAATAACATTCAAAACAATCTAGGTCAGTGTTGTCCAAACTTGGCCACTTTAAGATGAGTGGACTTCAACTCCCAGAATTCCCCAGCCAGCACGGCTGGCTGGGGAATTCTGGGAGTTGAAGTCCACTCATCTTAAAGTGGCCATGTTTGGACAACACTGATCTAGGTAATTTAGAGGTAACCAGGGAGGGGGGGTGAAAAAATCAAGACGGTGGGTGCAATCTTGTAATTGAACCACCCCTTTTTAATGCAAGTCACTCACATCTTACACATATAAACAGGGGCAGGGCTTCAGTTGTGCAGGCGCGCCCACCATGTTGACATTTTTATTCATCCCCCACCCCCAGACGCCTGATAGGGACCTAGAAAACAGAAATCCAATTATATGAGTCAGCAAAACGACGTGATTTAATTTTGGTTTTTTTTAAATTTAATTCTATTGTTGTGTTTTGTATTTTTTAAATGTGTATGAATACTTGCTTTAAGTATTCGTACAGACAGAAAGGCAGGGTCTATATTCAATAATAAATAATGCTGCAAAAATGTTCAGTGAAGTTTTAGGCTGTATCAGCAGAACTATTGTTTCCAGATTGTGGTAAGTAATCGTCACGTTTTCCTCTGCGCTGATCAAACCCACCTTGACACTCTATCCAATTCTCAGCACCACACTGAGAAGGACTTAAATAAAGTAGAAGAGCCTCACAAAGAACAGAGGAGATGGCCAGGAGACTAAAAACAATGAAAGTATTCTGGAAGGTTTAGCTTTGAGAAGAGAAAATTGAAAAAGGATACAATAGCTTTCTTCAAATATCTGGAAGGATGTCGAACAGAAAAAGCTCAAGGCCTGCTTTCTGGTATTGCAGAGACCGAGTTCCCGAATAATGAGTTTACATAAGCAAATTCTGATTGAATATGAAGAAAATATTCTGTAACAGTAAGAGAATTTCTCCTCGGAGAAACCAATGAAACATTTCAGAACGTGCTTAGGGATTGTTGTGGTATTTGTCTTTCTTCTGCGATGTTTTTCCCAGATGCAACAGAATTATGTGCCAAACTTTCAATGGATTGAAAAAGGAGCTTGTGACATAGACATGGTCATGTTCCAAATGAGTCAGATATTCCTAGGGCCAAATTAAATAAAGCATTATCAGGGGCAACATTTGACATACGCAATCGACATTGCAGCCGGTATAATCTCAGAATGTTCCATATTCATATTGCATACATTTTTATAAATCCTTTCTTTATGATTTGGTTCTTCTTGAAACCCTCACAAGTTCAAACAATGCATGTTTTTTTCTTTCTGTGCACACTGAGAAAATGTCGATAGAACGAATTATGTCGACACATATGTCTTAATACTTGTGAATGCACAATAATGTCCAGTAGTGTCAATATACAAATATATGTGTAATACGTGTTTATAATAATGCATATAATAAAATGTCTGTTCGGTTAGTATTGAAGTCTATATGTGAGATGAGCTTAATCAATATGTGATGTCTCTTAGATCGAACTGAGAGAGAATATATCTTCCTCCTGTATGTGAAATTGTGTGTGTTTCAGTCTTTAGTTTCTTCATCCGTGTTGCAGAAATAACAACAACAACAATAATTTATTAAACTTGTATGCCACAAGCAGAATATCTGATTGTGGTCCAGTTATGATTTCTTTGCAGATGAGAAATTCCTGTACATTTTTAAAAAATGGCATTTCGATACTTCTATATAAATCACAACATTTTTAAAAAGCAAATGGCTACAGAGTGTTAAAAATGATTAAAGGCTCATCTTCATCTTGTGTTGCTGAGTGGGAAGCACTGAAGGCATATATAAAAGAACAAATGATTTTGCACATTGCACATCAGGAAAAAAGGGGACATTATAAGAAAAAAAACTTAAGCAAGATTAAACTTACATTGCCTAAAATTTGCTAGTCATTCCCCTGCTTTGTAAGGAATTGCAAAGTAATAACTGTAAGCTGGATAAATTATTTTCTGCTAGGGTAAACTTGTATGAACATACCACAGCAGAAGTTGGGGGTACCTGGAGAATAACCAGGAAAAAAAAAATTGGCATCTCAATTAAAGCTGTAATCTCTGTGTGGGTTTTTTCCTCCAGCAATTCAAGATGATTATAACATGTATGTTACACATGAAGACCTAAATGTAAAATTTCAAGAATTTTATTCAAAATTTTACAAAAAGGTAAGGATTTAATGGAAAACCAATTAGTCCTTTTTTCTCTCTCTAGGTTGAATCTGTTATGTTTGGATAGTCAATAAAAAGAATTGTTTTCCAAGCCTATAATTATAATTTTAACTTGTAGAAACCTGTCCAGTGTCTTCTGAGTTGGGCAAGCTATAAAAGCTGTAAAGCAAACAAATAAATCCAATTCCTGCATCTGAAAAAAAAATCATGCATATTATAGATGTAATTCTATAAAAAAAACTATAGATGGTAGAAGTTATTTAGCATTCTTACTGACTGTGGAAAAGATCGCAAGCCTGATACATCCTCACCAAACAGGATTTATTTGTTGCAAGGAGCTGACAATTTCAGGTTTTTTAGTGAACCCTGAGGCTTTAAATAACACTAAGAATCCTACTGTATAGAACAGCATATACATAGAAGTGTAAATCAAGTTTGTCCTGTCAAAATTTCTATTTTGAACCTTTAGCATGTTGGAATAGGCAGGTAGTGATATTTGCAATGGGATTCATTAAGTGAAGCAGAATACAATCGTTCTGTTTTGCAGATGATACATTGGTATTTATTGATGGGCCAGAATCTTCCCTACCCAAATTAGCAAAATGGACTCAGAGTACAAAGTATAAATTGCTCTAAAACTGAACTGGTCTTTAGAGAGTATTAAGATGCCAAAATCAACTTTCTCTAGGCAGTTTCATTCAGGTAGGGAGGCAATCATTTGCTTTGGACTGCGAATACTTAGTGATGTCTCTCAGAGAAATAAATTGTTTTGAACTGTTGGGTCTCACTTGAATTGAATACTTGGAGTAAAGTTAATGCTTTAAAAATAAGCACTGATGATGTCTATTCTACAGGGTACTCTACTGTATATTCCTAACATTTATTTTTCAGAGGGTAATTTGGAAGACTTTCCCCCATTTTCATACAGGAAGCTTCAGTTAGGAAAGGAGACTTTAATTTTCTAAAGTGAAGTTTATGCTGTAAAGATGATCTTCTTTCTTGGATTAACGAATGACACATTTTTACGACTTGCCCTCATGAGCCATCTTGACATTTCCCTGTTGAAATTAGCATATTTGGTTTGCCTTGATTGTTGGATGAGATTAGGTTCCAGTTACCTTGGCATATATGTAATTTCCCCTTCTGTTGTGGTACCAACAAGGTAGGTGTCGAATCAGATGAAATGATATTAATATGACCAAAGATTCTCTTTCTTTCACCTCTTTCGATAGTGACTCCATAATTACAAGGTAGTTATGGCATACAATAGCATGCCAACTCCAATAGCTTACCACAAAAAGTACAGAGTAGCAGTATCTTCGAGTAAAGTATCTTTTGACATCTAGATATTTGCCAGGAGTCCTCAGTGCTCCAAAAAACCCCAAGTAATAGTGGATTTAATATGATCTTTATAAAACAATAATCACAATACTAATATATAAACGGTTAGTAGAATACACTTAGATGTTGGGAAGCATAGCATGGCATGGAATAAAGAACTGGAGTGATTATCACCACAAATATTTCAAGGAAAGACCATTTGGCATCTATTTTTCTATCAATTTAAAATTATGTTTAATTCAATAAAGATATTGTTTTGCATTTGTTGGAAACATGCTTAAAAAAGAAATTAGTGAATTCAGCTCATTGTTGGAGATGTGTTCCTCATGCAGTTTCTATGATGGATGGGTCATGCACTATAGTTGCTCAGTTTGGGAAATAAATTATTTTACTGTTTTTTCTGAAAGACTCATTGATTTTGTAGATGTGTATGTTCTTTGAAACTAAATACCAACAGTTTGGAAATAAATAGAGAACAACAGAAATGGAAAAAAAATCCATTATTTTTCTTACAAGTGTACAGTGACCTGCAGATCTCACCATGTTACTGCCTGGAATCTTATTTGGAGGACTATTGATAAGTTTGGAGTACATGCATTAGTCATGTACGTTTCTTTCTTCCTTTTTTTAATAGTATAAAATTACAACTACAATGATAAAAAACTAATACAAACTAAAAAATAAAAATAGAAGGTGTAGAAAAGAAAAAGAAAATAAAAAAAATAAGAATATAGTAAAGGAAAAGAAAAGAAATATATAAAGAAATGACTTCCCCTCTTCATCACAAGTATAAACAATTTAAGTAACTTATCACCTTCTCTTAAAATACAACAAATTATCTCTTCTTCCCATATCCCATCTCTTATCTATAAACAAATCCCTAAAACCTCATCATTCAGTGCTAGTCAGCAAAAGTCCATTAAGGGTTACCAGAGATAACAACATATCTATTTTAACCTTGATCAATAAATCAACTTTATATTTCCTCCTTTTACTTTTAATAATCTTGATTTTCAGTCCCTTTAAATAATGTCCTAGAACTTGATTTCTTTTCATTTTTTCTTTGGCCCTTCTCACAAAATCCTTCAAAGCTTTAACAAGTCTCTTTTGTAAATCCAGTATAGAAGTTTATCCAGGTCACTCTCTTGGTTTGTTATTTGTATATCCCTTTTAATTATTAAGACATCAACTGGTTTCATCTGTATGTCCATCTTTTTCCATGTCATTCTTGTAGCCTGTCATTTTTAAATCCACTTTCAGATCAATCTCAGTCTTGTCTGATAACACTTGTTCCTCTTCCATAACATCTTTTAGACACAGTCTATCTATAGAGGCAGACACTCTTAAAATTAACTTCTGTGTCCATTGTTCAAAAATATCCTTCAGTGTGTTGAATGTTAAAATATTTTGCTCCATTCTGTATTAGTAAGTCAAATTTAAGTGTTCTTCTCCTTTAATTGTAATCTTTAGTTCCTTCTAGTTCCCTCTAGTGTCCAACCTTCAAAGTCCCATTCTATCTTTTTTTTTAAGAATTCAAACCAAAAGTATTTTCCCCAAGGAAGGTTTCTTATAATTAATTCCAAAATCTTATTTAAAATTTATCTGGACTCTTAGTCCATTTGTAATTTTCTAAAATTTTGCTATTTTGCTGTTTATTCTAGAAAAAAAATTAAGTCCTTAATTTTCTATTAAGTCCTTAAACTTCTGTTTAAAACTTCTTTCGCTAAGGATTGAAGGAAATTCACCCAGTGCTGTCAACTTGTCGATCCAAAGGTTCCTAATAGCTGAAAAACAGTTAAGCAATGTCTGAAGGTGATTAGAAAAGGAAGTATGCAAACCCAGTGTCCTTAAAGGTGCTGAGCAAGATGGCTATTCCCTCATCTTCCAGAGCTCTAAACCTGCCAGAAACCGCTGTTTTACAGTCTCTTTGCGAGGAGCAATTGTTGAAAGCACTTGGGGGTGATCTCAAATCCTTTCCTTGCCCAGAGAGGGTCTACTCACCGGCTCTTCATTCCGCCGCAGTCTTCAGTTCACCACTTCGTCCCCGGAAGTCGTACAATTTTTTCATATTACTAAATACACCCACTTTAATAGTAATTTCATTGTATGTGAGCCATGCGCGAGACAGATGTGACTCTCTCTGTGTCTATATGTGTTTTGTTTAATATGTAAGATACCTTTCTTGCTCTTTTTGCTCTTGAAAAAGATGAAAATAAAATAGGGTCTTTGTTATGATTTCAAAAGACATACTTGAACAGATAAGCATTTCTCAACATCGCTTTTGATAGTGACTCCATAATTGCTATATTTCCAGAGCAGCACAAATTAAAGGATTATTTCCCACTGTGAGACAGTTGGCAGCCCAAACGGGAAACACTTGAGCAGCAGGTGACTCAGAAATGTTGCCATGATGCCAACAGTGTGAGGAGTTCTAGTGTTGCATCAACACTGTATAGCAAAGTAGTAAACAGCTGTATGGAGTGGGGCGGGGGCAAGTTGCTTTCCCCTGGCTAGACAGGTCAACTGGGTATCTCTCTCTTCTGCTCAGTTGTGCTCTGTGAGGCAGGAAGGGACTCTATGCAACTGCAGGATTTGGAAGACTGGAAGTTCAACTTTGCCTGGGACTTGTATCTGTGTAGAAACTAGGGATATACAGCAGTGACAAGGTTTAGTTCTGACTCAGACTCTGACTTGGCTGTTTGAAAAACAGGTTTCATCTGAAGGCAATGCAATGAGCACATCTGAACAGTCATTCCAAAAACCAAAGCTTTGTAACTCTAGATCAGTGTTTCTCAACTTTGGCAGCTTGAAGATGTGTGGACTTCAACTCCCAGAATTCCCCAAGCTGGCTGGGGAATTCTGGGAGTTTAAGTCCACACATCTTCAAGTTGCCAAGGTTAAGAAACACTGCTCTGGGTGGTTTTCACTAGGAGTTAACAGTTACACCTTTTCTTGGTGTGTTTCATTCACAGAATTGAATGAAACTGTACAGTTAGCCCATCACAAAAGACAAATAGGGCAACATATTAAAAAGAAAATAAAAGAACTGAATGAAATTCCTATATATATTCACCCATTTTGAGGGAATCCAGAAATACAAGTACAAAACATTTCCTGTGGAACAGCATATACACACCAATGTTTTCCAGCCTCCCCTCAAATATTAACTTTTTGTGTGCAATTGCTTCTAAATATATCATACAGCAAAAAAAGTTGCAGTCAAAAATTTCAAAGGGATAACGGAATCAAACTATTTATGTCTATTACCACTAAATTTGTCCACGCAGTACTAAATTGCTTACACGTGGTCTAAGTCCACTTAGGTTAAAGGTGTGGCAAAATTCTGAGCGTGAAAAATTGTTTCTGCATTTTGAAAATGCATCAGGCTGTTAATAAAGTTTCATAATGAGATAACTGGTTTTGTGCTGGAAATGGGTTGCCTTTTTCTAATCTTGCCATCCGATGAGATGTTGGAGGTCCTTTTGGCAGGATAAGGAAATGAATGTGAAGCAGTTGAAGCTAATATTCAGCAGGGTCAAAGGAGCTAAGAAAAGGAATGGGGAATATTCAAATGGGAGCAAAGATGTCTCGTTCTGTTGCCAGTACAGAGATGTTCAGGAGTTAATGGTGTTGTCTATTTTTGTTCAGATTCTGACCATGCTCCACTATAATGGAGTTGAGAAGCCAAAGGAAGACTGAATGGCTGGATGGATTCTACAATGGGAATGTTATATACAGCTTTGGTTCACTGAAATGTTCATGGCTCCTGTTTCCTTTCTGGGCCTGGGAGAAGCATTAGAGCAAGTATTTAGACATCATAAATAACCTTGTTCTATTTGAGCTGTTAAAATGTTGGCAAAAATGAAAAATGGTAGCTGAAAACTGAATTAAAGATCTCCCAGTGGTGCCATTGTGGCAGCAAATGATGAGGGGAAAATACAGATATTACAGCTGCATGAGTGGCAAGAATTTCTGGGTGTTATACTCAACTTCAACTGAAGATATACAGTGACATATCCAGGAGGCTCAATGGAGTCTTTATTCATCTTGCCATGTCATGGAGCAAGTAAAGAGGGCCCCTTTGCCATTTCCCTACACACACCAAATTGCTCCCCGAGCACACTTTGCAGGAATTGGAACATCCTATTTTGAACTATCCAGTGCAATTAGGAAGCGAAATATCCAGCAAACTAAAAATCGTTGCCGCTAAGGGGTTTACCCTTGAATTATGCTTACATCAAGGCTGCATTTTTCAGACATTGAGAGCTGAGATCAAAAAAGCCACTGCGGTCAACAGGTCCAGCAGTAAAACCACACTAACTGAAACGCCCTTTTGTTTCAGAAGGCAACAACGACTGCCCCCATGGCTGTGGTACCTTAGCCATGGGGTTCTTCTATTCCTTGAACCGTCCTGAGCCAGAAGAAGAGGTGCCTGATCTGGGGATCAGAGTTAGAACAAGAACTCCAAAATATGTCAGGTCCCTTTTTTGAATGTCCTACACAGAGCAGTCAGTGAACTCATTCAGGATGTTAGCTTAGCTGTTTTTAGAATGTTTAAAGTAGTTTAACCATTGCACTGCTGTCAAATATGAACACAGTTGAGTGTTTTCCCATACTGTATGTTGGGAAGGTGTGGGAATGTAACTGCATAAGTGTAACTTATGACCACCCCATAAAATAGCATAATGTTCCTGTAGCTTACATTTCAGTGGCTGCTGTGAAACAGCCCTAGGTAAATGCAGGGACCAAATCTGGATGAGAAGCCATGACAAGGAGGAATCTAAGTGGGGCTTGTTTGCAGGGTTGCTGAAATGGGAAAGAAGAAGTCATCGCAGGGTTACGAAGCTTTTCCTCTTTGTAAATTTCTGTTGTTCCTCGCTTTTGCTGCTGCCCTGTTCACAAATTATCAAGGACTCTATGTCCCACCTCCCTTAAAGGACTTGGGGGAAAAAACAGCCTCGTGATTACTTTAGACTGCCTTAATACTTGATCAGGCCAATAATCCAGTCATCCAATCATCCAGTAATTCCAGTCATGTAATTTGCCAAGATCCTCTGCTTCTTTCCAGTTCCGTTACCTCGTATTTTTTTAACTGGATTGAACTTGGAAACTTATGCATGGAAATCGGGCAAACTTCCACTACATAGTGGCCTTCCTTAAAACAAGTTATCAAATTGCTAATGCCAAGATAGATCAGACCAAAAATGACATCTGGACATTCTTTCACAATATTTATTCATCCACCATAGAGATGACTAGCACAGAGAGGGCTTCCCTTGCTGGCTGTGAGGACGGGGTTCTCTGTCTATATCACTTTTTATGTGGTTTGGTCTGAATTTTGGTGGGTAGAAATATACCATGTCAATTCTGCTGTTTTTCATTTAAGAATGACTCCATTAAATGCCAAAGTTTTAAAATATCTGAACATGTCACATCTTTTAATGTGAGGAAGCACATATGGAAGATAGGATCTATCTGGAGGCCAATTCTCAGGATGGTTCTGTAATTATACCAAGACTATTTAAAAAAAAAAACAAAGGACGTACAATGAATGTACAGATGAATAGGGTAAATACTTTGCTCTAAAATTTATTTAGAAACCAGCTCTAAACCATTGATTAATTTGCAGGCATGGAGAAAGCTGGGCTCATCTCACTGTGAACAGTTATTGCCATTTTAGTTTTATAGTATGTCTTTGTTCTTCATAAGTAAACTTAGCAATTGAAAACTATTTTATTTCCTGACAGACAAAACACAAAAGGGGCAAACGTTTATTTTGTATAAGATCTGTGCTTGGCACCTAGAAGCAGAGTTCTCTGCATAAGGCAAATCTTTATACACTTTCTTTCATAATATATATTTTACATACACTTTTATCACCCTCTTTAATATTCATAATATTGTATTCCCCTCCCTCCCACAAACACCAGAAACATATTAAATACATTTATCTACAACACATCAAAACAACCTCTCTACTGCAGTTCCTGTATTCACGTTATTTGGCAATTCCATTTTCACACTTTAACTTAAAGGATGACTTTACTCTTTTTACTGAGCATCATTTGCTTGCTTGCTTTCCAAACAGATGAAGGAAAAATAATATTAGAAGAGCAATATTTGAGAAGGGCACTTATTTCTTGGCCAGTTCAGCTGGCGGAACTGGCCCTGCTGTTAATGGCTAGCCCTCTGTTGTAACCCCTGGCAATGGGGCTTCTGTCTCTTCCGATAAAACCCACTCAACACAACCCTGACTAAGAGAAATTCTTCCTTTATAACTACCTCCTGGGGAAGATAAATGTTTTACACCAGCTTGCCAATTTTTTGCACTTTATATAAGCCCTGAATGTACAGTTGAGCTCAACTTCCCCTTATACCTTTTCAAAATGAGATGTTGTGGGCAACAGTCATGCCTTTTTCAGATAAGCCTGCTATAAAAGCAATTCCTTGCCTGCATACATCAGGAAAATCTTTTAGTGTTAATGGGCATTTCCCCTCCTTTTCATCAGGCATAATTTTGTAAAGAAAAAAAATATTGTTCTCTGGGAAGAACCACATATCCCCAAAATAGAGAAGGCAAAATTCTCTCAAGAAGAGACATTCCAGTTCAGATAAAATGTTCACCAAGCTGAGTGAGAGACAGCTATGGACTTGAATTAATAAATGTAGATAACAAGAAGGCATTTCGGCAGTTGTCTGTTTCTGACAGTGCAGTTATACAAGACAGCATCTTCAGGGACTGGTGCACACATCTGGGAAGCTTCCAGAAAAAAAAAAAAGGCAGAAACACTGGGCTTCTGTTGGGAACAGTTCACGCCAAGCTCAGAGAGTTATTGCATATACTGTAAAGCACGGCCCCTATTTTTTGTAAACAGTTTTCTCTATCTTTAAAACGAATCCATTGAAAATGGAAGCTATTCAGTTACACATGGCTTTTGATTCCAGTCTGCAGTTATCCAGTTCTTTGAAAGGTAGCTATAGATGGCTTAGGTTCCACTGAGCATTCAGATACGAGTCCTGTTTAAATTTGGAAAGCAACCAGGAGGAAACCACCCGTAGATAAAAGCGATTCTTGCTCACAGTCGGCCAAGTGATGGCCCCACGCACCATTTAAACCATATGCACGGACATTTGTGAAGATGACCCTGTGACAGAGCCATACTGCCGATTATCACAAGTGCTGGCTGCGGGCTGGCCACCGCTGGGGGGGCTGATCACGTGCATGCTATGATCCATCCCCGTTGAAAGATATTGCCTCTCTCCAAAGGCCCCGCTGGAAGGAGGAGAGCAGAGTAAAGTGCTTTGTGTGGTGGCCAGTTTTTCAGGGCT
This sequence comes from Liasis olivaceus, assembly GCA_030867105.1. Classification (NCBI taxonomy): domain Eukaryota; kingdom Metazoa; phylum Chordata; class Lepidosauria; order Squamata; family Pythonidae; genus Liasis; species Liasis olivaceus. The sequence goes on along the minus strand of CM061348.1, from coordinate 161,211,303 downwards.
TCCTGCCAGCCTTGGCGAAGCTGAGAAATTGTATCCATACAAATTATACGGGTTGTGAAGGGAAAAGGCATTGTAAGAACTCTGTTGCATATGGCCACTGCTAAACATATGGGAAGAAGAAGAAGCGGAGGTGGGGTTGCCAGCTTGCATGACATACTGGAACTGAGAGGTTGGGAATGATCCCAGCTGGCCACCATAAGCTTCCATTTTGCCATTCGTCGGCAGGGAAGAAGGAGCAGGCATTCCTGAGATCAGAGTTGGAGTCCGCTGAGGTATGAAGCTTTCCGATGGCTGAGCAGCAGCAGCAGCAGCAGCAGAAGAGCCACTCTGGAGCCGGTTGTATCCACTCTCACTCAAGCCTGGATAGCTCTGCAGGGCAGCCATGTTGCTTCTTGCACACGGTGGATATTCAGAGAGATTCAGGTTGCAAAGCTGGCTCTCTCGGCAGCCGACATTGAAAGAGTTGGAGGTTAAATGGAAGGCTGGGGGTGAACAGGATGGAGAAAGAAGGTGGGAGGATGCTGAGGGAGAGGGCGTCCCTGTGCTGGAAGTGGTTGGGGAAGTGCCTGTGCTGCCCCCTAGGAAGACAACAGAAAAGAAAGCAACAATTTAAGATGGCTTTCAATTACATAAGGTGAACAACACTTACTTGAATTTCTATCATTTTCTCTCTTATTTTATCCCAAACAAAAATACAAAAGACATAATCGTCTTTTGTCCTAATATCAAATTCATTCTAAAAGTGCTCAGGTAGCCAAAAACACTGTATATGTCTGGGAAGGGAGGGAGGGAGACACACAGAGAGAAGGGAAGACAGCATACTGCAAAGCCAAGAAAAAGCCTCCGGTATAATTTTTATTTCCAAGAATGCCTCTGGACCCCAAATGAGCTCCATAAACTTTCTAAAATAATGTCCAACCACAGCCCAGGGCTTTGTTTGAACGTATTTTTATGTGTCCAGGAAAAGGACAGAAGTAAGCTGGGATACTTGGGAACATTCTACAGAAGAGGAAGATGGAGGGGTAGTAAACTGCATTTCAGTAAATTGGCACTTTCTGACCAGATGTAGCCCTCCCCGCCAAACATTTATTGGATAGGTAACTCTTCTATAGCCTCCTCTTGGTGAGAGTCCCCAGAACATGCTTTCAAAATCTGAAGTGTGCTTACCAGCTCAAAACGTTTGGACCTCTGTCCAAAAGGGAGGTATCAGTAGAGTAGGGAGTCTGAGCATACAGCAGATCATACCATATCCCCCTGCCATGTTCTTAGCATGATCCTCCCAAAATGTTGTTATTTGCTTCTTCACACATCCCCCCAAAGAAGTGGCCAAGAACATCCTCCCATTTGCACTGATGGTACCAACAGCAGGAGGTTCTTGCCCAGGTTCTTCTCCTTGCATGAAATCCTGTTTTCCATTGAGAGATTTGAGCTTCTCTTCAAATCAGCTGGATTCCCAAATAGCAGAATCTTCCAGAAGCTTAAATCTCAGTGGACCATTTGTTTTAAGTCCCACTTGTTACAATTATTTTAAAAAACAACAATTTATAACTTAGTTCATAGGAAATAATGCCACCCCCTTTTTCTGGTTTTGAGAATCCCAGGCATGAATACTCAATAAAAGTATATTTAAGAACTCAGTTTAGAAGTACAGATGTGAACTTTTATCTATGTTTTTTGTTGTTCAAGGGTACAAGAAACCTGTGTCTTTATTTCCACACAATATTCTGCTTTCTCTGTCCTGTGTATCCTTACAAATCTCCCGCTGTATTTTGGGTATGTTCAGTTTGAGAGGGAAACTTTCTTTGGCATCAATTTTTGCTTACATAGACTACAACATCAAGCTATCTGATGCTATAACATAATGTGATAAAAGGAAGCAGAAGTCAGCAGCTAGTCTCTAACATTTTCAGAAAATAAGAATATCAGACAATGTTGATTGATTTCACCTATGTCATCCTCTTGTGCAACCTGGGCAATGCCTCTATGCTGAAAGTTGATTCAATTATTTAAAGAGACCTCCAGCCCTGATCATCGGAGTCCCATCAGAAAGCTACACATGATGTGTCAAATACATTTATGAAATCACTGAAGACAACTGAGGAAAGTGGCATGCAACAATACCTATTTAACATATTTAATAGGGGTGTGTAAGGCAGCACTATTCAACAGTGCCAGGCACTTCATTTCATTGAGGCATTTGGAAACAGGCCGCTACTTAATAATAATATTAAATTTATATGCCACCTGACTCTCAATTACTCTGGGCAGCTCACAACAATCAAATAAAGAAATTACAATAAAATCAATAAAGCATAAAAAGTAACCAAAGCTTTTTGAAAGAATGCTTGAATCAAAAGTTTCATCAAGACAAAATGCTCCTTCCTTCCTTCCTTCCTTCCTTCCTTCCTTCCTTCCTTCCTTCCTTCCTTCCTTCCTTCCTTCCTTCCTTCCTTCCTAACATTTTAAAGGAATATAAACCATCAAAGATAAAAGACGTATAGAAAAAGTAAAATTGTAAAATACAATTAGTAAAATACAAGTAAATAAACATAAGATCTAAAATGTGTGATATCATTTTTTACAGGAAAAAATAAGCTGCAATAAGTTTTAAATTAAGAATACCTGGTTAACACAATATAGATCACTAATTAAAATTATAGGCTATAATGAATTAGATCAACCCTAGAAATCTAATTTCTTATAAAGTTGAAATATAGACTCTAAATTTAAAAAAAAGGCACATTTGGAATGTGGCACAAATCCATGTACTAAATTATAATCCAAGAATGGTTTCCAGTTAGAATTGAATTATAAATCAGATTTAATTTTCATTTTATGAAAATTATCGATTTATAATTCGATATTTTGGATATTGAAGCATAGTCACATAACTTAATTAGCTATTCTTCCAAGGAAGGAATTGAACAACTTTTTCCAATAAGAAGCATATAATATCCTTGCCGCAGTTAACATATTCAGAGCTAGTTCAGTACACTTAAAAGTATGTATGGTTTAGTAATATTAACAAAAAGTATCTCAGGTTGGAAAGGAAATTTAACTTTCAAAATTTGTTTCATGAATAATTTCCCCAAATTCCTAAGCTTTACAGCAAGCACCAAATGTGAAAACATGATTCAACGCACTTGTTGCATTTCCAACACTTTTTAGAAAATGAATTATTCGTCTTGGCCATCAGAACTGAAGTAACGTACCAGTGCTAAAACATCTTGTGCTAATTTTCTCTAAGCATAATATTCAGAGTGAATTTAATGTTCTTCCATTGAAATTCCCATTGTTATATCTCTATTACTGTATTCAAATTCTGCATCTATTTAATTAGACAGTATTTGACCTGTTCTAACTCGAGTCATATTTCACTAATGGTTTATAAACTAAACCCAGCAAAAGTTCAAAGTTGTGTCTTATAAGGTTTTCAAATTCTGTCAAGTCTCTCAGTTTGCGTAAGTGAAAAAGGTTTCTTAATCTCATTTGTTTTCGACAATGATGTACTGTATATGCCACTTTGACTTTGATACAACTGTCACTTCACATCATTTCAGAGCATATGGTTATCTTATAACCCTTTGATGTCTCTGTATTCCAATATATCTTCTGGATGTCTGAGTCTAAGTAGCAGTGTCGATATCAACGTGTTAACCATGCTGCTTATTAGCACAGATCTCTAATTTGCTTATGATAGGATTTCTGTATCTTCATCTGTATATCTTTGGACCTTTGATCCATTCTGAATCCATCGTCATCCATCACCTTTAAACTTAGCCATGCTCCTTTTCCGTTAAATATCTCACCAATGAAAGTCCTTCTAAATCTGGAACATGCAGAACGTGATTTACCAATATAGTTCTAGTGTTTCATTTTCATTACTGTATTTCAAAATACCTTGTCCAATTGCTTCAGCTTTAATACTCTTTCCATTAGCAAGATTTTTTTCCCTTGGTCACATAGTGTAAATTATTTAAAGACAGTCTCATCACGTGATATGACTAACAGCTCATGTCAGTCCATCAGCCTTTTGAAGATTTTTCTCGATGTAACTTTAAAATTTCCAGTCCATTCATTATTAGCTTTATCAGTACTTGTTGCTTTCTCTTTTTGTCTATGCACTTGAAAATTCCTCATGAATTCCCTCTCTTTCAGTATTGAACAAATCTGTCTTTCTTACTCTTGAATCAATGTTTAATTTCTTTTTCTGCGTAATTTATTATTTGCAATATTGTAAAGCTGTTTCTTCTTTTTGATTTTTATTTCTTTCACAACGTTTTGAGCTAAAGCTTAACTGCAAGTCTTCCTTTAATATATGTTAAAGTTAATTCTACCTAAAACCATGTTTCTAAACATAGGGTTACATGTTTCAGATGGAATACGCAGAAATTAAAGCTGCTGTATAGTCATCTATTATCTATTTCCAATCCTGTTCAGTTGTCCACCTACTCCTACCACCTACTCCTAATATAGAATGAATGTGTTGTTGACCACTTCAAATCTCTTTTCACAGTTTTCTTAATAAGAACTGCTTACTGTTGAGGCTTCTTTTATATATTTCATGTAAAACTCCCCACAACCCATTTTAAAACACCTGGATCAGTTTTTCCACTGCATATCCATATTGTCATAGAGCTACTTGGTGGGGATAGCAAAAGCTGAGAATTAGCAGACTAAGAATTCACTTATCTACTTTTTATGCTTCAGCTTAAACATTGTAAGAAAGCCACATACAGAACATTTGTCAAGTAGTTATACATATTGACAAATCCTTTGCTTGTAGAACCAAACTTAACATTTCCTATTTGTGTTGTGTGGGCAAGAGAACTGCATACAGAAATCTGGAAAATCTGCTGTGGGAAAATGATAAAGTACAGAATTACTGGAACTCTTTTTATTTTTGTTAATAAATGTTCTTCATTGAATTGGAAAAAAACAAAAAACAAAGCCAAATATTTTTAATAATGAGAACATGGATCGGATTCAACTAGATTTTTAAAAGTCAGTTTAAATTGTTTAATCTTTTTTTCTTTTTCTTTTTTTGGCTCTCTCTAACCCAAATGAGCCCCATAATATCTCATTGCCACCTGCATGAAATTAATCTTACGTCTGTTTTGTCCCAATATCAAACCAGTCTTGGGGGTGATATCATTCTTGAAGTGTTGCTTCTCTAATGCTGAAGTTCTGGAACATCAGTATGGTTTTTGGCCCCAATTCTGATAGAAGGTGCTTGAAAAACATTTATTTGTTTAAACCCACTTGGTTTGTCTTCTTGTAAAATATTTTTTTCCTGCAAACCTTCAGTGACTTTCTTTTGCTTGAATTCTAAAGTAGAGAGATAACAGCTTTCAACTGGAAAGGGAAGAAGGAAATCATGACTCTGAGGGCCAATCAGTGCTGTTAAGGAGTAATCCATAAATATCAATGGGAATATAAAAATCAATGATATTAATGCCTTGAGGCACACTGCGCTATTTCCTCAGGAAACCAGAGTGGCTTCTTTTGTGAGACGGGCGGCTATATAAATTAGACAAATAAATCACATAAATAAACCTTATTATTCATGGAACCTTCAGTGAAAAGAGCAATAATTATAATTCTAGTAGTCTTATAATATTAATTATTTAGGAACAAGATTCTGATTACATTTAGATATGAAATATTTTTGCAAAGTTCCACATGAATGGGATTATGTTGCTTGACACCCATTCATGTCATTATGATCCCTTGACAGCCCCTATTTCTTTCCAAAAATAAAAATATATTTAAAAAAATAAATGAATCTTTTTCTTACAGAATCATCATCTATCTTTCCTTCCAATATGCAGCCACTGGGAAATATCTGGAGAGTTGTAGTCATTAGTGCATAAGTGCAAATATAAGGCAAAACCACCGTAGCCAAGGACTTGCAAGAACTAATGATATACTCTTAAAAAATGTTCAGGTCCTGTATAGTGCTCTGGAGTTCCGCAGTAGATACATGTTCCTTATTTAAATCAAACCCATATAAGACTTAGCATATCTTACATCTTCAGGAAAGCAACTTTCAAGTGGCAACTTCAACTGAAAAAAATGGCATGGGAAAAAGAATTACTACCTCCCTGAGGCCATATTTCAAAATCAGTGGTGGTGCCAATCAAATAAACAAACAAGATCGTGACCAAGATGTTGGTCATGGAATATTTATACCCTATCCAGTTTGGCCTTAAATATCTTTCAGTGAAGTTTTAAGGATCCTGCGGGCAGTTATACAGTATATATTAATTTGATTATAATGCAAAACATCTCCGAGACCATAAGCAAACAAATATTGACTGACATGAACTGCAAGTTACCCTCTGCATTTGCCAAAGATGTTGCTTGTGACACACTCCTAGCTATTTCAAAAGCCAAGATGAGACCCTTTTCTACGGTAGTCGCCTGACTTTGGAAGACTCTGCTAATTGCAATTTGTGTCAGACTTCCTCTCTGTATCTCTTTCACAAGGAATTGAAGATACTTTCATTTCAAAGGGCTTGTAACATGATGTAAAAGATGCAATATAAAGTGAAATAAAGTTTTATTGCTGCCATTTTTAATGTGTTAACAGCTTTTAAATGTCCTGCTATTCTTTTATAAGGGTTGGTCGTACTATATTCTCTTGTATTGGTTTAGACATTACTATATATTCCTTGGGTTATTTTATTATATGCCAACCTGAGGACTTTTATAGAAGCATGTTTGCGTATATGTGCTCATGGATTTTGTGTAATTTTAAACCAGGAACTTGTATAAGAGTTCACCTTGTGATATGAACCTCCATGAAAAAGATCTGTAATTTACTATTCGGATTATCTGTCTGGTTTCATTCAATGGAGCAAGGCCCCTTGACAAAACTGATGGTGCAGAAAGTAAGAAACTAACAAATCTGTCACTAGATTCCCAAGAAAAGTTTGGTCTACTGCAAAAAAAAGTTATATATACTGTAGAGAGTTGTTTACCTAATAGTTACAAGAATTGTACTGAAAAGTTATTCTGATTAGCAAGCTAGTTAAGCATGGGCTGTGGTGTATAACAACTAAGTAAATTCAAAGCTGGCTCAAAAAAATTGCTCAACGTTTCCTCATCAGACTAGACAGAGGCATCAGAGGCACTGTGAGAGGAGGGTGTCACAGTGTTCAGTTCTGAGTCCTATTCCCTTCAACATTTTTATTAATGATTTGCATGAGGAGGTAGACCAAATGCTAACCAAATCTGTGGGATAGCTAATACTCTAGAAGATAGAAATAAAAATAAAAACAATCTAGATGTGATAGAGAAAAGGGTTGAAAATAACAGTGAAATTTAACAAAGGCAAGTTATTTGCATAGGAAGTAGAAATCAGATGTACAGGTATAGGCTAGGGGACCCTTGGTTTGACAATAGTACATAAAAAAGATACAGGTAGCCCCTGGAGTAAGAACACTCAGTTTACAGATGACCCATAGTTAAAAACAGAGCCTATTGTAGCAAAATTTGAGTTAAATACACAATGATTCAAGTTAAATGCACAATGGTTTGAGTTAATTACACAATACTACTTATACAGTATTATACAACCATACTGAAATCATTACGACAGTTCCAGTTGTTGAGCCCCACTTGAGTTTAACAAAACATATGTTTTAAGGAATATTGCATTAGTTGGAAGCAGTACTTATTTGAAAGGATTGGTTAGTATTTCCATCTGTCCAGGGTCTATATAAAATGCTACTTAATTCAGAACTCAGCCCAGAACCTGATCACAATGTAGAAAGCACTGTATTACATTTCTTCGGGGAATAAGAGATCATCCAGTTGCAACGACGGGCATTGTCACAAAGGGCTTTCCCTTTTCCCTCAGTGTGGAGACTAGAAGTGCAAATATTGTTTTGGAGCTCAGTCTCAGGCAAGCATTTGGCTCTGCGATGGGCAGCTTAGGCAGCAATAAATCACTCTTTTAAGGGCTAACAATTCCCTGCTTTTGGATGTACTGACTTTGTATAAGACCTTCGCAGAAAATTGCAAGCCAACCAGAGAGTCTTTACATTTCCTCTTTTGCATTTTCTCCGCCTTCAGGATAATTGCATGCAAAGTAAAGGCTATCCATTCTGTAAGTGTAAAGTGAACTATATCCCAGGTTTTGGCAAGCAAGTTCTGAACTGGAAACCACATTTTGGGAATGCCACCTTGCTTGAGCAGCCAAAAGAACAGTTGCTAGTAGCCTGCAGGGAGCTAACTAGTCACATGGTGTTGGCTTCCTTCCTGGTTTTTCAGCTGCCAAATTGCATTTAAAGCAGCTAAAAATACATTAAATATTTTCCTTTCCTTATATTACTTGACTATATCAGCAGTTGCTGTAGCTGCTATGAGCGTGTTATTTGATAACCAAGAGGAGGACAGAAGGTTATCAGTGCAGATATTAATACAAGGCACATCTAATCAAGTGTGTAAATGCCACAAGTTTCAGGCCCAAGGATATTCTCAAAGAAAACTATTCCACGCTCTGATTTATACACCATAATGCAGTGTTGTCCAAACTTGGCTGGCTGGGGAATTCTGGGAGTTGAAGTCCACTCATCTTAAAGTGGCCAAGTTTGGACAACACTGCCATAATGCACTGGAATCTCGTGTACGATCCTACTGCAAGGAGGAAACAAGCTACCCAAGGTGCAGAAGATGTATTCTCTGGTTAATTCTTGCTTTAAAATAGCTCTTGGAAGGTTGAGAAAGAAAGTTACCCTTTTTTAATCTGTGCCATTAACTGGATCTAAATTTCTTCCCTTCAGATTTGCTATTAGTTTTAAGGCACCTCTAGAAAACAATTTATACTATAGAAAACACTGTCAACAACATCTTTATTATGGTCTTCAACCAGTATTACAGATAAGAAAATAAAATAAATTCCTTCAGCAAACCCATTACCAAAAAATTATCATAAAACAAGAGAACAACACATCTAAGTCAAAGTTTTGTGCTCAGTGAAGGTATTCAGCAACTTGGAATGTGAGTGAAGAGTTAACATCCCTTAAAAAATAACGTACATAACATTTGTCTGTATGACCCTCAATTTTGGAAATAATTGGAAAGAGCAAAGCACGTCTCACTACATAAAGGACACCATAAGTAGATGTGGGCAAGAGTTTCTACCTCTCTAATGCCACAAGGGCAAAGTCTCTGAGAATAAGGAGTTTCATGTAATCTACCCACCAATAGTGCAGAAGGAAGAGCATTAAAACAAATTCGAGAAAAAGCCCATCTATATTTACTCAGGGTTAGATTGTGTAAATACCCTGCAATAGACATCTTACATTTGGCGATAAAATCCAGGAACAGTGGTGAGATCATTGTGATGATCAATGTCCCTGATTCATTGCTTTACTATTGCTTTGGCCTCCATAAGTGTTAACTGGCCTATATCTTCAGGAGAAAGGGTGCAACTACATAAACTCCTCCGTACAGTTCAGTACCAACAACACTGATATCTGTCTGTCAACAGCAGAGGTAACAGTCCTTTAGGATCAAACATGATTCTGATAAAGGCACACTAGCATAAGGATCATAATATAAAACTTGAAAATAACACACCAAAGTATTGGAGGGAATGCTATTATGGACTTGGGTAGTACTGTTATAGGAATAATGTGTTCTAATATGCCAAATCAGGGAGGGGATTTGGGATTTTATAGCTTTGATTGACAATTTTTTCTTCTCATCAACAGTTGTTTTTTTTTTCCTGCTAAGCAGAGAACACTATTTATTTATTACATTTTGTCTAGGTGGGCAATTTTTTAAAAAATCAATCAGGATATAAGGGAGATTCTAGTCTTACAAGGCATGTAACAGCAGAAGGGTATCACTAGGAACAGAGGCAAAAGAGCCATTGGGCTGGGTGTTAAATTCCTGAAATAGCTCCATATAATTGAAAGAGGGTTTCCAATTGCACAGCTCACACATGTGTCATAATTGAGCAATGACGGACTTAACTTTTCATACATTTGAATAAACTATGGATTGAAAAAAATGTGTTCAGACAACAGATGGACGGATCTAGAAAATCCAGCTTTGATTCTTCCAAATTTTAACTAAACCCTGATCTTTCTCCCAGTTGTTAAGTTCCATCTGATCGATAATAGTGGGAAGATGCAATAGCAAGTTTGAGAGGGCAGTGGGGAACATGAGAGAGACTGCTGTAGTTTCTGGCACTTTATAAGGCACCTTGCTAACCACAAGATGATAGTACAAAGTGCAACAAGGTGCCAATTCTGTTGTACTATGAAGTCTTTGGTTCTGCACTGTGTCAAGTCATGCCACAAATGCTTTGTCATGGGGTGGGTGGACAAAGGTGAGACTATGTAAACTTTTCTAATTAATTAAACCTAAAAGAGAAGCACTGTAAAAGATAAACACTGTAAATTGAAGATCTCAGTTGCAGTCAAAAATGTATGTCTATTGGGCGCAAGTGCATAATACAGATGTTTTTCTGATTCCTACTTTAGACCTGCTTTAGCCATTATACCACCCATGAATTTCCATCTCTGCGTTTACATTGCTGTTAAATAAAAATGGATATATCTTTCAAATTCTGCACATGTGCAACAATGTCCCTTATGTTTTTGAGAATTTATTTCTGTTGGTAACAATATAAAATAAATATGTTAAGGATTATTAAAAGTATACACAGAATAAATTCAATAACATTAATAAAATGAACAACAAAGGAAAAGATAAATGACAGGTCTACTAAAGTGACTAACATATATATGGCCACTAATATCCCTGACAGAACAGAAGTGTTTGGCTAAGCATTGCATGCCAGTAAGTCAATGCCATGGTAGATGGTCTTCTATACTCATACTGACAACACAGAAAAAGACCCATTTTGTAGCGCTCTTAGCACTTTGTATTCAAAAGCCAAAAGATGCTTTGGACCACAGAGGTACGAATGCAGCGCCTGACTGCATTTCTTAGGCCAACCGTGCCTTTTCCTGCATGGCTCCACAACACACCATCCTAGAAAAAGGCACATTTGGTCCAAAATACCTTTTGGCCTTTGAACCCACAGCACCGCACAACCATATGTACTCTGGGACAATATGGTAGGTCTTCCCCTCTTCCCCACCCAAAATATTTAAAAACTAGGCTGAAACAGCAAGGCCCTTTCAGATAACCAGCCAAGTATGCAGAACAGTTCCAGATCAACCTCACGTGTAATGAACCTGTGACCTCCCCACTTCTGCCATGGTCTGCTTTTGTGTAAAGAACCTAAAATTAGTAGAGAGGAGAGATGAAAGAAAAAATACTCCATTTAATCCTGGAGCTGTGGAAGGACCATTCTAATATTATTAATGCCCTCTTGCAGATTTTGGGGAGAAAAGCAGAACATAGTATTCTACCAGCTGGGATCATATTCCTAAGTGCACTAGACTGCTTCCAAGGTTCACACACCCTCTCAGAGCCTAAATAGTTTATTTGTGCTACAGATTTCAATTATCTTAACATCATTTTAATTTCCTAGTGATTTCTTTTAATCATGTAGGACTTTCTGCAGCAGTGTGTCTAACTGCTACTTTCTTGCTTTGTCCAGCTTTGTATTTTTAATTATTTAATTGCAAATGTATACTGACCTAGATGATCCATTTTGGAGCCAGAAAGTCAGTATATATAGTGTTTTAAATAAATAAGCAAGCTCTGTGAAGAAACTGAAGCTTCTTTTGCAGAAAATTCAACAGAGTAAAATCCCTGCAACAGAATACAATGAACATTCTTAAAAGCAAGGGAAATTTAGCAAAAGGCTTCGTTTCTCCCTGCCATCTTATCACTCCAGGAGGAGACAGACAATCCTTAACCAGTGTTAGGATTTTCTGGTGACCATTTAAAATGCCATCCCTGAATATCATCCTACGCAAGAATGTAAATCCTCAGGGGATATTGTGACAAACAGACTGGAAATATTGCCAGTTTTCCCAGGAAATATATCAGCAAAGGTTTATTTCAGAAGTGGCCTTTGCTAAAGTCAGGGATCATCTAACAGTGCTCCATGTTCCTTGGCAGTGACAAGAAGTAGCCAGGCCCAGCAGGGAGGCAAGGCAGAAACTGTAAACACGCAAACAAGCAACATCATCAAAGAACCATAGATGGCACGGGATGGGGGCAGCAACAGCCCAACCACTTGGAAGAGCATCCATTCACCAGCTGAAAAAAGCACTACGCAGCTCCATCAGTTGATTCACTGAACAGATCTTTAAGAAGGCGCGGATCTCTTCATAATCCAGGTCATATAGGTTCATGCAGTTAGCGTTACTGACTCCGACCAACTCTTAAATCTTAGGCAGAGGAAGGCTTTCCTCGCTAGGCCAGGCACAAAAACTTGTGCCTAATGGGGGATTCAGCTTGGAACCATCTGAATAGAAAGCACGTGCATTGCTGCTAAACAACAGGCCTCCCCTCTACCACAGGGGAGGTAGCCCAGATAAGAATAACCCTTTTGAATGGCTATAAAAGCTCTATGTTACAAATTTTTCCCTATTTCTGAAACTAGTAGCTGGACTTTTCTGTTTTATATCTTTGCCCGACTGTCAAGAAACTTCGGAGTTTCATGAATTCAGCTGGATGCCATATGTCTCTTATGACACTGCAGCTATTCCATTGCCACCCGTCTGCTGCCTGTTATAAAAGGGGCTCACCTTGCTGTTTTTGCATGGTGGTGAAATCTTCAAAGGTGAGCGTGCGCACCGGGGGCCTCCAAAATGCATATGTTTCCATAATGGCCTCCAGGCCAGTTCTACAAAATGAAAAAAGAAGATGAGAGGGAAAGAAGGTTAAAAACATCAGTGAAGGTGTATTTCCCCTTTAAACAAGTAAAAAAAAAATCATGATTTTCTCTACCAACTTGACAACCATTAATTTTACCATCCTATATTTCTAATGACATCATGTCTGAGAGAGAGAGAGAGAGAGAGAGAGAGAGAGAGAATGAATGTCTGTCTCCCAATTTTCAGAAGTGAAATGGCCCCAGAAGATTGGGTCTGAACTAGATGTCCACCTGAGGCAGGACAAAGAATTCAAATGCAGCTTACAAAAGGAGAGAGAGATGGTGACATACCACACAGAGCAAAATCAAGGGCCGTGATGAACTGGGAATGGGTCCAGGGCTCAGGATGGATCTTTAACTATCATGCTCAGTAACAGTTGGGAGAAAGAAGTATTAAGGAAAGTAGAGAGCAGTTCACCTTCTGCTATTACTCAATCATCTGGTGTTTGCTTTCCTTCCTCTCCTCTGTCTTCTTTCTTTTGGTTCATTAACTTTGAGAATGTGCTCACCTTCCATTTCTGGAGTTCAAGGTCCCTAAAGCCTCTTTGCTGGTGAAAAGACAGGTTTTTGCAGCTAAAAAGGAGTGGAGCTAACATTCCAAAGTCACCTTGGAAGCAAGGATATACTTGGCAAAAGTTGGGATTTTAACAGCTAATTTGGGAGAGGAGAAATTGCCACAGTGTTTATTAGTTGCTAAACATCCACAAGTAAAAATAGGGTTTCCCAAGTTTCACAGTGGTACAGAATACTTCACCACAGATATTCTCTCAGTAAAATGACCACCCAGAACTCAATACGAAGAAGTTAATACAAAAAATGTTTAGATTGCTAAGGATAACAGAAGCCATTTATATCCAAAGCTCACACTATAATGAACATTGCATTCAAAGTTCATTTGGAAAGCAAGATGTACTGCAAATACAACAGACTTTCATCCATTCCTCTCCACATATGATCTATGTGATATCAGTAGAAGCATATTCATGTGATAATGTAGAGTTTTGCCAGCATTTTCCCTTTTTTTCCCCCAGATTGGGGAACCACAGCAGCCAAGTATGCATTCATTTCATCAGGGCCTGCTGGTGTATATTGTTTAACTTTGCAGACAATGTTTCACTTTTTGACTGAAAAGTGCAGCAAAATTTAAATTTAACCCAAATGATTCAGATGTTCACAAAACCCAATTACCTCATGTCACTAGTAAATCAACAAGAGATGTTCAAAATCTCCAGGGAAATTATTGAATACTTGAGTTACTAACCCAAAGACAAACCTCGTTTGTATAACTTGGCTCACGTACACTATGAATCTGTTGATTCAGATGCAACCCACACATCAGTTCTGATGCCTATTCTATGACAAACTCTATTTTTTCATGCTTTTATTAATGATGGCCTGGAAGAAAAAAAGAGAAAAATATACACAAGCTCTATTATATCTCTAGAATTTGGGGTCTATCATTTGATTTTCTTGGAGGAGGGGGAAACCACCACATTTTAATAATAGGGAATAAAAAAGGATCCCATTGTACAAAAATGGTGAATGAGATTGGATATATTTCTTTGTTTCAGTAATGCCTTCCATATGGTCCCCCTCCCCTATCTCTTGCCTGCAGCCATTGTTCTCTGAAACCTTCTTCTAAGCGCCAGATCGACACCTCCAAGCATGCCTGATCAGAAATAAATGCCGTGCCCCAAATGCATTCAGTGGGACTGTCTCCAAGGTACAGGTAGAATGGATTGGAGCCTAAAATGTTATTTCCAAAATCAACTGTCCAAAAAAGAAAAAAGCACATGTACAAACTGAATACATGGGCACATGAGCCTTTCATTCATATGATTGCACATATGTGAAATTGCAATTACAACATGTCAGCCCTTCCCAGATTAAAAAGGAGCTCAGATGAAGGAAAGTTCATACACAGATAGACTGAAATGACCTCTAAGATTTGGGGTAAAAATTGCCACAGAAGAATTGACAGTGAAGGTTGGTCTTTCTCCAGGATGAAGAATTTGTTTCATTAGTACAGGTGGTCCCCAGGTTTAGAACACCCAGTTTAAGGACAACCCATAGTTAAGAATGGAGCCTATTGTAGCAAAATTCAAGTTAAATACACAATAGTTTGAGCTCATTACACAATACTATTTATGCAGTATTATACAATAATACTGTTCTGGCTTACATACGATTCGACTTAAGGACAGACCTTGGGAATGGAACGCGTCCTTAAATTGGGGACTATCTATACTATTGTATATGGAGCTAAAACTAACTCTTTGTGAGCAAGTTTTAGAAAATAAGGCCACAGTGAAACCCAAGTTTTTTTTTTATGCCGGCCCCCACACTTATTTTTGCCTTTTTATATTCCATGTAAATTTGGGCACAGATCCTTGCCTGCCTTGGTCTCGCAAAACGATTTTTAGCAACAAAACAAAAAGCTGAGAAGTATTATTTTGTAAAGAATGCTAATACTGTAATCATGGAGAGCAATGCACACACTCACGGAAACCCTATCAGTTCTGGCTCAGTACTTGAGATTTAATAATAATAACCAGTGTTTGACTTATATTTAAAAATCTATTACTATGGACTGTTTGTTATGCTTTGAAATAGTTTTGGATGCTCCAAAATGAAGCAAAGCCAAATCTTTGCAGAAAGCTTAATAACCAGATCTGGGCCATGGATATTTTTCTACTTGTACAATAACTATTTGTCAGTAGTTTGTAAAGTTTCAGTTTGACCTTGCAACGTGTTAGCAAATACAAATTCAGTGTCGAAGTATGCTCTTGTATTTCATTTTTAATAAATACTTTTCCAGATGTTCATAGCAGAAAAGCAAAGAGATTTTACATTTCCTTTACAAAGTATAGCTATATATGTTCAAAATTATTAAGATGAATGAGAGACAGACCTGGGGAAATAGATAAAGTGGAGATGAATGACAAAGAGCTGATGTGGAAAAATGATGTTATCTCCACTACAGCATCATCCAGCAGTTAGTTACTGAAATGATATGGCATTAATACAGACAGATTTTATATCACCAAAGCATTCTTCTGGATGAGCTTAACAGGATGGGGAACTAAGGTCAGGAAGAATTTTTAGCATCAGCTCTAATGGGAAAGAAACTGGAAAAGCCACCTTTACGTTGCATTTGAAGGCCACTTTAACCAACTGCATATTTTTCATTATTATTTGCCTTACTTATTATGGACTTTGGATTCATTTCTCTGCATATGTTTAATTCAATAATCTCAGTAAACGAACAGTGTACAAAGCCATTGCTCACATATGAACAGAGGTTGTAGAAACAAATAAGAAAGAATGCCAAACCTTCAAGGGCCACAGGAGATTGTGCAGGAAATTAAGTTGAAATTAAATCCAAGCAAGACAGAGGTGCTGCTAGTAAGGAGAAAACTGAACTCTAGGACTGAATTGAAGCCTGATCCGGATGGAGTTGCATTCCCCAAGAAAGCCTATTCAAAATCTGGGCTCCTTGACCCATAGATGTCATTTGATTTGCAGATGGCAAGGAGAATATTTGCACAACGCCAGCTAGTGTAACAACTGCAGCCCTTCCTGAGCCAGCTGGTTACAGCTCAGATACAGCAGTGTATTTTATCTGGGGCTTCTCTTGAAAAGTGTCCAGAAATTGCAGTGGAGCAAAATATGGCAGCCAAGGTCAGAAATGATATGGTGCCTGCACTAAAAGATCTCAGCTGGCTCCTAATTGCTGGAATCAGTCATTGGTTGCCCACGGGGTACAAAGGAAGGTTCTGGTTTTGAACTTTAAAGCCCTAAATGGCTTACAGTCTGATTACCTGAACCTGCCCAATTACCTAACTCAGCAGGAGAGGACCCTTAGAAGCAACTTCTGCTGCCGGAAGCTTGGCTATTGGTATGCGAGAAAAGATTTTGGTTTTATTTTGATTTAATTGCATCAATTTTATCATTCTGCTGTATATGCTTTATTTCTTCATTTTTTTTTTAATGTTATAGACCTCCTGGAGCATTGGGCTAAACAGGGTAGAAATTCAGAAATAACTAAATGAATAAAATTCTGTAGCTAGCATTCTTGAACATTAGCCAGTTACTCATCTGTAGGCTACTTAGCAACACGTTATTTTTTAAACACTGAACTGTGTAGAAAGCACAGGACGTAATATTGCAACTGGACTGGACTGAATCGCCAGAGAAGAAATGTGAAGCCCAACCACCAAATCCAGCACGATATTACATCAGGTCTCTTTGCGGGTCTGGTGCAGAATCACCCACTTCTTGTTTCTTTTGAAATTGATTTATGTATCTAAATACTTTATCTTAACAAGTTTTATTTATTTAAGAAATTTATTTGGCCGCTCATCTTATATGCCATAACTCACAATGAAAACAGTAAAAACATTTTAAAAAGCAATAAAAATCAATGTCAAAGAACACCTCCCAGTGCCCTAGAAGAACTCTCCCCAATACATAAGCAATCCCTATCACTGAGGCCCGGCCTCAGCCTATTCCAGTCCTTCGGGAAAGAACCAGCTTAATCCTTGGGGGAAGAGTTCAATTTGAACAGGGTTCAATGGGCTAAGTAGACTAAACAAATTAAAGCCATAATGAATATTATTATAATTAATGGCAATTACATAACTTACATATGCTACGCTAGCTAATTAAAAAATAAAAAAATAAAACCACATACTGAGAGCAAGTAGGCCTCAATTCCCTCTCAGCACAAAGCAGAAAAACAAATTTTCTAAACAGAAAAGCTTGATGAAAGAAGAAATGGAAAATGCTACTTGGTATGTGCTACTCATATTTCATTCTCAGAAGGAGTGGGGAGAGAGATGCAGAGAAACCGAGAGAGAGAGAGAGAGATTTAAAAGGAAGAAAACTTAGTAAGAGCTTAGTAAGTGATCACTATTGTTTTTCATCCCCACGATCCTGGGTTCCCTCTGTGTCGTCAAAAGCATTTTTATGGGCCAGTTTAAGTTAGGAGCAGCTGCTTTAATGCCTCTCCTGATTGTTGGTTCATGGTCACAGAATCTTACTTTTAATGAAAGAAAATAATAATTAAATGGTGATCTTTCTTATGGCCACTTCCAAGCGTGAGTCTGAGCATATGTGGATACTTCCGTGTTGGTGGGAAATTTGCAATTAGGAGGGGAATAGAGAATAATAACCTAGACTTTCAGTGACTCTGCAAATGGCCAGCCATAAAAGGTGGCAACTGAAAGAAAAGGGAGCAAGTGCACTGGCATATCCTGGACAAAGCTATACTATATGCTTCGATCTGCTGCTTGGCAATCATGGCTCCCTTTGCCCTTGAAAGAATTCTGGGAATTGTAGTTTGGCTCCTGAGAATTTCCTGCTTACCATCTGTAGCAGGCTTAAGATGCTCTCACTGGAGCTACTTAATTGTCAGCCTCTGAGTGCCTGGACATTGCGGCGTGCGGCATCTGATTTCTTTGGAAAACCCCTGAGAGTTACAGGCTTTGGAAAAGCCAGTCCTCCAGTGCCATCTTGGTATTTTTCTTTCACAGAGCCAAGCCATTTAAATGCTTCTTGTCTGAAGGCTCCATCTGGCTCTCTTTGATAATGTAAAACCTTAAATATTTTAGCTCAGTTTCATATCAGCAAAGCTTCAGTTTCAGTTTCCTGACCTTATGAACCATAAGTTACCATGATTCCTAGAATTTCTAGGAAAATGTCCAAATGGCCAAAATGAAAATGGCCAAATATTAAGACCTTCTGAAGGTCTCATCTGGCCAGGCCTGAGTTCAGCCAGTAACCTCCAAATCACTAGTAATTTGCACAAATAATTAAATTAGCCCTTCCCAATTTCTTGTTTTTACACCCTCAGTTCAGAATAGTAGCCTCTTCAATTTTCATTAGAGAGGAGACTGACCTTAATTAAAGAATACCTGAATTAATATTCCAGCTACCTGGAAAATTAATCCAGACTCCATATTGGAGTCAGCTTACACACTTTGGTGTTCAATTAATGAAGTTATCACATAGCAAAACAAGGATGCTGAAAGTTTGTTTGATTTTCAGGTAAAGAATGTGGCTTTTTCTATCAACACTTCCCCTAAATTTCAAATTTCCCACCAACCGGTTGCTTTCATAAGATAAGAAATGTAAATTTACCCACATAAGTGGTTCATTAAATATTCTACAGCCTTATTTTTAATAGTGGACGAGACCATATTCTAATGATGGGAAAATAATAATAATAATAATAATAATAATAATAATAATAATAATAATAGTAGTAGTAGTAGTTCATTTGGTCAATGACCAGCAAAAAGTCAAAAACAACAACACCAAGTAAAATCAAATAGATAAGATAAAATATTAGCATAACAAAGATAAAATAACACATAAAATGTAATATTTTAGATTTACACTTGCAGTAATTACTTGTGCGAGTGTAAATCTAAAATATTACAGACTATGAAGTAAAATTTATATCATCTAAAAACAAGATAGCTAGTATGTGTCAAATCTAAAGTGATAAATAAAACAGAAGTGATTATTTCTGTAACTAGTTATGCCTTATTTCATTGCAGCAACATAGTTTGGCTACTACACAGGTGATAACAGTTTTAAATCTTCTAGAAGATGGTTCACATAGAAATTGTCTGATCTTCCTGGAAATTTACATATTAGGGGCAGAATATAAGCAGAGCTGATATCCCTGTAGCGTTTACAATGCAGTAATACACGTGTAATGGTTTCGATCTCTTTATCACCACATGGGCAGGTACGTTCAAGTTAATGGGATTTTGAGTTTCTGCCTTGCAGCAGTACAGATGGTAACCAGGTGATTTTGTCTGTGGCACCAAAATATTGCTGCTATTGCTGTTTTCAGCCTATAGTTTGTGAAATTATGGTGGCATCATCAGCATAGATGAGTATAGGGATTTGTGCCCTGCTAGTTTAGGTGCGTGGAAATCCGGATTATGAAGAAGGTCCACCACTGAATTGACATACAAGTTGAAAAGAGAAGGTGCAAGAATTCATCCCTGTCTCACTCCTTTCTGAACATTTACTGTGCCAGAGCAGGACCCTTGAGGATTACACCTCACTCTTAAGATGGCGTTGGAGTATAATTTCTGTATCAGAAACAGGAGGCACCTGTCAATAATGCGTTTTTTAATTTTTCCCAAAGGGCATTCCTGGAAATTGAGTCAAAGGCACATTTAAAATCTAGAAAGGCCACAAAGAGGGAGGACTTATTTTTGTGAGTGTATTTTTGTACGAGATGGTGGAGCACCAGAATGCAGTATGCTGTTGACCTCCCTTCTCTGAAACCCGCCTGCTCATCTTGGATTATGCCCTCTGTCTCTATCCAGTCTTGGAGCTTGTGATTTAGATGTTTAGCATATAATTTGCTAACAACACTCAAAAGGCTGATAGGCCTGTAATTGCATGGATCATTCTTATTGCCCTTTTTATAAATTGGGACTATTATTGCCAGCCCCCAATCTTTTGGAATATGACCAGTCTGATCTATGAATGTAAATAGGGATGGTAGCAAAGGCACCCACTAGCTGGGATTCTTTTTAATTATTTCGGGCAAAACACAATCAACACCTGGAGCCTTCTTCATCTTAAGGGATTCAATCAATCGGGTTGCCTCTTGCACAGAGACAGGGGGCCAATTCTGAACTTGGCCCAGGTTGACTTTACTCTCATTTATGTTCCTAGCAGGGTCCATCTACAACCCCCTAAAATACTCTTCCCAGGCTTATATTGGTACTTGATTGAGGGGGGCGGGGGCTAGCAATTTTCCTAGTCCTCTGGTAGTTTGCCAGAAGAGGGAAGAATCCATCTTTTTGACTAATTGAATTAATTTCTGCCAGGTCTCTTTCATTACCAATCTTCTCTTTTGTTTTAGGAGGGCCATACTTACCTGGCAGGGGAGATACCTTGATCATGAACAAGGTTTAAATTCAGTTCATTGATTCCCAATGTAGGTACAGATGAGTTAAATGAACAAGTCTATTCTACAAGGCAATATATTTCAAAATATGAAAACATTCACGCTGATTTCTTTTTTTTAAAAAAATCATGGTATTTGCTGTATTTGTTTTAGAAGTGTGACTGGGAATTGGTTAGGAGTGCAGCCAACCCATACAAGTCTACCTGGCTTTACATTTGGCTAGAGAGCAAGAACTTACATTAATATTCACTACTGATGGATTGCACCAAAGATTAATAGTCCAAGTCGCAGATGATAACTACACTGAACACTGAGAAAACAGCATTGCAAAAAGTGGTATACCATTTTAGGTATTATGCTAAAATTACTATCGATATTAAATACAATGTATTACCGATCAGCAAATGTTAAGTACATCTTGCTTGACCAAATATTGCATAGAAGCAGAACTCTGAAGCTGAATATTTTTGTCTGATTTTCATCTGATTTTTCCAATGGCACCTGGGTATTGTAATAGCATTGCTGTCCTTATAACTGAAAAAATCTGTAACTCACGCACAACTGCCTATTTGCATTCTCTCTCCCCAAGTTTCCAGAAAATTAATGAATGAGTCCATGATATTGCTTACACACAAGGATCAGTGAGAAACCGGCGCAACCGATGACAAGTCTAGTTAAATTTGGAGGAGGTGAGAGCACACGGGTGAGTAGTACTAATTAAAGTAACCACAGTCACCTTGTTAACCATACAGTCTAAGGCAGTGTTGGCTGGCTGGGGAATTCTGCGAGTTGAAGTCCACTCATCTTAAAGTGGCCAAGTTTGGACAACACTGGTCTAAGGCTAAGGTTGCTGGGCTGTGTCTGTCCATTTAGGATTCTGGGTTACTACTTCTAAGATCCCTTGAGAAACTTTTTATTGAAACAGGTATGAAGCATGCTGCCATAAATGTTGGTTGCCGAGCCTTTTTACTCCCTACACATTGTGCATGGCGATCTGTTCCATCATCGGATCCATAAGGAAGTTGGCAAGCTGAGAAGGGAAGACTGAAGGAGCTTTCTTACCTGTTTCTTCCAGAATCCCTGAACCCTTTTGCAAATGGATTTCGGTCAATTTTCAATCTGGTAATCTGGGAAACAGAATGCAAACTGATTTAGATTCCATTGTGAATATCTTATTCAACATTATAAAATTTTATCACCCCTTTTCTTCCTTGTTGCATTGGCTATGAGACAGTTAATCTGATTTTATGGAAGTCACTTGCTCCTAACTTTCTCCTTTTATTATTGCCTTATTGATGAAATCTAGCACCAGCTCCTGGAGCAGGGGCTTTGAACAATGTTATGTATACAGGAATGACACTGCTATATGAATAACAAATGTAGTTCCAGATGGAATGTTAAAATAAATTCCATCTCCCAAATGAGCATTTGTGATTTTGCATTTGTTGACAGCTGAAAAATTTACAAGTCATCCATGTATTTAAACTGGAGCTCAGTCACATCGTGAAGAAAGGTATAAGCTCTCTAGTGCAGATGATTTGTTAATACATATACACAGATGTTTTCCAAGTGAATCAAAAGTGCAGGAGGCAAAGGTCATTACATCTGGGTGTGACAGACAGCAGGGCTAACCCAGATGGCCCCATAACCTCTCTTATATTCCTTTAATGCAAGGAACCCGGGTGGGGTGGGGTGGCGGGAGGAGATTATCAACCCAGAATGTTACTAAAATGATATGAAATATATCATTCCATTCTGAATGGTATTAAAATATATTCATTCCATTCTGAGACATTTTTATTGATATCCAAACATGCAAGAGTGTATTCAAACTGCTTTCTTGGCTTCATAAAACAAAGTTAAACATGTTTTCTAAGGTTGTGAAAGTAGATTAAAAACACATTGTCTCTGCTGACAACTAATGCTTCAGAACATAACCAATGGGTTTTCAAAGCTATGTTCTCAATACAAGAGATTCATTCAGTGTGTCAGGGCAATCAGATCAGATCACAGGAATCCTTTGTAGTTTTCAATTCTGCAATCTCTTATCCAACATAGAGGCTTCAATATCCATTAAAGTCATAACGTTGTAAAAATATTCTTCTTTATATTCTGCAAAATCGATTCAGTATTTATGATAGATGATAGATAGATAGATAGATAGATAGATAGATAGATAGATAGATAGATAGAGATCAATCGTGACATTTAGATGGTTTCTGCTGGAGTTCTTCTGAATATTTTCCATATTTATAGGTAATCTTGTCATCCATGTTGCAGTTCTCCTGTTCCTGATTTGTAACAAATTTTGTTCCTCTGAGGAATGCAGCCTACTGCCAATTACAGTGTATTTTTCCCATCTGCCTTTTTCTTTCAAGTTGCCATTCCCCCTTGCTCTACTAAATTATAACTAAGATGACCAGTCTACAGATGTATTGTAATGGAACTATACTTACTGTTTTTCCTCCTAAGTTAAGATAAATTTGTTTACATATTTGTCTATCCATGAATCAATAGATATATAGATCCAGTTGCCAATTTCATTTGTAGGTTCATGGAAGATGCCATCAAGAGTCAAACACTCAGATTTAATTGAAATTGTTTAATATCATCTGATTAATTAAAGCAATTTAATTAAGCAAGAGACACCCTAAACACACCCAGCACAGCTGGATTCTAGGGTTAAAAGAGCTCTCCCTGCTGAAGTGTCTTACATCATGCCCTACCAGAACAACCACTTAGGTTAAATTACAATATGTAATATTTCAGCAGGGAAACTTATTCTGTAAAATTAACCTTCCAGAAAGTCAGCAACCTCTTCCTTACTAATGCTTTGTTTCATATGTGGAAAAAATATCCCCGTGCTAGTAATCTGGAGGTCTTAAAATATCATAATCTGTACACGTTTCAGATATTCAACAGTGAGATCTGAATTATAGATAGGAGATTTACACCATCTAAAGTCACAGTTTTGTCCTTTGAAACTATATCCTGTTGAACTACAGGTAATACTGCCTGATTTGGCTTCTATTAACTTTCTTTACACTGTACATCATCCAAAATGCCAATTCTACTTAGGTTTTACCCAAAAAAAGAGAAATAGGTTAAAGTGCACCACTGCACTGTATGTTTCCCAAAACATAAATTGGGAAATCAATTATGTGCCCTTCTTCATTTGGGTAGTCCACAAGAAGGTTCTGAGTTCACCCTCCCAAGAACTTTTAGAGCTGATAGGAATATGCCAATTTGCATGTCTGCAATCTGTTTCCACATTCCAGCTGAGTAGACTGAACACAGACATGGCTTGAAGATTAGTCACTCATCTTCTTCTTACCTTTCTCTCTTTTTCGTTTTGCCTGATTATGAGTTCTTAGAAGTTTGCACACTATTTTGCGACCTAGAATTACGTGAATAGGGGTTTTGAAATTTTTTAAAGATGGCGCCAACTGTAGGTTCTACAAATGTGAAGAATCTACAGTCAGTTTAGTCCCCGTTCCCTTTTGTTTCTTAATAATCTAATCCTAAATAAACCTTTACATTCTGTTTTAAACTCATGAAGTGGAAACTCAGAATGAAATAGCATGCTCCCATGAAGCTACTCAACCACCCAACCTGTAACATGATAAGTGAGGAAATCCCTTTGTCCAACCCTGGCTAGGATGGTCTTGTCTGTCCCACAAATATCTCTGTTCCCTGTAGGAATGTGATCTGTCAACTGGATACAGAAGAGAGGGAGCCAGGTCAGAACTTGGATCAGAGTTAATACAGATCTTTTTTTTTTTTTGGTAAAAGGATGAGCATATTTTTGAGAAAGATGCCTGTTTGTGAATACTATGCATGTTCTAGCTCATTGTTAAACAGCTTAAATAAAAGGGGTGACAAGAGCACACCTTTTCGCAGTAAGGAGCAAAACTAATGCTGAGACAGGAGAAGGCTTGCAGAGGTCCTTTTTCATTACCTGCTGATTTTGATAAGCGGTGACTGTAGTGAAGACTGTCTCTGGGAAATGGAAGGTTTTCACCCCATCACCTGTGGGGACTGGCTTTGTGGGAGACAGGTCAGTGCTGAAGTCTTTGCAAATAACATGGATGCGCGGCTGATACTTATGCATTGAGTGCAAGATTATCTTTAAAAAAAAACAAGCAAGAAAAAAGAGAATCATTTGAATGCATTATTTTCAAAATAAGAGTGGTTACTGGGATTTCGAGTTGAATAACTAAGAACGACGCCTCAAATTATAGATTATTGATCCATCCTAATACTCATAGGGTATCACCTATGAAGCATCTTCCTTAAGAAGGAGAGCAAAAGCTGGAGCCCCACTTTTTAAAGAGTTTATTGCAGGAAGGGATGGGATGACCTGACTCTTAGCATCAGGCTGCTACCTAATTCAGGCTGACAATATCAGCACCTTCATGATACAGACACTGTTTTGATGAAGAGAATCTCTATAGAGGAGATTTATTTGAGGGACCATCATCCTCAGTTACATCTACTTGTCCCATCAGGTCTGGCATGAGAGGCACATTACGGGTCCTGTCTGCTAAGGAGTTCCATCCAACGGTACCCAGGAGGAGAGCCTTCTCTTTCGTGGCACCTGCCCTGTGGAACATCATCCCCACTAACCCTACTGATTTTCTGGAAATCCCTTAAAACCTGGTTTTGTCAGCAGGCTTGGAGATCCCATGGAAATAGGAAGCTATGAAATGGCTATATTGCATGTAAGACCTTGAATGTACTCTCCCATGGTTTTGTTTATGTTCTTAATTTTAATGGTTTTTAAGGTTGTTTTTCATTGTTTTGTTTTTATTGTATGCCACCAGAGTCACATTTGTGAGATGGCTGGCTATATAAATTTGATAAATAAATAAATACTTTTTGTGTCTGTGTGTGTGCCTTTGAGTCAGTGTTGACTCCTGGCGACTGCCTGGACAACTCCCTGCGGTTTTCTTGGCAAGGTTTTTCGGAAGTGGTTTGCCCTTGCCTCCTTCCTGTGGCTGAGAGAGAGTGGCAGGCCCAAAGTCACCCAGCTGGCTTTGTGTCTAAGGCAGGGCCAGAATTCCCAGTCTCCTGGTTACTAGCCTGGTGCCTTAACCACTACACTGCATTGACTCTCTACATACATACATACATACATACATTATTGTATAACAGAGACCAGCAGAGGGGAATTGGCAAAGCTCAGGAGAGGTAAGAAAGCTGCACTATTGTTGTGGACAGATGCTGTTTGGAGAATGTAGAAACGTGAAGTAGGCAATATGGAGAGCTAGAAAGGGCAAAGCCAAGAGAACATCTACTGAAAACCGAACGCACGTTCTTTTGACTTACATGGCCTTGATCGTCTAGCTCATTGTTGGTCAGCTTGAGCTTATCAAAACTGACAACTTGCCGCATCCAGGTGTCTCCAGATGCCAGTGAGTCAGGGTGAATATAGACCCTCGGAGGCACAGGGGAGTCAGCATTTCCCGCTACCATCCACTTGGAGCTGTGATACACATACCTGGGAGAGGCAAAGATGGGAGGGAGGAAGCTGCATTACTTAAAGAGCAAATCCCCCTTTCTTTTTCTTTTCTCCTTTTCTCTGTCACCCATCAAACAGCATTCAGGATCTCAGATTATTTGCACAGGAAGGAAATGATATCCTGTTTGTCTGTAATGGAATCCAGATGATACCTGGGAATACTTCCTCACTTCTGCATCTCTATTAATCCTCTTTTCCAATTACTGTCCCTTAGAAAACTTGGCACAAGGAGGAAGACTAATTGGTTAGCCCTCCTAATACCAGATGAAAGTCTTTAGACACACTAGGGAATATTTCATTATGTGCAGACAATTCTTCTACTGTCCTCTGCAATCCAGGTGCCTTGTGTTTCTCAGTTTAGACTATGGAGATCCATGATTTCTTTTCTAAACATCCTCTAGACTTTGGTATAATAACCTTTGCTGCTATATTTCTTGTGCTCACTGAATTCAGTAAGAACCACAAGCACAACATCCATATCACTTCATGCCCAAACTACCAAGTTAGCAAAGCTGTAAACATAAGCTATGAGTCTGGCAAGGGAGACATGTGAGGAAGCTGAATGAAACACAGATGGACTGGGACAAAGGAACAGACTCTAACAATCTGAGTCAGACTATTTAGATATTTCTAAAGATCCATTAAGGGTTCCAGAGCCACAGCTAGGAAGGAACCAACCCTTGTTTATTCTAGGAGATTTTTTTGGGGGGGGGGGGAGTACATGAATCCCTAATCACAAAAAACAAAAACAAATTTTTTTTGCCAATGGTGGCCAGATACATGGACACCAAACGTTTACTTATTTTTAGAAGCCAGGCTCCAGTGAAAATTACTTCCTAGTGCTACTGACATAACATTCATTTTGTCGTCGCTAGGAAATGTGGTAGACTTGTATTTTGCTTCATCTCTTCTTCTCAACCATCTTTTAATCTGAGCTTCTATTTTCATTTCATTCTTCAGATGATACCTTCTGTGGTGCTTTTTGCACCAAACAAGAAAGATGGGCAGGTAGGATACAGCTTGAGAGCCCAAACCAATTCGGTTTGTAGATTGATAAAAATCTGGACCCTTCCTAGTCATGGGTAAGAAGTATGCCATGATTTGGCATGTCTCTCTGAACTGTTTCCCCATGCTTTCTCTGAGTTCTGTCCAGCAAATGGGCTTACCATTGCCGTACTTGGATTCCTACTCCTGTTTGGAAGAAGGCTATTCAATATAATTTTTTTTTCAATCTGCTTTTTTCTCCCATCTCACTCCTTTTCTTCAAATGCTTGTATTGTTTTGTTTTCTAAGACTTGTTAGAGAAAATATTAATACTTATTTTTGTGGTAAATAAAAAAAATATTTTTGGCAAATATTACAAGGCATACCCTCACGCCTAGGAAGCTATTTTTATATTCAGCATCAATGTCCATTTTGGTCCAACACTATGGTGTTTTTCTTTCTCCTGAGATGGGATTTCTCAGGCACATAAACATCATATCTATGAAAAAAGATCTGAAATAAGATACTGTCCAATCTTCTCATGCTTATTCTAACTTCTAAGCATTTCTCGGCTAAGCTGACCTTTACCTGTATCTCTTGTTATCCACAGGTACAATGTCCATGGCTATGTAATACTGCTGGTGAGGGTCCAATCCTGTAATCTTCACTCTCATTGCAGGAAACATTCTCCTACAAAATAGAGGAAGGAATGAGGAAAGAAATATGATTCAATAAGAGCTCTCTTTGCTGAAATAGAAATGTCACAGAATTAAGAAGTCATGGAATATATGAAGCCACCATATATTTAGTTCATTGCTGCATCTACTCCATTCTTTTGTACTACAGTTGTAGAGGTACCAAGATCAATGCACTGGTATAGGAACAGTGGTATTGTATACATACAAGTATACTGTATTGTCCTCTCTGCTAAGATTTTCATGTGTTTTTTCTGAACATCTTAGAAGAACCTGGCTAGCCATTGCCGCAGAACAATTCATTTTATTTATTCATACAGTATATTTAATGTATTACATATTAATTGGCACACTGGATTTTTTTCTTTACTCTGCTCTTCCCTTGATGCAGTTGTTCTGTTTTCTAGCTAAAAAACATTGGTCTCTGAGATCAGTATCCATCAAACAGAATGTCACTATTGTCTTAATTACTGGGTTTCTACAATTATCTTAAATCCCTTGTCAGCTTCATGTGTTGTTCCCTTACAGTGAAAGGAAGGGGGAAAAAAGAGAGATGCAATACTTTCCACTCAGCATAACAATTCTCCTTGTTCAAACCTCAGTCTTCCAGACCTCCGTCCAGTGGATTTCAGACGCAACACAGAAAAATTTACTTCAGAGTTCACCTCCAAACAACAGAAAATGTTTCTGAAGCAGTGCTGACAATTGCTCTGATGTACATCATTTGAATCATTTTTGTAATTACATGTTTACATCATTTCCATTAAATAATCATTTGCAATGATGAAACTTTACATCATTTCTGTAAAGTAGAATGACATAGTTTTATATTTGTATCATTATGCAATGATTTACGTCATTAAACACATCCATTGCATAATGATACAAATAACAAACGATGTCAATTCAGATTTAACAGACATTTCCATTTAACAAAAAATCCCTTGTCCCCAAATGTTCCATTAAGACAAGGTTTTACTGGTCTAAGCTCAGGAATTCTTACAGCAAAGTAAGTTATCAATTAATATCTTCATGGGGGAAAATGGAAGGGGGAGAACTGATGAGTAAACTGCGGCATGGTTAATGTTACCTCATGAATTTAGAGCTGAAGTGAGAGATTAGCCACAGACTTTTCGTCTTTTATCATCTTAGTCTGCATTTTTCACAAAGAGAATAATCAGTGGCTATTAATCTTGACAGCTAGATGGAACTGCTCTTCTCCATTTTGCTACTGAATAACAGGGGAATGAACATAAAGAAGATGTTGCCTTTATGTCATACTTGTCTGTATCTTCCAAAGGCCAACTATAGCCTGATGCATTATGCTTGTGATATTCTTATATTCTCTCTGTGATATTATATCTGTGATATTCTTATATTCTCTCTGTTTGGTCAGTGCCATTTTACATGACATAAGCAATTCCCCTTCCCCAGGCAATACCACAGTGATAGCTATATGAAGGATAAGACAAATTGTACAAAAATGATGTGACTGTACTCACAACCTAATAAACATTCACCAACAAAACTAATAAATATATAAACGGTGTTAATTTCCACCACCCTTTTTGGTTTTGTGACTATTTCTCCTGCAGGATGTGAGAAAGAAACTGAATGTATTTTCAAGCACTGTGGTTTGACAAGCTCCATTCAATTTTAGTTCTACTCCCAGGGTCTGTCTGCTCCCCTATACACCTCCCCTCTATCTTAGCCCATTTGCAACCTTAGTCGGTTGATTCCAGTGCCTTTTTTATTATTTTATTTAAATGCCTTCATCCTAGAAACTCTGAGGTCATCATTTAGTCAGTTGATTTGATTCATTACTAACAACCCTGTGGGTAAAGAAAGATTATGTACAAGTGCCCTTAATAGTTTCATTTGACTTGAAACAAAAATACCACTGTGATATGTGATATGTGAAATAGGTAACTAAACAGTGTCATGCTGAGTTTACCTTGATTTCAGTGCTCAACTTGACACTACATAGGATCTATCAGTGTTGTGTAATCTGATGTCTTTTGCATTTCCCCCCTCCAACCTTCATTATGTCAACAAGAATAGATTATTTTTCATACTCAACAGAGTTGTGCAAGTTTATCAGCACACTGAACAGGATTAAAATTAAGTATTTTTATTTTTAAAAGCCCCAAACATGATCTCCCCTCATTCTCATAACTTCTGATACTGAGAGTCAGTTATCTGGAATGGAACACTTATCCTCCATTGAATATGAAGCCTCAGAGCACCTTGGGGTCCACTAGATAAAAAAGTAATGAGGGGTTACAACAGTTATAGACTTCACAGGATGAAAACCCCGTTCTGAACGAACCAACATCAACAAGGATCTTTATGTATGACAAACAATTTTGAGCTACTAAAAGAAAGTCTTAATAAACCAGTGGCCCAACAGGTCCTCTTAAAAGTGGGTGATGTCATCATCCTTCTTCCTTTTGTGCTCTGGAATCAGGCTAAAATTATCCCCTTGCAAAGAACAATGTTTACTATTAAAAGCTGTATCCAGCTCT
This sequence comes from Liasis olivaceus, assembly GCA_030867105.1. NCBI lineage: Eukaryota > Metazoa > Chordata > Lepidosauria > Squamata > Pythonidae > Liasis > Liasis olivaceus. Next base: position 161,180,825 of record CM061348.1, on the reverse strand, counting down.
GTATAAAGGACCAAAGCTTCACTATGTTATTTAGGAAAGATTCAACAGGTTAATCTTCCCATATAAACATCTCCAGTGAACTACAAACCACCACCCAGAAGATCTCCAGTAGCTCCTGAGCCACCTGTTGAGAACATCTAACCTAAACAAATCTAATTGATGATTTGTTCATATTGGGGGGAGAGTTTCCAGAGGGGAAAAATGGCTATCCTAAAATTTCTTCTTTCCCAGAGGAGTACCAGGGAGAATTTGGCACAGGGTTATTTTTAAACCAATGTGCTATAAGGTTGGCCACAGGGAAAATAAGCTCATTGTATATTAGAACATCACCTTTATTGCCTCACAAATAGAGTTTAAGTTTTCAAGCTCTCTAAAGCACTTCATCAGGCCTTCTTTTCCTTTTTTACAACCTTGTCTAAAGGAGAAGTTTGGAACGGTGGGCAGAAGGAACAGAAGTTTGGAAGTGTGCAACTTTGTGACTTTGAACCTGCTTGTAATAATAGTCTGTTCATATTCTAATATAGCTGATCACAATGATTGTTTTACTGGGCTTAGATAAACTGAAAGTGGTTTAGAAATATATAGTAATAGAAAGGTTCTTTTCTGACCACTTTAGAATGGCATGTAAGAAATTTATGATCTCTTGCTCCACCTAGCTGTTGCGTCTTCCATTTCACTCCTTTCTAGTTGGGGTTTTGTGAGTACTGTATCAGGTTTTGGTTGGTAATTGCCTCTTTCTTTATTTTTAAGGATCACTCACAAAAACATTAGAAAACCTGCCTGTTTCCAGGAAGATTGGCAGGAAGGGACTTCTAAAACTTCATATTGAGAAAAAGGATTTGTATGCTTGAGATTGATTTCAGAACTGAAAGCCTGAATGCAACCTTTCAGGGTAAAGAAATCATTCCAGATTGACTTGGGAACATTTATTTATGGAACTTCTACACTGCTTCAGTCACAGTAGACTTTAAGCAATGTACAATATTTATAACAGTAACTATACAAAAATATGATATAAAACAATGAATATAATAAATGGTACCACATCTTACTCAGGCAGGCATGCATTGCATTGCATTCCCCAAAGGCTTTTAGAACATCTAGGCTTTAATAAACTTCCAGAAGATCATGAGGTAAGGGGCTACTCTGGCCTCCATGGACAAGCTCTTCCAAAGGAAGAAAGGTCCTTCAGAGAATTCCCACTTCCACGCCTCCTACTAAATCTCTTGATAGGAGTGGATCTTCAACTGACAATCTCTGTTTGCATATATTGGGTGGGCAGATCCTATCCAGAGCCATCAGTGCTGAAAATACCCAAGCCATATAGAGCTTAGGTGGTAATAACCAGCACCTTGAATTGTGCCTGGTAGCAAGTGCAGCTCCTGCAATGTTGATGTTATATCAGCAATGATGGGTCTAGCTTGTTATGAAATCAGAAGATGCATTCTGCACCAACTGAATGTTCCAGGTGGTCTTCAAGGACAATCCCATGTGAAGCAAATTACAGTAATCCAACTGGGAGGTTAAAAGGGCATGAGTGACAGTACTTGGCACTTCCCATTCCAGGAAAGGCCTCATGGAAGTTTGTGCTGCCCAAATCCAAGTCCCATTAGGAGTCATCCATGAGAGTGACCCAAGAGGTTTCTGTCCCATACCCGGGTCTGAATTCAGACTGCCAAGAATAATTTCCATCCCAATGGCTTTTTAAACTTGCCCAGTCACATGAGTAGAGGAAGTTGCACTTTACAACTCAGGTCTTCCTAACTGCAGAAAGCAAGCTGAAGAGCGGCTTAAAAGAAATCTCAAGTTTCACATTCAGATGAGGATTCAGACGCAACCAAGACTACTCCAGTGAAATGCAAGTCACAAAGCGGGAATCATCATATTTGATCCGTGGGACCAAATCCTTCAGGAACTTATTTTTTATAAACACAGGATGAGTAGAAACTGTGCCAAAATAGTAGCTGTGCTCCATGTAAATACATTGGAGAAAAGCAAGTTGGATTTTCCACCCCAGGCTCCAAAATATCAAACCATCCTGAAGAAATGTAGGGTAAGCTGATACATGCTTTTCGTATTCTAAAACTGTATGTTGCAATCAGTAAGTTGGCACCAAAGCTGCTCCCTAGAAGACAGTGAGCTGGCGATTGTACTTAAAAGCTGCAAACTAAGAGCTAATATCCCATTAGGATCTTAAGAGGAATAGTAGCAGCAGTGATCTGAGGACAGACCTAATCATGCACAGTGCCCAGAAATTGAGTCAAATTTATTTTTTGTCCTTGGCTTTTCTGTTATATAAAGTAGGCTTTGCCAGTGTGGTGATTTTGCACTGCAACAAACCTGCCCTCAACTCTTTTTGCTGTGCAAGCAAAAGTCTAACTTAATTTCTTTTTGTATTTTTCTTAGTGCCAAATATGACAACCTCAGATATGAAATGAAACAGAAGGTATATTTGAAGAACAGTCCTCAAGTGACAGGAGTCAAGCCATGTAGAGCCTTAAAGCATTTTGAAATAACCTGGGAAATGGAACATAACTAGTAACCATCACACAACATGAGCAACTCAACATAATTACAGTATTTTGAATTGATTGCAGTTCCAGAACTATCTTCAAGGACATTCCCATGTACAATTCATTGAATGAATCTAAACTAAAGATTGTCCTAGCATGTGACTCCTGTACAACCACTGTGAAAAATGTATTTATAAACAAGTCTAAACTGCCAAGTTGGTTCTTCAAAGAAAGTGTAACCCCATCTAAAACAAGCTAAACCTCCCTCCCTTCCCATTTCCATTTCCATTCATCAGAAAATTGTATTGCGATGAACACTTGCAGGACTATATCAATTCAGTTTGCATGAAATTGTGGAAGAGAAGCTAAATGTGAATATAATGGGTTTAATACAGCTTTCACTCTGCTCCTCTCTCACTGCTGAAAGACCTCCCAAATTTGCCCACAAAGCAACATTAGTTATGATTCTAATTATGTTGACAGAGCAACAAGTCCTGTGAATCTATCAAACATGCTCTGCTTTATCACTGATCAAATGCCAAGGAGCGCTGTGGATGCTGAAAGCACCAGGTGCAAGGAGCCAGCTGGCCCTGAAGCCTGGGATCACCACTGTCCAGAATCTCAAGAGGATCTCCTCTCGGTACAGAGGGGAGGGACACATGGAGCCAGCTGCAATCAGCTTAAAGGCTGGGAAAGTAGTGCAACATCCTGACCTAAGTGAAGTCATGGGAGATTTGCTGTAGAAGTCAATTGGTTAAGGTTTTTAAGCTATGGCAAGTTGATCTTCAGTCAGCCAATATGTCGCATGGTAACTATATACAACTACTATATACTGCACAGCTGTGTAAGTTTAGTAAAAAATGCAAGTGCCATACCCATGGAATACACAGAGCACTTAAGACGTCACATCCCCGAGTAGCTGCATGCCCCACATTGGAATCCTCAAAACAAACATGTAAAATTATTTGGCCTCATCCAGCCCCAGTTGTGCAAAAGTAATCTAGTGCAATAACTAGCAGTCCCATACGGGAATGTCCTTGCACCGACAGCAAATATAAAATTCAATAAATGAGAAGTAAATTTCATTTGTGTGATGCACATTAAATTGCATACCAGCTTTCCTATCAGTTGTAATGATCCATTCTAACCAAGATACTAAAATAGCTGCCTAACTCTAAGGTATTTGATTATATTTTTAATCCTACCATTTTTTCAAGGAGCAAAGAATAGTGTATCATCCTCCCTGACCGATACCCACAACAATCCTGGCAGGTAGGTTAAATAGAAGTGCAAGGCCATCCTATATCCCTGACCCTATTATTTATGACATGTTGAAGGCCCATGAAGGCTGTTGAACTAAACAGCAATAAACACAATTTAGGTTCAAAAGTTATGAACGATTTTTTAAAAAAAAATCTGTCAAAGAGGTGGGATCATAACACTCTCTCTCTCTCTCTCTCTCTCTCTCTCTATATATATATATACACACACACACACACACACACACACACACAAATAAAAAGAACATTAGAACAAGGACAATAATATTGGTTGCAATTCACTATAGGGTTATCTGCAATTAACCCATTTTGCTTCATAATTCAGTTCTGAAAAACTTGCTATACAGGATCTCAAGCTATGTAATTCCTCTCATGGATCTTGTAGCTGTTTTTGAAGAGCCTTTCTGTCTACCCTACATCCGGGGCGGGGGGGGGGGTTGAGGGAGGGCAGACACATTGCTGAGGAAGGCTTCCTGGAGGCATATGCCTAGAGTGTCATGACTGAGTGATAGATAAGTTGCATCAATAAATTAATGAAATGTGTTTTTTTTTAATCGTGTTTTGACCAATTTTACTTGAGGGGAACAAATTTTGTTGAGATACGTTTGTTAAATTTCAGTGTGAAGAGGCAAAAGTAAAGAAGCTGTCGAGCTGAGCGTGATTCCAGGTGATGCAGCATTGACTGGTTCCAGGCAACCACATTAGAGCAGTGGTTTGCCATTTCAGGATATTGTGTGATGTTTTTGTTTTTGTTTTTTCAAATTCCTAGTTCAATATTTCTTTGTAGTGCAGTTTAAATAGAGGGTTTTGTCATATGTTTGCTGATTTCAGTTGATGCTGAGTGCCATTTTAAAGGTCTTTTAATGCTTTTAACTGAACAGTTAAACATTATTTATAAAATTAAAGGGGTTGATCCCTTAAATGTGGAAAATGTGGCTAGCCCCTTCTCTTATTTGTTTTCAGTAGCATATGTCATTAGGGGATATTTTGTGCAGTTTTTAAGCATATGACAAAAACAAGATTACTGACAGTTGCTTGTACCCCATTTAAAGACATCTTCAAAAGAGAAGACTGGATTTAATAATTTTCTGAAGTATTGACTGTCAAAACTTTTCCAAGCACATCTAATTTATTTGGAACTTGAGATTCCTACTCACTACCACAACGATCATCTCACAAGCCATAGAGACAATCTACAGTTGGTCTCACTAGTCAAATTCATGGAGTTAACCAAAAGGGGAAGAGAAATAAAATATTGTGGAGGATTTCTATCCCTGGGCACTGTTGTTGCTCAAGCAGAATGGCACTCTTCCTGATTCTTTCCCTGTCCAAGGTGCTGATTGCTTCGAAAATAAACATTAATTGCAATTATAATGGGAACTGGCTGGAACACACAACTTTGAGAAGATCAGAGACTATTCTTGAAGGAACCAAAGATTTTTCTCTAACCTGATTAGTTTATTATAACCTTGTTTATCACAAGATATTCCAATTCTTAAGAAGAAGCACCAGGAGTGGGATGTAGAATTTTGTGAGTTCTAGTCCTGCCTTAGGCATGAAAGCTGGCTGAGTGACTTTGGGCCAGTCAGTCTCTCTCAGCCCAACCCACCTCACAGGGCTGTTGTTGTGGGAAAAATAGAAGGAGGAAGGACTATTATGTATGTTTACCCCCTTGAGTTATTTATTTTAAAAAAAAAGGTGGGATAAACATCTAATAAATAAATAAATAAATTTGTAGAAGGCTTCTACTCATCAGTACTAACACAACCAGGCCCTTGGTATCTTATTCACACAAAGTGACAAAAGAGGTGAAAAGGCCTCTTTTCACGGAACCTGGACAAGCTGCAATGAAACTCTTTCTGTCTTCAGACTGAGACACATTGTATGGTGCCTGGATCAGTGCGAATGGAGGCTAGCCAGCTATGCATTGCAGGTCTTCCCCTCACTCTGCTCTGTGGCACTTTCTTTTTCTCCATATAGAAGAAAATATAGGACTATCTTAAATGGAATGTACACCTGGCCCTAGGAATTCCAAATCTTTGCCCCTCTCAACCAAGTATAAAGTATCATTTACTGTCATGCACAAAATAAATTAGTATCCATTTAAAGCTGAGCCAACTTTATAATTGATAATACAGCTATATCATTTATTGTGTCAAAAAGTTGTGTTCTTGGCAAGGAAGGCATGGAAATTCATGCCATGGGTTATGATAGAATGATGCCAGTTAGGTAAGAACATGAAAACTCAAGCAGTGCCCTGCTTGATCAGATCCCTGGCCCATCTCATCCAGCAGTCTATTCCCACAGCGACCAACAACTGCACAAGGAATCCCCCTAGTTTCCCAGCAATGGCCTTCAGAGGTAGCCACACTGCTATCAAGGCTAACAGCCACTGACCCCCATGACTTCCATGAATTTATCTAGCTCTTTTTTGAAGGCAGTCAAGCTGGTAGCCAGCACTACACTGTGTGGTAACAAATTCCAATGCTGAGTTAAGTATTGTGTAAAAAAAATTCCTTTTGTCTGTCCCGGTTCTTCCAGGATTCAATTTCATTGGGTGGTTGTAGTATTTTGGGAAGGGGAAAATAGTTCTCCTTGTCCACTTTACTCACACTATGCATAATTTTGTACACTTCAATCATGTTCCCTCTCATTCGCCTCCTTTCTGGACCACAAAGCCCCACATGTTGCAATCTTTCCTCATAGGGAAGCTGCTCCAGACCCCCGATCACCTTGTTGCCCTCCTATGAACCTTCTCTACCTCTACTATATCCTTTCTGAGCTGCAGTGACCAGAATTGCACCCAATATTCCAGATGAAGTCACACCATTGATGTATACAAGGGCATTATGATATTGACATCTTGATTCTCAATACTGTTTCATATGATCCCTAACAAGCTGTTGGCCTTTTTTACAGTGGATGCACACTATGTTGCCACCTTTAGTGAACAGTTTACCATTACTAATTTTAGGCCTTGGATTTAAAACAGCCAGCTGTGTCAGGGAGTTGGCAACAGCAGAGCTTCCTCTGCCCAGAGCAGTTTACGTTTTATCAATAGATTTCATTTTTTAAAGAGCTACAATATTTATCTATTTGTTTTGTAATTTCCCTTTTCAATTAAAAATGCAATTTATTTGCAAATACTTGAAAGACTGCTTGGGAATAGAAAAGGGATTGCAGTTGACAATGAATCAGCACTATGAACTGTTGGCTTATCTGCAAAATCCATAGTTCCACTTTTTCAATAATCAGTTCTGGAGTCAAATAACTCTGGAGTCAAATAACTCTATAATGGAAGTTTGATGCACTTGTATATTGCTTATGCAAACATGAAAACTCACAGTATTCAATAACTCTTAATCATTGAGAGTGAGTATGGATGCCCGGAGTTGGGTGGCATGTTGCTGTTGCTATTGCTGTTGTCGCTGTTATTATTATTATCCATTAGCACTCTTGCATTCAGGAGATGCACTGCCTAATTAATTGTCATTTATTTCTTCTTTCTTCTTCCATCTTTAGCAAGAACTACAGATTTGGAAGGTTCCAGATGTTCAACTGGTTATTGGCATTCTCACAAATATTCATTAGAAATTCTTTCCAAGTGATTTTAAAGGCCCCGAGACTGATAAAATGTTAATACATTTTTTGAAATAATGACCACAATTGTGTGTGTGTGCATCTATTATTTAGCTATCTATCTATCTATCTCACAATCATAGTGGGCATGGACTGAAACTGATAGTTATTTTCATATTATTACAGCTAGAATTAAGAAATGAAATATAGAACGTTTGCTGCACAGAGAAGTCAACCTTCCTATCTTTGGCTGGTGTGGGTCTTCCAGGTTGCGTGGCATGTTCTGGAAGGAACTTCCAGAACACGGCCACACAGCCCGGAAGACCCACATCAGCCATCGTATTCTGGCCGTGAAAGCCTTCGACTTCCTATCTTTACCTGCTTTGAAACTGCTGGGCAGTACTGTCTCTACACCACGAGCATGGAAAGATAGGGCACCACATAGTAATAAAGCGGAGTGTTCTAGTTCTTAGGAACTGAGATCATGGTAATGCAAGACAAGGCAAGAACTGCAGATTTCGGTTTCATTCAGGCAGCTCTCCGTCAAAAGTAGATAAGATGCCTTACCTGCCTGCTTTGGTGATGATCATTTCTGTGCCAATATCATGGAATCGCTTCCAGAGATCAGCGCACTGCAATTCCACTTGGATCTCCTCCATGGATGAGGCAGGCAGTGGCTGGGAGAGCGAGCTGCTTGATGTGAGGTCTGACGGGGAACCAAACGAGCAGGATGTCCTCTCTGCCAGCACTTCGGTCTCGGATCCTGTGCTCTGCTCTGAATCTACGAGAAGCAGAAGCAGAAAGCAAAGTCAAACAAACCTGCAATGTCTAAAGTTCCTCAAAGAAGGAAGAGATAAAATGAAGCCAGTTGAAGGGAACTGGGGAATTAGAGGAACGGCATTCTTTTCGTTACATGAGTGTTGTTGATGTTGTGTTGTGAGTTACAATCTGGCTTCTGGTTTTCTGTTTCCAACATGACATCTGGCACTTTAATTAAGTTTTAAAGCTGCTGAATAAAACTGCCCACAGTTTAAAATATAAATAGTAACAAATTAATCAGGATACAGGGCAATGCAGCCTGCAACTGTAGGCTGAGAGAAATGGGGGGGAAATCATTCAACACTGGAGAAATAACGTTGCATTTAATTGTATGTTTTACCACATGTGCTGCTTATGCAGACATTTTTAGAGTAAGTTTTTTTCCCCAGATTCCTAATTTCTTTGTCCTCAAAAATAATAAAAGCTGTCTTTTTGTTTTGATTTTAGGCAGATATATGTTATTTGTTCCTATATTATAATTTTTGAGCAATTATTTTCCCTGAGAAAATAACCATGTTGGGTTATGGATGTAGAATCCCTGTAGAGTTGAAGAAGGCAAACATATGGAAAAAATTACTGACAAAATAATTGTTATTTCAAAGAACACCTTGACTTTTACAGGGTCTTCAGATATAAACATCTGGACCAAAATGAGAGAAAGCCAGAAAGCTAGAACTGAATTAAAGACATTTCTCAGTCTCAAACCTTTTTATAAAGAGCTCTGCGCTCATTGGTTGTGAGGACCCAAGGAAAAGCTTGCCTTGTAGTTCTTGCCATTGGAGGTTCAGTTGGTTGGGATGCAGGTCACAGGGGTCCCTGTCACCACACTTTCAGTCATGGAAATCCTCCCACCAAGGGGCCCAACTGAATCCTCTATTATGATTCTCCAGAAAACCAGCAGTGCATTTCTGTGTTGGAGCCCCTACTCCATTATATTATCTTGTTCTCTTATTGACACTGCTGTATGGTTCTGTTGGAATTATCTTTTCCATGAGGGTTAATTCTTACAGATTAGATGTTGTTTGTTTGTTTTATTTATTTATTTATTGCCATTGATCAATTAATAAAACACCCTCTATTCCACTCAAGGATATTCTGGGGCCCTTTCCATATATGTATTTTATTTTAATTTTGGGAAAACACTAAGCCTTCAGTCCCTTCAATTGCAGAGATATAAGAGAAAATGTTTGGGCAGTATTCAAGTCCTCCTACTTCATCTAGTGACATGAATTGATGTAACGCAAGATAATTCTCTGAGAATCTAATTATCAAATACGCTAATACAGAATGTCCAACATTGTAGCTTGAGTTTTAGTAACAAATGTTGAAAAAGGTAGAATATTGAAGCAATCAACTTAGCAAGCGTTGCTGGCAACAATATAACTGGCATGGAGAAGATAATGAATTGCTATTCATGGCTCTCATATGAGTTGTGTCAGAGTCACATGTACAGGAAATGTAAACTGTCCACCACCCTCCTCTTAAAAATATCTAATGGAAGGATTTCAGCAAGCCTTATTTCCAAACAATAATGCTTGGTCTTTATTCAGTGGGCTCAAAATGTTTCACATCTGTTACCTAGTTGTAGTTCAGAAAGATAAGGCAGCATTACTGTAGATGGAGTCTAAGGCTCTTCCACATGGCACCCTTCAGCTGTTTGTCTCCCATAAATAAACCAGCTGGAAATGAAGCCAGCTTAAGCAATTCCTTTCCAGATGTCAATCCCTTCCTCTACTTTAGACATGGTGATAGCCAGGTGTTCTGTCTGAATTGTGGTGAACTTAGCTCCTAATTGGTGAATTCTCCTGTTTCTTTACCCCTCCCACCCTTGCCAGGAGAGCAAGCACCAATTGCTTTCCTTGCCAGGGGAGGGACTTGCAGGTCACGTGCTTCCAGCAGGACAATGAACAGCACATTCAAAAACTCCTTCCAAAAATAGCCAGCATTAGCACTTCACCCTATAGCATAGCAATTATTATATTTGCCTTACATGTGAAGGGTCCCTGGTTTGAAACTGGCTAGAAAGCACTTTCGTTCATTACTATTTTTCCTTCCCTGAGCTCTCCACTTGATTGCTGTTGTTGTTCTTTACCAGTTCACAAATGAATATTTTCACACTCGTCAGTCTTGCCCCAGCTCCCAAACAGCCCAAATAGACAAGAGCTTTAAAGAACATCACTGCATTTACCTGGGGCTGAGAGAGAGGTTGGGTGGAAGAAAGAGAGGGAGGGAGGGAGGGAGGGAGGAAGGATTGTTCCAGCATTTTAATGGTCTACTGGCAAACTGATTACAAAATAAAATAACAACCAAAAAAGTGGATAGAAAGTTTAAAAAATGTGTGGGGCTGGTTTCAACCCATTTCATGTGAGGCAAACATGATACACCACTGGAGCACTATTACAGCAGCAACTGCAGCAGAGTTTAAGAAGCCCACCCTGGGAAAGCACAAGAAAGGGACTTTTCATTTAAAGCTGCTGCTGGTGGATGCATATGTGTGCAGTGTGATGCTTTAACTTTATAAACTACAGTACATTATTTTTTTTCCAAATTGATACATAAATTTAAAAAATCAAAAGCCTGTTTTGATGATGAGTAACTACCAATATGAATAAGAGGCTGTATTCACACCACATTCATAACCAGGTCAGTTAAAAGATTATGTGAACTCATCCCCTTCAGAGGGATTTACCTACAACACAGTGAATGCAGCAGACAAACCAGCCATCACCCTTTTCCCCATCCATAAGTGGAAAACACCCATTCTGAGGCAGTCCAGGAAAACACAAGCAGAGGGTGTATTCCCTGCAAGCTGGGAGTGGGTTGAGGACATCCTGTTTTTGCCCTCCAGAAATGGTGGGTGGGGCAAGCAAAAAGTGTGGATCTGCCTACCACCTAACAAGCTGAGGGAATGGGATTTTGAACTGGGCACTCCTCCTGTATAGCTGCATCTCTTTACAACACAATCCTACACAGGGTGTGCCTTTCAGAAGTAAGGCTCTTTCTGAGAAACGAACAACCCACTCACGCTGTGTTTGTCTGGATGAAGCTAAGTGCTACAGATATGACTCTTGAAGAATAGTTTTTTTTATCACTACCCATTATGGTGGTTGGAGCTCCAGTCCAATTCCAAACCTCTAGAAACAGAGAGAAAGAGCCTTTTTTCAAGAGTTAAATCACATTAATGTTATTATTTATTACTTCTGTAGTAGACAATAAACATGAATTTAAGTGCAGAAACAAAGCTTGAAAATCCAGGTACAAGAAGCATATTGCAGAAGCTCTGCTTGTTAGCCACTTGTTTCCAAGCTCATGTTAAGGTGCCAGCCCTTCATTTTATTTATTTATTTATTTATTTATTTATTTATTTATTATTAAATTTGTATGCTGCCCATCTCCCCCCAACAGGTGACTCTGGGCAGCTCACAGTGAAAATCAGAAACCCCATCAACAATTAAAAATCCCCCATAAATAGTTAAAATAAATAATCCATTAAAAATCAAATCTAAACAACAAACCCTGTACATAAAAACTAAAAACATTCAAGATGACGGGGGAGGGGGGGCAAGGTCAATCACCTTGACCTTGAGATTGACTGAGAGGCAGAAACAAAAATCTATGCTATGTGTTCCAGTTAATTTAGGAATATGTGTTATGGATCTGGTATCAAAGTATGGGGAGCTTCACCACCCTCACAATCTATTTTCTGATTTTACTCTTGGGATTTTGACGCGGGTGGGCTATTTTCTTAACAGATTAGTAAAAACTATGTTTCTGAATATCAGAGAAAACTACTATTTAGATTTGTAATACATTTTTATATCTAATGACATCAAAGACTTCATCTGAATACTAAACTTTGAAGTTAGGTTTTGAGAGCACTTTTAAACAATGAACATGTTTTTCTACCATATATATATATACATACGCCTTGAATTTAACATGCACCCTCCCCCCAGAAGAATACACAGGAGGAAAAAAGTATAAAAACAGATAAAATCCTCTAAAAAGGCCAATGTTCCCATCTCATGAACCTAAGGTTGTCATCTTCAGATGAAACGTTTTTGGGAGATTCCCCAACATGAACCTAAGGTTGTCATCTTCAGATGAAACTTTTTTGGGAGATTCCCCAACACACTGAAGAAATGTTTCCAAGCAACACAATTGCATGTATGTGTACTTAAATGCAGAAGCCTTGCTCTTAAATAGACACTACCTTGACCCCCAGTGAGGCACTACCTTGACATGGTTGTGGGGATTGCATGCTCTGAGGAGGATGAGAACTATGTCAGAGGTTCAACCATACTGGACAGTCTCATCAGAGGAGCCAAACGAAGTGTGTCTCTCCCATAAACAATATGAAGAGATGTTATTTACAGAAACCCATACCAGATTGGTCACTGCCTGGGTCAACAAGGACCATGCTAGGTGTTCTAGTTCCTGGACATCTGGTGACAAGTGGGCTACAGGACTCAGGACTGTTGGCTGAGCAATCAGGGCCAGCAGCTGCAGAACTACTGGAAGAAAAGTTGTTTACCCATTGCAAATATACAAAGACTGAAAACAAAGAAATAATGATATGCTATTACAAATCAAGTCCAATGAGAAAAGGATATCTGAAAAGAATTAACTAGTTCTGGAAAGAACAACATCCAGAATCAGAAATCACAGAGCCTAGCAGATCAACATTGATTTAGACAGTAAAGCCTTCTCCTCAGAAAGAACAAAGCCCTCCAACTAAAAAACAAGAAGAATTGAAACAAAGAATAACTGAACGTCTAGAACAGCACAAAAACAACAGAATTAGGTTGCCTGTATTAAAGCTTGTTACAAAGAAACAGCTAGGACAAGTATTAAATGATACCAATACTATAATATCAAATATAAGCACCAGCTCACAACAAGAAACAAACCAACTAATGTACAGCATAGCTGCAGTTATAACTGAATACCTTGGTTGCAAAATTAACAAACAAGAAAAAAAGCCAAACAGTGCACCACCAAAATGAAAGATCAGGCTGGAAAATAAGATCAGCATGCTAAGATCAGATGCAAGCAAGCTAGAACAGATGAAAAAAAAAACTGAAAACCAAAAAGACCAAAGAATACCTGACCAAGAAATATCACCTAGAAACAAGGACGATCAAGGAAGCACTGGAAATAATAAAGCAGCAAATAACAGCCATAGCCAAGAAGATCAGCAGATACAAAGCTCAAATTGCACACTACAGGCAGAATCTCCAATTTCAGTTGAATCAAAAATGTTTCTACCAATCCATCAATGGAGAGACTGCAATGAACCAGTCAACACCTGACAAAGAAGAAACAGTGTAGTTTGGGCACAGATATGGGACAACCCAAAGAAATACAACAAGAATGCAACTTGGACAAAGGAGGTAAATAAGAATAAAAAAGAAGCTGAAATGAAAGAACTTGTAGTAACAGCAAAAATGGTGGAGAAAAGGGCAAGGAAGACCAAGAATTGGTCAGCACCAGGTGAAGATGAACTGCATGTTTTTTGGTTGAAACATCTGACTGCTCTGCACCCACTCATTGCCAAGCAGTTTAACAAGATACTGCAAGGAGGTGAAATTGAAGATTGGTTAACATCTGGCAAAACCTACCTGATAATGAAAGATCCAGTAAAAGGGGCAGCACCAGGCAACTACAGGCCAATTACCTGCTTGCCAGCAACTTTCAAATTGCTAACTGGTGTGGTAGCTGATGCAATCCAACAGCACCTAATTGAAAACAAGCTCTTTCCATCTGAGCATAAAGGAAACTGCCCAAATAGCAGAGGGACAAAAGATCAGCTCCTAACTGACAAGATGATTTTGGAAAACTGTAAGAGAAGGAAGACCAACTTGAATGTAGCTTGGATTGATTACAAGAATGCATTCAACTCCCTGCCGCATGACTAGATAATCAAGTGCCTAGAAATAACAGGAGTCAGTAGGAATATCAGAAGCTTTGTACATAGATCAACGGCACAATGGAAGACACAGTTGCTGGGAGAGGTTAACATCAAGAGAGAAATATTTCAAGGAGACTCATTATCACCACTACTGTTTGTCATTACATTGATTTCTCTGTCAACAATACTGAACAAGTCGGGCCATGGCTATCAAACATCAAAAACATCTGCCAGGTTATCCTACCTTCTTTACATGGACGATGTGAAGCTGTATGGAAAAAGCCATCTGAAATGGAATCGCTGCTCAACACTGTCCAAATATACAGCCAAGATATTGCAATGGAGTTTGGACTGGACAAATGTGCCATCCTTACCATCAATAATGGAAAAATAGTGAAAACTGAAGGAATCAAGATGGCCAATGGAAATAACATCAAGGGTCTAGATGAAGATCACTACAAATACCTGGGCATCCTTCAGGCTGACAACATCGAGCACACTGAAGTCAAGAAAAAGGTTAGTAGTGAATACATCAGAAGAGTGAAGAAGATCTTAAAGTCCAAACTCAGTGGTGGAAATACCATCAAGGCAATTAACACCTGGGCAATTCTAGTCATTAGATGCACAGTTGGAATAGTGGAGTAGACTCAAGCAGAACTAGAAGCCCTGGACAGGAAGAGCAGAAAAATAATAACAATGAATCATGCCCTTCATCCATGCAGCGACGTTGACAGACTCTACATACCAAGGAGCATAGGTGGGTGTGGAATGCTGCAAATACACCAGACAATTGAAGAAGAAAAAAGGGCATTAGAAGAACATCTGAAGGACAGTGAAGAAGATGCACTGAAGCTAGTACACCATGAAGGCTTACTGAATACCAAAGAAACCAAACTGGCCTATAAGAAAGACCAAATGAAGACAAGAGACATGGCAAGGCAAAGTATTACATGGCCAGCACACACACACACACACACACACAAACTAGCAGGCAAAGCAGATAACAACAAGACCTGGCAATGGCTAAGAGCAGGAAAGTGGAAGAAAGAGACAGAGGGACTAATTCTGGCTGCACAAGACCAATCTTTAAGAACAAATGCATACAAAGCCAGAATCAAGAAGACAGCAACAGACAGCAAATGCTGCCTCTGCAAAGAGGCTGAAGAAACAGTGGACCACCTAGTTAGTTGCTGCAAGAAAATCGCACAGACTGACTACAAACAACAGCATGATGAAGTAGCAGCGATGGTACATTCGGATATCTGCAAGAAATACCATTTGCCTGCAAGCAAGAACTGGTGGGACCACAAAACAGACAAAGTAAAAGTAAATGAAGAAGCTAAAGTGCTCTGGGACTTTAGAATTCAAACAGACAAGCACCTGCCACACAACACCCCAGACCTAACAATTGTTGATAAGAAAGACAAAAAAGTCTGGATAGCAGACATTGCAATACCTGGAGACAGCAGAATAGAAGAGGAAGTACTGGAGAAAATCACAAAATATAAAGATGTGAAAATAGAAGTAGAACGACTATGGCAAAAGAAAGCAAAGATAGTACCAACAGTTATAGGCACCTTCAGTGCAATCCCAAAACATAGGAAGCACCACTTGAAGACCATCAGCATTGACGAAGTCACCATCAGTCAACTGCAAAAGGCAGCTTTACTTGGAACAGGTTCCATCCTACGACAATACCTTTAACACCATCAAACAACACCTGCCTATGCCAGGTCCTTGGGAAGGACTTGATAGGTGGATAAAAATGTCAAATCCAGTCTAAACATCTGGCTGACTGTGTGACCAACCATAATAATTGAATAGATAACTATTACTTAAGATTAAGCACCTCTTAAATAAGCTCCTGTTTACAAAATTAATCCCCATCTGCATAACTAGCCATTCTCTCACACATAGACAAATAACCACAATCTCCTTTCTTCCAGAGAAGGAAAGAAAAAATACTACAGAGATGAGTTAAGAAGAAATGACAGCTGTATGGGGAAGGGAAGGGGAGGGGAGTGGAGTGGAATGGAGTGGAGAAACAAAACTAGACGGAGATGAGGGAAGGGGACAGGAGATGAGAGGGGAAAAAAGGTTGGTTTAGGGCATTACAAAAAGCATGCTAGCTGGGGAATTCTGGGAGTTGAAGTCCACACATCTTAAAGTTGCCAAGTTTGGAAAACACTGCTTTATAGTAACCAATGTCTGCATCCATTTGTATGTCTCGTTGATGCCTTTATTTTCAGCAGCTCCTTCTATTCTTATCAGCTCATTATAGACTGTAAGATGTATCCCAACTCACAAGTAGTTATTTGTGGGAAAAACTGGTCTTCCTGTAGTAAAAATGGATGCTCCTCCCTCGGTTCTCTGCTTACTATGAAAACTTACTTTATAGATCAAATATCGATCTCATATTCTGTAAACTCCCTGAGAGTAAATGTAAGTAAACAAATGCACAATCTGTACGAATACCATTACTCTATGTCATACTGTGGGAAATGTCTGACATTCCTCTGAAATGTTTAAAATCTCACTGTTTCTCTCACGCTTCACAAAAAAATGTTTTAACAATGCCATGGCACAATCCTCTACAAAACAACTGTACTGAAACAGACATAGTGTCTGTAAAAAAATGCAATAAGCACTAGTATTATTTTGACACTTCATGCAATGGTTTATCTTTAAAAACATGTCACTAGGGGAGCATCGACTGCTGTCATCATTTTTTCTGCTCTTATTTTTATTTGTTAATACTCTTGATCCCAAATGCCTCCCTCCCCAAGTTCATTCCTAGCACAATCTTCAGGGCTCAGTTTTCTACATGTTTGTCCGTCATCCTTTGTAACTTCTGCTACAAAAAATGCAGGCACAAGCCAGCTGAAAGACACATCTGCTTGGTTCCCTGGCCTATGCAGCTTCATTTTTTAAACTATCAGATTTGAATGGAACTGAAAATATCTCATAGGAGAGGTTCTGCAACATGCTGTGAGCAATTTACAGCTGCCAAAACTATATCAATCAAATCCCATGGGAGATTATTCTTCAAACCGAGTGTGGTTAAAAAAAAAAGGAGGGGGTTGCCATAACACACACACACACAATAACTTTTCTCAACTAAAATAGTTCCATTAGATACCATTCATAAAAAAAATTCAGTAACACGTATTATATTGTAATTGTATTGTATTGTAATCTTTATTGTCATTGTACTTCTCGTACAATGAAATTAAATGCCACCCCAGTGCAGCTTTAAAAATATAAAAACCATAGAACACACAAAACACGACCTTCACATTCCATTCACCATTGCACATTGCTGCATTAATACTGCACTATACGGTAGAGTTCAGTATAGTTACAGTTATAGATAAAATTGCAGCGTGCATTATTAGAAATCATTTTGGATTCTCAGTTAAATGAGACATTCCATACAGAATTCTCCATTTGGCTACACTGTATGATCCGTATAGCTGCTATGACTGCATGTGGTGTGCACACAGAAAGGCAACGAAAGGCAGGTGCCAAACGTGGACTTAAATTAGCTGTAACATTTTTGGGTTATTTTCAATGATGGAGTGTATGTATACGTGTCTGTGTATGTGTGAAGATTATTCAAGGAATTGACTTGGCTATCCAGCCAAACTATTTAGTCTCAGGTGGTGTATAGGTAAGTAAGTAGAGATGGATGGCCCTTTATAGAAAGCAGCTAATTGCCAAACCCACCTCTATCTGAAATGTTCCTCTGCCCAATAATAAAAGTATTAGAAAAGGTTTCAGAACTCCACTGTCAGTTGGCCAACTCTCTTCCTTCCACCCTGTCCCTTTGTCTTTCTCCTGACTGGTCCTCCAGCAGGCCATGACTAAATATTCGATGTGGCTTCCATTAAAAAAAACAATTATTGCTTGACAAGTAAAGGAACCACTCCAGAGAATACCTATCAACGTCAAGACAACATGCCAACTCCCCCAAACATGTTGTTTAATAGATTACATGGACCTGCTGTCCAAACAGAGGCTTCACCTTATCCCAATAAAGCCCCTGAAGTCTTGAGATGACTGGAAAATCATAACCATAACAAGATCTTTTCCTTTACCCTTACAATGGTTGGACGCTGCCTCAAACATTGCAAAATCTAGCCCTACCAGTCTATTTCAATCTTCATAGAAAGTAATTTGCATACTACCTTCATTTCCCACCCACACCCTGAGATGATATTAAGAAAACTTTTATGGGAATAATTGGCAGTTCCTAAGGCCATGGAGGTGCATATGGCCAGTAGAGAAGATGGTAGGGATGAAGTAGTGTTATTTTTGTTTTCTTTTGTTTTATGATTTCCTTCCCATTGGCTGCTATAAAAGGGAAGCTAACAAAGGCTGATGTACTGCTCAGTATAATTGGAATGGTGAAATTCTGTACCAAATTTGTAGGCCGAGTAATTAGGTGGATAATTTCTCTGAATTTCCAAGGTAAAGGAGGAATTTTCCAATGATTTTTTCAACAGCAGGACACTCCCTTAGCAGTGGTAATAAAACCAGTATGGAAAAAGCCCCATAGGCGGAGTTCCATGATGATGTCTTTCCTTGGGACTTCATCGAAAAATGGGAAGCAAAGGAAAGTACAGCCCACTGAAGATGTTTATTCAATAGAAGAGATATCATTCTTACACACAACTTGGCCACTTTGTAACTGATAAGTGCTGGAATGTTCTGTGCTGCCTCTGAGAATTTCTTCAAAATTCTCTTCTCTGTTGGAAGAATTTCTAAGGCATATTCTCTTCCATCCAATGGAACCATAACTGGTAGGAAAAACATTCAGGAGAATTTGTCTTCCCAGATTATGGGTAGATTTTTTTGTTTTGTTTTGTTTGGACCATTCTGGGAGCATGTGGGGTGAATGGAAGGGTTTGGGATCCTGAGGATCCAAAGTTTCCTTTAACTGGTTTCCACCATGCCCATTTCACCCACTATTGCAACCAACTATGGGTAGCAGTGATCGCTTAAGTTTCCCCTGCTGCAACAAAGAGAGCTCTGATAACAAACCTTCTCCAATGTCTACAGATGTCCCTCACTGCAGAAAAGGCTTTCTATATTTAATTCCCGCACAGCACATATTATACTTACATGTGTATGCGCACACACATTCTCAAACACTTATGTAGCTCCAAATGTAAACAGTTTTGATTTAGTAAGTTTATGAGCTCTTCTTTTGCACCAGTGGACTGGTTTGCATATCCAGGGACCTCTTCTTCCAAATCCAGAAGAAGTTCTAAGCTGCACATTTGATCCTTCATGAGGTCAAGATCTTCATTTACATGTTTTTGAACTAGAGGAACTATGTCTTGTCTAAATTAAATTTCTGTTGTTTACCAAAAATCTATCCTAAGTTTATCTCCAAATATTGGTTCAGCCTTGCTGGGATTAGTAAATGAAAACAAGACGTAGAAATACCATTCAACAAGAGCCTCTGAATAATTCCCCCAGGGTTTCTTTTGGATGTTGAAGAACAGCATGGGAACCAAAATGGAACTAAGAGACACTTCATAGATCAATGAACACAATACAGAATACATTGCATCACACTACTTGTGAGACTATCCCACAAGGAAAGGCTAGAACCACCCTGCTTCTAAACCCAATCACATTACAGATAAGCAGTCCAAAAGGATATCATGTTAGATGGTATCTAAAACCAAGGAGAGGTCCAGGAAAACAAACATAGGTCCATTTCTCCCCATTCATCACTTGGTATCAGCTATCTAGAAGCTGAAAATGACTGTTTATCTGTACAGTTTCCAGTCATGGAAATAAATATCTAGAATAATCCCATGAATATCCAGAGAAAAGTAACGGACTTCACAGGGAAAATGGAGAATATTTACATGCAGAATGTCCCAGAATTTAGATTCAACATCTTTGGTTGTACCCAAAAGGGTACAACCCAGTTGGGGGAAATCACTGCCAGTTTAATTAGACCATGGGTGGGCAATTTGTGGCCTTGACCTTAGTTGCAATCCTCTATCCGAAAGAAGCAACCACCTCTTTCCCCACTGTCAGGGAAAGCTCCACCCTCTTTTCCCTGCCAACTATCAGCACAATCATTCTGCCAGGCAGGAAACTGATCACTACTTTCCTGCTGCCATTAAAGAAAGGAAACCAGACAATCTGGTCCCCACCCGCTGCTTGATTACCTGATCAACTGAATGTGGGGACCAGATCAAGCATCCGGTTTCCAACAATGACCCACATCTGGGAACCACTCAAGTTGGACGGGAGAAAGGCAACAACTTTCTCTTTTGTTTTGTTCTTGGCACCTGGCTCTCAGGGGAATTTGCCCTTGAACATTCACTTGTATTTCTGAGTAGGCAGCTAATTAAGGCAGCTTCATATGTTTAGGAGTGGAAAATCTGAACCTGCAAGATGACAACCAAAAACATCTATGGAATCAGTGAAGTCTCCTAAATCACCGAAAGACAATGTGAGAAGAAGGGAAGTTTTGCTTTTAATGTAATGTTCTTTTTCACAGCCATGAGACTGTTTTTACCCAGAGGCGTTTGACTGCTTGGAGGGTCTCCACATCCTCCTTAGGTGGATTCTGCTGCTCTTGCTTGTTCTGCCCCCTCTCTCCTCCTCCTTCTCCTCCTGCAAGCCCAGATGGATAGACCAGGGAAAACACAGCAGGGTATTCTTCTGATTTTGCATTTGGCTGGTTCGCATCTTGCAGTGTTTATAGGCTTGACGTGACTTTTCCAGCAAAAATTGACGTGGGCAAGCTCCCCACATTTCCCCCACCCCACCCCTTTTCTCTTTCATCCAAACCATACACCAGACGTTTCTGCTTTCAATATCCTAGTGCATTTTTGCAATGGACTTGCAGGGGGTGGAAAAATCAATACACAGGGAAGTAACACCATCCCACTAGGAGACACAGAACTTCCCTATTAAATTACAGCATCAGACTCTGCTGATCAGACATGATTTCCTCTTTGAAGACCTTTTTAGTCCTGAAGATTGTAAACAAGTTTGTACTACTCTTAACATGCATTTTTCCAGCTACTAACAATTTTAAAAACTTGAGGCCCCAAGCCCTTTCCCCAAAGTATTCCCATTCATATTAGGCAAACTCAGGAAAGCAGAGTTCTTGGAGGACATGGCACTTAGCACAAGCAGCAGGCCTTCCCTTTCTGCAACAGAGATCTGTCTTCTGCTAGGCAGGGTGTCTTCCAGCCAGAGAGACAGTGGAAGCCCAACGCCAGTCTCAAAAAGGGAAGAAAATAATATGGACCTCCAATAATTGTGGTTCAAAAGCAGTTCTGTGCAGCAATCCAAGCCTTTGATACCCATTTTATGCTTTGATCCAACCAAGTCATCCAGACCCACATTTTAGATTTAGATATTGTTCCAAGTGACTCTTGAAACAACACTGTCCAAGGCATTGAAATCTATAAAAGTGGTGCAATAGCACTACAATATAGCCGCAAGTGTATAATTTAACCCAGGTCTGGGCAAATGTTAATCTTGCCAAATCTATAAATAGCAAGTGTTTTAATGTGACAGCGCCCTGCCTCTTTATCTGTACACACACACACATGGACATCTACCAGGTAGATTTTCTTGGTTTAAGGAAAGGAGATTTTTTCTTTGCTTGCTTCCCCTTTTGTTAAATTGGAAGCTGGAGCTGGAAGCATTTGCTGATCTACTGCAAATCACCAAGAGCTCAGCCAGGTGATCCCAATTTATCTTCTGTCCACTTCTCATTTAGAGGCTATCTTTCAAAATTAAGAGTTGAAGAATGATCATTAAGAAGCTCATGCAAACCGCTGGGAATGCTGAACATCCCTCAGAATCCAAAAGATCTGATTGACCTAATCAGGGTCACTCAGTGGTTACTGGTCACAATGGCTCGGTGCTGTTCCCAGAAACAGAGGCAGCACGGCTCTGAATACCTGCCACTGGGGAACATTAGCGGAAGACAGCTATCGCCCTCGTGTCCTGCTAGAGAGCTTCCTGGTTGCATTTGGTTGGCCACAATGGGAAACAGATGCTGGAGGAGGTAAAGCGTTGGTCTGATCCAGCAGGGTTCTTCTTATGTTCCTAATCCAATTCATTCAATGGAAGGATTTTATACCGTTCAAGCGAAATCTTTTATTTTAAACCATTTTAGTGATTGTTTCATTTTTAAAACCAAGTAATGCAATGGGTTCATCCCATATTTGAAAAGTAGAGGAAAACAATTATTCTGTTCAGTGTTTAGAGTAGATTAAAACTAGTATTCCTGATGTTTCTGAGCACTGATGGAAGATTAGCTAGCTAGCTAGCTAGCTAGCTAGATAGATAGATAGATAGATATAGATGATTATCTATCTATCTATCTATCTATCTATCTATCTATATATCTATCTATCTATCTATCTGTCTGTCTGTCTATCTAATCTTCCACCAGCTGTTCAATATCAGATTGAACACAGACACAGTCTGAATAGGCCTAGGAACTAAAATAATTCTATGTTTACTATAAAAAGAAATGTCCGTTACTCACTGTTCAGTATAGTCTGAATACAGATCTGCCTCACTCAAGTATTTGTAGAACAAGACCCATATCTTTATTCAAAGAGAGTCACATAATAACATTTAAAAGATTCCCAATGTAATTATGCCATTAATATACACCCTGAAAAAGATACTTTTTTAGCCTGCAATCCTTACTGTTTGAGGAGATAAAAGGGAAAATAAATATTTAGAATGCAGTTCTAGGCCCAGTAGGGAGTAAGCCCCTTGGATATCTTGAAATGTCTAAATAAATATTTTCAGGATTACTATGAGGTTATAATCCTAATCAATCTGAAGCCTGGCACAATGGGCTCAGTGGAACATCCTTTTAGAGGAATACGCTGGAATAATAAAGACATTCACATATCCTACAATAACAAAACTAGGTTCTTTATTGAGTGTGTACTCAATAAAACCCATCACTAGTATGGATCTCTGACATAGCTCCCTGTTACGTATATTTTTGGAATGTCTGCCCCACAAGAAATGCAGAAAAACAAGAAAATGCAAATATTAGGTGTTTCAGTTAAGAGGCTGTCAATCTCAGAACAGAGGTTGATAATTGAATGGCAGGAATTAGTAGAACTGCAGGCAGAAGAATTAACTGTGTCTTGTCCTACCCTGGAAAGAAGCACAAAGTTCGGGAGGGGCTACTGGCATGATCTTAAATGGCTAGTGAGTGCAAAAGCACAATGGCATTTTTTTATCTTTAGTCTGAGTCAGTGTCCATTTATTGATTCTATCCAGTTCCCACATTTATCTGTGACTATTGTTCCATCCATCAGTACAAAATATCTCACTTTAGACTCAGCAGTGTGACTGAGATCAGTTCATATTGCAGAACTTGCAAAGACCGAATTCCTGGAGCATTCCTACATAAGGGTTGCAGAACTCAGTGATTACTATGGAGGATTGCTTTGCTACAACATGTCGATTTAATGTCTAGCGTAGAGTATTAAGATCTCTCCTTTAAAAGCAGGTTAAGCGTTTTTTTGTTTAAGGGAAATGTGGGTTGAAAGCTCTGAAAAGTTTAAAACTAAGAAGGAATTTAAAAAATGCCACAGTGGAGATTTCTTTCACTAGCCTCAGAGATATTCCTACGCCCAGCAGGAAAGCTGTAGTACTTTGCAGCTGCAAAAACCATTCTGAGGCCTTTTAAAAGATTAAGGAAGATACACATTTATTAGTACATGAGTTTAGTGGATCAAAGATCACCTCTTCAGAGGCATGCAATATTATCTCATATAATGAGATAATTTTGATATGTTATGAATACGTATTAGAAAGGGAAACAAACAATAATGTGCTCATATATATATATACACATACACAGTATGTCAAATAATGCGCTGACCTGTGACAAAGCAATATTGACGTGAGTACAATCTTCACTAATAACCTAATATCTGTGATAGAATACATCCATATATTGCCAACTTTGGAACTCTTCATATACAGTATCCTAATTTTTAATGGACCAGAGATGTCATCAGCACTGCTAAAAAGTTGCCCACAAAGCTTGCAAATTGTAATCCCTGAAAAAGCTAACGTGGTGAACGCAGTAGTCGATGGGCAGAAAATATAAAATTCCTTATGCCACAGAACCATTTTTCCTTGAAAATACAATCTTTAATCAAATTTCATAGACTGATCCATCCTAGTGCTGGGATTGTAAAATTCAGGGGCTTTTCAGTCTGGAAGAGCAGCTGCAAGAGCAGTTGTCTGAAATATGCAGGGAACTATCATCTAATAATATTTTCTACTACAAATTCAAAACACTGATTTCAGCTTGTTACTTTAAAAAAAAAAAAAAGGAGCAATAACAAGGATAAGTCATAATATGCAATACACAGTGGATAAACATAAAAGACACTTCAAAGTACCAAGCTAGGAGACAGCACAGCAGGGGGAGGAAAAGAGGGAAAAAATCCATAAATGTCAACTTCCATGTGAGTTTGAAAGAGGAAATTGTGATTCCATTCAGCCCAATAGTAAACATATGTGTGCGTACATGTGAATGTACACACACATACATACACACTTATAAACAGCTTACAGCCATTTGAGCCAATCTTGCTGGTCAAAACTTTTATTAAGATATATAAAAAGTACAATTAAAATACAAATCAGAAAATACAGAAAAGAGAGAAGACAGAACTAAAAGAAAAAGACAAAAGCTACAAGAGTGAGATCAAATAGAAAGATGAAACAAAAAGTGACTTCCGACTATCTCAAATACAGATACAAGTACAAATTTTAAAAAAGTTGATCGCTTACCATTATTTAATCCTAATTCACATTATTTCTATCAACACAAACCATCTAATCATTAAATCCCACAATCAAAGCTTCATTTTTTTCCCAACCCAAGCACGTAATCTAGGAAGGGTTGCCACGAGGAGACAAATTTAGAAACAGTATTAAAGCTCTTATTAAGGCTGTTAGCTTCGCCATTTGAGCCAAATCCATTAGTTTAATAGTCCACTCTTCCACTGTAGGTATTTGTGAGTCTTTCCATCTTTGCACATATAACAGTCTTGCAGCAGTGATCATATATAGAAGCAAAGATCCATATTGTTTCTCCAGTCCTTTCTCCATCAAACCCAGTAGGAACAATTCTGGGTTTTTGGTTGTTTTTTTCTGAATGTTCACTTTAAGAATTTTTTGAATAACAATGCATATCTGGTCCCAGAATTTTTTAGCCTTTCCATTTGAGCCAATCTGAATGAATGAATGCCTTGCCCCACCAAAATAAGATTTCTTGTCCAACTCTGGAAGCATGGTCAATCAATCAATCAGTTTATTACAGTCATTGACCAGTACAACTAAAAATGCACATAGCATATCTACTTGAAAATCCTAGATATAATAGTATCAAGTAAAATCTATATCATAAATTACAATTATTGATCATTAGCTAAAATAAGGTGATGATAAAATGATAATATCTAAAATTGAAATGTGTTGGTGATATTTCTGCCTATTTTTTCATGATCACCTACTTAGTCCACCCCTACCAAAATCGATTCCACTCAGCAAGGCCCCCTGACTCTTGAAGTGGTATTTTCAGGTCTTTTTGGGCACTGTTAATACAAACTAAAATACTAGTTGGCTATAGTCCATTACTGCAAAACCTTTCAGCAGTTTCCTGTCCGATGTTGACGGATCTTTATTGCCGCCATGCAAAACCTGGCTACCTGCACTGTAACGTAAGGCCGGTCATCCATGAGAAGCATTTGAAGATAATCTGATTCTTGACAGCCAGGCTGCTTACTGATCAAGGGTGCGAGCAGTTTACTCCGTGGGACTTGGTAAAAGATACAGTGGAGGAGAACATGGCCCGTGTCTTCTACTTCCTTGGCATCACAAGGGCAAAGTCTTGCAGCTAATGGAATTTTTTTGTATTTGCCATCGAGCACTGCTGACGGAAGAACATGGCAACGAGCTAAAGAGAATGCTTTCCGCTGACTAGGGAGCTCAAGCTGCGCTAGATATCTGGCGGCAGTGACAGTATACTTGCTACACGGCGGGGACAAAAAGGATGGAACCCTCCCTAGATCTGCTTGACGTTCAATATCCTCTGTCCTTTGCTTAATGGCCATTCTTGCCTGCTCATAATCCATCGCTAGAATCCCAGCTGAAGAATAGCCTAACTTAGAGAGGTTGATCTCGATATCCTTTTTCCACAAGGATTGGAATTTGTCTTGAAGGATAAGTGGAGCTAGGCCCTGCGGGTAGTGCTTTATTTTTAGCCAAAAATTCAGCAAAGCTAGGCGCACTTTCGACTCAACCTTTATCATGCCTGTTTCCAAGCGTAGTTGTGCATTGGAGAAACATCTGGGCATTTGCAAGACCGCCCTGATGAATTTAGCTTGGACTCTTTCCAAGTATGTCACACTTGAAGCTGGAGAGCCAACAGCAGACCCATAGAGAAGTTGGGCTAGCGCCTTTGCCTGGAAAAGTTTGAAAGCTGCTGGGACAAAATGCCCCCCTTTACTTCGAAAGAATTTTAAAATGGCAATGGTGGAACGAAGACCTAAATCAGCTGCATATTCACAATGAGCTTTCCTTGATCCGGTGGCATGCATGATTATGCCTAAATATTTGAAACTATTCACTTGTTCTATTCTATGACCATTGATAGTCCAGATGTGTTGTTTTGGTCTTTTGCAAAGGCCATAATCTTTGTTTTCTGATAGTTTATATCTAGAAGGTTGTTTGCACAGTATTGGACCAGAGTTCTCAGGGCTCTTCTTAGACCAATCGGTGTCCTAGAAAGGACAACTGCGTCATCTGCATACAGCAGCAGGGCAATGCTATGGACCCCTAATTTAGGTGGGTGAAAGTCCGGGTGGTTTAGGTATCTCACCATGTCATTGATGTAAAAATTGAAGAGTAAAGGAGCCAAGATACATCCCTGTTTCACCCCCTTTTGCACTTTAATGGGTTTTGAGAGAGACCCTTGCCTATTACATTTAACCTTAAGGGTGGTGTTAGTATGTAGCGCCCGAATTAAATAGAGAAGCCTGCTGTCTATTGATGCAGCTTCCAGCTTCTCCCAAAGCTTGGTCCTGGAGACAGAGTCGAAGGCTGCCTTGAGGTCTATAAAGGCAGCATACAATGATGTAATCTTGTTGCTGGAATACTTTTCTATCAGATGTTGAAGCACTTGACATTGTTCGATGGTATCTCGTCCCTCTCTGAATCCTGCCTGCTCATCTGCTATCAGGTTCTTCTGGACCATCCAGTCCTTGAGTTTTTCCTGCAAGTGTCTAGCATATAATTTGCTGATTGTGTTTAGCAAGCTAATCAGCCTATAGTTTGTAGGGTCATCCCTCCTGCCTTTTTTAAAGATTGGGACTATAATAGCCAAGCCCCAATCCTCCGGGATTCATCCCGTCTTATCAATGTAAGTGAAGAGGGATGCTAGCATCGGAGCCCACCATTCCATGAAGTTTTTCAATGCTTCTACTGGAATAAAATCTGCTCCCGGGGCCTTCCCTTTTCTTAGTTGACCAATTAACATCTTGATTTCAGCTGTTGAGACAGGCGGCCACTCGCTTAGGCCATCTTTCATTTGTATTTCCATCTCAGCGGAGGAATCTTCATATAGTCTCTGAAAGTGAAGTTCCCATATTTCTGGGGCAATGTGGGAGTCTAACATGGTAGAGGATCGATGGGAAAGTAGATGCCAGAACCAGGAAGAATTCTTCATTTTAGCAGCTTCAATGAGTCGTTGCCAGGTGGATTTCATATCATTTTTCTTTTTGTTAGCCAATAATTTCTTATACTGTTTTTTGATATTAAGAAGGTGTTCAAGAGACTTGGTGCTGGCGCTATTATTCTCTAATTCATTTTTATACTATGGTAGGCCTGTGTAAGCGTTTTCTTAATGTCAACACATTCTCTATCAAACCATGGCTTGGAAAAACTTGCCCCCCTTTTGGCCAAGGAGTTTGGGGTGCGAGTTATTACAGGTTGTAATTTTTGTATTAATATTTTATATACCCTCAAAGGGTTCTGTGTGTTATCAGTTGACATAATGGATGCCCGAAGTGTTTGTAAATCTACAAGTGCTAACCTCATCTTATGGTCATGAGAAGGGGACCATCTGGCACGACACTTGGCTTGACCTTCTGGGACAATTCCAGGAATATAATGACTCACCAGATGCTTCTGCATAGCTGGAGTCTCCAGCTGCAAACAGAGTGGAAGATGGTCATTTTATGGATGTGGTAGTACCTCAAAATTCTTCACCAGGTGTGTTAGATTTAAATTGACTAGCATATAGTCAATAGTACTTTTTCTGTACCCGGCGATAAAAGTGAGTTCACCTGGATAGTCACTTGTTATGGAGCCATTTAGGATGAGTAAATTAAATTTATTTGCCAACTTGGCAAGTCGTAGTCCGGCATAGTTAGATTTTTTATCTCTAAAGAACCGCACCAACATGGTAGGGGGTAGATTAGGCACAACAGAAGGGGGATGCTGATGGAATTTAGTATATTGTGCCTGGTTATCAGTGCCTAGCCTAGCATTAAAGTCACCTCCCAGAAGAACCATGGCGTTGGGGAATTCCAAAAGAAGATTGCCAACATAATCCTCTAGTTCCAGCCAACTTGTGGCAATTTCATTTTTTTTTCACTTTGGAGAAAGATAAACATTAATAACTAACAAATGCATGCTACCCATGTTCAAGAGTATCGCCATGGCCATTTGTTTAAGAGGGGAGATAGGTATAGGGGCGGTTCTCAGGGCGGTGGAGATGAGAATTCCCAGACCACCTTTTAGTCGCCCCGGGCCTTTACCTTCAGTTGCTTCCAATTTATATGATTGGAACCCATTGAATAGGAGATCATCAGCTGTCCAAGTTTCCTGCAGCAGTAGAACATCCATGTCTGACAAAAACTCAAGATGGTTGAAGCCATTATTGCGATGCCAGCCGGCTAAATTCCATGATATAATCTTTAAGGGGCTTTGTCTTGTACTGGTCCGCGTGCTGCTAAACCATCTGTGTTAAAGGACTTTCCCTGCCGGAGTCCTCTATCTGTTCCATCTCATCAGTACATCTATCTTCTGCAAGTCCAGGACTGGGTGTATCAGAGGGTTGCTCATGAATCTGGGCCACTATTAATATTTTTTTTCTAGTAATTTCCTGCTGCTTCTGGCAGGAATTGAAGTTTGCACTATGCGTACTAGGGACTTCTGACTCCAACATTATAACCGGCTTTTGTGTTTTGTGTATCTTTACAGCATCTTTATCAATGCTGATGGGGAGTTCCATTCCATCTGCACATTTGCTTTGATGTTCTAGCGGGGGGGGGGGGATTGGCCTGCATTTTGCAGAGTTCTAGATTTATAAGTGGCTTTGCTGCATGACATATTGACATCAAGGATCCCCTTAAATCATCTAATTTCTTAAGTATTTCCACTTGTCTGCTATCGGCGAGGGCACCGAAGGAGTTAATTAGACTTTCTTCTAATGAGTCAGCAGGCAGCTGTGCATACGTAGGACAAGTGGGTCGTTTGCTTTCATCATTCATTGTCCCGGACTCCACTGGTGGAATAGCCTTGAAATTATCTAAGGCAACCTCCCCACTACATATTACAGCTCCATCGTTCTCACTGCTGCACTGAGCTATTAGAGAGCTAATTGCCCCAGAATGAAAGACCCGGATTGGAAATATTGAGAATGATTTCAGAAAGGCTTTCATTTTTAGGAGCATACTGGGAATCACTGGCTGCCCAAATGTCAGCAAAACCCGCTTAAAGCTGCCTCTGGCTGGTAGCCATTCTCTCTTATGCAAGTCCAGGAGCTGTTTTTCACAGCCTAATAGCAGGCTTAATGATTGGATGACTGTCCTTTTGGTCTCCCATTTGCCTCTATTCATACGGATGTTTAAAATTTGAAGTGTTATCTTGTTGGTTTGTAGATAACAATTACTTATTACCGGTCTGTCCCCCTTATCTCCTGAGTGTACAAGGCTGTTTATCTTTACCTTGTCCTCCCTGGCTGGTCCTACTGAGGGATTTGTTCTGAAACAAGGGTCTTCCTTTCCTCTGATGAGTGTTGGCAAAGGGCTTTTTGAAGGTGGATTCTTAGATTTGTTGGGGTACTCCAATTGCTTCTGATGGTTTTTAGTAAATTCTATGAAGGCTTCTTTTAAGGCATCTACTTGGTTTTTGACTGTTGTCAGTAAGTCGAAAATTGAGAGAACAGTCTGTGCCGTCAACAGACTGTGTCTAGATAATAAATCTACAGCATTTTGTTCTTTCAAATTTTGGAGGTCAGAAACTCCAACTCCCTTCTGGATGAACTGTTCGGCAGCTGAGCTAACAGCAACAGCCTGAGCAGAGGGGGCATTTTCTATCAAGGAAGAGGTAAGCTCCACCAGTTGCTGGCTCTCTATCTCTGCTTATAAGTCCCACTCTAATGGATCATATCTGCCCGATAAGTGAAGCAGGGAGGAATTACTTGCTGAAGAGATGCGTTTATTGGTTATAAATTTGTCTACCTTCTGTTGCTTCAGCGGCTTTGCTGAAGGTTGCATTGCGGAGGGTGTTCTTTGTCGCTTCTTCCTTTTCCCCATAACGCAAGGAATTAGTTGCAGCTTTAGCTGTTAACCAAAAATACACCAGAAGGGAGGGTTGTACCGTCTTATATTGCAGGTAGATCACAACGTTTTAAAGTATATGTGGATTTAAAAGTAGAGAACTTTTTGCAGGAGCTCGTTGTTAAAGCTGCAGCCTCGTCGCCATCTTGTTTCCTTCCCCGGAAGCATGGTCTTATGCAATAAGACAATGATCTAATATCCATTAAAGGAAACATAAACAAAATGTACCCCAAATGCACCCAGTTTGGTGTATTACATGATAATGTTCTTTTCATGGCAGAATTTACAAAATAATTTCAGTGTCTTCCTCAATCCTTTGGGTACGTTAACTCAATGCATATTAATTCTGTAA
Source organism: Liasis olivaceus (assembly GCA_030867105.1). Taxonomy (NCBI): domain Eukaryota; kingdom Metazoa; phylum Chordata; class Lepidosauria; order Squamata; family Pythonidae; genus Liasis; species Liasis olivaceus. Next base: position 161,149,707 of record CM061348.1, on the reverse strand, counting down.
TAATATGCACAGTATAATTTTGACTAGATAAAGAACTATTTCAGCTAGAAGCCAGATATTTTAATATGGGAAAACAAGGCTCATCTAAGACCATGCCTGGAACATAAAAGGAGTACAGAACAAATTTTTGTAGATGGAACAAAATATCTGCCCCTTTAGCTACATATTCTGAGAGTTCCAAGTTCCTGCTGCAGCCCCCAGGCAAAACAAACACTGATACCTGGGTAAATGATGCTCCCTGTTGATATAAAAATATAATAAAAGGATAATTGATTGCTCCTTAATAGTGTCTTACATCTGCTGCCTGAGACAAGGCTGTCTTATGCCTAACAAGAGAACTAGCTGTGTTCCAGCCTGATCAGCAACACGGGTGAAGCACGAATGCCAGACTATTGCTAGAAGCAGCTTTTTCCTAGGTAGGAAAGATCTCACCTACAAAATCAGCAGGTGAAAACCTTAACCATGCAAAGTTTTCTCAGACTTCTTAAAAGGTGGTCAGACAGTACATGGACATCAACAAGTTGTGTGCTGCCCTTTCATCATGGATAAGTCTAGAAGGTAAGATTTTTCTCAACTTGATTGTACTGTACAGCTTCTCCCAGTTATCGCTACTGCCTCCATGCCAGTGGTCTAGGTTTTACAACTGGATTGTATCTCTGAAGAAGTTCACATGATAAAATGTTGCTGCATTTTTTTTTTTACATTTGTGCACATATAGGATCTCAGGAAAAGCAGTGCTAAAAACCTTATCCCTATCATCCAGCTTTCTTTATAAAGTCTCATGATTGGGGCAGTCTACAAATATTGTAAATAAATAAAGACAGATAGAAATAAAGGGGCTGTTTTCTATGAAGCATCTAACAATGCAAATGGTTGAAGTCATAAGTAGAGTTCTTATGTACAGCAGCTCAATAAAGGCTACACTCATCCTGATCCTCAGCACCCAGCAGATAAATACTCTTGAAGTTCCCTCTACCCAACACTTTGAACACCATCTATCAAACTCTACTCCATGGTTCTTGTCTTCTTTCCAAGTTCAAATTCAAAGGAAAAAAGCAGCTGGCGATGGACCAATGAAAGGTAAAAGAAGTTGTTAATTCCCTTAGCTTTTCTCTTGCAAATCTCCTGCCTCATCCCTCAGATTGTTTTGCCTGAAAGAATCAGTCAAAAATTCCAGAGTTCTCAAGTGCTAGGGATGCACATTTTTAATTGAACCAATTAGGGATTTTTTTTAAAGCAGGTTGTACTCTTGACTTCCTGTATAAATTATGTTCTAGCTGCAGACACCCTTTATTAAGATATTCCCAGGCTCCGTATGCTTTGCGAGGGGGGGGGGGCATAACTTAGCCCTTTCTGGCTGGACTCGCTCCTGAAGTAATGGAAGCCTTTTAACGGTCATAACAGCATCATTTGGTCATTTCCCTGAAAGTTTATCACCAAGGGGGAAAGGGCCTTAGCAATTCAAATACATTTATTATCTCATTCACCCAATTCAGAGAAAGTTGCAAAGCATCACTGAGTAAAAAATATCTAATATCCATTACTCTTTTGTCCTTTGGCCACTGCCAACAATAATAGCCATTTTTTAAAAGAGAAATTTGTCTTAGCTAGTAGAGAACAGCCAAAGCCTAGCTTGTTGCATTCTCTAACACTTCAGTCATGTTTTCCTGTATAAGATATACATATGAACACAAATTTTATGTTAATTAATATGATTGTGCATATATATGTACTTATTTGGATCATTTCAGACCAAATGAATTTATACCCTCTGAATGTAAAGCTGCCTCATTTCCTTTTTCCTAGTCTTTTCAGCGTATGCACAAGGCGAGGAGCAGTTATTAACCTAATAACTAATGTCCAAATCAAATATGAAAACTTTACAAATCACTAAAATGATGCAATCCACTGATATAAGATGTTTCTTAACTGAACAAAAGTAATCACCATTTTAGAAGCATCATGGAGGGAAAGATTGTCCTTCCAAGATTAAGACAAGGAGAATCTAAAGGCAAGAAAAGATTTCTCACCTTGTAACTTTATATCTTTCTTTTAGTTGTTAAATTTTACCAGGGAAGTTATGCTAAGCAGTCAGACTGCCTGGTCATAGAGTTCTCTATGGCACTCTCTTGTGGGGAAAGCAACACAGAGGGCCTGCAGCAACCAAACAAGAAGAAAAGATATTTAAACAGGCGGACTACTAGATAACACTCTGTTACAAATTAAACAAATAGAGGACTCAGGAACCGAGGTAATGGAATAGATCAGAAATGGCCTAATCAAAGACTCCTGAAACAAGAACCAAGAAAATGACTACTTTAATTTTTCTTCAGCCTACAGCTGTGCCAAGCAGCTTCTCTAACATACCTTTGTGATAACAATAACTCCAGCGAGAAGAGTCAGACATCCGTTCATAAAGGGCAGGGACACAGGCATAGCTGGATTCTTGATTTTCTATATAAAACTCAAGAAATATCCATCGTCTTATGGGAAGCCAAGCGTATATGGAGGAAGAACTGAAGTTTACCACCTGTCACCCATGGGGTAGGGCTAGGGCAGGATGGGGATGACTTTCTCCCACATCTTGGACTGAGTATCACAAAATAATGGTATAATTGTTCTTAATTTAAATACATCAAAATATAAATATCGAAAGGGAGTGAGAAAACAGAACAGGAAAAATAATAAAAATATCAAGTAAATTATGAGGTCATCAACCTAGATTAGGGGTGCGTAACCTGAACTGTAGCCCATGCAATCCTTAGGTACAGCTCCTCCAGCTGCTGTGAAAGTTGAATTGTAAAAATAAAATGCCAAAAGGGGAAAATGATTACTTCACTTGTCTTTGATCACATTAGCTATATCTGTTTAATACCACTTTATATGATTATGATATTAAATAAAATCAGATTTAATTTTTGGCCCAGATTTCTTTGATTTTTGGCCTAACCTGCCATGCTTACTTTTGGAGTACAGCCTAGCCTGCCACCTTCCAATCCAAGAGTAACCTTCTACCTAAATGTGCTGGCTAAAAACTGTAACTGTCATAGTCCAATGTATCTAAGGTAGGAGAAGGCAGTTCTAAATGTAAGACAATTCATTCAACCCAACCCAACCCAATTCCATTCCATTCCATTCAAATTAAAAAAAAAAAAAGTTAAATTCAACATTCCATGGCTACTGAGTATACCTTAGTATCCAATAGAGTATCAAAGAAATGCTCCCTAAGATTTTCTGAAAAGTTTTTTTTGTACTTCTGCAGATTTCCTAGAGCATCCTCCTCCGGCTTGATGCCTTCTGGGCTTTAATTTCCCTTATTCACATTTCACTGGGAATTCTACAAGGTTGGTACCACATATTTGAACAGTACCAGTTTAATGAAGATAACCCTAAAGTCTCCTGATACCTCCCTCTCCTTCAAAGTCACCTTTTGGCTCCTATCTTCTCAACATTCACCAGATTAAGTTCACTATTAGAAGATAGTGATATCAGGTGTGATATTTCAGGGCTCTCTGGTCACTATGCATCACCCAAGAATTTCTTATCTTGCTATAGTGGTTGATTATGAATTCTGCCATCAAGATCTTTGTCTACACTCTTACAACTATATTTAAAGTGGTTACAGAGAGGTACACCCTCCAGGAAGTTACTCTTGTGTCTCTATTATTTATCCAAATCCTTTAAATGCAGCACACTCAATTAATAAAAGGATGTGAGAAATACAGAATCCAAGAAGTGTGCAGAAGATGGAGCTAAACCTCACAGAATAGAACCCAAAATTGGTTTTGAGTGCATAGCGTATTCAAGGCATGTAACAGTCAATGATATAATAATGTGGCTATGTGATTACTCTACGGTTTTATTCTTTTAACTGTATGGTGGGTATTATATTTCTCTAGTTGTGTCTAATTCTGCTCTGACAAATTAAGCAATTTGAAAGCACAAGACATTGATCTCCTCCCCCCGCCCCCCCGAAGGTAAACATGTTCCACATCATGCTTTGATTTATCAGCCTGACCAGTGACTGGCTTGATTTCATCAAAATTTGCCAGTGAATCAGTGTGGTGTAGTGGTTACCCTAACCCTAACCCCAAAGAGACCCAGGTCCACCTTCAGCCACAGAAGCTCACTGAGTAACTCTGGGGCAGTTAATCTCCCTCCCACAGCCCAAGCTACCTCAAAGAGTTGTTGTGAAGCCAAATGGAGGATGGAGTGCTATGTTCACTACTTTGAATTCCCGAAAGAAAGGTGGGATATAAATCTAACAAATAAATAAAATAATACAGTATAGTTACTTGATATAACTACTGTTTTTTTACATCAAAAACTTTCTGATGCTGTGGCTACCCACCACTGAAAAACATATTTTTCTTCCAAGGATTTCTCCAAGGGGTTGCCAGTTTGGCTTCTTGCAGAATATATTCTGCCAAATATTATATAAATCCTAAAAACTTGAGCTGCTCTTGAATATCCTGTATGACCCTGATTCTGTCCTTATCAGGATGAACCCGCTGAGCTCTCTCTATGTGACCCATGTATTTACCTAAGGCCACTTTGAATTTAACCTCTGTTATAAATTTAACATGTTAAAAACAGGCTGTCTTCGTCCCTTGATGGAGGGTCTAGTTGCCTTGTTTTGGAACCTCTGCTGCAAAGATCACATTATCGGCTAGCATCTGCATCTCTTTCATGGAACCAAATGCCTTCTCATCGTTTTCCTTCAATATGTAAGCCCAAATCATAGATGGGGAATGCACCACCTTCCAAAGGATACATTCCATGCACAGAAACGTGATGACAGATAATGCAGTTTCTCTTGCCAGCACCCATTCCTTTCATCTTAAACCGTTAAGAGTTTCATGCCTGCTTCATGTCTCAAGACTTCTTTTCTTATAGATCGAATGGTGATGCCTACATACTGCCTTATTTAGATCACAATAGCCCAGGCATATTACAACTTCCAATTTTTCTTTTTTGCAATAATTAGATGCAGACTGAGTCTATAGGTCCTTTCACTCCAACCCCCTGCCCCATTTTTTTCATCAGATACAAAGTGCCTTTTAACTTACCAGCACTAGAAAAACAAAACAAAACATAATATCGGTTCTATAAAATATTTGTCTGGCTGCTCTGTTTTAGACATGCAGCGAGTAGTTTCAAGAAATCATATTTGAGTTCTACTCTATGCTGCTAAGGTTATTTCACCATAATTAATATTTGATTGACTGGCAACTGGGCAGGTTTTTAGGATGCCATTTGCATTTTACAGGAACAAGTAACCTTGCAAGTAAGGTTACATCGGCATAGACAGCACTTTGGCTTGTAGGACCTAATTCTCAAATGTCAGGCGGGTGAATTTAGCATCCTTCTTGTTTGTGCTTGGAAAATAATCCCTTTGTCTTACATACATAGGCTGGCATAATGATTTCTTAATGCCACATTAATGAAAGCCCTTCCCAGTAGTTGGGCATGCATCTTCTTTCTTTTGGCTACATCTATGATTAAGTTGCTATACCTTCAAGTATCTTTGGAGGAACCAGTTCCTACTGGACTGTGTGAATCTTCTTGCAAAGTGCTAGAAAGTTGCCATTAACTGCAGTTGAGCTCGTCTTACTTGAACTAATGTATATCTTTTTCAAGGTAAGGTCAGAAAGCCCCCAAAGATTTTTCTTTGCCCTCAGTTCTTTCACCCTCAACGCAGTGTTGTCTCTCCTCATAATGTTATCATAAATTGGTGGGGCAAATTCACAACAATATGCCATAAGTTTATTTCTTTGTCTTCCGTACAATTATTCCTGAAGAAGTATCATTCAAACAATGCATTCTTATATATCATAAATCACACAAAGACCTTTACAATACCTTTTTGTGATAGTAGCTCCAGTATTACAAAGTTGTTTAAATTACAGAGATGTTCTCCCCAAGAAGTACAATAAAATAGTGATGGGCTTTTTCTTAGAAACAACCTCTACCCATAGAATATTTAGAAGTAGAGAAAGGCTTGTTCTCAACATCTTCATTACTAAGCAAGATTTCCATGTAGGACAAGAGGAGGAGCAGCAGGGTGTCAGCAAAGGGAGGGAGTGTCAAAAAAATCAAGATGGCAGCCACGAGCATGAGATCCAAACCCCTCTCCTTTTTATGAGCATCACATGTGTGGTGCACATTAAAAAAAATGTGGGCACCAATTGCACAGTTATAGTCAGATCTTGCCTTTTTATCTCCACTGCGGATTGTCCTTGAAATGAAGGCCTTAAGAAATCTATATTGTAAAAGTTACACCACTATTTAAAAAAAAAAAAAAGGACACCACAAATCCCTCCAAATGAAGAAGTCCATGCAGGATCGTTTGCATCACATGCTGGACATGATTAGCATTGACCATAAGAAAGGGATGTGCAGCAACAGATGACATAGCAAATTGCTCCCAGCTCTGATCTGCAGGTTTCTTTTCTCCCCAGCCAGCCCTTCCTTTTTATTTGTTTAAAACTAACAATAGGAAAATACAAAGAAAGATGCACTTAGTAAAAGAGGGGTTCTTATGTCCTTTCAAAGATATTTATAAAAGTTACAATACAAAAGGACATGTTGAATTGAATCAATTTTCCCAAAGTCACAAGCACAAGTACACTGAGATAGGAGACTATTGGCAACCCTGCCAAATAACAGTACAGATGGAAAGATGTTGTGCCTGGCCCTGAAAAATCCTTTCCTCAAGCTAGGGGAAGTAAGGGTGGACAGATACCTTGCAGGTTCCCAAGAATTTGTGTCCCACAAACTTCCAGAGTTCTGAGGGAGTGATCTGACTTCAGGTTAATATTCATTGTCATCCGATCTTTGTAACACCAGCTTTTCGGCCTGAACATAGTCCTAAATCCTAATCTATAGGCACTCTGAATGTTCTTAATTTCTGCTCTACAACTTTTGTCCATAGTGAAAGATAATTGCCACTAAAACTAGCAGTAGCAACCTTGCAGGGGGAAAAAAATCTGATCTTTAAGCAGTATACCACTGATAGTCCCCATGCCCTGTGTTCACTTTTGGGAATCCTAGACACAAATCGGAGTACTGCATTGGGAGTGCCCCGGGCTGTGTCAAATAGACCTTAAAAACTTGGTTTGCATTGTCTCTAGGGTGCTTCTCTTCATCATTAGGCCCACTTGAGCTGCACAGAGTATTTGGGCATGCCCTTGAAGAGTAAATAAATACACCCAGACACCTTGCAGAAGTGACTCCAATTCAAAGCTGATTCTCTCAACCAGCTATACAGCCACAACCTGGTCTCATTTCCTGATCTAAGCAAAATGCTAATCCCAGCTGCAATAGACAGATTTTTGCAGACTGGATCAGATGGCAACTTGTGGTCTGTGGTCTACATACCCAGTACTTTATTTACAGCCCCTTACCTACCCAGAGTGAGTAGAGCTAAGCTTCATTCTGAAGATTCTTGATGGTTTTAAGAGTTAAAAGGAGCAAGCTCTACAAAGCTTAAGGCAAACAATTACACCCTGTGACCCCAGTATAATCTCAACACCAAAGAACTTGGGCTAGTTTTCCCCATTTTGGAGAGGTTAAGGAACGAATGGGCATGGTAAGCTTCTGCAGACTTAAGGCACCAATTTCATCTCTTTAGTTCCTCCAAAGTCCTTCCAAACAAAAATAAATCTAAGGATTTCACCCCTAGCTTCCTTGGTAACGTCACACCATCCCTGGCAATGTCCCCCATGGCCCTCAGCAGGGCAAACAAAGGAAGTTCAAGGCCAAAACAAAGTTCATGCCCCATTTTACAGGAAAGCCGCAGCACATCTCATATTGTCCTGTGTTTGTTTGTTTGTTTTCATCTTATGGACAGATTTATTCTTATGGAAGGAGATAAATTCCAAAAATGATGGCAATGAGAGGTGGACACTTCATATTTTGTACTTTCCTACTTAAGCATCCTTGTTTTTCACCAATTGCTCAGAATCAATTTTTCATTTCATTCATTTCATTTAAAATCAGGTACTAAGTGGGTTTGTCTCAAATATCAACAACAAAAAGAAAGGTAAATTAAATTGCATGCTTAAATTGCTTAGCAGGAATTCCCTTATCTAGCAGTCTTCTCTGGAGAACAATCTAGAAATGTAGCTGAAATCCTTCCCCAACTCTTAATTGGGCTTTTTCAAAAATAAAATACAAGTATTCACCATCAAATTCCATTTTTACACCAAGTCATGGTATACTTATGACTTACTTCTTTAGAAAAGGCCTCAAAAGGAAACATTAACTAAAAACAAAATAGTTGCAAATGTGCCACTTCTGCATTACAGATGTATCGAAGTAAAACTCCCATTTCTGGCTCCAGATGGAGCCTTCCATTTTCTTAAGCTATGGCAACTCCCCAAAGTCTTGCTGACATTAGTAGAACTTTATTGGCGCGGTTAAATGCAGTATTAGCAGAAGAGCAAAGGATGACAGAGCGAGAAAAATATGCTTGAAGTTACTTAAAAGTCAACATCTATATTTAATGCAGAATGCTGTCAAAGGCTTTTTAATTATGCCTGCGCTGAAAACTAAAATGAATTCAAAAAGATGCATTAAAAGCAAGCTGTGATGGTTAATTTACACTGCGGCTGCCTCATACCCTCGTGTTCCAGTTAAAGATCTGAACAAATCAGGTAATATAAATATGCAATCTTGAACCACTTTTTGGATGGAGGCATTTTTTAAATTTGCAGAACAACCAGTTCTACAGTTTATAGCTGGTGGCTAGACTAGTTTATATGAGGATCCTTCCAATATATGATACCAATAGCCTCCTGGGAAAATTAAAATGGGGGAAAAAATCTGTGCCTTTAACTTGGTTTTTGAGGTGTGGGCAAAGGAAAGGGCACACATAATTTATGAATACTAATATTTAGAATGTGAATTAACCAAATTTAGATATATTTCAGAGTATTCTAGTGGGAAATAAACTGATTATGTCCTGAGTATATTTCTAAATGCTACAAGCACTATTCATATATTATAGGTTGAATTCTGACTTACTTATACTTAGAACAGACCCACTGATAGCAATGGAACATAAGTGAGTCACATTAAATAATGTATTTTTCAATAATACTCTTTTCTACCCTTTCTACCCCTTTCATTTTGTTATTCCTTGATCATTTCAGCTGACCTTTTTCCTTTTCAGGGGAGGGAGAATTCTGGGGAAAAAAATTATTAAGATTTGGTAAAAAATTGGTTTCCCTCCTTGTTTAAAACTAATTTCACACCATTCCCTTGAATGAAGCTAGACTTTTAATTGTTGTTTGTACCAATTTCCTAAAGAAGATGAAAGCTTTTTAACAGTGTTTAAAATAAGATACCACTTTGATAGAATAGAAGCTCAAGTTCCTACTGTACAATACATCTCAGATAGCGGTGAAACTGTGCTATACTAATATATATGGTCACTGAGTTATCCCCCTTTTATTAAATACCGTGCCTCATCAAGGGCTCTACAAATATTTCAGCTCCTTGAGTCCAAAGCATGTTTTGAGTTAATTATTCTATTTCTTAGATTCCTACTCTTCTCTTTCCTTCAAGAGCTTAAGGAGGCGTACAATGCGTTCCTTGTCCAATTTTTCTCCACAACAGCAACACTCTGAGGTTTGTTGAGCTGAAAGATAGCAACTAGCTCAACATCACCTTTCCAGGGAGGAAGGTAGATTTGAACCTGGGCCTCCTTAGTTCTAAGCCAACTTCTTAACCCGTAGCCCAAACTGGCTTTCAATATTAAATAAACACTTTAAATTTCTGTATATCAGCAATCCATGCAATCTACACACCAGGAGTTATTTGCCATCCATTTCAAAAATATTTTCTCCCGAACATGAATTGGCATGAGAAGGCTATTTTCCACTGCAGCTCTTGTTGGTGGGTAAAGATTCAAAAGATCTCAAGTTTGTTCCTGGAAATCTCCCATTTAGGTTGCAAAAAACTTGTCTCTGACACCTTGGAGAGCTAATGCTGTCAGCAGGCAGATGAACTAGTCTGATTTGATCCAGGTCAGCTTTCCGTCCAATGATTTCTATCCAGGGAAGCGCCTCTGCCAGCACGGCATGACTTCCCTCTGCAGCCCATGACATACCCCATGAAATATGGCCTGGAGAGTTGGGACAATCTCCAAAGAAGATCCAGGGGGTCTGGGAGGCTGCAGGGAGGAGAAAAGTTACAGAATTTTGACAGTGCAAGCAGATGGTCACTTATACAACATAGGATGTAGCCTGCAGTTTCCTATAGTGATGGTTAACTCTTCTTTGTTAGGACAAGTTGAAAATGTTTGTTGTAATAATTGAGAAAAAAAATGCATTAAGTGATCTGCCATGAGCAAGAGAGCCTGGTATACTTACACCTCCTTCAGGCGTTAATTGTGTTTTGTGATAGCTCCAAAGAAGGAAAGATATTCATATCTGTCACACTCTGATCATTTTCCCTTCTGTGCCATGCTCTTTTTGGATCTATGGGGCTACATCCAACGTCAAAGAAGCACTCTTCCACTTGCATCACTTCCCTGCTTGTTCATTCTCCCCCCAACTCCAAAAGTTCTAAATCTGCTGCAAAGTTTATTTCAAGCAAATCTGGGAGAATGTGGGCATGGATTTTTTAAAACTCTGCCAATAAACAATTGTGCTGAATGCAAGAAATAAAAGCCACGGCATTTCAGATACCGTTTCAAAGACATAGCATTCTTACATGCCCACAACGCCTGCAGGCAGAAAATTGAAATACAAAATAAAGTAAACTTGAGAAAGGGGGAAAACATAAGAAAGGGGGGGGAAAAACACCTTAATATATGAATAAAGTGAAGAGCAGTTTATATGAACCTAAGGGAAACGAGGACATTGGCATATTTCCTAAAATGTGAGAGTATACTAGGGAACTTGATAGCTTTAAAGGACGTTATGACTGCACCACTATTTTTGTTGTTTCAAAACCACATATCCAAACGATGGTGCTGCATAAAAATAAATGGCCAACTGAATTTTAAAAATGACTAATACATACAATAATAATAACAATAATAATTTGTTTGGATAAACTTCTGAAAAAAATGAAGCAAACTGACTACTTTGAACTGATTGTTCAATTTTGCATTTCAACCAATACCGTATGTTTTTTGAGGATATTATTAAAATAACGTGTGTTAGGCAATTAAAACACATTACCCAACTAACGCTCAGTTTAAAAAGTGATGTTCAAAGGCTCTCATGGGAAATGAAAGGTTTGAAAACATTATTTCTGCAGGAAGAAATCAGCCAGAGAAAGTGCGGGATGCTTATCAAGCTCTCATTGCTAACCAGCAATCACAGGGACAGGCCAATTAAATGCTGTCCTCCTTGATTTGCAGCTAATGAATGCCTTGGTTAATCTGCCGATCCACTGAAGAATGGTCCCAAGTCAGTGCTCCTTTGCTAGCAGCCTCCTGGGAAGGGGGTCCAGGCCCATGGAAAGCTGGGCTGAAGGCAATTTGGCTTCCAGGCTGACTCTGCTTGGAATGCCTCCTTGCTCCTCTTCCCCATGGGAGCAATAAACAAACAGAAAAATAGGCTCTGAGTGCTCTTAGGCAACTGCCGGGGCCACCTGCTCCTCCCCAAGCAGCCTCTAGTCCAGGATCATGGGGAAGAGTCAGAGGCCAAGCTGAACGGTCATCAGCTTTATAAATATCCCTTCCACAGCTGCTGAAGTGGAGGTGTCAGGCTGACAAGCAAGAGAGAGAAATGTGGGCACATCTTGTAATATTACGAGGACTGCTCAGATCGCTGTCTAGGATTACACACATGCGTGCACACGATATTTTACCACTTTCCCCTCAGACTGTGGAGGCTTTTCAGATCTTTGAGGACAATTTGTCACAGAGAGCCATTATGTATTCATTAGGGGTTAACAAAAATGGCTGTTTATAGAGATTACACCGCAGGCCACAAAAAAAGGACGGCACGGTCAAGCAACTGAGCCGGCTCACTGTTTCAATTATTTAATGGTTAAAATTGCCCCCCTCCTGGCCGAGTAACGGAACAATCTTGCTCAGCTAAAAAGCATTCCATCCTCACCAGCAGTTATTGCATTTGGCACCCGAGGGGAAAATGGCTGACCACTTCACCCATTCCCAAGAACCTACAGAGGAAAGATTCTCCTCCTCCAAGAATCATCAAGTGCAAAGATCCGGAGCTCGGTTGAGCCCAAGCAATCGAAACGTTTGCAACCCATCTTCCCAAGAGCCCTATTGTGGGTCTACCTGAAACCTTAGTTCACTGGGAGAACAGAGAGAGACTTCTGCCCGTAAGATTTTGTTTTCTTTCTCTTAGTGTCTCAACAGAAGCACCAAATATGGTGTGGGTGGGTGGGGGTATCCTGAAACAAGGCAATGATACAAGCAACAGTAATTTTTAATTGTGTAAAAGGTGAGGTCATCAGTATTAAGCAACAACTTTTAGGATAACAGAATCAAATCGGTCAAACTTTGGTAAAGAAATACATTAGAATATTATCTTTCCGTTTTCCATATGTGGAGACATCCCAAATATCAACATTTTCACTACCCATCAAGACTCACAGGTATGCTTAGCAATTTGACAGCCTCTTCCTATTAATAATTTCTTTACATTAAGGTTCCAGGTAAAGCCTGGAAGATTGTTATCAGAAAATAAGAAATTAAGACCTCTTCCATGTGGGGATAAAAAAAAAGGAAACCATTTGTCAGTATGTGCTCCTTAGTACTGTCAACTAAAAATATATTGGACTCTGTCACTTATCTAAACTGAATCTGTTTCCTGTCAAATTAGGAGAAATTGGTATATATACAGATTAGGAAATTTACCACAGTCACTCAGAAACTGCAGCAAAAATGTCTCTCTATTTTTGCTGGATTGCAGCTGCATTTGAGTGTGTTCTTTTCTTTTAATTATTTTCTTAATTACACTTCTGCTTCACTACAGAGAAATCCAGCATGGCAGTTAAGGCAGCAAAACATGTTCACCACACAGTTTAATTAATAAATACAATTCCAGTGTGAAATAAGTCAAGATAAGGTAAAGTGAGGAGCGAATAAAGAAGGCCTCTGTAATGCTCAACAATCGAATCTTTCTTCCACTCGGCTACGGCGCTCCAACGAATTAAACGCAAAGAACACTTTATGCCAGGGTTTAATTTGTTTCAGTGGGAAAGCGATCGGAGGGAGTCCCGTCGAGGGACCCCTCCAGACCCCTCGTTCCTGCTGTCATCTTCGCGGGTGTCTTTTGGAAGAACGGTTCGCAAAGATTCATTGCCTGAGACCGGGCCCAGATACATCGAAGTGTCGGGGTGCAGCCCGCGAACTGTGCTCCTCAACTAAACCCGGGGATGCGAGTAAGGCCAGGGCTGGGGGCCAAGTTTATGGAGCCCTGCGACGCATCTCAGTACCTTAGAAAGGATCAAGGGGCGGCTCTCCCCGCCCCCAAGCGATTTAGAGCATCTCAAACCTCAGCTGTGCGACTAAGAGATCAGTAATGAAGCTAGGCTTTGTAGCGCTACAGCAATAGCTGGGAGACGTGATGAAACGCGATAAAGCACTAGAGAGGAGGTGGCTTTATGAGGAAGACAGGATGTCTCCGACCTCCAGGACAGGGAGCCGTTTTCTTGCGAGGAGACCTCTGCAAGAGCGCTGCTCTCCAAGTTTTTCCTGCTCAGGTCCGTAGCATCGCAGACTACTATGCTCGTAGTCTGAACAGAAGGAAATGTCCCGATTAAAAAACGCAATCTCGCGTACGTGCTATTAAAGAGAAGGAAACGGCTCTTGTAAAACAAGAAATGCAGTTGCGCGTTGGGAGGGGTGCGGATTCACAGCTGTGCTGTTGCAAGGGGGGCAGCCGTGGCATTTCTTCCTCTGTTATTGGTTTATTTAGAAAAATTATGTGGCTGTGGCCGCCCATCTTACGTACGTAACTCTAGGCGGCTAACAACAATTATCACCATCAATAATAATATCAACAACCTCTGTAATCAAAACAAATGATGATAAGCCAATTGCCAGCTCGGTACAATGAAATGTCCCAGCCTGGAGCAAAAATCGCTGCCTGTATTCGGCGCCCGAGCGCTTCCGACTAGTGAGCCATCCTGGGCTGGAGCAGCCGCCCTCCAAAGCTCCAAGGCCCTCGCTTTCGGACGGACTTTGGGCACTTCCATTCTGCTTAACGCAGCCGCCGGCCGGTCAAGTTCTCCGGGAAGATGCCGAGCGGCAGAACCTGGGGAAAGCTGGCTTTCTCCAGGCAGCCGGATCCCAAAAGGCGAAAGATCTATACGATCCGAAGAGAAACCAGAGTAACCAGCCAAGGGCTTTTCGGGGAGGGAAGCCTGCAGCCCCCCAGATCGAAAAACCCTTCCAGGTCCACCGGGGGCGGGGTGGGGGGAGACGAGGAAGCAGTGGAGGGCCGACTCACCTCTCCGCCGCGTTTTGCTTCAAGGACACTTTTCAGCTGGAATCCGACTACTGAGTTAGAAATCCTCTTAAATGCAGAGAGTTTTGGATATGTCGACAGCGATGAAAAGGCCTAGAGGAGGCCGGATGCAGGGAAGCCCGGAGAGCAGGCAGCTAAAAGAGGCCGCTGGGCAGTGGGAATGGGGGTCTAATGGAGAATAGTCACTGGCCGAACACAGGAGAAATTGGTTGCTTCAAGACCCTGAAACAAAAAGGAAAGGAAAGGAAAGGAAAGGAAAGGAAAGGAAAGGAAAGGAAAGGAAAGGAAAGGAAAGGAAAGGAAAGGAAAGGAAAGGAAAGGAAAGGAAAGGAAAGGAAAGGAAAGGAGGCACACTTCAACTCCCTACCCTTCTAGAGGCCAAGGTTATTTTGTTCAGTAACATTCTTTTCTTAAAGCAATCATTGGCAAAACAAACTTCTTAAAATAAAAACAATTTCTAGACCGCTTTTCTTGTCGCCAGGGAAGGCGGGCTTTTCCACCTCAGGCTGCAATGAGACTCAAGGAACCCGGTGGTGCCGGCACGGAGCAAAGGCCTTTCGCCCCTCCGGGCAGTGGAAGAAGTCGCCGATTGTGCTGCGGTGCCAGCCAAGGAGAGCCTGCTTTCCTTTGGGGAAGAAACGGAGAGCTCCAAAAACTCCAGCTGGTCCGACTCCCTGCCTTTCCCAGAAAGTGCCTCGCCCCAACTGCCCGTTGGTGGAAGGCCTTGCTCAGGCGTCTCGCCACTGCTTGGTGGGCCCCCAGGCCTTGCTCACCTGCCAGATGCTGCAGAGTCAAGTCAGGCAGGAGGGCCGCAGTGAGGACTGGAACCTTGCTATTGCATGGACTAGTCCCCGATATTCTCGCAGAAGCCAAGCAAGACCAACTTGGCCATCACTATCCTCAGGCGGCCTTCAAAGCACTCAGCATCTGGAGTAGTAAATCACACACACACACACAACTCGCCAGGGCCTGGCTGCTGGGCTTTGGCAACCCACCCCACCCCACTGGGGTTCCGCTGGTAGAAGTTTGGGCGAGATACAGGGCCATCGGGGCTTGTTTTAAAGGACAAACGGCGAGACAAGGCGGGACGACAGCGGCGGAGTCTGTCGCTCATCCCTTCAAGCGCAGCGCATTGGCAGGAGGGACAGAAGAGGCAAGACTGGCTCAGCACCCACTCCCTCCAAAGCCCAAAGGTGATCAGGCCAACCCAGCGGCTCTCCGGCGGAACTTTTAAGGCGCCTTCGCTTGCTAGAGACCCTGGCACCAAGCTAGAGAAGAGTGTGTCAGTCACCTGCCAGGCCCTTGGCTCTATTTTAATCTCCAAGTCATTTCACATTTTTAAGTGGGGGGGGGGGCGGTTGTCTTAAACCCGTCCTCGTGAAAAAGAGAGGTGGTGGAAAAGTTCAGGTTAGCCTGCTTACAACTGAAAATCGAAAAGCCAAAGCAGATGCTTAGCCAACGGACTTTTCAAAATAGACGGTTTTTCTATCCTTTGAATGTGTGTTATAGAAAGAGCGACTTGAAGACGGCAATGAAGAAAACAAAACACCAGTCCCCTCCGCACGCCCAATTCAGTGGCCCTTGAATTCTAAGAAACTTGCTTCTGGGAGGGATCTGTGCATTTTCGTTTGGACAAGAATCTTGAGGATGACCAATACGTTACGTCGCCTGGGGGAGAAGGGCGAGAGTTCGGTCTTGGCAAACTCCCGCGACCCACTCCCGACAATTCGTGATCCACTGCACCACGCGGCTTGCCTGTTGCGAGGTTCTGAGGCTTTCGATCCCGCTTGACACCGCTTTGGCAACCCAACTGTGGCACCGAACATGGCACCGAAGCTTGACTGCCCCGGTCGGCGCCTCCGCAGCTCCTGCACTTCGGCGAGCCCTGGCAGACTTGGACAACTGCTGGGCACCGCCGTGTCCCCGGCTGAACCTCCCTTAAGCTCTAAACGCGCGCCTGGAGGAGCGCTCCCCCCGGAGATACTCCGTGGGGCAGTTCTCTGTCCCAGCTCTTCCCCCTTCCCGCCGCCCCAGACACACACTACTGGTGGAGGTGGCCGGCAGCCTTCCCCGAGGTGGGCCCCTTTTAATTCCAGGTGAGGTTTGCCTCGATGCCGGGCTATTCATAGCTAGGAGCCGATCTATTCCTGTCCAGCGGGAAGGCCGGGGCTGCCGTTGGACGCGCCCGGAAGGAGCTAGGAAAAGAGAAAGGTGCCTCCTTAGAGAACCCTCGGGTTCACTGGGCTGTGCAAGGGGCCAAACGGGTCTCCGCAGTCTTAGCAGAAGCCCCCCCCCCCCCATCGATTGGCGCTCCCTTAATGCAAAAGTGCCCCGTATCTGCCGGGAGGGGTGAGTGGGGAGGGAATCGGCGGGGTGGAAAGGGAAGTGAGAAAAAGGCCGCTGCTGCCTGGACCATTTTCACGGGTGAGGCTCCACTCAACAACTAGTCCTCCCCCCGCGCGCGCACGCGCACACACCAGCTGTCAGTAGAAGGGCAACCTCCAGGGTAGCCGGAGTTTAAGCTGCCCGGATCCAGTTTCCCTTAGGGCGACCAGGGCCTTGCGGGGCCCGGAGCCCGCCGCCTCCCGTCCCGCCTTGCGCCACGCTCACCGGGGTTGAGGTCCAGGCACTGGGCAGAGTCGTCGGCGTCTGGCAGCTGCCCGTCGGGACTGAGGCTCTCCATGGACAAATCCAGGCCTTTGCCGTCCCAGTCGCGGAGCTTCCTCTTCTTGTGTGAGCCGATGAGGGCTTCCACCGAGAAGGCGTGCGCTCGCGAGCTGAGGGCCACAGCCGAGCGCCTCCTTTCGCTCATCTTAGCCGCCCGGCGGAAGTGCCGAAGCCAGACGGCCGCCGCGCCACCGACCGCCGAGCTGGCAGAGGACGGGACGGGGCTGGCGGGCCGGGCCCAGGCGGAAGCAGAGCGGAGCGGCCGTTCCGACGTGAGCGTCCCGCGGCCGCCTTGGCGCTACATGGGTCCCGAGTGTGCTGGCCGGCCGGAAGGCGCCGCTCAGAGTCACGCTCTCGGGCTGCGCTTCATCTCCCCCCACCCCGTCCCTTCCCTTCCCTCTCTTCCTCTGATTGAGCCAAACTCCCGGGGAACTTTCCCCTTCTTTCCTCCCTCGCCAGGTCCCGGCTGCGAGCGCCCGTCAAGAGTCCCTGCCCAATGGGAAGGTGGCGAATCCGGAGACCGCGGCTGCGGGAGCCAATGAGGAAGGGGCGGGCCAAGCGCTCGGGCTTCCCGGCTGCGCGCGGCCTTAACTCTTGCGGAGCGGAGAGCCAGGCGCCCCCTCCCCTCTAAAAAGGCGGCAAACGGGCGCCCAGCCTCCACCGAGGCCCAGATGCCTCCTGACAGCTCGCATAGACCCCCTCCCAAATATGCGAGGCTGCTGGGAGCGAACTTTGCAGCACCGATGATCGTATGTAGAAGCGATTAGCAATGTTACGCTATCCTCCCCCACCCCCCAAAGCTTATAGGCCGGTCACACATATAACGGGGAACAGCAGAAAGTACTTGGAGAAAAAAAGTACCTTTTCTAAAGTTGCACTCGTAAGTGGGAGCTGCCACAATCAACGGCCCGCAACTTAAATCTGTAAATTGACTTTTATGCGTTTATATGTATACATACTATACTTCTTTGGTGAAAAGAGCAATTTTCTTAAAATCCAGTCAAACTTCGATTTAGCAGTTTGGTAAATAGAATCTGGAAAAATAGATGAAGCGTATTTGTGCTTAGGACACTTAAAAATTTATTGTACTTCAAGATTTTTATATGTGCCCTATGCAATCACGGCAATTAATAAAAATTTGTACACTGTATGCATAATAATGTATGTCCCTATCGTGGCATTAATGGGACTATGTCTCAGATTATACCATGGTAGGATTTCCCTTATTCTATATATCGCATTTAGTATATAAAATGCGGGAAATGCATCACGCCCGTAGTTCTATCGATCGATCTACCTACAAAAACGCCACATCCATAAAAGCAATTTATAATGGCCAGAGAACACAGAGATTAACGATGGAACAAACTAGCGACTTGGACATGTTACTGGTTATAGCGGGAGATCGAAATGCACGGTTGGGGCTGCCATTTGGCCCTACTGAAGTCTTTGCGGCGGCTCTGCTTTAGACCCTGCTCGCTAAGAAATAAGGGCAGTTTAAATCTGAAATCCTAAGATTAAGGTCCAATTACTAACCAGCAAATAGATGTGCAGGACTGACTGGGCCAATGTACGGCTTTAATTGTTTTGTGTCTTCCAATTGCGGGGCACTGCCTTTTGTCCAGATCGACGATTCCCTTTAGGCAAAAGCGCCTCCAGGTATGATTTTCAGTGCTCGTTACGACTATAGGAGGCTCCTCCGGAACATAGCGTATAATTTCTAATTCTGATTATTTTTGTTTTGGCGTTTTATTCATATGCCATGTGTATTCGTTGACTCCCAGAAATGAAGAAAAAAGGCAGCAACAAACGCAGGCGGTTAGCTTTTGCATAGAAGGAGAAAGGGCAGCTGCAGCGAACCTTAACGAGAGTGGCCCGAAGCCGCAAAGTGAAGCGGGTTCACCGCACCCAGCAGCAAAATGACGACCTCGTAACCGGCGCGAGCAGGGGCGACAGCCACGCGCGGCAAGAAGGACCGCTGGCGACGCGCTCCGCCACGAGGCAACGCGGCTCAGGAGCCCGAGTTCAGGAAAAGAGAAGCCCGCTTCGCCTCGTCTTCTGCGAATCTCCAGGGCGCCGGGGAAGATGCGTCGCCCTTTCGCAGCAGGACCTCCCCGCACACATCAAACGCGTCCAAGGCCCTCGGGCTGCGCGCTCAGATATGCAAAGCCCAGTCGGACGCGTCCCGGCGGGTGCCACCTGGCTCTGGAGCGGTGCGCCGTACTGAATACCCCAATCCCTCAAAGCTCTCTCTTTTCTTCCTCTTTAGCCTCGCCAACCTCACCTCTGCCGGGTTCTCCCTCTCTCCACCTTGGGATTGCCTAAACGCTGCAGAGGGAGGCAGGAGAAGCGTTCGAGAGGCTCCCGAAGACTTTCCTTGGGTCAGCCAGAGAAGTATGGGTTTTATTTTAGAAGAGGGAGAGAAAGAGACACGCCAGAAGTTAAAGGTTTTTAAAAGATTTTACGAATCATTTTAAAAGCCCGTTTAAGCCCCAGTTCTCCAACCAAGACTTTCTTTCTTTTAAAATAATTTCATTTTAAAATCATTTTCATCTTCATTAAATAGAATATTAATTTCAGGCAACAGAAACAGCAAGGGCGTTTTTATTTTTTTAAAAAACACTTTGGGAGTAAGTCCTATGGAATTCAATGAAGCTCAGTTTTAATAATGTAGTTATTCATCGCGGGGATTTTTTTCCCCTTATGAATGAAAGCCATTAATTAACGGAGCGGCTTCCACGGATGGAGCCACAGGAGGTGTGGCGATGGTGGTGGTGGTGGCGGTGGTGGAGTGCTGAAAGGACTGATGCTCTGGCGCGTAGTTCTCTTTGCACTGCATCCGCTTACCTCAGGAGGAAGACATAAGGTCTGTGTACCTGGCCCTCTGTGGAACGTAACTGCTTCCAAGGAGATGATGGATCGATCTCCCGGCCGCCTGCCTTTAGAAGAAAGTAAGAAGAGGCCAGATTTTCAAAGGGGGAGCCGGTTATGCTCCCCAGTCTTGTTTGACACTTAAAAGGAATTTGATCCCCAATCAAATTCTGCAGGACAGCTCCAGAACATCCTTCTCCCCACACTCCCCTTAGTTTAAGATGCCCTGGACTTCGCTGGGCTTCGTTCATTCGCAGACAGTGTTTCAAATATACTGAAGATCCCCTCCCGCGAGTCTAATCAGTCTTTATCGGCCCCTCCTCCTGCCTTCAAGGCAAAAGGGTATCTCAGATGGGTGAGGGAAATGGTGGCCCCTCAGGTAACCAATGAAAGCTGTGCCAATCTAGCGGGATTTATCCTCCAGGAAATGTGCTCAAGGTCGCTGTTACCAGGACCAGAGTGGATCGGCGGCGCCACTTTTCTCCGATCGCCCCTGAAGCCACGCCGTGGCTAACTCCGAAGCTCTGCTTAATTACTAGAAAGCCGGGCGAGGTAAATAAGGACCTCTCTGCACTTTGCTGGTGTCCTGGCGTCCTACTAGCGTTTGTCCCTAGACTGTGGAAGGACCCTGAGCCCAGCCCTTGCGCTTGTATTATAGACCTGTATAATTCAGTCCGAATTAAAAGTCAGTTCTGGGGTCACAAGCAGGCGCGCGCACAGGAGTGGCCCTTCGTGGACAGGCGGGACCTTCTTGACCCCGTTCGGTCACTGATGCCCGGCGTTCAGGCATTCCTTTGTCCTACCTCAGCAGCTCCTGCGCCTTCCGCACGGCGCCCGGGCTGCAGCTCCGAGCGCCTGAGATCCCAAACCTTCCCCTGAACTCCCCGCGGCCTGACTGGGGGCCAGATGAGCATCGGCCTGTCCAGCCCCGCTCGGCTTCGCCCTGGCCCAGGAGCAGGGCTTTCCATAATAGGCCGACACGTGGGCTGTAGATGACAGGAAAGTGCCAAGCGGAGCGATTTGCATCCGTCCCGGCTTAGCGCTTTCAGACGGATCTGGCGCTGAACACCAACCGGATGCACGGGGACCCCATCCCTCAGCCCCGCACTGCCCCGGGGACTTGAGGCGGCCGCCGCGGCGGGCTGGAATTCCGGTGATGTGTGGCGCGTGATTCCCTTGTTATTAAATGGCTTTTAAAGAGGTCGGAAGAGCCTCGCCGAGCCTCGCCGAGCCTCGCGCTGGGTCGAGAGAGGAGATTAATTTCGACCCGATTTTCTGGGGAATGGCAGGTATGTCGATTTTCCCGCGCTGGCTGGTAAAAGGGGGCATTTACGAGGACTGTAAAAAGCAGGCCTCCAATTGTAGCTTTACAGAAGACTGCCCACCGACCCCCCACCTCCACCTCCCAATACATGTATTATTAGCTAGTTAGCGTGGGGCTGTTCTCCTCCCAAGCACCTGGGTGAATAATTTGGTTCTCTGGCAGAGTCCACAAGCCTTCCAAGAGCCTCCTGCTACTCAGATGGGGCACTGGGTGGGGCTGGAGAGGTGGCTGGAAGTTGTGGATGGAAAGAAAGAGCTTGGCGGGGCTGCCCAGAATGTAAAGCAGGGGTGGGGGCACTCCCTCTACTTGAGGGTGTGGATCCCTGATCCCTCCAACACCATGAACCCAGGAACCTGCTCTGAAGGAGTGATGGTCATCCTTCCACACAAACACCCCCTCTTAGTTACCTCAAGCATTCCTCAGTTCAGTATATCATGCAGAGCAGAAAGGGAATCTTTTGCTCACTGCCTGCAGAAACCAACGGCAACACTGAGCGATTCCAGTCAGTCTACTAGGATCTCCCCCCCCCCCCACCTGTGGAGCCCTCTGCACAGCCCCAGTTTCTTTCCAAAAGGTTCGTGCAAGAGGATTTCTCGGAGGCTTTTGCCCTTTCTGACTTCCTCTGGCAAGACAGGATCTCTTCTCTTGCTCTTTTGCCCCGAATTAAAACACACCGTTTTAAGCCAACCCCATGCCAGCCTCTTTAAATTTGCCAGATGTTTGCAATAAAATGCGAGCTTTTGCCTCTGGGGACATGATACAAAATTTAATGGCCTTTCTCTGTAATTATTCTTTTAGCTAACTCTTGATAAATGTTTTTTTTCTCGTTTACCACAAAGGGAGAAAAATCGATTGTGCATGTTACTGGAAGAAAAAATAGAAATCCAGCAACCAGTTCTAATTTTATCAATCTCAGACTGATTCAGCATCAGGCCTGCATTTTACCATTGAGGACAACCCAATCTGCAAAATCTGCATTTTACCATTGAGGACAACCCAAATCTCCAAAACTGGAAGCTAAGGAAACATTTGAAGATGGCTGTTCTAGAAGCCTGCCCAAGGACTCAATATTTCTGTTTCCACAAATTCAGAGCAAAACCTCCCAACCGTTGTCCAAAATGTGATTACACTGGAATGGATAACAGGACATGGATATCTAATCCATTAGAGAAGGGGATTCAGGGATCAAGTCACTCAGATGCCCTTCCTTAATGTAGCCTTGGTCAATCAAAGGTTAAATTTTCTATCAAGCTAAAATGACCTTCAGCTTTGTCTCAGGAAATTGTGTTCAATGCAATCCTGGCTTCTTAGGTTATTCCAACAGCCCTGCATCTTTCCTTGGAAACCAGGCAACTAGACTCAAAAGTTGGGTCAACTTCAGCCAATTAGCTACATGGTATGGCTCAAACCCAGATGCTTTCACTTAACAGGTTGCTGATCTAAACAGCCTATTTCTTGGAGAAAAGTGCTGCCACCACTGCCAATGCTTGACTCTAACTTTTTAGCTCGGTTCTGATGAACAGGAAACATTGTTCTTGTCTCACACAGGAGAACAAGATCTTTGGAATTTGCATTCCTCTCCGGAGCTTGCCAGTGAAATGTTACAAGGGCACATTGTTCCACCTCCAGCACCTTCCCTTGCAAGTACCTTGTACTACAGGTATCACACCTATAGTATGATAGAGGCACAATTAGTGTGAGCTGAACTCTCCCCCTCCCCCCTCATTCAGTTTCTTCTCCTGAGCTCCCTTTATCTCTACCAGCAAATTTCAGTAGAAATGCAATCCATGCAAAAGGTGTTTCTGGAAGGAAACCCACAACCTTTAGAGTTGAAACTTAGATTAGCCCAATTCTCCAAGGTTTTGAGAGCAGGGTTGAAGGTCTGTGGCCTTTCAGTTCTTATTGGCCCATCATCCCACCTTCACTAGGAGCGATAAGCACTGTCCCACAATAAATGAAGGTCCCGGCTCTGTGGGGTGTAGGGTGGCTCCGCTCAAGTCCTGGCAATTGCTGCCTTCAGATCTGGTCTGGCCTTCTGTGTTGCCCATTCAGCAGACACGCGGGTTCTCTGCCACTCTTCCTTTCCCTCCCTCCATCACCGAACAAGGAAAAGCACTGAGCGTCACCAGCAATTGAACTCTGGTGCTCACCAACCCTTTGCTAGCTGACGCCTTTCACCATGGGGGATAGGCTGAAATCAGTTACATCTGCAGTGCTCCCCCCTCCTCCCCAGGTCAAGACCTCTGTTCCCCGGGTAGCCAAGAGGACCAGAGTTGGCCACACTTTAATTCAGACGCCCAACAAGGGGACCAAAGGTGGGAAACAGGTCCCAAGTGGCCGGGCCAGAGCACAGGCAGTCCCAGCATTTGCACTTCCTCGGGCTGTGCAGGGGCATTTCACACGCAATGAGCAGGAGAAGAAACCGTGGAGGTGGATGGGAGAGGGCAAGAGACACCGAAGGAAAGTCCTGCTGTAGCAGGACTTGGAAAAACATAGGTTTGGGTGCGCCTTCGGATCTGCTAAAGCTTGGCGCTCTTTGAGGTTGCCGAGTGTCTTTGGGAAAAGAAAAGGTGGCCTCCTAGTGCCAAGGGAGGAAAGTGGGCCATAGTTCCCAGCCCAGAGCTTGAGGACCGAAACCTTCCCAGCACAATGCAGACCAGAGGCCACCCTCGGGCCCTCGCTACCTTTGGGAGCAAGCCTAGTAAGCGTAGCAGAAAAGTGGGGAATCCGGCACAAGGCTTCTGCTGCTGTGAGGATCTCGCCCTCTTTCGGAGGCAAGCACCGCACTTGAGTGTGTATAATCCAACTCCGGGGCAGGAAGGAGGTCTTTCCGCATTGCCCAAGCTGCACCCCACAATGAGGTGCCCCCTCCCTTTTTCTCAGGGCTCTGCCACCCTCCCGCAGCAGGCCGGGGTTCGATTTCCGAAACCATGTTGGCTCTCACCAAAATAGATTTCTTGCTTCTGGCAGTGCCAGGAACACTTTGCCGGCCTTGCAAAATACTTCTGCTGAAACCCAAGATTTTAAGGTGGCCTGCATCTTTCCAAGAGGATGTTTCGAAATTGTGCAGAAATGGGGCCTGAGGCTTTTGTTTAGGCATTTCGAGCCAGAGTTTGGGGCCCAATTTCAAAGGATGTCTGCAAAACCAGAATCTCTGTTAGTAGCGCTGGCCTCTTCAGGGCAGCCTGTCAGAAAGAAAGGCAAGAAAAGGGTTAGCCTGTCTGTCTGGCTGGTTTCTGCCAGCCTACCCCCTCCTTCGTCCCTACAGATTATCCCAGAATAACCCTGAGGCCCTTAACAGGAGGATTTTGGCTTTACCTCCATAAGGTAATAGGGAGACTAAATTTGCTAACTGCATCTCCACCTCTATCTTAATGAAGCCACTTTAGGTAAAATTGAAATTCCAGTTGTTCATTTTTAAAAATCCATCTTCCTCTGCCACAAATTCATGTTCTACCAATAAAAAATATGTGGCATCTAAAACACATGATCTATGAATGTAAAACATATGCAATTTTAGATGTGCTTATCAGATGGTGGGGGGATTTACATACTAAGAAAAACCTGCTTCTGAGTAAATGAAGAAGACAATAGCACAAGATGCTAAGGAATAGGGGCACTTCTCTTCCAGTTTTACTAGGTGAAATGGATGGAAAGGTGACTGGAAAGCTGAAGCCAAAAAAAATCGGTACTCTATAGCTTCCTGAGTATAATCTTGGATTTTAAGAGATTGATTTTTTTTAAATCCAGTTTAACCTCAGGTATGCAAGTATCCTCACAGCTTCTGAATGCTATACAGTAGTATTTGTGCACAGGTATGAATGTGATTGGGGGGGGGGGGGGAATTATTTGAAGAAGTCCACAGATGTATATTCTTGAAGATGCAGCCTTTATTTCTTTACAACATTAGACTTTTTAAAAAGTATTCCGCAGATTTTCTGCTATATCCTTCTCACCCTTCTCCCTACAGTACAACGTAACTAGTAAAAACCCCGAATTGGGGCAAGGATCTCGCAAGCTGAAAACCAAACCACCTAAAAACGCCTTTTGTTTTTTCCTGCGCAGCTCGGTTTCCCGATCGCCAGAGCGATCCACCCTCCTGCCCGGCTTGAGCCAAGCTGCCTTTGGGGCTGCCCCAGCAGGGTATCTGCTTAGGGCGCGGGTGCAGCCCTCGGCGCGGCCTTTGAGAGAGCCAGACACAGCGCCTAAGAGCGCGAGGCCTGGCGGCCAGGCCCCCAGAAGAAACTGCTAGCCCGCCGCATGAACGAGGGGGCCGAGGAACGCCAGCGCTGCGTGACCTGCGGGGGCGTATCTTACACGACGGCCTTTCGGGGGCGGAGGGATCCTTGAGAGATACGCTTTTCCTCCCCAGCAGGTAAAGTGGTCTGAGGAGGTGGGCCCCGCTCTAGGCTCTCGCCCAGCCTCCTCTGCAGACGCGTCCCGAGCGGGCAGAGCAACACGAAAGACGCGGGAAAGGGAGGGGGGCGAGATCGCCGCTGCTGCACGCGGTGGCCTCGGTGCCTCGCCCGCGCGGAACTGTTTCTTCGCCCTTGTTAATCGCCTTTCCGGCAGCCAACGTCAGTTGGTCTGTAAGGCTGACGCCAAGCTGGAATCCTCGACGCTTCGGGTATTTGAACCAGGTTCGCCCGTTCTCGGGAAACTGGATCGGCCCCGACTTTCCCTGGGAAGGGGCGCAGGGGAGACTCGAGCGAGGGCAGCGAATGTCTCTTGGCTTGCTTTCGAGGGTGCCCACAGCGGGCGGTCAAGACATTAGCCGAGACAGTGCGAGCGAAGCTCTGTGAAAAAAATGGGCGGAGCTTCGACCTCACTGTCGCGGCCACCGTCTTGACTTTTTTGCCCGCCCGTTGCGGGCAACCCGTTCGCTTTATTTCAGTGTGCAGTGGCTTGGGCCAGGCTTCTCCCTGCCTGGCTCAGGCGCCAGGCTGCATCGGTCTACTCCAGAAAGGCCCGGAACACTCTGCCGCCGCTCTTCTGCGCTGCGCGATTGCAGGCGGCAGGTGGAAATCCGCGGCAGGTTTGAGCTCCTCCCGTCACATGCGAAACAAACCCGTTGCAAATTTAGCCTGTCGGAGACAACCGGCTTCCGTCTCCCAGGCTGGGAGGTCAGCAAAGGTGTGGAGGTGGCAAACCTTGGCTTGCAGGGCCAAGATCGTCTGGTGTTGCTGGCTTCCTGCCCCTCTTCGTGCAAGCCGCTCTGGTGGCCGCTCCGTCTGCGCCTTCTTCCGCCAGAAGAAATGCAGAGGCGCACCTTGGTTCTGCCCTGCGGGGCTCGCGCGACCCCAGAAAACCTCTCCCTCGTCCAGCCCGCCGCCTACATCGCCCGCGGCGGACGTGGCCTTAAACGGGGCCTCGAGGGGTTCCGGCGGCTCCGCGCATCCAGCGGCCATCGTGCTCCCAACGAACGGATACCATTTCCCTGGACGGCGTCCTTTTTGCTCCGTCCCCGGGTACCTTGCATAACCTTTACTTGAATACGGAAGCTAGTCGTAGGACGTTCCTCCGAGCTTATGTCCAGATAAATATGACCAGGACAGAAATGCACGAGTCACTCGAGCCCTTTTTTGCCCCCGCTTGAGGCCCAACCGCGCGGGAAGCTGTTTCTGTGGCGCACCTCCCTTGAAATGGAGGGAACCGAGAGAGCTCCTCGGCGAGCCCCAACCCCTTAAGAGTTTCTTTCGGGGCTGGACCTTTGGGCTGTTTACTGTTTAATTTCTGTGTCGAGCGACAGGTCAGTTGGAGCAGCACCGCGCCACGTGCCTGCCGGGCGTCCGCCTTCTGCGGGCGCCTGAAGCGTTTTTCTTAAAAGGCAGCCCTTCGACGTCGCCTTGTCTCCGTGCGACAGTTGGGGTGACGGCGGGGCCGGGACTCTTCTTGCCCAGCGCGACTTCAATGAAGCGCTAGACGTAAAGGCTCTCGGTAGCGCTGTATTCCCTGGAGGCGGGCGCCGTTTCTGGGGCCCAATAGGGCGACCTCCCTGGAGGTTGCAGACCAAAGCAAAGCTCTCCCAAAGCGGGAGCGAGTTCGGACCAACTGAGTCTCCAGCCCGCGATCTCTTGCGATGAATGGGCCCAAAGCCCCTAAGTGACGCGGGGCCTCGGAGCAGATAACCCCGCTCCCAGCCCCGCAGGTCTCGCCCGGGTTTCGTTAGTGAGAAGGAAGTTCAGCGGAGCTCTGCGGGCTTGCCTCTCTCGCAAGCGGATTCGGGACTAAGGTGGGTGAGACTTGTTCTGAGTAAAGGCACCGGGAACGCCGTTCTTCGTCTCTAGGGGTTGTGAAGAGGGCTGCCGCGATTACAAGAAGTCATGGTAGCTGGAGAGCTAAAATGAGAACAGGCCAGCACAAGCGAGGAGAAGAGTCTCCCGCCGTTTGCAAAACGACGCAGCTCATTCTCGGGGAAAATAACCAGCAGCTGGTCGCCCCCATCGATCCTGCGCCTCCGGGCTGGCTCTCCTGCGCGGAGAGAGGAGAGAAGGGAGCTGCCTCACCTGCCGGGAAAAGTTCTTTCACCTGCAGTCGAAGAGCACCCGAGGCACCCAAAATTGCCATTGGGCGCAGCCGGCGTTCTCCGGGAAGGCGTTTGCCGGCTTTGTCCTTGGAAACAGAAATACGCCTGGTGTAAAATGTGCGCTTGTCCAATAAGACAGGCACCTCTGTGTGTTTTTGTTTTTGTTTCGTTTTTTTAAGCGATCCAGTTGGGAGGACTCTAGCCGGATTCAAATTGCTGGAGACTGCGACAGCAGAACGGATGGGAGGAAGGGGTAAGAGACAAGAACTGTTGCCTGCCTTAAGCAGCAAGATGGTGGCGGTGATTCCTATTAGAAAACAGAAACAGAGGCCTGGCCAGAGTCCCCCAAATCTTCCTGCTTTGCCCTTCCTTTGCTGTGTTAGCAAAAGTTCTGGTGGTCTGAGCAAGATGAAGGATGGGGGACTTTTAAATACTGTATTAGGACACTTTCATCCGAAGCAATTAAGCAAAATTCTTCCCCGCAGGCAAGTATAGCAGTTGATTTTTTGGCATTTTTATTAGTGGCAGCCCAAACCCTGAGAAAAAAAATCTATGAATGCCCATTCTTGCCTACAGTTTCTTGCAATATTGCACCCATCAGAAAGTAAGAGTGCTCAGTTACTGTTTTCTGTGCTATTCTGGTCTAAGACCATATTAATGTTTGGGTTAGGACTGGTCCTATCCTATACTTGTGGAGAACTATCTCATTCTATTCTTCATAATTGAAAAGAAAAATATTAAAAACCTGCATGCTTGCATACAGATTTAAGCAGATGCCATGTGACCTATTTCTGCACCTCTTTCCTAAGGCAGTGGCATTTTGAAAGGCTGCTTTAATACGATTAATAGAAGGCATACTATTCAATTGAAAATCTGCATGAGAAATTCAATTTGTTATTAAATTTCGTTTTCATGTACATTATTTGTTGTTGCCAATTAAACTTGCAATTTATTTGAATTCTAAAACTAGTTTTTTAAGAATTCAGAATTCAAACAAAGTTGATTAAACTCTTCAGCAAAACTTCCCTAAATAAATGATGCAGGAAATAAGAATTAGGATTTAAAATAAAGTGTTGTATTTTAAATAAACTAATTCAAACTACCTACAGTTCATTAACAGCTGCTTAAAAATATGCTGCATCCAGAAAGTCAACTGCTTTCCAGTACCGTGCTGTGGATTTGGAGGACTTGGAGGAGTTCAGCCACCAGAAAGCCCAAACATTATCTCCATCTGTCCAATTTCGCCTGCTAGCAATTGGGCGACAGGATGAAATATTACTTGACTATTTGCTATTAATATAAATAGTTAATTGTATCTTAATCCCAGACTGAGTGGTATGAGACTACAGTTGGGGATTTCTGCTTTTGTTTATAAAGTGCTTACACAATGTTTTTTTTGGGGGGGGGGTTTAAAAAACTACATGATAATATCTCTCAGGGAATATATAGCTAGCAACAAAACTTAATTCCAAAGTTGGAGGGCTTTTTGCACCCAGCCAACAATCCAGATTTTTTTTAGGCCTTGGCAGCCAGCCCACTGTTCATCCACAAAGGTTTTTTGGGTTTTTCTCAAAGGGATAACGGGTAGCCTAAGGACTGGAGTGTGGAATTTTGCATGCTGAATTAGTATCTTGCCAGAAATTAGTTGCTTATGCTCCAATTCTATGGTGGCCCAATTGGAATGAAAAGGCTTGTGGGGAGAAACCTGTTGGATTTTGTGAAAATAGGGGAGGGGAGGTGGGGGAGCACAGCCACTCTCCAAATGACCCGGTCACCACTGGAGGAGCACTTGCTTCCCACTTGCCCACCTGGGGATGGGGGGGTTGAAGAAGGGCCAATGCGAGGCTGGTTCTTCGCCCCTCCAGACTGTCCCTTCTCCACACCGCTCTGCAGTGACCTCATACTTGCATGGTTCCCATTAGACTTTGAGTTAAGCAACCATCGACTAAAAAGTAAAAATAATGGAATGGCTGCTTTCGGAGATCAAAGCAACTATCTCGCTCAATGTATCTGGAGCCCCAAATAGGGTGGAGCGGCAACAATTGCCGGACTTCAAAGCAATTTCCAAATGCTGTCCACTTATTTGCTCCCCTCCCCTGTTTGCAAGCCATCTAGCGCCTTTGCAGACAATGGATTCAGTGGCGAACCTCCAAGAAAGCAACCTGTTTGAAGGAGAAAGTCACGACTTGTAATGCGGGGATGGGGGCTGAAATGATGCTAGGCTTGGGAAGAATCTAGGGTGGATCGTCCTGCTCAGCCCAGCATCCTGGGGGGACCTGTCCTGCCCCATCTGCTTCTGTCCACTAGCCAGTGATGGCACAACCTATAAGGAAGGACCTTATGTGCCTGGACATCCATGAAGAAGCCAAGGGTCTCACTTCTAGCAAGTGGTCAGTTCACCATGAATGTGCCTGGATTGCAAAACCCTGGATGACCATGCGAGTTTTCTGTATCCCTTTGCTGCCATCTACTGGTCAACCAGATGTCGCTGTAGCTAGCAATGGTGTAGCCTGAGTTTGGAAAGAAAGGCTGATGGCTATTAACTGGTGTTACTCGCGATGCGGGTTATTCCCACCCATTGTGAATCTACACGGTGGGAATGATCTGGGAGTAGGTTTTCCCACTCCTTCCCACATAAGGCTACCAGCTCTGTTCAGCAAAAATCCAGATGACCACCAGATGGCAGAAAACCTGTATAGAAAACTAATTCTTTGCTGCCATCTAGAGACCATGCAGATGTTTGCAGCCCTGATTTAGTAGCCCTATTTCCACCAATCTAGCTGGCAGACTGCACTTTGTTCAGGCCTGCAGATGGCAGCTTCAGATTCTTTAGGACGCTTTTGGGATGACTAATAAATTTGAGCTGCAAGACTCCAGACAGCTGGTAGATGGCAGCAAAGGCCTTCTGTACTGCTTTACTGCTATATACTGGTCCCATAGCCTTCCCCTCTTGGGGCTCTTGTTAGCTCCAGAAGCGTTGGCCCACTTGCTCCAAATGGCCCTGTGAGGGAGGTGACTGAGTCCGAGTCAGCAAACGGGTGCTCCCAAACAGTGCCAAACTGCCTGGGCATCTGGATGGCAAGAAGAAGGCCTTGACCACACACCACTGCTAGCCTCTCCCTGGGTTGCGGCACTCACTTTCTCTCCTCTTCTTGCAATCAGATGTCAAACTCTTTAGTCTCAAATCAAATCAGTGGCTGAGCAATGGTGGGGGGAGAGTCTAGCCACCCCAATGCAGCCCTTCTCCAGAAAGACTTGGGAGAAGTCTCAGGCCTTCGTCGATGTCACTGCCCTGCAGATGCTGCTGGTTTTCAGAAGTGACTAATGGAAGCAAAGGGAAACCTCGCTGAAGGCGGGAAGGAAGCAAGCAAGACTGGGACCCTCGGCTGGCTCCAAAGGAGGAAGAAGACATCCTTACTGGCCCACAGATTGACTGCTTGCTTCTCTTTGGCCTTCCCGTGGACTCTGGATACAATGAAAGGCAGCACAGACCTTGGTTTAGGTATTGCTCTGCTAAGCATATGGAAAACTTTGATGTGTCCACCAGCTGCACATACATTGGTCCAGTAATATGGAGTAACCAAAGACTGATCTAACAGGGTGAGCTCCTGTTCCCCCCCCCCCAGCTCCTGTCAACCCAACAGTTCGAAAACTCATGTGAGTAGATAAATGGGTACTCTCACTCCGGTGGGAGGAAAAATGCTGGCAGCACCTTGCACAGAGAGACAGGACCAGTTGCCTGCCGGTAAGCGTGAAACCGCGCTCGCCCAAAAAGGGCGCAAAGCAACGGAAATCCCGCTCCTGCGCTCGCCAGCTGGGCTATGCTTTAGGAAGGAGGCTCTGGCAAACCACTTCCGAAAAAAATTGCCTTGAAAACTGCAAGGATTTGTCCAGGCAGTCACTGCAGGGTCAGTAATGACTGAGCACAGACAAAAAAAAAAAAAAACTGATCTGCTTTGTTTTCAGAAGGCCATTGGTGATCGTGGCTATTCTCACACAACTTGCATAAGCCTTAAGAGCTGAATATGCACTGTTGCTCTGGGTGGGGAGGTGCTTCTGCAGCAAGAGATGGCTTAGTTTCACTTTCAAGCACTACCACTAAAAGGATCTCAGTACTGTAGTGGTCCAGAGAAGTCCTGGGTCTGAAGCTCTTAAGTCTAACTGCTGCCCTGGAGAATAAATAGCCTGGCTTCATTGAATCAATGGAATCAGGGGATTGGCCACATTTGTGGAAGATCAGTCTGTCAGTGGGAGCATAAAGCTGTTTCCTCACTAGTGATTTATAGTGGCTTAGCATCACAGTGCTGATATGACCATGATGATATGGACAGGTTTTATATTGCCACAAGGATGGCTGGGTGACACTAGAAGGTACTATCAATCACTAGTGAGGAAATGACAAAAATGGAATCAGCAGGTGTAACTCCAGGGCAAAAGAAGGGGGAGAAGCAAGGGAGAAATCTAGAGGTCCAGAATATCAGGCAAATAAAGGCAAACTCAGATCCCCTTAGGCTAGGGGTGGACAATAACTGCAGTCTAGCAATGTCACTGCCAAAAATTGGCAATGTAGGTTCCCACCATTTTGAAGGTAGAAACAAGCAATATTTTAGTGTGGACACCAAAGAGGCCTAAAATGGTGCATTATTTCCTGGGGTGGAGGAGAGAATTCTACTTGGGGGACAGAATCTTTGGGTAGAATCCACCCCACTGAAAATGAGGAAAAGAGAGAGGTGACAGAACTGAGATCTGGATATGGAAGGCAAAACTAATTCTGTCATGAATAGCTCATGACTTGTTTTTTAGTGGGGTTTTGTTATTTAGGGAGAATATGGGTGGAAAGATAAGCTACTGGCTTTTTTCAAAGGGGGTTTTTAGTATGTGCAGAAGCAGTATATAATCAACTCTCAGAAAGCTTGGAATGCCAGACTTGATTAATGTGGCCACAGGAAGTGGAAGGAATAATGGAGAAAGTTTGGTGGCCTTACCAGCTTGCCCTTGAGCCAGCTGGTGTGGTTCAATGGGTCAGGGAGCTGGAGGGTGAATAAGGCATCACTGTGATTTATAAGACTTAATCTCTAGTAAAAGTTCCCCATTCATGATCCAATTGTACAGTAGATAAGGATCCAGTATGTGTAACTGAGATGAGGTGAGTTGCAGGTGAATTGGACTTCACAGCTATGTTTATCTGAGCACTTGGTCCAGAATAGGTTAGAGCAGGGATGGGCAACTTTCCTTTGAAACCTTTCTCAGTGGGTTGAGATTTTTGTGCATTCAAAATCAGTGTGCTAACCTCTAACAGGGCATTTAGAACTTAATTAAAACAACAAAATTAACATTCATTTAGAATTTGCCACTGAATATTGGCAATTCAATTTGGGGCAAGGTGTCCAAGAAATTCCATGAATCAGAAAAATGGGTCAGGGAGCTGGAGGGTGAATAAGGCATCACTGTGATTTATAAGACTTAATCTCTCTAGACTTCCTATTCATATAAATAGCAAACTGGAATGTTTCTCACTGTGGGACGGATTGGAGAGTCTGCTGCTATATGCATTATCATCACTGTCCTACTGGTTCCTGTCTCATTTGATGATCTTGATTTTGATATTCAGAATCCCTAGGTGTTTTTACTGGGGGACCTCAATATCTATGCTGAGGTTCCTGGATCAGGACTGGCTGTGGATTTCATATCCTGTATGGAAACTGTGGGGCTGACCCTACATTTTACTGGATTTTACATTTTACATGTGGCAGATTATCCTGTAGACCAGGAATGGACAACTTGTACAGCTCTTTAGATGTTGTTGGACTTCATCTCCCATCACCTCTCTTCATTGGTCATGCTTGCTAGGACTGATGGAAATTCAAATTCAACATCTGGAAGGCCATATGTTGACATCACTGTTCTAGATATCATTTTCTCTACTGGGCAAGAGGCAATGATTTAAAAGAAAATGATTTTAGAACTTTTCCCTTAACATGGTCTCCTTAGATTTAGATTTAGATTAGCTTTCCCTGTTTAAGAGTGTGGGAACCTCTTAGATTAGTCAGCCTAACCCCCAGGGAATGATGGTTTCAAACTGATCCTAGGGGCTTTAAGGAATTTGGAGATGGTTTTTCTGACATCCCTGGCAATACCTGGTTAATCAGTGGAATGCAGAGATGACTTAGGTAACTGACCCAATCACTTGGAAACTTCCTTTTTAGCAAAGTTTGGGCAGCTCCATAATACTCATCTGAACTAAGGGCAAGTGAGAAGGCTGGGAGACACATAAAGACAAGTAGAGGAAATTTTAGAGCAATTAACACCAAATGCTAGTGAGAGCTCATTATGGAATCTATAGTTGCATCCTTGCTGTCACATCCTTCCTCTAATGGTTAGGGGCCTTCTATAATCTGGACCTAGTGTTGATGTAATTGGATCCTTGGTAATGCCCTGGCAGATCTGTGAGGCAATTTGAAGGTTAAATTACTTGTATCTGTTGCCATCTGGACCCCACAGTATGTGAATATATGTAGATCCTTGAAGGCTTTCAGAGCTTTGTCTCATCCTGTTTTGTTGGATGAATGTCAGTTTGTGGGGGCTGAGGCTGTGCACAAGCTGCTGGGTAAGATTCAGCCAACTACAGGTTCACTTGGTCATTAGTACCCATGAAATGAAATATGCATTGCTAACTCTTAAAATAGTCACTAAATAAATACTGAAACTGTTTCCCTAAGCCAAATACTAAGTTATGACATTATGCAGGCATGGACTTTGCAAAGCACATTACTAAGAGTTTGCCATCAATCACCAGCCCAAGCAAGAAGTCAGTGACAATTGTTAACCTCTCCACTGAGTAATGTGGATGTGCTGTGCAGTGGGGAAAAAGATAAAGATGGCCTTGAGTCTAGTTCAGTTCTTCATGACTATATGGACACATTCTCACAAGTTTCGTAGAACAGGACAGAAGTGGTCTATCGCTGCCTTCTAGTGTCCTGCTACCCAGAACCAGCCTTGCTTAGCTTTTGAGCCCAGACAGAAGTGGCCAGATGTTAACCCTTGCTGAGACAAAGACTTCCGGGAGTCAAATTCAGCTCTGCCCAAGTATTAAGCAGGTCCAGTCCTGCTTAGCACTTGCGGATCAGCCAAGGTTACCTAGATGGCTGTCACCTCACTGTGGGCACGTGGTGGAAGCTTGAGTGTAATAGCAAACAGTTTTAAAAACAGGAAGAAGGCTGGATAGTAGTAGAAGGGATCCACACACAAGCTCCAGAACTGCCAGTTTCCTTTAAAGCTAGGATTTAAAAAATGGAAAAAGAATTGGATGTAAAAGAAAAGGGGCACATCTTCTGAACAACTTCTGGGAGTCAGAAATCCTTGTTGACTTACTGCCAGTCCTTCAGACTTTGACCTTCTGATGACTCCTTGCGTTGACAGAGCAATTCCAATTTGGGGGCATCACTCAGAGTGTTGGTTACGGCTTGCAAAGCCTTGTGTGATTTGGGACCACCAGACTCTTGGATGCTGTGCCTTTTCTCATATCCCGAGTTTCAAGATCTTCAGGAGACACACATTTTTGTCTGCCAAAATTGTTTTGCAATCTAGACGTGGGGTGGGTGGGAAGCTTTTCACTGATTTCCCCTAGGCTTATCCAGAAAGGTCTATGGTTCTAATGTCTGGGGCAAAGTGATTTGTATCACGAAGATCTATTTTTAACTTCAGATGCTGAATGAAAATATTTTAACTAATAATTGTTTACATAGACATTACTGATGTGTTTTTACCAATATTTGGTTTTCATTATCACTTTGTAGTTTATTTTGCATTTTACTAGGGAACTTGAGCACCCTTTGATGGAAAGATGGGATACAAATTTAACAAACATATGAAATTAGGGCTATTGAGCTATATCTCCTATTTATACCCATCGCCCCAGGAAATGATCTGAAGTAAAACACCTTTTTATGGATTGGAGTGAGGAACTGTAGGGTGGAGGGCTGAACAAGGAGCCTCTCTTCTCTTGGCTGTAAGAAAGTTGTTATTACATAGGTCGCATTTCTGTATTATGGAATGTATCTGATTAACACTGAACAGTTCCATATATCTAGACGGGCGTGAAAAAAAAGAACAACATGCCAACTGCTTTCTCCCTAAATGTACATACTTGCATAATGATCATGTTTATGCAAGAGTAGCCAGAGTTTCTGATTTCTCTGCTTCTAAAAATATCCTTTGCATTAAACCCAAAGGTCAGCCTTGGTCTCATTTGGAATAGTGCAAGCTAAAGACTCTTCAGGATTACCCAAGGAGCATGATGGAAGATGAACTCCAGCCATTAAACAACAACTTCACCTATTACATGTTCACGTTGTACAGCTAAAAATGGAAAACGTCTGTGCAGCAAGCAGTGCTTTTAAACTTGCATGCATCATCTGTAGCATGCAGATCAGGCTTGGCTGAAGTTCCTTGTGGGATGTATACTCAGTGGCCTTCCTATCTTTAAGGATCTGTAATGTGTGAAATGGTGCCAAGACCTGCGCAAGAGCAACAATCCTGGAGCTTTCAGTAGTTATTCTATTTCACAGTTGTTGAATCACAACCTATCAATCAAATGGTACTTTGGATGAAATCAGAGGTACCTTTTAGTATACAGTACTCTGAACCAAGGAATTTGTTTCATACTAGACAGACTGAGCTCTTCCATTTCGCATGCGTGTCCATTTCTGGTTATCTAAAGCTTTCTAGAAAAAGAAAGGTGAATCAGAAACCCTCGTTGCTCTATTACAAATCACTGTGAGATCCACCCAGCGTTCTTTTGCCCACTCCATTTTGCCCTGTAGGAGTGCACCGAAACTCTGCATTTTAGATGACATTGCCCCCTGGTGGCCATCCCAAGTAACAACTCCCCCTTGCTGCATCGCAGCCAGTGGCAGCCAGCCAGTGCCTCTTTGTAAGCAAGCTGCAGGGCCAAGACGACTGAAAAGTCTGATTATAAGAGTCTCCTAGTATAAGAAAAAAAGGGCTGGATGGGGAGGGTTGGGATATCTCATCTCTGTATCAACATGGCACAGTGGAGAAATTCAAACACTCAAGACAGAAAGCTGTTGTAGGGGTACAGCTATGTATTTTTTTGAATGCATGCTTAAGTGTTAGTACCCAGCAGTGGTGACATCCTGATGCTTTGGCAGGAAGGTGGTGAACTTAATGGATGGGGGATGCAGGACTTCCACTTGCAAGGCAGAATTCCAAGACAACCCATTTCTGGTGATTCCACAGACCCAGCAGTCAGCAGGGCAAGACCTGGACTGTGACTCTACACAGCCTGTTTCAATGGCTTCAATATTCGGGGTCCTGAGAACCTCATGTTTAAATTACTTTAAACAAGTACTTTTTAGTACTTATGGCTGCAAGAGCATGGTTCTTCCGAAGGAAGAGCAGCATAGAAAAAAATTCAATCTATATGGGCAATGAGCATGGTGAAATACAAGGTGGGGGTTATGGATCTTCAGTGTCCTCATCTCTGCCATTAGTAGTTTCAACTGGAGAATAGGAGAACAAGCACATGTGCACATGTATGGATATGTATACAAATGATACAGGTATAGAAGCAAAGTTTTGCAGAGTGGTATTTTTTTTTTTAAAAGAAGAGAGAGAATTCTCTGTGCCAGCATGGGGAGATGGGAGCCCAACAGACTGTTCACTCATGTTGATTATCTGAAAGAAAATCTAAGATCTTCACAGAAACCCAGGTGCTTTATTATTCCAAAAGCAGGGCCTGGGGGCTCATGGGGGTTTGTAGGCCATAACTTTACCAAGCAATAATATTTCAATGTTTTATGCTATGGCTTCCTGGAATCACATTGTTTTAGAACATTGTGGCACAATTTTTATTCAGTCACATGTATCAATTCACTACATATTTCATAATGTTTTTATTCTACCATCTTCCAAAAGACAGTATGTGTTATTCACTCTTCCAAAATTAGCTGAACACAGTCCTACAGCAGCATGCTGTGTCTTATTGATCGTCCAGCCACTGGCTGGCTTCCCAGTTCTTATGCTTCAAATGGAGGCAGGGAAACAGTTTGCTCTGGTGGTTAAAGGCACCAGACTAGAAACCAGGAGACTGTGAGTTCTAGTCTTGCCTTAGGCACGAAAGCCGGCTGGGTGACTTTGGGCCAGTCCCTCTCTCTCAGCCCAACTCACCTCACAGGGTTGACGTCGGGAAAATAGGAGGAGAAAGGACTATTAGCTGTGTTTGCTGCCTTGAGTTATTTATGAAAATAAAGTTGAGATAAAAAATATCTTTTTAAAGAAACGGGACCTACACTGTTCTTGGGGACTTGTCGCAGTTTTTGGTTGTAATCCTGCATTCTCTGAGAGCAGAACTGTTCCTCTCATAAAACCTCCCTCATCCACCTGACTGTTGCCACATTGCATGGAGCATGCTATCACTAAGCTGTATCAAAATTATCAAACGATTTATCTATATAACAAAAACACCCTATTGTAATAAGATTTTGGCAGCAGTCTCACTGCCTTTGCAGCATATGGAAACAAAGAATCCAAATGAATACAACTTATTTCCCACTCACCATCCAGCCTTTTAACCATTTTATTAATTTTGCCAACGATGGTTTCCAGTTCATTCAGCAACAAAGGGCTGCCATGGTTTTATAATTGTTTTCATCTTTCACTGCCATTAGAATGAGATAACAACAGTTGTTTCCATTGTATCAATACACGTTCGCTTATGGGCAGAATCCATGTGTTAATGCAGTGGGTTTAAAGAGAGCCGGTAAAGATCATACAGCACAGGAAAAGCACTGAATTCTTTTTCCAAGTGCTTTTCTGCAGCAGCGTATCTCATAGGGTCTTTCCGATTTGACGTTAAAAAGCAAACCAGCGGTGGCTGATGAGGACAGAGACATCTGCATACAAGAGTGAACATTTGCGCAAGTTAGCCAGCAACAGATAGAATTTTATCTCTCTAAAGAGCTAAACTGGTTAAATGAAGAGCTTGAGTTTGTTTTCAAACGCACTATTTGATGAGTCTGCATAGAGAGCTGAATCTGTCTGTGGTTAGCAGGCAGCCATGTGTAAACAGTTTCCAGATGGCAATTCAGAAGATGCTAGCATCCTGCCCTTCACCTCCTACTCTCCTGGGAACCTACCAATCAGCTCTTTGGCAGGCTGTAAGGAGGTGCTGTCAGGCTGGGGCAGTGCTCTCTTGGCTGACTCTGGCCATGTAGCTACAGGGCATAACCATGATAAAACTGAAGCTGTGTAGAAGGATGCCTCCTGCCCCCTGCAGCCTGCCTGCCAGGGGTATTATCATACAGTAAAAACATGCCCTCTTCCTCCACACAGTGGGCAAGGGAAGGCTGTTTGCGCCTGTTTCTGTGCACTCATGAATGCCTACACACAGATACTGGGAACTGCCTGCCCGCCTTGGAGGAGAATTAGTTTTGGAGGCAGGATGCAAAGAATAGAGTACTAATGAGGAAGCATAGGTCGGATACATTTATGGCTACTCCCACATCATCTGGGATTTTCTCGAGAATATGATTTAAGAATGCTAAATGGAAAGGGATCACAATGGAAAACTGGCCCTGGAGTTTTTAGGGCTATCTGTGAAGTTAGTAAACATGAAACAAAATAAGAGGAAGTTGGAGTTGCTATGCAGCTGTTTGGGAACCCTGGCTCTGGCTGCAGTCCTTTGCTCACACTGTGACGTAAGCCAAAAAAGCTTGAAGAAGTCTGTTTCAGAACCAGTTTGGCTACACATGAAAAACTCTAAGATCATAAAGCAGAGTCTGTTCTGTCTGCCAAGCTTCCACAACATAATAATGTTGTCCTGTTTTCCATAGGTTAAGCTGCTCTTCAAACAAACTTGCAAACATACTAACAGAAAGACGCATGAATGCCATTCACATCTTATGGAATAGAAGGAATAACCTCTCTATTCTGAGGGAGAACACAAATTATAAACTCAGCATTCCCTTTCCAAATATCCAGAGATGTGTGGCTGACTTTTCCCACTTTTTCACACAGTATATTTTAGAGAATAAAGTGCCATTTCCTATCTTCATGGGCTCTGTAACAGAGGAGTAAAAAGTATTTGGTACTTAAGGATCCAAGAGTAGCAAATGCCATTGAGAGACTCTCTTCAGCCACGGATCAGCAACCAAAGCTTGTGTTAGGAAGGCAGAATATTCTGAGCAACAGCACACTGGAATCATGTACCATTTTTGTCACTCAAGCCCAGGTTGTCTAAGGCAGCTTTCATACTGGAAAGGGGAAGGAAAAGATGAGAGAAGCAATTAAGGAATCTTCAACTCCCATGGGAAAACTCCAAACTGTCAAGTCTCCCCATCTGATCCCTGGGACCACAACCCAGATTGAACTTCCCTCTGCCCCTAAGCTAAGAGCCATCACTTCACCATGCTTCCTCAGCCTAAAGCTCCTTCAGGGCTTTGCTATACTCTTGTCTTTCCAGTCAGGAAAGCTGCTGCTCCTTCAAGGTGCTGGAGACTGGGAGCAACAAAGTCTCAATAATAGTTGTCATAACATGCTTGGAATGTTTTGAAAGAGTTTTCACTTGAGTTAGCTTCATGGCATCTTCACTCAGACTGGCAAGACAGTTTTTTAAAACCTAACTTCTAGTGCTTTGATGTCTCCCGATCTGTCTTGAGGGCAGAACAAAGCTAGATCAGCTACAATTGTCTTCTCTACTCACATGATACTGGGAATGATTAAACACAGCCACTAGGGCTTCTTCTTCCAGAAGTCCCACCCCACATAATCATCTATCTGGTGGGAAATCTGGCCCTGGGAGGAGATTCAGCTTTCCACCCTAACCCTACTTAGAGGTCTTCCTTGTATTGCATGTGGTTTGGTTCTCTGCAGTTTCCAAGCCTGGCTCTATACAATTAATACATGTGAGGGAAAGATTTGACAACCAATCCTCTTTTGGACCCTCAAAACAGAGGACTGCAACATGAAGTTGGGTGCATACTGAAGTAATGAAAGATGCCAGCTACTTTTTCTTGGGTTCAGTGCAACCCCACCAATCTTTTAATTTCCCAATACACAGGAGTTGCAAGTTCTCTGGCTTTTTCTGCTCCCGACCATAGAACCTCCTCCAGGTAAGATCTGTCTTCTTTTAGTCTCTTGAACTCATTCCTAACTGGTGCAAGTTTTTCAATGACTGCTTCAGCCACCACTGCCTTGTAATGGGCCGTATCCAGGCCAGTACTCTGCTGTACCACTTCCTCTTTGCTGAGTCCTGTTGCAGCAGAGTGAATGGCCACAAGATTGGAGACTCCAGGGCGGCGTTCGAGATCATAGGTCACTTCAGAAGTAAAGTCTGTGACAGCCTTGCGAAATTTCAGCTTTATCTCCTCAGGACTATCAGTGATGCCCACCGTGGCTAATTTATGGGGGTCTGATTTTGACATCTTGGATGTGGGATCTCTGAGGGACTTCACCCTTTTTGTTGTGGCTACAATTAAGAGAAAATAGGACATTACCATCTGTACCTGCTAGGAAGAGAGCCATGTTAGTATAAGACAGCCAAAAATCAGAAAGAGTCTGGTAGCACCTTTTCAGACTCACTGATTTTTATTTTAAGGTATAAGCTTTTGTGAGCTGCAACTCACTTCATGAGGTGCAGATTGGCTTGACGGACGTGAGATGCACGTATCAAGCTACTCTCTAGATCTGATTCTATTGAGAGGCAGCCTTTGATGGGTCTTACAAATATTTTCCCAGTTGGAATGATGACATATATAATGTTTGTTTCAGACTGCCAAAAAGATTCAATGCTGGGGCTATGCCCTTGGTGTTTTTTTTTTTGATAGTTGCCCAATCCTGCTCCCCACCCAAAACACATTGATTTGCAGCTCGTTGTGATATTTGTTACTCTTCTTACTCACTTAAAAGGGCTTTGGGCACTGGAAAGAACTCCCCATATTTCTTATTGAAGTGGCGGGCTGTATCTTGAGTCAGCTCCAAGTGGAGAATTTGATCTTCTCCAACAGGAACATGTGTTGACCTTTCAAATGAAGAAGAAAGTTGTGCCATCTCATCTGCTTATTTCAAACTCCTTCAGAAAACTGAAGAACGAGTGCTAATGAGAGCTATTAGGTTTGCTGGTAGTTTACAGAAGCTGGAGCAAGATGACATTTTATTTTCCTCTCCTTCCAGACTTTCAGCAGTAGGCTCTGTAAGATCTGCTGCAGAGAACCTCCCACT
Source organism: Liasis olivaceus (assembly GCA_030867105.1). Classification (NCBI taxonomy): domain Eukaryota; kingdom Metazoa; phylum Chordata; class Lepidosauria; order Squamata; family Pythonidae; genus Liasis; species Liasis olivaceus. Next base: position 161,107,622 of record CM061348.1, on the reverse strand, counting down.
TCTTAGAGTGGACATGGCCTTGTAATGGGGAAGGCAGGGGATCTGCTCCACTGATGATACCATTCTACTGGGGGGAGTTGGATGCTCCCAATAATTCAATGACACCTTTTTTCTGACACATTATATTACAGGAATTCCATTTGCAAGTAAGGAAACTGGTCATTCTTACTTGTAGAGAAGAATATCTGCTGCTTGAAGGACAGGATAGGTGAAGAGACCAACTGTTCCTCCGCTGGCCTGGCTGGTATTCTTAAGCTAGTGGTAGAAAAATAACACAAACTTGGCTAATCTCTTCATTATTTGATCTCGAATAAAATAGTTACAATAAGGCTAGATCGCTTTTTCCATAAAATGAGATGGTATTTATTTATTTGTAGAATAAGAAGTCATATTTGTGATTTATAAGAATATTGTACAAAGTCAGAAAGTCACTCAAGCAAGTTGTTTAAATGTTGTTTAAAGTAAAGGAACAGCCTACAAAAAGTATAATAATCAATTCCTATAATATGCATGTTTGTGTGAGTGTCTATCTTGGATGAATTTTAATAATTTAATGTAACATAAGGTCTGTAGATTTAATACTTGATAACTCACTTTGAGGGAAGCAGATAGGCTGAGCACCATTAAAAAAGGAATAAATGAAACTGGGGTTAGAGCTTTGGATTACTGTACAGACACAGATATATGCCTGTCAAATTAAAAAGCTACATATTAGCACTATACCAAAAACTAGAATGGAGATGGAGTTTTACCCCTTGGGAACCCCTCCCACAAAGGGGAGGGAGACAAATCTGGCACCCAGAGGATTCTAATGTTCAGTAATCTCAACTGCATCCTCTAGCATCAAGGATTCCCATTTTCTCCCTATGCATATGCACAGGCAGAAGAATGGGCTACCGAGGTGATGGAGAAGAACCTCCCAGCCAGCTTACCTCTGTCTTCTCAATGAAACCTTACCTTCCACTGGGGAAAATGTTCCAGACGTGGGATGCCTATCAAACACCCTAAGATCCAGCCAAGCTGAGCATGTTCAGGCACCTGAAACAAATGATACATGAAAATAAGTACACTGTGTTTTCATACAAACTCAACACCAGCTGGAAGCTACCCTTCCAAATAAAGGCAAGGACTGTATGAAGCTGAATTATGGGCTTATTTCAGGTCCCCAAAATAGACTCTGGGCTCCACTTGCTTGTCTGTGGTAATTATAATTTGCCTTGTTTAGACATCACATCAAAAATAGTAGAGAGACACATAAGAGAAAATGAAGATGTAGGAGAGGGGAGCTAGTATGTGCCCTAAGGTCTTAGCATGTTCCTATCTATGGCATCTGAATCTAGCCAGTGCTGTCCAGCTAGTCTGTTTAGTTCTCTAAGTGTCATGTTTAAGTTTTACCACCTACAGAATCCTAGGCCATCAAGTCCAACTCAGTGCAGGAATCCAGCATAAAACATCCTAGACAGCTGTCTAGCCTTCACCAGAACACATCCAATAAACAGGAGCCCACAACTCTGGGTAACTGGTTCCACTGTCAAACTGTTCTTACTTTTAGGAACTTTCTAATATTCAACTGGAATTTGTATTCTTATAACTTAAATCCATTATTCCATGACCTGCACTCTGGAGCAAGTCAAAACAATACCTGTGATATGCTTTGAGATTTTAATGAGCACTATTATATCGCCCTTCACCCATTATTTTCAAAGGCTAAACATACCCAGTTCCTTCAATCTCTCTTCATAAGATTTAGTTTCCTGATCATCCTTGTAATCTTTCAGAGAATCTATTTTAAATTTCTCTGAAGCCTTCTTAAAGAGTATTGTCCAGAACTGGACATGGTACTCAAGGTGGAGTCTATCCAAAGCCACTAAAGAGGGTTAATTATACCCCATGATCTGGAAATTGTATTTCTTGGATGCAGCCAGAACTGCTCTTGCCATCACCCCCCCCCCCTTTTTCTTGGAGCCATAGCACATTGCTGGCTCATATTCAGTATGCAATCAACTACTATTCTAAGATCATTTTCACAAGTACCATTGCTAAGCCAAACGTCCCCCATCCTACACCTTTTGCTTCTTAAATTAAAAACTTTTTATTCTGTTACTTTCAGCCCATTCTCTATCAACTTTGTTTTGAATTTTGGGTCTAGGGTATTAGCTATCCCACCCAATTTTGGGTCATATGCAAACCTGACAAGCATTCCCTCTCTCTCTTCATTCAAATAATTAATGAAAATGAACAGTATAGGACCAAGGATGGATCTTTGTGGCACCCCACTTGATACTTCTCTTCTAACTGATCAGCAACCACTGATAAGCTCTTGAAAATCTGCATATGATTTTCAAGCCCGCTATACATCCACTTAATTGCCATACCATTCAGGTCACACTTGACTAGTTTGCTAATCATCATACCAAACGCTCTGCTGATTTAATTCACTATCCTCTGTTTCCTCTTAAAAATTTGGTAATTCCTTGGGGAACTTCAGATTGATCCCTGAAACACTAAAGAATGAGGAACTATCTTTCTCACCAGAATAGAAACAGCAATTTTACGGACAAGATGTAACTACACGGGGGGTAAAACATAGAACTATGTTAGTTTGGATCACATATATTGTAGGAATAAGATAGGGATACCTGCTTTGGCAATAAAAAGATAAAAATCCCCTTGAATCAAGTTCACCTCTTGGTCACTTTACGGACCTATCCAAGTAGAGGTTTTTGATAGCAATAAGAAAGGGCTTTGCTACTGCTTTCTTCCAGGATGTTTTTGACTTTCCAGTCTAACCTACAATCCTGTGACTTCCTGATAGTCTCTGACTGTAAGTGGTTTGGAAAAGGTACTTGTGAAAAAGGTTTTAGATCAGTTAATTACAAAATGAATATGAGTCTACAGTATTAACATGGGTGCAAAAAGTTAAATGCTATTTTAGAAGCAGCAACAGAAGTAATCATTCTACTTTAAGAAAGACTTAGACAAACTAGAACAGGTTCAGAGAGAGGTAGTGAGGAGGAGCAGATGACTAGAAATTAAGATTGGGTTTTGGCATTATATACTTGATTCAGTAATTTAATTTTGTTCTTAACAGCTTTTCTAACATTAGGTGGTTAAGCACCAGGCTAGAAAGCAGGAGAACGTGAGTTCTAGTCCTGCCTTAGGCATCAAAGCCATCTGGATGACTTTGGGCCAGTCACTCTCTCTCAGCCCAGCCCACCTCACAGGGTTGTTGTTGTGGGGAAAATAGGAGGAGGAAGGAGTATTAGATATGTTCACCGCCTTGAATTATTTATAAAAATAATGAAGGCGGGATAAAAATTCTAAAAAAAAAAAAAGACTAATATTAAGAACAGAAAAGATAGCAATCCCTATCAAAAGTATTGATTTTATATCTCTTCCTCAAACTATATCATTTAGATTTTGATTTGATTTTTAATGCCAAACTCGTTAATAAAAGATCAAAAGGATGAGTGCAAGGGTCTCTGAGGCACCATCCTAAAGGCCATAGGATTCACTATCCTCTGAGGTTGGAGAAAGAACTCCAACTCTGAAGGCCAAAGCTAACATAGGAATTCCAATCCCAGCATTCTCCAAGACTGACTATGAAAAGAAGTTGGGTAGGGTGCAGATGAGAAACCAATTAAGGTTGTTGGGTCCTAAACCATCTTGGCTCTCTCCTACACCACCCAAATGGGGAGACGTTTAGAACAGGGTTGGAGCATAAAAGCATTTCCACCAACTTCATCCCCCCATGTGTACCTAGGCTGGTCCTTGACCCTGATGTACAAAGAGACAGAACTAACATTTCACATCTTTGCTACAACATATCTCCCCTCTTATCAGAAACCACCCAACTCAATCTTGCATGGTGTACTACCTTCCAAACAACCAGAATCAGGAGGTACGTTCTACTGAACAGAACAGGATTTCTGAACAGACATTAGCAAACAATCTGCTAATAGTAGCATACTGCTGAAAGCAAATTAGAAAAATTAGGAAGCAAACTAGACACTTGGATCTGAACGATGGCAGCAATAAAAAACCTTTGCATCTCCTCAAGTGAAAGCTTGTGATCAGTATACTTATTCTTCTGAAAATGTTTCCTGCAGTATAGCTGAAAATATGTAGAACCTCAGTATTATAAATTCCACTATAGTTTACCCAGGTTAATTTCCCAAAGATGTGATAATCCAATATGCTGCATCTCCTACTGATCTCCAGAGCTCTGACTAAGCATCAATTCAATAATTTGATCTGATTCATAAAGTGTATTTCTATTTAATATACTCTCTCATATTCATTTCATTCTGCTATTCATAAATATTTCAATTTTATTTGGTTAAAAAGTGGGGCTAGTTGGTTTTCTGAAATAATAACAACCACTACCAACAACAACATCCAACCACAGTTGGCATAAAATTAATTTTGAGACTGTTTCTTGATTATCGTCTTCCAGGACAGATAACCCAAGCCCATTTCCTTTGCTGGTTAACATTACCTGATCAATGTCTTCACTTTATCTTTAGATTCTGACTTTAAATTCTCATATATTTTGATGAGTTCTGTTTTGTTATAGAGTTAGGGTTACTGTTAATCTAATCTACTTTGGATAGTTTTCTAATAAATTACATTTTTCAAATAAACTGATTGTTGTACTAATGTTGAATGATTTAACATATGTATCCCACTGGCAGCATTTCCAGATTTTTCCTTTGTAACTCATCCAATGAGATTCAGAGCCAAATAGCAGTTCCAGATCTCTCGGATCCAAAAACCTATGGGTATAGAAACTATGAAATAGTTAAATCAAAGCTCTTATTATTGTTGCTACATTGTCTGAGCTTATTAAGATGATTGCTTATTAATGGTCAGGAAGATGGTTAGTATTAGCTAATGGCAGCAAATTAAAACAAATTCTACAGCTCCAGTCTTTCCTAACAGCTTGGAATTTTTGGAAGGTGATACTCTTCAGCTAGAGGAGGAACAGAGAACCAGATTTGTCTCAATCTGAATCTGGAATCAAAAGCAGGAGTTCAGACAGTAGCTCCGTGGGAACTGTGTGCAGAATCTGTCATTCTGCGTTCAAGAGCATATTTGCTCCTTTTCTGTCCTATATCTAGTAGCACACAACTATTACAAAGACCCTCTAAGTATGAAAAGGAAAAAAAATCTGACACATTAGTTCTAAGAAAGAGAACTATTCAATTTATTGTAACGACCGCTGAATGAGCAAAGAATAGTAATGTCCAATAAACAAGATGCAATCTGACTTACCCATACACTCTACTTTGAGTCAGGTTGGGTTGGAATGTTTTTATTGAATAGGGTGTGTTTTGTCCCCCATCAGTTCTTTCCTCTCTTCTCTTCTGAGACAGTGTTACTTTGAAATTGGATCTGGCAAAGGGTTCTCTTCTGATGTATTTCAGTTCTCTTTTCATGTTTGCCATTTCATCTCTTGGGAAATGTTTAGTTATTTTAACTGTTGCAACTGGCTTTTGTTTTTGTTTTGCTGAAGCTGTTGTAACGCCACATTAGGGACTAAACAGTTCCTAGAAATTAAGCGGGGGGCGGAGGGAGGGAATAAAAAAACCTTCCTTTTGCATTTCAACGGTTTTGGTTATTTCTTTACCCTTCACTTTCTTTCAAACAGCCTCATCCTCGTGTATATAGGTATATACAGACTAGCGCTTGACCACACTCAGACAACACCGCCTGCTTCGCTTTGCTTTATATTTCTATCTTGGTCTTCTGGCTGCATGCTGGCTTAACCACTTCTGAGCAGTTAGAACATCTGCACACATTTCACAGTATGCCAGCTGCTGATCCTATGGAATAATTGCTTGGAAGATCTTAATTCAGAATAATCAAGTCAGAGCTCTCCCAGCCATTAGAAGAAGATGTTGCTGTTTGTCTCCCAAACCTGTTCCAAACCTGTAGTCTATATTTATTTCAAGAATTCTTCCCTTCCTTTCCCTCCCCTCCCCTCCCCTCCCTTCCCTTCTCTTTTCTTTAACTTGGTGGTAAATTAGTAAAACTAAGTTTTGGGCAATCTATGCATTTTGTATTTTAATTGCACATTTCATTCATCCGTCAGGCCACAAAAATGCCCGAAGCTTAATAGCTAACCCCTGATTCCTAGCTAATTGTAAAATTTCTTTTTTTACTGTTTTATTATATTTTTATTTTATTATAGATGCTGCCTTTGGCAAGTTCCACCCTTAAGGGCAGCCTAAAATAATTTTCAGTTAAAATACATAAACACAATGGTACTGCAATCCTCCTATAACAAAAAGTTAATTTCTAAAGTAGATTTATACACAGAACTCAGAAAAAAATAGAATATTTTATTATTATTATTAAATAAACATTTGAACCCATTGAAATGGGATCTCCTTGTGAATAAATATGTCCCAAATCAAAAAGTCTCCCATAAAAACACAGGGTTTGGAAAACTTCCTCCTGCAAGCCTCTGCCTTGACCTGCCAAATGGCATAACTAGGGGTATTTTAATTGTGGCACTGGAAGGAAAGCGCTGGGAACCTCGTGCTTCTGGAGGCAGTCAATGATCACAAGATATATGGTCAGGAGGTTCTGTGGTCACTTGGGTCTGCCTCCTACTGGTAAGGGCAAACTAAAGCCAGAAGAATAAACTCAGCCCAATGCAGATACTTTACAAATTATTTCACTGGCACAAAACATTCCTGTTCATAGATGTCATTCTGTGCCTATTTACTTGGGGTACAACCCTACTATTAAATCAGTGTTCATGAGGAGGATTATGTGCTTTGGGGGAAGGAAAGAAGTGGAAAGTAAGCAAATGAAAACATTATTATTATGTTACTCAATCCTTCAGTGCAAGATTGCAACTAAGAAGCGAGCTCTCAGTCTTCAACATAATTTGTTATATGCCAGACACAGAGAGAAGACAGCATGCTGCACTTAGCTTGTGTTCATACATTGCACTAAATCATGTAGTTTATTTGGTTCTGACTTATCATATTATGTAACTAATGGCTTATGGTTCCATGGGTTATGTAAACTGAGTCCACTTGCAGCCTATTCAATAAATCTTGGTTACAGCAATCATGAGTTAGCACAATATGGGTATCAGTTTTGAGTCTCCTACCCTCAATTTTTCTGTTCTCCTGCGTTTGCGGCTCTCATTCCTGCCACTGCCTGAATGCTGCAGAGCCGCCTCTTTACCACTATTACGCCTGAGTTCATAAATAATGCAAAATTATTTTGAAGTCTCCCTCCTGCCTCTGCTGCTGCTATTGTCCAGCACCAGTGCTGTTTCCCTCTGGATCCTAGGGATGCTGATGCCATGCTAAAGCTACAACCAGCATACTCTTTCTATTCCTTCTTCTGACCACTGCAGTTCAACACCAGAATGGAACTCCTTTCTCTTACAGCAACTCTTCCTCCACACTGCAGATGCAAATACTCAAACCATAAAAACTCAGCCTCACAATACAATACCTTTTTTCTTGTATTCTCCCCTCCCCCATTTAAATCTCTGATGCAGGCCAGGGCTATAAAGGGGGCAAGAGGTTTTAGTTCTAAGATTCTGACCAAAAAGATTTATTCTTTGTTAGTGAGCCCAGAAGCAATTCTGTTAGAAGGCTGATAATCTTCCTGTCCATTTTTCATAGGAAATACCCTCAAGGATTATTCAAAACTAGCTTTGACTTTTGATGTAGATATGTAGGCAACAGCATAAGGACATATATACAGTTTGATCAAGAACAAACCGTGCAGAAACCTCAAGAGAAAGAGACTAACCTGGGACTGTTGGAAAAGGAAGCATTTTTGGGGGTTTATGCCGCAGGCCAGGAGAACAGCAGTGATGTCTAGGATGTTTTCACGTAGAACAGTTGGCTCTCTTGGTGTGGTGAGGGAGTGGAGGTCCACAATGCTGTATAATACAGAATTACATTCCTCCTGTAGCTTCACCCAACTTGTGATGACACCAAAATAATTCCCCAGATGAGGGATCCCAGTTGGTTGAATTCCCGAGAAAATTCTTTTCAGACTTTTGTTCTGTAACAAAACCACAACCATAGGTTTAAATATCTGTGCGGTAAATTATCGCTGATAATTGAGGCAGAGTTTATGCAGGTTTGCTCTTCTTCCCACAAAGCTGAGATGAAGCAGCACAACTAAGAAGGCTACAATGGTTACCCATTAAACACCACTAAAAGGTAGTACAGTGTGTTGTTTGTGTTCCTCTCACAAACAGCTTAAAGCTAAGCTTTTGCAGCAAAGTAAATAAAATTCATACAGTAATTAATCCAAATACCTCCACTAGTCACTGCTTCCATTTCCATCTGAGAGAAAGGTGATATAAGAGGAAACCTGTTTTTTTCCTATTCAGCTTCTTTCCTTTACATTGAGGTTGCCTGATTCTAGAGGCAATAACTTGTCTTTTGCTTATATTATAGAGGACAATTGCACTGCTGTATAAAGTAACGATGGACACAACCCTTTCAAGAACAAGTGAAAGAAGCACTCCTAGCCCCTGCTATGTACCAGTACTCTGCATTTTTCTTTACTCACGGATTGGAGTGAAAAACAGATGGGAATGGGAACAAAATTCCAAGTCATCATTGCAAAATATGTAGCCACACGCATTTTGTATTGGAAGATTCTGAATGCAGAGTGGAATATAAGACATGTATTGCTGTACTAAGAATAAACCCTGCAGAGTAGGCCTGATCCAGAGGATCAGCTTGCCCCAGGACAAGTATGGATTACTGAACTGAAATTTCTCAAGGGCAGGAAGGCACAACATTATCCTCTACTTGCACCCAGCTCACCAAGAAGACAGCCTTCACTTGTTTTTTTCTACTTCAAATCAAAAGTAGTGTTTTCTGACTTGTCCTGATTCAAGCAGTGCTGTCTGGTTCATGTGCTCCTTCAATCATTGCACTGTAGGCAAAGATGTCCACTCCAGCTGGTTACTATGCGTTGTGGCAGGAATGTTCCTTCTCCTCCAGTCACTGGTTGCTGCCCTCCACGGTCATTTTTTTAACAAGTTCACCCATGGAATGGTGAAAAGCTGGGCTTAATTTTTTTTTTAACAGGTTCACTGATGAAACAGTGAAATGATGGACCTGTCGTTTTTCTTTTCTTTTTACAAGTTAAATCTATCCTTTCACTGTTCCATCAGTAAATTTCAATCAGTCTAAAAAAAAGAAAGCAGATGAAATTGACAAGAATTCTGCCAGTATATGGTAAAATTTTGGTGGTCTTCTTTAACTGGCCCAGGAGGAGAAGCAGGAGAATCCATCAATCAGAGGATGTAGGAAATATGGTCCATACTGAACATCAAGCCATTGCTGTGGCCAAAGTGGAAGAAGGCCTGAAATCCAGAAAGGGATTTCTTAAGACGGCTTCATTTCCATCCAGTTTACAAACAGAAGAAGAAGCTTAAGGCTGCTGTATGGAAAGGGCCTCAGTCTCAACAAAAGCATAAGAGGTCCTTTAATTACAATTCTGAGAGAAAAAAGAATGATGCAAGATCTCCAATAAATGATAAATAGTGGTAGCATCATCATTTTAACTTCTGGTTATTCAATTTCTTTTTCCTAATCATTTCATTCTCCGGTTGCCTGAATGTCTTTTAAGCACTACCCACCCCCTAATTCCTTTGAGAGAAGAACATGCTTGTGGATACAAAATGGAAAACCTAAAATATGATTGTCTGAACAGAGCTGGATTATTCAGTAAGCTTTCAAAAAGAGCCTGAGCTATAACTCGGTATTAGGCTATTTAAGGAATCGGTTGAAATCATCAATCATCAGTAAGGCCTGACAGTTTCATCTCTCAAGAGGCAAGCAACTTCCTGGGTGGTCCCTTTAACTTTACTTTCCATATTAAATGATGAAGCAAATCTCACGTTCATATTAAATATAACTTCTGTTGAAAAAATTATTTAACACTGAAAAATATACATTTCTCCCAGTGACTACTAGAAATACAGTGCACTATACCCTAAAAAGGGCTCTTGCTTCCAAAATCTGCATCCTGGTGCCAAGCACACCACTTCCAGAAGGAATAGAATTTTTTAAAACCTCACATTCTTCTAAGATATAGGTTTGCTCTTAAAAAACTCCAGGGATTCCATTCATCCAGAAGAATTTGTTTTTACTTTCTTTTCTTTTTGAACCCATGCCATATTTGTAAGGTACTTTTGAAACTCAGCTCAGTTTCAAAAGTTATGTGGTACAGTGAACTGTTGTTGGAGACCCCACCGCTAAATACAAGGCCCATGTTTTTCATTTTAAAAATATTCAGTCTGAGGCCTCATTTCTCATAATAAAATTTATTCACAGGTACCAGGGCAGGGAAAGCCCCTCTCCACAGCAGACTAGATAGCCAGAGGAGACAGCGTTGTCTAGGTGGATTAGTATAACCTCAGAAGAGGACATCTTCAATTCACATCCTCTCTTCTAGAAAGAAAGAAAGAAAGAAAGAAAGAAAGAAAGAAAGAAAGAAAGAAAGAAAGAAAGAAAGAAAGAAAGAGAAAGAAAAGAAAAAAAGTCACCTCTGTGTTTTAACAGAAACCTGAACTCTGAGGCAGGCAGAGAAAATGGTTTCATTAAACATGTAGAATAGCCACACTGTAGCACATTTGTTATAAATCCTTTTTTTAAAATAACAATAAAAAAAGATTAAGGATGTATCATATTACATGCAGAATAAAAAGCACATCTAATATACTGTGACCCATTATGGATACCTCAACAATGAAACATATTGATAATCTGGAGAGAGTTCAGAGAGAAACTGAAATGATTAAACGCCTGGGAACAACTAAGTTGTGGGAGAAAAGATTAAAACAATTACACATGTAGGGCTTAGCTAAATTACGACATTTTAGAAAGCTTGCTTTATTCCACTCCCAGCCTCTAAGGCTGACCAGTCTCTCAGCAATCCAGGCTGTCAGAATTTGATCTATTACACTTCAAACATTCCCATATACCCCCAAATCAACTGGAAATATTTTTATTTCAAATATTTTCCATGTGCCAGTGTTTAAGGCTGGGAAGAAGTGCAAGTATTATTAGGACTTCTAATGAGAATCCTGTTTTCCTCCAAATTATAATCACGACCTCATCTCAGCCCTACCCAGAACTCTGAATCCGAGAACATCATTCACCTATCCATTCACCATCACCCATAGACAACCCTGATAGGCATAAACGGCCATAAGAGAGGCTATATCACAAACCCTATTTCCAAGACATCTGCAGCAAAGGTGTCTCTATCCAATTGGGTATTTTGGGTGGAGGAAACCTGTAACAGAAGGGAACTGCAAGCAAGTCTCCATGACTGCATTTAAAACTATTTCAGGAAAAGAGAGGAGGAGGAAGTTACTTTTGTTTTAAACTTAATTTGTTAATAAACTATGTTACTAGATAATGTCTAAAAGGGAAGGCTCTTAAGAAAAAATAGCGAAACTTTTTTTAGAAACAGATTAAATGACACGCCAAGTGATTAATAGCGTAATTTTATTTAAGTTTAGTCAGGAGTTAGTTTCATTTGAATTAAAAGATTTGCAGATACAGAGGGCACCTGCAAGTCATCCAACCAGAATGGACTTCAATAGCAGTCCTAGAAGATATATTTCAAAGTGGCTCTATCATACTAGCTCCTGAGGAACAAACTTATCTAAAAACACAATAAATTGAATTAGATTTCAACAAATTTTAAGAAAGAAGAGACATATTTTAAATACTAATGCCTATTACAGAACAGTGACAATACTGTCAAGGATATGGGCACAACTGGATAATATTTGTCTGATTTATATTCTGCCTTTAAAACAGAAGTTTAAGGCAGCATACGACACGTTCCCTTTCTCGTTTCTTCCAAACAACCAACGTCTTGAGGTAGTTGGCCCATCTTCACCAGGGGAGCTTATAAAGCTGAGACTGGACTTGAATGAGGTCTCTTATTCCTTTTTCAGTAATGGAGAACCAGAAGCAATAACAACTGCAATTAAATAAATGGACTGATATGATAGTAAAACAGGAAGGATGTATGTGGCTGACGCTTTTGGTAAACTAACTGATAGGATGATGAAGTTTGTTCTTATACTGTTTGCAACATTTTTCCTTGAGTGGCATGTAATTATTGTACACTATTTTTATTTTTGATACTTCATTCATAAAGGATTCAGGCAGCATAAAGCACTGCAATTTACCGAGAGGAATAAAAGAGAATTCTTAAAACCGTGGCATTAAAGCCATACCTAGTTGACTGGCCTTCTGTAAGCCTTGTTCACTGTTTATTCACCCTGCAAGAGTCAGAAGGCAGCCTAGCTGGGAGTTCAGCCTGGTGTCATGAAATCATGGAGCTGGAATGTGCTTCACTAAAATGTTGAGGTCAGGACATCAGAGCTGCATACTCAAAAGATCTGGAGTTAGTAAAGGATTAGAGAGAGAAAGGGAGAGAGGAACTCCCATTGGAGAGAAGCATAAACTACAAGAGATGCAAACTCAGACTAGAGCCATTTTTACATGGGAAAATGTCTTAATGCATTTTAGATTCTGTACAGACTTGCTCTGTCCTCTCTGTTACAGACTGGAGAGACAGACAGAGGTTCTATGGATTTGCAAGAGATTAATTAATGTTCCACAAGTTAATCCTGTTGTATGAGGACAGACAATATTCCCATCTCCTTACCAATTCTACTGTGAGACAGGGTAAGGCTAACACTTTTTTAGGGGTACTAGAGCCTTAAGCTCCTGTACATAAAAAGACAGGATATAAATTTCACAATACATACATATGTATCATACTATTCCCTTCTGAAGCCAGCAATGTTAACGAAGTGCAGAAAAGGATATAATAATAAAAGGGATGTCAGAGCAGACAATTCTCTGTGATGGCCCCAAAATATTTAATGTAAAATATCTCGCTTCAGGATGCTCACCTGGTGACCTCTCTATTGGCTTTTTACGAAGCTGTTAAAACAATCTTGACAGGGAGATGATTTAATTGGATTGTTAGATTTTGGGGCTTTTATAGTGACTTTGGTTTGCATATATATGATGAAATTGGGCTACTTTTGTATTCTGATGCTATTTGCAGTGAATGAAAAGGAATGCTTTCAATATTGTAAGTCACCAACAGATGGCAGTACTGACACACTAGAAGCTCTGACACGTTCTTGGGCATTTGCTCTTTCATTTCAGTTGGTGGGAAGTTGCTATGAGAAAAGATTGTGTGGCTATCATTTGTGAAATGGAAGCCTGCAGTAAGTACTCGACAGCAGGCTTTAAGAAATATACTGTGACTGAATTTTTGCCTGCCAAAGTTCTTCCAGTTGAAATTCACTACTAATGCAGGCTGTTTATGGTGATGACTGTGTCAACGTGAGTACTGTGCATTCCTGGGCCAAAAATTGTAAATACGGTGAACGAGGAATAACTGGTTTATGTACTCAAGAACAGACGACTGGTGACAACAACCAAGTTTTACGAGAGAAAGGCTGATGAACTAATTAAGGACAATTGGCAAATCTCTCAAAAGGAAATTACTGTCAAGGTTGGCATTTCATAGAAATGTGTAGGTCACATTATTGATATTCTCCAATATCAGAAGGTTTGTGTAAGATGGGTTCCTCATGTGCTGATGGCAGTGATAAAAGCTTCAAAAGTTGAAATTTGCCAGCAATTGTCATGCCAGGAGAACGAAGGTGAGAAATTTCTTCACATCATTGTGACAACCACAAAATGTAGGTTGTCATTATGACCAAGAAATAAAGCATAAGTCCATGGGATACCACAAAGCTTCACCTGCCAAAAAAAAAAAAAATTCAAAACCGTGACTTCAGCAGGAAAATCCATGGTTACAGTTTTGGGGATGCAGATGGCATTCACATGGATTTCCCTTAACCTGGCACCACTGTCAACTCAGAGTGCTACATTGCAACACTCAAAACACTGAAATAGTCAGAGTAGCTTCTAATGGATGTTTGCTGAACCAGGGCTAAAAAGATGATTTCTGGATTGCATATAGATATAAGTTAGGTTACAGGAAGAAGAATTCTTTGTAATTTTAAAAGAGGGTGAAGAGTTATTATGTCAGCTTACGCTTGGTGTGATGAAGGTTGGAAGCCACTTCCTTATTATTGTCTTTGTTTCTTTTTCCTTTTCCTCCTTTATTCTCTTTTCTTTCTTCCTTTTCCTTTTCCTCCTTTATTCTCTTTTCTTTCTTCCCCTTGCACTTTTTAAATTTCTTTCTTTTCTTTTATCTTTTAGTTTACTTTGTATCTGTTTTTAAATTTGTCCATTAAAAACTTCAACAAAAATTATTATTAAAAAAACACTGAAATAGTGATTAAGCAGTGTTTGGAAGTACAGGAAAGAATTTTTGCAGCAAAATGACAATGCTAGGTCTCATACCTAACAAGCCATCCAGAGAGGCAATTACAAAGCTGGATCTCACCATTTACTCATCTACCATACAGTCCAGACTTGGCACCATACAATTTCCACCTATTCCCAAAATTGAAGGAATACCTTTGTGGGCATCTATTTGACTCAAATGAAGAAGTGGAAAGGGCTGTTTAAAGAGATGAAGTGTGGAGTTCTTTGATGAAGGCTTTAAGAAGCGTGTCCATGATTGGCAGAAGTGTGTAGTGAATGGTGGCGATTATGTGGAAAAGTAAATTCAGGTCACAAAAAAGCTCATTTCAAGGATTATTTTCCTCCTTTACTCATCAAAATATCCTTATTGAAACTAAATTTATGGAGGTCGAAGCATTACTTTTCATCCAGTCCTCATATGATAGTTGGGTAATATGTTGTTGCTATTTTGTTGTAATCTGGGTTGGGTTGATTCATGTTGGGATTTTCTTTTACGAAGTTTGTAAGCCACCTATAGCCTTGGGAATTGGGTGGTACAGAAATGTGTGTAATAAACAAGGAATGAACAAAATAAATTAAAGGCATAAGAAAAGGAAATAGTTGAAAATAGTTTTATATTAATAGCATTCACTATACCTCTTCAAAACTTTCTATCATTACAACCAACCTGGCTTCCACTATGTATCTGCTGCGTACATTGCCTTTTTTCTTTAATCTTCTCACCTCTTTTTCAGGTTCCTGTCAACTCCACTCAACCATCACTTTCCCAGTCCTCTCTTGACCTATTCACTTTTCCTTTATGCATTTGTTTTGCAATTCAGTCCTCCTGCATTCTCTCCATATGACCAAACCATCTCAGTGTACTTTTTTTCATATTGGTCATTAATTTTTATATTCAATTCTCATTCATTCAGCACCCATTCATTCTTGACATTATACAGTATATTCTTATTGTACTACACACACTTCTTAAGTAATGCATTTAATTTACATTTATGTTTCTCCTGTCAGGCCTAGCCCAAGGAACTCCAAGAGACCATGTAAATTCAGTCCAGCTATGTTTATTAGCTACAACCTCTAGCAAGAATCTTCCCAGACTGAAACCCCAGCTCCCAAGTAATGCCAGCCACAACGTTGTGAATTCCTCAGGGAGGTGCCAGTCTCATCCTCTTGTATTTCCCACACTCTTCAGGAGATGAAAGAAAATGTTTTTTGCCCTGAGCCTGGCCTTCATAATTCCATTCCATCACACTCCTGACATACCCAACTCTCACTTCCATATAACATTGTGGGCGGAGTTATATTATTTTGGTAAACATTCGATCTTACAATAGATCACCATATTGCCCCCAAACTTTCTATCAGCATCTGTATACATTTCTCCATACATTTTTCTACCTTTAATTTACTTTCTACCAAAGTACACAAAATCATCTAACTTGCAGTCATTCCCTCCATTTTCCCCATCAAACCCAAGTACCTTAGTATTTGATACATAACCTTTCAGATCCATATTCCTTGGTGTAAAATTAACTGCAAATCATTTGGATACTCAGCCAACAACACAGCATCTCCTGCATGCCAAAATATATGCACATTCACATCCCCAGCCAGCACTTCTCTAACATCACCACAAGCATTCCATATACATGAATCCATAAGTAAATTAAACCATCAAGGAGACATTACACATTCTTGCCTTAGAACATTCTGCTCAATGTTGACCATTTCCTAAGCATGTCATTTATTCTTGAATACACTTTAGTTCTGCTTTTATCATATTCAGCAACCAATTTTCAACTCCATATTCAGTAAAAAATACTCCATAATTCAGGTTTTATATACACTTTATATTCTTTGTCCAGATGAACAAACATACAATAAACTTTTTTTCTCTTATGTATATTTCTCAGTGACCTGCTGAAGAACAAAAATCTGATCTGCACTTCCCTTGCCCATCCAACACAGCACTTGCACTTCCCTAATTTTTACTCGTTTTCATTTCTTGTACCCTTTCAGACTTCAGTCACACACCTTCCCCAGCACACTTAGCAAACTCATCTCCTGTAGATTTTGCATTCACTTTTGCTAGCTTTTCCTTTGCACAGGGGGACGGCATTCTTCCAATAATGAGGCAAAAATGCAACCTTCACAGATAACTTACACAAGTTACCCTACTGCTCCATAATCACTCATATTTTAACATCTCCCCAGTTACATGATCTATACTTGCAGCCTTATGATTTTTCATTCTCACAGCACTTATAATTTTGGTGGGCTTTTTGGGACACTAACATAGCATTTATTTCAATTCTTTGACATATCAATTCCATCCAAAGTCACAATAGCCCTTCCAACATTCCCCACATGAGTTTCATTCCATATTTCATCAATTTTATTTTAAATTCCAGTCACTTTTTGGAGGCTCCTTGTTTAGCTCTTCTGACCCACTTCCAAAATATATTTTTAAAATTTCCATTAAAACCACTCAGTATTTTTGTGGTCCTTATCCAGCTAGCATTCAATAAAATTCAGGGCTAAGTAGATGCTTAAATTTCTACTAACATCTCCCTGTTCAAGAGTATTTCAAGTAGTTATAGTAAGAACTTCCTAGCCCCTAGATGCCAGATAAGGCTTCAGCTGTCCCTGTTCAGGGCTTTCCGCAGTGCCTTTTCTTCATAAGGAAAGCTCTGTTATATTTCTTGGTCAGAATGAAGTTACAGTATAGTAACACACCCATGAACAAACACTCAAACCCTTTAATCCCCTACCTGTTTATTCATCTTTCATTATTTTTTCTCTTGAAGAGTGTAGGTGGAAATACTAAAAAACTACAGCCTGAGCATTTTGAGAAACAGATATATCTGCCTTCCGATAAACAAAATGTGATCACTGACCAAAAAAAAGAAAAAAAGAAAATTAATTAGTTAGCTAATTAATTACATAGTGGCACAAGATAATTAATTAAACAACACTTACTGAAATTATGTTGCAATTATTATGTAAATGCTCTGTCTCTTAGGGGTTAAAAGATGAACAAGCAAGCATTACTTAGTTTTGCTGTCTGTCTGTCTGTCTATCTAATCAATTTGTGTAGCCACCCATCTCAGCAGGTAACTCTGGGTGGCGAATATTAAAATAAAAACAAAAGCAACAATTCAAAATACCTAGCAGCCAAAAAAAGTATCACAACCACATTCGCTAACCCAGACAGGAGACGGGTCCCTTCACACACCTGGGGCCCCAGGCCTGGGCACAGAACCAGGTCTTTAAGGCCTTCCCTTTGAATCAAAATGAATTTAAGGCCTTCCCTTTAATCAAAATTCTATATGCCACTGAAACTGGCTTGTGTTCTGGAATGTTATGCGCCCATAACATGTGTGCCTGTGGAACAGAGCAGGTGAAGAAAGCTAATTCTAACTACAGGTGGCGTGTGCTTATGCATGAATGCATGGGAGTGAGGGAGAACACAGGAAGAAGGGAGCGAATCACTGCTGACATCTGTGACAAAGAAGATTGATGGTTTCCCTCTCTAGTTTTCCCCACTGTGAAGGCATACAGGGGGTGGGGAAAGGGATGAAGAAGCTGCTATGCTGGCGATAAAGCAAACTGCTTCCCTTAGACCATTTGAGCACTGATTAATGAGGCGGCAGCAGCAGCAGCAGCAGCAGCAGCCCAGGAAACAGAAAAATCATGCTGAAACTACCCTCTTATTTGTCGTTAATTGGAATTGGAATCACAGAATTCCATGCGGTTTTAGTAGTTTGCTGGACATGAGTTTAAGCCAGCAAGGCAAAGGCAAACCATGAGGACAAACAAGATAATGTGAACTTTTCACTTGGTTCTTTTACCTTAAAATAAAGAACATACAGTTCAAATCTGTTAGTAAAGATGACTCACAAGCTGAACAACCTCACATCCACTACCTTTTACATACATTTTATCGACAGTGCCTGAAAAGAACATTAGATCCTGCCTCCCTGCCCCACCTGATTGTATAATTTGTAGATTTTTTAAATAAAAAAATGAAATGTGAAACTTCTTCACAGTGAAACCATACTGCAAAGGAAAGGTCTAGTTCTAGAGGATTCTTTTCAAAAATAAAATGGATAGGGGTATGCAGACTAGTCCTTTGTTTGAAAGTGTGTCCACCTGCCCCCACAAGCAACATTGGATGCAATGATAAGAGAGCAAACTGGGAGGCCAGAGGAGAGGGTGGAAACTGACCTTACCACTTCTGTCTTCTAGTAAATAGGTACTTTGTGAAAAACCATATCCATTAAGGTAGTCTCATGGGACAATGTCCGTATATAGTCTAACATTCAGAATGGGCTCAGTGGTCCCAAAGTTTAGGGAACCCAGAATTAGATCAAGCAGTTCGATGCACAAAACTCTACCTACCTACTCAGCCAGCCAGCCTACTTTTCTATACTTGTCTCAGCTAGAGTGTTTTACCATCACATATTCATAAACAAGGAAAAAGATCCGTGCATATATAGATTGTTCAGATGGTTCAATATATTACAATTCAAAGTGACACACGTATGCATGCACATATTTTCCAAATCATGTCTCAAGATAGCAATGATACTATTAATGACAATTTCAACTAAAGTGCTATGAAATATCTATTTAGCTGAGAGTAAGCTAAAGCTCTCTCAATTCTCTGTCTACCAAAAAAAAACAACGTTCTCTAGTCATTCTTCTTTTGTTTCCTTTCTTTCAAAATTGCCTAAAGAAACTATCCAAAGAATGAAAATAAAGATGGAGCCATTTATTTATTAATTATACATGTAATCTATCCAGAAAGATATTTTCTTGGCAGACAACATTTAGAAAATAATGAAAATACAATTTATTCAACACTAGTACAAATAAATAAATAAACTAATTAGGCACAGAAAAGTGATGCAATTCATGGGTTTTAATCCACTGATGAGTAATACATTAAACGAGAGTTCTCTAACAGAGCCCATAGAATAGAACAGAAAACGTACATATAGTACTTAGAAATCTTTCACAGTTACATGGTAGAGTATTTAGCCCCAAATAGCATACAATTATTTGTCTGTGGATAAATGCTCCAACACATTTATTGAAAATGCATACTTCAAGTCAATCAATAGTTCTGGCAGGCAGAAATTATATTTCTTGAACAGAATTAAAATTTTTAACTCGCTAATTTTTTCTTAAATGCATGTATGCATTTTAAGGACAGTAATTAGTACAATATTAAATTTAAAGTTAAGCAACTTCACATAAAAATATTTCTATGAATACATTGTCACAAACCTAGAAACTGAAAGCAAACAAAAGTCCAGAAATTTAGGATTGGTTTATCCAATGCCTTTACCCATTGTCTCAATCTAATTTCTGCCTTATGATGAACTGGTCTGGAAATGTGATGTGTGAATCAGAGTAGTGATTTAGCAAGTGAAAAACTGAAGTTTAAATAACATGTTCCCTCAGCAAGGGGTCTATACTTACATGGAGCTACACCCTACTATAAAACAAGTAGTAACCCCAAGCGCAGTAACCCCAAGCGCAGAGGTTTCCACTTTGAACTACAACTATTACTGACTATGAGGGGTTTAATAAAAGCTACACCACGAATGCTGAGTGGTGCTAATTATTCTAGCCAAAGAGTAAAAATAGAAAGCACAGATAGCACATGCATAGCTTACTGGAGTCATTACCTATGGACTCATCCTCATATCCCCTTGCCCCAGCACCTAGTTTTTTACTCCATGACTTCATGACAATACCCAGCCAACAACTGAGGCAGCTAAAAACTGACTAGCTGGGTCAACAGAGAGCATATTTTGGCAGATGAACAGGCAGATTTTAGAGCTGTACACTCTATCTTTGATCACACCTTTTTTCTGCAACATCTGGCCAAAAAATATTCAACCAAGCCAGGTACTGCATTACACACTGCATTTATTGACTTCAGGTCTCCTGAACAAAAGCTGTGCAGTAAACTCAAACGCTACTGTAGATGCTGCTTCCACTAAGGTCCACAAGAACTCTGGAATAAAGTTTCATTGTAGCATGCAAGGCCACTGTACTTAAAAAAAAATCCAACTTGAAGATGAATAGGTGTATTTTGGCTTCCCTGCTCTTCAATTTGTATATTAAACTGCTTGTGACCATAATAAGTAATTTGGATCATCATCCCCCAAATTTAGCCAAAAGGTATAAAGACGATATAAGTGCTTTAAGGTAGTGCTGCAAACACTTATTGTTCTGAGGAAGCACTTAAGATTAATTACATTAAAATTAAGATCTTAATTTCTGCAAAGCCTAGTGGCTAAAAAAAATCATTTAAAAAAAAATATTTGGGCATGGTTTTTCACTATTCTTCCAATCATAGCACGTGCCAAAACTATAAAATTCAAAATGCCCTTAAATCAATGGCAGCTTTGCTAGAAGGGCACAGCACATCCCATCAGTGTTAAAAGTTTAATTTGGCTAAGGCACGCATGCAACTTTTGTCTGGGACTCAGTTGGGACCTTATAGCTCCTTTGCTCTTCTGGAAAGGATTAAATCCAAATTCTTAAGAACTATCTTCCAAGTGGCCCCGTGCGTACTAATGTGGCATTAAGGAGGAAGTGTTTAGTCTGACTAAAGTAGAAATTGGGGCATGGATTTGTATTACTGCCCACTAGTTAAAGGTCCCCCCACCCTGTACGTCCAGGTTCTTTGCTCATTACAGACAATTATGAATCAACAGAGAAAAGGACATCCCTGCAAAAACTACAATACTGGGCCATTCAGATGATGGGCTACAATCAAGCACTTACTACACTCAAGCAATATGGAAGTCCAACTGGATCAACCCACCCTACTCAAAAATGCATTCCTGAGTTGTCAAGCCCCCCTTTTTTTAGGCTAGTGAGGTACTTAAACCAAATTGCCCCCTAAACTCCAAAGAGCACCAACCTCAGCAGATTTCAATGTCCTCCCAAAAGCTGCTTTCAAGGGTGCGTGTGTGTGTGCATTCTTACAAAGCTAAGATTGTGCCTTTGTGGAGAAGGATCTATCTTGTCCAAACCCCCTACCTGGTATGCCATGGGTCTCTTTGGGAGACTGTTTTCTTATACAAAATAGTTAACAACCACTTTTTGTCCATCTCCCAGAACAGCTTTTACCCTGTCCTAATATAATGTTTTGTCTTATGCCCCCTTAGAAGATTTTAAAATGTCCCAGTCCAATAATATCTTTGCTGATGCTCCCTAGAGGAAATGGAAACAGTTTCACAAAGCCTCTTGTGATGCCTTTTTACATGACATGGCGCACTGAATTAATTACTCTTCTTCCAAGCTGTAGTTATATGTAATCGGATGAGGGATCACGTTTCTTTTACTTGACAGCTCAGCAAATATCTCTAGAACAATTGACAAATTTCTTGCAATCGTTATTGCTGCAAGACAGTAAATTGTTTTGCAATCTTGATAATTTTCTTTCCCTAAGATTATTTGTATTTCCTTTTTTAATGCTCTTTACTTTTTCTCCTGATTATTTTAATAAATATGGTATCTTAGTTTTGCCTTCATCTTCTGACCATAAATTTAATTTAAATCAATTCTAATAATACTTTGATTTCATGATTTCACCCTTGTTTTTAACCTAACTCTATTGGACTGCATTTTATTGTACTATGCTTGATTTTTTGGTCTTTGACCACAAGTAAACTTTAATTTCCTGCTCTCTATGCTTGGAGAAGGAAGAAGGTTCTACAACAATCTAAAACCTCAGAGTTACATAAGGGCTACAAAATGTTGGCTTTTAGACCCCCTCCAAAGCTAGCTCCCACATGTAAATTTTAAGAAAGATGAAAATTATCAATGGATAGAAATTGTAAGCTGGATTTGATTTTCTTTAAATTATCTGAAATCAAACTTAATTTTTCTCTTGGCCACAGATACATTCTATTCTTGCCAGCATAAAAGGCCAGCCCTGATTCATCACAAAAAAGTTGTGCATCATTATTTTACAATGTTTACTATTACAGGGTATTATTATTATTTGCCCTCAATGCTTGGCAAGTTGAGACCACTGAGCACATCCTACTGTCCTGTTCATTTTACAGAGATATCCACGGTATCCTTACATTCCCACTACTCATCAGGTTAACAGTACACATATACTAATTTTACAGTTCTCTAGTATTCTCTGACTCTTACCACTCGTAACATATAAAGTTGAACCATGTTCTGTGCAGCAATGTGCAAAACCTACTGAATACTGATGGCCAAGTAGAGCCAATCAGGCTTGATACAACTTACGCTCAACTATTAATATCCAGCTATTCAGTTTTACAACTTTTGCTGATGAAGAAAGCTAGCCTAAAACCTGTATGAGTGTAAATTCCAAACACCAAACTTATTTTTACTGATTAGCTACATTTTCAATCTACTTTTATCCTAAGGAGTTCAGGGTTCTACATAGCCCATTATTTACCACTGCGCCAATACTATAAGCTGGCTTAGTCTGAGAGACGGAAAGCAGCCCCGAGTTACCCAATAAGTATGCAACTTATACCCGATAAGTATGCAAGGATTTGAATTCTGTCGAGGTAAGTCCAACATGCTAAAGGTACACGACACTGGTTTCCAGGTCACTTGAAAAAAGGCCAGCAGCCGTATTGCAGAAGAATTGCGGGTAGGAACGTGTACAGGTGAAAGGGGGATGCAACCATCACGTGGTTGCCGACCAGGCTCCGGAGCTGAATTAAATGACTCCGCGCTACGCTGTCCCGCGTCACAAGGCGAGGCGACGAAACTCTGAACCAGAACATCATTCTCCCTCTTCGAGGAGTCGCATCTCCCCGTCCTCCCGCCCAGACCTCCGCTGTACCTGCACGAGATGAAGAGTCCGAAGAGCAGAACTGGGCGCCGCCATGTTGGAAGAAGGGGCAACAGTCACGTGACGCTGCGCATGCGCGGTACAATCCATTCACTCAGCCCGGGCTCCCGGCTTCTCAGCTTAGCTGAGCGCCTTTCCCTTTAAGTGTTTCGGGATCTGCTCCCTGAAGGTCGAAAGTCGGAGTGGAAAATGCGTTTGGCATGATTCCTCTAATGGTGCTTGCACCCGTGCTGAATGGGATTAATGCGCAATACCTAATTATGATCAATACTAACACATTCGACCGGCAGCAAAGTTTTCCGGTGAAAGACTTTGTTTCAATGAAAGCCGTCATTGCGCGTTCTCCCTCTTCCTCCGTCGTCTCCTCTCCGCCCCGGAGTCCGCGTCCGCTTGCCTCCTCTCAGCCTTGTCCTTCACCCCGTCTCTTTACGGTGCTTTCTTTTTAACTTCTGAAAATACTGAAGTTAAAGAACCGGTTGATATCTGTGCTGTGCTGTGTTTGTAGCTATACAACATTGAGAGAATTAAGCTTGCCAGACCAGTGTTTCTCAACCTCAGCTATTTTAAGATGTGTGGACTTCAACTCCCAGAATTCTCTGCCAGCATGTTGGCTGGGGAATTCCGGGAGTTGAAGTCCACACATTTTAAAGTTGCTGAGGTTGAGAAACGCTGTGCTGGACTAGGGAACAGATATTGTGAAACCTAAATATATATTAAATTGTTTGTGGTGAAGTCCTGAGAAAGACAATATTTGTACCTACTGATCTTGACCAGTACTGAAAATTTGAACTTCCGTCGACTAGCGCCTTTTATTTACTGGGGTATTTTGACAAATAAAAAGAACAGCGGTTCCTGTAAGTGTCCATGAACTTCCACATCAGCAGGACCGCCACTGACCTGTAAGGTGCCTTTGTGCAAAAAGTTTTTTGCTGCCACGGCATCATGTCTCATCACGTGGCAGCTGCAGTCTCCCAGTGCCTTGTCCTCCCTTTTCCTCTACAACACACACGTGCAGACATGCAGAGTAGTAACTGGACGGACTTCTTTCCCTACTGTTCCCATTGTCTGGTACCTGCTGTGTCATGCGCCTTTGTGCAGTGCACAACATGCACACCTGCTTGTGGCGGCCCTGCACATCAGCCCAAGATTTTGGAGGGGCACTCTTTTGGGGTGTGACTGATGCTCTATACAGTTCATTTCTGAAAACTCTTGGATAATGAGAAAATGAAATTGTTACATAATAGTCATTTTAGATAATTTGTTCATATAGTCCATCACATAGAAAAAGAATGCACCTCTCTTTTTTTTCAGTGCATGCACGAGTCTGAATCATCCTGTATAAGCCTCAGTTTTCAGGTGCTTTTATTCAACCTTCCAACCTTAAAACTTAAAAACAGATAGATAGATCTAGATCTAGATCTAGATCTAGATCTAGATATAGGGCTTCAACAATGAAAGAGGGAAAAAGCCAACTTGCAACTTCTTGCTTGACTAACTTTCAGCTTTTCACCCTCCTAAACAGATTTTGAGAGGGCTGTGGGCCATAGTAAATTATAGTAAATTACAGTAAAATACTACTGCCCTTTGATTCGTTTACATGAAGGTGGATGAATGCAATATTCTTCCTCTTTTTCAGCATAATTTGGTTATGAAAAGGAAGAATTAGCAGTTGCATGGAACATTTCCCTTTCATTATGGAAAAAAGAAATTGAAGCGTTAAGTTGCACTAGCTTGGCTGCCTCTGTATCAACTGCTGGTTCATTTCAGTCTGACTTTAGAACCCATTTGGAGAGTGAAACTCCCTTGGTGGATGACCTACACAGGGAATTGGGGATGGATGCAGCCCTCTAATTTGACTGGACCTCTCAGCAGATTTTCATGCTGTTGGCCTACGTTCTTCTGACCAACTTACTGAGATAGGATGTTAACGCAGAGAGTCACGATGGGGGCTGTTTTCAATAGATGATGCTGGAGGATGATTATTCAGTGCTTTGGTTATTATTATTATTATATATTATTATTATCTTATGTCCATCAAGGCTCTGTCTTTTCTTCCATGCTATTTAACATTTACACAAAACTGCAGTATGTTGCAGGCCACTGAACCTTGGCGGGCAGGGTAGGGGTTGATATCGTTCAAATCTGAATGCTGTGCTTAGAAAACACCTCCACATGTAGATCTCAACATGCAAGGAGCAGCGGGTAGCCCTGTCCTCTTCAAGTCACATTGCTAATGTCTCTCCAGCTTATGCGAGACTTTCAGTGCATGTGAATACTCTCTGTGAAATCACATTGTGCCGGTGAACAGAAAGCTAGCTGTTTACTGGTCACAGAATAAGGGAGAGAAGGGAGAGCAGCTCGCTGTTCTTCACATGTTGAGATTTACCCCTGATATTGCCTGAACTGGGCTATTTTCTGTTTTTGTATCTTGTTCCAAGAAACTTGGAAAGTTTTGAACACCATCTAGAAGGAGCATTTGATTACTGTTATTTTGTCTAACAAAATGAAGTGTAATCTGTATAAGAAAGAAGTGAATGATGGAAGAGGGTAACACCCCCCTTGAAAACAGATTTATATTTTTCGGTATCTTTAGAGCAGACTTCAAGCCAGATCTTAGCTGTGAGCAGGAATGCTTTTGACCCGCTGAGGTTTGAATCCTGGTTACATCAGTTTCTTGGAGAAGGCAGATTAAGCAACAATGATACATGCTGGAGTTACATCATATCTGGACTACTGCAGTGCCTCTATAGAGGGCTGCATTTGAAAGGCTGTCTTCTCTTGATATGAGAATCATGCAAAGATTAAACAAGAATGCTGAGACACCAGATATGGTTCAAAGTGGGGCAGGCAGGCTGTTTCAATGGAGAGCAAGTAACTCTGTTATGTCAAATAGCTGCTCTAATTTTCAGTTTGTTTCCAGGCATAATTCATAGTCTTAGGGGTTACTTTTAAAGGTCGGAATGGTTTTGAGATTGGGATATTTTGAAGGAATACATTTCCCCACCCACCTGTTGACATTATCTTAGGAGAATCTCCTTTGTGTCCTAACAACATTCCCACATAGGTCCTTAGCTGAACCTAGAGAGAAAGCCTTCTCAGTGACTGTTCTTAGCACATGAACTTCCATTGTACAAAAACCCTGTCTTCGCCTCCAGTGGCCATTCACACGATGTAGTATAATTTTTCCTTTTAAAGAAAGGCTTGCCTTAGAAAAGTTGGGTTTTATCTGTCTCTGGTTTTGGAATAATTTTCAGTGGTAGTCTCTTATTTTTCCACTGTTTAATGTTAAATTGCAAGGATTTTTTCAGCATGCTAATTTATCATTTTATTGTTAATGTTAGCTTTCTTAAGTCCTTGAAAAGAAAGGTTTATAAATATTTTAAAACAATAGACTCTATCATAACAGTGTTTAACAGTAAAAACCTTGAACGAATATATGTGTGTGTGTATGTGTGTGTATAAGTTTGAATTACAAAGTCAGAATTTCCATTTTGAAATAACCTTATCTTGAAACAAAGCTTCTTTTGATTGCACACATGTGGAGGCTTTCATACAACAAACTCTTTAAACCATACTGGGGCACCAGATGCCAAGCTCAGATTACAGCTAACCTGAAATGATGGAGCCCTCCCCCTTTTTTAGATTTCAACTCAATTTTTCTTCAAAGGCTCTAGAACAACCAAAGCCGTTTTGCTGCACATGTATCTTAAGGCAGCCATATTGGACTATCACTTCCAGTATGGCCTTTGGACATGCTGACTAGAATTATAGACAGTGTTGCCCAAAATCTAAAGGTTGCTAAGATGGGAAAGACTGACTCAGTCAAAGACTTCCAGCTATTATTAGCTTTGTTTCCTCCTCCACTCTTGAAACATTCATTTTAAGGCTGAAATAAGTTGCAGATCAGATTGCTATTTTCACCAGAAACTTGTTCTGTCTTATCTAACTATCCATCCTCAGGAAGAGTTCCATATATTTGGAAAACCTGGACAATATATTATAAACATGGTTGTTCCTGGTAAAGATAATAATTCATTGTCCCTGAAATGTCAAGAACGATTCTTACCGGGCTATGACCCTGTCTCCTGTATGCAGTAACTGAACAAATCCTATTCCTGTGGGTCCTGGCTCCAGAACTGCTGGCTACAGTACAGAACGTGAAAGATTAGGACAATTCATGATTCTGCTTGGCTGCTGAAGAGAGATTGGGGGTGTGGATGGACTGCTTTTGCCCATGATTATAAAATCCAGAATGCATCAAGCAAATCCTGTCAAAATTTTATTGTTCAGTTATCCTCTGTGCTTTTCTCTCTCTCATGTCTCCTCTGATCAGTCCCTCCTTTATATACCTTGGTGTCAGACACTTCGTGATTTTATATAATTCCTGTTTGAGTCTGAAGCAGCACAATCTGGCCAACATATGCCTTGTGCTCAACAGATGTTTACACACTCCAAACTTGGTGCCTGAAATTCAAGCAGCGTGAGACAAAAGGGCCAAATGTTAACCATCTCCTTACATCTATTTGCAGTCTCTCCAAATCTGCTCTTCCCTCACTTTCTTCCTTTACTATTATTTACCTTTTTTCTCAACTTTTCTTTGTACATTCTGCATCTCAGCTGTATACCTCAAGGCTGGAGATAGATAATGGTTTTTAAGAGAGCTGAAAGTGGAATGAAATAAGCAAGGATGGCCATGATGAACATCTTTTTGCTGTTGTTTTTTTTCATTGCTACCACCAGACTTGCAAGCTTTTGAAAACCTGGAAAACTTTCTATTAGTGGCCATAGTGGATGTCTATCAATGTCATACAGATTATTTCTTACTTCTAATGTGATGTTTATATGATACTTCCATTATAATTTTGACTTAACAATCCACTATTGCTTTAATTATTTCCATGATTAATAACTGTTTGTAGGTGAGAAAAGGTGCCTTATTTTAATTCTCCTATTCATGAAAAGAAGCCTTCCAGGAGTGGATGCTGACAAATCAAATAATTAAAAAGTCATATTATTATTTTTCAATGGGTTTATACCTTATATTACACACCCCAAAATAGGAGATACTTTTTGAAGATTGCCTAGGAATGTTTTAGTAGCACATATACAGACTAATTCAAGAAATTGAATTCTGTATATTTTATAGATTTAAGCCTCCCCATATTTTCAATTCCCGGGGGGATAACAATGTTAGATTTTTGCAACAAGTCAACAAAAATCTTGTGTCGCTTAAAAAAATAACAAATATATTATTATAGCATCAGGTTTTGTGGGCTGCAATCCACTTCATCAGTTGTATGGATGTCAGTCCTGCGAAAGGAATCTTATGTATTGTATACACAAAGGTGCTGAAGGTGGGGATTGCTGTAGAAATGACTAGGTATAAAGTAGCATTTAGGCTAGTTAGCTAGCATGTAAATTCATTAACATATCAAATGTGACAAGGCACCTTCATCTTTGAGAAATGTTAAATTTGCAAATGATTTTCTTTTTTCCCTTGCCAATAGCTTTATCCTGTGAGCCATTGAGTCACAAGGTCATAGTAGACTAGTGGTAAGTATGTAAGGGGAGACAGTGGTTCTGACTAGCTGGCCTGTAACAAGGACTTTTCTCCTCCAGCATGGAATGCTTGAAGAATGCTTGGGGTTCAAGCAGTGTGTGCAGGTAGCAACTTTACACACTGTATTTGGCAATCAAGAGGACAGGGGCAACATCTCCCAGCTGTACTGTAGTCTCTGGGGAAGTCCCCTTGCCTTTAACTGCCTCCTGATGGGTGTGTCCTAAGAGGGAACAGCCAGCCAGCAACCCACAAATATCTATAAATAGAGGTGCTGGCCAGAAGATAACAAAGGGCATACTCTTGGTGGTTGTTAGGGGTGCTGGCTATTTTTTCTTAGACTGTTTAACAAACACTGCTCTGCAAGTGGCAGAGATTTTTATTACCTTTCAAGCTCAAATAATATTTGGTGCCAGATAGCTCTCAGTCATTATTGGGATATTTTCTTTTACTACCACAAAAACAGTGCCAGAATGAAAGTATAAATTCTCTGCATAATTAAAGCCCAGATTCTCATGTTTCTATTGAGTTGAGAACAATGGGAAGCCAAGCACTTGATCTGCAAAGCTAGTACATATATCCCCACGCCAATAAAAGTGCTGTTGGTTTGTCATTTGGACAAGCAACAAAGAGAGCTCCTCAGGATAACTAATAGATTATTTAATCTGGGTAACAAATCAGAGGATGCTGATTTCACATTAAGGAATGCAATAGTTGGATTGGAAATGGGGGAATTGCCATTTGGATTTTTCAGTTGAGGCACACAAAAATGATTTGCACTGGGCCTGAAATTTTGATTGACTGATTGATTTTCAATATTTGTAAACATCCCCAATCAAAAAAGACTCTGTTTACAAAAGGAAAAACAGTAATATAATTACATAATAAAATCATCATATAACGTGTACATATACTGGCTATTCCTTTGCCAAGAATATGTTTTTAATAGAGTCAAAATCGTCAGGATGAATAGTTCCACTTCATTGACAGAACAATATGGAATTAATCACAAATGGCTGGACAAGGAGAACAAGAGAATAAAGTTTTCAGATCACATGCAGTTTCTTAGAAGTTTGGAAGCCAACTCACTGCTTCAACACAATGAACGAGCATTGTTGTAAATGAACAAGACTCTTGAGTTTTACAGAGGCCATTTCTGCAATAGTGATTTGTAGCATCTTCATAGCAACACCCAGCCATTGCTGAATGATATAAAGCCTGTCTGTATTGCTGTTACATTGGCACAATGTTTGGTAGATGAACCTAGAAGACTCTATAGATCTCCAGTGTGGAAGTGACCAGTAGGTAGCCTGAAAAATGTGGCTGATGTATTGATAGCATATGTTTGCAGTTATATTGTGATACTTTAAAAAGTAGCTGCAACAAATAATCTCAAAATATGCAGAATTAAAACATATCAAAAAGTGATCTATAGGATGCTCAATAAATGTTACTGAGAATTTTGTCTCCAAAATGAAGCTGGAAATGTTGCCCACTTCTATCCCATCCTTAATATATCTGCTGCCATGGAAACAGACTTCTGATTTCAGTTAATTCTTGGATCCTGAAAAATCCCCATACAACTTCTGTTCATGAGACTAATTATCTAAAGACTATTATCATTCTTGTTGAAACTTCTCTGATGATGTATGTGATCTCTTGATATTTGTAGGTACATAAATTCACAACAGTGTTTTAACTCCTGATCAGATACTTCTTATAGTAATAAGACATGAATGCAGTTAGCTATATAAAAGAATTATAGACAGAACATAAGACAGATAAAGAATATGCAGTTTCACTTCATACCATGGATATATAATAACGCACAGTGTTCTTCATGATGATGGGAACTGTTTCATAAGAGTAAATTATGTCTAGCAGATGTTAGTTAATTAACTAAAGTTTTATTTTCACAGTGAAATAACTGCATATTTCTGGAAGCTCTTTCTTTTTGTTAACCTTAGATACAGGTATTATTAATATATAGTGAAATTAGACAGAATAATTTATTCTGATTGGCAATAGATCCCTTTCATTGATCTCTACCAGCTGAATTAGTCTGTTTGGAAAAGCCTCTGGCTGGTATAGGCTGAACTAAAGAAGACAGCTATAGCGTCCTAGAAAACAGGAGAACCTATTTAAGAGAAATGAAGTAAAGAAAAGACCAAAAGGAGGAATGATAGTTTCAAACTATGGTACAAAGGAATGTGATTTTTCCCCCCTAAAAGCAGCTGAGGGAAGGATAAAGGTAAGGTAAAGTAAAGGATTTGGAGCCTTTTTTAACCCAATTTGCTGTACTGATTGTCCTGGGCAATTTTTTTTTTCTTCTCAGTGGGCCATTTGCACTGGGGAACTGGTACAAAAGTGCTCCTTTCTCTCCCGTTACAACCTTAATCCAACATTTTCTCCTCCCTCAGATGCTTTAAGAAACCCAAGAAAACACTAGCAGATCTCATTATGGAATTTCTATCCCATTGCTAGTTTGGCTTTGAAAGGGGAGGAAAAACAGAACGAGAAGGAATAGAAAGAACCGGAGTACCAAAATAAATGCAGTTCTTTTGGTATAGAGATCACTTGAATTGTTGGTTGCCTTTGAACCAGAGAAATTATCAGTAGTTTCCCAGCTCCAGGAGGGGAAAAGGATATATTCTCAGACAGAATAACCATTTGCCACTTAATGTTTTTTTCTTTTTGCATTTGCTTATATGGACACATACACATGTAAAATGCACATTGATTGCTATGAGCTGGTCCTGCAACATAAATATTGTGGAATATCTCTCTTCCTCAGATTGTGCTTATTTAGAATGTTAGCTCTGAAAGGGAGACTTGTGGTGGTGATGTTCGGTGGGCTGATGCAAGGAGCAGGTTGAAAGATGGAAGCTATTCTTTTTATTCTCAGTCAGTCAGTGTCATGCTACAGAGGCAGGAGTGGGCAAAGAGCAGATCAAGAATGATTTCCAAATGTTTGGGTGCTTGCAAGTCCCCATAGTTATTAGGAACAACAAAACATTTCCTTACTTGTTGGATATTAAGCTGCTGAAATTTTAAAGAAGCTGGAGAGGGTGAATGTGGGTTCTTCTTAGGCTAGACTGGAACTACAAACTCATTTCTGGGTTGAGTGTTTTCTGAGGCAACCTTTCCACTACATTATCTAAGAATAATACTTTGTAGCCATTATTTTGCATCTGGCGCTAAACAGTGGACCTTGTGGTTCTACCATAAAATCAAGTAGATCTGGAAACCTGAAGTGTGTTGGTCGCCATTAGAAGGCTCTCTTAATGACATATAATGGCTCTGGAGATTGGATGAAGGGAAATAGATCTTTTCCCCTTCCTTTCCTACAATTTCATCATGTAGCACAAGGAGGGAGATAAGCTCAGGGGCGCTGCTCTTCTCCAACCCAACTCTTCTGTATATTTCTATAAGCTGTTAGGGACTTATCTAGTTGCACTCTACTCCAGCACAAACATACCTTGGCAACATATTATTTTTATTAATTTCACACAATGTTGCCTTCATCTCTTTCCCAGCCAGTGCAATTGATGTTGTCTTAATGCTACAGCCAGATCTGAACCCTGACTGAAAAAGATTTCCTCCAGGGCCCACTGGAGCTGCAAGCTGACTACTTTTTCAGTAACTTTCCCTAGGAAGAGAAGATTGGAGATAGGATGATAATTGTCCAATTCTGTTGGATCCAACAATGGCTTCTTGAGGAGGCTTACCCAAGAGAGACTGGGTCACCTTAAACAGGGCTGCTGGGCAGCTCTCCATGGACACAATAAGAACAGAAAAATAATTGCATTTTGCCACTTGTATTACTGTGAGATAATCCATAAGGCTTGTACCTCTGCTTGGTTGGTGTGATGGGATGGAATTACGAAGGCCAGGCTCAGAGCGAAAAACATTTTCTTACATCTCCTGAAGAGTGTGGGAAATACAAGAGGATGAGACTGGCACCTCCCTGAGGAATTCACAATGTTGTGGGTGGCATTACTTGGGGTATCAATGTTGTGGCTGGGGTTTCAGTCTGGGAAGATTCTTGTTAGAGGTTGTAGCTAATAAACATAGCTGGACTGAATTTACATGGTCTCTTGGAGTTCCTTGGGCTAGGCCTGACAGTTGGGTTCATGGTGATGCTCTAAGCGTTTCTTATGCTGCTTCATCATCTGGAGTTCTGAAAACCAGGGAGCTCTCTGGGATCCATGTGCACCGAGAATCTGCACAGGTGTAAACCCATCCAAGACTATCATTGCCCTCACTTTCCTGGCAGCAACTAAGACCTCAGCTAAATTGTGCAGCAGAAACAACACCAACTTCCCTGTAAAACCCAACAGAAACTATTAGGAGTCTGGGCCAGACTAATCAAATAGGTCCTTCCTCCCTGCAACAGAGCACAGCAGCAGAGAACTCCAGGGTCAACAGAGAGTGTCTGACCATGACAAGGGATTGATGGTAACATCCCCAATTCCAGATCACATCAACACTGCCTTGAGGTAAAAACCCAATCTAACATATAACCTCAACTGTGCTTTGGACTCATAGTAATCTGGGTCAGGTCCATGGCTGTCATGGTACCCATGAATTTCTGTGCTACCTGAGTCCATACCCAGAGAAGACAGGTTGAAGTCCCCCAGTACCATAGATCTGGGGAACTCCACCACCATTTCAGATACCATATCAAACAGCCCAGACAGGGAAGCTGCTATGCAGCAGGATGCCTGGTACAATAGCAGCAGTCCCATCTGATCCCTAGAACCCAGCTTCACAAACTGGGTCTCACATCCAGATATCTGTGGAACAGTTCCCCTGGAGACCATCAGAATCTCTCAGATCACCACCACCACCACCACTTCAGAATCATGGCTGATGCCCATACAAACTCCAGCGGGGCACATTTCCAAGTGGGGACCCTCTCCATCTCCACCTAACCAGGTTTTGGTATGTATAACTCTACAGTAAACCACAAAGCATACATGCCAAAAATTTAGACATATATATACACAGTATGCTGTGTGCACAAATTAAAATTAAAGCCTTTATTGAAGCTTTGTTCTCCTCTAGAAAAATGCCTGTGAAAACTCATGCCCAGAACATTCTGTGTCTCAGTGTCTAGACTGAACAATGGTTTTTGAACTTCTGATTCCTTTCTTTCTTTCTGTACTTAATGCTCAAATTGGTTAGAAATAATAACTGCCCCTAAAAAGAATAATGGAAAAAGATTGGAAAAATCCAAGGTCTCGAGGTTTCTGTGGTTACTTGCTTGTTTAAATTCCTTTTAATTTTGCAAACTGGCACGCATCTGTGTATCTAGCAAGCCCTCAAATATTGGAAAGTACTAATGGTGGCCCACCCAGTTATTTACAAAATCTTATTTTTTTACAAACACAGATGGGCCTTTCCAGGGGGACGCATTAATGCTTTTCCCTCCGCAGTATTGCAGAGCAGATGTAAGAAGATTTCATACCTAGAAATAAGTGTGGAAAGGGAGATAGGGTCTATCGCTCACATTCTTCTAAACTGCCTTTTCTTTGAGCAAGCCAGACATCAAAGGATAATTCCACTTATTAAAAGGATTAAAGGGCAGTCCACAGAATTTTATCTTCACCTACGGACACTAATATTTTGGCACAAGTTGCAAGATGCTCTGAAGTGTAAGTGCTGATTAAAAAAACAGCAACACGTTTAGCAAGGCAAAATTCCACATTTCATCCCACTTTAATATTGTATGCCATCTAGTTATTTACTTCATTTCATTTCATCTCACTTATTCTTTCATGGACCCAACCAAGAACTGTAAAATAACACAAAGTACATAAGTTTTATAGATACTAGGTTTAGTTAATTAGAATAGCTCAACAGGTTTTATGTCTATAATTCATTTTTGGTACCTTAAAATCACTGACTTATTCATCTACCTATATCTGCATAGATATTTTGCTGTATTTTTTTTTTTTTTATTTGCACAGGCCACTGACCATAATGAACTTTGTTCTTTTCAGCCTTCAAATATGGAGAAACCACTTTCTTATTTTTGCGTGGCCCCATTTTTTTTTTTTTTTTTTTTACTGGCAATGACTCAGAGACCCTCAAAGACACATCTTACAGACTTCAGGATTTCAAAGAAATTAAGTGTCTAAATTCTTTGGAAAAAAATTACAGATAAAAAATTGTTCATAACAGATTTTTGCTTTTGCTGAGAAGGACATCAAGCCCCATGAGGCTGTTGCTTTTGCTCTTATCTTTCTTGATTTTCCCCTTTATGAAAAGGACATCTTTTCTACATCTTTTCTACATGCTGTTGTTTTATCATCCATTATGCTTTCTCTGTTCTTTTTATTCATTTCAAGTCTGTGTTTCCTGTCATATGCAGATTGAAAACAGAACATTGTTGGGTGAAAGTCCTCTATTGCAAACATCTGTTCCTGAACAAGGATTGTGTTTCCCTGTCCTGGAAATCAAGGGAATTTTTCCAACCCCACATGCACACCTCAAGTCTGAGACAATAGAGAACTTAAGAAAAAGTAGTGGTGACAAAACTGATAACAGTGCATGTTTGTTTGTCATCATCAACATTGTTATATGAACCTAGTTATGTGATGGACCTTCTTGGGATGTGGAATGTTGAAGACCTTGCTTTTCCTCAGATGGCGTGATTAGATTAACTCTGCCTATACATAGGCTGCACTAACGTAATCAAAACACATTTGTAGATATATTGCTAGGAACAATGAGGATAGGTTGTTCTTAAATTTTAATTAGATCTTTCAGGACAAAAAAGGTCTTCTAGGTAAATGGTTGAAGGAATAAGGATTCCCTATATTTTCGTAGAAGCTGGGAACCAATCAGTCATTAGACCAAAGGCTTGCTAAATAGTTCCATCCATGGGAACTAATAACAGGAAATATTGCTGGGACACTAAAGAAGCACATATTGATCATTGAATAAAATGCTGTTACAGCTTTTATTCATTAGAACAGCCCGAAGTCCAACCACATCTGGTAGAATGCAAGGACTGGGAAGATTCCTATCCTGTGTCCTCTGCACCCAACCGCCTGGCTATCAATATTACGTGCATCCCTTTGGTGTTATGCTCATAACTGAGGCTAAAAGATTTGGCCATTGCCTGACAGGCTACAAGCAGATGTCGTTTCCAACTACTGTGTGGCTAGTTCTGGCTAAACTGCTCCATGGCTGCACATGGGGTGCAGTTTTTTTGAACAAGAGCATCAGCTATTCATGAAATGCCCACTGACTAATGCCTCAGTCTTGTCCTCCTCCACCTCTCCCCATAGAAACTATTTTTCACTAAGTAAATGTCATACATTACACTGGAAACTAATGGCTGCCTGTAACGTGGGCATTGTCTCCAACATATGCTAGGTCTGTGGCCAACCTACGCTCTGCAACTTCTTCCGCGTCTGCTGATTGACCCTTAATCTTCTGCTCCATTCGTAAGAGGTAGGCTGCAATGAAGTGCTGTCTCTGCTTCTGGTTTTACTGATCAATTTAATTTCCTCCCTAAAGAAAATAGTAATATGAAATTTCAGAAGCCACATTATCATTTTATTTATTTATTTACAGGACTTATATAGCCACCTATCTCATACAATGACTCTAGGTGGCTCACAACAATCTTAAGGACCAAAAAGCAGATACATTTAAATTAATGTTTAATTTGAAACATTTACATTGAACGAACTGCCAAAAGCACTAAGGTAGATTAAAATGATCTCTTAGTACTTCAAAATTCTTGAAGAAATAACCCAAATGATATTATGGGAGCTCTCATTGCCTCCCACCCCCATCCCAAAAGATTTATAAGCTATTTTTGAATTAGGATTCCCAGTCAACATTATATTTTCATGAATAAAAAGATTGGAACAATATTCACCACCTAATATTTTCCATATATATCAATGTTAAATACTTTCGGTGACATGCCAACATGTCAGCAGAGTCAAGCAATAACTTTTAAATTTACTCTAAAGATCTGAATCCTAGAGCCTCTCTTTCCCACATTTATTCCATTTTATATCAAAATCTAAAGTGTACCTACTCATACACATGGAAATGAGGGGAATTAAATCAACCTTCCTCTACAGGTAATTTGCCATGTACACAGTGAAAAATGAAGGAGAAAATGAAGAACATTATCGAATACTTTATCAACTTGATTGGAAAACATGAAGGAACAAAGAGAAAAGAATGTCTTAAAATATAAATTAAACTTAGAGCTACATCCATTTTGATTGCTTTTATCTTACTTCAAATGTCCTGTCAAATAGCCTTCCTCCTGAGAGTTGGATGGCCCTGATGTTGCCTGCTTTTCGTGAAGCCTTTGGCTTTACCCCTGGCATTGGGTCAGGAGGGTTTGTGATTTTTCCAACATGACTGTTGCTTGTTAGATGGCCTTGGCAAAACTTTTGCACTCGTTTTGATCCCGTTTTATATTTTATGGCAGTTCATTTTTGTTCTCTCTGTTTTTAATAGTATGCCATCCTGAGTCAATTTGAGAGGGCAGCTATCTAGATCAATTCATTAAATAAATAGATGACCCCTGTTGTGCCCTTATGATAAAACTGCCCAGTTACAGCTAATAATTCCCCATCAAGTCAAATTTCCAGGCCACCCATTTTGTTTATAGTTGCTACGGTCAGATCAATGTAATTTTATTTCTCTGAATAGGGTTTTTCTTTTGCTATTTGTAAAATACCCCCTGCGCCAACCACATCAGTGTTAGCGTTATGAAGTTTTACTTCATTTTTTATTTGCCGTCTCAGAATTTTCTTTTTGAATTGGTCGGTGACCATAATAAAGTTTACTGGCACTCCTAAATAAATAAATAATAGAGGAAGGTTGGGTCGTGTGTCTAGCTCATATTTGATTTGTATCCATAACGGTGATCATTCTGAATTAACTATTTTTTAAAAAAAGCTTTCTGAGAGCTGTTTCGTTGGATTAAAAAGACCCCAGAAAGCAAATAAAAGCCCCAAGTCTTGCACATTGCATTGCTTTTAGATACTGATATTACTGTAGAACAGAACATTCATTGCCATTTGTAGTATAACTAATTAAAGTTTTGTATTCGGTTAAAAATATTAAGAATAGTAACTTCTAATTTATCAATAAAATGTATAATAAATTTAATATTTATCATTTCAATACCACCAGCAAGTGTATCTAAAACTAAATGAAAAACAAAAGATGGGGGAGGCGCTTTAGGGTTACCATCTGTGACTGCAAAAAATCAAAAATTAAAAAAAAAATAATCCAAATGACCACTAGATGGGAGCAGAGCTATACTTTTCTGCATATGGTTTGCTGCCATCTAGTGGCTGTCTAGATTTCTGCAGCCCCAATATTATACCCCTAATGCTTACAGCTATGTCTGTAGAAATTAATCAAGGCAGGCAACACACTATTAATAATCTTTTAAGATTGGTTGAAAGATAAGATACCTGAAATAAGATACCTTGTTTAAACAAAACACAATAACAATGAAAGCCTACTAGCACCATGGCCAAAGCTTTCTCTAGATCTGAAGAAACAACTGCAGCAAAATCTTGCTTATTCTGAGATAAGGTATTACATTAGATGGGAGCTAGTCTGGCATAGCTGTTTAAGGCACTGGGCTAGAAACTGGGAGATGGTGAGCTCTAGTCCTGCCTGAGGCACAAAGCCACCTGGATCACTTTGAGCCACCCCTCTCTCTCTGCCCTAGGAAGAAGGCAGTGGCAAACACTCCCAAAAAACTTGCCAAGAAAACTGCAGGGACTTGTTTAGGCAGTTGCCAGGAGTCAAGAATGACCTGAAGGCACCTACATTTCTTTCTTTTTTTATTTACTATATTAGTTATGCCACAATGTCTTTTAGGGGATGGTAGAGACACACACAGATTCACCAATGACATAGCACTCCTGGTGCTAGTTCTCAGACTTGCTTTAAAGCTGGAGATCCCTTTATTTGGGAAGGATAGAGGCTTCAAGCTTCAGTTGTTGCTTAAAACAAAGATCTGGAAATTAAGAAGGGAAGGAGGGGGTTGTGTTGGCCATAACAAGTCTCTTCTTCCACAAGGTATCATATCCTGGTTGTTTTGTATCAATCCTCACTGAGCTGAATGAATTACAGTGGTGTGTATGAAATTACATTTATGAACCAGCTGGACTGTCATCATCATTAATATCATCTCTACCTTGGTTACTGAGAACACAGCTATATGGGACAGATCCTGTCACCTTCTTCCTCAAATTTTGTTTTGCAAGTGCATAAGATCCAAATTAAGTTCTATTCATGTCACACTGATATGAACTGGCCACCGATTTGTCAGGATTAAGGAATTGCCTAGCTCATGACCTCTCCATATCCTGGCTAAAACATCTTAATAACATTATCTCACAATATGGGCTTTCTACTCAACAGGTACTCATAAATACCTTGCAGGCAAAGGATATTTTTAAACAGCAAGCCCTGGATATCAGTGCCCAAACAGACATGGAGGAACTGGCTAAAAATGGGTCATTAAAATGGTTAGCTAAAAATAAAATTATCTTTAATTCTGAAAAATATCTGTTGATGAGTCTAACTCAAAACCTAAGAAGGGCCTACACTAGAGCTAGGTTTGAATTACTGGACTCCATGGTCAAATATGGTCATTTCCATCACGTGCCTTATGATGAGAGGCTATGTGTATGTGGGGACCCAGCCATAGAAGATATTGCCCATGTTTTGTTTGACTGTAAACTTTATGACTCACTCAGGCTTAATTATTTGTCCTCTCTGTTGGAAAGAACAGTCCATTGGGACTCCAAACACAGATTAACCTATTTTCTTTCGGGCAGAAATATCTTAATTGTGAGTAGGACTGCCAAGTTTGTAGACAAGGCAGCTCAGTTGAGAGCCCGATGTATAGAACAGATTGGAGTATCATGTAGGGGTGATGGTCTTATATGAATCTGGATTTATGATATTAGCGATACATTATTATTTTATAGTAGTATTATAGGTGAAACTCGAAAAATTAGAATATCGTGCAAATGTTCATTTATGTCAGTTATGGCAACTCAAAAGGTGAAACCAATATATGAGATAGACACATTACATGCAAAGCGAGATATGTCAAGCCTTACTTTGGTATAATTGTGATGATTATGGCGTACAGCTTATGAAAACCCCAAATTCACAATCTCAGAAAATTAGAATAGTGTGAAAAGGTTCAATATTCTAGGCTCAAAGTGTCCCACTCTAACCAGCTAATGAATCCATAACACCTGCAAAGGGTTCCTGAGCCTTTAAATGGTCTCTCAGGCTGGTTCAGTAGGAATCACAAGCATGGGAAAGACTGCTGACCTGACAGTTGTGCAGAAAACCATCACTGACACCCTCCATAAGGAGGGAAAGCCCCAAAAGGTAATTGCAAAAGAAGTTGGATGTTCCCAAAGTGCTGTATCAAAGCACATCAATAGAAGGTTATGTGGAAGGGAAAGGTGTGGTAGAAAAAGGTGCACAAGCAGCAGGGATGACCGCAGCCTGGAGAGGATTGTCAGGAAAAGGCCATTCAAAAGTGTTGGGGACTTTCACAAGGAGTGGACTGAGGCTGGAGTTAGTGCATCAAGAGCCACCACACACAGACGGATCCTGGACATGGGCTTCAAATGTCGTATTCCTCTTGTCAAGCCGCTCCTGAACAACAAACAACATCAGAAGCGTCTTACCTGGGCTACAGAAAAAAAGAACTGGTCTGTTGCCCAGTGGTCCAAAGTCCTCTTTTCTGATGAGAGCAACTTTTGCATCTCATTTGGGAACCAAGGACCCAGAGTCTGGAGGAAGAATGGAGAGGCACACAATGCACGATGCTTGAAGTCCAGTGTGAAGTTTCCACAGTCTGTGTTGATTTGGGGAGCCATGTCATCTGCTGGTGTTGGTCCACTGTGCTTCATTAAGTCCAGGGTCAACGCAGCCGTCTACCAGGAGATTTTGGAGCACTTCATGCTTCCTTCCGCAGACGAACTTTATGGGGATGCTGACTTCATTTTCCAGCAGGACTTGGCACCTGCCCACACTGCCAAAAGTACCAAAAACTGGTTCAACGACCATGGGATTACTGTGCTTGATTGGCCAGCAAACTCGCCTGACCTGAACCCCATAGAGAATCTATGGGGCATTGCCAAGAGAAAGATGAGGGACATGAGACCGAACAATGCAGCGGAGCTGAAGGCCGCTATTGAAGCATCCTGGTCTTCCATAACACGTCAGCAGTGCCACAGGCTGATAGCATCCATGCCACGCCGCATTGCGGCAGTCATTGCTGCAAAAGGGGCCCAAACCAAGTACTGAGTACATATGCATGCTTCTACGTTGCAGAGGTCCGATACTGTTCTATTTCCAATCCTTGTGTTATTGATGTCATGTAATATTCTAATTTTCTGAGATTGTGAATTTGGGGTTTTCATAAGCTGTACGCCATAATCATCACAATTATACCAAAGTAAGACTTGATGTATCTCGCTTTGCAT
Source organism: Liasis olivaceus (assembly GCA_030867105.1). Classification (NCBI taxonomy): domain Eukaryota; kingdom Metazoa; phylum Chordata; class Lepidosauria; order Squamata; family Pythonidae; genus Liasis; species Liasis olivaceus. The sequence goes on along the minus strand of CM061348.1, from coordinate 161,066,300 downwards.
GTAATGCGTCTATCTCATATATTGGTTTCACCTTTTGAGTTGCCATACTGACATAAATGAACATTTGCACGATATTCTAATTTTTCGAGTTTCACCTGTATATTTAGTACTATCCCATTTTATTATTATAATATTTTATTGTATCATGGATTTTGTGTATTAGTGATTTGTTTCACCTTTGCTGATGTTTCTTATTCTTGTTGATATGGTTGTAAGACTAATCAATAAAGTTAAAGCAAGCCTAGCTCATGTATCAGTGACAAAGGAATGAGAAGAACTGAAATCAGTTGAACTATTTTCTAGGGCTGTGCAAAACTTTGAAGAGATGTTTCACTTTTCACTTCAACAGTTCAACAGTTGTATAGCAGGCCTTCTGCCATGTTAATTCACTTTACAGGGCTTCAAGCTCTCCTCTGGCAGTCTATGAGCATGTGCAGAAGCCTCTTTCCAGTCAGCTATAGAAGCTCAGGCAAGCACATGTGAGAACCCTCTTCAACTTTGCAGAGCCAGCTCTATCATTAGATGGAATGCAAAATGGGGAAGAATAGCATATTGGCTGGACCCACCAACTGCCCTTCCAAGCCACTGGCTGGAGCAGCAGTCTCCCCCAGTGCCTTACTCTAAAACTGTCTCAGAATGACATGACATCAGGTTGGATGATCTCTGGAGCAGCTTCCTGCCTCCATTCCTTATTCTGAGAAATTGCTCAGTCTCTCTGAGCACTTAAGACAGTCTCACATAGCAAGGGGGGGAGGGAGGTCCTGAATGTGCACCAAGCCCAATTGTCTCTCTCTGGGCTAGATCTCAGAAAAAGGCACTGGGAGTGAGGTTGCTGCAAAAGCTGCCTGTCCTAGTGTAGTCCCCATGGATATGCTGGCATGGAAAGCTGGTAGGTACTGTAGCATAAGCAGTGGGTGTGTGAACAAAGGCCATGCATGGATGAGAAGCAGAAAAGTAGAGAAGTGAGATGAGGGCAACCATAAAGGGATGGATGGTCCAGCAAATGTCCCGTTTTCCCACCATGGAAAGAAAATCTTCGTGGGCTTCTCCTGTGCCTTTGGGAGTGGATCAGAGATTAGTTCACAGGACAGAATGGGCTACCAGCAACTGGGCAAGGTGATGTAGGAGCATCTATTTTTACACTATCAGTAAGAACAAGAACCAAGGAAATGAATGGCCTTTCAGAAGCTTCCAGAGGTCCCCCTGAGATCCATACAATTCCGCCTCTGATGACGTTCCAGAAGACCTTGAAAACCTGACTATTTACCCAAGAATTACTCCCCTGTTTGTGATGTTCTGTTTTGCTTTGTTGTTTGGATTGCCATCTTGTAATTATTTTTGTACTTGTTCTGATTATTTCTTTGTATTTTGTTGTTTTTATGTTATTTTTAATCATGTGAGCTTCCCAGAGTCAGTTGGAGTCAGCAGCATCACAAATGAATGAATGAATGAATGAATGAACCAACCAACCAACCAACCAACCAACCAACCAACCAACCAACCAACCAACCTTATCTTCAAGCAGCAAAATGTATAGCGATATTGTTGAAGATGTTCCGAGATAAGACAATATAAGAGAGAAGAAAATAATCAGGTAGTTTCTCAGGAAATGATCTGAGAAATTTTGGCTCAATTAATCCTGAATAAAACTATACTCTCCATTTGCAGTGGTGGATCGGGGGCAATGGACTAAGACAGGAGGGCTACGTTATGTAGGAGTGAAGCCCAATGCTTCCTCCAATAATATTTAAAATAATATTAAACAATATTAAAACTGTGCATACAGCTGCACTTTAACGGTCTGGATAAGTTCCTCAAAATGATTATGATAAAAATATATCTGAGGTAAGAGTTTGGGGAAATGTTACTCAGTTTTAAGGAATAAATAAGAAATGGTTTCACAACTGGAATAAAAACTACTATGAAAGTATCCTAAGACGAAAAGAAAACAAGTCCATAAAACATTCAGAATGCTGTCATGTAAACAGAATCTAATTTTGCACTGCCCAAATTTTGTATTTATTGGAGGGAAATTTTTCTTCTTTTTAAGTAGCACTGTATTTTTAGAAATAGATTTTAAGAACACCAGAGAAATGAAAAGGAATGTAAAAGGAAACTCCAACCTCGCAATACAACAATGAATAACAGATGCATTCTGAAGTAATGTGTCTGGTCCCGTGGGTTACATTGCTTGTTCTAGAAAAGAATGACCTTGTAACAGACCCGTAAGTTCAGATTTTGCAGAACTTTCGCTGTCTGCTTCTCTCCCCGTTTCTTCTGTGTTGTCTTTACGGAGACCAACATCAAGCAAAAATAAAGGGCTAGAGGTGTAATGCGCATGCATAACGTTATGCTCCCCAACTCTATTCACATCTGCAGCACATTTAGCAGCCTGCATCTGGTTGTGTTTGTGCAAATACAGTTCCATATTCACCAATAATGCCTGAGGCTAAAGGGCCCGCTCCTGTAACCTTGTTAATATTCTCACAAGGCCCGGTGTGAACGCCTCACAGCAATGGAGTAGAATTCAGTCTGGTGAGTCTCCCCCTCCTCCCCAAGTCTCCAACTTTCTCTTCTTCTCGTACTAGGGTGGCCTCTAGTTTCCTGGCCACCCACATGACGAGACACTCTCCCTCCCTCTCCATTCTCAGTTTCAAGGAATTTCCTTTTGTCAAAGGCAAACCGTGATTGACATATTTTCCTCCTCTTAAAATGCAACCCTCTTAATACTTGATTTAACTATATCCTTATGGAGTTCATACAACTATCACCTGGCTGCAAAGGAGGCTCTCTATTCAGCAAGCACCATCCATGCTCTTATATCTATTTATACGGGTATGTACACTCTTTCTAGATATTTAAACATCGCTTTCCAAACTAGGACTTGGAAATGCATACAAATTGCCAACCTGGGGGCTGAAGACTTATACCCAGCTCAGAGCCCTAATATTCTGTACAAGAACATGTTGCAACATAGGGCCTAGGAGTGAAAAACTTGGAATTGTTGTTTTCAAATCTCATCTTCCCTCTTAGTAGCCAGGCTGTCTTAGAGCAATTCTGCACTGCAACCTAAGCTGTTTCTTAAGCCAACTTTGGAAATTCCAGTTTGCATCGCAGCGGGTTGGCAACAGGGCTGATTGGTTGCTCCCCTGCTGCCTGCCCTTCCCATCCCTTCCCATCCAGGCAAGCTTCATTGGCTGGTTCTTGAGCAGATCAGTCTACCAGTGCCTGTTTTTCCTTGAGGGATTGTTCTTCCCCACTAGTCCCTGTGTCTTTCCTTGGCTTTCTCAGATGTTTGAACACATGGATGCCTTCACAGCCCCTTCCACTTTATCTTCTACAGCAGACCCTTTCTTTTGCTTTTTTCCTCTTATTGTAGCGTACAAGAATCAAAGCAACAGGGGAACAGGCTGTTCTTTGGTGCCTCTGTTCCTCTGGAGGTCCAAGGAAAAGAAAAAGAAGAGAAGGTCTGCAGGATGGTCGCAGGGGGTGGGACACCAAGGGGAGCTGGCTTCACACAGCCTGGGCAGGAACCAAAAGGTTGCCCACCGGGAGGTGTAAGGGTTGAATGGAACCTGAGCTGCTAAGGCTTGAAGATCGTTCATTGATTGCAGGGGCCATCACTGGATCAACTTGCTAGATTCTTTTTTTTTTTTTTTAAGTGGAAAACATAGCAGCCCAATAGCCCAGGATGACATATCGGCATAGGTCAGTGACAGCAGAGCAGGCAGCACAGCCGATCAGACTGGGGCTGCTAATAGAATGGAATGAGCACTGCAGACCATGTACTCTGAATGGCTTAAGATGACTCAGGTCAGCAGTTTTGAATCAAAGCTGGGAAACATGGGCACCGGGTGCATTTTCAATGGGCTGGGAGTGGAAGGAGATGGCATCATTCATTTCTGTACCCAGGAAGCAGTGGGTGGCCCATACCGGTGATGGGCCAAGCTGAAGGTGCAGATCTGCCCTTAGTCAAGCCATTCTCACCCTGTTTTTATAATCTGTGATACCACTCACTTGCCTTCCAGGGTTCTGGAAGAGATTTCTCAGATTATATAGTCTGCCCTACAATATATTGTCTGTCCTACAAAGCAGCCATGTTTTGTTTTAAATGCGCTTTGTTGAACAAGCCATATCAACTGGGTTTTGCATAATGCTAATTCATAAATCATAAGCTGGGTCTATGCATTGCATAAAGTCCAATCAAACTAAGCACACGATGGCTTAGCATGGTGTGTGAAATCAGATTATGTGTGAAGTACTTCGAACCCCTGAAATGTAATACAATATGCTGACACAAACAAATTGTACTGCGAGTTTCTCTTCTCTTTTGCCAACCAGATTATCACTCCTGCTGCTTTGGACTAGCCTGTTATTTTCTGAAAAGAAGAGAATACAGTTTCCTTTCCCCAGTCTGATTATTATATCCCCCCTCAGCTACTGAAACTGTCAACAATTAGCACAGTTACAGGCCCTTTTAGCTGCAGCATCTTGACTTACTTTCAACACATCTTGAAATTGGCTGAGAGCTGGGACTATCTAGACTGCCTTTGTGAAATGCAAAGCAAATAAACTTTGGCCATGAGGGAATTCAGGTGCTGGGCAGGTATCCAGATTTCCTGCCTGTTCTTACAGAAAGAGTTCAGCAAACAATGTAAATCCATATAACATTAGGGCTATAAGGTATGGGTCTCAAACATCTGGACAACCACCTGATAGCAGTGGAGAGTTCTTTGTTACCTTACTTAACTGCCGTTGGGTGCTTGTTCAGAGTTTTGCAGCCCAGATACGGTAGCCCTAATTTGCTGCTACAGGAGTCCCAATATCCCATACATTGGAGTAGAATTTTATACATTGATCATGCTGAGTGTACGTTAGTCAAAGCCATGCTCCTTGCTTACAACCACTGTTTAGCAGTCATGATTGCCGTTCTAGCCCAAGCAAGTTCTGTGAAGGCCGTTCATTGTTTGAGCCTGTTAATAGCTTAGTCTCAATCACCCCAGAATGAGTCATTTTTGTTCCCAATGATGGGATTTAGATTGACTGAATGACCTTTTTTTGCAAGTTCTTCTTGGGCAGTCGAAAGGATGGCACTGATTGGTTTATTGTGTTCTTAGCATTCTGGAGTCAGCAGAAAGAAAGACAACTGGCATGTCCACTTCAAGCTGCTTTCGAAAGAGAGCTGCAGAGAAGCATTCTTTTAGGTTCCTACTACCTTACCAAGAGAAGTTTCCTAAGAGGGTTACAAACTTGCTCAACAAATTTAAACTTACTATACTTTTAAAAAAGCAGACAGAAGGGTAATCCAATGAAAACAATAAATGCAATGAATAAATCCCCTTTCCTAACGTAGGACAAGTCTTAAAAATCAAGCTGACCACAAAACTAGAAAAATGTCTGGGAGAGGAGGATCCTTTGGCCTTATGTCAAAAAGAGATTAATGTTGATGCCAATGTGCTTCCCTAAAGATTGTTATAGGACCATTCCCACTGACTGTGAACCATTAAAGTGCTGGACTGGGAGACTGGGAATTCCAGTGGTCCCTCAGGCATGGATATAGGAAGTTTGTTGCTGTAGTGTATTTGAATTAATTAATTAATATTTATTTATTTATTTTAATTAATATTTATTCTGTTTTTACTGTAAACTGCCCAGAGTTGCTCTGTACTGAGATAGGTAGTGACAAATTTGAAATATAAATTAAAAAAAAAATTAAAAATGGAACCTGCTTGGGTAACAGGGAGGTGGGAGCATTATGTACATTACCTTGAATTGTACACAATAAAAATGGAATATAAATCTTATAAATAAAATGAACCATGGCACAAACATGCTCTAGCAACATCTCTTTTCTGCCATGTCCCTCCCCATAATATTCACTTAATCTTGTTTCCAACCTATGAGTGAGACAGGATTAGGTTGTCCCTATGCACTCATGTTGGAGCCCTCCCCCATTTCAACAGTTTCCAAGGACAGCCTCAAGTGCATAAAATCTGTTAGGCTCCATCACCCTGGGGGGAAGCCAATGGCAAGAGAGGCAGGAGAAGGATCTGGAATGGGGACACCACCTGTCATGCTAGTAGAGTTTTCTGCCGACTCAAGAATAGGGGGAAAGCCCATCAACACAGCTGTGGGGAAGGCCCACAGCCACCCATTTCACTTCTTTTAAAATCAGTATCCAGACCTTAAATTAGGTCCAGACAAAGAATACCTGCCAGTATAGCCAGTTCCAGTTAGTAACTGTGGTGGAAAATGCACCCGGAGAACTCACCAAACCAACTGGAAAGAATCCAGACAATTGCTTCATTGAATACAGTGGTTGCCAGATGCTAACCCTTGAGGCCAAGAGGTCCAATGTCGGGTGAGTATAATATATTGATATAGTTGTTATACACACATAGTATACATGATGTGCACAGTCATGCCAAGCCCACCTACGGTGTGTCTACCCACTGTTAGCACCTTCTCTTTCACCAATATGACCATGAAGGAACAAAGGTCTGCTACCGGCATATCGTAAATCTATAGCAGAAAAATTATAGGCTCAGATAATGTCTTTCCAGCTGGGTGGTTCCTAAAGCTACCAATCAAAAGATACTCTGCAACAATTTGTTTATTCCTTTTAGCTGATATTTTGGAATAAAAAACGACTAAAGAAGTAATGCAAAAACACAGGGGAGTTACATCATCTCAATCCCTCATAAAATTCCATGTTTGAGGCAGGACAATTTCGCAATAAAAGCACCCAGTAGGACTGTCATTCTGTACAATTTGCCAGAGGAACACATGTAGTAACCACATATTGTGAGTCCTTATTTTCTCAGATGTTTTCAGTTATTATGTCCACATTCACACATCACACTAAGCCAGAATTCAGAAGTAGCATGGTGGCAAATTATTTGTGTGCAATTCCTGCTGGGGCCATTAATAATACTGCCTAAGTGCTTTCCGTGGTTAGTTTCACCAGAACTGGGAACCATGTTTTGCTTTTAGCTTCCAACCCTGGTTTCTTTAGGAAGGATAAACCGTGAATCCCTGTTTGCCTCATAAGAGCCAAACAAGCAATGAAAGAGCCTCCATAGTTTGTTTAGCAGGCTGGCTGGGGAATTCTGGGAGTTGAAGTCCACACATCTTAAAGTTGCCAAGCTTGATAAACACTGCTTTAAACTCTGGTTCCTGCAACCCTAGACTTTACTTTGGGAAACCCATGATTTGTTCACTCATTTTTTATCAGCCACCCACATGGGGCTGTTACTAAGTCATTTCTTCCAAAGTTTCTTTTTACTTCTGCCTTTTTATTTTATTTTATTTTATTTTATATTTCAAATTTGGTCGCCACCCATCACACTAGGAAGTGACTCTGAGCAGTTCTTTTGTCTTACTGAAATACTGAAATCACTCAGATTTTGGAGAAATGAGTGGAACAGGAGCACGATTTCTCTGCCTGTATGATCAAGAAAAATGTTCTAGAGTTTTTTATTTTAGTTCTGAGGAGGTCAAATGGTATACGTAAATATCCTATCATTGCGCAATAACATCTCTGGTGATCTGCAACTTCACAGGCTTCAGTTAAGTCTCAAGACTTCATGAAGCAGGTTCTTCATTGTTCTGGTTTGTTTTTTTCAGATTAGGAAGGGTGAGAAGCCAGGGAGGGTTCAGAGTGATATGTAACAAAGCCATAACAGTAATGGCCCATTCTACTTTCCCCAGTAAATCAAGTTCAGAAACATCGCAAATAAAAATCTAAAAGAGATTCTCAAGCATCATAGCAATGAGAGAGGACATGAGAAGCCTCTTTCCTATAGGAAGAAAAATTCTGAGAATTTGTAGGTGTAGGAGAATTTGTAGGCACTAAACCAGGAAGGCTAGTACCATATAAGCTCAAGAACTAGAAAGCTATAAGCTACTCAGTTGGAAACACACCAAAAATCTCCCAACTGCAACCATTATGGAACAAAGCTCTCTACCCAGCAGTGGTGAGGAACCTGTGATCTTTCAGATCTTCCTGAATTACAACTCCAGAATCCCTCACCATTGGCCATAATGAACATTCAGCATTTTGAACAGACAAAAGTACATTATGAGAGGTTAACCTTCAATATTTTGTTTCAAAGAACAACTAGAAAAGCAATTCGAATTACCCTTCATGTTGCTTCTTTAATTTGGAAACCTCCACCCCGCCCCCCGCAATGAAAATGGACATAAGAAAACAAGCAAGGGAGGGAGAAACAACTTGCTTCAAGAGGAGGAGGAGGAGGAGGAGGAGGAAGGAGGAATTTTGCATTCAAAACAAAACCCAGCAGAAGGAAAAGAAAGTAAACTTGCAGTAGGGGAATTCAAACCAGAGCAGCAATACTTGAGCTCCCAGTGCTTTAGACCTCCCTTGCTTCTATATTTGTTACTCATGAAGTTTGATGGTCAGGTTGTGCCTGCCTTTCATATATAGTCTCTTTCCACAGAATCTCCTTCTGCAATGTGAGTCTACATCCTTCTAATCCTTCTCGAGTGTACCTTTCCTTCCTCTGATCTTTTTCAAAAACCTTCGAGTCAGTGTTGACTCCTGGTGACTGCCTGGACAAGTCCTTGCAGTTTTCTTGGCAAGGTTTTTGGGAACTGGTTTGCCATTGCCTTCTTCCTAGGGCTGAGAGAGAGTGACTGGCCCAAGATCACCCAGGTACCCCTGTTTAAAGATCAGATTTCTAAATAAAAAACTAGGATTTTAGGTTGTGGTCAAAAATGCTAGTATTCTATTTGAACATTATTTTGCTACAACTGTAAGTAACAAAATGCAACCACATGGTGTAAAATGCTTAAGGAAGAAAATTGAGGAAAGGGTACAAAACATAGAAGAGGCTATTCCTTGGTAATGTCAGTTTTTTTTTTTAATTTATCCTAAATTCTGGAGGTGTCAGTCAGACTTCTTCTAGGCACAGGTTCACTTTTGAAAATATATAAGAAAAGAAATAGAAAAACATGGTAGCAAATTGCCTGTTGTTGCAGCATGATTTTCCAGCAGCTTCCAGTAGAAAATAAAAGAAATAAGATTTATTTTTGGATAGGATCAATGCACCCAAAATAGCAAACAAACATCCCTCCTCCCCAATATGGGGGAAAGATGGAAAACATCAGCCCTGCTTGCTGGTGTGATATCTTTATGCCATCATCCCCTTCCTCTCCTTGCAGCCTGTAATCACTGAAAATAGGAGCAGAAAACATGTCCCTCCCAGCCATCCGAGAGTTCCCCATCCTGAGTACCATACACTTTGTGGCATGACTGTAATTCGATTGGTTTAATGAGAGTGACATGATTCTAAATTGCAGGCATTACAGAAATGGCGCCCCCTCTCCATTTCCCTATGAAGAGGTCAGCCTATTCATGCCAAGCGGTAGGACTTAAACCTAGTGAATATTTGATTGGGACGCCAATACAAGGCCAGCCCTCAAGAAGGCACCACAGCCTTGTATAGTCCCGAATCACAGTTTATTTTCTCCCAACACAGTGAGCCGCTTGTGGGTCAGCAGGGCTCACACATTTTGACTGGTATTTATTGACTCAGAACTTATTGCTGACAGACAGATGGACAGGCAGACAACACTTCCTGTTGTAGTGACTTCATTCTCTGAGCTTTCTTTGCTCCAAAGCTCTGACACCCTGACATCCTTTCCACACCCTGGGCCAGCTTTTGCAGCTCCAAGCAAGGAAAGTGACAGCTGCTGGTCACCCTCTGATGTTGGGAAATCACCTGACAGCCCAGCAAGCCATTTGCCTTTCCAGCTGCCTGGAGTGCACAGAGAGAAAGAGAAAAAATAACCCCACACATCTGCCCAGATACCATATGGAGCAATGGAACTCAATGTTTCCAGAGCAAAATAGCAAAGCTCTTATTTTCCATTCTATTTAGCCATGATAACCTCCAGTTGCATTACATCTGCATCACAGCTGATATTACAGGATCCATAACACCTTAATTGGCACTTGAGTATTATTGTTTTCCTTTTTCTTGAACAACATCTTTTGAGACTGTAAATCTGACAGCAGGGAACATCTCTGTCTGTAAGCCTCTCCAGGGGCCTCCCTAAAGAAGGAGAGTCTAATGCATTAATTACATAATCATTATCATCATCGTCTGAAGGCAATTTGGGCAGATGATTAAACAACTGGAATTGATATTTAAATGCTAATTAAAAGCCCAATCAAAGAAAGGGTATGGTTGATGATGTCACTTTAAGACCCTCTTGCTCTCTGCTGTGCCCTAAGATCAGGGGATGAAGTCTAACCAAGTACAGTGAAGTTCCCTCTTCATCTGGATCCTTAATGAAGATGGCTACAGCAGCAACACATTGGCAGGCTTAATCTCACAAATAATGAACCAGTTGTCTCAGAAGGCATTTGTACATTCAATCAGCATAAAAGTAAGCAGAATAAAATACTAATTTAGCAGGTTCTTGACTTTTCTCCAGTCTGTGACTATGATTCAGGCAGCACATACCTATTTCACCTTGCCTGTATTTAGGGAAAATATAAATGGAAGTTCACTACAAATGTCTGAATACCTTTTTCCAGCATCTTCACCTTTAAAAAGCATGATTGAAAGGCAGAATTCTGAGGAAATCTATAACTCCAATGCCAAAAGCAGTTTTCATATCAGCATTTTTATACCTATTTTTAGATCAAAACCACTTCTGAAAACCAGATAGCATTTTATGAGCATCGCCTTGCTTCTAAGTGGGTTTACAATTGGATAAAGCATATAATTGGGTAAAGCATAAAGGAACTACCAAGGAGAAAGCCACAACCCCACCAAAACTGGCAGGGCAAGCTACTGTATGGAGAAAACCCTACTCTCACTCGCATGGATGATGTTACCTAGCTGGGTAATGAAATGTCTGCAAGCAAGCAACCAAGCTCAGAGAGCACCAAGGATGCCACAGTTCAACCCTGAGCTACAGATATTCTCTTCTATTGGATAAAGCATTTAGCTAAGAACACTTTCTCGAAAACAGGAGTGTGTTAGCGGCTCCTTTAAGCTCCTCTAGACTGCCACTTTGCGTGTGTGTCTGTGCCTTTGAGTCAGTGCTGATTCCTGGTTGGCTGCCTGGACAAGTTCCTGCAGTTTTCTTGGCAAGATTTTCAGAAGTGGTTTGCCATTGTCTCTAGGGCTGAGAGAGAGTGACTGGCCCAAGATCTCCCAGCTGGCATTGTGCCTAAGGTGGGACTAGAACTCATGGTCTTCTGATTTCTAGCCTGGTGCCTTAACCACTACACCAGACTGGCTCTCTAGACTGCCATAGACAGTTCTTTAATACTTGAAGTAAACAACCAAGTAAGGATGGTTGTAGTTCATGGTAGGACTTCATCAACACCATTGTGATGCAGCAACAGAACGTATTCCCTCAACTGGACTAAATGGTTTCCTGGTACTTCCACAAAATATATTATCATACAGTATTTGCTCTTTACCTGTTTGCTTGTTTAATAAAAACTAACATGTTCTTAATTAAAAGAAAGAAGGGCACAGCAGTTTCATCTTTAAATTGTTTCAGAAAAAAATGTTACTGAAGCTGACAGAAGTGACCAGTTTTACTTTCTCTTTTTTTCAAAGTTGGGAATAGCTATCAAGCTAAAAAGATGAAAATGTTTTACTTTAAAAGAGACGGAGATACTGTACACTGCTCTGAGGAGACACAGGAACCATAGGTGGCCTGTGCTTCTTATTTTCTTTGAGAGATGCATATCTCCCAAGTTCCTCTGGGTTTCACTTTCAGTTCCATAAAATGGTAGGCTGTCTTTATTTAGCTGTTGACCAACAATACACCCTTGGCACTTGGCAGCAGTAGCTGTCCACCTGTGGCAGACGTCTCTCTCATGCAATAGATAACTTCAAAATATATTCAAAATAAGTATTGGGGTGAAATTCGGTTGTGGAAGAATTACCTCCCTTTGGCAAGGAGATGTGTCTGAGAGTCTCAATGTCTGCACCTGGCTAAATTTTTAATGTTTTGCTCAAGCTGTAAGAATTGTGGGAAGGGATATAATAGGAGTCTGTAAGCTGAAGGTAAAGATTGAATATATATTTGTTAGCAGTCCTTTTATAGCTTGGCCTATTAGAAATGCAATCTGGTAGAAGGAGAGACTAAGAAAACCACAAGCTCTATTCTGATTAGACATTCAAAACTTTGCGTTGGCAATGAGGGACCCACAGTCTACACAAGATATGAACACTTATTTTATATTGGTCTAAGCAAAGGCAATTTGAGGACACCCTAGAACAGTGATGGCAAATCTATGACACGCGTGTCAAAGGTGACACTCCATGACATTTTGGGTGACACGCCAGCATTGACCAACACCCGACAACTATTCTCCCTGTTTGAGTTATCAAAGAAACTGAGTTTGTTTTACTCGTATTTCATTTTTGTAATTATTTGACGTTTCTTTATATAATACACAGCACCACACATGATTGGACTGTATTTTTTTAAAATAAATGAATATGTAAAGAAGTGTTTCTCTTTTGTTTGGGGGGGAGGGGTTAACACGCCAGCAGAGTCAAGTTAGGCATTTTCCAAATTTTTGGCACGCAGAGCCCAAAAGGTTTGCCGTCACTGCCCTAGGACATTACTTGGAAATGACATTCATTTAAGATTCTGACTTGTTTACTCTCCTCACAGAGCTATAAATTATTTCACTGTCTGAAGAGAAGCAATAAATATTCAATGAGTTTTTTATATAGAAGTGTCTTTAGTGCGTGAGATGCCACAGAACACTTTGGTGGTGCTACAAGTTAACATAATTCTCCTCTTTACAATATTATTTATTTTGGATACAATTTTAAGAATTTGAAGTTTAAGCTGCTATTTAAAATACAAAAGTGAATTGGAAGCCATGCTGGGCACATGATGCTGCTTATGCAGTTCCCGGGATTACAGATTTTGTTGGTAAATTTTTTCTTGTCGTTGCTCAAGTAGATGCTTCAGAGAATCTGCCTGGGAAATCTAGGGTTATCAGATGCCTAGTAGCTCTCTTTCTCGCATACTGAAGTTTATCAGAAGTTTTTGTGAATGAAACGAGTCCTCAAATGCTGTTCAGGCAGGACAGATAGCTCTGCAGGATGGTGGCAGAGCAGACGTGCCCTGCAAGCAAAGAGGAGCACTTTCTCCATGAGCCATCTTGCGAAAACGTCTGTTTCCAAAAGCAGAATATAAATGTTTAAACAAACACAGTAAATCAAGTTCCTGTCTCACTTGTAGACAGCAAACCACCATACATAGCATAAAAAGAGGTCCTGCTTTGGCTCTAGAGGGGACTAGGGCAATGTTTGGAATTTACAATCCTGCTTTTTCATCCACCGAAGGTTCCCCAAAAGCAACATCTGAGACCATTTGTGGTCCCAACTGGTTATTAGATTCTTCAGGAGGATAAGTGACAAAGAAAATATTTTGGGTTGCCTAGAAGTAACTCATTTCATTTTGCCAGTGGAGTGTTGGATGAGTACATTATATTTTAGGTTTAGACGGTTGAAACTTGAATTTAAAACTCTCCTCAGCCATGAAGGCCACTGGGTGATCTTAGGGCACTCATTAACTACTTCAGAAAGCTGTTGAGAAGCTAAATTGTGACAATCTTGTGTATCACCTAAGCTGCTTTAAGGAGACCTGGGGTACAAAAGTGATAAATCCGCTGAGTTTTCAAACTGTGTAAGCACAGCCAAGATTGAATCTACCCCAGGGGTCTCCAGTTTGTGTTTCAGTGTCAGAGAGTGTGTGAAATATGAACAGTCTTAAGTTGGTGCAGGCTGTATTTTCTTTACCACTGAATAGATGTAGATACATTAATATTTGTCATCTAGTTATTAAAACTTAGAAAATCATGCCACAAAATGTTGGCCCAAACTTGGGAACTTTGGAATAACAAGAAAGGGTGCCTGAGGATCCAGGCCATGGCTCGTCTCTCTCTGCAACTAAGCTTCTATGCCCCAATATGGTCTGTCCTCATCCTATGTATGTGATAGACTCAGAGAAATAAACACCTTCCTTTTTATTAAGAATCTATTTTATTAAGAATGTACTGTATTAAGATTTCATGAAGAGTATGGAAACAGGACAGCAACTAGATTCAGTAATGACGGTGTATATCATCTGAAATCAGTGGGAATTTCATCATCCCACTGATTTATTTTCAACAGCTCTACTTTATGTATGAGTAACTTTGGATCCAGCTCATATTTTCTGGAGTATAGTGACGGCTTATGCAGCCTTCTGCCAACTCCAACTCTCTCCAGAAAGAGAGAGGGAACAAATTGGAGCCAACACCAGTGAATGTAAACCATATGAAGTATCAAAGGAGAATCCAGGTTCCTCCATTATAGATCTCAAAAAGGTATATTTAGTTGCCCCTTCCCCATGATTATCTTAGTACAGTTCATACATGCCTACCCTGGCCTGGCGAATCTTTTTCTTTGCCACATCCCAAGGATGTTGCCTTACCTCAATCCTGGCCCCTAAGTAAGGCAGTCTTATATCATGGTTAGCTGTACTGGTGTTGAAGTTGATTTTTCCTCCTTGAGCTGACAGTATCCAACAAGGTGTATAAATCTGTTGCACTCCCATCATGTCAAAGTGACTAGTAGGGGTGGGTTCAAAGGAGCCTTTATTGGCCATTTCCAACCGAGGCAATGCCCTCCGTCCTTGCACTCCCTGATTAGCCATCTTGACTGCCATTTTGCTGTTGCCTCTACAAAGATTTGGAAGGCAGATGGTCTGTCAGATTTGTGCAGTAGTACCAGCCTGCTCAGCTAGCAGCACTATAATTGCTCATACTTTGTGGCCCTTGCTAGTTTAGCACAACGCTGAAATAGTGGAAATGGAATAATAGCCCCTCTTTGCTTCCTGGACACAGGGCAGAGGAAGCTGGCATGTCTTCCTTACTTAAGGAGAGGAAAGAAAGGAGAGAGAAAGCCTATGTAGAAGTCTTGCTTTTGTGGTTCCTTTTAGAAATTTTAACTTCATTCAGTTTACAGCAAAACAGCTTATGGAAGAACAGGGAAGAGAAGAGGAGCTTTGAGATGACATACCGAATCCTGCAGCCAATCCTGCCCATTCCTGCTATGGTACAACGCCTTGACTGGCAGATGTTTTTCTCCCTTGGATGCTGATGTGCAAAAGAGGCAGCTTAGCAAAGCCAGACTAATCAACCACTTGCTTTGATGATCACGTGTGGCATATATAGAACAATACCATTCGGCTGTGAGTTGGAGCACACGCAGTTAAAGGCAGGAAAAGAATCACTGATGAGGGAAGCAAATTTCATGCCTGTTTAGTTTTCTACCACCTTGAAGATGGGTGGAACATCTCAGAGAAAGACAAAGAATGTCCCATGCAGCTATCATGGAACAAGGGCCTCTCAGATCAAAGATGTACTGTATGTATGTATGTATGTATGTATGTACATACGTACGTATGTATGTATGTATTTATCAATCACATTCGTATAGACGTCCATCTCACATAGTGACTCTAGGCAGCGTACATAATAAAACAAAATACATACATTTGACTCTGACTTTAAGTCCTGTGTGCTTTTGAAAAATAAAGACCCATAGTTTTGAACATGATACCAAATAGCAGTGTAAAGATTCTACAAGCCTTTTTACATCATCAGAGATGTAAATCAAGATCATGTTTCTCAGAGCTTATCAAGACACATCCTCCGTGGAAAGAATTATCACTGCTGACAAACTGCAATAAAATCTGTTGTCAGGGTTTTAATAACAAAAATGGTTTCTTCAGGTCAATCTTGTCTGTCTGTCATAAGTGGTGTTGCAATTCTGGTGAACGTGATGAGGAACCAGAGAAAACAGAGTCAATATCATGTCATACTTACCAGTCAGCCTGTGAAATTCTGAATGGCCCACCCTTTAAATCTCCTTAAAGGACCTCTGGCAAGTAAGTAAACGGTTTTTATTTCTTGTTCTGTAAATAGCAGTGGCTGGACATCACCCTAAAATATTTGATTTATATTTTGTAGCCTCTGAATTAATGCGAGCAGTTAGAAGGAGACTGTGTTTTTTTTTTTTTTGTCTGCGCTCAGTCATTCCTGACCCTGCAGTGACTGCCTGGACGAATCCTTGCAGTTTTCAAGGCAATTGTTTTTCGGAAGTGGTTTGCCAGAGCCTCCTTCCTAGAGCAGAGCCCAGCTGGCGAGCGCAGGAGGCGGGATTTCCGTTGCTTCGCACCCTTTTCGGGCGAGCGCGGTTTCGCGCTTACCGGCAACTGGTCCCGTCTCTCTGTGCAAGGCGCTGCCAGCATTTTTCCTCCCACCGGAGTGAGAGTACCCATTTATCTACTCACGTGAGTTTTCGACCTGTTGGGTTGACAGGAGCTGGGGGGGGGGGGGAACAGGAGCTCACCCTGTTAACGCGAAGGCTGGACTCGAACCGCTGAAGCGTCAGCCATTTCTGGCCGGCAACGTTCTGAGGATTTTTATGATCTGGAATGTAACTATGATTCCAGTCAGAGAGACCACAGTATTTTCATTGTGATCTAGAATGCTGCAATTCAAGCGAAGGCAGGTCTGTTTGTGTGTGGTTCTGATTCATGGACTATAGACCAGCTGAAAATGTAAAATGGTATGTCACAACATTTCTTCTGAAGATGATGATGTCATATAAGTAGCAATCAATGGCCAGAGGCAGAGAGCACATAAAAATTGGAGTTAACCAATCACCATCTTGTTCCCTGGATTCAAAGACAACGACGACGACGACGATGATGATGATGATGATAAGGGAATTATGGGAGTGTAAATTCTCCATTTAAAGAGGGTATAAACGATAAAAAGCTGTCCAAGAAACAGATCGAGGCCTGGCCTTCGGGATAAGAGTCTTATAACTTTCATAAACATACATGGCTTATAACCTTCAATTTCCCTAGAAATAAAATGGTAGTGGCCTAGGTCAGCAACCACAAACTGATCTCTTAGAGATTTCAAAATTTTCCAAAGAAAACCACAGGAAAAAGTTCATCTTATCAGTGATGGACATACTGTCTAAATATGCCTGGTCCATCCTTTTATCTGACAAGTCAGGGAGAGAGAGAGCCACCACTTACAGAATATCTTCCAAAGAGGACATGCACCCTGAAAATTACGAACTGATGCAAGTAAAGAATTCTTAAATAATCGTTTGAAGAAACTTTTAGAACAATATGGCATCCATCACTTTGTCACTCATAATGAAACTAAGGCAGCTGTCATAGAGAAATTTATCCATACCCTGAAAAGTAAACTGGAGATACTGTAGTTTACAGCTAGAAATCTCTATCAGTACATGGACATTGTTCTTCAGTGCTACATTAACACTTACCACCATAGCATCCAGGTTGCCCTGACACATAAAAACATCTAATGAATGGGTAGGACTGTATTGGGAAATTTTGAAAAGACAAAAAGGAAGGAGAAAGATCTTAAGGGCAAGGATCATGTCAAAGTATCTGGCATGAAGAAGAGATTTGAAAAGGGTTATCACCAAACCTACACAGATGAAATATTCATGAACAAAGACTGGGAAAAAGAAGCAAAAGAGTGGTATCTAGATTTAAAAAATATGCAGACAAGCCTATAACGGATTATTTATGTTTATCTCAAATAGCTCCAAAAGGTCCTCACTAACCAACAGCACATATAACAGAACTGAAACAGTGCTGGGGAAAAGTAGGTGGGGAAAGTAAAGATAAGTTCTAGTCAAGTGGGTTGGCTGGCCAGATATGTTCAAGAGTTGGGTTAAGGCACCTTTTCTGATGGTGGGGTTTTACATCACCCTATTCAACAACACATCAGGGACAGTTTTCCCCAAAAACAAGAGTTCCAGTTTTATTATTCAATTAGTGAGGGCCCTGGATAATGATAGGAAGTAAGGCTAGTAGAGATACACATCTCTGGAATACAGTAACCCTAACCAAGCAAACAATCTGCAAAGAAATTCACCATCCACTTCAAAATCAACTGGAATGCATATTGTGGAGTCCTTGGGGTTCTCTGAGTTTGGTTGTTTTCTTGCAAATGTTTCATTACCCGACTGAAAATGTTACCTAGCCGGATAATGAAATGTTTGCAAGAAAACAACCAAGCTCAGAGAACCCAAGGACTCCACAGTTCAACTTTGAGCTACACATATTCTCTTCTATAGATAGCATATTTTCTTCTTCAGAGTTTAGCAGCACAGGACAATACTTAACTTCCTAAGTTACCTTTTTGTTGTTAACACTAGTTGTAAATTATTGCTCTACAACGTATCTGCATTGCCCTGTAACATGCTTTCAACATGACTTAGGAACTTAATCAGCATTTAAACCACCCATATGCCTCCTAAACAGAAAAGAGGGTGTGATCCAATCCATCCGCATCCACCTGGAGTTCCACAAAATCTTTTAGACAATGTCCCTAGAAACATTTTCAAAAGATTCCGTATCTCATTAGGAATGGTATCTATGGCATGTGCAGATCTGATTAAGGCTTTGTCAGCCCCATCAGGTAGACTAGACCAAGAGGATTGCTAAGACTATTTTTACTGAGAGTGGCTATAAAAGAATCTTGCACGTCTGATTGTGCTTGTGCCTCCTCCCCTTCTTATACTCATGTGAATTAGGGAGATGTCTATCTGAGCCTCTTCCTCATACTTTCTGCTTGTTTTGGACTGAAGCCATGTTTTTTTCCTCATCACTTTGGTAAAGGATCTGGCCTATCTCTGTCAAGGTCATCTTCCCATACTTCCATACTACAGGTTTACACATCTATAGCACTGATAGCATTACATTGCACAGTAATTTCTAACAGGTCTCCTCCACGCCTGTACTCTTTCCATGTTTTCCCCCACCAGAGTGTGCATGTTCATTGAGTTTGGGTCCTTTGACAGAATTGTTCAAATCCTCCCTTGGTGCAGTTTCTGACATAAACCCCGGTGCACTGTATACACTGCCTGAGGAACCACCAGGAAATCCTCTGCTTTTTTGTGTGGTGGCTCTGGATAAAACCCATCAGGCTAAGATGAAATATTCTTGGGATACAGGTTTCCAGAATCAGTGTCATGCTAAGAACCTGAGACCTCACCATTTGTCAAAATAACACAACCTTAAAATAAAATTAAGGTGCTGGGTTTAGAACCAACATGCAGTATTAATTTTTATACTTACTGTTTGCTCTGTTGCCTATAATAATAAGGTGGTATAACTCCATCGAATGCATTCTGCTCAAAGAAGCTGCATGGTTCAGGAGTGTGGAGTCTCTCTTCTTCTATCTCTTTCCTTGGAGGCTCAGAGGTTGGTTTTATATCAAACAAATCAACTTCTGTGTTGCTTGAAAAAAGGCCCCTGCTGTTGCCCAGGTGTGCCTGGACATAACCAGTGCCCGTTTACTAAGTGACAGATGTTTACCCTTTCTGAGTATGCTCTACACATGGCTAGAATGGTTACTTTGAGCATGCCTGGACATGTAACAAACTTCCTCTTGTAGGATGTGCTTTGCACATGTCTGCAGCCATCCTAAGGGTATGCTTCTGCTTAATTGGAGACAGATAGTTAAACCACATAGTTTCAAGTTTTTTTTAAATTATTATTATTAGCTTTTATTTTCCTTCAGAAAGGCTCAATATAGGTTTTGCCTCCTATGTTCATTTTTCATTGCTTGTGGAAGGTTGGAGGGGTGTGTGTGTGTTACAGTTTGCAAAAATAGGTGTTTTTAAGTTTCAGGAAAGACAGAAAAACAGGCTGTAGATTTAAAACCTTTTCCCCCCTGCATTGAAGTGCTGATTCTAAAAACTCAGCAAACTTTTATTGTTTGTTAGGGGTTTATTTATTTCAAAAGAAGCCAAAATACTGCGGGGCTTGGTTCAGAATATAGGTGTTCAATACAGTCAAGCCTTAGAGTTACCAGAGCTCAATGCAACGAAGTAGAGGGTTAAATTAATCATTATCTTTGGAGCTGGCAAGCAGCTTTGCCTGATTTGATCATTTCCAGTAGGAGCTGTGACCTGGTGATATCTGCACCACATGGATTGTGATTATTAATTTTGATGACACTGTTAATTAGAACTGCTGATAAACACCCATTATAGGTGGCTGTACAGTATAGCTACTGTCTTCAATAATTTCCAGAGACACCTGAGCCCGTGAACCTCCCTGGAATGGATTCTGTTGGAAGACCATTCTCGTATGCTAATTATCTGGCCAATATTTTAAGTCTGTCTTAAAGAAAAGCTTTCATGCATGCCAGCCTCAAAGCTCTGTTTTCCATGTTGCTGGCAAGATTGTTTAGTGATTCTCCTGCACAAGACAGTCTATAGCAGTGATGGCGAACCTATGACACGCGTGTCAAAGGTGACATGCCACAACAGTTTGGGTGACACACCAGTGTTCACCAACACTCAACAACTATTCTCTCTGCCTGAGTTACCAAAGAAACTGAGTTTGTTTTACTCATATTTCATTTTTGTAATTATTTGACGTTTCTTAATATAATACATAGCACCACACATGACTGGACTGTATTTTTTAAAATACATGAATAAGTAAAGAATTGTTTCTCTTTTGTTCATGTGTGACATGCCAGCAGAGTCAAGTTAGGCATTTTCTGAATTTTTGACACACTGAACCCAAAAGGTTCACCATCACTGGTCTAGGCTCTTGCCTGGTGGGGGAAACAGAGACCATTTCACACCTGCTCCTGCCCTGCCCTTTTTCTTCAGCCTTGTGGGCAGATCTAATGTCATCCCTTCTCACTACCATTTTTTTCCATCTATAAGACGATACTTTTTTCTAAAATCGTTACACTAAAAATTGTAGGGCGTCTTATGCAAGGAAGTCAGCCAGGGAGAGAACCGCGCGGTTGCAAAACTGTCCATACTTTGTCTCTGCAGACAGGCTTCCTCCAGTCACGAGCCTCCAATCATGAGTGAAACTGCCAATAGCTTGTCTCTGCAAACAGGCTTCCTCCAATCACGAGCCTTATGTAACTGACGTCAGCTGATGCTGAACAAACCAATTGGAACACATCCCATTGGAGGTGGAGCGCGTGTAGGCAGTGCGCAGAAGCGACAGGGACGGGTAACGTCAGAGCATTCTAAGCCCATAAAGATGTCGGAAAATAAAAAAATAAATAAGCGAATGTCTTACTCTGCAAAATTCAAACTGAATGTAATCAGTTATGCAAAAGAGCATGGAAATAGAGCTGCAGAGAGACAGTTTGGACCTCCTCCTACTGAGTGTATCATGTAAATGTTACCTAATTACTAAATCAAAATGTATTCCGCTCTATTTTTAAAACATTGATTTCTTAATTTTGGGTTGGAAAAGTGGAGGTCGTCTTATACATGGGGGCGTCTTATTAACGGAAAATTACGGTAATAGCGCTGGCTAAGCCTCAGATGAGTAGCCAAAGCTCAAGCATTAGTTGTTATTTAATGTACATTATTTGCAACTATGTTGTTGATACTTCATGCAGATATATGTCCAGTTGTGCTTAAAATTAAATTGTTATTTATTTATGTAATGGATTTTTCTTACTGTCATCAATATATTTGTGTAATTTAGAGGCTTCCCATCTCAAAACAACTCTGGGCAGCTTATACTTGAAAAGCAAGAAGCAATCCAAATTCTGAAACAAATCATGGATGTCCAGAAGAAAAATCATACGTATCAATAAGAAGCAACCTACAGGAACCCTGCAACTACCCTCCTCCAAGACATGCGAGAACAGCCAGATTTTCAGTCATATATACATTTAAATATTTTTGGCCTTTGCTTAAGATGAAGATGACGATGATGACGATGATGATGACAATAATGTTTTTCCCCCATATGTTTTTGCATTGGCCAGATTTTTTTTTTAATTTTATGATAGATTTGCAAAAGTTGTGTGATATAAAAATCATGCTGAAGTACTTCTCCAATGGTAGAATACTTGAAAAAAAATATTTTTGAGAACACAAAGCTATGAAAGAAAGAGATATTACATATATAACAGAGTAAGCCTTAGGAGACTGCCACCTACTGTATATTAAGTAAATAGAAGCCAAGGTATAATCCCAGAACGGCTGATGCAGCTAAGCTGCGTGTAGCAGGTTGGATCCAGTTATAGTTATGTGCATTTAATTCCCAGGAAAATAATAGGTCCTTATCATGAATAATTTCTTTTAATGATTTCAGTGGAATTTATCCTCAGCCAGTTCTAAACCACTGAGCTAAGGCAGATGCTGTGAAAGAATGCATGAAGATTATAATGTGAAATAAAGTATTATTCTGCACCATGGTTACGGAAAAGGCAGAAAAGAGAGGATGCTTGATTTAGAGCGAGGGGGTTCTGCACCGTGGCTAAAGTGAATAGCTGAAGGCAAGGACGGGTAGAGGTGCGCATCAGCTTTCAGTGAATTACAAATCACACTGAACTGCTTCAGACTGAAATGGCAACATTTTTAGGCAAAAGGCAAAAAGCAAGCCATGACTTTTTCTTCTTTTTCTGTTAAAAATGTTTTATTTCGGTTTCTTTTGCAACCCCTTTCATCAGGAACTCTTTCTACTGTCCTTTAGGTGAGGGATGCTGAGTTCCTCTTTTCAGCCTTGTTCTGTTCCTCCTGAACAGTTGAATATTTGTTTAGAGGTTCGGTGGTGATGCCTTTTACTGTTTTGTTAACTAGTTATTAATGTACAGTTCGTATTTGAGAAGCCCTCAGAAAATGCTGGTATTACCTATCCTGGCTAGTTCGCACCATATGCTAACCCAAGGTTAATTGAATTAATCCCATTGCTTGAGTTTCCACAAACACTTAGCACAAATCAATCAACTGTATTTTCATCTAGTGTATCATGTTGACCCAGTCTACAAATCAAATTAATTAGATGATTGTTTAAGCTTCCACATCCTCTCTTTGGTAGGGAGCCCTAAGAATATCTCTACAGAGAGTAGTGTTTGCTTCTGTAATTTTTTGTTAACAATATTACACATTTTGTTCTTAAATGTCCTAGCATTCAACATTTTAAATGTGAGGTACCTCATTCTTCTATTGGTTTAGGGAAAGGGAAATCTTCTTACTGTATTTAGTATGACAGAAGCTAATACTTCTATAATGTATACAACAACTAAATTCTTTATGTTAGCCTTGTCAATTGTACATGAAGATTTAAAATGCAAATGTAAAATAATACTATTTTGATAATGATATCTGAATTTTGAGGGGGGGGCTTCGAGTCAGTCTTGATTCCTGACAACTGTCTGGACAAGTCCCTACAATTTTCTTGGCAACATTTTTGGGAGTGGTTTGCCATTGCCTTCTTCCTAGAGCTGAGAGAAAGTGACTGGCCCAAGGTCACCCAGCTGGCTTTGTGCCTCAAGCAGGACTAGAACTCTCAGCTCCCAGTTTCTATCCTGATGCCTTAACTACTATACCAAACTGGCTCTCAACTGATATATTACCATAAAATTTATTGATTGACTGATATTAGTTGGGCTATTGTTTTAATGTATCAATTTCTTTCACTGCAATCAATCATTTTCTTTACTGTTGTAGTTCTCAGTGTGTGTTGTATATATGAATTGATTTAATTTAATTTTATACTAGGATGCTGCTAGGATATCAAAAAAAAATTGTGCCAGGACACAGACATAGATTATTGCATAAAAAATGTCTATGCAGATTCATATGGTATGTATAAATATGGAATAGCTATATCTTAGATTCCCCATCCAAGATTCTCCAGCCCAAATACTATGTAAATAGGCAGCCCAGCCCTGTTCAGTCCATAGCGCAGCTCCCCTTTAGAACTGAGTTCCCTTCCAGTTACCCACATTGTCGGCTTTAAATACATCCACCATTCATTTATTACTGGCAAGGGGCTAACTAGCACAGGAAAAGCTATCTCCATGTACGTATACCCACTTAGGGACAAAACAAATTGGGACTCTGGGTGGGTGAAATAACTACATGGAAAATTCTGGAATGACAGCAATATTAATAACTATTCATATTATAAATGATCACAGACTTCTCCTGGACTGAATTGGGCCACAGCAAGTTATTTCTGGTACATTGATCTGGCCACCGAAGCAGGTCGGGAGATCTCTGTTCAGTCTTAGCCGTAATAAAAACAGCTGCGCTTGGGAAATCTCAATTATCTTCCTCCCACAATTGAGGGGAAGCAGAGCTGGCATTGCTGAGTATGTTCTAAGAAACCTTTACCCATCTAAACCCAGTGTGCAGCCCAGAAAATTTAAAAGAATTAGGTTTGGGGAAACAGTGGGATGCCTTTAGCAAGCTTCCTCTGTTTTCACCAAGGAATTTGTTTTCCTTCAAACTCTTGTCACCTATGGCCACTTGATTTATGGAGGCTGAAGAAACTTTTTCAAGCCGTTCAGGTGAGTGAGCTGGGCTGCCGGTTGAGGCCTTTGTTGTCTCGATGGAGCTGGTTTCCTTTGGGTTGCTTAAACAAGCTTCATGGGTGCCAAGAAACAGAGGGGAAACTGTATTTCTGCAGTAGTGTAGCTCCAAAAGCTGATGTTACCATAGATCTGTTTAACTTTAGCACGGCAAAAGTGCGGGTTTTTTTCTTCATAAAGTAAGGCCAGTCTTCCTAAATTGTTTTGTGTATGTGTAAAATATATCACTTTTTTTCTCTCAAGGTTCTGCAAGGAGCAGCATTGTAATGACCTCTTTTCCTTAAGTAGGAATTCACAAATGTTATATCTATGTTATATATGTAATTGTTATATATATAATATATATATAATGTTAGATATATAATTGAAAGTTTTAAGAACAATAATATGGACGAATACAAACCAAATTAGAACAGAGAAAAAGAAAAAGAAAAAGAGAAATAACAGAAAAAGTTAAAAGTGCAATAAAAAAAGAGAAAAGAGAGAGAGAGAAAAAGAGAAAGATATAAAGAAAGATATAAAGGTATAAAGAAGTAGCTTCCAATATTCTTCACAGCAGTTATAAATACAATTATATTTTAACCTCTCTCTCTAAACTTACAGCATGACTCTCTTTTCTCCCTGTCTAATCATCAAAACCCTAAATTACAAGCTTGGTGTTTTGTTTTTTTTTCATTTTTATGTAAAAAGTCCACAAGGGGCTTCCAGTCACCAATAAATGGAGATATTGCCCTTTCTCTAATCAAAGAAGTCAGTTTATCCATCTCAGCAAGTTTTGTCAATTTCATCAACCATGAAATTTCACCTCCATGGTGGCTAGTGCCAAATCTTTCCATTTTTGTGCATATAGTAATCCTGCCACAGTAATCATATATTGAAATAATCTTCCATGACTTTTTTCTACCTGCTTATCCATCAATCCTAAAAGGAAAAGTTCTGGCTTCAATTGAATATTAATCTTTAGAATCCTCTGTATTAATGTATGCATTTGAATCCAATTTATTTTTAGCTTTTTTACATGTCCACCAAGCATGATAAAATGTCCCTTCATATTGTTCACATTTCCAACATTCATTTGAAATGCCTTTATATATTGTAGATAAATTCTCTGGTGTCATGTACCAATCATTTTATTAAAAAATTATCTTTAAGTTAATAACATAATGTAAGTTTCAACCCTTTTAACCACATACTTCCCATTGATCCAGCTGTATATTATAACCAAATTTCTTAGCCCCCTTTATCATATATTCTTTAACCTGTTCTTCCTCTATTTCAAATTTCAACAAAAACTTTATACATTTTAACAATTACATGTTCATCATTGGTGCTCAATTGTATTTCAAAATCCTATCTTACTTTGCTCCATACTATAAGTCTTTTTATCCATTTTGAATCTTTCTGAGAACTGTAAATGGGAAAACCACTGACAACTATATCCTTTTGCTATTAGTTGCTCTCTTAATTTAATCCTTTATTCCAAAATTGTCAAAGGCCTTCTCTGCATCTAAGAATATCAATGCAGCTTGTTTTCATTATAATGCTCCAAATACTCCAGAATATCCAAAACACTTCTAATATTATCTCATAACTGTCTTCATGAATAAAGTCTTGTAAAATTATTATTTTCAACCTTTCAGCCAAAATTGGCTGAAAATTTCCATTCTGTAAAATAATATTCATTGTTTGTTGTAAAGGTTGTAAAAGCTCATCCTCAAACATTTATAGTAAGAAACCAGCAGTCCATCTGGGCCAGATGTCTTTCTTGTTTTAATCTTTTTAATAGCTTCACATACTTCCCTTATTGTTATAGGTCCGTTCAAAATTTGTCTCTGATTCTCTGTAATTTTCGGTAAATTCTGTTTAGGTAAATACAGTATTCACCCACTTTTTCAGAGGAAATTTCTTGACCTTTATATAAAGTAAAATGATACTGATGACACACTTCTTTTACATCTTTGCATTATCTGTTATTATGGTATTTCCTTCTTGTAACTTTAATATCACTTTCTTTTCTTTTTCTTTTCGCAACTTATATGCCAAACATTTCGCTGGTTTATTTGCAAATTCAAAATGTATTTGTTTTGCATAGTTCATCTTTATTTCCATGTCTCTCGCTGTTAGCATAGATGGTTGCCTCTGTAAGAGCTTAATTTGATGAGTAATAGTTGTCATCCCTGGGGATTTAATCTTCTTCCTTTTTTTTCTTCTCTCATCCATGCAATAATTACTGGGCTGTATGTTACAGCTATAAATGGCAGCACATCCTTGTGCTATGGATGGGTTTTCTGAAAGATACCAGCCCTCGGCCACACGTTTTTATTTTTTATTTATTTCACTTAACTGCATGGAGGTGTAAATCTCAGAGATTTTCTTCATCTGTACCCCACCATTTAGAATTGGCAGCTGGAGAAAATCATATATTCCAAGTGTTAAACAGGTTACCTGTCCCTTTGCAGAGAGAAGCTTATCCCTTTGAGCTTTACAACTGTGCCTCCAAGCCGTGACTTTTCCTCAGGACTCTGCCAGTAGCAAAACTACATGCTTGACCTCTGCTAACATGTACCTCTCTGAATAATCAGACGCAAGGAGGTAATATTAGACTTAGCGTGCCAGCAGTCTAGGCCAGACTTTGAAAACAGAAATCTTTTAGAAAACCTTTTGGACAAACGTGGAGCAAGATAAAATAGATTTAGTCATGAGATGAAGCTAGGGTTACCAGATAGGCAAAGGAGGACATGGACAATTGGATAGGAGGACAAATGGGGGGGGGGGGAGGAGGACACACTAACTGTTTAACTTTCTTGGCATCCATGACAAAAGTTACAGTGAAAAACTGCAAAAAATGTACTTGGCCTACATGCATATGAAATTACTTTTTCCAGCATCAGAAAGACTGTTTTTTCAATCGCAAGAAATCTTTATTATCAAGAACATATCCTAGCGATAATATGGAATTGGCTATTGTACGCGCTTTCCAAGTTTCACCATAGAAATGTATGATGACTCATGCGAACTACAGACTCCAGTGATCATAGATTTGAAGCCGATTGCTAGAATCAGGAAATGAATTAAGTAAGATAAATTTAGCCAATCAAGTCTGTTGGCAGATGAGGGAAATAAAGAAGCAGACAATTTACAAGATGACAGCACATGAAAGTTTGAATGACTACTGTTGTGAAAACAGTACAATTTTTTTTTTTTAAATGAGGCACTCAAAAAGCCAGACAATGCTTGATTTTAAGGCTATGCCTGCTGGGGGGAGGACATGAGGGCACAAAGGAGGACCTGTCCTCCTTTTGCTGGACATCTGGTAACCCTAGATGAAGCTGAGGTATGCGATCAAGCTCCAAGTGGAAATGGAGCTATATCCTGTTTCATTTGGGTATTGGTGGTACCTCATAGGCCTGTTGTCAGGATAAAGTGGGGCACTGCATTGTATTTTGCACTGCAGAAGCAACATACTGTGTTTTTGTAGCCCTTCAACGAGGAGCATTGAGCCGGGCTTGATCTGCCTCTCCCAGCTGCTTCATCTGAGGAAAACTAGTTCCCATCCATGCGCAGAAGCTGCTTCTCTTGAGCAAAGTGGCTGTTTCTTTTGGTTGAAGCATTTCGGGGGGGGGGGGGGGGGGGGAATTGACTGAACCTTTGTCCAAACAGGGCACCCCTTTAGAGTTTTACACAGCCCTAGTTTACTGCCTTAAAAAAACGGCGCTGTTCCTCATTACCAGCACTTCTTGGCAAGGACGTTTTATCTTGCAAGATTTGAAAGGCCTTGGATAGAATCAGGGGCGTCCGCAGGGAGCATCAAAAAAGTGAAGAAGGCGGCCATGGCTGCACGATCAAGGCCTTTTTATGTGCATTTTTTTTCCTTTTTATGTGCAATGTAAAAAGGGGGTTGGGCTTTGAATGCGCAATCACTGCCACCATCTTTACCTTTTTTTAATTGATGCTCCGCCTGTTTTTTATTTTTTTCCTTTCCTTTTAATCCTTTTTTTAAAATTTAAAACAGAGGTATATTTTCCCAAAAGATAATATCCATAGGTGAATAGATCATTACTAAGGTTATACAATTAACACTCACTATAACATTAATAAGAGATACCAAGGTGAGCAGGTTGAGTCATTTTCCAGTGGAGTTCCACACTTTTTCTAACAATGTGTCTCCTTAGGTTTTTATCATCATTACTTTTTTGACACCCCTGGCAAGTGCTTCTGGAGAGAACAAAGTTTGCATGCTAGAACCGAAACAAGGGCAACTGGTTTTCTTTGAGAGTCACAAGGCCAATTGTGAGTTAGAAAGGTGCACATAGACGGGGACCTTTCCTGGAGAAATGCAAGCCATCTTTGGGAGGCTATAGGAGAAGCCCAAAGAATCTAGTGAGGTAAACTAAGTATTCAGCCCCACCCAGTAATCAGTACTGCTATTTTGGAAGACAATTGTAATAAGGGTAAAGAGGCTTAAGGCAGGGTTCCTCAACCTTGGCAACTTTAAGACGGGTGGACTTCAACTCCCAGAATTCCCCAGCCAGCCTTGCTGGCTGGGGAATTCTGGGAGTTGAAGTCCACCCGTCTTAAAGTTGCCAAGGTTGAGGAACCCTGACTTAAGGGGTGCAGCCCATTTTCCTCTGTGTTCTTCCCTGTATATAGTGGCGTCTCTTCTGCACACTTGTGCATAATAGTTAAAGCTTTTATTTTCCCAAAAGTACACAGACCTTTATAACTTTCTCTCCCTTAATCGGTCATTTTCTCACACGGTTTAGCACAAGGGCGTTCTCTCTTTCTTTTAGAAGAGCTTTGCTAAGGCCAACCACATGTCCTGTATTTACACTCTTTTACTGAATGTTGCCATGTCTTGTTTTACTGCCTTGTCTATAGATATTTCCTGTCTATATTATGCTTTGCAGCCAAAACTATTCTTTTGCTACGCTTTGCTTAATAAACCTTTGCAGCTTTCACCCCATTCATGTTTTTATTGCTTTCAAATCCACAAAGCTCCTGCCCACATTTTGAATGTGGCAAAACAGATGGGGCCATTTCCTCACTGCGGTTAACAGCAGAAAATTGCATTTCTGCATTGAAGTCTGTGAGGGGAGGGGGAGGGGTGGTGACCGGGCAGAAGCTCCGTGTTGGGGGTTGCCATTGGGCAGAAGGGGCAACTTGCAAGTGAGGAAAAGGTCTTTGGCAGTTCCCCAGGCTGGCTGGGGAATTCTGGGAGTTGAAGTCCACCCGTCTGAAAGTTCCCAAAGTTGAGAAACACTGATCTACACCAACAGATTATTTTTAGGAAGGATTTGGCAGTTGCAGGCACCTGCTTGTGAGTCTGGGCATTATTGTCTGGATTTCCCTCACTTTGCTATTTCCTCTTCAGCTGCCTTGTTTTTCTCCTTGGTCTTTGATTCCTCCTCTCCTTTTTGCCCCTCTTTCCACAGGTCCACATGCCTTTTTTAAAACTCCTAACTAGAGATGCAATTGCATAACATGATACATTTCTCTGGGAATCTGTAGCAGGATGAACAGCAGTTGTGAACAAAATCCAGCTAGTTTTCATTCTTCCATCAGGAAAAAAAAATCTAAACAGGGACCAGAAGGTTGCACCTGCCCATTAAAGAAATGTCATGAGGAGGAGAAAAAGGTAGGTGGGCCAGTCTCTTCCGGCTCTTTTTACCCTTTAACAAGACTGGCATATTTACAGCCAAACAAGGTTTGTTATTTCCTATTCTTAATCCACATCCTTCTTTTCCTGGCCATGGCCCACCCACTTTCCACAACTGGCAATCTCTAACCCTTAAAGACAAGGACCATATACACTGTGAAAAGCCAACAAATCTTTGACGCAGGTCTTACTTAGGTCATTAACATTTATAAAACAGAAAAATGAAGAGTTGGTTTTGTCAAAGTGCCAAAGGAGACTTAATGACTGTGGATATGAATGACCCAGCTGTTCCTTCTCCTCACTTATTTGTTTGTTTGTTCAATTTTTTATAGCTGCCCATCTCACATTTGTGACTCTGGGAAGCTCACATAACTAAAAACAACCAGATAACACAACCAATAAACAAAAATCAATTAAAAAAACACAACCCAATAAAAAATCAGAAACTAAACCCTTCTGAGTGAATGAAGACTCATTCTAGAGAAACACATCCATGGATTTTGGACTTGGTTCCTTTAGATTTCAATTTTGTAAAATAGGAAAGTATACAATTTTTGAGCTTTGCACAGAAATGAATTACATTTACAAGCAAAAAGTGCTGTGTTTAGAGATCTCCGAATCAGCCATTCCCTTCTAAACTGAGTCACTCAATTGTTTCTCTGTTGCTCCCATCGCTGCATTTTAAGGAAAAACAAAAGCTAAAAAGTGGTTTGGATTTTGTTTTTTGCAGAGTCTGCCTTTCTGCCACACTGAAAGCTCATTACAGTCCTATCCTAATTAAGTTTTATGAACCCACAATCAGTCTGAAACAGTTCACTTCCACTCCTGATTCAGCAGCTCTAATACATATCCCTCATCATAAGTACTATTTCTGAAATGTAGCACTTCTGCTTATCAGAAACTCCCAGCAATATATGTGTATGTGTGTGTGTGTGTGTGTGGGTGGGTGTGTATTCTGCAAAATATATATTCTGTACATATATTCTGCAAAATATATATTCCTGAACTACAATCTGTCTTACATTTGTTAACCTACATCAGGCTTGTTCATTGGAAACCCAGGAGAAATAGTTCAGCACATTTCCCTCTACTTCCCCACCCAATAATAAATAACCATTCTTAAGTTTTGATTCAGATGTCAGACATAGGAAACTGCCTTATAGTCTACATTGACTCATAACAGTTTCTGGCAAGATTCTTGCTAAGCCTTTTCTGACTGTAATTGAACTTGAACTTTATACATGCAGTTCCCCTATGAACCTCAGGCCTGTCCCGTGGACAAAT
This sequence comes from Liasis olivaceus, assembly GCA_030867105.1. Lineage (NCBI taxonomy): Eukaryota > Metazoa > Chordata > Lepidosauria > Squamata > Pythonidae > Liasis > Liasis olivaceus. The sequence goes on along the minus strand of CM061348.1, from coordinate 161,034,939 downwards.
ACTACCTTTATTAAATGCATCTTCCATAGGCATTGACCATTGCATGTGGAATATTATGCAGAAAAACCAAAATAAAGGTATTAGCCAACATATGGTAAACACATGTTTGGGCTACCATTCAAAAATGAAATTACGTTCATTTGTACATTCTTTTTTAAAATACAAGATGCAGTTGGGATCATGATTCTTTCCCTTTATGCTCAGTGGTTAACTAGGATTTCTGAAAAATTCTTTAAGCTAGAACTGATCAACAGTATTGATATTTAAAAAATGAAAAACTAAAGAGGCAGCCTCTTTGTTGAGTTAAGCTGGCTCTGAGGCTATAGGATGTGGTAGAAGAACTTCTAGATAATGTGTGATACCTGTCATTGCAGAAGTACAATGGTGCAATTGTTTGGCTACACCCACAGAGTAGTGATAATAGTAGAATGGCATCATTGGAGTGCTCTGCTTAACCAAAAAGGAAGACTTAAAAGAGAGTATGCGCCTTTAAATTCTATAGGGTTACTTTAAACAATGTCTGTTCAAAGGCATCATACATGCATATATCATAGGTACATATATCATATGTACCCTTTGGTTTAGAATATTTTTCTTTCGATTTTTCAAAGAAGAAAACACGTATAAATATATTCAAGATAATTATATCAATTTTTATGTTTATCTTAACAATAAATGCACATTTTAACATAACCACTTTAAACAATAGGTGTGCAGTAGCACCAGGATCTTTGTAACAAAAACTCGGTTTTGTTACTGGAATGCCAGGCAAATATTTGGCTGGTTGTTCTCAATTAATATAAGGAATCTGATCTTTCTGATCTTTTACATCTGTTCATACTAAAGTACAGTCCTTACATCTGGGGCATTCTACGTATTTTCTTTGTGATTCCTTGACTCAGATACATCTATCATACTCACAAACCTTGGCTTGATTACTGTAACATACAGTTGTCCTTTCCAAAAAAGACTGGTGCTCCCCTACAACCCTGATGCTCTTCCAGTCCAGCTTCTTCTTGTCTCTTCAGAGGTCCTGGAGACCAACGATTATCCTATTTATGTAGTTGGCATGAAGGTTGACATGGTCAAAATGACTTTCACTTCACGTTTAAATGGAAGACAGATTTAAATCAGAAACATGCCTCCAGTGTTGTTATTATTATATTTATGATATTTATAACATATTCTTTTTTCTGAAAACTCAAGAAAATATACATAATCAGCATTCTCAATATTATTCTCAAAGCATCCCTGTTAATAGGTTTAGCTCTGAGGGACTGGTGTTGATTGTGAAAATAGATCCTGGGTTTAATGATCACTGCATCACTGGTTCTTAGTCTGCTTTTCATCTTCATGCAAAATTAGGTTTTGTATATTCATAGCTTGCTTATTATTACCCCAAGATTCTTATATGCATCTCTTGCTTGATTTCTCATCGCACGGTGACCTCATACAGACTCTAAATCTATTTGAATTGATAGGAAATGTATCAGTCTACTAGGACTGCAAAAGATTCCACCTTTCAAAGTATTTTTATCTGTTTATTTCCCATCTTTCCTCCTTCTCTCTCCCTTTCTCTCTAGATATATATATAGAGATATAGATATATATAACAAGACAGGATAGGACACAACAGTTAAGGTGGCCAACAGTAATATAAACAGCCAGAGAAAGCAAAGATATTGGAACCTTAATTAATTCAATTAAAAATAATTAAAAGCACATTAATAAAGCAAATGGTGCTTAGAAAAGAGCCTGACATGGCATCGTAGAGAGGTATTGCATCACCATAAGTCATCATATGGTGCTATAGTGTTGATTATGTACTAGTGAACCAGCCTTTTGACTCTTTGCTTCCCTTTCCTAATTCTCTGGATTTACCTAGACAGAACAACAACAAATAGACACTGTCTTTTGCTACAATTTTTTGCTTCTGATACAGAGGAATATAGGCTACTTTCTTCCTATATTTTCATTTGTCTAATTTAAATCATATTGTATACAACTCTGTTCTCAATAGCTCTTCAACTTATTTTAGTTTAAAGGAGAAAAAGTCCAAGTGAGATGGCCAAAAGGTATATTGTGGAGAATATTAACTGTCTGGCCAAATCAAAGTTAAGTTCAAAGCAAATGTAACATTAACTCTGCCCTCTGTGTCTGTTTGCCTTTGGTAACCTTGTTACATGAATACCTCCAGAGCATTCACTGGATCTATCACGGATTCCACTGAATTCAGGAAGAATAATAATTTGACGCCTAGATTCTTCCTTTATTCTTTTCCACTATTGCTACTATTTTGTTGTTATTGTTTTAAATTTCATCTCAAATTTCTAGCACGGGGGAACTAAGCAGTATCGCCTGCAGGGCTCTGTTTTGAATTTCACACATGCTCTAGTTGGCAGGAAATTTAATTCAGATTTAGAACCTGAAAAATGTGCAGGCAAGAGCTGCTAAGTTATATTTTTCTAGTATCATATTTGAAAAAGGACTTTCGCAGAACAAGGCTCTTCACAAACCTTGTGAGGACCAATACCTGTTTAGGAAGACCTTCTCTTTTCAATCACTTCTACTCCTCTTAAAAGCTGATGGATGAATATAAGTAGGGAGACTTTAAAAAAAGTTGCCCAAAGTAAGTATTGCTGACATTTAGATCAGTGGGCTTTTAAAAGCCAAATGTTCAAATACCAGCATAACTTGTAATTCTAGGGTGGCGCAAACAATAAAATGGACAATATCACTTTATAGAAAAGGATGTTTGTCATTTCAGTATTGAAATACTTCTCATCTGCACCTCAGATTCAATTCTGGGATCTGTATCTAACCAACCTTCTCATACTGCATCCTTGAAAGCCTATATTGATCAGTTAATGGATGTGGTTTTCTTCAGGTGTTAATGAATAAACTAGTGAAATAATTTAAAATAAGCAACATTCTGCAGTATAATAATACTAGGGGATTTTTTTTTTTAAGAAATCAGCCCCAGAATGTTCAGTGAGACTTCCTGTCAATTGTAATTGATCAAATATTATTACCATGGTGGACAAGGTTCTCTGAAGGCAGTTAAGGGCTAAAGATATTAATGCTTTGCTAAATTATATCCCCTAAATTTGCAACCTTTCACTCTATGAAGAACTTTGAATATATTGTATTTGGACTGTAGTAAAAAAAAAAATAATCATGTACTCAGGGAACAATACTTGAATCCCAGACTCTAAATGTTGACTTAATGAAATTTGTCAACTTTCAGCCTTGGAATCAGCTTTGTACTGACAGAGAGGAAAGACTAGACAATATGATTCTGTATGATCTAGGTTCAATTCATTGTTTAAAGTCTGAATCCCAACATGGAGAAATTGAAGAAAGGTGGATAATTTTAGTAGTCTAAAAAAATCTATCTTTCTTTTAAAGAAATAGAAATAATTAGGTATTTGCTATCTTGACTTTAGTTTAATGTTTCTTTTTCATTTCTTTGGGGGTTTTTTATTTTGTGTTTTACATAGTTTATAATATAGAATCTTACTTTTTATGCTTTTTGTTTCTTCACCATATATTTTTTTTTAGATATAGACCATAGAATTCTTTTATATACAGTATAATAATATAGCCACTTTGTTATATTGTTATTTGTATATAATATCACAAATGATTCATTTTTTAAAAAGAAATGTTGCCCAAAAATATATTTTAAAAGGGCAGGATAATAATAATAATAATAATAATAATAATAATAATAATAATAATATCCCATTTCTTTTCCAACAGATAGATTAAGTACCCCACATCCTTCCCCCGCCCCTCATACTTTGACAGGTTTATAGCCTTAATTATTTTAAACTAAAAGTGGTATATCTTTGCAATACCTGTATTTTGTTTATGTTTTGTTTGAAGAAATACAATGTTTAAATTAATTTTACATTTAGTTTTGAAAGTTGAAAATAGCAGCTTTAGATATAGGAATTTAACCCTACCTCTTTACCTGGACTACTATGAATGTTACTAGTATTTCCATTTTTTCATCAGAACTACAGACATTCAAACAGGTATTTCTGCAAACATTAAGTCTCAGTAGGAAATTGGCCTAATTATGACGTGGAAATTTAGCAAAGTCCACCCATATCCAGGTCGTCATAATCCTGCCTGTAGAAAACAGTCAATCATATTTCAGCAAAAATGGGGCTCAAATTTTCATTATTTCCTCAAGTCCTTTAGTAACACAATTTCAAAGCCTAGCCAGTTACACTCTGTCTGTACTAAGGATGGGGGAGAAATATATTCAGTTCATCTCTTAAATGCACATAGGCTGCAAACCACATTTTCATTTTCAAAACGTTATGCTGCTTGAAACTCAAAAATGTGCACAAAAATATGTATATAAGGAATAAATGCACAGAAACATTACTAAGACTAGAGATCACTTGGAAGAAAGGTATCCAGTAGAAAATATATGTTCAAAATAAAAATATTAATATTAGGAGAAACATACGTGAAATGAGAATCAATCAGATGCAGACTTTTTTTATTTTTACCAACCCGTATGTTGTTGCTGCTATTCTTTGCATTTGTCCCATTTAGTTCCAGGATCCACGTGTTTGGCAATGTGCTTGCCTAGATTCTACAGTGAAGTTTATCATTGCGTGATCTGATGAGGGATTTGATTTTCAGCCCAAGGTCACTCAACTGACTTCCATGCCTAAGGAAAAACTAGAGCCTGGGTCTCCCTGCTTCTAGTCCAGCATCTTAACTGCTACACCACATTGGCTCTCTGCCAATCCATATGTGTCCATGTGGATTAGGAATACTTTGATGGCCATTACTCCTTTATGACTTTAGTTGGAAGTTATTTGCTGACCAGACACTAAAAGCAGCAAGACTGTTTGGAAATGTGAATTGTGTGCTAACAAGGAAACTCCCCTAGGTTTAGCTTTAATCTGAACTAATTTGCTTAGTACAGCCATTGACCAGAGCTTCCATTCCCCAACCCAGAGAACTTTACCAACTGATCTGTTTATTGTCGACAGCACCAGAAACAAGAATGGATGATTCAGTTTTGATTGAGAAATAAGATTGTTGTCTGTTTCACCACAAAGGCTCAGTTATTCAATAATGTCATAATATTCCTAAAGTGGGACGTTGGAGGTTCCTAAGGATTCTTCAGACACTGAACAGTAAGTTCTGTTAACTGTCTGGGTGAAGACATATCAAAAACTATAGCTAGTCCATAATACATGAATTCAGATTAATGTCATGTTACAGGTACCGGGGCCTGCTCCAGCACTGGTTATCCCTAAGAGACCACAGGCTGTCAAGTGACTTGTCTCCTTATTCTTGTTTCCCATTGGTATCTGGCACAGATAGATGGAGTTACCTCAGCAATTTGATCTAGCCAAGGAAACTTACAAAGCAGTCCCTCCCATGGCTGTTGGGGATAGGGACATGAAAGTTTTGCCACAATTCCTAAGGGAGCAATTTGGGGTTTGCATCTCAGCAAATCCATGATGGAGCAAACACTAACTGGAACAAATTTGGTTAGTATTTATGTTTCCTTCAAAAAAAAGATGTGACTCACTGTTGAAAATGTATGTGATAGCTGACCTTCTTGGTTTATTTCTTTTCACAGCAAGCATGTTCCATGTCCTTGTAGCAGGGACATTCCAGGAAATGCTGCAAAAAAGCATGTGCGGTGAGTTCCAGCTTGGTATGAGCATATACTGTAGGACATTTCTACTCTGAAAAGAAAGACAGAAAAAGGGAGGGAGGGAGGGAGGGAGGGAGGGAGGGAGGGAGGGAGGGAGGGAGGGAAAGAAAGAAAGAAAGAAAGAAAGAAAGAAAGAAAGAAAGAAAGAAAGAAAGAAAGAAAGAAAGAAAGAAAGAAGTGTGAGAGAGAGAGAAGAATGTTGCAACCATCTCAAATGTTTTCAAATTCAGATATTTATCTGAATGTCTCCTACTTCCAGGTAAGATGCATAGATTGCGACTACTGAGCATGGATCTATTTATTCCATTTAAGCCAGGGTGGAAACTGGGGAAGAGATTCTTGGAATATTGAGTTGTTTTTATTCCTGTTTGCAACAAGGAGGCTTTTTGTCGGTGTGCAAGCACAGGCAATCAACGCATGCATATGCTGTGGTGAATGCCTTACTCCCAGGTAAGTATGCTTAGGATGTCCACTCTTGTTCAGTTAGACGCTAGCATCATTTGCCTCTCACTCCACTCCATGGGTAGAGGTTGAGTGTCTGCAGTGAAGAACCTCTTTTTCTATGAAGAGTCTCCACGATCGAAGGAGTATTTGTTTGTATGCAGAGAGCTCCATTGACAGGCAAAGCTCTTCACTGCAAATGCTCCTCTTCTGTTCATGGAAGATGACATCCCCAGCCCCTCCAAGCAACGGCAGATGCTTCTTGCCTCCCGTGCCTCCATTTCAGCCACTTCCTTTCACCACTGGTATCTCCCAGTTAGTCCCTTGCTTTCAATATTGCCTCCTCTTATTGTATTCTCAGCAAATGAAAGATGACTCTCCTCATTCATAGGTGATCATTTATTGTGGGAGTCTTTTCTTCCTTTCTGCTGCCTCTGCCCTAACACTTCAGGAAATTTATGCTTGGATTTTTTCCCCAAAATAAAACTGAAATAAAGACCTACTCTGCTAAGCAGAATGGAGATTTATCTTGCAAAGCTTGCCCTAACTATCAATTAGCAATGAAAGATCATTGTTATCAGTGGCCCTTTCTACTGTTCAGCAAGTAAGTCCAATTCTGCACAAAGTAGATCTCAGTGTTGTAAGCCTCCATAGTTTTCTACACTAACATGCTAATCATGTCTGGGAATGGTAGCTGCAAGCTTCGCTTCCTGCTCTGATCCAAAGCCAGAGGAATAGAATAATGGAATATATGGACATATAACATATTCATGCCCATTATTGCTTGCACCTCCACATTATGGACCAGTTGAAGCTTCCAGGTGGTCTTCAAGAGCAGCCAGCCCCCTGTAGAGTGCATTGCAGTAGTCAAGTCATGAGGTGACCAGGGCATGAATGACTGTCTGAAGGTCCCTCCAATCTAAGGAAAGGGCCCAACTGGTGCACAGATGGAGTTAAGCAAAGGCTTTCCTGGCCACAGCTGACACCTGCTCTTCAAGCAGGAGCTGTGAATCCAGGAAGACCCATAGATTGTGTGCCAATCTTGAAGGGGGAAGTGCTACCCCATCCAAGGTCAAAGATGGAATATCCTGAGATCTGGGAGGCCCGAACACCCACAGCCACTTGGTCTTGGTAGGATTGAGTCAGTGATGGTTCCTCCCCATCCAACCTGCACAGCCTCTGGGCACCGGGGCAGAACCTTGGCCGCTAGCCAGGGTCAACAGATATAATTGGGTATCATCATGATGATGCTGAACCCCAAACCAGTGGATGGGTAGTTAAGCCTTATGATGAAGAAGCAAATCAGTCGTATATGAGCTCTTATGAACCTCTCCCACAAATGTTACTTATCATCACATTCCCTTTCGAGGACCAAGATCCTACTGCAAAGGGTTGATAAGCATAGTAGAACAAAAGACACCTTTTATTCGACTGCTGCTGTTTTCTGGAAACCTGAATCAGTATTTGACATCCTTTATTCTGAAATGCTGTTTGGGACAATCTTCCAAATAAATAATTTTAAAATTTAAACGGACATGAATGCTTTTCTGGTTACAAAGATTCCTAAAAATAGAATTCCCTTTTTAATCTCATCAGAACTTCATGTTTACGGGAACAACACTTCAAGCATAATAAGTGCTTTTGTCTGATTAATTTCAATGAAGTTTCAGTAGAAAGTCTTCCTAGGGACTGTGCCTAAAGTGACAGGACAGTGTCTTTCGTGTACTTTACATCCCTGTGCCAATTTAGAGGGATGAACCGTGCAGCTTTAAATGCTAGCCTCTGGTACCCAACCCAATCCATGAAATAAACTTACCAAATTGCCCACCTAGTGTTGCAAAGACTGCAAGGTCAGTCTCCAGATCAAAACTAATCAAGTGATGGACAGAGAAGGCAAGACACTATTGCCTGGGAAACCAAATAAATAGAAGCACAAATTCATCCATCAGTGCCATCTGGAAGAGATTGGCCTGGATGTCTTTCTGTCAGGCTCTGCTACAGTATTTATTTGTGTAGCTGGGCTTTGGCTTTAGGGATTTCAGCAAAATATTTTTGTCGGCGATGATTTGGCGAGAACATCATCCAAGCTGATTGTCAAGCTACAATTAAAGAGCCTGTTGCTTCAGACCCACAATTACAAGTGAAGCTCGCTTTCCTTTTTAGACATACCTGGGGGACAACATATGTGGGATGATCTCACTTTGGACTTTGTACACATAGTTTTTATAAAAAAGTAAAAAACATGGATAATCATTAGTTGATGACATGCACACATATAAAGAACTCATGATGGATGATCATTATGAATGATGTATATGTGAGGTTTAGCAAAAGTTGATGTTTCTGCTTAAGACAAATAATCATGCATACTTTACCAGTATCATTAGTATGGTGGAAACCTGATTTTTTATTTAACAGAAAAGGAAAAATAAGGAAAGAATGATCATATTAAAAAGCATCTGTGTACACATGGAGCTTGGAGAATAAACAAAAGGAGTTATAAAGGATATCATAATAAATGATGCATGTTATGATATCATGGAGACAACCCTCACAAGTTGAATGAGTGAGTTGTATGAAGCAATACATTTCGACAGAGAAAGAAGAAATCTGGAAACAAGCTCTTCTCAGTAAGTTACCTTTCAGCAACTAAATGCAAGTAGCAAATTCTGTAGACAAATGAAGAAAAGTGAGAAAGTGAATCTACCATCACAAAAAGAAAAGATTCTGGAATATTTAATCATATTGTACTAAGGAAGAAATGAAATGTTTCTCCAACCTGCTTCTGTTCTTAATCCCAGAACATCGCCTGATGTAGGGATCTGGCACTAAAGGCTCTTAAGGAGTACCACTGATCTGTCTAAGTAGCATCAAAAGCAAAAAGGAGTGAGCAAGTTAATTGAAGGAATGGCCTTGGGGCCTTGGCTCTTTAGTTGCCAACAAAGAACCCACTGGAGTGTTATACTTTGTAATACTATGCAGTAGAGCTTCAAAAACTATTCAGAAGAGGTACTTAGGAACTCACAAGAGCATGATTGCAGCACCTTATTAAAACAATTTTGTTTTAAAACCATTTTTAGAAAGTCTGAAAAAAAATTAATGTGGCACCAAGAATCCTGTAGGCAGTGCCTGGATTTGTTGGAGGAACTTGAGGGTCTAGCAGCCTTAGTGAAACATAAGAGAGGGGACTTCCTGGCCTGTCAAGAGTGGACAAGCCAGCAGATCAACTGGTTTGAAGTTGATGTGGGTGGTTCTGGGTGGTGTCGTTCCTCCACAGGTCACCCTGAGCAGTCAGTCACACTTTTTGGATAGAGCTTCTGGATCTGCCTGAGCCTGGCAGCTGTCACAGAGGGGACATACCTGTTGGAGTACCTGCCATTTGGTTGCCGGTGATCACTGGAGAAGAAGACATCTGGAAAATGGCCATGCTGCCTTTGCAAGCAGCTTCATGATAAAGATCAGACAGTGTTTAAGAAATGGCCTGGGAACCTGGTGGAGAGTGCAATAGCATTTACCTGTGAGCTTTGATCCTTTGGTGACATTGGAAGGCAGGAAAAAGAGAGAAGATGGGAGTGTGAAAGTGAAAGAATGGAGAAGAGGAAGTGTTAGATCTGGATTTGGAGGAGGAAGAAGGGTGCCCTTTTTCATGTGAGAAGCAAAAGGGCTTGCAATGAAGGACTCTTGGAGTGAAAGACTAGAAGTGATTCCATACAATTCTACAACTTCTTACCACATCTGGGTGAGAACTGGGACAGGGAAAAGGTGTGATATGGAGTGAAGGGATGGATTGGAAGTTGGTTGGGAAGACTGTGGCTTGGAGTAGTTACTGAGTGACGTTTGGGTATTTTGTCAAGTGCAGCCAACCACTAGTGTAAAATTGATTGAGTAGATGGAAATGGAAATTAATGGTCAGAGAGGACTCTCTTAGGTTTGTACTGGGGTTGAGGACTCCTGCCTTGGTAGGGGATGGAGAAGATAAGAAGATCATTTAGTGCTGGGCAGAGGGTGATATCATGGGTGGAAGAGGCAAGCCACTTGTGAGCAAGTGGGATTGGGCAGTTGAGACCAGTCCCTAATTCTGGCTCCCTGCCTCAGCCAGGGAGCCAAGATACCATGGAGACCCTGGGCTCCACCTGCTGCTGTTGAATGCCAGTTCTGACTATAACAAACTTTTCCTTACCAATAGTCTTATTGTGGGTGAGAGGCTAGGCCTGGCTGGTATCACTGAAATCTGGATAGGTGAGGAGAGGGATCTACCCCTCTTAGAACTGTGCCCATCCAGGTTTTGAGTCTTGCATCAGCTGTAAGCCCAGGGCTGGAGAAGTAGAGTAGCAACTATCATGTGGGAAACTGCAGGCAATCAGAGGCACCATCACACAGTTAACTGGCTGTGGGGCCCTGTTTTTTAAGTTAGGCTCCAAGGACAATTTTCAACTGCTACTGTTGTACCATTTCCCCACTGCATTGTGGCATCTGTACCTACAGTAAGTTGCTGGGTTTAGCTCAAGGTTGGTGGAAAAGTTCCCCAGGCTTATATGCTGGAGGACTTCAACTTGCCTTGTTAGGGGAGGGCTCAGAGGCAATTCTGGAGTTCATAGCTGCTATGGCAATCATGGCTGTTGCCCCAGGTCATCAGAGACCTAACATGGGAGGCCTCTGTCAGCCTTGCGAGGTAGTCCAGACAAGAAGCATGCCCAGATGAACTAATTCTACTTTATTGTAAGGTTAATAGAATCTTGCAAGTCTGAAAGTACATTTCTCCCCCTCACCTCCCCCCATCCAAGAAACTAGGGAGGCTCCCTTCTGAGATGTTTACCACACCACATACCTTTTGTGGACTAAGCTGCCTCTTGTCTGACCATTCCCTTGGCTGTGGCTCTTCCCCCTATCTCCCAAGGTCATTCCCACATACCATTACAGCCACACATTAGATATGTTTTTGTTTTAATTTCAGAGACGATGCAATGTGACCTGAAAGTGAGGGACGTTACTATCTGCCCTTTGTCACAATAAGATCGCTCAATGCTACCAATCTTTGCAGGGAGCATGGACCTATTTGATCAGTTTACCCCAGGCATCTGATGGAATCACGTGGTTTCTAGAAAGTGCTTGCTTGCTTGCTTGTTTGTTTGTTTATCGTATTTATATAGGTGCTTGGGGAACATCTCAAGGCCATAGCAGGCAGTTCTGCTGAGGCCTTAGACGCATTCTGGAATATGGAAGTGGTGATGACCTTGGACAAGATTGCACCTGTGGGACCTCTCTCCATTCACTGATCCAGGGGAACTCTTTGGTTTACTTAGGAGATCTGGGAGATGGAGCAGCAGAGGATACACCTAGAGCAATGCTTGCAAAAGACAAGGAATAAGTCCAACTGGACACAAGTAAGACCTCAGTTTTGATCTTACACAATGGTGGCAAGAGTTGCAAACTACAATATTTCTCTTCTCTAATTGCATCTGGAGAGTGCTGCCCAGTGGCACTAAACTACCTGGCCATTTGGGGGAAGGACAGGTTGGAAGAATATTAGACTGCTGCAAAGACAGTTTACCAGGCATCTGAAGGATAAAATTGCTCAGATCCATTTGGAGTTGGATACTAACTTGTCAGGACCAGTGGAAATAACTGAGTGGGTGACTTATTTATCTGAGATAAATTTGTGCTTATGGATTCTGAGGACAGGGTTCTCTGTGCCTCACCAGCTATGGCTTGATCCTTGTCCTTCCTGGTTGGTGAAAGCCTCAGGGAGGTAACAGGCAGTCTAAATGCTCCTTTGGGTGAGGGAGTGCCTTGAAGGAGGTGGTGATTCACCTTCTTCTTAAGAAGCCATAATTCAACCTGGCTAGCTTGGATAATCATAGCCCAGTCTCTATGTTCCCTTTTGAGGGGAAGATTTTTGTGAAGGTAATGGGTCTGCAATTGTGGACAGCCTGGAGAAAATGGATTATTTGGACCCTTTTCAGTCTGGGTTTCAGCCAGATACAGAATTGTGTGCTTTTGAGAAGACCGTGGTACAACCAGGACAGGGGAGGTACAGCCTTCCTATTTGTGTCTGATCTCTTAGTGGCCTTCAGTTCTGTAAATCATGATTGCCTTCTGGGCTGTCTGCAGAATTGGGAGTGGAGGGCACTTCTGCTTCCTAAGTGGGCAATTCAAGTCAGGGAAAGAAGGAAGATGGCTGGTGTGGGTCTTCCGGGCTGTGTGGCCATGTTCTGGAAGTTTTGTTTCCTAATGTTTCGCCAGCATCTGTGACCGGCATCTTCAGAGGGCAGGAGCACAGACAGGAGCAGTTCTCTCTGTGCCCAGGATGATGTGACCCTTTTGTGGGTATTTATAGAGATCAGCGAGGGTGCCTGAAGGGGGGGGGGGGGGTTGGGGGAGGTTGGGGGGGCTGGGGGGGGTTGGGTTAACGAGTTGCTGCTTGTGTTGGTGTCAAAATATGTGTGTATCTTCCTGGGCACGAGTGGCTACTAAGGGTGATTAGCATGTTCATTGTGTGAATTGTTCACGCATCCTGGTAGTTGAGCTGAGTTCGTTGACCTTTCGCAGGCTGTATTTTTCAGGATTGGTAGCCAGGTTTTGTTGATTTTTAGACTCTCCTCTTTTTTATTGAAACTGTGCTGGTGTTCGTGAATCTCAATGGCTTCCCGGTATAGCCTGATATAGTGGCTGTTGGTGTTGTCCAGTATCTCTGTGTTTTCAAATAGGATTTTGTGTCCAGTGTGCTTGAGAGCATGTTCAGCTACTGCAGATTTTTATGGTTGCTGTAGTCTGCAGTGTCTTTCGTGTTCTTTTATCCTGGTATGGATGCTGCGTTTTGTGGTCCTGATGTATACTTGCCCGCAGCTGCATGGTATGCGGTATACTCCTGCAGCGGTGAGGGGATCCCTTTTGTCTTTTGCTGATTTTAGCATTTGTTGTATTTTTCTGGTGGGTCTGAAGATTGTTTGGAAATTGTGTTTTTCCATCAGTTTTCCCATGCGGTCCATGATTCCTTTGCCTTTGACAATACAAAGAAGGAAGAATTTGAGTCCTAGCACCCTCTATTGTGGGGTGCCATGGGGCATGACATTTGGGGGGAGGGTTGCTTTGAGTCAGTCTTGACTCCTGAGACTCCCTGAACAAGTCCCTGCAGTTTTCTTGACAAGATTTTCAGAAGTGGTTTGCCCTTGCCTTCTTCCTAGGGCTGAGAGAGAGAGAGAGAGAGAGAGGGAGAGAGACTTGTCCAAGGTCACCCAGCTGGCTTTGTGCCTAAGGCAGGACTAGAACTCATGGCCTCCCAATTTCAAACCTTCGGTCTTAACCACTACACCTAACGGGCTCTCTTATAACGTTTTATCCTTCCTCTTTAATTTCTACATGAAGCCACTGGAAGGCATCATCTGCCAGCATGGAGCCAGGTATCATCAATTTGCAGCTGTATAACTTAACTTAGGGCCAAACAGGACATGTGGTCCCAATGCCTGGAGGCTGTTATTTTCTAGATGGAGATGAACAGGCATAGGCTCACCATGGTATAATGGGGTGGCTTCAGGTATGGAAGCATTCCAATATCAGGACATTGCACCTTTACTACTACTGCCTAGTGCTGCACTTCCCTAGGCAGAGCTGGTTTGTAATGCGGGGTTTCTCCTGGGCTCATAGTGGTAGCTACGGCCAGGAGCGCCTTTGAGCAGCTCCATCTGGTACTTCAGTTGCAATGTTTCCTGGATCAGGAGGCCTTGCTGACTGTCACTCATGCCTTGATCACCTCTCATTTGAACTGCTACAAGACACTGTACATAGGCTGACCTTGAAGACCACCCAGAAACTTCAGTTGGACAAGAATACAGTCGTTTTGGCAATTATGGGTGCCAATTATTTTACCCATGTAACACCTCTGCTCCAAGAGCTGTACTAGTTACCAGTTTGCTTCTGGGTATAATTCAAGATGCTGGTTGTCATCTTTAAAGCTCTCCCTGGCTCAGCTCCTGGGTATATTTGGGACTACCTATTCAAAATAAACCCTCTGCACATGTTAACAATTTACAGAGTAAATAACGTGGTCAATAAAGAGCTACCCACTGATTTTAATATTTGAAATTAATTAGAAAGCAGTGTCTTTGATAGTGGCTAGGTAAAGTGGCCCTTGTAAAGTAGATTTGGATCTTCAGCACTTATGAACTAAATGCACAGAGGGATTGTTTCAATACTGTTTCAGCAGTTACACTCAACTTGGCACTAAAGGCAAGCTAACTGTAGATGTAGATATATTCAGGAAGTTCTGAGTCTGACAAATTCCCGTTGCCTTGAGGGGAGAAAAGCTGAGATAAATTGTGGATCATGCATGAGTAAAAATGTAGACTCTCTCAAGTCAACCTCAGCCCCTGATGATGAGAATATATGGTAGTTATATATCTTCTCTTCTCTGTTGTTATATTGTCCGAATAGATCCATGCTTCTCAGTGGCACTGTTCACATAACACAATCAGCCCATCTCCCCATCATCGGGGTGACCTTAGTGAGCTAGTAGTATCCGATACAGGATGCCTGAGTCCATGATATGGCAGCCAGTTTTTCTCTCCCAGCTGCTGCTAAAGAGTCTGGAAATTTGCTACTTCTCTCCCTGTTTTCTTCACTTTTTAAACTTATGTTTGCCCATATTGTGTGTTGGGGGGGAGTGGCAGTGTAAAAACTCAGAACAGCATGATTAGGACTGGTACACCTGTGGATGGAGTGCAGAGCAGGGACTACCCTATTTTACCACTTTCTGTCCTTTTTCTGCCTACCATGTGGCTGTGGATGTGTGAAAACTGTTGAGGACAAGAGAGTGATGGGTTCATGGAGATGTCCCCCTTTTCAGGCCTCTTTAGGACATTGTTGTCACTCTTACAGTAGGATGAGAGGGGTCAAAATGCTTCCTGCACAAGTATTCAAACAACACAGAGGAATTAATAAAACAATGAGGGGAGTAATTCCACCCCGTGCAAGATTTGGGCTTGGAGGGGGGGCTAAATCTAACCCTACTTGGGTTAATTAAGTGTGTCATTTGTGTGGTCTACAGAATTTGCCAGATGACACACTTAAATCATCCCATGGTAAGCATATCATGCAGAGCCTTCATGATAAGTTCTCTTGAGAATTATTAGCCCCAAGAGGGACTGACAGAAGGACATTGATTCTAGGGAACAGGAAAACCCAGTGCTCCTAGTAACATTTATAAGCCCTAAATATACGTCACAAATATTCTAGAGACCTCCTTGAGAAATATCCTTGTATCTAAAATCAAAAACCTTTCTGATCTACTTTTTGGAAAGGAATATGAACTATCTTACTTGCCTTAATAAATGAGGTTTATAAAAGCAGCTATTGCTCATTTTCTGTGAAAAAAAAAATATATATAGTCCTGTAGATTTTGTATAGTTTATCATTAATTGTGGTGGAAGGTGAATAAAATTTCACAAGCCAGCATGTAAGTCCTTTTATTTGTAGCAAAAACACAAAAGCAAGAGTTATGCTGGATCTGACTGATAGTCTACCTAGTCTAGCAACCTGCTCCCACAGGACCCATCCCATCAGAAGCCCCAAAGCAAGACTTGAATACAATAACCTTCCATTTTTTTCCTCACTGACCAGCAGCCACCAAGAACCTTCATGATTTTCTCTAGTCCTCTTTTATAATGGCCATCACAACATCTTGTAATACTAAATCATGGGTGAAGAACTATTTGTTTTTAATCAGTCTTGAGTTTCTCACAATTCAACTATTGGAGTCTAGCTTATTCAAAGTGGCCCCCTCTGCAAAGAGGGTCTTCACCACAAACTAGCAGAAATAACACATGCATTGTTAGTTTCTAGGACCTTAAGCCCTGTTTCTGGCAAGAAAAAGACATTTCACCGATGTCTTAGAGTCCATTCTGCCATCTTTATTGTTGGTATCTTCATCTACTCAAAAGATAAGTTCCTGAGGACAGGGGAAGCGAGATGTATTAGCAGTTGTTGCAGTTGTGAACAAACTTAGTCCTGCCCACAAGCACAGCCTTCCAGTTCCATTCTGAAAAGGCTTGGATCTTCGAAAAATGCCCTGCTCTTCATTGTAGTCTATGATGCCTTTAGCAGACTGCATTATCTTGGCAGTCTCAGCAGGTGGCAGCACCTGACCAACCTTCTCTGGACTTGGAAGCTCAGGGTTAGTATGTGAATGGGAGACCTCCAAGGAATTCAAGAGCTGTAGACAAGCTTGTGAAGTTGATAAAAACATTGCAAAACAAATCAATGGCAAGCCACTTTCTTGTTGCTGCCAAGAACATTACATAATCATAGATGGCTTCGTGAAGTCACCAGGAAATGAATTCTACTTGAAGGAGTCTTCAATTTTACTTTATTATCTTGGCATGCCTATAGTCAAATCTTGGGCAACTGGGAAGCTTGCTCAACTTCTTAGTTGGCTCCATCTTATAGTTTGGATGATCTGACCTGATGCTCCCTGGCTGCCTGTCCCAAGGGGAACACTGAAATGTTCCCTGAAAAACCTGTACCACAAGCTCTTCGACTTGTTCTCCAGGTCCACAAATAGTCATTACCTAAGACCAGAGAGGTGACTGAATGTCGCCCCTGATTAATTAGGACTATAGCAGACAAAAGGGGAAACAATTGACAAAGTAAGTTATTGCCACACTATGAATTATACCAGTATGCTCCAGCTGATGCTTTTGAATGCCAGGTCTGTCTTTAATATATCTATCATTCTCCAGGACTTGATTGTGCATGAAAAGACAGACCTAGTGTGCATCAGTGGATGAAAAGGGGGGTTGCTTTCTCCAGAATTTGTCCAGCAGGCTTCAGCCTGAACCCTAAGGCGAGGGAAAGGGGTGAGAGTTGTGCACCAAGATACTTTGGAGTTAGGAAGGACTTTTCAGTAAGTGTCTAGATGTGAGATTCTCTTTGTGTGGTTGGGCTGGAGGGAAAAACTAGGGCTGCTGCTATTGGCCCATCCTCCCAGCTGCACAGCTCCTGCCCTTCCTACATGATCACCACAGGATAGTTATGGATCTGTCCAGGAGATTAGTTCTGGGTAATTTACAACTCTTCTCTTTCGAGTTGGAGGTGCCTCAAATTTTCACGCCTACTGAGACAATGATGGGCTTATCCAGACCCAATCCACATAGCAGGGCCCGTTTTAGATCTCATCTTTACCTAGGAGTAAATGAGTTGTGATCAGGTAGTAGGAGATATTTCCAGTGGTAATAGGATATTCCCAATGATTCTCTTATCATGGACAGACAATTTTCTCATGACTTTGGAGTTGACCAGGGCTACCAATCTCTGCAGGGAGGAAGGTCAATTAGGTTTCAGCCTAGATGCTTCATGGATCTGCTGAGCTTCATATACTGTTTGAGTTTCCAGGTGATTCAGAAAACAGCTCTATTGAGTGTCTTGTTGCTATCTGAAATATGGAGGCAATTGTGGCACTAGCCAGGATTGTTCCCAAGCTGCCTCTGCTTCTTTGATGATCCTGGGAAGTTCCTCACTATACCAATGAGCTTTGGGAGATATAATGGATTAAGAAATTGAGAGTAAGGAATGAAGACTGGACATCTGGACAAGCTCAGATTCTAGTCTACACTGTGGTGGAAAGGCAGCAGAGGCCAACTACTTCTTCACTCCTATTTTATCTGTCAAATGCCATCCATTAGTACTGTTTGGAATAATTCAGACACTTTTAGAGATGAATGAACCAAAACTCTGCTGAGCAGCTGCTGTGGCTATTTAGTTGGGCATTTTGTGGATAAAATTGCTCATATTTGCTCTGAGCCAGAAGGCAGGTGGTCAGAATCCAAGGAGGTGACATCCTGTGAGGTTATCTGAGAGGTTTTTGAACTGTGGATCTTTGTGACGCCAGCTCTGCAGCCTGTATGTTAGACTCTTGCCCTAGCTGACTGTTTAAAGCTGCTGTGCAAGACACAAGAAATCGATACAGGTAATAATTGATGCCTCATTGTAGGAGGAGTTGATGCTGGAGGTGGAAGCAGATGAAATCGGTGGCCAGAAAGGTGTTTGCACCAGTTGCAGCCTTTTCTGAAATGGGAGGCATTGTACACTGTCACCCATACACTTGTCACCTCTTGATTAGCTATAGTACTGTGATTCACTTGACATAAGGCTGCGTCACATGACCCCACAGAAGCTTCAGCTGATTCAAGAGCACAGGAGTAGGCATTCTCTGTAGGAGCTCCCCTCCTCTAGAACAGCTTGTCTTTGGGAGCAAGAGTAGCCCTTGCCCTCCTGATTTTCCAGAAAATTATAAACAATTGGTTGTTCCAGAAGGCCTTTGGGCAATAGAACAGAACAGAGAGGTATGTTGTCTGAATAAGTGTGGAGCTATTTATTGTAGTTATATATGTGTGTACACTGCTTAGGGTCTATTGGGATCGAGGCATTATATAGGCTTCATAAATAAATACTGATAGATTGGAAAGTAATATTGGGCTCGGATTATGATTTAAAGCAGGTCTCCAATCTTTTCAGCCTTTGACCCACATATGTAACTGGAGACCCACTTTTTCCCATTAAGATAAAGATAGTGCTACTTCTATAAGTACCTTAAATTTTGCTGTGAACAGGAATGGATCTCCCACAGTGTGTTCTCCCCTGCCACCTTGCATGTTCTCTCTCCACCACACAAAATCTCTAAAAACTCAGCTGACCACGGTTCCTGAAAGATGGCTCTCATCAGCTCCCTCTGATCCTCTTTTCACAGGTGAAATACAACCATTTTGAAGTGCTGCCAATTTCTTCTCCCACTGAGCCTGGTTCTGAGGGGCTATTGTCTTACTTTGCCTTGTTGGAGAAGGATGGCATTTTCTTTAGAAACGCTGACCATGTCAAATGACATCTGACATGCCTTTGATGCAATCCTAATTGGACTGTTATGGAAGAGATTGTTCTACAAGTCCTACATCAAGCAAAACATGAACATCCTGGTATGGTGCAGAATTCTATTGCCTGGTGACAGATGCCCAATGGAATGAGACAACATAATATGTTCATTTTTCTTCAAGTCTGTATGACTCTATTCAGTCATATGGGCATTTTAGGGATAGAGTTATAGAATTTCACACCCCAGACTGATAACTGTATAGTTGAAGAAGCCCAAGGAAAACATGAAAGGAGTTAATCACTTGTTATTCACTGCTGGGGCTTTGTGCATAAGTCAAACAAAGCACTGAGGAAGTGGAAGGGTCCAAGGGCTGGCCCACAGCAGAAAAACAGTGAGTGACAGAGGCCATTTTCCAGGATACTTCCCTACCATTTGTACAGGGGGTAGGGTGGGGTAGACACATCACCAGATGCATTAGGTAAAGTATGGCTGGGGCCACAAGTTGAACATCATCATTTATTCTTCCCATAATGGCTTCTATATTCTGCAAGAGTTGTGATACCAGTTACTATTATGATTAATTCTGAATCTTCTGCCAGCTTCATAGATCTGGAATTCTGCCTCTGTCCTTACTGACATCAGTAGTTCTCTAGAAGAATGGTCTAGGAACTTCCTCTCTTTGGTTATAGTGATTATACAGTTGGGTGCAGGAGGTCATAAATGTCTCTTTGAGAGAGGGAGTAGTTCCAGCCTCTTTAAAAGTTTCTTCAGGTGAGTTCTGAAGAAGCCAAATTTGGACCCTGAGGATGAAAAAAAACAACTAATATTCCTTTCCTAGGTAAAGTGCTTGTGCTATAGTTCTCCAGCTCTCTTGGATGAAACTGATTGTCTGGATCCATTTTGATCCAGTTTGAATCACCCTACAGGATGACCTATGCTGGGGACCTATGCTGGGGAAAAGATAGGGGAGTGTAACTTTATTGGTCCTCCTGGACCTCTCAGCAGCTTTTGCTACCATTGACCATGGTAGCTTCACCTTTTCATCAGTTCCTTCTTCCACCCTCTCTCTACCCTCGGCCACAGATTCATAATCAAAATAAAGACATTTATCAGTGTCCCAGTCTAGTATTTGTTAATGGTGGATACAAAGGCAAAGGGGACTTACTTATCTTCTCCTTGGAGGTAAAACAATTTGTATAAATTCAGCTGCTTATCAGTTGATGTTGTTGTTTCTGTGGTCTTGAGTTCCTCCTTCAACATTTATTGGTGGTGCTCCTGTGTTTGTCCTTGATTATGCTGTTCTTCTTTTGCTTGCCAGTCGTTTTGTCACTAATTTTGCTTCCCATTTGCTTGTTCATCTGTCTTCTGTCTTATACCCAAGATCCTTAAACCTTCAGCAGCTTAATGTCAGGCTTATAGAACAAAATGCCTGATGGAGAATATTCTGCTGTCGGAAGCAGACAAGGGTAACAAAAATTAATAAAATAATAAAATAAAGTAAAATAAAGTAGAATGCAATGCAATGCAATAATAATCTGCCTCCAGAAGTAGTAAATAGATAGTGTAAATGTTATTCCTGGCTAACATCTAACTCTAGAAGTAAATTTTACAGAGCCCTACAGAGAAGCCATTTCTCTTTTGCTATCTCAGGTCCTCTCCTGTATTGCCTTTTCATCTAACACAGGTGAAGTGGTGCTCTGAACCAGTGCTTGGGCAAGGGAATGGATTGGACGAAGGTCATTTTGTCAATTCAGACAAAACAAAAATACTGTTTGTTGATGGCACATTTGTCAGCTGAGTTATGCCTTGCCTTTCCCCCTAGAGGAGTCTACACACACCCTAAAGGAATGCGTTCAGAGTTTGTGGGTGCTTCTAGATCCATCACTATTACTGGGGGCCCAGGTGGGGCCAAGTGCCTTTTATCAGCTTTGGCTGATTTACCAACTGTGATCTTACCTGAATAGAGACAGTCTTGCCACAGTTATTCACACTCTAGTAATAACACGGTTGGATTATTGCAATGCCTTGTATGTGGGGCTGCCTTTGAAAATTGTCTAGAACAGTGGTTCCCAACTTTTTCTATGCCCCCCCCCCCCCCCAGGAAATATTTGATTAATGTTTGCATCCCCTACAAAAGTAATATCACATTTGAAGATGAAGAAGTCTAATTTCTAATGCGGGTGAACAAATTGAACTTAAAAAAATAAGCTTTTAACTCAGTGCATAAAATTGTTGCACCCCTTGAAATTCCATCTCACATCCCCTGGGGGTGTGGGCACCCCAGGTTGGCAACCTCTGATCTAGAAACTTTGGTTAGTTCAAAACAGAGCAGCTAGGCTGCTTATGGGAACTTGCTGATCTGGACGTATTATGCCAGTTCTTTGCCATCTACACTGGCTGCCTGTCCATTTCTGAACCCGATTCCAAGTGCTGGTTTTGATGTTTAAAGCCCTAAATGTCTTAGGACCAGGTTACCTGAGGGAGCACCTTCTCCCCTATGTATCTACCTGGACTTCAAGATTTTCTAATGAGGCCTTCCAGATCCCCTCACCAAAGAAGGTGAGGTGGACCCCTAAAAGGAGTAGAGCTTTTTTGTGGTGGTACCCATTTATGGAATTCCTTCCTCAGAGAGGATCAAGTGGCACCCAAATACCATCATTTTGGTACCAGGTGAAGACCTTTCCCTTTTCCCAGCCTTTTTAATTGGCTTTTAATTGATATTGTTTTATTTTTTGAATGACTGCCATGCTGCTTATGTGGTGTTTTTATTTTGTATCTTATTTGACTTTACTGTATATGTTTTTACTTGGATTATATTTTTTTAGTGTGCTTCATTCTAAACTGCCCAGAGAGCTTCAGCTATTAGGCAGTTTAAAAATTTAAAATTTTAAGTTAATCTATAAATAAAGAATGAACCTTCCCACACATTTGACTTTTGGCTTGATGTGATGCCCGCCTGTCTCTATTATTCTGTGAATTATGTGTCTTCCACCCCTTATCTTATGGCGTTCTGGAGCCAGTACACTATAATGTTCTAGACTCCTTTCTTCTGAGTCTTCTACTTATAGCAGTCACATTCTGTTTAGGAAACTTAAGCTTCAGAGAAGTTGCCCACTGTGTTTCTCTGAAGAATGCCATGCTGTTCCAAAAATTCCCTGCCACTGTAAGGTTATGACAAGTGTAAGTATTAGGGAAGTTAATTTGGTTTTCTGCCTTTCTTTTTTCATATGAAAGAAAAAATAAAGACCATGTTCTGACATTGATTATTGGGTACTTAATAAAATAACCACAGAGAACCATTACCATAGAGATGGGGAGTCCCATTCTAGAACACCTATACAGTGATTCAGAATCAGGAATCTCCCAGCCCCAATCCTGATCATTTCGTCAAGAACAAAATAGACATGGACTTTCTTTTTGTTCAGAGAATCCTAACAATCAGTCTCTGGGCGAGGGTTTGAGGATAACTAATATTTGACTGATTGGATGTGTGACTGTAAGTGGCGCCACTACAAGCTCTATTGAAGCCCTGGTGGCTCTAGGTCCAGGAAATCGCTTTCCCACTGCAGTTCAGGTTTTTTTTTAAGCTTCTAAATTGTACTTTTTGGTAGCCGTTCATCAAAAAGGCAATGAAGTGTTCTGACTACCTGTACAAGCTGACAAATAGCCGTATCACAGACACAAGGTCATGCTTCAATCCCTGAGAGACCACAGACTATTTTTGAGCTCCCTTCATTTTATCTTCACAGTTAAAGTCCTGTGAAGTAGGTTGGACTGAGAATTGGGACTGACCCAAAGTCAAGTGGGGACTTGAGCATGGGGTCATCAACTTTGGAGGGAACCCAGGGGTCTTATTAGTGCAGATACACAATATCTCACTTTATTCCAGCAGAAGGTCTGTCATCTCCTTTCTCACACTCCACCAAACTGCCCAGGTTATTCACTGTTCTGCTTTCAGGAGCTTCCAGCATTTTCAAATCACAGGTCATAGTTCACACCCTATTCTGGAAAGCTGCTAAACTGAGCTGTCCTTGTGCATCTTTTTGCTATCTGTTGTTCAGACCAATGGACAGGTAGGATAAGGCAACCAGATCCTGGAGCTGCACTTCCACTGCCTTCTGAACTAGCACTTGAATCACTGAGTTGCATTTTCATAATTTGCAAAACTTGTTTACAGCAAGAACCAATTTTCTGCTAATTTCATGGATCATCCCCAGGGTTTATGCACTTTCTGGAAAATGATTGGTGTGCCTCTCCAGAAGTAGATCCAGCTGGAGAGAACCATTTTTTCTTTCTTTACATTCCTATTTCCTTTTTCTTTCTTTATCCTATCTTTGTTACACCCCACAAACACACACAATCCCCCTGTTGCTGCTTCTTTTCCAGGTTACTTATAGTTAAGACTGAGTGGAAAAGTACAGAGGATACACAGGGGAAGATGCAGAGAGGTCCCAGGCAATAACATGCTTTCAGCAAAGATCTGCCTGCATTTTATGGAACTTTGGCAGAAAGGAGGATAAGGTTGCATTTGACACAGCAGCAGAAGTAGAACTTTCTGTCCTTGTAGGACGGAAGGAGGTAGCATAGACTGTGGAAAGAACCAGTAGTGGCTGTGGAGCCTTGACCAGGAATGTTCACTTTTCCCACAATTTCTCCAGACAGGTTGCATCTTTCTTTTACTTCCCAGGAAAAAAAAAAATCATACTTCTGATGGCATTTCTGAGAAGTGCTGGGTATTTGGATATGACTGCACCCCTGGTTTCTTTGCCAATTTCCCCCTCAGTCTCAGTTCTCTGACAAGAGCACCATGGTCTTCCTTTATGTTGTAGATCTCCTGATCTGCACCACATAAGACATCAAGTGAAGATTTACATATTGGGTGTTCTATATCAACAAGAGAATTAAATGACAGCTTTCTAAACGAAGGACATCTTTATATGGAGTATTTAATAATATAAAGTGATTCAGCCCAAACACAAGTCAGCCCCAGTAACCCCAAACACAAGTCAACCCCAATAACAATGGTGCCTAAATTGTTTTCTGGTGACCCACCAAGAAAGAGGCTGTCATCTTCTTCTCTATCATCCTCTTCTTTCTATGTTGCATATGAAGTAATGAATACAGTGAACTTGAATTCTTCCAGGACCTCTCTCCCTGTTGAACTGAACACCAGCCTAATCCATGCATGAAGTAAAGGAAGAAAAGAAGGAATGGAAGACATCCAGAGCAGTGTGAGGTTGCGCACGTGTATATGATGATCTATTCCATGACATTAATGAAAAACTCATCTGGCAACGGCCCCTACAAATTATCAAGTCACCCCCAATCTTCCAACAATTGTTTTTGGAGGGCTTAGTTATACAATTTGGCTGCACACTATGTTTTGGCAAGTCTTAAGAGTCCAATCTCAGCTTGTGTCCAGAGCAACTTCCCTTTGCTTATCCTGATGTTTGCATGCAGGATGTCACTGCAAATAACAATATGATTTTCGTGCCTCTGTTGTGAACAGCTGTGGTTTGGAAAGCCAGCATTTAGTCATGGAAATAGCCATTAGAGAAGAGTCATTGAGCAATATGAAACTTCATCACAAATGGTCTGAATAATGCAGTTTTTGAACATATGCATCTGGTCTATATTCAGTACAGTTTAATGGCATTTGCACAAGTATAGGACTCCTTTGCTTCATGCACTGTGTTTTGTTATCCAATATAAGTTACATGTATATACTCTTTGATTAAAATTAAAGGTGATATGTAGTTGTGTGTGTTTTCTACCACAATTTCTTTTTAAAAATAGAAACTATGTGAGATTATAGCCATAAAATAAGTCCAGTGCTTTGCAAGAACTGCATGATCTTTTGTCCTCTGGCCATATGACCCGGCTGCTTGTCTCTCCAGTGGAATGGTCATATTCTTCCTTAGAAAGCAGACTGGAGAAGGGGTTATCTAACTGGAAACCAAAAAAGGAAAAAGTGTTAAGCATCCCTTCTCCCTTTCTAGGTTCTCCCCCAGGTTTGCCACTTCCCATGGCAGCTTTTCTTTTGTTTCTTAAATATCATTGGGGAAACTTTTACACTACGTTTTCCCAGGAAATGGCATGTTTCAGTCCTAGTTTACCCAATAATCAAAGCTGTCACATACGGCCAATTAAGAGTGCAGCATTATATGTTATAGAAGAAATGTATTGTGGCCAAAAAGTATTATATTTATTTGAAAGGAAGACAATTGTAAATTCAAGAGGCTTTCCCTCAAAGAATAATAGGAAAGAAAAACTCTCCTGCCTCATTTACCACGTTGTCGACAAACAAAAAAACGACCCTCCTATTTCAGAGATGAATTGTTTGGGGAAAAGGCCTAGTCTTCCATTCAAGAAATGCAGGAATTTTCTGCAGATTACTTAACAACTTTTAGCAGAATGAAGAGAGGTAAGATATAAAGCATCACATTAAGAAAATATCAATTTGGAATAATTACAACAACAACAACAATCAGCCACAATAATTCTGAAGAGAGTGCATACACAGACACACACAACTGAATAAAATACTGTGTATGAATTGAAATGTGAATTAAAGTTTCGTTTGAATTGCTCTATCTATGGCCGTGGGCTCACCGCAAGCATGTTAAGGCAGCGTTTATTCTCTGTATAAAACATTTGCTGGTCCACAGGAAGAGTTTGTTGCATTAAGTAATTTACAGAGTGCTAAGAAGTTCCTTAAGCTATTATTAAAAACATACAAAATCTTTTCTGGTTAGACTTCTAGTAACTTAGACTTCTAACTAAGCAGAACTGATCGTGCAGCCTTTTGATGTTTAATGAGTTCTGAGGCAGATGTGAGATGTGATAGACAGGGGAGCAGCGGTGATTTAGTGCTCATGAAAAGAAATGGCCTGACTCCCCCTTTGGAAAAAAGAAAATGTAGCTAAAAAGGACACCCCCCCCCCCTTTCTTCTTCTTCTTCTTCTTTTTTAGCCCATGTGGTTTTGATTTCCTCATCTAGTGCCTCTCAGTGCTGGCTCGTTTCCATTCAAACACACACAGAACACTGAAAACTAATTAGCCTTGATGCCGCCACAGGAAGTTAGGCTGCCAAGATCCTTTTCCCCCACAATTCCTCAACTTTCTCAGCTTCCCTCAGGCCAAGGGGCTTGCGCTGGGCCTCTCTGTGAAGGTTGCCAGGTCTAATTTTACAATTTCCCTTCACCTTATCTAGTGTGCCCCAGGCCCAACCAAGGAGAAGGATCAGAGCCAGGTTGTGTTGGGAGCTTTTCATCCTCACACCCAATCCCCTCCCTCATTCTTTTCTTTTCGGCCACAGTTTGAGGAATCCTGCTCATCTCCAGTTTCAGTGTTGACTTGTTAATCTGACCTTTGCTAATACTTTTTAAAAGAACCAAAGGGGACTTCACCATCTTGTAAAACTTGAAAGTATTTCTGCCTCACAGACCTCTCTCAAAGGTTAACAAATTTTCCCAAGAGTCAAAGCGTCACAAGTGTCAACTACTTGCAGGCATCTTATTTCCAAGTAAGGTCCACTGGCTGGTTATGCTAACCAGAGGGACCCAGTTTTGATTGCCAGAAGAAATAGCAAGGTAGATGGCAGTTAAGAATAAGATGCCACCAATGGAGAGCGCATCCAACCAACAACCAACAGGAAGCAGCCAACAGGAAGCTTCACAGTATCAAGGTGGTACCATCTAGATTTCAAGGTGGTGCCATCTAGGCCAAGAATGGCCAACATGTGCGATCTTAGGACCCAATGTATTCTATACAAATTACTGGAAGATGGGGAAATTCCACAGGTAAAATATGGATGGAACACAGATGCTCAGAGTGCAAAAATTATCACAGACTGAACCGGTAGAGTGTGTTATGTTTAATGTGCTAGGCTAGGATTAAGGAGACATTGGGCCAGTCACTCTCTTTTGGCCCAAAGGGTTGCTGTGAGGATGAAACTGGAGTTGAGTAACAGGCACTTTTAGGAAATTGGGTTATGCATTCATTTATTTGTCAGATTTATATTTCACCTTCTTTCCCACAGCTCCAGATGTTATACTAAGCTCTCCCTTTTTTATATTTTCCCAAACACAATGCTGTGAGGTAGAACAAGAAACTTGCCTGAAGTCACTCAATGAGCTTCTATGGCTAAAGGTAGACTTGAACACAATTTTAACAAAGACAGCATACTAGTTCTCAGAAATCAAAGGAAGTAGGAAGGGAGAGAAGGAGGAAGATGAATTAACATGCTTCCCCAGATACAGATTGGCAGTGGATATTTCCCTTTTCAGAATATGGGTAGGATAGTAGTATTTATATGAAATATTTCTAGAGTCAAGTCTCTTCTTTCCATTATGTTTGTTTGAGGGGCACATTTGGACTAAAATTTAATATGGACACTGCGCACCTGAAAGTTTCTCAGCTCATGAGCATAGGCTGCCTCCCAGTCAAACTTTTGTGATCTGTACAGTTAAAATACTATTTTGGGACTGTTCTTTCATCTTGAATTTAAAAATATACTATAATTTTATTTGGATAACACTCAGCTACTATATATATATATATATATATATATATATATATATATATATACACACACACACACACACACACACACACACACACACACACACACACATACACACACACACACATACATACACACACACACACATACACACACACACACACACACACACACACATACACACACACACACATACATACACACACACACACATATACATACACACACATACATATACACACACACATACATACATATACACACACACACACATTACACACCTGAAAATTGGATTATGTAAACACAATCTTTTCAATTTAACTACATCTGGAAAGCATACCTACTAATCTTCCAGATGTTGCCACCTTGTTTCTGGTAGTGCCAAACTGAGCAGGAAAATAGGGGCTTATTTCTCTTAGGGCATCCATTTTAAACTTTTCAAACCTTGGATCCATCTTTCATTTCAACAAACAGTAATACCAGTTACATTTTTTAAACACTGTGTGTGTTTTTTAAGTCTCTTTTTCTCCACCTTCTTTGTTTCTTTATTAAAGTATCCTATATTATACAGATATCAGTTTAAGAACGATTTCTTCTACCAAAGTAGTTCTGGAAATTGTAGTTCTATAGCGTTACTGAGGTGAGATTTCTAACAGTTTTTAAATGTCAGCACCACATTATAATTCCCAGCAAAGGAGTTGAGGAAACCTTGACAAACTCCTACAGAACTGGTAAAAA
This sequence comes from Liasis olivaceus, assembly GCA_030867105.1. Taxonomy (NCBI): domain Eukaryota; kingdom Metazoa; phylum Chordata; class Lepidosauria; order Squamata; family Pythonidae; genus Liasis; species Liasis olivaceus. The sequence goes on along the minus strand of CM061348.1, from coordinate 161,006,682 downwards.
CATATAGCATGTCATAAACCTATCTGTTTTCTTCTTCCCCTCTTTCTCACCTTAAAAAAAAATCAGATATCATAATGCCATAACACAAGCCAATTTCAGAGGGTCTGATCCTCTGAAAGCTTTAGAGGCCTCACAATTCATCTACGTATCCACATATCACATCTCAAATTTACTAGACGTTGGTATTCAATTGCCATTGGCACTATGGTATTCATATTGCCAATTCCAATAACTTTATGATTAACATTGGTATCAGCAAAATACTAGCTGCGCAGTGTTTTGTATCTGAAGGGAAAAGAATGTTTCAGAGCATACATAGGACCATACGTAACATCTGTCAACATCTTTTTAAAATAGCTGCATCTTTTCCCAAGATCATGCTGCAGCGGCAGAAGGCAATTACATGATCCCAGGAAAAGATATCCCAGGAAAAGGAATTCCCTTGCATTTTTGGATTTAGCTTGGTCTAAGATGCTGACAGTTTCCCAGCTGAAACTATGGTTAAGTCTGTCCATGTGTTGTGAGATTAAGAAGTTTTCATCATGTCTTCTGACTGCTAGTTGGTGTTCATGGTTTTCATCAAGCCTTCTGCCTGTCTGTCCTACACAGTGGTTGTTAACAACCCAATCCAACCTCCCACAAGAGGAGCCATGTAAGAATTTTATTCAAGCAAGCACAAACGCATTGCAGCAACCCAGAACAGCAGAAAAAGGAAACAGACCACCTATACAACATCTTCCAACAAAATGAATATCCACGCAACTTTATCAAAAAGTGCCTAACCACTCAACCTACTACAACACAACCAACACAAGCTATGAAAAGGATAGCACTTCCATACATCAGAAACGTCTCAGAAACTACCAACAGACTATTACAACCCCATGGCCTCTCTGAAGCACACAAACCAACCCTCCAAAACATCTTAAGCAAACCAAAAGATCCAGTAGCCCAAGAAGAAAAAACAGGAATTATCTACAATATATAGTGTAAGGACTGTAACAGGAAACTGTTAGCATCTTAGACCAAGCTAAATCCAAAAATGCAAGGGAATTCTTGGAAGCTTGGTATTCAGACAAGGCAGCCATCAACAGGCACATAGAGATAAACAACATCTACACACTATTCAAAAGAGACAATAGAAAGGAAAACAAAAGACCAGAATATCTCCTCAACGGCAATCATCACCCAGATAAGCAGAGATTAACACCAAAATTACCACGAGACATACAAGCAGTAAACAATACCTTAATCAAGGAACTACCAGAAGGAAAAAATAAAACAAAACAAACCCCCCACCCCCACCAACACTGGCAGGGCATGCCACAGTATATAAACAGAGAGCAAACCCCACTCCATTCTAGCACTGAAGATGTTACCCAGCTGGGTAATGAAACGTTTGCAAGAAAGGAACCAAGCTCAGAGAACCCCAAGGACTCCACAGTTCAACCCTGAGCTACACATATTCGCTTCTATTGAGGGTACAATATTCAGTCACCAAATCTGTAGATTATCAATGTTAAAATTCTCCGCCATCAATCATGACTCAACTCTGCCCTGTTGAGCTTCTCTGAATGGTGGTTTTTTTCCATATAGCCTTAGGAGGTTACTTGTCAGAATTCCTGTTGTGATCAATTTGCATGGCATTTTGGAAATCAAACCTACACTCATCCTGCCAGGTGCCAAGATTCTGAGTAAGAAATGAATACTATCGTGGCAGTTACCATATTTGAATTTTCCAAAAAGAAAGAATTGGATTCAAATATGAATCATGAATGCACAAGCTATTAATACAGTGTGAGCATAGAGAATAAGTAACAGAAGTTTGTAACATGAGTATATAATGTGCTGTGGACTACATGTCATTAGAAATTGGGACTGAAGGGAGGCATGAAATTGGAATGTCCAATAAATCAATGCCAGTGAGAAAAATTTTGGCACCCATACGTTATATTTCAATGGATTAAATCATGAGTAATTCAACAAAACATTATCATTATCATCATCACCACCACCATTATTTTAAATATATTGGATACCTATGTGCCTTCTCAGGAAGAAAATAAGGGTTCAAGACAAGACAAGACAATATACTTTATTACAGTCCTGGATCAGCTCAAAAACAGAATAAAACAAGGTGTGAGACAGCAAATAAAAACCACAGTCAAACCCAGTAAAACTCATGTGGTCAAGGGTTCAGCTTAATTATTGGAGACGTGCTCAAAATGCAATACTGTTTAATATGATGTGATTTCTTTGGGGCCAAATTTTGATTTGTAACTTTTTTTTTGTTTAGCTGCCAAAGCATATAATGTGCTGTTTTGATTGCAAAAATATTAAACCTATATGTTTGGAAGGATACCCATTTTCTATCAATTCTATAATAGCTTGAAGTCTCATAGTTGAAAAAATATCCTACTGTCATGAATCTCAACTGGAGGACTATTTAGAAATGTAGCCTATGTACATTTTATCTTTATATGGTTGATCTCCCATATGTTTTTCTTCTTTTAAATGTACATCAACTGACTTAAATATAAACAAATAAACAGCAAAATAGGATATTAGCATATATGTAAGACTAACTGAATAATCTAAAACTGACAAGTATTCATATAAATTCTTGTTTTTTCTTTTGCTCTTTATTTTGATAATGATGATATTTAAAATAATAATACAGGAATAGGTTGAAGCAGTGTTTGGCAGCGTTGAAATGCTGTTCCCCTGAGCCCAAATCAAGAAATACATCTAAACAATGAGAGTTAAAGGTAATAATTATTTTCTGAAATGCAGCAAATTTCTACATATACATTAAGCATCTTCTACAATCCTCACGCAGCAAATACTTTAAATGAGGAAATATGTAATAAAAAAACTGAAATAAATAGAGGGCTTGGCTGATCCTTACATTATTATATTGGATGGTATCCAGCTAGTTTCCCTCTCTGCCAATAGAAGTAATCCGTCATTCAAATGGCAATTCTGGGTAATTCCCTCCCCGTCTTCAAAATGTGCTCCAAAGAGACCCCCAAAATTGCTGAAGTGGATTTGGAGAGGAAACAGGAGTTACCAGGAAGTAGAAGAATTGCTGCAAATCTATTCCCTTCCCATTAGAGAGGACGAATTTTTATATTATCATTTAGTTTTATTTTCTCTAGAAACATAAGTTGGTGGGAAAAATATGTATTTAGTTCATAGCATAAGTATTATTACTGCAAATAAAAAACGCATATCAAAACAAGTTCTTAACATTAACAAAGAAAAAGGAAGTTGCTTTATTTACTACAAGTCTGCATATACACCACAGTCTTTTACTGTCCCAATACTTATTCTGCATGTGCACATGTGTGTCCAGTAGCAAGCATGAGTGAACATTGGTGGCCCTCCTGGGTCTTCATCTACCTCCAACTGTGAGCCACCATAGAGGAACCCCCACCATAATCCCCAGCTGCAATGCAGATTCAAGGGTTGAATTGCTCCCAGCAGCAAGTCTTGGGTGCAGCGTGTCCACTGTGGGAGGTCCCAAGCATCCAGTCCCACCAGCCCTTTAGGAAGGTTTCAAGGGTCAGGAAGAAAAGCAGCTCTTAAGAAGTACGAGCTTTTCATCCACCAAAGAGCCAACAGAATCTTGGATGTTTTCAAATCCTAAAAAAATGGTCAGGTGGGGAGTTTTTGCTCTTAGACCACCCAATTGATATGATTGTACTGGTGGAAACACAAGCAGCTTGACTCTGCTATTTCCTTCACTATTGCAGAAAAGCTCACCTAAGAACACTCCAACAATTGGAGAGATTCCAACAATACATTTCTTAAAGCTAGCAAGTTACAATAAGTCACTGGTCTCCTGCTGTTAAGAGCACAGAATACTGGAGAGTGGTCTATCAAGTTCTTATATATATGATTACAGCAGTGTTTCTCAACCTTGTCAACTTTAAGATGTGTGGACTTCAACTCCCAGAATTCCCCAGCCAGCATGAAGATGAGGATGTGCCTACCTTTGGCCATTAACAAAGAATTGTTTGGAGTATGCATAGGGGTACACAGGAATGTACAGTACACCTTCAAATGCAAATGTTAATCAAACTAATTGTTATTCTGTTTGATCCCATATCCCACTTTTAATGGGTTGAGTTGTAACCCATTACCCATTAATGATACCCATTATCAGTATCCATGAGAAAGTTGCAGTTTATGGAGACACACAGTTTGTGAATCAAAGCCATTCATTGAGGTAACAAAGTTTATAACTCCAGACGGATATATTTCACAAGGGAATAGTTGCAGCATATGTATGAGGAAGATGGTTTAGCAATTAAAGCTATTGTGGCTAGATACTGTGACTTTTACATTAAACAGGGAAGTAAAGGCAGAGATATTTAGGGGCCATTAGTGACCTAGGTATTAGAATATGGGAGGCACACAGAAAAATGACAACACTTCAACAGTTATATTTAGCCACTCCCTCTTTTCTTATAGCCTCTACATGCATTTTTTTAAAAATCAAACTACTGTACCTTTGGATTAATTTAACTTATTATTGTTGTTCATTTAATGACTTATTTTAAGACAAAGACAATGATTATATTTTGCTTTTAATTATTTATGCTATTACACTAGTCAGTGATATGTTAGCCCTGTTCTTTTAGCTTTTATTTTTCACCAATTTTAAAGAATTCTTACTTTCAATTGTTTAGATATTCATGTTTACGTTACATTACGTTTTGTTGTAAATGGGTCCATATATTTGGGAAGTCTTTTAGCAACGTATCAATGTTTAAACAAGGCAACAACTAATATGCAGGGAGATTTATAGCCTCAAGAATAAAATGCCAACAAAGATTCTTGTAGCATTCAAAGTCTTGTATGAATCTAGAAACAATTATATGTTTGCACTATATCATTTTTGACAGCTTAAATAGTATTAGATCAAGGATGGTTTGGTCACAGAACTAAGAAAGAAAGCATCAAGTTGCACATTTGGTCCTCCTAGCTATGTAATGTTCACTCTGATAGGATTGCCTTCAGGATAATTGATAAAAACTAAAAAACACATTCTCCCCTCTGCAGAGACTGGAGTATCTGTAAGAGAAAAGCTTTTGCAATTGCTCAGGACAGCGTTAACAGAACTTACATTTCACGGACTTGAACAAAACCTAAAGAATGACTAAGTCTTCATAATATTTAACAACTATGAAAGCATGTTATTTTTTTTTTCATGTTAATTGGGTCACATTTATTCATAAAAGAAGGAAAAGAAATACAGAATCAACCATTCTCATCCTGTGTCTGAAAAATATGTAAAAGTATACTTGGCAATTAAAGTCATATATGGTGAGCTTTACTAGTAAGCAATACTTGATGAGCTTTATAAACCTTTTCTCCAGGGAAAACTGTTTCTGCAGTGAAGTGTAATCCTATCTAGGCATTCAAACAGCAAACACATGAAGGGGTGATGGGGATTTTGATGAAGAAAATCTATTGCAACAATCGGGTCACATTCAACTGAATATTGTCAGCCCCACTAGGTAGGCTAGACCGTGAAATCAACTCTACAGGAAGGCTAAAACTAGTTTACCGAGACTGGCTATAATAGAATCTTGCAAGCATCTGCCTGAGCTGCTTCTGAATTATCTCATCGTTCTTAAAAAATGCCCCATCCCCTTTTGCCTAGCAGCAAAATATAACATAATTTATATAATAATATAAAATAAAATATTATGTTATAATATAATTATGTTATTATATAATATCTCGTGCGTTTTAATCCTTATTTGTCATGTACAGCTTTGGGGAATGTAATTATTGACAAATCAGTTGCCCACATGAATAGGGCTATGCAAAACTTTCAAGGTGGGCTTCTATTTCATGCAGATTCTGTTCTGTGTTCTGCGTTCAATTCATTTGTGAATTGAAGTGGGGATTTGCTTTGAAGTACCAATTTGAATCAAGTGGTTGAACCGCTTTGTAGCCTTTTGGATCCCTTTGCATATTGAATGTAATCCCTTATGTGAATGCTCTGCATAATAAATGGATAATAATTGCTTTCCACCATTTTTTAATTTGTTTCAAATTAAGTGGTTTTAATTTACTATAATTTTGTTGTAGTTTAATATCTTTTTGTTTTTAACTATCTATATCCCTTCAATATTTTTTAACATTAAGGTGTGCTGGAATATTAAATTATTTTATATTGTTTTGTATTACATTACATTACATTAACTATAATTTTTTTTTATATATCTTGATTTATTGAGCTTCCTTCCAGTTAAAGTTCTGTCCTTTACATGTGTCCTTCTCCCCTGTACATGTGGGTGTTATGGTGTATCTGCACACCAAGAGTTATTGCCCACCTACTTATAGCTCCAGAGATTGTCTGAAAGCTGACAAGTGACTGTGAGACATTGAGAAAGTCAACTACTTATCGATTTGATAGGAGGAAAAAAAACACAATTAAATAATTGGACATTCTATTAATTTCATCTCTTATTTTTCTCTATTTTTTTTTCATGGAGCACCTGTAAACCTACTCAGTTCTTAAAAGACACTTTTTTTCTCCTTTTTCTTACATTGCCAAAATTTTTGAAATCTTTAAAATCTAAAAAAAAGGTCAGTTTCTTCAAGTTGAGCTCAGTCGTTGGTGAATGCATCCATGCAGTTTTCTTAGCCATATTTCTTTAGAGAACTGATAAAATAGATAAAATATCCAGTCACATATAGATGCCAAATTGGAATATTGTTTGACAAGTTCAGTGACAGGAGCTCTTTTCATCCTGTAATTACTGAAATATTCTATCATAAGGCTTGTGAAAATGTTCCTTTCACAATATTTTCTCTCCTGAAATTAGAAACGTTTTCTAGACTTGACAGTAATGAGAATCCTGATAGGGCCGAGAGTGGTACAGTTTATTCTATACCCTCCATATTTATTTTAAAATACCTTAAGCTCAACTGAATACTCTTGTTTGGAAAAAAGTCATATTGAGCTACTTCCTCCAATTTCAGATATATGTTAGATAAAAACTGTAGGTTCTGGAATAGTGCCCATTTCTTATAAGGGAGCCTTGCATTTTTGCCTGTTGGGTGCTCTGCCTTTCAGTCAAGAACATGGCTAACTTGTATGTCTCTTGGCTCATGTGATTTCCTGTGAAATAAGTATTTGTGATTTTACTTGTTTGGTTTGTTTCCATCCCGCTCACGATATGGAAAAATTGGCCCAGTCTGAGGTGTTTTTAAGAGGTGAAATATGTGCCATAACTTCCTACCCACTAAAAACATACAAAAGGGTAAAAAAGATTGGTTCTACCCCATTTAGAGCTGGTCTGAGGGGTCTGGGGCAGGGTTCCTCAACCTTGGCAACTTGAAGATGTGTGGACTTCAACTCCCAGAATTCCCCAGCCAGCCATTGGGGAAACCCGGTCTGGGGTATTCTGGAAGCTGCAGAAGGGACACTGAGGACCATGTGCAGCCTGTGGATTTCTCCTCCCTGTGTTAGAGGAATGACATGATAGCTGATTTTGCACTGTCCCAGTAAAGATGATTTGTCCTACGTCTTTTGCCTAGAACTACATGGACAGCATTAATGAAAAGTACTGTAACATCCAGTGTCTCTTCCCACAACAAGCCAAACTGGTTCAATGGTGAGGTTAGTATGCCATGAGAATGCCAAAAAGGGAGTAATTGGCCCAATCAGCTAACTCTGTGCGGGGTTAGACTTAGTCTTTAAGAGATCCAGCCCCTCTCATATATATCAAACTAACTGCCTCTGTATAGTCATGTCATGGGAACTGCTGATCATAGGGATTAACTAACCCTTACTTCTTTCACAGATATAGGGTCTCCCTAAAAATTCTGTTTCTGGCCACATGTGTGCATGTGTGAAAAACAAACAGGTGGGGAGGTTGGTTCCTAGGCACTAGGTGGTGTTCCTAGATCCTGATCACACCCCATGGGTTTCTGTTAAAAATATCCCAGGAAGGAAGTGGGACAGGCCATGACAGCCAAACATATCTGATAAGCCTGTAAAAATGGCTGTCACAAGACATTCAACCAACTCCACGTGTCTTCTGCCAGTACTCACCAAGACACAGGGTGACTGGATAGATCATTCGTGTTCTGGAGACAGATTCCATAGAAAGATAATTCCCCTACCCACCCACCTTATATTTTTCACTGCAATTCCCCTTTAATTTAAAATTTAAGTTGTTTAGTTAATGTTTAATTTAAACATTTCACATGCAGAGCAGTTCTAAACTCCATCAAAATGCAAATCCATTAAATTGTATTGCCATAACATTAGGATTTGCAAGCAATGCTTCACTCATGGGCATTTTCTTAAATTAGTAATTTATTTGCTGAAAACATTTAAATAACAGAATAAATAGCTACATCAAAGAGAAAAAAGAAGATGGAAAAAGACAAAGCAGATGAAAAATAAAATAGCAGGATTTACAATTATCATAAAATGTAAAATCCATTACTTCATTGATTAATAATTAATTAAATATATAGGTTCATTATATCATCTTAACAAATAATTAAAAATCTCCATAAAACTCAAGACATGAATATTAATATTGATATCACCACTATTTGTCATTGTTTTAAAAATAAATGGACATCATCATGTAAAGGAGAAGAAAGGGAAAAAGGGGGAAAAAAAGAGAAAAAAATTGAAAAGAGGGGAAAAATATTGTCCTCCTATTGTGGGGGAGATGGGCGGTGGAGAAATCCAATAAATAAAATTTTTAAAAATTTTAAAAAATAGAAAAAAAAACAAAATAAATGATTTTTTTTTTTTTTAAAGGGAGAAAAATCAGTAAAAACAATATTAAGTTCCAAATTACCTCCCATTGTACCTGTCAATCCTTTGAGGTAGACCAGACTAGGAAACCAAAGTCATGCATGCTAACAGTATTTTTATTATAAGGTTACAATAAACAGAATCTTGCAAATCTGAAGGGGCTTCCCCTCGCTCTCTATCTTCATGAGAACTAGGGTGGGTCATGTTTTCTCAAATTACATTTCTGCCCCAGACTTAGATTTCTTTTATCTGACAGTTGTCTTGGTAGCAGCTCTTCCTCCTGTCCCTCAGGTTTATTCCTTCTACCCATTACAGTTGACTGTATCAACATATTTATAAAAACACTGACATTGCTTCTAATTCTGGAGCATTTCTGGCTCTATAGATATGGGGCCACAATAAAGTTCAGAGAAATCTGCATGGATTTAACAGGGACAGAGTGGCACAGAGTCAGGTAGCTGGAAGCTGAACAAAGTATGGCATAAGGGAGGGAAACATACTTGTTTTTCTAGGAGGGGTTTTGGTAAGAAAGGTTTGAGGAAATCTAGCATAGGAAGCACTGTGTTGTATCAGTCAAGCTATTTGTTAAATATCAAGTCCTCCAAGTATTGATGCAGCCACAATGCTCTTATGGGCAGCCATGTATTTGAAATGTTCATAATGTAGATTTATATAATCATACAGAGTGATAGACTGCGGTAGGAATCTTGGAATAACTTCAGATTTTATTTGTCCAATTTATATGGCCGCCCACCTCAATGAATGGGCAGAAAACAGAATTAAAGTAAAATAAAAAGAATTACAAATATTATAAAAGTTAAAATACAAGCAGCCAAGAAACAACAACCCAGATCACTAACACAACCAAGAAGTGGGTCCCTGCACACGCTCGGGGCCTCAGCCCAGGCCAAGAACCAGGTCTTTAGGGCCTTACAAAAGGCCAGCAAGGTGGGGGCCATCCTGATCTCTAGAAGAGGAATGTTCCATGAGGTGGGCTGTACGGCAGGAAAGGCACATCTTCTAGCCCTGCCAACCGGCATTCTTTGGCCAACAGGACCCGAAGCGTGCCCATCCTGCCTGACCGGATCAGACGGGCAGAAAAACTGGAGAGAGACAGACCCTCAACTAACCCAGGAACATTAGGATTTTTTTTTTTCCAAATGGTAGCACATCTAATTTTTACCCTCTAGTAAACAAATTTGTAATATTCAGTTTCCAAGATACAGAAGTTCTCGTGGAATACATCTCAAGTTACATCTAAGAAGAATCACAAGGGAGTCAGTCCCTTTTCAATAACTTTCTAAAACAAAATGGAACTCTAACCATGAATACCCAGGATGCACTGGATACTATACTGGAATTCTTGTGTTTCAACCAAAATACAACTATGATTTCATTATGTAACTAAATGCACTTAAATCAAACAGGCAGATCCTAGTCTACTTTTATTAGTGCAGAATTTAGTCATGTTAAACAAACAGTGGGAACACTAACTGTATTGTTTGATTTAGATGGCCCCATCCTGATCGTTGCACCACTTCAGTGCTCTCTCCCTCATGACCATTGGAAGTGTATATCGTTTCAGTTCTCTGACTGCAGTGCTCAGGTGCATATTTTAAAAACCAGTCATTCCTGCAGAAACAGGCAAAGATAACTTTGAAGTAAAACCTTCAAATAGCTTCAAATAGCTTACAACAAGACACAGTGGATGGAAAATGCCTTGATTTGTTTATACAACACCGTTTGTATGACTGAGAGTACAGACACCACTAACCTGGTTCTGACACTTTAACCAGGAAAAACTGAGCAGGTATTGCAGGAAAATTGTTAAAGTATATAAGGAAAAAACTAAGAACTTAAGAGGTGGATCAGGCCACAGGGCATTTCTCCACTAGTAACTTTCATGAATTCTACTCAGCCAATATATTAAATTTCTTCTGCTGACTTGGCTGAACTTTCCTAGACTATGTATACCGTTCGTTGAGAAAGCTAGTCAGGACACACAATATTATTTCTGTGTTTTAAAATCTGGAAACAGTTATTCTCCTAGCTCATTGTGGCAAAAAATATCCTCTGTTCAATCAACTAAATTGTAGTTACTTCAGCTCCTAATGACATCAAAATACATTTCTGCTCACTGAGTACTAAGATCATCATTTGGTGATGACAATTAATCTGAAAAATACTAACTAAATATTATGTGGTATGTATCTTCTAAAACTGAATAATTGCATCTCTGAATACAGAGGAATCTTTATTCATGTTACATAGAACAAGACTTACTAGAAAGGATTGTTATAGAATATGTTAATTGACTCTTCCTGATAAGTGTTTTAAATCAATTTGACTAAAATAAATCCTCCCTTAATCCTCTGTCAGATCATGAAAAGCACAATCACTTGTTTTTAGGCATATCAGAGTTAGCCAGTCTCCAATGGATTTTCTCTGTCTTTGCTGTATTTTCTAGAAGAGCTTCCTCTAGGTATTTTCTTATACAATATGCCTCAAACTATGCAAAGAAAATATCAGGTTACCTCTTGTCCCCAGGGAACAGTTTGCATTGGCAATCCATACTTTGCATAAATTGCTATTTTGGTGGGGGGTGTCTAGGGATTCATGAACTTTGCAGCTTTTTCTCAGCTCATTTGTCTGCTTCAGAACCTGCAAATATTAACTCTATAATTTCTCTCAACTGTGGCTCATTTTCACTTATTTATTTTTTGTTTATTCATTGATCAAATTTATACGCTGCCCATCTCACTGTATAAGTGACTCTAGGTGGCTTACAAGTAAAAAAGAAAGCTATACAAATCTTTACGAAAATATACAAAGTTGAAAGACGGAGAAAGCGTCCTCAAGCCACCAGCCACCCCCAGTGCTGCAAACCCCCATTGGATCCCCATGCTAGTTGGCAGAGCCAGGTCTTGACGCTCTTCCTGAAGGCCAGAAGAGTGGGGGGCAATCTCACCTCGGGGGGCAAGATATTCCACAGGGTGGGGGCAATGGCAGAAAAGGCTTTCCTCCAGGACCCCACCGGTCAAAATTCTTTAGCCGATGGGGTCCATAACATGCCCTTCCTGCACTTACATTCTTTCCTGTGCTGCTGCTTGTTCAGATCCATTTTCTGATGCCAGATTACATTTTGTGTCATGGAAGAAAGAGTCCCTCAGTGTGGAAGCAGAACATGTTTCCATGCTCACTTCATGTCTTAAGACAAAAATCATAGCACGGCATCCTTAAAGTCTCTACTGGCAGAAGCTGGAATTGTTCTTTGTATCCATTTCACTAGCAACTTCTTTTTCTGCCATAGCTCCTTAATCACAGTCTGTGATTTCCTAGCTGAAGTGGGATTAGAACAGGAGACTTTTGGATCTGCAGTTTGGCATTTATTTTTGAATAGCTCTTCAAACTCTGTCTCATGTAATAATGTTGCCTCAATCTAGTATCCATATATATTTAATTCGCAGACAAACAGACAAGAGGCAGTTGCACAAACATCAGGCTTAAAATGTATCTAGCAAGCTGTAGATCATTACCCACATGAGCAAATTTGAAGGACATTCACAAATTTGATGGGAGTTTGAAGATGTAGGACAGGGCTGCTGGTGGAAACTGCTCCTACTCTGCCTGAACAGGTGTTTGTCCAGGCAGAGTGAGAACATGATCTGCAGGGACCCAACTCCTAGGGCCTATGACTTGCACCCTTGTGACCACATCACTGTCCAGGCAGGGGGAGGGCTATGAGTGCATTTTTTAAAAATACATTTTCAAATCCACATTCAAGTCAGCCTCAGTCTCTGTTTCGTCCAATATAATCTATTCCTCTTCTGTAACCTCTGTTAGATCCATTTTTATAGAGGCAGACAAACTTGAAAGTCATTTCTGGGTAAACTGTTCCAAGACAGTCTTAATTTCTTCTATAATCAAACAATATTGCTCCATTGTATTAATATGTCTCTTCTCCTTTAATTGTAATCCTTAGTTCTCTCTGGTTCCCTCTAGTCAACCTTCAAAATCCCCTCTTATCATATGTTTATTTTCCAATCAGCAAAACTTTCCCAAGGGAGGATTTCTTACAGCTAATTTCAAAATCTTCATATATACTTTTATAAAATTTTAAACAATCCACAACAAATATTCTTTCAAGTCCATTTAGCCCTTTAACTTTCCAAAATCAACATTCTAGTCCCTCTTTTGCTGTTTTCCAAATTTTTTTTTTCTTTTTAGTCCTTAAACTTCTTATATCCAGGATAGAAGGAAGCTCTCCTAGCCTAATGAAACTTGCCCTTCAGAATGTTTTTAAGATCTAAAAGGTCAATAAGAAGCACTTTCCTAAGGAAGTTAAGGAAAGAAATGGGGAAACCCAGCATCCGTTTGAAGGCATCAAGCTGTGGCTTAGGCAGGAATGATTTTCCCCAGCTCCTAGAGCTCTCAAACTCGCTGGATATCACTATTTTGCGGTCTCTTCTCAGGCAAGCTTCTGTATGGGGCAAACTTGTGAGTGATCCTAGTCCTCTCCTTGATCTGGAGAAGGGTTGCAAGGAGCCGATCCGTTTACTGGCTCCTCTTTCTGCTGCGGCCAGCAGCTCCACTCTCATAGAGTCGTCTTCAGTCCACCATTGCTTCCCCAGAAGTTGAAAAGCTTTATTTTGTAAAGTTGCAAAATTCTACCCTTGTTTTGTTGGGTATTTGGATTGAACTTTTAAATCATAATTTTTATTATTGAATTTTTGAACAGTACACATAGTTGCAACTGTCTATAAAACTCATAGATTTCATTCTAAACTATTTAAAAAGTGACATACTTTGAAAGTAAACTAAACAGTACAAACTAAAAAGAAAAAAGGGGGGGAGAATAAAGAACAAAAAGATTAAAATAAGTGCAATTATCTTACAATTTCTCTGCTTTTTTTAGAAGATGAAAAATAATAAAACTATGTTGATACACATCATTGCTATCTAATTTTTGAACAACAAATTAAACTGAAATGATATAGAATCATATTCTCCAATCTTGCTTCTCTGGGGATATAAAGCCATTTCAAAGGCTAAGAGTTGACAAATTTAAATCAAATTTCCTTTAGAGTCTGGTACACACTCATCCTTCTAAGAATACAGAATCACCCTTTTCATCATAGTCCAAATTTGATAAAAGTGAACTTCTTTCAGAGGTAGAAAAATTCAGACTTTTGGAATATAATTTATTTATTGCCCAAAGCCTAGTTCACCACTGTAATAATATCTAACAATTACCAGTGGGCATGACTAAAACATATGTATTAATGTTCCCTTAAATTTATTACATCTCTAATACAGGAAGAATGGTAACCAATATTTTTTGAAAATCCATGGAGGAGTCCAATAAGCTTTTTATATATATTTGTTGGACCAATCTGTTTTTTAAATCATAATTTTTTTTGCTGGACCAACCTGGTTTTTAAATCATAGTGTCTTTAACATTCTTAAAACCTGAGACCACTGATTTTATAATATAAGTATAGAGAGGAAAATTTGATTGAGTGTGGGGGATACAATTTTTTCTTGCACAACTTCAGCCCCAGTAGAGGAATTGGTTTTGTTTGAGGGGGAAGCCCCAGAAGTTTGCTTATCACTTTGGGGCATTGGGTCACCACAAAGGTTAAGAACCCCAATATCTACAATCATAAGCTAATTACTTAACTTTTAAAAGCTAACAGGATTTTTGGATATACCCTAGAAAGACAAAGAGGAAAGGCCAGTAGCTCAACAAGGCATGGTTAGAAAAGATCTTGATGAAGAAAAGTTTGGAAAATGAGTTATTCTATTGCCAAAATACTTTAAAAAGAGGCCAGTTTCTTTCCCCATTTTGCCAATTCTTGAAACAGGCACGCATGCAACTTGGGTTCCCTTTCAAGTTTTCCATTCTTTGGGAGAATGCAATCAGGCCTGTGTCAGAGGATGGGTCAATATTTTAATGGAGAAAATTCTCCAACCCCCTTACATTAAATTACATAAATTTTATTACATTACATTAAATTACATAAAAAAATAAAAAAATAAAAATTACATAAAATCCCTATAACACTTGTAAAAATATCTTGTGATGATCTATCCATAATTTTTTTTATGTATTGCTACCGCTGACACAACTTATTAAATGAAAAAGGGGTATATTATAGAATGTTTCATACTTTTCTCCTGCAGGGAAATATTTGGCCTGGCAAACATGCCAAACCAACAGATCCAGCTGCCATGTAAAATTTCCTCAATGCCCCAAAAGGATGATTCAAAGGCTTTTAAAGCAATGTTAATAGCTCTTCATATGCAGTAAGACTAATTGTTTTGGGAAAATGTATGAAATGTGTAGGATATTTAGCAAGATAATATGGTGTTTATAAATATTGAATAGAGACAAATCTATTATAAGTAAACTCTTGACTTCCATTACTCATGTAATTCCTAGCATTTGTATGTGTGTTTATATTTATGAAGGCTATTTATAGCTCTAAATTAAGCAAAGTACTAAAGATAATAATAGTATCTAGTGCTATGATTACTTTAGTCATACCTTCACTATAACTTATTATTCTGTGAAACAATTCTGAAAGCTATTATTTTTAATCTCATTCTATTGGGAAGAGGGAATAGCAAGGCTTACTAAGACTATTTTGTGTTTTGTGTTGCAAATTCTTTTTTTTTTTTACATATTCGCATAAGTCCCAGATAACTCCTTTTTCATATTATTGACTGAATCTTGCTCTAGTCATACAGGTAGTCCTCACTTAACAACCATTTGTTTAGTGACCCTTTTGAAGTTACAATAGTGCTGAACAAAGGGGCTTACAACCGGTCCTCGCACTTACAACCGTCGCAGCACCTCCGTGGTCATGTGATCATGATCCAGGAACTTGGCAACCAGCTCACACTTATGATGGTTGCAGCATCCCAGGGTCACACGATCACCATTTTTATTTATTTATTTATTTATTTATTTATTTATTTATTTATTTATTGGATTTCTCTCCCGCCCATCTCCCCTACAATAGAGGACTCTGGGCGGGTTACAAAAAGATTAAAACAATAAATATATATAAAATACATCCCATATATACAATTAAAATACTAGGAACAAAAAGTCCAAGAAGATGGAAAATCATTATGACCTTCCCAGCTAGCTTCCGGCAAGCAAAATCAGGAACTGCATGATTCACTTAACAACCACATGATTTGCTTAATGACCATGGTGATTTGCTTAATGACCACTGCAAAAAAAGTAAAATCAGGTGCAACTCGCTTAACAACCACCCCATTTAACAATGAACTTTCTGGTCCCTATTGTGGTCGTTAAGCGAGGACTACCTATACAGCAAAGCCTAGCATAGGCTTCATCCAGCTCAGGCATACCTATTTTATACCAAGCTTTTAGCATCTCCTTCACTCACAGTTTACATGACCACCCATTACCTGGGGACTCTACAGTATTTTTCTCAAGATAGCTTTCTCCCCATCTCTCCTTCTCTCTCTTTCTATTACATTTCTTTTGGGGCAATTTCAGCATCCCTGTGCTACCAAGTCAAATGTATTCACACTTACAGTGTTGTAAATTCCTGGTAAGAATAGTTCAAAACATGTTCCACAGAGGGACAGAGGGACACGGCCTGCCGCCTGGCCTGTCTGCATGCGTCGGAGGGCAGGGCAGGGGCACTTCCTTTGAGTATCAGGAAGGATGTTGCTGAGAGGGGGCAAAAATAAAGACAGAAGGATATCAGCCAGGTCAGAGTCTTTTTGCTAAGTAGGAGCTGTGCGTATATGGGGGAAGGAAAGGCATTAATCGGCAGGAAATTACTGAGATCTCTCTCTCTCTCTCTTAAATAAAACCCTACAAATGCACAAGAATAAAAGAAGGAGGGATTGAGCCACTGCAGGAGCACACAACAAATTTGTAATTTTTAATTGTTGATCTATGCAAATACTGGAGTACAAAACCTTCTTCTAACTTTGCCCACAGTTGCATCATGGTGTGTGCTTTGTGCTCACAGTTTAACTCCGTTTGATATACTGGGGTGTGTACTGAGCAGCTGTTACAATTCCAAATAACATATCCCTGTTGTATTCTCCCCCATGTCCTCTGCTGGCTTTGGATTCAGGGAGTTGAAATCCCCACCCTTGGTGAGCGCAAAGCTAGAGGAAGTTGGTCTTGGATGTGCTTGGGAAGAGGTGTCTTCGGGTTCTGCTAGATCTTGGCTCCCATCGGCAGAGGCATTTTTGTACCAAGGAGCTTAGTGTGTGAACCTCTCAACCTTGAGCTTGTACAGAGACCATCTGAGAGATCAGGGAACATTGTAGAACTGGGGAAAGCGGCACTGGCAGCTTGAAATGCATCTCTGACAGCCTTTGCCCATTCTTCTTAAAAGAGAAGTCCATCCTGTGGACAACTAGCTGGCCGTAGCCTAACAAATCACCAGCAATGCACTATTAATGATATGGCACCATGTTGTTCAGAGACACTCCCTGGAGGGCTTGCTCATGCTAGGAAAATGCTTTAGTTTTCTGTTTTAAACCTGGAGTTCCTAGCAAATAGTTATTTAACACCCATTTGTGTGGGATGTGCATAACTGATAAGCACAAGAAGAGCATGCTTCCTTTTTGTTTCAATGAAGCTTCTGCACCTGTAATACAAATATTTGTCCTGGAGTACAGTCTTTCAGCGCAAGAGCCCTGTTTTCCTTTAGGACAAACTTATTTCTTGTTTTGTTGCTTGTTCCCTACATCTCCCTTACCCATCGCCACTTTCTTTCATGAGGATCAAGGTTTGGAAGATGACACACCAATTGATTAATAGACGTAAAACGTCTCCCGTGATTTATTTCCTGTCTGCACCTGACTAGAATCGCTAGGTCTATTTGAAAAGGAAAATATATTGTCCTTCCTGACTCCAAGTGGCAGCCCGGAGAGCCGAGCATGTGATATCAAGCTGTGTATGGAAAGCAAACAAAACGCTGTTTCTGTATATTGTAAGCATCTCAGGTCGTAAAAGTGTCAGCACGCTGTATTTCTTGCCAGGATCCTTTCCATTTTATTACTTGAGACCTTTTCCATTGTGTTCAGTGCTCAAGGAGACCCTTCGAAGCACTCAACATCTGTTTCCCAATCATGTTTTTTATTATCAGTGCCAGATTGTTTGCAATTCTCTTGCTCGGATAATCTGATCTGATCATCTTTTGGCAGAGGTGCATTCACCAAGACAGACTCTCTTTCCTTCATCTATCTAACCCCAATCCATCATTTTCTCATGTTAATCCTTGATATTTCTAGTTATGGTAAAGACCAGCTTTTATTCTTAAACAAAAGTATAATTAATACACTAATAACCTTGTATGTATACGCAAGTATATCTTTACACAATATTAACTCATCTTTAACTTGGACCAACCTGTGGTGGAAATTGTGATCCAGTTTCTACCACTTGTGGTGGAAAGAGAATTCAAGATAGTATTCCTCAAGTGGCAAGCAGATGGCAGAGGCCTATTCCTACATATTAAATTGAATCTGAGCTTTTTTGAATCTTGACTTGCAGATAAGTGAACAGAATTATTATGCTGAGTTTCAGAGTTTAAAATGGCTCCCAGAAGTCCTGGACTTACTTGATCCAAGACAAATATAACATCATGTGAAAGTTCTATATATGTAATAGATACAAAGTCTCAGCATCTTTCCTATGCATAAAACACTTTTTTTAACTGTTCAGCAATGAGACTGTCTCTAGGTGGAGGAGGATTTCTCACAATCTGTTTTGGGATTATATATTTATTTACTTATTTATTTATTGGACTTACATGGCTCTCTGTCTCATACAATGGCTCTAGGCAGCTCATAATAATCCATAAAACATAGTTAAAAAACAAAAGTACCCTATTCCCAGGCACCAGACCAAACATCCTCACAGCTCAACCCCCATCCTAGCCCAATGGCTGTAGAAAGAGCCAGGTCTTCACAGCCCTCCAGAAGGCTAAAAGGATAGGGATCCCTCGGATCACAGACGGCAGGCTGTTCCAAAGGGCTGTGGCAGCCACTGGGAAGGCACATCTCTGAGATCACCATATTTAAGGGACGGGACCTGGAGTGCACCCACCCTCTCTAACCTAGTATATTCTGACAGAACACCCATCTCACTACTAAATCTGATCCAACTAATAGAATAAAAAAGCATACGTAAGATTGTATTAATATGATGTAACATTAAAGGAGACAATGAAAGAGGCCTGGAAAAATAAAAGAACTTCAAAAAGTTTGATCAAATGAATTGAAAGTCTTCATCCTTCCACCATTATTGAAATATTAGAGTAAAACCCCAATTTAATGACTCCTATTAGTAGACTTTGGTTGTAGTGGGCCAAATTTCTGTCTGTCTGGATATCCCCAAAATAACAGAGAAACCTACTGCATGTAAATAGTCCAGGTAAAGCAGTTAAATTTATGTTAATTTACCCATGATGGTGTCACATGCAAATGATGTAAATCATCATCATATACTCCGATACAAGGTTTCACTGTAACTCAGATGTGAACAAACAACATATCTCAACAATCCACTGTTGTAAATTACATTTAGATTTATCCATCTAGTGTTGCATAATAATTCTTCTGTCCAGTTCCATGTTCAGAAAGTCCACAATCCTTGATTCATTCCATATACTGGAGACATACCCAAAATGAACACATACATCTTTGAGACACAGTAATTGGTGTAAGATCCTGTGGATTTCAGATTAAAATATGCAATTATAGGACAAGCCCAAGCCAAGAGAACTTATGATCCAATGAATGAATTGTAGCCAACCCTTAGTAAAACAGTCCCTGAGATGGCTAAATCACTTTTTCTGTATTAACGTCATTTTAAAATCAAAGCAGAAGAAACCTTCAAGTAATTTACAAGAACAGGATATTCAAACTTGGAAGGTGACAGAAATTATTAATATCAATTTCATACAATTCTTTCAACTGCTGAACAAAGAGCCAAGAAGAACTCTTGAGGTTAAAAAAAAACTGTTATAATTTCTACAACAGTTTTAAAAACTATTTCATCATAGGTAAACTGGTCCAAAATAATAACCTTGTGAGAGGATCAGTTTATCCGAGTTTACACCAAATCAGATTTCACAGCTCATTTTAACTGGGGTTACCCCATCATGTGACCTTTGCATGAGTAAAAGGATTTTCCATGTCTATCTTGCATTATATGCAATTGGTGGAACTAAACCCCAAACAAATAAACATCACATACTTGCCAGGATTTTGGTGGTGCCAAATAATAACTTTCAAGCTGAGTCCAGGGAGAATTCTAAAACTCTTTTTTCCAATCAGGCACCATGGTTAAAATAAATACATAATGAAAAGCCTGACATTAGCACAAGTAATAAGTAAATTCATGCAGTAAAAATATTGAAGGATACTTCTCCCAGATAATACAGTTGCAGAGTCACAGATTGGAAGGGGCCATTTCTGCTGTTGTGTCACTTCACATGTCCTGTAGGAATCCAAATTAAAGTCTCTCTGACAGATGACCGTCATGCTTCTGCCTGAACACATGTTGTGAAAGGGAGCCTACAATTTGTTTAGGTAATTGGTTCCACTGTCAAACTGTTCTTCATGCTAGGAAGTTTTTTTTCCCTAAAACTCAACCAGGACCTCCTCTTACTACATGCCTTCAGCTCTGGATTGACAAAGAACAGGACCCAATCTTCTGTGTGACAACCTTTCAGCTATCTGAAGATTGCTATGTAATATAAAGAAATATAAATAGAAAGACCAGTCAAAACATAAATCAGACTTGAAATTAAATTCATTGTACACTAGATACTCACATGAACCAGAGGCAATTTGTCCAGATCTTTTAAATTTGTAATAAATTAGGGCATACATTCAGATATGCTAGTGGAGAAAGCTTCCCAGGAACCTTTATATCAAATAGAAGAATCAGGCCACAACCTAAAACCCAAATCCTTTAACATATCAAAATTATTACTGAGTGCCAGTGACAACAAATTTGAGTTACTCCAATTTATAGAGTAAGTAAACAAGGTACCAATAAAATTAGATTAGAAATTAATCAGAGCATATTTATACTCTGTCTCATCTACTGCAATCCATCTAATATTTTCAGAATTTCTAATGGGCTAACAAGATGCTCTATAGCTAAACTGAAAAAAAGAAGAAGAAGAAGTAGTTACCCTTGACATGTTCCACATCTAAGTCTGATAAAGGAAAAATCTCACTATTCAGGATTGATTGATTGATTGATTTAAAGGATTTATATGGCTGCCCATTTTATGTACAATAACCACTGGTGGCTGGCAAAAACAGCAGTAAAACCGTTAAAAAAGAACAATAAAACACCATCCAAAAAAAACAACAACATTCTTGGTGCCCCAAAACAGACATTCCTCCATACACTGACATTTACAGTTGCTAGGCTCCAGACAACCCCTAACCCAAGACTTGAGGAAGAAGCCAGCATTTCAAGGCCTTCCAGAAAGCTGTGAGGATGTGGACCTGCTAGATTTAGGCATAGAGTTAAACAATGCTGTATAAAAACTTGATGGAACCCAAGGTGAGTAAAAACCCGCTTCAGAAATGTCCAAGAAATCATGCCAAAAGCATGCTCAGTGCCCCAAGGAGTAGTAGCTGCTCGAGTGTCTATTTTAAGTTAAAGCAACTGCATCAATTAAGAATCTAATAGCAGAATCTTTCAGCCACTTAAAAATTCACCATGAAAAAATGTTGCACATACAATCTCTGGAAGCAAAATGCTGTAACCTATGTCCGAGGAAGCTCTTAGAAGGAAAGCAATAAATTCATAATTGGAACATACGGTAGGGTCCTTGGCAGGCTGAGGAAGCATTATAATATTACCCTCATTAAAACTAGAGGGAGGAGGCTATTTCAAGAAACTTCTGTATATACTGCCAATAAACTAGGAAATAAAACACCCAATCTTTTTCTACAAATTAGCTGGCAAGTTCATGAATATAAATGTAAATTCAAGTTCATGAAGAGAAAAACGTGAAGTGATGTTAGTTGCTGGTCATATGTAACCTATGACATGCTGTCAGCAAATGTATATCTCATCATGGGTTAATGAGAAACCAGAACTACTTATTGGCAACAAACAGACAAAACCTGTTGATTAATGGCTCTAGAATCAGTTATTCACTTTCCCAAAAGTACCAGGAATCAAAGAAACAGGTTTACATAATTTAAGTCTAAACACCAGTGGCCTACTAGTCTTCTCTTTCCTTTTGTAGTATTGCTGTCTAGAACACTGTATTTTTAAAAATTAAATAATTGGAAGGATATAGCTTGTTTAGTCCACGTTTAGGTGATGGGGGTTATATATAAAGTGTTAACAGTTCTATAACATTGTCTGCTTGGGATTCAACTTTAAGTAATTGCTGTTTACTTTTATAGGACACATATGTAATCATACAACTTTTACAGTGTTCCGTGTCAAAGGCAATAACGCAATCAAATCCCTGTTAATACAAAAAATATCTACCGTCTCGTGTTCCATCTGCTTAATAAAGTCTTTATCATTTGATGAAGGTTACATTATTACTGAGTGCCAGTGACAACAAATTTGAGTTACTCCAATTTATAGAGTAAGTAAACAAGGTACCAATAAAATTAGACTAGAAATTAATCAGAGCATATTTGTACTCTGTCTCATCTACTGCAATCCATCTAATATTTTCAGAATTTCTAATGGGCTAACAAGATGCTCTATAGCTAAACTGAAAAAAAGAAAAAGAAGTACATAGGTACATCTAGAGACCATTAATAACTGAATTTAATTGTTTGTTAAATAAAGCTACAAAAGTCACAGGAACATGACGTCCAATAGTTACTGTGTTACGCTTTCAGGATTTACTGGGATAACACACTTCACAGTGTTTGCCACAGTGAACTGAAGGCTTTTTTGCTAATCTTTTCGGAAAGAAAGAAGAAGGGGTTGTTTGTTAATTTATGGAGCATGAGAAGAGTTTGACAGGAGAGGAAAACTCAACAACTGGCTCGTTTGAAAGGAAGAGAATAAGTAGTGTTTGACTGGCATTCTCAGAGCTCCGTGACTGGCTAACTCAGGCTAACTTCAGTAATTGGCTGAAAATCATCCGGGAGAGTTCCAGACCCCTGATACGTGCCTTTGATATCTGAAGGTAATGAGAATCAAGCGGGGAAGTCAGAGGATGGATTGAAAATGTATTATGAGTGATTGACAAATGGAATCGATGATACTGTGGCAGAGCCCTTCAAAGCTTGAGAAAAAGAATGCGTTAAGAGGAGGAACAAAGCAAGTTATGGGCAGTGCTAGGCAAGGCACAGTGGAAAAAAACATGTCTTTACTTCAGATTCTGAAATGTTGGCAGCTGGGTATGTCCTCCTCAGACTACTGCATCGCTCCAACAAATATTTTAGACCGTCAAAGACATGACTTAAACGCCAACCCCATTTTTTTCTCTTCTCCCCTGTGCTCTGCTTTTTTTCCTGGGTTTTAAATAACCATGACTGTTTCTTACAATTACTTTGAAATTTTCATTTGGCTTACTAATTATTGT
Organism: Liasis olivaceus; assembly: GCA_030867105.1. NCBI lineage: Eukaryota > Metazoa > Chordata > Lepidosauria > Squamata > Pythonidae > Liasis > Liasis olivaceus. Next base: position 160,983,291 of record CM061348.1, on the reverse strand, counting down.
CTCAATGTCTACAGAAAAAAAAAATGTTCTCTTTCTGATTTTCTCTCTTGCACAGAAACATAATGCATACACAGTTAAAATTGCATATATAGTTTTATCTTTGCACAAATTATAAAACTCTTAAATATTTGAAGGGTTTTCTTTATTGGATTACATCTTGATCAGTGGCCTGAATAACAAAAAGCTGTGTGTGTGTGTATGTGTGTGTGTGTGGTATATTCATATAAAAATGAATTGAGGGAAGAATTCTCATGCACCCATTAAAATCAACTATTTACAAAAATTACCAAAAAAATCAAACAGACAAATCCTCCAATTCTCAACTGCAAAATTACACCTACTCTACATTCCAAAGCTAGGTATGGTTTACTCATTTAATACCATTCACAATAATTAATTATTTTTTTTCCTGCGCTCAGTCGTTACTGACTCTGCAGTGACTGCTTGGATGAGTCCTTGCAGTTTTCAAGGCAAGGTGTTTCGGAAGTGGTTTGCCAGAGCCTCCTTCCTAGAGCAGAGCCCAGCTGGCGAGCGCAGGAGGCGGGGTTTCCGTTGCTTCGCGCCCTTTTCGGGCGAGCGCGGTTTCGCGCTTACCGGCAACTGCTCCCGAGTCCTTTTGCAAGGCACCGCCAGCATTTTTCCTCCCACCGGAGTGAGAGTACCCATTTATCTACTCATGTGAGTTTTTGAACTGTTGGGTTGACAGGAACTGGGGAGGAAACAGGAGCTCACCCTGTTAACACGAAGGCTGGACTCGAACCGCTGAAGTGTCGACCATTTCTGGCCGGCAACTTTCAGTGTCATGAAGATTGATCAATAAAATTCTGCATAGGTATGGTTTAATTTGTTTTTTAAAAACTGAGTTACTCTAGGATGTCTCTTATAATAGATACATATGTATTTAATGTATAATCAATATGTTTTATTTTGTTTTATCTATATACTGTTTAGTTCTTTGTTGCAGTACTTTGTTGCAGAAAAAGTCCAGTGACATTTTCAAGGATCCAAAATGTCAGATCTTTTTCACTTTGACCAAGGTCTAGAGAATGTTTCTTTGTGGGTTCTTGCAGTTTTCTATTACTGAATAAAAACTCTTTCTAACTTTTTTGTTCCTATAAACTAACAGTGACCTGGACAGGACAGGGGATCTATTGTGATCCATAGAGGTTCCAGCTATCTCTCCATGGATCTCTTCCCACTGGAGCAGTTTATTACATCTTGTAACATTGTGTGGGTCAAGGAAACAGATAGGGTTTACTACTGTTGTACTGTTTGCCACAACGGAAGGAACAAGAATGTTATGACTTCTATTATTTGCTACAGGGCTGCGGGATCAATTAAAAACTTATGTCCTCTCAGACTTACGTAATTCAATGGATGCGGTGAAAAATATCCTGTAGCTGGAGCTACTAAATATCCGGTAGCTACTAATCTGTTGAGTCTCTACTTTTGTGGTGGAACAGCAAAATGTTGTTGACCATTGGCATTATTACTCCTCCATGCCTCTCTGTTTCTCCTTACCAGCTTGCCCAGCTGAATCCGTTTTAGTCTGGATTTCAGCCTGGTTATGGCTGAAATCAGCCTTGGTTGCTGATGGATCACTTTTACTGGCAGAGGGACAAATGGAACGTAATTCTGTTACACTTATTAAGATCTCTTAGTGGCTTTCAATGCCACTGATCATTGTAAACTGCTGGACTGGCTTCATGGGTTAGAGACCGAGGGCACAGATATGGAGTGGTTCTACTTCGGCTATAGCGAAGGCTCCAGAGAAAAGCATGAGGAGAATTAAGATTAGCCTCCTGGGGATCTAACCTCAAGTTATGATATTGTCCCTAGTGCTATTTAATTTGGCTGAATGTGCTTCAAAAACTATTTAGAAGTGCTGTGGACCTCACAAGAGTGTTAGGCCTTTGCCTCTCTGCCATTCATAAAGCAGCTGTATCTTTTTTCAGGCTTATTCATGAGCCTAAAGTAAAGATGCTGCTGTTGTAATGAACTGACCCTAGGATTTCTTAAAGATAATGGACAGAGGTTCAACCAGATCATCAGAAAGTTTTCTATAGTTGTCTAAGATGTATTTCATCCAATCTTGGAGATCCTAACTGAAGGTCAGTTGGTATTCCCTGACAATGCCTCTGTCAAGATCAGTCTGCAGTCCTGATAGAATATATGGAGATGAGTGAGACGAAATAATATTTGAGAAGTTCTGCACTTTCTCTATTAGTTGCTAGCCTTTTCCAGTCTTCAAACCGACATACTATTTTATTTCTTTTGTTTGTTTGCTTGTTGTGAACATATCTGAAGAAGACTGTTTTTGTTCTTAGCAGACAGATAGTATGAATTAATAGAGAGGATGTCAGGAATGCTAATTTCACTTTATCTTTCCTGATTCTGCCTCTACAAATCTGTACCAGGAGTTGTTGGATTGTGGATTTTTTCTACCAAAAAAGAAAAACTTCCATCAGCATTTTAGCAGAGAAAGAATAACTACTTTCATTTTTGAAATGCTATTTTATTTACTTTCTGTCCTGCAAACGCTGTTATCCACTTATCAGTGTTCAAAATGCAAGCAATGTCACTTTCAATTGCAATTCTTACCAAACCAATAATGGCCTGTTTGGTTTTCAGATCTTTACCACTGGCTTCTTCTAATATTTTCATTTTTTTTTTCCTCCTCAATTGCTGGAATAGTTTCCAGTTAAGCTCTGGAACTCCAACTGAATATTGAGTTCTATTTTTCATTTGATTGCCCTGCCAAGAAATCCTCGCCCCGGGCTTATTGAAATCCGCTTGCATGAAGACTAAGGTATTGGCTCGAATGTACTTGCCTTCTGTTATTCCTTAAAATCAAGAAATTAAGCATTATATTATCACTTTTCCCAAAGTTCTTCCTGCTTTCAGTTTATCAGCTAAGTCTCCCTTTATTGAATACTATAGAGGGAAGGATTCAAGCCTCTGAAGAAGAAACTTGTCAAGATCTCAAGTCAGGAATGTCCTGGACAGATAATGCTTAGCAAAATTAGTCTCCCAATAGATGTTGTGTGTAATTAAAAAGAAAATTCCACAGAGATACTTCACTTTTAGGGCAACTGAAATTCAATTTTAATGTATATTTGCTGCATGGTATGTCATTTTATTATATTTCTGCTCTTTCTGTGGCCACTGTATATAAACAGAGAGCAAACCCCATTCCATTCTAGCACTGAAGATGCTACCTATCCGGGTAACGAAACATTTGCAAGAAAACAGCCAAGCTCAGAGAATCTCAAGGACTCCACAGTTCAACCCTGAGCTACCATATTTTCTTCTATTGATATCTGAATTGGCAAAGCAATATACTGTAGAGTTCATGGTGCTCTCTGAGCTTGGTTGTTTGCTTGCAGACATTTCATTACCCAATGAGATAACATCATCAGCACTGGTGAGTGTGAGGTTTGCTCCCTGTTTATATATAGTAGCTTGCTCTGCCAGTTTTGATGGGGGTGTGGTTTTCTCCTTGGTAGTTAGTTCCTTGATTATGGTATTGTTTTCTGCTTGAATGATGCGTGAATGTGGTTTGTCTCTATATGTCTATCTACGGCTGAAGCAATATACATCCTTCATCCTGGTAAAAATTAAATTTGAATGGTCCTTTGACCTTATGGAAAACACTTGGAATTGCTTGAAAACTACTAGTGTTCATCATTTTGTCTCAAGTTTTCCATGATTTTTTAAGCAAAACATCATATTCGTGATCTACTTTCTGTTGTTGGCTTCACCCTGGCATATCAACATTATATAATATCTTCATGTTTTAACTTGTCCAAAAGCCATTATTTGCAGTGGGGCCATGATTAGTTTAACAAAAAGGCAAAAGAGAAAAAAATCCTCTTTTTTATGGCAGAGGGTTGTATGTATTACTTGAATAAACATTTCTTGCCTTAATTCTTCACACTTTGCACTGATGGATCACGAGGTTTTTTTGGCAAAAGTCCCAACTACTGCTGCACTGCTGTACTAGTCGGTAACTGTAATGTGTTTTAAGGAACAGATTGTAGGAAACAGAAAAGCCTCATAGAAAGATAAAGGAAAGCCTCTCCTTAACAAGTAAACAAATCACAGCATTTGGGGAGCATTTAAAAGTCACAAAAATGTTGTAATTCTTGAAGACTGGGGCTGCTATCCATATGCAGTTACTCAACTAGAAATAAGCTTAATTAAATATACTGGGAGTTATTTCCAGAGTATGTAGACTTAGTTTGTTGATACCAACTATTTAATCTGCAGGTATAATCTTTTAAAAACCTGCAGTTTAGAAATAAGAGCCATAGTAATCAAACACATTGTGGCAGCAGGGCAGGGGAGGGTGCATAAACATTTTGCCTAGGTAAAAGCTAATCGGCAAGTTATATCATGCGTCAACATTGCTTAACAGAGTAAAGCAGAAGAAAAAAGAAAAGCCATTACAGGAAGGCACTTAGGAGAAAAAGATACCAACACACACCAAAGAAAAATGCTTTGATATTTAAAATATTTATGGCTTTAAAAGGCATGAAAAACGATACTGGCTATTAGCAAATAGACATTCCGCTTTTGTGATACAGCTTAAAGCTTTAACAAGAAACATATCTTTGCTTGACGTTGTCTCAAGCCAGATGTAAACATGATTAATTTGGAGGTGCAACAGAGGGAGTTTCTAACCTTCCTCCCCACCCCTGGCTGCATGTCATTAATACACAAGGCACCAGATGAAAACTTGGCTGAACGCTACCTGCATATTTCTTTCAGACCATATTGGAGCCAGGGGGAATGGGAGGGGACTGGATTGCGAGACAATTCTCTGAAATTCAAGAAGAAAATAAATGAAGACTGATTGAAAAGTTTATTCTGGCATGATAGATGATGATAGATTAGATAGATAGATGATAGATAGATAGATAGATAGATAGATAGATAGATAGATAATAGAATAGATACGTGATGATAGATAGATAGCTTCCATGTAAAATCAAAAGGTGTTTTCTTCCCAGGTGCAAAATGGTTTCATGCACATATTCTCTGCTGAAAGGAAGAAGAAAAACATCCCAAAAGAAGAAACTTTGGGGGAAATTATTTATTTACTTATTTAAAAGGTTGGGGTTTTTTTAGTAAAATTATCAAGACAATGTTCAAACAAAATTAAACTTGGGCATACCCTTACACATTTGGATGTTTCACTCATATAGTCTATTCAGACACAGATATAAATGTATTCACATACCCCATTCTGACCATTTTTACACAGACTGGGCAGCACGGGGAGGAGATCACAGAGGTCATACCTTTCCTCACTGCAGTCCCCTCATTACTACATTATCCAACAGTACCTACCTGTTGAAGTGGTGGCTTCAAATCTCTCAGGCCTTATTTGTCCCACTGGCAGACCAATTAGAAGCCTGATTCATTTAGCTTTCACTTTTCCTGCCACTGAAATCTAAGAAAAGATATTGGACCTACCATTTCAGTGTGGCTCCAAATGAGAGCCAAGTTTTATGGAAGGGCCTCAGAGAAGGCTTCATCAGGCTAGAAGGGAGGTCCTGAGGCCAAATCGTCTACAGAAGTTTACCAGCTCAATCTCTCTATTTTCAGTATGCCAGAACACTTACTCTGGCACGTTGTCACCTGGCTGCATCTTATTATTCCATACAGAACTAGAGTCTCCACCTCTTGGGTTTGAATAGAATACAGATAGTGCTGTGAACATCACTTATTCTTATAGGAACCTTGTTTTCTGCTTGCAAGGTGTCCTACTGAGCCTAGTAATGCCTATGGTATCTGCATGGGTGGGGAGATGTGAGGATCAGTACTCTTTCAGAGTAATGGACCACCAAGAATCATTCTTAGGTGAATTAAAAATGTTGATCTGCTAAAGGTCATGATTTCACTTGACTTGGATATTGGGGGATGGGGGAGAGGGATTAGAAATGGGCTGGAGATTTGTAAAGGTATGGAATAATCTAAAGGAAAAGTCAATAAATGAACAGAAATAGGTAGCTTCTGTATTCTGAATATGAAGTGTTGAATGTTCTGCTGACTTTTACATTCCCTCAGCAGAACCCACAAGAGAAAACAGTTGCAGGAAGGCTCCTGTAATCCATTTCAGAAGCCATGGGTACTATTAAAATTACATTTTATTGTTGGGTCTGTAAGCCACATAATGAACATATACTGTTGAGCAGCCCTTATAATATGGTAAAATGTGAATAAACAAAATATTGAAAGATTTAACTTTCTGTTCCAGAATCTCACACAGTATGTGCAATCTGATCTTCAATGGCTTTTAGTCAGTTCAGACTATGAACAGGCATTGTACAGTCTTTCTGGCTTCTATGAAACGTATTAAATTAAAATGATCAGATGGGTAGGCTCCCAGCGTAAGGAGGGCTAGCAGCTTAGCATGTTCAACTATAGTAGTGGTTGCTATAATACTTGTCTGGATGAGTGGTCTATTGCCCCACCATAACTGGAAGACGCTGCAAGTTACTAGTGCGGAAATCTTGGGAAATAAAGGACATTAGTTCTGTTTCTCTCCCCACCACCACTCAACTGTTATAAAAACATACACTGGCAACGTTTTCTCTTTCTTTGCGTGTCCTCATGATGGTTGCCTTCAGGAATGAAACCACCTTACGTTATCCTTAGCAGTATTAGCACTGGTGCTTTCTCCCCTGTTTCAACACCATCCTCGACATGCTTAAAATCTGTTGGGTTTGTCATTCATTATCTTGGAGGGAAGTCAGGGTGCAGTGATCTGAAACAGAAGCAGTAGAGGCAGGGCAGAGGTTGGCAGTGGGGACAGCAAATGTCATGCCTGGATAGTTTTCAGCCAGTTTCAAGAATGTGTGGAAAGCAGTGGAGAACAGCCCTGAAACTACTGACCTATCCCTTGATTCAAAATAGGAACTGATATTCATTTATTATGAAATAAATGAAAACTCTAAAATACAAGTATATATTACTATCTGATCTGGCAAGGTTTATTCAAGATCAGAAGTTATAACTGTACACACATAAGGGGAAGAAAGCACCAGGCCAGCCCTGTGCTATAGCTTCCTTGCCCACCCCCCACTCCACCCCCTTGCTGCATTTATATCCACTGAGCATCACTGCCCAAATTTTGTCCTCTTTGGGCTTCCCAAGCTGGTTTTCCTCCATCTCAATGGCAGTGCAGCTCAAAAGGGCTATACTGGAACTCCATGGAGCTTGGAACAGAGTGAGTTCCTATTCACAGGAATGCCTGCTTCATCCCACCTACTGTGTCTGAACCTAAAGCTCACTAATACATTTCACAGGCAATCTTAGAAGCCAATCTTTGTTTTTAAAAGTAACCCACTTTGATTTTCCCCCCTACTTATCCAAGCAGCGTGCACCAAACTCTTGCCTCATCCTGCCTCTGAGCTCAAGAAGCCATTGCCCCTCCCTCTATGCCCTAAATATATAGAAACTCTGCAATGCAAGCTACTATCAGAGTTGCATCTGTTGGGAAAATCAACTGGCTTCAAAACTATAGTGCCGAACTCTCAGCTTTCAGAGAGAATATATATGAATCTGACGTCGTCTCTGTACATGTTACTGTACCAAGAGTCACATTTCTCGGTTACCTGTTCTGCTGCTTGGCTAGCCGTGGTTCCTGGGGCAGTGCTGTATTGGTTGGTACCAGGCTGTCTCCTGGCTGGTTATACAGGCAGCCTTTGGCCTGACTCTCAACCTGGATAAGGAAGTTGTCATTAAGCCCATAATAATTCATAAGAAGAGCCCTACTAAAGCTTTGTCTTGCCCAGCTCCCTCCTGATAATGTTCTCTCTTGACTAGTTCCTGAGAGGCAGGCTGCCCCAAGAGGCCTGAGGACTAAAAATACAAGTCCAGTTTTGCGGTGATTATCTCTTGGTCATCCAATAACCAAACCCAATGGCACAAAGTCACGATATATTCCGATTCTTTTGCTGGACAAGCTCCTTTCTTTCCAAAGCCCTTGCTCTCTCTGAAGATGACAATTGAAAAAGGAGGAGGAGGAGGAGGAAGGGGAAGGGGAAGGGGAAGGGGAAGGGGAAGGGGAAGGGGAAGGGGAAGGGGAAGGACAATATGGCTTGAGCCACCTGGAAACAACTCTGGTGATTATCCTGATTCTTTTCCGGTCTGGGCATAGACCAAGATTTGAGGGCCTTGGTCCCCAGGATGGATGACTGTCCTAGCAGGAGGTAGAGGAGGAATGTTCAGATAAGAGCTGAAATGGCAGCAGGTAAAGGAGAGAAGCAACTGCCTTTTCTTCAAGGGAGGGTTGCAGATTCTGCTGACTTCCCAGTGAGGCAAGAGAGAGAGAGAGGCAGCTGCAACAAAATGTTGGCACCAAAGTTTCAGCAGCTCAGCTCAAAGTTCCCATCCTAGAAGTTTCTGTTTAGATAATTACTGTATGCATTATCACATTAACATATATGAGCATGCATATTTCAGCAGTATATGTCAAAGACATGCATACCCTTCACAAGATTAGACGTACTTCCTCAAAACCAGTTTAGAACCAATTCTGGGCACTTTTGTGGTCAAAAGGCTGTTATAGAGCACCTAAGGTTCATTGAAGTTCATCTCTAAACAGACTTATCTCAAAACGGAATGAAATGTGCTATTAAATTTTCTTACTTCTACAGGAGATGCTTTATTTTACAGGCAATTATTTTTAACCGGTCACAATTAATATTAATTTTTGTGTCCTGCCCCTGCCCTTCTTGGGAGTATGGCATTTGGCAAGTGTATTATGTATTATATATACACAGAGAGAGAGAGAGAGAGAGAGACATAAGTACATTAAATACACATATTTCCAGATCTTCAGAATTGTTTTTAGTAGGAATTGGACCCCGTAGGTGAAAGTAGGAAAACTGGGGAGAGTACAGGATTTGTTGGTGTCTGGTTATATTTTCTCCTCCTTTATCTTCCTTTTGTGAGAAGTTACCTTAAATTCAGAGTCATCTTCCTTTTGAGAAAATATGGTATATAGCCATCATCACTAGCAGCCATTAATAAGAAGGGATAGATTCAACCTCCAGAAGGTTAACTCATCTAATCTCCTTTTGAAGTCATCCAAATTGGTAAAAAAATGTCCAAGATAGCAATATCACTCATTTATGCACTGTGCAAAGAAATAATTCCTTCTATCTGTTCTGAAACACCCATCATTCAGCTATAATGAATAAACTCAATTCTAGTACTTTAAGAATGAGGGGAAAAATTCTTCCTATTCCACACCATATGTAATTTGCACATATGTTTCTTCCTTGCCTCCCTCCCTCCCTCCCGTCATCAAATAAGTTGTACAAATTCACAAGCTTCTGACTGTTTTGTTTGCTCTTTGCGCATTTCCCAGTTCTACAATAATGAGATACAAGAACCTCTTTGTACATAGTGCTTGCCTCACTGTGCATACTATTTAAACTGTGACTATGTACAGAAGTAATATTAAAACTGAGTAAGAACAGATTGAATCTGTTCACACCAAGTGAAAAATAAGAATTAGCAGGTGATTCAAACATTCCCTTTTCTTATGCAAACACGGGATTTAAGTATTCCATACCTGCCCGCAGAGTTTATTTTTTCAAATAACCATGCTCCTTGAAGCTTCAATGGATGCAAAATATGATTGCTAGATTTGATTAGTTTTAAAAGGTTATATTATATAATACCATTTTCATTTCGACTGCAATGTTTACTTCTGGGTGCATTTTTTTTCTTGCTGGGTTCACCTTTTAAAGCCCTAAACAGTTTGAGTCCAAAGTATCTGAAAGACTCCCTGCTCCCCCATGAACCTGCCACCTCTATAAGTACAGTTGAAGAGACTAATTTCTTTAATATGAGAATTTGATGTCTTCTCTAGTTACGCCATAAAGAGGGATAGATGAAATTTAATGCCTAGCAATATTTTTTTCTTATTCAGATCTTTGAGTTTTAGACTATGTTCTGATTCTTTTGCTACCATAGTTCTCCACTGAATGAAGATTCTCAGAAAGCTGTCTTAAAAATTTATGCCCCAAACGAAACAAGATTTGGCAAGATGATCTGGTGTCAGAGTCCTCACACTCATTCCCAGATGTCTTTGAGTAGTTTGGGCGAAATAAGTTAAAATATAAATTAACTTATATTTCTATTTTTAGAAGTTTTCCTTTTTTATTCATTCACCCAATTTTTAGTGAATACATAAGCTATGAAAGCATTTTTGTTTGACAAGATCATCCTTCAAGACTGTAACTGCCATTGCATTATTCAGTTATGTCAGTAGAGCCTGTGCTAAAGCCTTAATTGCAGCATATGAACAATTTTGAAAGACCTAATGGGGATTGAGAAGAATGTGCTTGGCAGAAGTTCCACGAAGCTGGAGAAAAACAAATCCAGAGTACTTTATTGAGCCAAATATTAGAGACAGAAACATGGAGGACAAAAAGGAGACAAGAGATGCGGGTCAGTAATTTGCAGCTAAGGCCACTTGGTAATTTAAAGGGCTTATTCACCATCAGGGAGAAAGGTGACACATATGGAGAAAGGAAGTAATTGAGATGGCCCAGGGAGAGAAAAGGCTATGGGTGAAACTAGCTCATGATGAGAGGAGGTGTGTCCATTTCGCCCAACATACTGAGAACACATTTCTGGTCATGTCCACAACAGGTCGCTTGACCTTGCCTACAAGACGATGCATAACAATGTATTATATACTTTACATCTGTGTTTCTCAAACTTGGCAACTTTAAGACTTCAACTCCCAGAAATCTACAGATCTTAAAGTTGCCAGGTTTGAGAAACACTGCTTTACATGATGGTCAGATAATGTCCAGTTAAAGAGAGTGGGGGAAGGGGCCAGGGAGGATACATTTATTCTTCTACCCTAAATGACAATTTAAATCATGGGCTGGGGAGCAGATGAGGCCAAAGCTCATCTCAAAAGATCAAGAAGAAAGATTGAGGTGCCAGGACATTGTGGTCCTGCTTGAACTGTAAGTTGGGACAGAGTGTAAATAAAGCAGAGATGTTCCATTATTCATAGGTTCCAGAGTCTACATCTTATGCAGACAATTAGAAATTCACAACATATGCTTGAAATCTTAATACAGGAAGGTACAGTCTGAGATGCAGTAGCTTACAATTCATAACTGGCATATGGGAAATGAATAGTGTAACTTGCTTGAAAAGGAATAGACCCAACAAAAAGAAATAAATAGCATCCATGAAATGAATGTGCTGGAAAACTTTTATTCTCAGAACGTTAGACTAAAATAGTAAAATATATTTCACTTAATCTTAAAATGAGGTTAATGCAACATAAACTTTAATTTTATATTCATTGCACATGCAAGTGTTTAATTCAAGTATGAAATGCAAGTAAGGGAATTGTTATACTGCATTTGATAACAAATCCTGATTTGCAGGAAATGATACATGCTCTTAGTAGACTCTTGAAGCAGCAGTTTTAGACAGCAAGACAAAGACTCCCAAACGATCTAATTTTATCAAACATTTCGCACTATAATCATATATTTTCTGAAGTTTTTCTTTTCATTTATACATTACATATTCATATATTATATTGGGCTTGTCATTTTGTTTATCACTTTTGGCTTTTTTGTCATTTAGTATTTGTGATCTAATGAAATTTATCTTTGTACTTATGGGGAATTTGCCAAACATTCTGAAAGAGAAACAGTTCAAGAGAGATCCTAAAACAGAAATATTACCAGCATCATTGTAAACTTCCATGAGAAAGAAAACTGTAGAAATCTAAAGAAAGCAATATGACCTGCAAAGGGAACATTGTGATGGAATTTAAAATGGACATATAATCAAATGCAATAGAGGAGTTCAAAACGAAGGGGTCAGGAAAGGTAAGGAAGGGCCTGTTAGCCTACTTACACAAATGGGTTATTCTGTGTCCCGACAACCATCATGTTAGTGGGCTACCAACACAGATCTGTGGAGGTATGCTGACATCTAGTGGTTCATTTATTCCATAAACTTCTTTGACAATATGGGAAATTCAACAAATTCAAATGTTTGTGTGGCTCTAAGCCAAAGCAAGAATGAAAAATAACACAAAACAGGACAAACATGTAGTTCTTTGAGTGATAATTGGTACAGCTACACAAATGGGTTGTTCTGTGCCTGTGCAGAGCAAAACTGGAGACTTCTAGATATTTGCCTTGAGACGGCAAACTTTATGCCTCTGGTAGACTCAAGTATTAAGATTTGTCCACTTCCTTAGAGAGTACGTCAGGAAAATCTAATATGAGCTCCACAAGACTGCAATGGAGATATACTAGTTACGGAACTGGAAGATGATTTCAGTGACTGAAGAAGCAGCCTATTTTCCTTTAATTGTGATCTGTCAACCATACAGTAGTCCCACATGTAAGAAAATAGTAGGCTGGCAAACAAGGAGTAGGTCTTTCATCAGAATGTCCTGACAGACACCATAATTGCTGAACTATTCCTTTATGCCTACTGAATAATGTACCTTTATGCTACATTCTCCCCCTTTGGGAAGTAGTTCAATAGGACTAATTTATCTTTTTAAAAATTAAACGACTATGTTAGGATCTTTATTACTACCCTACTCATTTCATCATCTTGAAACCTTCCAGTGGCTTCACCAGTCCTCCATTTTGTGTCTATCTAGCACAAGATAAGCTGTCTGCAGTCAAAGTCAATGTTCTCCATGTGGTATGTCTTGGTCTAAACCCACCAGGCCTTCTGTGCTCATGTGGGGAGATGCAATCATCCCTGTAATCTGAATCTCCACTGTGATACCATCTCACCTAAGATTTAATTTCATTTAACTTATTCAATTTAGGCACCACCCAACTCCAAACTGACTCTGGGTGGTGTACAATAAAGCCAAACAAAATACAAAGGAGTAAGAAAGGAAGTAACAAGCAAGAACAGATGACAAGTCCAACCTACAGCACCCCACCCCCACACCTACCCAACAGGGGCCCCAACCACCCTACCCCAAGGTTGTGCATGCTCACAGTCCAACAAACATACACCTCCCATTCTAATAACATAAAAATCCAAATAATTTTCTGGCATGTCTGCTATGCAGTGCATGGGAACCATACTTTCCGGCTGAATATATGCCCTACCAAATTCACCAAGGGATGCATCCTTTGTACCAACCCCAACAGTGATTTTGCTATCAGCTGTGGAAGAACATTCACCTCAACTCCTATATGTGGCTTAAATAGCACCGGCACTCCAGCCACAGCTATAACAGACTGCCACCAACTATTTCCATTTACTTTCCTGAGAACATTGGTGTTCTCAGCGTAACAGCCCCCAAACAGCATATTTCTCTCTTTTTTGTCTGCTGATGAAAGACTTGCTTTGTTGCCTACACTTCAACCAGAGCACTTATAACAAATGCTGGACAGTTTGGGGGTGTGAGTTTTTCCACATCAACATACAACCCATCACTCCTTCTGGAAACTCACGAGCTCTTGACTTAGCCAGAACATTTATGGATTTCTGCAGTCTAGACAGCTGCCCATAAAGTGTCAAAGCAAATCTCTCAGTTCCAGAAGCACCCAAAATTTGCTTTTGAGACATCAAGGCTTCTTTGCTCTGGTTAGGTCTACTACTTTATCTAGGGTCAAGTCACACTCTTTCTGCAGCCTCTCTTTCAGCATGGCTGAATGCATGCAGCACATCACCCTGTCTTTTACCAGTGACTCACAAAGTTCCTCAAGTGTATATGTTTGAGAGAATCCATTTAACTCCGTAACATAAGATTCAGCCATCACTCTCCTCTACTCCTTGAGTTCTTGTAAAAAAAACATCTGCCTGGCAAAAGTAATGTTTCCCCTAAGGACAAAATATGCAGCGAACTTTTCTGTAAGTATTTGCAATTTTGGCTTATCTGTTTCCTGTGGAAAGTGATATGTGTTGCAAATCTCCTGGGCCTCTTTGCCAGCAAATACACACACACACACACACACATAGAGCCTTCCTTCTCTCTTCTCAGACCTGCTAGCAATCAGATACAATGGAAAGGCCTGAAGTGATTTAGAGCAATCCTCTGCAGCATTTCTTGCTGTGACCAGGATACTGGGGGCTGGAAGTGTGGCTATTTAGAGTTCATTCTGCTCTGACACCATGCAATGTTTGTGAACCCAGCATCACCCCATGGCTGCCCCATCCCATAGCTCAATTTTGGGTCCGAGGTCCACAATCAAGTCACTTCAGTTACAACAAGCCCTTTTATTCACAGGGGAGATGAGAAGCACAAACATAAAACAACAGTAAGCATCCCACAGGAAAGGATGCAGTTTGTGTGTGTATATATATAGGTCTTCACATAATATGTCCATTTGTGCCTTGCTTGAGAACTCTGGTCTAATTTGTTCAGTTACCCACTTTTTTATTTTCTTGGCTGTCCAAGTCTTCACCAAAGTGTCAGTCCGCCTCCTATCCTGCTTCTTCAAAGTCCAACTTTTGCTTCCATAGAGTTATCACAAGGAAAACCATTGCCTGCACAATTCTGATCTTTGTAGGTATAAACATACCCCAGCAACTGAATAACTTTTCCAAGGCCGTCTACCAAACCTTAATCTGTGGCATATTTCCTGACTTCTGGTTCCTCAACTCTTGAAAGTCAGTCTTAAAAGGTGGAAGCTATCCACCACTTCATTGTCATTTCTAAGGCTGGTTGCTGTACCCGTTGCCAGTGGTTTGGACTGCTTTCCATGTAATCATAGTCCCATTTTTCACTGTGTTCTTTGACCTTCATTACTAGAACTTGCAGATCTTTTGCATTTTTTGGCTATCAGAGTAAGGCCATCAACATAGTCCAGGTTATTGATCTTTCTTCCTCCAATTGTAAAACCATGCTCGTCTTCTTACAATCCAGCTCCTCTCAACACATATTCACATATCAGTTGAATAAATAAGGGGAGAGTATACAGTCTTGTCTCACCCCTGTATGCCAAAGAGTTTCCTTCATTGGATAAAAACGCCTTAAGAATCACACTTTGCATCTAAAACTCACCAGTCTTCTAAAGGTGGATTCATTCATTTGCATAATGGAACTGGGTTTTAAAAAAGAAAATGTACAAAGGTTAACAGCTGGCTTACTATTGTTAAAAGGTGAAATTTTAAAGAAAGAAAGAAAAGTATGGTCAAGCCCCCTGCAATTGCACACGGACCTCCTGGCCTTTGTAGGAAATTGAGTTCTTGCAACGTAAATAATGGCTCTCAGACAACTGGGGTGCGGTTGGGGGTGGGAGGGAGGGCTCAGTATCCAGAGAATATGGGCAGAATCTAAGGGGTGAAATTTGTGCCATTTTCTCTGCATGTACTAATAGCAGATGAATGAACTAACAAGAGTTAAAATGCAATTTAGGAATTGCACTGTCTGCTTACTTGCCTGTTCTTGCTTTGAAAGGTCCATGATTTCTTGTATCTGTAGCAGTTCCACCTGTAAAAAAGCCCTCTTTTGTCCTTACAAGCAAGCTTCTATGGGGAAGAACAAATTACATAATGAAACATTTAATTGTTATAAATATATGTGCTGACTAATTGCTAAAAATATGAGTATCTGGGATTGAATCGTCGATTCTGAAGAAATCTGCCAATTATAAATGCTCCTGAAAGTATGCAGACCTTCCCTGGGATATACATTGTCAGACACAAGAGCTCTACCCACGTTTTTTTTTCCACGCTGCTTTCTGCATAACGGTTTCATCATTCTTGCTTCTGTAAAGTTTCCAGGGCTTTGGATATGCAACTAACATTGCATGATCAGAGCTTTTTCAGAACAGGACAAACAGTTCAAAGTTTATTGCAGAAGTTAAGATTTAATCTCTTGAAGTCGTTTATTAAATCTCTAACATCTGTCCTTCACAAACTGAGGAACTCCTGTTCTTACTAAGAGCTCGTACACAGTCCACGTTCTTTTAAAAACCCTGCTGGAGCAAAGTCTTTTATCTGCTGCCATTCCAGTACTAAGTAAGTTTTTGGAAGGGTATGGGAGGAAAATGGATGATGGGGCAAGGCATGCATCTGGACAATCTGTAATTTGGCTTGTGTAATTCTGTTTCATATACTGTATTTTGTTCAATTTTCTCTTGTCTCCATTTTTTAAGTTTTAAGTTTAAATATCATACAACTGTGTTGTATTTGATCATTACTTCTGAGCTTTTTCACTTTGCTGGTCATCAACCATAATTCCTGTAAATAAATTTGAATTTGAATTTACATTTACATTTACATTTGTACAACTTGGTTCTGCTCCTGCTACTGACAGACTTTTATCTGATAACAAGGACATTTCCAGCAATAATTGTTTCCTTCCATATGGTGATATTAATCTTCAGAAAGGTTTACATGCTTATTTTGATAAGTTATTTTGTAAATCATTGTGAAGCAGTTGTTGTGACCCGCCTAGGATCACTGTGAGATAGATAGCTATATAAGATTGACATAGATAGACAGACAGACAGACAGACAGATAGATAGATATGAGAGAGAGAGAGAGAGAGAATGTCCAAGGAACCATGGGAGAGACATCACACCTAAAAAGGCCTTACTAGGTTTCTCTCCTTGAGAACTTCCTTCCTTTGGAGAATCTCCATTTATTTGTCCCCAACTAGATTGTGATGGAATGGAATTATGAAGGCCAGACTCAGGGAGGGAAACATGCTCTTTCGTCTCCTGAGGGGCAAGGAAGAGACAAGAGGATGAGGCTGGCACCTCCGTGAGGAATTCACTCTGTTTTGACTGGCTGATTTTGGGAACTGAGTTTCAGTCTGGGAAGATTCTTGCTAGAGGTTGTAGCTAATAAACATTGCTGAACTGAATCTGCATGGTCTCCTGGAGTTCCTTGGGCTAGGCCTGACATAGACAAACCTATGCCTCTCCTTGTACTTTTCCAATGACAGCTAAAGTGACTTAGTCAGCTTTGTGCCCTAGGGCATTTTAGACTGTGGGGCCCTTAGGCGATGACTCTTTCCTCCTTCCATGATCTGCCACACATTTCAAAGGCTCAGACTGTGGGGCTCCTGAGGTTGTGGGGCTGTAGAGCACAGCCTGAAAGTTCAGCCTTAACTGTATCACTGGCAGGTTCTGTTTATTTTGTTCCACCTGACCAATCTGTAGCCTTTCCAGGCAAGATGGAGCAAGAGAACTTGACCAGCAGTGTTAACATTTATGGTAGGGTGGTTATTGCAAATTCTGAATGGGGATTTTGCCCACTCCTGCCCACCTTTTGACATTTATCAATGCAGGCACTTCATTGGAGGCCAATGAAGCATTGTTCTGCACAGAACATGCTTGTATTCTATGACTTTATTATGGCTTTCTTTATAATAATTTACTTGTTGAGGTTCCAACTTCTACTTATTGATCAGATTCCCTCCCTACCTATTCTAGAGTCTACTGAGCATTTTACAGATTGCAGTTCATTGACTGATCACACATGGTGGGCTTGGAGAAAGTGAATCCTTTGGCGCTTATTTCTGATCTACATATAAGCTTCAAGAATACAATAATGCAAAATAATACATGTACCTTCCTTTTTCTTGTAGAAGATTTTTTCTTACCAAAAGGCATTAATACGTGCATCTTGTGGCAATTATTTTATTTTTCCAACCCTGGCTGATATCAAAAAGCTATCAAGGATTGGACCTGGTTACTGCCTAAATGGGTGATGACCAAGAAGTACCAGGTCTATAGACTAGGCAGGGAAGTAAACTTTACATTTTAATCCTTTTTGGGGTGAAGGTGAATATGAATGTATAATATAGGAATAACTTGGGATTACAACAATACATTTTGCTTGGCTTACCTTTCTGAAATAACCTAAATGAACTCCAGATGCTTTTGTGAGATCTTGTTCATCCCTTAGATGATGGGTTCTTGACTGTAACACTATTTCTTTTTCAAGTTTATTTCAGGGTTTTCACCTGGAATTCTATACTTGTCATATTTATTCAGTCTCTCTCTTTCTACCAGGTTCCTCCCGCTTTGCTTTGAAATGGCCCTTGTCTGTTTGTCAGACTTTGAAGCTTATGCTAAAAAGCATCTTCCCAAGGCCGTCTGGGATTATTTTGCAGCGGGTGCTGATGAATGTTATACGCGAGATGACAATCTCATGGCATATAAAAGGTAGGATAGAAAGTAAGGAAAGAAAATACCATATTTATCGGTGTATAACACGCACAGGTGTATAACATGCACCTTAATTTTAAGAAGGAAGTTTGAGTAAAAAAACTTAAATTTAAAATAAACAACTTGGAAGCAAAATAAAGGGAGCTCTGAACTTTTTGTTTATTAATATTTATACCACTTATAAGGTAAATACGTAATATGAAAGAAAAAGCACCACTTTGAACGAAGAAAAGTGATGCTCCTTGAGCTCACACTAGCGCGAGCAATGAAAATACAATTTTCACTCACGCGAGCGATGGGAAATGCCAGTTTTCACTGGCTCGCACACCTGCTGCTCACCTCCTGCTCTGTGGAGTTCCGGTGCTAGTGCAAGCAATGGGGAACACAATTTTCGCTCACACGAGCGATGGGAAATGCCAGTTTTCTCTGGCTCACACACCCGCCGCTCACCTCCTGCTCTGCGGAGCTGCCCCGGTTACAGCCCTGGCTCAGATGAAGGCTCCACTATCCCAGCCCTGCTGCTTGAATATTGGCATATAACATGCAGTTAGGATTTCAGCCCCAAATTTTAAGGAAAAAAGTGTGTGTTATACGCCGATAAATACGGTAACTACTTATAAGTGAATCAGATGTGTCCACATTGAGATCTAGCACCAAGCCAACTGAATTATTATTCTCTAGACCCACTATCTGATACAAACTCAGCTAGATGTGAATGATCTGGTATTCACCAGACTAGAAATTTGATTTAGGAAAAGAAATGGACTGTGATTATGTTAACAGATGATGTCTCATAACATCCTAATTTTGATGGGTGTTCTGGTCACTTCTCACAGAAGTGTGTGACACAGTGTAGCCTGTTACAACAGTGAGCAGCAGAGAGTAATCACTGCCTGGATGGTTAAACCTGAGCTTCTAGTTACCTCAGAGTTGTTGAAATAGTTCCTGGTCCCACTTTTGCTACAGGAAACAATCAAGCCTTTCAAAACATAAGGAGTCTCATAGCATCTGCCCAACGGAGGCAGGGCATCCATTTAGATTATTAACAGGGCACTTACAAATGTTTCTTAGCCAGCACGATCCCTGCACTTGTGGAGACACTAGGTTGGGAAAGCTAAGGTTACATAATAAAAAGACTGACTGCATGCAATTTTTGTATCCAAGTAAGAAAGATGGCTGTTTTCTCTCTTCCCTGTTCTAGCCCCTTCCTCACTGTTCAAAAAAGATTACCATTCATTGTCCATCACTGAAAAAGTTAACTGAAGGATAGAACTGGATAAATGAAAAGGTAACTTTTGGTTTAATAGACTGTGGCATCTCTCCTTCAGAGGCCATTTGGTGTAGTGGTTAAAGATGCCGAACCAGGAGTGGGAAAACCTGGTTCTAGTTTTCCCTTGGGCACAAAGCCAACTGGACAACTTTTGGCAAGTCCCTGTCTCTCAGGCAGAGGAGGAAGGCACCAGCAAGCCACTTCTGAAAACGTTGCCAAGAAAACAGCATGGAGATCTCCACGCAGCATGGACATCTCCATGCAGTCACTAGGAATCAAGACTAGCAACACCAAAAGCATTCACCTTCACAAGGCTGCACTCATAGGATACCTTTTCCATGTGCCTTGCAAATTGAGCAAGTCCAGTGCCATTGTAGGGCTATCAGATCTGGAGAAAAAGTCTGGGCAACTAGATGGCAGTAGTGACACACATACCATTTTTGCAGCGCACATCTAGTGGCTCTCAGCCATTGCAGAATTCAAGATACATGACAAAATCTAGGATATTAGTTGAGGTTATTATGATAAATTGAATAATGGATAGGAAGAGAAACAGATAAGCAGATAGATATGGAGGTTTCATTTCTTTGGACTTTCTTTGGAAATATTATAGCTCTTATGACACCTGCTGCTTCTGCTCTCTCCTTCCCACAGAATCTATTTACGGCCACGTGTGCTCCGGGATATGTCTACAATAGATCCAAGGACCACTGTTCTTGGCTCTGCAATTGACTTCCCAGTGGGGATTGCTCCTACTGGCTTCCACGGTTTGGCCTGTCCGGATGGAGAGCAGAGCACAGCTAGAGGTATGCCAGAATATCTTTGCCTAGCAATGGTAAAGGTCAAGAATAATTTATCATGCAATCAACTGGGATTTGGTATGGGATTATGGCAGGTTCAAAACAAAACAAGTGATTGTAAATTAGTCAATGAATCTATCTATCTATCTATCTATCTATCTATCTATCTATCTATCTACCAACTTCTAAACCTATATGGTAATTGTAATTGTAAATTTATAGAGAGAGAACGGAACACGCTACCTGCTTCTCACAGTGTATCTGCATCATGAGTCCACCCAGTTTCTTTCGGCATGAACTGCTGCACGCAAAATATATGCCACTCTCGGGGACAACAGTTCCTTAAGCAACCAATTTGACCCCTGCATAGACAGCGGTGGGTGTGGGAGGACAAAAAAGAGCCTGATGAGTGATCTGCTGCTGCTAAAGCTACTTTTGGAGGTGGGTTCTTGCTTTGCTTTCCCTGTCTGCCATGAAGATTGCTGAGGCAAACACTCCAAAGGGAAGTTTGGCCTTCAGTTGGCATGGTGGCCTGTCTGGCCCCCCCCTGCTTTGGCTTTTTATTCATTCCCCTAACACAGCTCAAATGTACATGGCCTAACTGACTGTAGAATTCTGGCTTACTAGTTTAATATTTATATACATTGGCATGTAAATGTGTGTATGTATGTGATCTGTCTATCATCCATCTATTATCTATCTATCTATCTATCTATCTATCTATCTATCTGTCCGTCCGTCCGTCCATCCATCCATCCATCCATCCATCCATCCATCCATCCATCTATCTATCTATCTATCTATCTATCTATCTATCTATCTATCTATCTATCGCCCTCTTCCTCCAATGGAATGGCTGCCGCCTTACCTGTGACTGCCTGGTCATAAGTCCAGCCGAGGTATTTCACTTGGCCCCATGCCAGTGTTGACTGCACTGCTGCTTACAGTCAGGGAAATGGGGTTGGACTTCTAAGGCAGTCAATATTTGGAAAATATGGACTAGGAACCTGCAATGATGCAGGATAATGACCGATAGTCTTCCGTGTAGAAAATATTCTGTCCATTGCTAATACATTTTTTTCAGCCATCGAAATGACAGCTCTGTAACTCGATGTCTCAAAATGGACAATGCCATCTTCAGATTGATTACACCTTCTGTAGCAACAAGTGGAAAAGTTCTCTGCTGACTTGCAAACATTGCCAAGGGCTGACTGTGAATCAGGCCATTAGCTACTAATCCTGGAAATAGGCATCAGCCTGAAAGAGACTAAAGAGGATCCAACTCTAATGCAATACAACCTTGAATACATTTCTGAAGAATATGAGGCTAGAAACAGATTCAAAGACCTGGACCTTGTGGATAGAGTGCCTGAAGAATTGTGGGAAGAAATTAAAATAGTTGTAAAAAAAAGAGGAAGCCAGAAAGCATATAAAAGTGGAAAGAAACGAAGGACACAGTGGTTTTCAAACAAAGCCATAGAAAAAGCTAAGGAAAGAAACCTGGCACTGATTTTTGGAAAATTAAAGAACTTAATACAAACTTCCAACAGCAGGCAAGAAGAGAAAAAGAGGTATATCTGAACTTGGAATGTAGATAAATAGAACAAAAATAACAATATAGGAAAAACAAGGGATCTATTCAGGAATCATGGGAACCTTCCCATCTCATCTCAGTGATGTAAGGAACAAACAAGGGAAGAAATACATGGAAAACTTGTACAAGAAGACCAACTCAGGTGAGACCATAGTCAAGAAAGAATAATTTGAGGATGAACCAATGGTGCTTCAGGAAAAAGTCAGATGGACTATAAACATACTGGCAAATAGGAAAGCCTCAAGAGTGGGTGAAATTTCCATAGAGTTCTTAAAGGGGGCTAGGATGGAAACAATATAGATCAAGACAGCCCTCTATCAAAAAATACGGGGGGAAAGGCAGCATGGCCCACACAGAAAAAGGTCTATCAGTGTTGCAATTCCTAAAATGGGAGATTTAAAGGAATGCTATAACTATAGGATAATAGCCCTAATACCTACCGCATGCCAGCTAGATACTGTTGAAAATCCTTCACAAGATATTAGAGCCCTATATGGAAAGAGAAGTGGCAAGTGAACAGGTAGGCTTCAGAAGGAACAAGGGAACATATTGCTAATATTAGGTGGATGATGGAAACAGCAACAGAATATCAAGAAGAGCTCTAGTGTTTTATGGACTATATCAAAGCTTTTGGAAATTTCTCAAAGCAATGTATATGCCAAGCATCCAATTCTTCTGATATGAAATCTCTAGAATAACCAGGAAGCTATAGTAAGAATGGGATTTGATAACACTGTATGCTTAACCATCAGGAAAGGAGTCACATGGGGCTACATTCTATGGTTATTACCATACCTGTTCAGTCGATACACTGAATACATTATAGTCTGGAAGAATTGAAGGCTATTGTCAAAATTGGGGGAAAGAATGTCAAAAATCTCAGATATGTGGTTGATGCTACCTTGGTTGCAAAAACTGAAGAAGACTTAAGAATTATCATTCTAAAAGTAAAACAGGAGAGCGAAAAGGCTGGACTTTCTTTGAACATCAAGAAGACTATTGTGTCTACTGGAAAGCTAGAGTAATTTGAGATAAGCAATGAGGTGATACAAGTGGTAGGCAGCTTCCATTTTCTAGGCTCCAAAATTGATAACGATGTGGGGGGGGGGGGGAGGTTTCAAAAGAGATTCAGAAAAGAATGATGGTGGGCCAAAAGCACTGGGTAGCATATATCAACTCGTGAAAGATTGTGATATTTCAGGCAAAAGTTAGACTGGTCCACTTATTCATCTTCCCTATTGTGATGTACAGATGAGAGGGATAGGCTCTGCAGGAAAACAAGAGGAAAAAGATTGACTCTTTGAAATACGGAGCTGGAGGAAGCTACTTTGCATTCCTTGGACAGCCAAAAGGACCAACCATTCAATACTAGCAGAAACCAACCCTGAATGCTCTTTAGAAGCAAAGACCACAAAGCAAAAACTGTTTTACTTTGGACAAACATGCAAGCTGATGCCCCAAAGGCAAAAATGATAATGCTGGGCAAGGTGGATGAAAGGAGAAGAGTCCAATAACACATGAAGGAGATAAATGGAGGACTGAAAGCTACGGGATTACGTCTGCAAGAATTCCATAATGTGGCCAGAGTAACAACAAATAGGTTGATTACAAACAAACAATTCTTTTTATTATGCACTCCCCCATTACAGTCAGAATTCACAAGTAAAAAGTAACAGTTAAAATTACACCAAAGCAATACAATCAATATCCACCATGCAATATTTACAATCACAGTAAAAATAACAATTGTACAACTATACAATCCTAACCCTATAAACCTGATAGCCCTGCCATCTATCTTTACTAAGAAGATTCAAGAACAAAGCAAACGGAATGACATTTCTGAGTGAATGAGGGAGATGGGCTGATCAGAGAGGGACAGAAGAGGAAATACTGACCACCAACATTACTTGAGCAATCCCGGCTTGAGCAAGTGAGGCTGAAATGGGGTAGGATGCCACGGATGAACTTTTTTTAGTCCAACTCTGGTTGTTTTGCTCTCTGAATGGGGGCTGAGTGGAATGGAAGGATTTGGGGAGGGGAGAGAATGGGCCTGAGTATGCTGTGCCCACTGAATCCAGGGACATATCCTCCATTTATCCTGTGGGCCAGTAAAGCCACAGCCTTGCCTGTCTGGAGGTGGAGCAAGGAAGGAGGAAATAGGTCAGTCCATTGCCAAAGGTAGCCAGCAAACACTCCTGTCATTTTATCTCTCTGTGCCTTGTTATCCAGGCCTTGCTTCCATGCACTTGAGTCAGCACCATATTCAAGATATAATTTGGCAGGTGCTTAACCAGGCAAAACTCCATCAGGAGGTTCATCTTTATCATACAATGACAAAAATTGACCTGCACCAGATGCTGGTTAGTCTGCATATAAATCTATGCTGCCAAGTATAGGTTGCTCCCTGCATGGTAATGGCTATGACCAATCTACATCACAGCCATTTAAATCCTAAAAACTGCTGGTGCTCAGCCAAGCCTGGATGCAACCCATCCAAGACATCTAAGAGGGGTCTTCATACAGTAGATGTCCTGGGATCCTGCATTATTGAAATGTGATCACCAGGGGTCAACATCTGTCCAGACCTGGCTTTTTGGCAGGTATGAGTTCCAATTATTTCCAATTCCCCTAGCTAAGACCAAACTTGCTTGGGAGGACAATGGTGAGTTTCCTCCACTGTATGACATTTTTGCCTTACCACAAATGATTAGGTAAAGATTGAATGGTGTAGAGCGCATGACATTATCTTCCTGCCATTGGTGGGCTACAATGGCAGATGAAGACAACTTCTGGGAACTGGCAATTTTTTATTTCCCACTATCCTCCCCAAAGCCACCCAGCAGTTCTTCCTTCCTTGTAGAGGAAGGGCAGTCAGTTCAACTGCTAAACTCTCAGCCACGTTAGAGAAGGGAATAACCCAAAGAGTCACATATTGACTAAATGTGCAGAAAGGCATTAGCCCAGGAAACAGGAATCAATGGGTAAATCCCAAATGCTTAAACTGATTCTCTGGGTGGTATTCTAAATGGTAAATTGTATTGCCTTGAATGAAAAGGATTCATCCATGATGATTTCAAACGCTAAGACTCGCTTGGGATGAGTCCCTACCTATGTGGGGGACCAGGGAAATATCCTCCCCCATTGCAGTTAATGGCAGACACAAGGAGTACAATTCTGGGGATAGTTAACCCCTCTCTCCCCTCTTGCGTTCCCACAGACATAATCTCCTTTCCAAGGCTGCAGGAAAGTTTACAGGAAAAAACCCTCCCATAAAGGGAAGTTGAATCTAACCTAATCTGAATTAAGCCCCAAGGAGAGATGTGTTGGAATTGCAGCTTGGAAGGCAAGTGTTAAACCTATTTTTCTTCTAGTACAGAGTCTCATTTTTCAAAAAATCACACCCAGAGTTCATGTAATTACGTAAAGGCAAAATAACAGCACCACTGCACCTTCATCATTTGGAAACGAACAAGATCAAAGCAAAGTCGGGGAACTCATTTCTAGTCCAAATATGCAAAGTTTGATGGCATTCATTACACCGAAGAACTGCCTCTTAATTTACAGTCTCCATGCCTTTTGTGACATGTTTGAAAATAGCAAGAATCTTAATTCTCATCTACAGCCAAACTTTTAAACATTCCAGATGTGGATACTGTATTTGTTGGCATTTGTCAGAAGAGGAATCTACTTTCTGAACAGGTGAATGTAATAAAACCAGCTTCCCCAATTGGTCTCTCCACAACAGCAGCATCTGTAGGGCAATTTTAGCCCTGACCCTTTGTACCTGCACACAATGTTGATGCACATACAAAAGGGGCAGGGCTTCAATTACGGTGCTGCCAGCGCCATCTTGCCTGCTTTGACCCCTCCCCAGGAGAACACCACAGTCCTAGAATTGGGACTTATTGGCTGCACGGGAAGCACCACATCATTAAGGCCGGGCCTTAATTATAGAACCAAAGAAGTCAGTTTTGACTCTCCCCCTTCTCTCCGTATTTTCTAAAGCTGCAGAAGCTATGAATACTTGCTATATAGCCAGCACATATTCCACTTGCTCTGTGGAAGAAATAGTTGCTGCTGCACCAACTGGTTTGCGATGGTTCCAACTCTACCTCCACCGGAAGAGGACGTTCTCAGAGCAGCTGGTGCGACGGGTGGATTCATTGGGATTCAAGGCCCTGGTGCTCACTGTGGATGTACCGTACACCGGCAAGAGGCGGAATGACATTCGCAACAACTACCAGTTCTTGAATTCCATCCAGGTGAAGAACTTTAAAGGCGCTTTTGAGGTTGGTAAACTCCTAAAACCCATCAGTTTAAAAAAGCATGTGAGGGGAGGCAAGGTGGACCTTAGAATCCAAACATGCTGCACGTTTTAGAAACTTGGTTGAGTTTCCCAAATGTGCAGCATGCAAACTAGGGTTTAGAATTCCCTCTCTATGTAGCTTCCATCACTAAGGCATAAACTGTATTTAAGGCGGAATCCTGGCTGAATTAATGATGTGACAATGCGGACCTCACCCTAACCTACGTCAGCTTCCCAAAGTGTAATTTCATGTGATGTTTGAACACAGAAGTCAGCATGTACAGAATTCATTTCTGAGGTATTATCTTCTGGATTACTAATAACCGATAATGTTAACAGATCCCTCCCCCTGAAAACCATTTACAAATTCCAGTGTTAATTACTGATCAGTTGTCTGATGGCTGGGCAGATGACTGAATAGCCATCAGCTGAGGAAGCTGTAATAATGGATTTCTGTATTTGGCAGAAATGGATAATCTCCTTGCATTCTTTTGTTCTTAAGCAAATATCTAATAAAGATATTTGATATTCCATTGCTAGCACTTGATATTTGACCATTTAAATGGCATTGGATGTCTAATATTTACTACTGATATGAGTACATGTGGTATTGTCAAGGATACTTCATTTTTATTTTCCCTGTGGAAATTCCCAAACTCAACATTTCCCAGCCATTACTTTGCCTTTTTGGCCTTAGGCCAGAAACCCCACCAAAAGGGCCTTTTTGGCTAAATGAGAAAACACTTATCTGGAGTGCTTCACACCACATCTTAAGCTTCCACAGCACAGCCATTGTGACAATATAGTTCTTTGTGCTCCACATACCTTGGTTATTCACACAGAAAATGATGAATACCATTATATATAACATTAATAAAACACTGAGCAATCCAAAATTAAATCTATAGCATTCTTCTAAATAAGCTCAAAAATCATTGATTAGCTGGGGAGGGGGAGGAATCCTGATCTAGATTTCTGTATGTACTTTACATATTTGTACTTGATAGTCAGAATTGTGCATCTTCTGGAAGGGGTTTTTTACAGGCTTTCTCTAGGCTCAAACTGTAGGAATGGTCAGGATGTGGAAAAAAAAGAGTGTTCATTTTTATGAAAAGTGAGGCAACTCTTAAACTCGGCAAGGTTTGAAGGCCCCGGTGAGGACAGCCTTTGTCAGCTCTTTAAGATGGCAATGCCCAACTTTTAGTGATGCATCATGAAGGGGGGGAAATGGATTTCCTAGTTCCACCTTCCTTTCCCTGGGAAAAGAGTCATGCAAAGGCAATGCAGTGGAGTCCTTGGGGTTCTCTGAGCTTGGCTGTTTTCTTGCAAACGTTTCGTTACCCGGCTAGGTAGCATCTTCAGTGCTCGAACAGAGTGGGGTTTGCTCTCTGTTTATATCCAGTGGCATGTCCTGCCAGTGTTGGTGGGGGTGGGGGTTTATCTCTTTTGAACAATGTGTAGATGTTGTTTATCTCTATGTGCCTGTTGATGGCTGCCTTGTCTGAATACCAAGCTTCCAGGAATTCTCTCGCATTTTTGGATTTAGCTTGGTCTACATGCTGACAGTCCCCCAGACAATAAAAAGGAAACAAAAGACCAGAGCATCTCCTCACCAGCAATCATCACCCAAATGAGCAGAGAGTAACACCAAGATTAACACCAGACATACAATCAAGCAGTAAACAATACCCTAATCAAGGAACTACCAGAGGAACAAAACAAACCCCCCACCGCCACCAACACTGGCAGGGCATGCCACAGTATATAAACAGAGAGCAAACCCCATCCCATTCCAGCAGTGAAGATGCTACCTAGCCGGGTAACAAAATGTTTGCAAGAAAACAACCAAGCTCAGAGAACCCCAAGGACTCCACAGTTCAACCCTGAGCTACACATATTCTCTTCTAAAGGCAATGCAGTCCAAAACAGCAAGAAGCTTTCCTGGCTACAGTATATGAGTCCTTTAGATAATTGCATCTTTATCCATCTCTAATAGACTGTACTAAGCAATGACCAGAAAAAAAAGAAAGAAAGAAATCTCCTCTAACTATGAAAGGGAATCTGGCATTACTTCACTGCTGAATTACATCTTGCCTTTCCTCTTCCTGGATCTCTGCCTCTCTCCCCAGGGAGGGAAGCTCACGTTGCCCTTTCTTCCCATTTTCTGTGGTTCTTCTTGGGTTAGCTTCGTTGCTCAGCAGGTTCCATCTGCTCCACCTCACTCCCTGTGAAGCAAAGGCACATGTTTAAATGGCCCCTCAAATGGCCACTGAGCTTGGCCTCTCCTTTCCACTGCTGGCTTTTCAGGTAAGGAGAACACTAACCCAGAGGGGACACGCTCTTGCACACCCTGAGGTTGATCTGAGGGGTGGACACCCTCAGCCTGGAAGATATTTTAGCACTCATTGTCACAACTCCTGCAATCTCTTGCAAACTTACAAGGCTTCCTTGTGGCAAAATAAGGAATGGCAAAATGTTCTGGTTGTATACTAGTAGTTGAAAGATGAAGCACCAGAAGATTTTTGGAGATGTTCATGAAATTCCCCAGCTTTAAGGTCTGGTGCCCTGGTCTTTTCGTCACTTAAACAGAAGGTGCCTGTTACAACATGCCGTACAGTACTTAGGTGTATTCAAGGGTTCCATGGGATGTATGCAAGGCACTTGGAAGCTCCTCATGAAAAGATAGATTTTTCTGGAACAGTAGATATTAACAAATGCATCCATGAGAGGAA
Source organism: Liasis olivaceus (assembly GCA_030867105.1). NCBI lineage: Eukaryota > Metazoa > Chordata > Lepidosauria > Squamata > Pythonidae > Liasis > Liasis olivaceus. Next base: position 160,954,424 of record CM061348.1, on the reverse strand, counting down.
ACAAAAACTATATCCAAATCTAACCACACTACTGGAGAAGTGTGGCATTATAATGCTGTTGCAGGGCCAATAAGCCAGCATTTGCTTAGACCTATGTACTAACAGAACACACAATGGCAAAGAAGTTTCCATCTGCCTTTCTCCTTTAGGATGAAGACCAGACAGAATATGGTCTGCCTCCTGGCTCCATAGACCCTTCTGTCAACTGGAGTGACATCGCCTGGCTACAAAGCCTGACCCGCCTGCCAATCATCATCAAGGGGATTCTGACAAAGGAAGATGCTGAGCTGGCCGTGAGACATGGCGTTCAAGGAATAATTGTATCCAACCATGGAGGAAGACAGCTAGATGGGGTCCTTTCAACCGTAAGTCACGAGCCATTATTTATCCTATTTGCAACCAGGCTATAGCAAACAATGTTGCATTTCATTGTAAGGGTCCTTCCTGAGTAAAGTTGAAAAAGTATAACCCCATTCAAAATATAAGTTGCAGAATTCTGTTTTTCCAGAGCTAACCATAAGTAGACAGCTCTATGCTAGAAATCCCCACAAGAATGTGCTATGGATACTCTAGCGCCAGAAAAAGAGTTTGCCCATTCCAAAATGGTTGCAATGATATGAGTAGACATTCAAAATTTACCTAATTCTAAAGAGGACAAGTTCCAAGAATCTAAGGAAAGAGAAGAGATAAAATCTTAATTTCATAAGGTAAAAATCCTATCTTTTGAACCCATGTCCATTTCACAGATGGCTTCCCAGGGAAGAAACTGAATGCAGTGTAGAACCCCAAATGTCAAATCATATATTTGCCTCCACAAAGCAAAACGAAATGAAGAAAACATAGGGTGTCATGAGAAACAGGGGCAGAAGGAGACAAGAAACAGTATTTCATCCAGTAGTTACTTTACCCGAGGAAACTGAGTTAGCAGATATATGGATCTCTGTGTTTTATAAGAGACCTGAGGACATTGAATTTGTGGTGTTAAAACTTTTGCCAATTTGATTATGAAACTGAAACATACGTTGTAGCTCTCTCTCTCTCTCTCTCTCTCTCTCTCTCTCTCACACACACACACACACACACATACACACACATACCTAGAACAGTTGCAAATACAGGTTGCGATTCGTGCGAGTTTGAATAATGCGATATTTGATTTAGTGCAAATTGTAAATTGTGTAATGTGACCCAAAATGCAGTTAATTCAAGGCTAATGCATGTGCAATTGAGGCTAGTGCGTGCACAGTTGCGGTTGGGGTTCGAGATGCTGCTAATCTTCGTGTGTACAAAATGGAGAACAAGAAGATTCCATCAGAGGAAAACAGTAACGTGCGAGTGAATGAGTTCACTCTCAAGGAATTTGAAGGTATCTTTCAAGCTGTAGACGTCGGGAAGCAAAAAATTATGGATGCTGACCCTAACCTCGATCAAAGCATGCAAATTCACCAGGATGTGGATAAAGCACACTGTGTCAGCGTATGTATGAAGCATATGCATGAAGATTTAAAGAAAGAGAAAACTGTTCAGTATATGCTGCTAAAATATTTTGAGAGACAATAAAGACATTTTTGTCAGTGTAAGCTTACCTTTAGGAATGACATTTAGATTTTTCTTTGCTTTTATTTTGCTTTCTATAATTACTCTGTGACTTTGTTAACCATACATTTAAATTTGTATCCTTTTATCTTTTTATCCTTTTTATTCTTTACTATACTGTTTCATTAATATACATATAACATTTATGTTTAAAATTTTCATTGCCTATTTCCATCAAGCTGGAACCAATTACCTTATTTTCCATAGAAATATCACTTTGAATAGTGTGAATTCAAATAATTTCATGGGATTCATTAACTGTACTAATTGAGACCTATCTGTAGTAAAATAAAAATAAAAGATATATTTTGATGCCTGGTTGCTAATTTTCCCATGGATATGTAATTTTAACATGTACATGCAACCTTTTAACTTATTAGTCAATATTTAGAAATACATATGGTGATATTTGGTGGTGATTTAAAAAACCCTTTTAAGGACATAGATTTGTAAGCTATCTCACTGATCCCTTTTCCTAAGTAAAAAAAGAACACTTGTCTAGTTTTTAGTAATGTATGAAACATTGGCTTACTTCATTAACATGTACTGTTTTTATGTACTTCCGATTTCTCATAATATTTTCTGAATAAGATAAAGCCAATGGAACTGTCTGCCTTTCCATTCAAATTGCTGACCTTCAAATCAGTTCCTCAACCTTGGGAACTTTAAGAGGTGTGGACTTCAACTCCCAGAATTCCCCAGCCAGCATGGCTAGCTGGAGAATTCTGGGAGTTGAAGTCCACACCTCTTAAAGTCCCCAAGGTTGAGGAACACTGCTTCAAAGGATAGGGTAAGACAGTCTCATTCTGATGTGAAAGCTATATTTGGGGGTTTCTTCCAGTATCTTTAGTCAGCAAATCTTTAAGCTCTCATTTTTAAATACATTTGAGGGGGATATAAATCACTCAGAAGAGGCACTGCTTATATCAAGGGTACCTACCAATGCATTTGTTAGCATTGCCAGATAAACTCTCAAGGCATAATTTAGGTGAGTGTGAGAAAAGGAAAGGTTGACACCAGTATAATCGTAGCATCAGTGGCCCAATCCCATTTAAGACTTCCTTAGTTGTGTCTCTCTGTGTTCTTTTCCAAAGAAAGGTAGGGAATCTAATTAACGAATCTCCCTAAGCTTTAGAAGTATCAAATGGACATTCATGTCAATGTATACACAAGCAAAGCAGGTATGAATGCAATCTCAGAATGAACTTGCACTCGGAAGTATCCTCTACCAGCCATAGTAGTTTAGGGGAACCAAATTATGTTGTGTGGCTGCTGCGCCTCCCAAATATCTGCACCCCTGAAGGAATCACATCATTCTGCCTGATGAATGATCCAGATGTCTTAACTCTCAGAAATACTTTAAAATAATACCTTTAGTAGTAGGCATGTTTGCTGCCTTAAATTATATATGAAAAGGAGGGATTAAAAATCTAATCTGAAATAATAATAATAATAATAATATGTTTATTATATATCTATCCATCCAGTTTCTAGGCTGCCCAACCCCTATTCACCTATCCATCCATCCATCCGTCCATCCAATTGCTAGGCTCCCCAACTCCAAAATGACTCTGGGAGGCTTTCACAAAATTAAAAACAGAATAAACATAATAGTATAACATATAACAAAACGGCAATAAAAGTATTACTGTACATCACAGACATTAAACCTTTACAGCAGCTATTAATAAAAATAAAAAGGAAGTCTTGCAAAAGGTTTTAATCAGCTTTTGCAAAACTTGTTAATTGGGGTCTCTCTTGGGAGGGAATTCATGAGCTTCAGCACAGCCCCTGAAAACTCATTTCCTCCTCCCAAACAAATGGATATCAGGGCTTGTTGGATATACAAGAGGTTCTTGGCAAAAAATCTCAATAGACAACCAGGTTAGTACAGAAGAGGGCATATGTCCTTCAGACATTCTGGTCCTCAATCATTCAAGACTTTCTCAGCACTTCAAATTGTATCACTGGAAATTAATTGGAAAGGGGTGTAGTTGTTTTAGTTAAGAACTCACACTCACCCCATCCCATGCAACTGTGATAATTTAAATTAATTAATTTGATTGGTCATCTTTGCAGATTGCTGCTCTGGTTGAAGTTACTACTGCAGTGCAAGGCAAAATCGAAGTTTACTTGGATGGTGGAATACGAACTGGAAACGATGTATTAAAAGCACTGGCACTTGGAGCAAAATGTGTCTTCATTGGAAGGCCTACTATGTGGGGTCTGGCCTACAAGGTGAACATAAGTCCCTGCGTATGAGTGACGATGATAAAAAGTTGAAGATGAATAGCTGTCTCTTTATGCAAACAACTGAAGTCAGCTTCTCCACTTTCTTTATATTTGCACTCATTAGATAATGTTTCCCATTTGATTTCGTACTACATGCCTCTTTAATGATCAAGCTGACTGTACAAACCCGATTTATTTAATGAGCTTCAATACATCTGCATGTATTTACACACACATACACATTTTTAGATTCACTTCAAGCTTCTGATGCAGCAGCCTCTTAGCAAGACAAGCTCATTCAGTTATGATTCAGGCAAGGGTAGCAGAGGAAGATCTCTTTGCAGAATGGGAGTTTCATACCTAGTTGATCATGCACCATAGGGAAGGCTGGAATTCAGAAAGGAGAAGCCCAATCTTTACAGACAAGTCCTAGAATTTAGCCTGGGTCTCTCATGTGCTTGAGCACGTTTCTGCCTTTTTACAGATCATGATACCCTTTCCTATAAAGATAAACCTGATGATAACAACAACAACAAGCTTTCCTGAATTTTATGATAGCTAGAGGCATGGGAAATTTAGAGAAAGTGGAAAAGAAGGGAGTGGTGGCATGCTGTCAGATCAGGGTAACTGCAGTAAAATGAGAGAGCTGTAATTAAACTGTTCTGGAGAAAATTGGACTACCTCCTTGCAGGGCATCTGCAAGAGGGTCAAAAACGTCAAGAAGGTAGCCATGATCACACAATCAAAGCCTTGCTCCCTTTTACATGTGTTTTTACACAACACACATTAAAAAGGGCAGGACTTCAATTACACAATTAGGGCTGCCATCTTGCCTTTTCTGACTCCCCCCCCCCACATAATGCCCCTGTTTCAATTGATAGAATTGATTGTTTCAATTGATAGAATCTGGTCTTTGTTCTGGACCCACCTGGGAATTGTATCCCCTAATCCAGAATTGATCCTTGTTTTCCGCCCTGGTTTCAATAAAATACTGTAGAATAATAATAATTAGTGGGAATATAAAACCCATGATCCTTAGATTTCCCTGGGAACAGATTTTCAAGATACTATAATTTACTCCACTAAGCACAAGCAATTGTACTGAATGTAGCTTACTAAAGAATCCACACATCATTTATTGATGAGACACACATCTCAGAAACAGCAAATGGTTTTCAAAATTATGTACAAAACAGGATAGCTTTATTATTTTTTTTTTAAATCAATAGATATATCTTGCACCTTTAAAAAAATCTTCTCAAGGCATTTATATGAACATCTACGTACTTTGGTGGAACTTACATACAAAAAGATTGAATGGAGGTTAAATATGTAAATGAAAATGATTTTTTTTTAATTCATGGAAAAAAACTTGCAACCCAAAATAGTACCAAGAAATCTAGATAGTAAATGAAGTGGTTCATGCAGATTCATACATATCTAATATCTAGTTCAAACTTCCCTGCTGTGCTAATTTATTTGGTCTCTCAGCAATGCTGTTAGAGATATCGAAGACTCTCATATACTCTTGGGAATGGCTGAGAGAAAAGTAACATTTTTTTGAGAACTGGAAGTGGAACAAAATCAGCCTTTCCACAGTCATGGCACCAGCATCTTGCTCAGATGGGGTCCACGGGTTTTACATAGCTTTAAAAGCTGACAGTTCTGATTAGAAACAAAAGAATAATAAATATATAGACAGCATCATAGAAAACACCATTACTGAGAGCGTAGCAGGATTCTCTGTCTTCAAGCTATTAGCCACATCATTTACAATGCCATTCATTTTTGGAACAGGGTGAAGAAGGACTTCAAGAAGTTTTGAAGATTTTAAAAGATGAATTTTGTTTGTCCATGGCTCTCACGGGTAAATACATTTTTAATTTACTGTTGTATTTTAATTTTTCATTTCTTGGATTGGTTGGGCTCTATGCATTAATTAGATTTGGACCTGACTCTAGAACTACTCTGAGCAGCTTACAGTTTAAAAATGGAAAAACAAGGGAGAATCTGAAGCAGCCGTTCGACCATATCCCATACACAAAATAAACATTGACAAGGCTCCACAAACACTCTGTCCCAAGGCTAGGGAGAACAGCCATGTTTTTAAGGCTCCTGGAACATCGTAAGGGTTGAAGCTCTGGGGGTCTCTGGGGAGATATCATTCCAGAGGACTGGTGCCATGACTGAGAAGGCACGCTTCCTCGTTCCAATAAAGAGCGTTTTTTGACTGAAGGGACTTGAAGGGCACCAGCTCTGCCCAATCTTACTGGGCAGGCAGAAACCACGAGGAGACAGGCAGTCCTTCAAATAACCAGGCCCCATGTCCTGAAGGGCTTTGGAAGTAGTAACCAGCACCTTGAATTGCACCTGGAAGTGGAATAGAAGCCAGTGCAGCTCACAGAGCAGTTTGCCTCAGCTAAGTAAATTCAATATAACTTTGATATAGTCAGTCTCAAAATTCATTAGGAGAATTTGCAGAGGAAGGCGTTTTTCAGCTGACATTTGTATTTGAAAGACAGGGAAAGAAAAAAAAAATGCAAAATTAGATTTCCATGTTTAAAAAAGAGTTAGAAATCTTCCTCAGTTCATCTGTTCATAACAAGGAACTTAAACATGTTTTACTTTATTTTATGTATTTTATTTTATTTTTTGATGTGCCTTAATTTTTTTCTTGATGTGCCTTAATTTTTTCTGGGTGTACTAAGTTGCTTTAACTATTTGCATATTTTCTTTTCATTTAGGATGTAAAAACGTCTCAGAAATTGGCCGGCATCTTGTTCAGTATTCCAAGTTGTAAAGAACTTTTCTGCAGCACTCATCAGACCAGAAGCACTATGCTAGCTAAAGAAAGAGCTCTGAATGATTAAAAATGAGGGCGAAAACCCAGTCACCAACCACACGTCAGAAAGTTCATTTCATGAGAATTTGGAGTCCCTGAAATGAATGGGACACTGCAGCTTATAGCTGACCTCCACTTGACTGTGAACAACTGGGAGATCCCATCCCTTCGCATGTCTGTGTTCATGATACCCAGCTAGGAAACATTCCTTAAACACTTTCCATTTTACCACATCCTCTTCCTTAGATTAAGTGTGTGAAATGCCATATTATCCAATGATTTATGTGTTTCACTTAGAATAATAGAATCAGAAAATCATGGAATCACTTGGAATGGCACAATGAGGCCACTGAGTCCAAGTACAACTCAATGATGAAATCTGAATTAAAGCATCGTTGGCAGATTTCTGTCCAGCATCTGTCCGGACACATTCAACAAAAGGGAATCAACCAATTTCCTAGATTAGGGGTTCCTCTGTCAAACTGCCCTTTTTATTAGATTTCTTTTTCCTCACCAGAACCTGTCTTCAGAACATATTATTTGGGGTTCTGTACTCTGGGGCAGTTCCAGATGGCCCAGCTCCTCTCCCTGAATTCAATGAATCAGATGAGGTTAGTATACCAAACCATGATGTGAGAGGACAAGGTTACTTATTTGCAAGTCTGGACTGCTCCCTGAGGAACTCAATCCATCAATCAGAATTTGTCATTCCTGATCAATAGATGATTCCGGAGATGTATCAGCTAGTCTATACTCATCTGTCAGATAGAAAGGAAAAGTTCCTCCCCCTCCATCACTGTAACGGCATTTGCTGATTAGGGAAGAAGCTCTCAGTTTAACAACAGCCACAACAAGGCCCCCCCCCCCCCAAGTGCTGCAGCAGGAAGCCAGACCTGTGTGATGTTAAAAATCTAGTAGTGGCTTCACACAATTGCCTACAAGTGGCTTCATACTCACTTTTGGTGGGATTTGCACAAATGTCTGAAATCTGTCTGAGACGATAGAGAATAATATTTAGGCTTCTTCTATGTGACACCTATTCAGATACTTGAAGAGTACTCTCATATGGTATCTCCCTTTCAATAATCTCTTCTCAAAATTAACCACGCTTAGTAACAATCATTGTTCTTCACAGGGCTTAGTTTCCAGGCCCATGAGTAGAAACTAAGTTGTTGCCCATTCCCAAATCCCTTTTCATTCATCTGAATTCTTAAAGTGTGACACCAAAAGTGGATATACTTAAGGTGGTCTTTGATCAATCCCAAATTAAAGAGAACAAGTTCTATGATTTGGAAATTATACTGTACAGAACTACGTTTATATAATCTAAAACTGTGCTTGTCTTTTTCAAAGCCCCATCGTGCAGTTCACTCATATTTATATTCTAATCAGCTACAGCCCCATGTACCTTATGAGCATCTAATCAATCACTTATAATTATTCATGTGATACAAATTAAATCAGCACGTCTTGTGCATATTTTTTAAAATCCAAGTACTGAGCATAACTCTTTAGCTAGGATTTGTCCATCATGACCTTTTCATTGTCCCTATAAAATGAGTGGGTAAACTGTGGGTAAATATCCCCAGAATGTCCTGCCAAAATTTGATAGTAAAGCCACCAAATTTCAATGGAGTGATTTTTCATTTTGTGAAACCATTTTAAAGTACTACATTATGTTGCAACATTCCAATCTCAGGGAAAAAAATAACATGGCAAACCCTGCAGCCTAAAAACTCCAAAACAAGAAAAATGCAATCCCCAACCACAAAGAGATTGCTGAACCCTACTGCAAAACATGCCTCTTATTTTTACTAATGTGGATTAAAGGAGGCTGCTCACAAAAATGGCTTCACAAAGTCATAAGACGCTGAATTTTTGCTTGTAATCACAAATTCATTGAAGTGTATATCACTCTCTGGAATAAAGGCCGAAACACAAACTTCAAAATGTCAGCTTCCTTGACTGTCACTTTGGTTATCAGGACATCTTGTATCCCTTAGCCTCCCTAATTCTGGCTGTAAACTAGCCTTCCAGTCTGAGGGCCAGCTAAAGTTTCTGAGATGTTGCCTCAGAATTGCACCTTCCAGAAGTTGGCTTGTGTGATATGAGTCTTCCTTAAGCCCCAAGAATGCTGGGAATTGGATGACACAAAACAGAGTGGCCCTAAGCTGCAGCCCTTTTCCTAAATAGGGATCAGTATAGAACATATAAAGAAACGTCAAATAATTACAAAAATGAAATATGAGTAAAACAAACTCAGTTTCTTTGGTAACTCAAACAAGGAGAATAGTTGTTGTCGGGTGTTGGTGAACGCTGGTGTGTCACCCAAGACATTGTGGTGTGTCACCTTTGACACGCGTGTCATAGGTTTGCCATCCCTGGTATAGAAAGACAAGGCGTTTGCACAAAGGTTGGAAGAAGCATTGGGGCTGGGAGGGAGATCTGCCAAGTTTTCTGCTCTGCTTTCAGGGCAGAGGTCTGTTGAAAGTGTGAACAGAAAGGAGTTCCTGAGGAGAGTGGCACTGTTTGAGACAGGGTTTGACCGTTGGTGGCCAGCAAGTTTGCAGAGAACTGCAATTCTGTGACCTCTGGAAAATTTGTATAGATCTGACATTCTCTTGGAGATAATCGTGTCTGTGCTGAATTCTTCCCCGGCCTTCACTTGGGGCCTGCCTGCATGTTCCGATGATACCCGACCTTGTAGCAAACTCATTGCTCCTTAGATAAGACCTAAAAATGACACTCTTATCAGCCCAGCAGATAGATGTCAAGGGTCTCCCACAATGACAAAACCTTCTCTAGTAGCCCCAAGAATTTATGAGGGTTATGGAGAAACATGCTAAGCTCTTTGAAAAGGAAGGACAAATACATGGAGACTTGGCTTTAATTGCCTATGGCTATTACACAAAGCCACAGAAATACCTGACTTTTCAGACTGAACTAAACGTAGCCGATGATAAAGGCAGCAGTAAGGACCTGGGTGCTGGGTTCAAATTATGCCTATTGTTACAGCTAAGCAAAAATAAGTGTGAGTACCCCACCCCAGCCCTTCTCCCTCTTCAAAAATGACTAGCCGTGTTTAAGTGATAGGATATAGATGGGGACAAACTAGCAAAGAGAAAATTCATAGCCACTCAGAGCAATAAAGGGAAAGAGGTTTTTTCAGTGGCTCTCATAATTGCCACATAAGTGACTGACAGGTTAAGCTTAATACTTGGTCCAAGGATTTTTTTAAAAAAACAGAAAAGAAAAGAAAAGAAAAGGAAAGGAAAGGAAAGGAAAGGAAAGGAAAGGAAAGGAAAGGAAAGGAAAGGAAAGGAAAGGAAAGGAAAGGAAAGGAAAGGAAATCAATTCTAAACACATGCGTTGCAGTAATAATCACCCTGGCTTGTACAAACAGTAGAGATCAGGCGAAAAGGATTGAATTGCTTGTGGTGTAGAATGTTGGGGGAATCCAGCCATTGGATTTTCAGTCGCAATATGCAAGATGGGGTCTATTTCAGAGTAAATACCCATAGGAATTTATTGCAAATTATTTTTGCTTATGACATCTACAAATGAATGAAATAACTCTTATGTCAAACTGCATTGTGCTCAGTTGTCAAAAGCAACAGAAATGAAGAGGACATTTGAAGCTCAAGGTAGCCAGATACAGTACTGAATCCTGGGGAAAAAATAATGCAATTCACTCCTTGCTTACTCCAAAGTAAGCTTGAATGTGTTAAGTGAAGCTTATTCCTGGGAAAACATCCATAGAATTTTGATATAGACATATATAATTCTCATTTTTATAATAGTCCTGTACCTTGTATTGTTCAAGCTATGTTTGCTGAGATGACAAAAATTATTTTAATAATAATGAAATGCAAAGTAAGTGCATTGTATTACAGGTGGTCCTTGTTTAGAGACTGCTTCATACAACAACTGTTTGCAATTACGATGGGGATGAAAAAATAACTTTGTGACCAATCCACAGATTTATGATCTTTGCCAGTCTGTAAAGCAAAGGAAAGCTGAAGTAAGATCATAAGCACAGTTGCAGTTTAACTTAGCAATCACTTCGCTTCATGACTGAGGTGCTGGTCCCAATTGTGGTTGCCAAACAAAGACTACCTGTACTGTTCCAATTTCTCATCTATCATCCTATTGAGTTTGCTGCTGAGACTCAGGATTTTAAGCCTTGAACGGAGAAGGAAATATAAGAAGTTCTTTAAAAAAAAAAAAAGGCATTCCAGACATTTTTAGTCTGGACATTTTTAGTCAATTCCAGACATTTTTAGTCAATAAGAAGAATACAATATTTGCTGATAAGTATCACAACACAGAAGCCTTTCCATATACAACCCAATGTATCTTCCTCCCTCCCCTGCATTTTCCCAAACAGTGGGAACCTGGGTTTTATGTGAAATGCTATATTTTTAACATTGTTCTTTTGGGAAATAAACCATCTTTCCACAGCCCCTGAGGGCATTCCATTTTCTCCATGACCCTTGTTTCTTAGGTTCACTGTTCAGCTTTGTAATTCCTGAAACTACAGTCATGACAGCATCGACAACTATCCAACCCCCCTCCCCCCTGTATCATCTTCTTGAATACATCCTGGTGTTTGAGTATGTCTTCTTTCAATAGTAGACAATATCTGTAGCTCAGGGTTGAACTCTTGGGTTCTTGATGTTCTCTGAGCTTTGTTGTTTTCCTGCAAATGTTTTGTTACCAATCTAGACAACATCAGTGTGAGGGAGAGTAGGGTCTGCTGGCTGTTTATGTACAGTAGCTTGCTCTACCAGACTTGCTCGGGGTGATGTTTCTTCCTTGATAGTTCCTTGATCAGGGTCGTGTTTCTTCCCTAATTTTTCATCTGGTACTATTTCCTGATTACCAAGATGTTGGTTGCTGGGGACCGTGTGCTCTGAGCTGTTTGTTTCCTTCATTGACCTTTGGCTGTATCTTTTAAATGGTATGCAGATGAGGTTTATCTCTGTATACCTTGTTGATGGCTGGTTTGTTGGAATGCCAAGCTTCCAGGAATTCCCTAGTATTTTTGGATCTGACTTGATCTAAAGTGTCAATGGTTTTCCAATTTGGTTCAGTTTGTCTGTGTTGAGAGATTAACATATCACTCTCCCATGCACTGATGATGTTACCTAGCCTGGTAACAAAATGTCTACAGGAAAACAACCAAGCTCAGAGAACACCAAGAACTTAATGCAGGTAGTCCTTGGTTAACAACCATTTGTTCAGCAACCATTCGAAGTTATGACAGCACTGAATGAGGAGACTTACGATGGGTCCTTGAAGTTGTGGCCGTTGCAGCATCCCACGGTCACATGATCACCATTTGCAATCTTCACTGCCAGCTTCTGACAAGCAAAGTCAGTGAGGAAGCTGGCAGGAGATTGCAAATGGTGATCACATGATATCAGCTTTCCCAGGTAAGCCAGACAGGAATCACAACCAGATGAGCTAATTCTACTTTATTGTAAGGCTACATTAACAGAATCTTGCAAGTCTGAAAATATATCACTTTTAACAGCCAGATACATTAGGGCAGATCCTTTTTAAGTTTCTTTCTTTGCCTGTTATTCAGCTGTAGGCTCTTTTATCTGGTCATTCCCCATGCAGCATCTCTTTCCCTCGTCCCTCAAGGTCATTCTCACATACCATTACACAAGACATCGCACTTAACGACTGCACAGGATGCACTTAACAGTGGTGACTGGAAGTGCCGGAACTGCTGTCATAAGTCAGTGCAGTCATGTGATGTCGCATTTTACAACTGCATCACTTAGTGATGGAATTGCTGGTCCCAATTATCATCATTAACAGTGGTACGTCTTCTTTAGAAAGTGCAGTGCAATTACAATGCTTGCAGCCACCCAGAAGAGATTCTGTCTGTAGGTCTGCATTTGGAAAGACTGATTGCCCCCCTGTCATAGGAGCATGGTCCTCGTTTAGCAACCACAATTGGGTCTGGCAACTTGGTTGTTAAGCAAAGTGGTCACTAAGTGTAACCGCAACTTGCTTACAATCTTACTTCAGCTTTCTTTTGCTTTACAGACCTGTGAAGGTCCGAAAAGCAAGAATTGGCCACAAAGTTACTTCTTCATCAGCATGGTGACTGAAAACAGTTGCTAAACAAGGCAGTTGCTAAATGAGGACCACCTGTACTTTTTCCATTTCTCTTCCCTTGTCAACACCACTATCTCATATGGCAGCCTCTCTGGATGATTTTTTGTCTTATTTTGTTTGGTTTATTTTTTTGCAAATCACTGGACAAACTTAGAGAACTGATAGAATCATATAACATATGTACTTGAAAGCAGCCAATTAAGCCATCAGAGCCAATCCCCGGCTTAATGCATGGAGCTAACTGAAAGAACTCATGACAAATGTCCCCCCCCCACACACACACACCTCTGCTTGAACATCTTCATCAAAGGGCACTCATCATCTCCCTTAATTCAGTTTCACAACTGAACTACTCTGCCACAGACTGCCTTTCTGTAAGTTAAATACATGTACACAGATAAATGGATATTGGGAGGGTGGGAGGAAAATGCTAGTCAGTTATTTCAGTTTAATTTCAGGAGTAGTGGTAAAGGATGGAGCAAAACAGGGGGAAAAAACTTTTTTTTTCTCATTCTGATCACTCACCTTGACATTTAATTCAAGAGATCTCGCGATACCTCCAGATGTCAGATCTGATCCAGGCAGTTGTAGGCAACTTTAGTCAGTTCTACTGTATATGCTTGGCTGGGTATTCTTATACATGTCTCACTGCATATGCAGCAGATGTGAAAACCTGTTCCCATTCATGGGTTTCTTTTGCCTAGAGGGGGCTGAACCTTGAGGCCATACTGGATGCTTCTCTGCTGAATAGAGACACTAACCCACATCCAGCCAAAGTTCAGCACATTTACACCACACCACCATGGGTTGTGAATCAATGGGACAGCAGAGCTGTGTTTACTTCTCAGTCTTTTCTTCCAGATTTCTAATTCTGGAGAGTTGCCAATAAAGTAATGAAATAAAGCAATTCTTTTTGCAGGATTGGTCCTGATGAGAGGATGTGGCAGTTCCATAGAAAAATGGTAAAACTAAAAAAACAATCAGGTTTTGGCAAGTGGTCCGGGGAGACAAGAAGCCTATCCTCAACAAGATTCTCTAAAATCTTGGTGACGCAGAGCAAAGCAATATGTTCTCTTTGCTCTTAGATGCAAGGTGGCCATCTTGCTTCCCAAGGCAGCTCTGAGGGAGTGCGTTGCTCAAAACTTCATTGAAGCAAAGCAGCCCTTGAAGATTTGCACAAACTTAACTTATAGTGCTTAATTTTAGCTGGATTGTGTCCAGTTAAAAATAATACAGAACACTTCTTGGAAAACAGATAAGAATAGGACAGTACCTGGCATTCAAGGATGCAAGGCCTTCCATGCCATCTCTCACCACTACCTATTGGCGGGGCTTTCCTTTACTTAATAACAGAAATAGTAAGCTGCAGCTTGAGTGAAGAGAAATAACCCAACCAAGAATCTTCAGAGGCCTCACTTTTTTGATAGACTTTTCCTTCCATCACTTACCTCACTTGACTGACTGGCAAGTATCTTTTATTTCAGTTTGGGGAGTTTATAATAATAGGACTTGAGACTTTCCTTATACATGTAAAGAGGTATATCATCTCAGTCACCAATGTAATATTTCTTTCATTGGAATTCCTTTCTGGGAATTAATTTTAAATGAAGTTCATTTCCTTTGATGGCTGGTGAACGTTTGTAATGGTTGCCCAAGAAATGTAAATTCGGAGGAAGTGGGATCCTTTCATCGCAGCTGGATAAGGCCAACTGATAGAAGCAGCATGTATGAGTGGGGTTATTTCCAAGATATTGGCCTTGGGCAATAACTTGAGTCATAATGTCACTAATTCAGAGGTGTAGTTGTAAAGAAGTTGATTAATTGCTCTCAAGTAGTATTTTACTCCTAATTTCTGAGAGATGTAGGCTTTTATCCAGGCTGATTTTATGATGGCTCAGATTCTGGCCAATCTAGTTTGTTTCCTCAGCTGGCCTTGGGAAACTTTCCCAAACATCCATGTTTCCAATGAATTCTAATCTCAGGACTGTGAGATCCACTTATGATTTCCAAGTTGTACATGGTTGGAAGACTATTGCCATTCTTGTAATGCTAGTCAGAAGTCAAGGGCAGTGAGAAAAATTTTTCCAATTCTTAGAAAGGGGATTGGTGAGCTATGAGCAATAATGAGAATGATCAAAACACAAAGAATCTTATATTTTGTTTTGCTTTTTCATCCCAAAGCAGGCTGGGATAAGACTTTGGCTAGCTGAAGAAAAAGGACATACTGTACAGAGTCATTCAGCTCTTTCACCACCATACATTTTTAAATTTAAATACATTTTTAAATTTAAATGTAGCAAAATAGCTTTCTCACTGGGGTGAAAAAAAGCAACATGCTTTAAATAAGAAAAATGTTAACTTGGGAATTAAATATGATAGCAGTTTCAACCCATTACTTTGTGTGTGGCATTACATCTATGGTGAAATGTCTGTGTCATACCCATGCACACATATGCATGTAATGTCATTCAACTCTGAATCCTGTGCACAAATTCCTTGTTTCCCCTGTTCATTCTTTTGGATGAATGACCAGCAATATTAAATCTTTATGGACTTTACTGAAAGAAGGAATTCGTCATATGTTTTTAGGGTACAGGAGTATGGTAAGCTACTCTGGGATTCTTTGTTATGAGAAGTGGTATAAAATACTTCTAAGAAGGGAAGAAAGGATATTCCAGTGCTGAAAAAGATGATGCAGGAGTAGCATCCCCACAAGTATTTTTAAATTAGAAAAATATTAATTTTAAGGAAGCCATTAGAAAGGTTTGTCCAATTTTTATGAATGGCTTGGAGAAGGCAGATTGAAGAAAGTTTTTTTCTCCCCTTCTTTCATAATGCTAGAAAGAGTTCAGCATCTTTTCCTGATATTATCAACCAAAGATTCAAGGAAGATAAGAAGTTTTATATACAGTAAGGTAAGATTATCTGAGAGATTAAAGAGAGCCAGTTTGGTCTAGTGGTTAATGCACCAGGCTAGAAATTGGGAGACCGTGAGTTCTAGTCCTGCCTTAGGCATGAAAGCAGCTGGATGACTTTGGGCCAGTCCCTCTCTCTCAGCCCTGGGAAGGAGGCAAGGGCAAATCACTTCTGAAATCTTGCCAAGAAAACTGCAGGGACTGGTCAGGCAGTCACCAAGAGTCAAGACTGACTCAAAGGTAAAAAAAAAATCACTGCCACAAAGCTATAGCATACAGTAGTTAGCTAATCAGTTAGATAGCTGTAAAGGGAATTAGCTAAAGGCCTGGTTTACACAGTCAGTTTTGTTTTGTTGAAGCCAGGAGTTATATATTGTCACAGCAGTGATTACTAGTTCCTAGGGGCAGCAAAAAAGCGGGGCGGGGGGAGAATAAATGCCAATTTTCCAGAGTCCACTAGCTGGCCGGGTGAGAAATAAGATGCTGGCTGTTCCAAATCTCTGGTTTGATCCTGCAGGGTTTCATTTGTAATGTTTGTGTGGAAGAGTTTGTCCTGTCCAGGAAACTTTCCAGCTTTCCCCTTCATGACAATCCTTACATTACTATAGTATTGGATCAGTTTAGATATTCTGCAAGATCAAGGGATAACGGGTTTTTCCAGTCCTGCACCATTTCAAGCAGCAGCTGTAGCCAAGGAAGTAGACAGGTCCATATTTAAGAATAGTACTCTCAAAGGGAGAGTAAAAAATGTCAAGGAGTAAAGTCAGAGTTGTTTGTTCATTCAACAGGAAGATGCTCAGTGGATTATATGGATAGTTCTGACTTAATTTAAAAGAGAAACAGCATTATTTTTCTCTTCAGCTCAAAATCTGGAATAAGCCTCTCGGGCACAAAATCCCTCAGAAGAATACAGCTGTTTTCCCATGGACCCAATAATCCATAGATAAAGCACTAAAGTCTTGGTCTTTGAAAACTAGACCCAACAAAGATGCTATTTATTTATATACAGGTTTTCAGAAACCTGCCCATTGAAATACATGATCCAAACTGGCAGAGAAGAGAGGACTATCTATGGAAGGAAGGACTTCGCTGGAAACAAGGTAGAAGTGGTCAGGAGGAGAAGACAACCTGCAAATGCCAAGAGCTTTCAACTGTTATCTCAAGCCATAGATCATAGCCAGAGGCCAAAGATCGTACAGTTTAGTAACTCCTAAAGATTAGAATGTTCCTGTGTTTCATCTCAAAAGCTTGTAGTAACTCAGCAGAAGTGGGCAGGAGGAAGAGAAGAGATAGAGGCAGACAGCCTTGATTATGAAGACACTCCCACTTGTCCAAGGCCTGCCTGTTGAAATCTTCCCCTTATCGCTCATAAGTTTCTGCTGCATTTTTCCCTCTGTGTCTCATTTTCACTTTTGTTTCAGGAGGAACAGCTGCCCTTGCAGCATTTCCTTGCTCAGCACCATGTCCTTGGGAGGAATTAGGTGTCTGGTGACTGGTGCTGGTGGATTCCTAGGTCAAAGGATTGTTTGCCAGCTGCTGGCAGAAGATGAGAGTTTGACTGAAGTCAGAGTCTTGGACAAAACAATCAGCACTGAAGCACTCCAGGATTTTAGAAGTAAGTAAGTTTGTTGAAAGGAGAGGGTAATTTGGATGCTCAGGAAGAAATATCCAAATCCATATTGTAGAAGCTTCTCATCTGGAGCATCCCATTTTGCTCAGGTGGAAAATCAGTCTCTCAACCAAGCCACTTCAGACTGCAGATGAAGGTTCACATGATGGAAACCTCCTCTCCAGTTTTTTTTTTTTTTTAATACCCAGAACAACTAACAACAAACCAGATTAGGTTTCCTTAACATGTTAGTTTCCTATGATAAGAAATGTTTCTTCTATGGAGGAGCATTCCATCAGCGGAGTCTCAGCCTCAAGTCTGAAGAAGTGTTAGCCGAGCCCACCCAGCCACCCCTTCAGCCTGGGCCAAATTAAACTTTTTTTGAATTAGATAATTAATATTTATTATTCATATTTCTTCATAACTTTTCTGCTAGGAAGCCTAGCCTAACAATATCTATGATATGTTTCTTGACATTTTAATTTTAACTGAACGGAAGTATACATTGTACGCGTGTGTATGTGCAAACTGGATTAGAATATTAGCTTTAAAGAAAGGACAGACGTCATCTCCATGATGTCCAAAGTAGTGGTGCCCGTAAGTTTGTGCACAAATCCAGATTAACAAAAAATGAAAATCAGATATTGTTTGGATTGTTAATAGAGAAAAGCTTAAAAGTAAGCTTTAGCAGGCATGCATTTAAACTAGTATGTGACAACTGAAAATAGGAATTTATTTGGCTATATGGATTTGCACAGTTCCTGCCAAACCTTCATGTTCCTGAAGGGACTTCCTTATTAGCTGCTGTAAATGGGTTTGCTTTCCAACTGCCTGCCTTTTTTCTTCTCACTGCAAAGCCAGGAGAGAGTGGCCTGTCCTTTTGGTGAAAGAGATCCGGGGAAAACACCCTAGTCCATTCGTTCATTAGCAAACGTTCAAAAGATTCTCATCAGCATTTCTGACCAAGCAAGAGGACCTTCTTCAGCAACTGCCCATAGTTTGGTAGAAAACTGCCACTTTCCAGGGCCAGAACCTAAGGAAAACTGAAGGGATCTTGACAAACTTCCACCCCTCCTCTCATTCAGAAACAAGTCACCGCAGGGGCAAGCAGCCGTCTAAATCAGTAGTGACAGGTAGTTTCAACGTTTGTTTCATAGTATTTCAGATAGGACATAGAAATACAGGCATCAAAAATCATGTCTAAAGTGAAACGCAAGAATATTTATATTTTTGGAATGTATTTCCTAAACAGAATACTGAATATATTTACTCCAATCTAATATTGACGCTGGGAAAATATAGATGTAATGTAAAACCCATTGGGACTTTACAATACTTAAGACTTTTATAAATGTTGTCAAATAAGACATATTCCTTATTTATTCTTGTTCATTTCTAAGAAATTACTTCAGCAAATGTAAATGCAGTATTTTCAAGGCATGATTACTGTCAGCACAATCATTTATGTAATAGATTGTAATGTAACAAATGTAATAATGTTTTTAAAGGTATGGAATATGCATTGCATGTATTATGCTATTAACTGAACAGCCCCGTTTTATGCATGTTTCCTCAGAGGGCTGGTAAAGATATTCAAGACTATCAACTGCCTGAGTTGTAAGAAAGGAAGCTCAGCTTGTTTGCTGACTGAGTCCAGCTGATTTTGTCCCTCAGGGTGCAGCCATGGGGGTTCTGGTGCAAAAGCCTCAGGCACTGCCATAAATGAGTTTCCGTAAGTCTTCGCTGGGCCCAGGCTCTCTTCCCCTGACCTTTGGTAGCAAGAAAAGAGGCTATGTTCTTCCTAGGATCCCCAGGACTGTATCCTACTACTTGGTCCAATCTCCAGTACAATGTGCTAAGGTAAAGAGACACCTTATTTGGGGACATACCTCCTCTGCCCTTAAGACAATCTGTTGCTGATTGAGCCTGTCCTTGTGCAGGTAGCAAAAGATATCTTCATGTACCAACTTATCTTCAGATAAGATGGAGAGCCACAGTTCATTGCAGTCTTGATCCGAGTCAGGGTTTCTCTTTCAATGGCATTGAAGAAAATTGTTTTTCAGGACAATGACAGAGACATGGCAGCTGAACTGGTCTCCATTGCCGCCCTGCCCTGTATTCTTCTGTGTTATCTGACTAGATGGCTGTTGGGCATTAAACCTCAGCAGCATCCGGAGGGGCTTACGTCTCTCCACTACTCTAAGGATGGTCTGCACTGCTTGCTTTATGATGAACATAAGGAAGGTCCATACAAGTCATTACTTTATTTGGTGTTTTTTTCTTCCAGAAGTGAAGACGAACACTCTCTTGACAGTCATACAAGGGGATATACGGGATGTGGCACTTCTTCAAACAGCGGTCCAAGGGGTCTCACTTGTCATCCATGCAGCTTCCATCATTGACACCCGAGGGCTTGTAGATCAACAGACCCTCTGGGATGTCAATGTCAGGGGTAAGATGGGATGGTTTTGAGGCCAAGCCAGGGAGGCACACTTGCCAAGAGATTTTAAATTCTCTCCAGACAGTGCAGAAACAGGTCAGCCACTCACTGGCAGGTGGTGAAAGGGCTGTGCCTCTCTTCACTGAGAACGTCTGGGTTGGCAGACTAGGAAGAGAGTTTAACCTCCCCTGCTTCAAAGATCCCCCTCCAGCCAAGATCACTATGTCTGTGTGGATAAGTGTGTGTTTAAGAAGAGAAGTTCTGTGAGACATTATTTGCACATATGGATACGCACTTGCACCAACCCCACAAAGATGTCTGGGAGGAAAATGTCCTTCTTAATGTCTCATGTGGCAAAAAGACAGGGACAACATAACCCCTTATTCTAGAGCAGGGTTCCTCAACCTTGGCAACTTTAAGACGGGTGGACTTCAACTCCCAGAATTCCCCAGCCGGCAAGTCCAGAAGTCCACCCGTCTTAAAGTTGCCAAGGCTGAGAAACCCTGTTCTAGAGAGAACACAAAACCAGCAATTTTAAACAGATCCCACATAACCCTCATAAAGCAGGCGGCAGCAGCTTTAGTAATGGTTGCTATTGCTTCGATGATGATAATGATGATGCTGGTGAGAGTCCATATAGTTAGATATACATTTAACTCCTGGGTCTTCTGTACAACTAATGCTGAAATCAATGTTTCTATTTACCAGTCCTGTAAACCAAATGAAAAAGAGTATCTTGCTTAGATTTTACATTTGTTTTAATAACTATACACCAATACCTTTGATTTAAGGGAAGCCCAAATATTTCTTAGACTTCTCTTCTCATTAATCTGAGACTGTTTTCTGATAGCTGAAGAATATTTACCCAGAGAACATTTTCTCCATTTTAAGTAGCTCCTCTTTTTGCAGTTCATTCACTTGCCAATAATACTAGTGAGAACCTCGGTTATTTTCCCCCTGAAAAGTTTTATCCACATGTTTATATTTCTATATTTTACATGTGATTTCCTTTTTAAAACTCAGCTATCTTATATCACCAGGCTAGAAACTGGGAGACCGTGAGTTATACTCTTGTCTTAGGCACAAAGCCAGCTGGGTGACCTTGGGCCAGTCCCTCTCTCTCAGCCCTGGGAAGCAGGCAAGGGCATATAAGATGGTCCGCAGTGTTGAGGTCCAGTCTTGGTATCTGTGCCCAGTCCAGAATCATGTGCTATAAATGCCAAGGCCCCTCTTCTCACAGAGATAAGCCACAATTGACATGTCCTGGAAATGTGTACATCCATAGCTGCTTGTAATGAGTGAAGAAAAAAATCAGCTTTCTTCTCTTTCTTCATTGGTTTATTTTGAAGCAGGTTGCCATCAACATGGTTACATCAGTAAAATCAGACCAGTAAAATAATATAAAAAACACTAAGTATTTCAGCTGAAACAAAATCATAAATGCAGATTTAAAAAAAAGATGGTAATCCTTGCTAGGTTAGAGGGAAATAACAATGGGAAATGACTAGATTAAGTTATAGGCAATCTGTTTTTCCTATCTGAAACAGCACTGTTCTTGGGATATACTTTAGTCTTCATTAAAAAGATCCTGTTAGGTTGTAAAGCTTCCAGTGTATGTTTGACTGGGAGGTAGGGGTGGGGGAGAGAAAGATGCTGTTCAGTGAGGTCTTTCAGACATCAGGACTAGAAAGGAGGATGACACTAAGAAAACAGAGGGAAAATATAAGAGCTTCCTTTAAATATTTCACTGTAGTTCTGGGGCTGTGAAAGTTCTTCTGGTGAGTCTCAGCTCAGATTAATCCACAATATGAAGGGTTTTCTAGCTATACTTGCAAAATCAACAGGCTCAGAGGCCTTTGTGGCATCAACATATAAGATGATGTTCTCCTGCAGGGAATAGCAACCACCTCAGCCCTTTGTAATGTTGCTACCATTTTCCTTTTTCTGAAGGTACACAGCTGCTGCTGGAGACCTGCCTCCGCAATGATGTCCAGTATTTTATTTATACCAGCAGCCTTGAGGTGGCAGGTCCAAACAACAGAGGAGATCCCATCTATGATGGTGATGAGGACACCATATATCGGATGACCCAAGGACCGCCCTATGCTGAAACTAAAAAAGAGGCAGAGAAATGTGCGTTGGAGTTGGACAGCTTGCCACTCAAGGGGGACAATAGTTTTGTGACATGTGCTTTGAGGTCCATGTACATCTATGGAGAAGGCAGTCCTTTCCTGCTGCATCACCTTGACGAAAGCATCTTAAACAACAATGTATTTTTGAGGCTGTCTAGGAAAGAGGCGCTTGTAAATCCTGTCTATGTGGGAAATATTGCTTGGGCTCACATTCAAGTGGCTAAAGCCATGAGAGACCCAACAAAAGTAAAGCAGGTCCGAGGGCGGTTCTACTACATCTCAGATGATACTCCCCATGCAAGCTACTCAGACTTCAATTATGAGCTGACTAAGGAGTTGGGGTTTGGCATTGAACCCAAACTTGTGATGCCCGTCACACTTTTCTATTACTATGCTCTGTTCCTAGAGATTGTGAGCTTCTTGCTCAAGCCTTTCTTCAGATATGTTCCTAGTATCACTCGTTCCCTTGTACTGTTGCTCAACACCCCATTCAGTTTTTCTTACAGGAAAGCACAAAGGGATTTTAACTATAGTCCCCGCTACACATGGGAGGAAGCCAAGCATCATACATGCCAATGGATTGCTGAGATAACGCCACTGAGGGCAGCGCGCTTGAAAAGCAAGGCTACCTAAACGCCAGAACAGGAGCTAAAACAAAGGGAATGGGAGGGGGCATCAGAGTATCAAAATGCCTAAAATGGGAAAACATTGAAGTACCTGAGTAAACGAAAGAAAAATTCCTCTGTGTTGTATATACATTTGCCCCATTAAAATATCAAATGAGCCTCCCTCCTGACTGTTCGCCATTTCTCATGGGCCACTTTCAGTTCCTGCTAGCATTCAAAATCCCAACTCCAGAGTGCCCAAACTGTAGTGAGTTCTGAGAACATTCATTCTCCTATGGCAGTGTTGTCCAAACTTGGCCACTTTAAGATGAGTAGACTTCAAATCCCAGAATTCCCCAGCCAGCATAACTCCTCTCCCTTCCTCTGGCCACCATGCAGCAAGCCCATCCCCAGCTCCAAGGATCTCAGGGGCATCAGAGACCTGCTCTTCTGTGTTGGAACGTGTCTACGAAGGGGGAGGTGGTGTGATGGAATGCAGGAGAGACCCAGGTTTTCAGGAAGGAGGGAGCGCATTCTAGGAGGGAAAGGGGGGAGACAAGAGGCAACATAATCCAGAGCAGGAGTGTGGAAGAAGAAGAGACTTAAGATAGCCACTCCCTAGATTCCCCCAGGGTATATCTATTAGGTTAGCATAGTACAGATTTAGTCTGACAAGATCCTGTCCATATGGTGTAAGCAATAAAGAACTGAACTTGGCTGGATCGCTTCCCTGTTGTTCCTGGGCTGGGCCTGACATCTTCTTTCTGTTTGGGCTCAGGTTATCCCCAGGACTTCTATTGCCCTTCTGCAGGGGCTTCCTTTGAGACGTAGGATGCAGGAGGCATGCTTGAGGAAATGCCCTGCTCTTTTGGAAAAGAGATGCTATTCTGTGGGATATCTTCAACTTGCCATACAATCAGCCCCAATCCTGCTGTCCTTTAGAAAGACTGCCAAGACCTGGTTGTTTCCCCAGGCCTTTGAGTTATGATGTGTTGGAACCCCTATCGATGGTGTCATTTCTGTTTGGATCACCATTTTATTATTGTTTATTGGTTTATGTTTTGGGGTTTTTAAATTTTTTGTTATTGTTAGGTTCTGCTGAATTTCCTATAAGCTGCTGAGTTGAGTTGGACAGAACATTTTAAATAAATGAACTAAAGCATACTCAGAGCAGCCCTGGACCCCTCGGAGAGAGATTTCTTCACTAAAGCTCTGAAGCCCTGAAAGAAGGGCAGCCCAGAGCTGCTATAAGTGCCCAACCTTTTTAAAAGTGAAAGAAAACTGGGAAATAGCTCTCTACACTTTGTACCTTTTAAAAAATATGCATGATCTATTTTTGCCTGAAGACCTGAAAGTTGGGGAGAGATTGTCATGGAGAAAATCTATCAATGTGCTTGCTAAGAGTCAACACCAGCTTGACGGCACATACTCAATTTTTGCCTGAGGGGTTGATGAATATTTTTAGATTTTTCATTTTAAAATACTTACAAAACTGTGTTGGGTACAAAAAGTGTCCTGCCAAACTGGATAGAATAATGAAGCAAAGTTTTGAGGATATGCACATTCCTACTACAAAATCAGATCAAAGGTTAGTAACTCAGTTAATATTTTAGCAAAGAACTTGACTTGGAACGTTCTAAAAGAAAAGCAGAGTTCCACATTAATTATTGCCCTATGAATTGCCACAATCTTAATTCTTATAAGATTACTCTTAGATTGACCCTTCCCTCAAAAAAACCTTTCAGCGTATGCTTCACGTTGTTTTTCTCTTGGCATTTCTTAGCATGACATCTTATATTGATTTGACAGAAATCAATTAGCCCTTTCTCAATAGCTTCCTAGTGATTCTAATAAAGCTAAATATACGATTCTTTCAATAACAATGGTACTCAAGATGCTATTACTGTATTCAGCATAAGGCACAGGAGGATTCCCCTTCCAAGTTCTTGAGATATGTTGTAGATCATTGAAAATAGGTGAAGATTTTTAGATGTAATCAACTATCCCAGCAAAAATTCCCTCAACTGTTTATGGCAGTGTTGTCCAAACTTGGCCACTTTAAGATGAGTGGACTTCAACTCCCAGAATTCCCCAGCCAGCCATGCTGGCTGGGGGATTCTGGGAGTTGAAGTCCACTCATCTTAAAGTGGCCAAGTTTGGACAACACTGGTTTATGGGCAGAAGTACAACCGTTTATGGGTTGTGCTTACAATTAAGAGGAATGACGAAATCACGGCTCTTGGCTTTTTTCTTTTTACTCGAAACGCTTTGTAGAACCACATGGTTCTACGGGAAGCGCTACAAAAGAGAAGCCACCTCTGCAAAGAAGCCAGTCCTTACTGCTGTGAGCACTTGAGGACATTTTGGTTTTCACATGAAGAGCTTCCAACACGACAGATCAAAAAGCATCACACCACCTAGTATGTAAATTAGCTACTTGTATCACTCTACTCTTGATTATTTAGGACATAGCCAAATTTTAATTTTCTGCTTAAGGCTTGTGAAAAAAAATTCAACATCCACATTGAATTTCAACCAAGAAAACAGTAAAGGAATTAAAGTTGGGATGACAAGTTATTTGAATGAGGGTTTTAAACAAAAAAAATCCAAAACAAGCCCTCCAAAACTGCTTCTCGCTCTCCTCCCACCCACCCGCTGACTTTGGCATACAGTATGGATATGAAAGGGGAATTTTTCCACCTGGAGATGAAAAGGGAGAGTTTTCAAAAGCAGCATTTGAAATCAACTACATAACACTGCAGAGTTTCTGTTACCACAAAAGAATACAAAACATGTTGCTCTTCAGTCAATGGGTCTCAGCAACCCGTACCCTGCCTTTCTTAGACGATCAGACCTCTACCATCCAGTCCTGCTCCCTTGCTCCCCAGGGAAGCTCCTTATCTTTCTGTTTGTACCTCACTTCCACAACTCCTGCTACCCGCAGGCCCATCCTGTTTGCACCACCTACAAATGTCTACATGTATGTTTTAAAAAACATGTATGTGCATCTAGGAATTAGACAGACCAAGGTTCTCCACCACATGTACATGGGTTTATATTATTCATCTGCTAAAATGTGCTTTGGCGAACAATGATCTACCATCCAAAATCCCATTTGCTATTTGCACTGATAAACATGCAACCACCTAAGTGCTAGTCTCTGTTAACTACAGGGAAGAAGTGTCCATTTTCTTCCCCTCCATTGGCCCAGCAACTTCCAAGGCCAAGAAGCCAGTCCTCTCCTTGCCCTGTTATGCTATGTGAAGCCTGTGGTGTTGCACAAGGTGAGTCTTGGAATGGAAGTTGTTCCCACACTCAGCACACTTATAGAGTTTCTCCCCGACGTGGGTTTTCCAGTGCCTTATGAGGTGCGAACTCTGTACAAAGCCTTTCCCGCACTCAAGGCATATATAAGGCTTCTCACCGGTGTGGGTTCTCTGGTGCTGCGTCAAGGTTGAACAATCCCTGAAACTTTTCCCACACTCTCTGCATTCAAAGGGCTTCTCTCCTGTGTGAGTTCTCTGGTGACTGACAAGATGAGTGTTTCGACTGAAGCATTTCCCACACTCAGTACAAAGGAATGGCTTCTCTCCTGAATGGATTCTCTTGTGCATAAAAAGGTGAGAGCTCACAGTGAAATTTTCCCCACATTCGCTACAGATATAGGGCTTCTCTCCTGTGTGAATACGCTGATGTTTTATTAGGTCAGAACACCAGCTAAAACTCTTGCTACATTCAGTGCATTTATGAGGCTTCTCTCCTGTAGATGAGATCTCAGCTTGGGTACTAAGGCTTGTGTTTTCTTGGGTGGTCTCTCCACTTTTAGTGTAATTTGATGGTTCTAATCCCAAAGGAGTTCCAGTTGTGGGGATGAGATCTTGGAGGATCTCAAACCCTTCTGATGGGTCAGCTGTTTCAACTTGTGGTTGATCAAAGCAACAGCCTGGCCTGTCTTGTTTCCCAGAGACTTGCCTGGATAAAATCTCTTCCTGCACATTCTCTGAATCATCCCTTTCAAGAATATCCTACTCATAGTCACTTGGGATTGCATAATTCCCTTGAAGAGAGAAACACCAGATAGGAAGGTTAGGCAAATAACGTGAAGTCCTCCAGGTGTCCAAAAGAAAAGTTTTCTTAGTTGACTACAATTAGTTTCTCTTACTTTGAGCACACCTACACAATTAATGTATAAACAATGATAGAAAAGCTTGAAGGAATGAAGTCAATTTAGCTCCTCCTTTGAATTTTACTCCAGATAAACAACTGTTCCAGCACCCTCAATTTGAGCATATATTGAGTAGCTGTATGAGAAAGGGACCCACTGCCCTAAAGGCAGGCACACTGCTCCTTTTGAAGCATATAAAGGGAAATTCCCAGGCACAATAAACGACCCCAAATGAAGAACTGTTGCAGCTCAAAACAGACTGGAATCTACATTGGGGGACTTAATGAATAGTGGTGTATAAAAAAATAATCCTGCACCACTATCTTATCTGTTTTCTCCTACGTGTAAAGACATTATTTATTTTCATCAATAAAGTCTCTGCCAAATATTTGCAAACTAAGGAGGGGAAGGCAGGGCTCATCTTAAAGTACAGAGCCAAGGATAGAAGGTCCTATCCTTTCCCTGCCTCTGCTTTTAACTCCTTCCCTAAGTAGCTTCTATTCCACCTCCCACCAATATGCCACATATCTAATTAGTTGACAGAGAAGGAAAGATGGAAGAGAAAAGGAGATCTTGTATCTTTTGCATGTCATTTGCTCTTGTTGTCCTTGCAACAAGGGTCATAATTTCTACTCAGCTTTCACAACAAGGCAAAAATTGGACTCCTTTCCATTCAAGCCCTCCTACCTTTCCTACCAGAAAAGCTAGGGGGGAAGGATGTATTGCTGGTGCCTCTACCGAAGGTTCACTAAGATCTACCACCATACCATCCTGCCATATTCTCCAAAGGAAACTGCAGTTGGCCAGACAACCCACTCCCAAAAGCATAGAAAGGGGAAGTAAGAGAAAATGGTTACAGTAGGGTGGTCAATAAACTTGCCATTAAGGACGAACAGACCCCACCATACATAAGGTAGGAACAGCAGTACTGTATTAGGTGGAATTCACTTTTTTGAAAAAAATGGACAAATGAATCTCTCACCTATGATCTCATAGGAGATTTCTCTCTCTGAAGAGTCTGGGAGCGCAGAGGGGCACAACCCCTCTTCTGGTTCCATCCACAGATGTCAGCTCAGCAATCCTACTTATAGCAAGTCAGATGCGGTCATGTAGATTGCTATTGCAACAACTTAAAACAGCTTTCAAATAACATGCACAGACACACAATCTTTCCATATTAAAATAATGGTTTGTGCAACTATATACGCAAGGTTGGGCAATCTCTGGCCCTACAGAGTTCCTCAAGTGCAACTTCCAGCATCCTTCACTATTAGGTATTGATAGATCATTGTCAATGATCGGTAAAATAATTGTTCCACAACCTCTGGAGGACTAGATTTCCATTACTGGGATCTGGGAGATCACAATTTACTTTCCCCATTCCCTTAATTTTACTCTTTAATTGAAAACATACAGAGAATTTATAATGTGTTAAGATAAGGGCTCAGAAATGGTGAGAAGCTCTCTTAGGATTTTTTAGGCCTGGAGAAGGATATTTAAAAGACTTTATGACATACATCAGTGACATACAACAATGGAGTTAATGTATGTTCAGTTCATCCAGAGGAAGGGATCAAAACCAATGTTACCAAAAAAAAAGGAAAACTACCTGAGAGAATGAGCATTTTTTTTTTTAACAGTGGATAGAAGTTGTTAAGAGATTTTAACCAGAGGTAATAGCTACCGGAAAAAGCAGGGGATTTTCAGCTTCAGCAGAGGATTGAACTAAATGATTTTTGAGGTCCATCAATACAATTGTCCAATCCCCATTAGATCACTATGTAATATCCTGGCCCCTTTGTTTGCTACATGACGCCAAGGCCATTTTCAGTGTTTCAGCTCCAAAGGGAGTGGCTTTCTGTATTCACTGATCAATTACAAACATATAATGCGAAAGGACAGAAACTAAAAATAGATTTTAGGGCAGGTTCAGCTTACCAAGTACAGTGGTACCTCAAGATACGAATTTAATCCGTTCCGTGACTCTGATTGCAAGTCGAATTGGTCGCATCCTGAAGCAATTTTTCTCATAGGGTTCAATGTAAATACGGTTAATCCATTCCGCCCTCCGAATCTGGTCGCATCCTGAAGCAAATTTCCCCATAAGGTTCAATGTAAATACGGCTAATCCGCCCTCCGAATTTGGTCGCATCCTGAAGCAAATTTCCCCATAAGGTTCAATGTGTTGCACAGCTAGGAAATTCCCCAGGCGCGCTTTAGTCAGTTTCACCACTCAAGCCCTAGTGCAGAAAGAGGAAGTGCTAATGAAAGGGCCACCTGGCGCCTCTTCACTAATCTGAGCGCGCGGGGGAAAGGCTTTTGTCGGTGCACCATGCCAAGGGCTATGGACAAAGGAAAGAGTGCGGAGTTGAGGAAGAGGAATCAGTGCAGGGGGGGGAAGCTCCCACTCCCGGCTGTGCGTGCCACAAAAGCCTTTCCCCCTTGGTGCACTGACAAAAGTCCAATGAAAGCAATCAGCGCGTGGGGGAAAGGCTTTTGTGGCACGCACAGGGAGCTTCCCCCCCCCCGCACTGATTCCTCTTCCTCAACTCCGCGCTCTTTCCTTTGTCCATAGCCCTTGGCGTGGTGCACCGACAAAAGCCCAGTGAAAGCAATCAGCGCGCGGGGGAAAGGCTTTTGTGGTGTGCACAGGGAGCTTCCCCCCCCCGCACTGATTCCTCTTCCTCAACTCCGCGCTCTTTCCTTTGTCCATAGCCCTTGGCGTGGTGCACCGACAAAAGCCCAGTGAAAGCAATCAGCGCGCGGGGGAAAGGCTTTTGTGGTGTGCACAGGGAGCTTCCCCCCCCCGCACTGATTCCTCTTCCTCAACTCCGCGCTCTTTCCTTTGTCCATAGCCCTTGGCGTGGTGCGTGCGAGGAAAGCCTTTCCCCCGCGCGCTCAGATTAGTGAAGAGGCGCCAGGTGGCCCTTTCATTAGCACTTCCTCTTTCTGCGCTAGCGCTTGAGCAGTGAAACTGACTAAAGCGCGCCTGGGGAATTTCCTAGCCGTGCAACACCGGCTGACACATTAAACCTTATGGGGAAATTTGCCTCGTGGAGCAAGCCTCCTTGCTACCGCGATCTCGCCCACAGGAAGCCGCGACCACATGGCAGCAGGGCAAATGGCCGCGGATCCGGTTCATAGCTTGAGGCGGAGTTCGCATGTCGAGGTAAATTTTTGCGGCCGGAGCTGGTCGTATCTCGAAATTTTCGTAGGGTGGGGCGTTCGTATCTTGAGGTACCACTGTAGTACCAAAGAGCCCCCATAATGTTTTCCTTTATTGTACCATCAGGCTTTGCCATCTGCAAAAGGAGCAGCAAGATTTTAGTCCTTTTCTAGGCACAGAACAATACATGGGCACAGCACAAGACAATGCTTTTAAAATATTTATCTTCACATCGATCACTTGGAAAGAATGGTGCAGAAATGGAGCCATTCAAATTAAATACATATTTTATTTATATCTAACTGAGGTATCAACCAATTGTTACCCTAAATAACATGTCAAAATGTAACCAGAATGCTCTGCTAGTTGAATCCAAGCAGTTCCCTCAGCTCTGCTAATTGTTATGACTTTTTTTTTAACCCTTCAAATAAAAAATGTGCTAACTTACATCCTAACGCCATTAGACATCCTTCCTCCATCAAAATAGGATTATAAAAATAAAACGGGATAAAATGAATAGAGGAAAAACTACGTAAATTGCATCGTACAAAAATTATTTGCACTTTTAATTTTAAAAAGTTCTTCAATTTCTGCTTCTACTTTCAATCAGTAAAAGAATCGGTGGTTTTCATTCATGGATGGAGTTAAATTTAAGTACTGTAAACAGAAGGTATGGTCTAGTGCAGAGTTTCTCAACTCAACAACTTTAAGATGTGTGGACTTCAACTCCCAGAATTCCCCAGCTGACACATCTTAAAGTTGCAGAGATTGAGAAACACTAGTCTGGTGTAAAGGTTTAGGACTAGGAGCAGGAAGGCCTAGCTTCAAATGCTCTTTCAGCCTTGGAAGTTCTCTGGGTGACTTGATGTCTCTCTGCTTAACATACCCTATGGGTTGTTGTGGGAAAAATAATACAGAGAGTAAATCTAATAAAATAAAAACTTAATAATCTAATGAGACTTCTACTATAGCTGTGTTGGATTATCTATTGTTTTCTCATCCTCACAGTCTGATGGGCAGACAGTCCACAAGGAACCTGAAACGATCAAATAAAGACTTATTCAAAATCTGCACTTTCTTCTCACGTTCTATCTAAAACTCTAGCTACATAGACTTTAGCATCCGGTCACCTTTCTCCCCAATCTCTGCCTACCTACTTTCTGTAGTATTTTGCTTAATGAAGAGATGCTGACATCTCACCAACTTGCACACTGTTGTGATAATGGTTGGCCTAATGTAGCTTTTGAGTTAATGTGGACTTTGGAATTTTTCTTGCGCCCAGCATGGCATTTTGTCTGTGACTAGAGCTATTTGGAAGCATCACCTCAGCATGGCAAGTCAATTAAATTCTTGATACTGAACTCCCCGCTCTTTAAGCACATATTTAAAAAATGGGAGATTCATATATGCACTTTGATACAGAGGAAATCAAATCATTTCTGATGCTTGTTCTCAATCTGTTATTATATAGCTGAATAGCAGAAACCTCTCTGTACAAGTTGCTAACCAATCCATTTCATTCTTGGCCAGCAAATTAAAGTGTTGTGTTTCCTCCTTCCATATCATTACCATTCAATTGCCAAGTTCAAAAGCAATGAGCATGAAACACCACTCTGAATAATGTATGATGTTAGAAATAGGGTATTTGATCACTCCGTCTTAGAATAGGTGGTAGGTAGCGAAGTTAGTAAAGAGAATTAATTTTCCAGCCAGCAGGTGGAATCAGCAGCTCTAGTATTACTGAGCTGGTGAGCAACCCACCCACATAAATAAAACACCACTGACCAGGTTTTTTTCTCCCCTATTCCTTCTCACACCTCTGTATTTTTAAAGTCAAATCAATCAGCTGAAAACAAGTTCTAGTAGAGGAATTTGAACTTCTACTACCAGCACAGAGAATTGTTTCCCCTGAACTGCATGGAAATTTGGATTTTTGAACCAAGTTGGTATTCCCTTACCCTATTATTTGAGTAAGGTTACATTCATTCCTTCCCAAAGACAAAGAGCTACAGGCTGAATTACAGCCAGTTTTTCCTACAACAGATAGGAAAAAGCTACTCATTAAGAAATACAGCCATATTTGTGATCTAACTACTATAGTGCCAAACTACATTATGCTGGAGCTCTACAGATGGCTCTTATGTCCAATTGTCTGACAGGACAAACAGAAGGACTTGGACTGTTCATTGCTACATATGCATTAGGCTCACTATGCAGACCAATTATGTTCTCTAAGATAACACTTACCTGAGGGTAAAAATGAAGGTTGGCAAACATTTATACTTTGCTCTATGCTCCTTGGCTGAGCATGTAATTAATATTTGTTAATATACCGCTTTACTTATTGTGCACTGAAGACCAAACAAGGTGATAATCAGGATGACCTGCTCCTACACCACCTCTCTACTCTGGGATTCTTAGACCAGGCTGCATGGGAAGCAGTAACAACAACAATTTAATACTGGTATTCCCCAGAAGTTTACAGTGCAGTAGGAGCATGACACACCATTTTACAAGGAAAATTATTTTTAAGGTTATGAGAGAAATGGCTAGGCTGCATCTGTCTGCAAAGTTGGGAAAATCATAATTTATTTTTCTATTTTAGCACCATCCTCCTCCTGCAAGTCAGCATACTGTACACAACAATCGAACCCAATACAAGATCTGCCTGGCCTCCAAATGTTAAAATGGTTAAAGATTAAACTAAGTTATCCTCATTGAATTCTCTTTGGCTGAAATACTTAGTTCTAGAGATCTGAGCTTATTGGACAGATTGGAACATGTACTTAATAAATAATTCCAATTAGCATGGTGTGGATAGATCATAGAGAAATATCTCCAATAGTCTAAAGGCAATGACTATATTAGCTTAGTTGTTTGAAATAAAGCTATGTATTTAGTCTAGAACTTATTTCCCTATGTGATAATCATCTACTCTTTCCCCATATTAATGTTTTGTCACTTTATATTCAGCATTCTACTGTTGCTCATTTTGACAGCCTTTGCCACTGATTTTCTGAAGCATGAATGAATTTATGATAATCAACATATTCTTTGAATGACTGAATATCAAAAGTAAGTATAGAGGGTGTACCTTCCTAGGAATAATTTTCATAAACACATCTTTAAGAAAATGTATCTAAATTATCATGGAATGTAACACATGAGTTAAGATAGATAATCTTGACCTTTTAACTCTAGAGAGAGAAATTACTTGCGTCAACATGTCAAGATTCAAGCCAACATTCCCAAATAAAGCAGGGGCCTCCACCATGTTTATTTTCTAAGAAACAAGAAAAACCACTCTTTGCTCTTTCTTCTTATCAATAAAGATTATGGCAGGCTATGGGGATTTGCTTCACAGCATATTAATCTACATGTCTTAAAAATTAATTAAAAGAGTTTAAAGTATTTTAATTAATTGAATGAGTACTAAAAAACAAGAATCTGGCGGCGTACACAGCTTATCCGGTGGCACAGGAAGTGTCCACTACCACGTCTAGATAAGGTTATATAAATTTATAATTCTGTACTAACCTCCAATAATATTTACCTTCTGCTTCAATATTCTAATCTCTAAAGGAGTGCAATTTGCATTGGCTTTTTTCAACTACCGGTATATTGTTGTCGTTCAGTTGCAGTAAAAGAAAGGAACACAATATAATGTTACACAAAAGGAAAAAAAAACAAGAACATTAAAGAAACAACACTGATACATGATTATAAAGACATGCAAAAGAGGATGTATCAAACCAAAGAGGAGTATACACTAAAAAACATCTCTACACACTTTAGCTGGAAGAGAGGTAAATTGAGTAACAAAAATCTTCCATTTGCACACATGATACTTAATGACTGCAAAAAAAAAAAAATGTTCATTACTTTTGGCAACACTCAGTGCATGTATATATATTTTCCCATACAAAGTCATTTTACATATATGATCAATCTACCTTGTCAAGGAACAACTGAAGAAGTCTCTAGCATACTCACATCACAAAATGTAGAGCTCTAAAAAGCGTGTTTGTATATAATTTGATGTCGTCTTCTTAAAATACTGACAATAAGAACCACCATTTTCCAATTTGATTTGATATAGTAGCAATATATTTATAGGACTAGTCTCCAAAAAACAAATACTACAGGAATGAAACCAACAGTTTTGCTACAACATTTTGGCAAAGTTGTACTGTTCATAACATACAATTTTGCCAAGTTTACAAACAACAAGCAGGCGCATTTTATTTGCGTTACTGATCTGAGAGAATGGAAGGTCATGGGTAACATCAGCTTCTCTGCCACTGGATGTTAGTAAAGAAGGGTGTTTAAATCTATTTCTCAAGACAATTTCATGCCAGATGGAGACCATCTAAGAATCTGCTGCATATGAAAGAAACTTGACCCTTAATAATATTATCTTCAGTTCTCAAAAACAGCGACTAAGCTAGTAACTTCCTTATCATCCACTGAATGTAAGGTAAAGGCTAAGGTCTATTTTATAGCCAATGAAAATGCTTATTTTGGAAAAATATTTTGAAAGCATCAAAGAATCTTTTACAAGTGCTCACCTCTCTCCAACTAGATGATTAAGAATATTATAAAAATGGGAGAAATGAAAATAAAATGGAGAGGATACAAACTAAGGAGGACTACAGTTTTAGACTAGGTCTTAAAACCTTACACTGGCCTCACACAAGAAATTCTGAGTCACACTCAGTAATATTCTGGAGAGTAGAAGAAATGACATTGGCCAGCGAGAGAGATTTGGGAACTCCATGGAGACCAAGAGGAAAGCTAGGTGTTTAAATCAGAGAGCTGTAAAGAATAGTTTGGTATTACAAATGGCAATATAAGATTTATTTTTATTGCTATCTGAAATTTCTGTTGATCCTTTATAAATTTTCTTTAGAAAAGTTAAGAACACCATATGGAAAAACAGCAATACATCTTAATCAAAGAACTCTGGGTGGTTAGTAGAAATATGCCTATAAAAACAATAGAAAAGGCAATAAAAGACACTAGATAAAACTAACTTCTCAATCAGCACAGGACAAAAACACAACCTGGGCTCCACTAACACCTGGGCCCTCAATTCTGAGGGAAGAGCTGAAAGGCCAAGAGTGTTGGGGCCCTCTGGCCCTCTGAGGAGCCTGTTACACAAGGCAGGCACCGCAAAGGAAAAGGCATGCCTCCGAGGTCCCATAACACAACACCGCTTCACAAAAGAGACCAGGCCAAGCTTATCATGCCAGATTCAGTGGGACTGGGTAAAAACCACGGGAGGCAGCAGTCCCTCAAGTATCTTGGCCCCATGCCACACAGGGCTTTATAGGTGATAACCAGCACCTTGAATTGCACCCGGAAACCTACTGGGAGCCACTGCAGCTCACACAGCAGTAGTATTACATGGCTGAATTGTGCAGCACCCAAAACTGCCCATGCCACCCCATTCAGGACCAGCTGGTGTTTCTAAATGCTCCTGAATGGCAGCTCCATGTTGAGTCCAACAGTCCAACGTGGAAGTGACTGAGGCATGAGTGACCATGAGCAGAGCCTCCTGATCCAAGAATGAGCCCAACTGGCACACAAGATGAATTTGTGCAAAGGCCCTCTTGGCCATGCCTGCCACCTGCTCTTTGAGTAGCAGCTGTAAGTCTAGGAGGACCCCCAGATTGTGCACCAACTTGGTCTGGGGAAGTATTACCTTGTCCAGAATTACCTATGGAAGTTCTCAGGATCCAGGTGGTCCTAAAACCCACAGCCACTCAATCACACTTAATTATATTATCCCGGGGCTGTTATGATGCTTAAGGATACAAGCACAACACTCTATATACTGTTAGACACCTAAAGAACAGGGCAGATTCCAATGAACCAGCTGACTAAGGGTAATACTGTACGATTTCATCTGCTACTTCTGTTCACAAGATCCTCAAACAATAGCTTGCACATCCTTAATATGAAATGCCAATGTTTTAATATTGTACTATGATGCCAGATACAGCTCAAAAGCTTTATTACAAGCTGATTTTTTATTGCTTTGAGTTTGACAGTGGGTGTGCCCTCAGAGATTGCCTTGTCTTTCTCCTCCAGTCTGGCATTTTTTTGCTTATTCCAAGGCACCCAGGATCATGTCGTGGGATTTACTTGGACAAAATAACATTCCAGATTGTTAGTTAAATTGGACATTACATAGAAATCTTCAGCAATGGCTCTGCAAGACAGAAAGCATCCACTAGCTGTTTTAAAGATTACAATTTATTTTATTAGATTTATATCATAGCTTTATTTTTGTACAACTCCAGACAGTATAACACTACCTATTTTCTCCACCACCACAACCCTATGAGGTGGGCTGGGCTGGGCTGAGCGAGTGATTGGCCCAAAGCACAGCTGCCAGTCAGGCCTTCTATAATTAACACTCTTGATACTTTAAAGTTAGTGCAGTCAGTATTAATATTTGTGCCCAAATTCCTGCTTCTGTTATGCAAACTCTCATTGTATTGAAATTAGAATCGTACTTTGTTGTGATCTTCTTCTGTTACTATGGCATCCTCTAAATAACGTTGTGTTTAAAAACATGTGTTTTTCTTAACATCTTAATATTCTAATGTTCAATTATCTTTAAAAAAGGATAAATCTTTCACTGTTCAGAGAGAAATGACTGTAACTGTTTATTGTATATCATGATTTATACTCTGTTTATTGCTGTTGATATCTGTATACTATTTGGATTTTAACCTGCAGTTTTTAAAACACCATAAGATATTCTGTTTGTGAAACTAACAAATGAAATACTGAACATTTTAATCTAACCAATTTGGTTCTATTTAATACTATGATGCTTGTAAATTACTTCTTTATACTTTGTATTTTATTTTTCCTCTTCTATTTTTTCTTTTCCTGTTTTTCTCAAAAATGTTTAAATAAAAAATAAACTTTCTTCCAGAATCTTAAAAAAAAAAGTATGCCAGTGTGAACATCCACTTGTCAATTTAATCTATTAAGAAAATGACCTATTAATTTTCAGTCCCTATTGACATATTTTGATTCTGTCATCTGTCCATTCTGAATACAGTAAATTTATAAGGAAAAAGTATGGCAGGATGCAACCTGAATCCAACTAATTGGCTTTGAAGCTTTACTCATATTTTTGTCTTCATGCCAAGATGCCGATGTTACGTCGACACTCATCTATGAAAGATCACTGAGCTTATTTTGCATATATTTACAATCACAAACAATACACTCCAGACTGCAGTGTTTGTATTTTGCTCTTCTGCACACCATCATGTACACCTCCCAATGCCGGATAACAGCCCCCATCCCTGGTTAAATGGATTCTGCTTCACAAAGCTTAGGCTGTAACAAACAAGCCAGTCCGTAACTGAACTGGCAGAATTGTGCAAACCGATGTCTTGGCCTTGCTCTTTCAGATGCGGAAAGGCCCATACAAACTATTCGGAAAGCTGTAGCTCTGGTTTGCTTATTAGACAAGCGATTAATCATCAGAGACTGTCCTGAGCTAGGCAGAGTTTTCCCAGCAAGAAAGATGCCAACTGGCATTGCAGAATTCGTGTCAGGGAAGAAAGGGGATCGCCAGGCCTCTAAACCATAAGGGCTGTCTGAATCTGATGCCCCCAAGACAAAGCGGGGAAGCAAAACGGGGGTGCCCGGCGGAAGGAGAGGAGCTGAACCTCGCAGGGGAAGCAACAGTACCCCCACTCAGCCCCACCGGCTGTGTCTCCTCTCTCCGACACGTCGCCCACTCCACAGCCCACACTGACGAAGCGAGCGTCTTTACGAGGCGCTTGGACGGGACCGCTGGCGAGCGGCGGAGAGGCCCCTCTCCCCACTCCGGACGCTCGCGCGCCAGCCTCGCTCTGCGCACCTCCGGCCAGCGCAGGGAATTCGCGGCCGCCAGGTCGCACCTGCCAGCCCTCCCACCGCCCGGGCCCGACCGGGGCAGTCGCGCTGCGGCTTTTCCGCGCCCCAAAGCGGAGCCCCTCGGGTCCCCGGCACGGCCAAACAGGCCTCGGGCGGCGAGCAAGCCCCGCCACCCTCCTCCTACCTCTCGCTCCTCGGCTCCGCCCCGCCGCAGCAGGCCCCGGGGAGGGACAAAAGAGGCGGCCCGCCCCCAACGCCCCGCGACCCTTCGCCCTCCGCGGCAGCAGAGGTCCCCCGCCGAGGAAACCCGAGGAGCTGCGGGCGGGCCCCTCGAGCCGGGCGCCCTGGCCCGAGCGCCCGGCGGCTCTTCGCTCTTCGATCGCCCTAGCCAGCCGACGGCTCCCCGGCAAGCGGCTTCGAAGCCTGATTCAGCCGCAGCAGATCCCGGAGAAGCTGAGGGCTCCTGGGTTGGCTTGCAACGGAGAAAAGAACGAGATTTATTGGGTCGGAGATCGGCGGGGAAGCGGACGCGCTCTCCCCCCACCCCTTTTCGGCGTCTGTTTCTCCCCCCAGCCCGCTTGCTGTCGTTTTGAGCGCTCCGTTTAACCCCTATCGACGCAGTCCTGGCCGCGCGCGCTGAAGAGGAGAAGGGACGCAGGCTTGCTTGTTTCTTAAGACCTACGGATAGTTTCCCTTACTTCATCTCTTTATTAAAAAAAAAAAGTTTTTTTAAACCTCCTTTTACAGAATTTCCGTAGAGGAAAATGCGCCTGCGAACCCGAGGGAAGTTTGCTGAGCATTAAATTTAACACACACCCCCCGCAAACAAACCCCACCTTGCCTGTCTAAGATGCTTATTTTCCACTTTTTTTTAAAAAAAATGCCTGATATTATAAAAAAAGGTATTATTTTAGAATTTATTCAGAAAAGAGGTGTCATGCTTGAGCACTCTTGGCTACACTGTTAACAGTGAAATCCCATCTTTCCTGACTAGAAATAAAACCCGTTGTGTTCAGTTGGCTTTATTTCCAAGATTTTATAAGATTATAGTCTTTATAAGATTATAGTCTCCATTTTACCCAAGTCACACTACAAATGATTTTGTAGTACAAACTACTGGATTTTCCTATGCAAACATGCCCTCTGTATTAATTGTTGCCACATGAAAAGTGGTAAAAAAGTAAAAAGCTGACTAAAGTCACTTATGAGCAAAACAAAATGCATGCACAATATGAATGCATATTTAGAGTTTTATAACATTAAATTTTCTACACCACACATGCGCAGTATGGGAAGGAAATACCATTTTACCAATGCCTGTTTACCTAAAAATATTCAATCCACATTTTTTAGAAAAACAGAAAAGTCTTACTGTTTAGAACATGTCACAGAAAATACTTTAGAGTTTTTTCAGTGCTTTTCAATTTTTTAAAAAAACAAACCCCCAATTTAATAAAGGCATTGGGAGGGGAAGCACTAGAAGGAGAATTTTTTTTCCTGAGTTTCTTTTCTCAGATCATTCAAGCCTAAATTAAACTAGGGTCGTCTATTTCATTAATGAAATACTGACTATTCTGTGGTAAGAGGTACAGTAGTGACTAGTTTAGGGATTATCAAAAAGCAGCCAGGAGAAACACT
This sequence comes from Liasis olivaceus, assembly GCA_030867105.1. Lineage (NCBI taxonomy): Eukaryota > Metazoa > Chordata > Lepidosauria > Squamata > Pythonidae > Liasis > Liasis olivaceus. The sequence continues at coordinate 160,915,065 of CM061348.1, read as the reverse complement.
TAGGTCAAAGGAAATTTGAGACTGTCTTGATAATACCTCTTTTTGAGGAATTCGGGCTTAGTAGAAAAAGAGGCCAATGATTCTTTCACTAATCAAATGAAGCCCATCCCCTACATTTCCCATGCCATCTCTTCTGCCAAACAAAATAAGGCCATATCAAACACTTTCTTCTAAAACCAATATTTTAATGTACATCTTTTGTTTAAATCCTTACACATTATACATGTAGAACGCCAGCTTCGAAACAGCCCAAGGTTTCCCAGGTGACAAAGCTGACTCTCATATCTTTTACTAGTTCAGAAGAAAAATAGGGACTTTGGGAAAGAGAAATAGACAGGCTAACCAGCCAGCTTCCATTATGAATTCCACCACTGAAGGTGACAATTTTAAATCTATTTATCAGGGGGACATAAGCTCCATCGAACTCAAGGGAGTAGACAGTTAGAGGATTGCACAGGATACCGATCAACAACAGTTCTGTGGCTGCTTTATATTTCAGTCTCAAGAGCGAGCCAGGCTCCCTGGTTTTGTAGCATGTTGTTGAATGTCCAATACATAATACTAAAATATTCACACTACCGAAAAGGGGAGCCTTTTGACTGTTGGGTTGTCTCATGTTTTGGGGTATGAAAAATAACCAGACAAGAAATTCTAAGGGTATTTATATTGAGTACACATTAAGAGCCCAACTGCAGTATTTCAAAACAGTAGATTTCTTGGGTCTTTGTTCTCTTTAAAAGGATTGTGTCCAAAATATGACTTGTAAACATGTAGAAATTGCTCGTCTCTATACATTAAAATGAGCCTCACGCTTCTGTTAAATATGTAACCACCTATACTCTCAGGAGATGAGTGAAGTTTATTTTTTAAGAAACACTCTGGCTACGTTCTTACTTTGTTTGTTACCATAATTATTTTAAAAACAATTTAAAAAGGACAGAAGGATTTGACTTCAATGAAGAGAACTATTAACAGCTTGCAAGCCTACTCACCCTTACCTGGGAATAAGCTTGACTGAACTGGCGTGATGCTCTTAGCCTTTCAGAAACTGAAACCTTAAAATACACAATTAAAAAAAGTATTAACGTCACTGTGATCTGGGGGTACTACTGAAAAAAAGCTGTCCATCAGTTCTCAGTGCCGATACTGTACACAAGACAGCAATCCTAAATGCAAAGCAAATCCAAGCAAATCCATATAGGATTGGCCTCTAAGATTTGATTCACATTAGCACATTCAACCCTTGGGGACTGCAGCTGTGAAGGACTGCCATAGACCTGAGGCCCCAAAGAATATTCTTTCCAATAAGTCAATCTATCAGCTGCCAGTCAACAATAATTTCATGCAGGAAGAAACAGGGGACCTACATGAACAAGCAGTAAATCAGCTATACTTTCTGGGAACATTCTGTGGTAGGTCAACTTAAAAAACTGTCAATTTTCAGGCATTTAAGGGCATGGCCTTAATTGTTTCCTCTAACACATATTTTTTTCTTTCTGAAAACAAAAATTTAACAGTAGCCTATCCTTACAGGAATTAGACTGCAGCAAATATATCAATACATGGTAAGCTATTAAAAGTATATTATTCTCATTTTATATATGGCCTCAGATCCAACCATTGCTAATAATTTTGTATCTTTACATTATTGAGGGGCAAGTACAACTTCAATCAGTGTCCTAATTCAATTTCTTCACCTCTCCTAATTTCTGAAACGGTGTGAGAAATGAGCCCACCAAAGCCAGGATCAAAGAAGCTGTAGCCATGAAGGATACAAACTCTATTTAGTAAAAAACATGGAATCTCTATATTGGGCACAGTTCTCTAAATGAGACCTGACCAGGGCCAAGTAGAAAGGAACAATTACTGCTGGTAACCTGGACTCTATACTCCTGTTAATGCACCTCAAGATAGCATCTACCTTTTTAGCAGCTGTGTCACGTGTCTGGCTCATATTTAACTTGTGATCAACAAGGAAACTCAGATTCCTTTCATACGTTCTACTGCCCGCCCAGGTTTCCTCCATCCTGTACTTGTGCCTTACATTTTTCCTACCCTGATGCAGAACTTTGTATTTCTCCTCATTCAATTCCATCCTATTCATTTAGTCCACGGTCTAGATCTTTTTGAAGTTTCTCTTTCATCTAAAATATTAGCAACCGCACCCAGTTTTGTGCCACCTGCAAACTGAGGAAGTAGCCCCTCCATTCCCTCATCCATGTTATTCAACAAAACGCTGAACTGCATGAGGTCCAGCACAGAGCCTGCTGGCACTCCACTTGATACTTCCTTCCAAGCTGAAATGGAGCCAGTTAGCACTCCTTGGTGCAGCCATTCAGCCAACTGCATATACATCTAACAGTAGTATCATGTAGCAGATATTTTACCATTTTATTAAGAAACATTCTGAGAGTTATCTTCATTTTACTATACATCTATAGCTAAAGCAGGGGTGGCATTATAGCTAGTCAAGTACTATAGCAAACTGCAGAATTTGCAGATATTTGCAATATTCCATGGCCAAAGAGAGAAATAGCATTACATTTACTCTGAAATAGCTCAGGATATAGAATTAAACCATTTCGTGGCAGTGCATTACACTGACGTGAAGAAATATACCTAACTGGGGTAGTAACTCAAATTACGTTAAAGGAAAAGATCAATGAGGTTGAATGATTCAACCTTTCTCCAAATACATCTATTTTTAGATATTTGCAGAATTATGACATGTGATCTCTCTCCTCCAGGTTCTTTCATATTCTTCTGAACACAGCAAAAGAGGAACAAGAATGTGGTAATATTTCTCCACAATCCTGATTTAAAAAATGACAAATGGTAGCAGAGTAACCAGAGCAAAGCTCAACTTACTAGCAATTATAGTTAAGAACAGTCAATTCATTTTAATTTTTTTTCACAATGTAACAAAAATATTTCCTTAAAATTAAATACTAATTAAATTTATTTTAATAATGCTCAGAAATTGTAGTAATTTCATCCAACTTTTGATTTTTAGCAAATAGCCATGCAAATTACAATTAACTTGAGGGGTATTAATGAGTCTTAATCATTTTGAACTTTTCTTTTTATGAATAAGTAAATTATTCACCTTTTCCATAGGAAAGCCCTCATAGGTGTTAAGTCATCTCCAGCTCTCAAAAGGCTTATTTTTATTTAGCCCAGGAGGTCATTTTGATATAACGGATGTTGGAATGCTGCTGAAAGTAGCGCTGTTCTCTTGCAGCCAGCCCACATTCTGCTTATACAGTGCTCCATCATGTCATAAGCTGTTTTCCTTCCCCATTGCCTGTCTCTATTCATGGGGTGGGGAAACACATACCATGAGTAAACATAAGCATAAGCAAATGTAGCATCTACCTGGTGAGCTCTTGGGCACCAACCCCCCCGCCCTTGGAGTAGACACTTATTACTTCTGCTGCTCCTCGTTCACTTGCACTCCCCTTTAGACCCAATCCACAATGGTCCATTCTTCTGTCATCGCTCTTTCAGGTGAAGAGGGCAGTAGAACTGGCAGAAACAAGGTGCTGCAGTAGAGCCCCTTGTTCTGGAAACTGACAGAGGATTCCCTGAATATCTGTGAGTCTTGGTAAATGGGCAACAATGCCAACCCTGAGTAGAAGTCCAAGTCTTTTTGGTTTTGCTTCGTGGGATGGCGAGCCCCATATGATGCTGACAGCTGATTTAGCTTGAAGAACACTGAATTTTGGAGGATGTGGATGAATGCTTAGCTACAGTTTTCAGTTTGGATCTTTTTTCCCTTCCTTGCCTACTGTGTTTGCACCTGAATACAATGATTAATTAAGCAAAAGGACACCCTGAAGTGTTCAAATTATCTTTTCAGGATTCCCTTCTATGACTTATACTGTACATATCTTGAAATCAGATCAACAAACCTGACTGCACAAGGGATGGCTATACCAGGCTCCTAGAATTAACCAAGGTAGGGAAAGCAGGTAGACCATGGCTTCTACAAGTCTTTCCAACCCTCTAAACATTGCCCCAGTGGGAGGGGGGAGAGGGGGTGCAGAATGGAGGGGTTAACCACATTTCAAGCAACTGCCCAACTGCCTCTCCCAAAGTGGAGGCTTTTTTTCTCTCTTGAATTTCTGTCTTCAGAGCTCCTGACCAGATTTGGCCCATTTTTGACCAATGCTTCTATTCTCCCCCAACACCAAATTTGCTCCCATTCTGTTCAATGTTTAGAATCACTGTTCTATTCTGTTTTTGGAGAGTTATCCTGTTGATGGAAGCCCAAGCCCCTTTACAGAATTTCTGTCCCGCATTTGTTTGGATTGGAAAGAAAGTGCAAAAGGTGGCCATTTACTTATAATTAAGGAACAACATATCTCCAAGGATGCAGGTTGAACTAGGAATTTGTGACCTTTCCTGCTGATGAAAGCATACTGTGAACAATAATCCATTTTTTATTTCCTGTCTTTCCTTAAGGCAATTTCTTTAAAAAATGAGAAAGTAAGCGTCTGCTTCTTGAACCTGTTGTGGTTATTATTTCTGGTTATCAGGAGCCATGACATCTTGCAGATTTATTTATTAATTTCTAAGACTTTTTTAGACTGAAGAGACTTCAGAAGAAAGTGTAAAAACTAAACACAGAACGTAGAAATATAATACAAATCTAAGATTATCATTCTCCTGCGAGTAGCCCAGAAGGATAACATTCACTTTTTAATCACACATTTTATCATCATTGCACTCTTGCGCAGTAGTAACCAGCCAGGGAAGGAGAAAAGAAACATGAAAACTGGTACACTAGATGCAAAGTGGTCTGTAAAAATAACTTTGGAAGCAAAGGAAAGGAAAGATGACTGATCATCAACCCAATACTGGAGTTGCTAATGATGCTATTATGCAAAGACGTTTAAGAATTATGTAACAATTCCTAAGAAAATATTGCGCTGCTTACAACATATAGTTCTATCTAAAACGGAAAAAATATTGTTTAGTTTGTATCTAAAGGAAAGGAAAAAAATAATACAATGATGTTATATTCCAAACACAATGATAGTATGTTTTGTCCACTGTTTCCATATGGAGGACATAGCTGGAAACATTTTCATTTAATTTCAAGCCAAATTTCATTCTATCAGAGTTGTGAACTTTTAGTCACTTATGGTATATTACTTTTCAGCAGACAAGTATTTTTGGTATCATGCGTAAATTTGCTGCAGATTTCATTAAGAATACTATCAACTGTCTAATATGGATAAATAGAAGTAGTATCAGTGGAACACTGATTTTATGGAGGGGAGGGGAGTGCGGAGAAAGGCCTGGATATGAACATGTGAAAAGTGGTTATGGAGAGCAGTAAAATGAATGCCAGGACCCAGGATAGGCTGAGTTAGCCAATTTCAATGCCCTGATATTTAGAATTCAACTTGGACTATTTCACTATAATTGGTCCACAAAGATTCCAATACTGTTTTAGATTTATCTGTGCAACTATGTGGGCCAGAAACATGTAGAATATACTGGATTTCACAGTGGAATTCAACACAATTTTGGCGTAGATTCCCAGACCCCCCTGCACCACACTTGCTGTATGCAGTGCTCATTGAAAGTACTGACCTTCTCACTAGGACTGCAATATGCAACATGCATTAAATTATCTTTTGCAGTAATTGGATTGGTTCAATGATCTGAAGATTTGTAATGTCCTTAAGATATGGCAAAGTGCCAATAAGATAACTTGGTCAGCACAGGCTATTCCAACCAGCCTTTTAAATTTCAGCATTTTTTTAAAAGGAAGCATACCAACAAAAATAATAATAAAGGCGTGTTATCTGTATTCATCAAGAATTTTGATTCCAATATACATAAACAATATTCACACAATATTTTATATATCTTGCCCAGAAAAAAAGTATGTCCAAGATTTTTCTTTAACAGAAGTGGGGAGCTCACTGAAAGATCCATTTTTAAGTTTTGAAAAAGCGATTTCTATCCCAAAGTGTTGTCTGTGACATCTAGTAATGACAAAAATGTATTGCAAAATAAATTTTACTCTCAAATTCATATTGATCTGTCCTCTGTTGTCACTGGTGCTATTGTTTCCAGCTACTTGAAGATCAAATGACAGGATTTCTACTGTCTGTGTGAAGGCTGAAAAACTCCTCTGCAGACTCCAGCTTCTACAAAAGATCCCAAAAGAAGCACCATTATACCCAGGTGAAGTCTTAATCAAAGGAATTAAAATGGGTAAAGAATGTCTCTTTACAGGGTTGATCTACACTTTTGGAATACTGTACAAATAAAAAGAGTGAGATCCTTGTGAAATTCCAGGATGCACAGACAAATGTTCGTTATTGCAACTTAGCTGAAAGGAATCTTGGCCAAATGATAAACATCACTGGGCAATTTTGTCATGATGGTGCAAAAAACAATTCTGCACTGAATGAAGATTTCCAAACCCTAAAGTGACAGACTGAAAAAAGGTGCTGATCCTTTCCCTAACCCATTTACTCATGAATAACAAGAACACATGGTTGATCCATAGCATTACTGGTAATAAAAAGAGGCAAGGGTCTCAGAGGCACTGGGAATGGTTGACAGTCTGAACAGACTGATGAAGATGTTTAGAAATTTCAAAACAGCAGTCAAAGAACTTGAAATCTGGGTGCTATTAGTGCACTTTTGTTGCCTTGCGTTGTTTTGCTCATGCCACCACTAGGGGAAAAAAAAGCAAATGACCATCTATCAGGAATCCATGTCAACTGGGCAGAAGAACGTTTGCTACAAAGTTCCATCGCAATAGTTGCAGCTTGCTCCTGTCGCTGAGATATTCACACAGCTTTTGAATCCTTCAAACCTCATGCGCCACCTTCTCGGTTGCAAATATACAAGGTCTTTTTCTGACATACACTGCACAAATTGTTTTGGTCGTATAAAATGGAATTTTTAAATTATCTACATGCTTAAGAGTGCAGTACTGATCCTTTCTCATCATTCAGAAGGTATCATTTGAACACATGTAAGTCTTCTCTCAAGCCTGAAATCTGAAGTGGTCCATGTAAACAAAACACAGCTAAAATAGATTGTTCTGTCCTTTTCCTGGAATAGTTTTTATCGATATGCATTATTTCCTGAAAGTGTGGTATTGGCTAGATGTAAAACTGGCAGGGGGTGAGCTTCTGTGTTAAAAACCCAGTGATCCAAAGGTAAGAGATCATCATTGGAGAAGAGCAGATATAAATACCTACAAAGTAAGAGAAACAAGATCTGTCACTATAGATGATACACACAAGATACCACTGACACTATTCAGACTAATGTGTCAAGAAATCCTAAATTCTGTACACTTGTACAATTCCTACTCCAACCCCTTCTGGCACAATTGTAATATTTGGGTTTTCACTATATTCATCCAGGCAAGATTTCAATGTGTAATATTATGAGATACAGCCAATATGTTTCACACCATCCCCATTCTTACCCCAAAATACTATCCATGAGAGCGGATGGCATTCTTGCAGAAATTACACAGGATAAAGGGCATCTTTTCCTTGTGTAGGTGTTGCAGAATAAATTATAATTCCTTTTATTTGGGAGGGGGGGGAAGTAAAAATAAAAAGGAGACTGTAGTCATATACATTAGTAGCCTGGTGGGATAAAATGTCCAGCAGTGATATATCCACCAGTTTACAGCCATTTTATGAAGTAATTTTCCTATCCAACTATTTTTATTCTCTATATCTCTATAGCTCAGCATTTCCATTCGCAATTCTTAACTACCATAGTTAAACCACCTGAATATGCATATAAAATATATGTTTATTATATATTTCATAAATATAAAAATCTATTTTCTATAATACTTATATTAAAATATAAGTGCTGGATATTTCTTCTAAGAACTTGAATTTTCAAGTTTGCTGAAACAAATATCGAGAAAAATCAACTTACTTTAGAGTTTCAGCAAGAAAGAAGCTTTGTTGCACATCATCATATGTAGGAGCTGAGGAATAGACATCCTTGACTCCAGAAAATCCACCACTCACTCGGCAGTACTTGTCAATGGCCTGTTTAAGTGGAACAAACAGAATGAATGCTTTATTAGCCAGCAATTCAAAATCGGATATAGCTGGTGCATATTCAAACAATATAGATATGATACAGCCAGAAATGAAAGGAAAGCAACAGAACAGAATTTACACTGGATAGTTTTAACTACATGATAAAACAACAGTCTATCTGCAAAGCAATAGGACCTTGGGACCCAACTCTCAAGTTTTGTACAGGGCTATTTTTGTATTTTCAAGCAATAGATACAGTACTGAGATCAGAAACAATGCATTAAGTGTTTGCCTCAAGGCATGAAAGGGTTCTTGCTCTTAGAATCATTTTATCAGCATTTCAATTATATTTGAGTTTGATTGCCTCCACAATACTGCTGAAAGGTTTGTTATATGAAGTATGTCTAAAAGGGAAATGATATTCCTCTATCTACTTTATGTCACTGTTTGAGATAAAAATATTCATTATATAGCAAATCTAACAGCCAATGGCATTTAGCGATGAATCTCTTTGACTGGTTTATGCAAGTGCAAACCAGTTCGGCTTTGGGGAGTTGGCCAATATCAGAATTCCTGGTTTATGCTGTCTCAGGAAAGCTGAGAAGCCTACAAATGGTACTTCTCAACTCGATCCTAAGTTTCAATTTCAGCAGAATGGCATGACTCCATGTATTATGGCAATGACAAAAGTAAAGACAAAATTAACAATCTCTGCTATGACTATATAGAAATACAGGTAGTCCTCGAGTTACGATGGTAATTGGGACCGGAATTTCCATCACTAAGCAGTCGTAAAGTGTGACGTCACATGACTGCATCACTTAGCGAAGGCAATCCTGGCACTGCCCATTGCCATTGTTAACCAAATTCCACTGGTCGTTAGCCGAGGACCCACCCCAATCCAAGCCATTCTGGGCTTGGTCCCCCCCAGCCCTGAGCCTCAGTTCTTCCAAGGTAAGGGACTGTCTCCCCTTCTACTCCCCGCAACTGCTTATCCCCCCCCCCATCTCTGCCCTTTTGGTTGCCCTGCATCCTGCCTTGCAGGGTGGCAAGCAGCCCCAGAACTGCGCGGCTCAGAATTGTGCAAGCTGCAGCCGCCCCAGGAAGCCCCAACTGCCTCAGCAGTGCAGTGCAAAGCTGCAAACGCCCTGGGAAGCTCCAGCTGCCCCAGCAGCGCGGTGCAAAGCTGCAGCCACCCCAGGAAGCCTCAGCCAACTCAGCCCAACCCAGCCACAGTCACCCTCGCCATCCTGCACTCTGCGGCTCCTGCCACCCTGTGCTCCACCGCCCCAGTTGACCTTCACTGTCTTCTTCCTCCCGCTGCTGATGAGACGTTCCTGGCCTGGCCCTTTGCAAGGCAGCTGCTGGCCATGTGAGGCCATCTTCCCCAGCTCTCACAAGGAAACCATTGTGCACAACCTCGAGAAGAAAGCCTTGTGCGGCCAGCAGCTATCTCATGAAGGGCCAGGCTGGGCATGCTTGGTTACCAGCAGGAGCAAGAAGATGGCGAAGGTCAGTTAAGGCAGCAGGGGCCGCATGCAGGAGGCCAAAAGAGCATAAATGGGGGAAGACAGGTTGGTGGGGGTAGTTGAAGCACCCCTGCAGTCTTAAGTGCAGGCACCCAAATTTTGAACATGTGACCGCAGGGGCACTGCAACAGCCGTAACTTTGGGGACTAGTCATAAGTCCCTTTTTTCAGTGCTGCTGTAACTTTGAACGGTCGCTGAATGAATGGTCATTAAGCAAGGACTACCTGTAAATAGAGTACTCTTAAAGTATGAACAACTGTGCCATACAAAATTAACATTTCTGCAATTGAATTGTGTGAAAAATAGCTGTAAGGTGGTCTTGTAACTTTGCATCAGCTGTCCTTCTCTCTTGTTCTTGCTCAAAAAGAATATAAGCCTCCAGAACAAAGATATGAGAAGAAATATTGAGAGCAGTATAGCTTAAGAAAAAATGGAAATAGAATTATCCATAGCTGGAAGGATAAAATAGATAACTATTCCTTCATAAAATGAGCGTAGCAGATCAGTAAGCATTAATATTTCTGTTTTCTCATATTTGTATGTTTGATTCTTTATATGAGACACACTAAGAATGCTGGAAAGAAATTAAATAAAGTGGCTTGAGAGTCTGTCCATCAGCAGAATAACTCTCTGAAAACAGAACAGAATTAGATTAAATTTGGTACGTAGGGAGAAGATGATCATGTCCGAAAATGGTCAAATCCAGCTATGAGCTGCAGAGAAAAAAGATCCAAGAAAAAGTCCCCCAGTGCATCCCCCTGGGAGACAAATAATGGCCTGGAATGTTGCCTACTGTTCCGTTCCAAGCCCCCTCCCTCTTCCTTTCCACCCACGTGGCCTAGAGCAGAGGTATTTAAAAGGCGTTGGAACTGGAAAAAATGCCAGGTGCTATGCCTTGCATGCTTTCCCTAACTTGACTATTTCATATTTCAAAATTTCTTGAAGCGTTTCCCTTCCAAAGTTATTAGACGCAGATGAACTCATGATTAACTGGAATCCAGAACAGCCCTTTTATAAATAGAGAGCTTCTTCAATAATAAGGAGAGGTCCAGGGTCCCTCTATTAGAATGCACTGAGGTTATCTGAATATTCCTTTTTAAAAAGTTTCAAAAGTACCTGTATGTATGTATGTATGTATGTATGTATGTATGTATGTATGTATGTATCTATCAAATTTGTCACTGCCCATCTCATCAAAAATGACTCTGGGAGCTTTACAAAGCAGTTAAAATCAATTAAAAATACAATATAAAATGATCCTGAATAAACAGAAAATAAATATAATCCAAGAATAGATGTTAAACTGGCAGTAGCTCAGGAACATCATCAAGGCACCAGCCACCCCCAGGATTGGGTAAGATTCTTGTCACCCCATGCAAGACAGCAGAGCCAGGTCTTTAATCCTTTCTGGAAAGCCAGGTAGGGGCTTGCCGCACCTCTGGGGGGAGAATATTCCAAAGGGCGGGGGCAATGGCAGAGAAGGCTCTCTTCCTGGGCTCCACCAGCCGACATTCTCTCACTGACGGGGTCTGCAACATGCCCTCTCTGCCTGACCAGATGGGACAGGTTGATGTAATGGGGGTGAGTCGGTCCCTCAGGTAACCTGGACCCATGCCATGTAGGGCTTTAAAGGTAATAATCAACACCTTGAATTGGACCCAGAAGCAAACTGGGACCCAATGCAGCCCCCGCAGTAAAGGTGTTTATTGTGCCATTCTTGAAGCACCTAAGATTGTCCGTGCAGTCGCATTTTGAACCAGATGTAGCTTCCAGATACTTTCAAGGGTAGCCCCATGTAGAGCTCATTGCAAGAGTCTAACCGAGAGATGACCAGAGAGCCTCCTGATACAGAAAAGGGAGTAACTGGCGCACCACACGAAATTGGGCAAAGGCCCTCCTGGCCACAACTGCCACCTACTCCTTCAGCAGGAGTTGTAAGTCCAGGAGGACCCCCAGATTACACACCGGGTCTGTCTGGGGCAGTGCAACCCTATCCAAAACCAAAGATGGTAAATCCCCAGTTACTGAGAGGCCTCCAATCCAGAGCCACTCCGTCTTACCAGGGTTCAGCTGAAGCCTGTTGCACCCCATCCAGACCCCCACAGCCTCCAGGCACCATGAAAGAGTGGTCACGGCATCACTCACATCACCCAGGATGGAGATGTATAACTGGATATCATCTGTATATGGATCATACCTCATCCTACGGTGGCAGATGATCTCATCCAGTGGTTTCAATGTAGACGTTAAAAAGGAGTGGAGAGTACCGAACCCTGCAGCACCCCATGCAAACCTTTTTTCTACAAAGCAGCCTCTATTTGGCATACTACTTCTTATTGTGAGGGAAATCTAATTCTGGCTCTCCTTCTCGGAGGCACCCTGAAGCAGACTCTTCTCTTGTGGTTCAGCTGCTAAGCTACGTCTGGAACAAGCCTCCATGGCAAAAAAAGGCCTAATTTTTAATTTCAATGCTCATTTTACAATTCAATGGATTATTCTAAGGAAAATTTTGAATTCTTTTTTTAATCTTAATGTAAGATAAAAAACATTTTGTGGGCAATATGAAAGAGACACTGGAAGTCTTTTTTCCAGTCTTTTTCCCCAGTATTCTCACTCATTGGATGTCCCTAAGCCAAGATAACACAGGAAACTATCTATAAAAAAACAACATGCATCTTGGTTTAGATTTCTTACTATAAGCAATATGAGGCTGGCAGGTAAACTTTGTGGGTTTCTTTTAGAAGATTAGTTAATAGTTACCTGTGCTGCCTCCCAGCCCCACTGTCTGTACTTAGGATCATGTGTGAATCGCCACATATACCAATAGGTCTCAATCACCTCCGGCCTCAATATGTAGTATTTTTCATTTTGCCGCACTGCTACTGCCTCCACACCACCATCAAATTTGAAAGCTTCAGGGCCCAGTTTTAAAGCTGCAAAGGAAAACGAAGAAAATTAATCCCGCACACTCTTATATAACTTCTAAGTTCAACAGTGCTACTCTAAAGGAAACATTAATATATTTTGCTTTTAATGGTCACAGAAATAGTTGTGATAGTTCTTGTGGATCTGGTCAGGTCTTTTACAGCTTGACAGAAATCTAAATTCACTTCAGCATTTTGAGTGTATGCATGATTGTAGAATAATTAAGAAGCATTTAACATACTCTAAGATTCATATACTTAGGGAACAATAAGTGAATAGAGAACTCATTGATGTTTTATACTCATATTTTCTCTGTTTTTTAGCTCCAACCTTGAAGGATTTTGGCTCTGTGTATGAAAATACTGAAACAAAAAGTGAATTTCTATCTACAGAACTTTTATGGAGGAGGGAGCAGAGACTGCTTATCCCAAAACGGTCACCATAGAACTCCTTTCAAACTCTGAAATCTGTAACTTGGATTTGGGGCCCCTGGGTGGAGCCCTAAATTTCCCCCTCTTATCTCCTTCAAAAAGCAAAATCTTACCTTAGTTGTCTGGGTTGGAGAGACCCACCATGGACTTTCCCCACCTTCTCTGCCTAGAATTAACTGTGAAAGGAAATGCTGCCAACTTCTCCTGTGTGAAATCTTGGGAACCAAAATACAGCTTCCACTCTCTCTCTTCATCAGCATGTTTTCCTGGCAATTATCATGGTTTAACTCCCATGAGGAGATGTCATGGCATCAAAGCTAGCGACAGCTCTTTTCATGTTGGAAAGAGCGATGGGGGGAAATGGAGGGGGGAGCCAACCAGATCCTTACTGTCATACTGTTGGAGCAACTTCTACTGCCTACCTTGTCCTAAAGTCAGGCTTTTCCTCCTGGTGAGGTGGTAGGTCTAACAGCATTAGCTAGGGGCCTGTTTTTTAATGCTAGAGAGATAAACTGACACAGACAGATAGGTGCAGTGAAGCTTTCCTGTTCCTTTTGCACTATAGGCTTTTCCGCCTACCCAAATAGCTTCTATAGGAGACAGGACACCTACATGAAATAGTAATGCAATTCCACCATGCCTTTTGGATGCAAGATGTACGATACAACTACCATGAAGTTATTTCCTTCCTTAACTTGATAAATCCACGCTGTTCTCAGATGGAGCAGAAAAATTCTATAAGTCTTTCGTGTAAGAGAAAGGAATAATTAAAGAACATCTACCAATATTTATGTAAGATTTTTGTGCAAATAAATTTATGTATTAAGCATATATTAAAATATTTTTTGAAAAATTATATGAGTTACATATATAAATATATAGTGTGTATTCCACTGCAATTAAAACTATTGTCACCAAATATTCTATTCTATTCTATTCTATTCTATTCTATTCTATTCTATTCTATTCTATTCTATTCTATTCTATTCTATTCTAAAAAAATATCTTGCAAAGACCAAAAAAAAGGGGAGGGGTCTCTAGTGTTTAAGGGGACTGCTTGGCCAGAGAGTATGAGTTTGCTCCCAAATTGTTTAACAATGTTATTTCATTGCAAAACCATGTATGTCTGACTGTTGTAGCAGCTTATAGATTAGTAAGATTCACAGTCTGCCTTTCCTCCTGTGGGAGAGTGTGGGAAACAGGCAGAGGAGTTGTTCAGTGGGTGCAAGAAGCAGCAGCATGGCCCAGGGAAATGATCTGAAACTAACAGGAAGAACTTCCTACTATTCTGGTTTCTCCTATTACAGGAAGTTATTGTTGAATATAATCACAGCATCTGTTAGCTTTCCCACAGTTAGGTGCAAATAGAAATGGTGAAGTATTTTGGGGTGGGGATGGGGACAAAGTTATATTCAATACATCCAGCAGCATATTTTCATTTAAACTAAAATACCTGATTCAGGAGTTGAAACCTCCTCTTCACAGAATTCTGCTTATATGTTCAAGCTGCTTCAATTCAACCTTGCTACAACTGCAAAAGCAACTCTCAGGAAAACAATCCAAAACTTAAAATAAGCAAGGATACTTACTTGTCCTATCATAGGATTCATGGCATGTATGTGCAATTTCTGCTCCAAGCTGTAGGTAATGTCCAGCCTTATCATCTCGGGAACCATCAGCTCCAAGGGCAAACATTCCCCCAGCAAAGCATGTGAGATGGCCCATCTTTCTCTCGAGGTGCCCATTTTTCCATTCCCCAATAAAAGTTAGGCCCCCATTAGACTTTCTGATAAGATGCTTCTCTATGGCCTGCAGTGGAAATATACAAGCTTAATTACCATGACTGGTCAAAGCATCTTTTCATTCTTTTTTAATCTCACTCCTCCAAGACACAAGAAGTCATGTAGTTACAGAACAGGACAAGAGCTATGTAGTTACTCCATTTTCCCTCTCTCCACTGAAAGAAAAGTAGGGAAAGAAAAAGAAACTGTAATACACTTTCACAGTAGAGTGGAGTGAAGTATGGAGTTCCTTTTATACTTTCCAGATTACAGGGGTGGTGAGCACAACTTAGGAAGTGTTAACTTCATTCCTCCACTCCTTTCTCCACTTTTTCTCATAATGACTTTTTTTTTGAAGCATATGTATGTGCCCCGTGTGTCTAAGGCCAGTTGGCATAACTTTGGATACAACTGTTCTTCAGGTCAGGAATAAGTGGCAACAGACTGACTAGATCCATTTAGATCAGGCAGTTCATGCCTTGGCCTAATTTGCCTACTTCTCTGAATCTTTGTTTTACTGAAAGACACAGACTTTTGTACCAATAATGGATACTTATGCAATCAAAGTGAGTTGTGGAGCTTGAAGTTAGAGTTCAGTTATATTATAGCACTCTAGCCAATGGCCAGAAAGAAATCTGAAGCTGTTTCCATTTCTTCCTCAAATTTCTGCAAAGGTGTGTGATTTTGCAACAGTTTAGCAAGCCTCCTGGCTTTCTGACCATTTCCCTGTTATGAAACATAATTACTGCACAAATTACTGTCAGACTATCTGCTATTCCTTGGCTGTGATCAAATAACCCATAAAAAAAAGTGACACACTTTTATATTATACTCTCTGAGCAAGTGAGAAGGGAGAGCAAACAGGAGTTTTGCAATGGATTTCAACACAAAGGAACAAACGATAAAACTGCTCTTGTAAGCTGGAGGGGGACATGTCATGTTTGGTTTTCTCCCTGAAGATAACGGGAATTATATATGGCTGCAAATGAAGATTAATTGCCCTCTTGGAAGAGAAGGTAAAGGAGCTACAAACCAATTGTCCCTAATCATGGAAGATGTGGAATTCTTAGCATAGACCCAGATGTATGAGGACAGTGAACAGCACCAAAGAGCCTCTCAGAAGATTAAAAAAGGGCAGGCAGAGAGCAAGTGATTTTGGTAGGCAATCTCTCCTTTGCCTGACCCTTCTCCCCCCCCCCCCCCCACAGAGCAGAGAGATTGGAGAGGAAGAGATTTCAAGAGAGTAAGCCGTTTGCTCTCTACACACTGAAAGCAATCTGACTGCGCCAGCAGCAGGAAAGGATCAGGCAAAGGAGAGAATACCTACAGAAATCACTTGCTCCCTGCCTCCCCCCCCCCCCCCCCCCACTGCAGAGTGGAGAGACTGGAGACAAAGAGATTTCAAGAGAGTAAGCTGTTTGCGTAGTGCACCTGCAACTCCCAGCCCCAGGCTGCGGTGTGATTGCATTGCGTTCCATGTGCACAAGACAATAAGCAGGCACTTGAATATTCCAAAGAGCAGGAGAATGGTTAAGAGGCAAACAGAAGCCAAAGGTGTAAAACTGAGTAGTCTTGGCTCTTTCCAGCTGGAAAGCCCAGTTGAGGTAATGTGATTTCCCACTTAGCAACCGCTTTGCTTAGCGGCAGAGTTGCCAGTCCCAATTAAGCTCATTAAGCGAGGACTACCTGTAACTTATTCTAAAGGAATAGGCCAGATGAAAGAAGTGGAGGGGTGGCATTATATGAGATGGATATGCACACTTGCATTTGAGTTCTAGGAATTTTAGCATGAGAGTCCAGGTAAGAATGTTCAGATAAAACTATGAAGAAGGAAAAACAATAAAGGTTTTATTATGGGAGTGAATTACAGACTGCGAAGCCAGGCAGAAGATCTGGATAATGCCTTCCTGGACCACACTGCAGAACTTTCAGGGATAAGAGGCATAGTAATAATGGGATGCTTCCACTGCCTGGGCATCTGTTGGATGTACAGCCAAGACTGTAAAGTCCCAAACATTCCTCAGTGGTCTTGCTGCCTGTTGCATATTTTAGAAGATTAAAGAAAAGACAAAATAATGGCTCTCTAGGACTGATCTTAACAAAGAAGGAAGAGCTGGTTGAACAGGTAAATGTAATGGGAACTGTGGGAAGAAGTAATCACATTAACCTGGGGTTCAAGATATTACAGAAAGGTTTTTGACTATGAGTTAAAACTAACATGTACAGGAAATAGATAATCATCAAGAAAGTATACCAGCTAAGGCTTTCACACCATCTATCAAAGAAGTGCAAATCTGCTCAGTGATATATACAGAACATGCTCCAATTTTAATACCTTGGTTTCAGGGGAAAAAATACTTATTTGAAAGAAGATGAAGGAAAAGTTGTTACTTCATGAAAGTATCTTGCTAAAATGCAAAGAATAATTTAATTTTTTTAAAAAATAAATACTACAGGGATGACAGAGACAACTATATGGAAGTCAATCTAAAGCTTATATGAGAGGAATCTTAATAAGGCTTGCAGCACACCAGAAAAAGAACATAGCAGATGGAAATCACAATTGGAAAAGAAAATAAAGGAATCAGAACAGATTCATAAAACCAAACCAGATCGACAAACATTGGAAGAGTTAAATACATTTAAACAACAATTAGATTTATTGTAAACAGCAAAACTCCAAAAGAAGACAAAATGCACCAAACAAAATTATTTTGAAAATGCAAGTAAACCAGGGAAACATCGGGTATATCAAATTTGGAAAGAGAAAGAAAAAAGGATGATAATAGTGATAGAGAAAGATAATAAACTATTACATACAAGATCAGAAACAGCAGAAGAACTTGCAAAAAATTTTAAGGACAAAAGAAATTTAGAAGCATATATTGAAAACTCAGTGCTTAAAAATTTACTAAAAAACAGAGAAAGTTTAAGCAAATTAATAACAATCCAAGAGATTAAAGAAGCAATAAAGAAAATTAAAATTAGTAAAGCTCTACACTATAAAAAAGTAGAAGAACTAGTAGAACCACTGTTAAAGACAATGAATGAAATTCAAATAACAAAAACAATTCTAAAGATGTGGGAAGAGGCATATTTAACATGAATACACAAAGGGAATAATCTGAAGAACCTCAGTAATATAGACCAATTTTTTTACTAAATGTCAATTACATATTTGGTATTTACTACTATCCTAGGTGAGGTAGCGCATTTGAGAAATGATACATACAGATCACATTCCAAAACGGAAAATGAAAGATAACAGCAGATTTATCATAAATGCACTAGAATTTATCAGTATTAAGTAAAAGAAGGCAGCAATAATATTTCTAAATGTGGAAAAAGCCTTTGGAATGGACTTTTTTTTTTATTAGAGGTCTTAAACAAAATGAACCCTGGAGAAGAATTCGAAACTTGGGTGGAGAGAATAATGTCAGTGGCAAACAGCAAAGATTACAGTGAATGGAACACTCTCTGCAAGCTTTTCAATTAGCAAAGGCACAAGGCAAGGGTGTCCACTCTGCCCTTTACTATTTGTAACTGCTCTGGAAGTCTTGGCCAACAAGATCTGAAAAAATAAACAGATAATAGGTATCAAAATTCAGGGAGAGGAACAGAAGATGAAATGTTGTGCAAATGATGTAGTATTAACAATCATGCAACCACAAAACTCCATACAGCAGTCGATACAAGTAATCAAAGACTTTGATTACTTTTCCAGATACAAAATCAATGAAAAGGAACAGTAAGGCACTTAACTTCTGAGAAAGAAAATTTTGTGAAAAAAGAAACTGGCTATGAGATAACAAAAGATTCAGGTAAATAGTTAAGACTTTCCTTGACAGGATGCAACCAATACATATTTCAAAACAAATACAATAAACAATGGATAAAAATAAAACACTTTTCACAGAAAGGTGAAAAAGTTCAAAACTTTCCTAGCTGGGGCTTATGGCACCAATAAAAAATGAATGTATTACCTAAGATAAACTTCTTATTTCAAATGGCAGCAATTCAAATCTCAGATAAAACACTGCAGGATTGGCAAAGAACAATTAATAGGTTTATACAGAATGGGAAAAAACAAGAGCAAAATTTAAAATTTTGCAAGTCATAAAAGAAAGATGAATTAGCTTTTTCCAATCTCAGATTCTATTACAGAGCAAGCTTCTACCATGGATAGCAGAATGGACAATATTTCCAAATAACAGAATATCAACTACAGAAGGAGCAGACTTAGCCAATGGGCTTCACAGATATTTATGGTATAAGGAAACAAAAGAAGACAAGAATCTGAAGGATCATATTATAAGAGAAAGTCTGTTAAAAATTTTGGAATTCCCAAAAAGCAAGGATAAGCCTAACAATTTCACCACTAACATCACCATCAAATGCTTTCTATTTCAAAGGTAATTACAGTAAGAAAGATCTGATTGCATATGCCAGTATGATACATCTGGACACAAAAAACAGACTACAGACACCACAAGAATTTCTTAATGAAAGAAGAAATCTACCGTGGTTAATGTATTTGTAAGTAACTGGAACAATAAAAAGCAAAAATTGGTACAAAATGTTCTACAGATGGTTCTTAACTCATCAACAATTGACAAGATGGATAAATCATATAACAATTAATGTTGGGAATGTCACAACAAAGAAGGACTGTTGTATCATATGTAGTACTTATGTAAGAAAGAAAGAAAGAAAGAAAGAAAGAAAGAAAGAAAGAAAGAAAGAAAGAAAGAAAGAAAGAAAGAAAGAAAGAAAAGTACTGGAAAGAAATATACCAAACCACCAAAACATGCAGAAAATTCTGAAAATAAAACTCGAATTAAAGCCACAAATATTTTTATTATGTATGACTCCAGAGAACATAAATGAAAAGCATAATGATTTATTAAGAGACATGGTGACAGCAGCAAGAATCAATCTAGCACAACGCTGGAAAAGAGAAACTTTGCTGTCATTGCAGCATTGGGAGACTAAAATTGAAAAATATGCAGCAATGGAAAAAGCGTTGGTATAAATTCACAGCAGAAATCTAACCAAATTCAAGCAGGAATGCCTGAATAGCAAGGCAAGCTAAGACGCTTAGAATACGGTTTTTGAAGAAAAAGAGAAACTGTTTTAATCATAAAAATAACAATTAAAAAGATCCAAACAGAAATGAGTAATAATGTTCAAAGTAAAGTATAAAAATATCCATGCAGCAATTGGGGGGGGGGGGTGAGAAAGAAAGAGAGGGGGGCTACCAGAATGCCTGTTTATAACTTTTGTTTCGTTTTTCTAATTTTTCTCAAAACCCTTTAAGTGTGTGTGTGTAAACTGTATATATATCTTTTCTCTTCTTTCTTTGTATGTTTCACTTAACCAATAAATAAGAGAGCTTAAAAAAATAAACATGTCAATATATTTTAGATTACATCCTTTTCAACAGGAAATGTTTTAGAAATGACCTAATTGCCCTTATGTTGTAGGAGATGCAGTGAAATCAATGTTTTATTTAAATATATTGTTCCATCTCAGTAAGAAGCCTACATGTATCAACTCAACCTTGAGATTTAATATTTTCAGATGTTTATATCAATGGATTTCTGGACAAAGAAAATGGACGTACAATCAAAAGACTTATTGTTCTGCACTGGAAACACAAACATATGGCTCCAACTATTCAGCAGTTTGCAGAATTAATATAGGTCAACCGTGGATGACTAAAATTAATCATGGCCTCAAGTAATTAATATATGTATTACTGTACATATATATTTTGTATGTTTTGGATTTTTTCTATTTTTTCTTCTTCTTTTATAATTTTGTATATTCTTTCTCTTTGTTCTGTGTATTTAGTTAATTAAAAAATGTATCAGAGGGGGAAAAAAGAAGGTATACTAACAAATAGCTAGCAACTGCAGGAAAAGGTCAGAAATGTTAACACATAAAAGGACCTTATATTGGCAAGAGAAGCTAAAAGCAACTAAAAGGGCTTTTTTGGTTATATCAGTAGTAAAAGGAAGAAAAACAAGGGGGTGGGCCCACTGCTGGTGATGGGGAAAGAGCAGAGTTCAAATGCTACTGTACAATCTTTTCTCCAAAAGGGAACTATGTTCAAATGTATCTGAGTAGAACAACTGATACAAGCAGGAGTGGCAACCCCAGTTAAGTAAAGAGATGGTTAGGAATGACAAGGGGTCTAGAAGGAAAATCCTCTGAGAAACAGTTGGAGACCCTGGACATTTTTAATTTGAAGAGCAAGTTTGCAGCGAGATAGGATAACTGAATATCCAGATAACTGATATCTGAAGAGCTACCAAGTAGAATTATTTCAGGATTTAAATCTGTTTAAATTACAGAGAATTAAACTTTAGTTGGACATAGGAAAAAAAATCCTAACATTAAGAGCTGTTTAACAATGGAACTGACTGCCTCAGAAAGTGGTAGACTTTCCTTCAGTGGAGATGTTTAAACAGAGGTTGTATGGCCATCTCTCGGGGAGGCTGAAGTAGTAGATTCCTGCAGCGGGCAGGTTATTTGAATAGAAGATTTCCAATATCCCCTCTTACATTCTATGATTCTATGCTATTATAATAAAATAAAGCAAGGTAGGAGTGAGAACTTGTTTGCCTGTAGCAGCCAGGAACAAACCAAATAACCAAGCAGCAGCTTGGATGATGGACTAGGAGAAACTCAAATCTACACTCAGCTAGATGACTATGGGCCACATACTTTCTCCAGTAACTTACAGCAAAGGGATTTGTTAGAAAAAAATGGGACGGAAAGCTGCAGATGCTGCCCTATACAGAAAGGAAGAATAAACATAGCAAATTGAATAAATTAAAACTAGAAGAATCCCTAAAAAGAAACACAAATTGTTTCCATTGACAGAAATTCTACATTATATTGTAAATATATACAAAGTGAGTTCCATGTTTTCAAATAAATTTCACTGCTTACAGTAACAGTTAAGTAAGTAATCAGCATACCTGTTGACTAAACTATTTTGTTGCTATTTCATTAATATTACATACTTCAAAAATATGTGCCCAATTTTAAACAACATTTTTCAGAAATTTGATATACTGTTCATCTTTCCACAGTTATAATAAGTACCCCAATAGGAGTTTTTAAATGCTATTGCTTAGGACTACTTCAACATTTATATCCAGTTCTTTTGCTCATGGTGTACTCAATCCCCAAACAACATTTTCAAGTTATAGAACAAAATGAACTAAGCTAAGGATGTATTTTTGTTTTCATTCTTATTCTTAAAAAAAAACAACCAATAATTGCTTGGGGAAAGGGGGAATCAATGCACTATAATCACCTCAATAGCATCATCATACATTTTCCTTGCCTCCACGTCCATCTTATCTGACATCAACCAAGCTTTCAGCAAGTATTCATAAAAACTGTCTCCCAAACCACCCATGGATGTGTGATCTGTTAAGAGAAAGAGACAGAGAAAGGGAGTGTGCATAAATATAAAACAGCGTATGCAAGATTGCTGTGATTTGCAAATACAAAATCCACAAACCTGGATTAAAAAAGCTAATGTTTTAGAAATATTTTCATATTTCATCTAGCAATGTAAGGAATGAAGCTCTCCTTGTTATAATTTCCTTGGAACCTATTTGCATAAGCGTTGAAGTATTTCCCAGGTTTTTAATAAACTGATCAGAAATGTCACAGTCAGGACTGTGTAATTGAATAAACTGCAACTCACACAGAGAATAACTTTTTATAACCCACCATTCTGGGCAAAACCTTTGAGTCAAATCATCAAGGCACCTTGAGTTAAAGGTGCCTTCCTTGGGGATACCCAAGCACCCTCTGAGATAGAGCAACAGGCCCAAAGTCTCCCAGGAAGTTTCCATGGACTTGAATCTGAGTTTCCCCTGATCTTATTCCAACACTTTAACCACTACCCCACGCTGGCTCTCAGTTGAAAATGGAAAGTTGTTACAATTCTACATTAGTAAAAAGGTGCTGCTCCATTGGTATCTGAACAGAAAATGAAATGCAACATTTCATTAAAACAATTTACAGAACATCAAATAATGGAAAGTAAGTTTACTGAAAGTTCAGTAATGTTGGAAATATTCTAAATTATCAATATCAGGATAATATTTATTTCTCAGAGAGAGAATGTTTTCTGTCTCAAATCCTTAAAATATATGACATAGGATTGCAAGAAAATATGTGTGCATGTGCATATAACATCTGTTCTAATAGGCGCATACTTATCTCATGCCCACTGTATTACTGTACACTATTTCCACAACCATCGGTTTCTGCCATCATTTCCTAAAATAATTACAAAATGTATTGATTTGCTTGATGAGTTTTGTTAGAACACGTACAATTATAAAATTGAGATGGAAGTGACCTCATAGGTCATTTAGTCCAATCCCCTGTTCAGGGCAGAAATCCACTAAACTGTCCCTAACAGGTTGTTATTCAATGCCCATTTGAAAACATCCAGTGAGAAATCCACTATCTTTCTAGAGATAGTACCCCGCTGCTTTACAGCTCTTACTGGCAAGAAATTCCTCTTGATATTCAGCCTGAATCTTTCTTTTAAATTTAACCTGTAGATTCTTCTCTTGCTCTCAGTTTCAACAAAGAAAAATGTTTTCCCCTCTTTCATGTAAGAGCCCTTTAGATATTTGTAGACCATTATCTTATCTCCCCTTAGTCCTCACTTTTGCAAGCTGAAGATACTTGGCTCCTTTAATCATTCCTCAAACAACTTGATTTCCAGGCTGCTTATCATCCTGACAACTCTCCTTTGAACAGGCTTCAGCTTCTACTTGTCTAACCATTGCAAAGTATAAAGGAATTATTACTTCCCATTAATGCTGTCCAAGGTCACATTGCTCTTTTTAGCTGCTGCACCATACTGCTTACTCATGTTCAGCTGGTGACCCACTAGTACTTCTAGTGCGCACTACCACCAAGCAGGTCTCCCCAATCCTGCATATGTGCATTTGATTCCTCCTATCCAGATGTACAATGTTATATTTGCCACTTCTCTTACTGGACCTAATGGTCAAGGCTGCCAAGGTAATTTTGAATTGTTATTTTGTCCTCTAAGACAGGGATTTTCAAACCTTTTCAGGAGATTGAACCTGTTAGTTAATTTTTTTTTCCCAGAACCCCTGATCAAGAGGCAAAGTGATGAGTCATCATGAGCAGGAACTCCCACCCCACCCCAGGGGGTGGGTGACAGCTTTTAAATATCACCTGACAAGCTCTGTACATTAGAAAAATGGCTATGGGTGCCCCTGGCTTCATTCAATTGATTGTTTTTTGCCCTTATTCTCTGAAGGAGCTCTGCTGTAATGTGTTAACTAAGAATACTGAAGTCACCTTAAAGTTATCTTTATTTTGGTCAAGATATTCTGGACGGACAACTCTACAACCTGTTTTAATATCATGTACAGAACACACACAGCATGGGTGAAAACCTGGCACCTTTCTCCACCTTACGTAAGTCACATGAATGAGAACATTCACAGACTCATATAGGCATAACAACACCTTGGCAATTAGCTAAACTCTAATCAGCAGTAATCTTTTTTCAGGATCACTTGGCTTTTGCGGAGTAACTTCTGCTGCAGCCACACAGTCCTAGAAATCGTAACTGGAACAAGGTTTCCCACTCTTTTTTAGAAGCAAATTTTGATTTAATGCATCCACAGGAGGCCCAGTTCAGATATCCATGTCAAATCATAAACATCATCAGCCACAAAGGAAAAAATTAGAGCATGCAAAGTGTTGATCTTGGAGCCTACAGCCCACCAAAGACTATTCATTCACTAAAATCAGGACATTAAACTGAGTTTCTGAAGAAGGCTGAAGTGAATTTATGGACAGACACACATGAACATTCATACAGGACACCCAGATTTAGTTTGCAATTTATGTGAAAGAAATACTTACGCTGCCCCCAGCGCCCGGTCCTTGGATTCAAGTAGTTTGGATAAAGCCCATTAGGGCGGTCCATTTTCTGGAGTAGTTTACGAATATGCATGACCTTAATGGGAAAAAAAAGTTACCACAGTTTCCTCTCAACATTCCTCTTTTTAAAATCAGATTTTCTTCTATCAATTACAAGACCAAATAGGTTTCTTAATGTATTCTGAAGGATTAGACATGTTATAATTGAACTAATAACCTGTCTTAAAACTACATTTAAATAAATATTGGGACAAGAAAGATATATGTGTATATGCATGCATATGTGTACACATAAGTGTGTGCATGTGTGCACATACACACAGATACACATGCATTTTTCCATGTCATCTACAGTTTCACAAGTCTTGAACTGAATGAGTACATCAGCAAGAGGCACAGAACAAACCTTTTCATAGTAGACAGGGTTGCCGGTCAGATAGCTGAGGTGTACAAATTCCATATGGAGCGTACCGAACTCTGAGAGGATGCTGCTGCCAGCAGAAGCCCAGCCCCAGTTGCGACCTACACCACTGATTAGAAAATGATAGGAAAAGGCTAAGAAAATGCGTTTACAATAAACAACAAGCAATGAAAGAAAATGACGGTTAACAAATAAAAGTTTAGCACAGCTTAAAGTTATGTGCTTAACATAAGCACAATTAAAAGCAGTCAAAAAAGAGAAAACACCCCACTATGTAAACTTGCGGGTCTTCAGCAGCAGTAGGAAAAGCCAATCAGAGGTTTTACATTATTCTTCACTGTGCCAGGCTTCTCTGCCCACACTCATACCTTTTCAAATTCACCATTGCCCAAGGAATCCCTGTGGGTGTATTGAAGGCAGGGAGGAGCCTTCCTGCTAGTTGCACAGCTTTGACCTTGAATACCTGCAACAGATGAAGGAAGACAGCTGCAACACCGTCTGTTACTTTCAGTCCAAACCCAAACATGTCCACTCAGAAGGAAACCTCACTGAGTTCCATACGATTCCCTCCTCTAAGTATGTTTAAGCTCAAAGCATCCCACCTGATACACATCCACAGAGATAGTCTTCCATAGCATTTTTCTTTCCAGCACTATTCCTCCCTATTGGCATAGTGGTGGAAAGAAAAATGCTATGGAACAATATCAGTGGTTTCTACATCTTGTCTGGAATTATTTCAACTTGATCATCTATTTCATGAATGGCAGAGGTCTTCTGGATAGTTCCTTCAGCACATACATTTATACTGAACAACATCTGCATTAGCATAAACTAGAGACAAAAATCCTAAGAGATTCTCTAGTTTCTCCATATAAATGCTATACAACCTTTGTATACAACTGCAGGCTTCAGCAGTAAGATGTTATTAAAGTAATTATTTAACACTATTATTAATGCAGAACTGGAGCCAGCCTAGGATCATATATTTTGATGGACAAGTACTCCTTTTTGAGGCACAAAAGACAAAGGAAATTGGGCTTTGGGGTTTGTTTGTTCATTTGTTTTTTGTCCAATGAGGGATACACACTTTCCAATCATCTGCTGCCTAGGAAAAGAGGGGCATACCTTTAAAAGGAAGCCTATTAAAGTTGGGATGTTCATAAATACTGGGTGATCATTCAAAAGAAATGAAGGGAGTGCTGAATCCGTTAACGAAAAAGCAGCTCAGAGAAGGAGATATAAAAAGTGGGCTCTGGTGCTGTCTCTTTCATATAAATGCATAGCCTCATACAGTACTTTTCTTTTCCAAAAACGAACAAACAAAAGCATCTGGAAATCATTACAGGGACCTCCAATGTAATGACTAGATTGCCTATAAGTACCCTAGTGCAGAAAATGGCAACCTGCTGCATTTTAGTCTCCAAACCACTATTTTTAGAGACCATCAAAATTTCATTGGTAAAATCTGGTTGAAAACTCCCCAGAAGTTATACAATGCTTTCCAATTTTCAGCAAAAAATGAATAGGAATAGTTGCATGTGTAACAATGGAAAACTTAACCCACCCAACCCTGCATGTTCTGAACTACCCCCTCCAATTTTACTATGATGTAATTGTCCTCTGTCCTGCATTCATTAGGTAAAGCATTTTTTCACACAGCAGCCACCAGTCCCTAAAAGATTATTTGCCTTAATCAGTCTTCCAGCAACTCAAAGCTCATTCTTTTAACTATCTTCAGGTTTTTTATCCAACGATTTTATGATCAGCTAATCATATAACTTTAAAAAATCATGGCTGAGATGGCTCTTTATCTCCTCCCTTCCCCTTCCATTATACTTCAAAGTCTAAAAGTTATAAAGAGGCAAAGGCTTTCCTGTACTTCTGTTTGAGAGCTGCTTTAAGTGTTATTTTAAGCTAAAGTGCAATATATTAAATAATAACAATAACCTGAAATTTGGGAACTTAAACAAAACAAATAATATTACAAAATTGACTGCCTGATTAATATTTCACCCCAACAATTCTCATATTAGGAGTAAAATGAATCTTCAGGATTTATATATGGTTATATCAAGTCAGTAGTGATTCTCTGTCTATACCTGAATCTGACCACTTCCTCCACACCTCAAACACATAACTCAAATTTGGTGTGGAAAAAAAAATCTAAATTCTGCAACCATTGCAATCTATATGCTAGTTCACAATTATTTTTCTTAGTATGCAAAGGAAAGATCAGTAAGTTCATTAGGGAACCAAAGGACTTTCCTTTGGCTATGGAAATTTCTTTAAAATTAAGAGACTTTCTTGGTATACTATTTTTTGAGACCAATACCAAGTGCTGTGTTTTTTCTTCATTTAGACATACATTGAGGCTCAGGCTCCATCCGCTCTGGTTACCTACCAAACAGCCTATGAAATGGGAAGAAAACAAGTATTTGCCTCCTTAAAAAAATTAGTAACAAGCTACAAACTTTTACAGAAATGTACAGTGACCCCCTTACCTCCTGTCCTGAGAGGTAATAGGCTGTAAGCAAGCCACCAATGAAACGAATGTTGACTTCAAAGACAGATACCTCTGAATTCTTGAAACAGATAAGAAGGTAGATTCTTTAAGTATAAACTAAGTAGTGATACACTGTATTTATATTTCACGTGCATCCTTACAACTAGTAACAGTGAAAATTAACTAGTCTGTGGTTTGGATGCAATGCTAAACTGTGGTTAACTAAAACTGGAAGTGACAGCTTCTAGTACCACTCTTACAATGGTTCAGATACAAAGACTGAAGACTAAGAAAGCTCTTATGTGATTTCTGGGTTTAAAAAAATATGATTTCTGAAAAACATGGAAGTAACTGAGACAAAAAGTTAGTACAAGCTAACTAACTTTTAATTTTTTAATACTTGATATGATTGAAACAGTGCTACCCAAATTATGCAAAATATCACAGGACATATCAAAAGCATGTCTCATGAAAACGAGTGCAAAAGAAAAAAGTACTAGCACAGCACTAAGAAGTGCTTGTAATTCAGCAGGAACACAAATTCACTCTTAAAAGGCTGCAATAAAAAGTGTGCTTGAAGTTTGACAAGGCTTTCATGTCCATCATCACAAATCATTTTAAGCATTGGTAGAAGGAACAAAAATGGAAGTTTCTCCAGAAAATAATGTTCTAAGATACATTTTCTTACCACGCTAAAATCAAGGTGATTGTCAATCCATTCCTGTCCTTCTCTGAATTCATCATGAAGGCCCATTATATAGAGGGTATCCAATGCATCTACTATAGTTGCTCCCAGCTGGGAATTGCCTACAACCAAAATCCAGTATTTCTATGATAAATGTATCATTTATAGACATCCTTTCCAGTGCCACTACCCATTTATCAATTGAAACTATACTCCATAAACATTTAATGTCTTTCTATAGAAATCAAATAAAGATCAGAATAAGAATACAGAAATCATTAAAAGACCACTTTTATAGAAATAGTCATTTACCAGAATTTACAATTTGGGGCTGGTCTCAAGGCTACCAAATCTGGATTGCAAAAATCTGGATGACTACTACACGGCAAAGAGTTGTTTTGGATAACTATCTGCTGCCATCCAGTGGAGTTGAGATTTTTTGCAGGCCAGATATGGTAACCCAAACTACTGTTACCAAATAATTACTACAGGTAGTCCTCACTTAACAACCATTTGTTCAGCAACCAAAGTTATGAAGGTGCTGAACAAATGGTATTTATGACTGGTCCTTGAAGTTACAGCTGCTGCAGTAACCTTGGTCACATGATCAAAATTTGGGCACTTGGCAGCCTGCCTGCATTTACGACCACAGGGTGCACTTCAACTCCCCCCACCCATCTATCTCCCCATCTCTGTGCTTTTGACTGCCCTGCACTTGTGAGACTAGGCTGAAGCTGCCATAACCTAAAGATGAAGCAGGCACGTAAGCAGAGAGGACAAAAGCCAGGAAACTTATCTATGGGATCCCTCCGGGGAGGTAGATAAGAAGGAAGCAAGTCATTAAGGAAAAAAACAAAGGACCTGAAAAAAAAAGTTGGGCCTGAGCACATGGAAACCCCAATCCCATCAGCAACTGCCAGACTTGTGAATCAACAAAGCAAGGACTTTTGGGGATAAAAGGGGTCCCAGGGCCCGCCCACTCTGAGTCATCTGACTTGTCTGAGCTGAGTCATCTGAGTCACCTTTGGATCCAGACTTGGCGGCTTCCGTCCCTCTAGCTAGTGCCTGGCAGCCTAGTTGGGAAGGACATGGGTAAGTGTGGATGAGCGCGTGTGTGTGTGTATGAGAAAGAGCAAATGTACCTTGCAACCAGTAAAGTTTTGCTGTTACTTTAAATTCACTGGGTCTCCATGTATTACAATGAACCTCTTGTGCCTCAGTGTTCAGTTGGAAGTGATTTGTGTGTATCCCCAATTATTTCCCCACTGTTGACCAGGGCTGTGTGTCTGTCTGCTCCAGCCGCACCTATCTGGAAAACTCAGGTAGAAAGCAAGGGGGGCTGACAAGATCCGCGTGCCTCAACAGGCTGTGAGTGTGTGAGTGAGTGACCATAAGCCAAACCTGGGAGCAGTGTGTGTAACACACTCCACTGCCTCTACCACCCTGCCCTCCACCATTCCTGCTGCCCTGCACCATCCCCACCTAATCTTCGCCATCTTCTTTTCCCATGGCTGACAAGGTGCACCCAGCCCGGCCCTTCATGAGGCTCATGTGGCCAGACCAGCTGTGCCTTGTCAGCAGCAGGAGGAAGGAGGTAAAGGTCAGCTGGGGGTAGCAGAGTACAGGGGTAGCCAAAAGGGCAGAGATGGGGGGGAGATAGATGGGTGGGGGGAGATAGACAGGTGGGGGGAGCTGAAGCAGAGGCAAGTGCAGCAGGCAGGAGAAATGTGAAATCTTGGCCTAACAATGGCGCGGTCTTGGCCTAACGACTGCAACAGAACTGCCATTGCTAAGCGGTCCAATCACGTGATGTTTCGCCTAATGACCGCTTCACTTAATGATGGAAATTCCAGTCCCAATTAAGGTCGTTAAACGAGGACTACTTGTACCTTCTATGACTTTTACAGCCTTTCCTGATAGAAAAGTTAATAAATGTGATGGGTTGACCAGTGCTGATCAGAAATGCCTGGGGAGCCTTTGAATTCAATTCAAATTTTTATGGCCAAAAGCCAACAAAACGAGTAGTTACATGGAATACCACTTCTCCAGCTAGTCATCAGTGGCTAATTGAGAAACTCTCAGCAACATCACTATGGAAGAAGCGAGTTTACTGAAACTTGTGCCCCTTTTATGATAATTCTGGAGTTCTGCAATCTAAAATCCATTCAGGCATTAGAGAAACTAGAGAGCTCACAAGGTGAATACTCTGATTATGGCCCACACCCTGTTAAAATAAATAAATAAATAAATGAGTATGTATGTATGTATGCATATTTGGTGCCTTTGAATCAGTTTTGACTCCTCATAACTGCCTGGATTAGTCTCTGCAGTTTTCTTGGCAAGGATTTTCAGAAGTGGTTTGCCACTTCCTAGGGCTTGAGAGAGAGAGTGACTGGCCCAAGGTCACCCAGCTGCTTTTGTGTCTAAGGTGGGATTAGAATTCAGGGTCTCCTGGGTTCCAGCCTGATGCCTCAACCACTACACCAAATTGGCTCTTCTGTTCATATTACTCAAGTCCTTTCTGTACAGTCTTAGCTCACATTCACTACGTGCACAGCTCTTTCTGCTGCAGGCTGACAATGCAACTGTCAGTGACAGTTTGATATCATCTGAGCAATATCATTGACAGAGGGGTTTAAATAAAAAGATTCATCTGATGAGTATTATGGTTTGTATAATGCTAGAATGAAGATTACGTGTAAATCATGAAGAATTTTTAGAATTCCAAAAATAAACATCTCTATTTCAACTGCTTAGCAGTTGAAGCAATTCTCAAACCTTTGTTTTACCAAGAGCCATCTTTAGGCCAGATTAACAGAAAACAATTTGGAGAGCTAACAGAGAGGACGTATACACAGCCAACATTCTAGAAGATGCATCAGAACTAGGGAATGGGAAACCTGGGGAGAGAATCAAAGGTCATATAGAACTCATAGAAAGAAATAGCATAATCTCTGAGCATATTCAGGGTTTGCTCCAACCCAGCACTGGAACATAATCCATCTGCTCCAACCCAGCACTGGAATATAATCCTGAGAATTTACCAAATTTGAACCTGGACCTCAGGCTGCAAAAAAATCCCCCACCTTAAATGTTTCCTCCATTTATTTGATTTGTATTAAGATATTCAAAATTTAAATTTGTGTCTTTTTTCTTTATTAATTATTGGGGGGGGGGGTTTCTATTTTCCTTCCTGATCCCTTTAGTTGTTTCTTTTTGCTTTTTCTATTTTTGCTCATTATGTATCAAACTGTCTTCTAGAAAATTATTATTTTGGACTTTTCACTGTTTCATTTAAGGAATTACTCCATTTCTTCTCATTTTGATTTCTTTCTTGATGGAATATAGGTACATATTTTCCATTCCAATGTTAATTAATGCAATTCTTTAATGTTGCCCTTTTGGACTATACTTTGTTATATTTCCAACCATTCTAGTTTATTATAAATAAATCCATTATCAATACTGGCCACATTCGTGTAAGCCTGGTTTCAAAGGAATCCTATTATTCATGAACAAGCTGCTTGCTAACACATGTTATCAGTTCCTTCCCAAGCCTGCAAGCATTCATTTTTTAAATTTTTTTATTGCTTTTAAAATATCAGAAGAAGAAAAAAAGGAACAAAATGCAAAGATAATCATGATAGAAATACTTACGTTGTCAAAGAAAAAAAAACACATAACAAGTGCTTTTAAAAAAAAGTGAAAGAAAAGAGAAAAAAGAAAAAGAAACAAAGTATAATATATTGTTATAACAGTAAGTTTCAATTCTATATATACTTATCTAATTCAAATATGCAAGTATAAATATATTTATTTCTAATACACTTATATAACAATGTTTTTTTTAACCTACTGTCCCATATTTCATTATACTTGTCCATACAAAGTCTATGTCTATAGGCAATCCGCTCATAGGTGGCAAATGTAATCAGGTCTTCGATCCATTGAATAAATGGGGCCATACATTTATCTTTCCAATGCTGCAATATCAGGCTTTTGGCCATAGTAAGGGCACGGAGAATCCATTTACATTGTTCAGTTGTGAAATTCCATGTGCTATGTATGCAATTCAAGAGAATATTATCCTCTGAAAATTTTAGCTTTTGTTGCATAGTCACATATATTCTACTACTTTCTCCCAAAACTTAGTAAGTATAGGACGTTGTAAAAGCATGTGTTTTAAGTAAGCATTATCCTTATTACATCTCCAACAAAATGCTGTCATAGTCCTTTGCTATAGAAACATAGGGAAGTCCAATAAATCCTAAATATTTTTTGTTGTATAAGTCATAATTTAAGGTCCATTGACACTCTTGCTATAGAAGTTAAGACACTCTCCCATTGTCTAGGCAATGTAGGAATCCCTAATTCTTTATTCCACTCATTTCTTAGCATCTCCATATCAAATTCATTTATTGATATCAAATATCTATAAAAACTAATAGTAGGCTTTTTAGTTTTAAAGGATTTAACAAGTTGTTCTAGTATCTCAAGTGTCCCAGAAGCTGAAAATGCTGCTGGTCCAAACAAATACTGTAACTGTAAATATTGCCACTGGGTTACTTCTGATAGATGATATTTATCTCTTAACACAGCGTATGTTAAAAATTTATCTTCATCATCTGTCAATTGGTCCAAAGTCAGTATCCTCACTTCCATCCAATTTTTTGATATTACCATCTTTTTCCAAATTTTTAATGTTGGATTTCCTCATAAAGTCAATTTAGCATGGGAAAAGGGGTCATATCTTTTTTTTATTAGACATTCCATTCCATAGCTTTCTGACTGACATAATTGTTTCCAGAGATACTAGAGTTCTATTGTATTTAGATCCTAATACTGTCCATCCAACCAAAGGTTCTATATATGTATATTCCAAAGTTGTCCAAATCAGAAAATTAACACCAATCACTGGCTTCCAGTATTTAATACTTGACAATAGGTAAGCTTGATGATATAGCTCCAGATTCAGAAAACCAAATCCTCTCTCATTCATTAATTGCATTTTATGTAGGGATATTCTCTGAATCAAAGAACCCCATAAAATTTTTCTAAACAAAGAATTTATTTTCTGAAAATGTTTTTCAGAATTTAGTTTCTGAAAATTAAGCTGAGAATAATATTCATTTTGAAAGCATTCACCTTTCCCAAAAGGTGAGGTTTAATGACTCCCATTGATCAATAGCCTGCAAGCATTCATAAATAAATTTAAAAAAAAAAACAATTTTAGTATTACACTAAATCAGAGGTGCACAACAAATCTCCAAGGGATGCAGTCCCAAAAAACCCTGAGTTAAAAGTTATTACCAGATGTAATTTTCTTCTGTGAAAGCAGAAGAGAAAACATGTTAAATTTAAATATAATTAAACTTAAATGTTACTGAAGTTATACTTAGTTTTTTTCCCCAGCCTCCACAACTTTTTGGAAATGCCATTCAAAGACAAGGACTGGGTTGTCTAAGGGACCGTCTTCTCCCAATAGTTTCTACCCGTCCAATTTGGTCTAGCACAGTGTTGTCCAAACTTGGCCACTTTAAGATGAGTGGACTTCAACTCCCAGAATTCCCCAGCCAGCCAAAGTGGCCAAGTTTGGACAACACTGGTCTAGCAGATTAGAGATTCTGCGGATCCCGTCAGCCAAGGAATGTCGGGGGGCGGGGACCAGAAGGCGGGCCTTTTCAGCAGCAGCCCCTGCCCTTTGCAACCTTCTTCCTTTGGAACTCAGGATGGCCCCAGCCCTGCTAGCCTTTCATAAGGCTTTAAAAACCTGGTTATGTGCCCAAGCCTGCGGTCCCCAAAGTGTTAGGGGCCCTTTTACCTGGCTGCACTGTAGATTTTTATGTAATTTTTATGATAACTGTTGGCTGCCTATATGTATACTATGTAATGGTTTTTTAATTATTGAAATTGTTTGCCACCCAGAGTCACTTGGATTGAGATGGGCAGCTATAGAAATTGCATGCATACATGCATGCCTGCGTGCGTGCATGAATGAATGAATGAATAAATAAATAAAACACAACTCTAGTCTGGAAAAAGCTATACAGTCCTGCAACTAAATAACAACTTGTAGATCAATCTGTTCTTGTGTTAGAATGCACATCCAAATGAGTATAATACTGAAAGAAAAGCAGAATAGTGCATTTAGGATTGGGGGAGGAGACAACTTTCTTATGGCTAGGCCAGTCCTTTTTCAATGAAGCATTTTTGGCCTCTGAAGGCTGGAAGACTATAGATATGTCATCACATCATATTATTGGTAGTAGGTAAGGCCAAAAGTTTGAGTTGTTTTGGTGGATTTGGGGGCTTCAACTCAAAATGGGAAAACTAATCCAAATTTGGGGAAAAGGTTGGGACTGTGAAGGCCACAAACAGGATGCTGGAAGCAATATAGAGCTCATATAGTTCTGCACCTCTGATTTAGAAATACTAATAGGAAAATATTCAATACATAAATATGGAAGTCTTTCCATGCATGTGTCATGCACTGAAGGTGTAGAAGAACATCAGTCCAGAAGTCTCTCCTACACACACACACACACACACGGCGGGGGTAACTACAATGTAAAATGTCAAAAATATGCAAGACTACAAGAAGTTTTTTTCCCCCATAACTGCTTGCATGTCCCCATGCAACTGTTTGCATGATACTTTACTATAAACAAAATTTATAGTAACATTTATTGTCAGTGATATAGTACTTACATCTTAGCTATGTAACTAACTTTATGACACTGATAAGCAAAAACCTCTGAACAAGGGCAGGGGGAAGTTTTCCTGTAAGCACTATTCTTGAGTTCTAATTGTAAGTCTCCTTGAGGCGTTTTCTGAATCAAAAGGCAACCCAGACTGCGTGCAAGCTACTTGTCTCTAATATAACCTTAAAGGTAGTTTTTAGATGCAACTTGTTCAGATGTGATGGGAGAATGGAATCTTGACTGGTAGCCAGGAGAAAATACTTGCTCACCAGCAATAATCTGAGTAGCAAATTGTTTACCAGCTATGAAGAAAATTCAGCCTGAAAGCTCATCAATCTTATTACCTACTGCATGGCTCCAAAGCCATGTAAGGCATATGCTCTAATATAATCTCTTACAATTCTTTAAACAATATTTAGACATCATACAAGAAATATTTGACATCACACCAGATAGCCTTCGAGGACACTCTCTAAACTGAAACATTCACATTACAGTTGCTTCATAAGGAATAACCAAATTAAGCAGTAATAAAATCCCACTGCCAATTTGTAATTCTGCTTCCATATTCAATATGTAACCATCTCATTGAGAAGCAGAAGCAGCTTGTTTGTATGAAAGCCAGAGCCAAATATCTATGAAAAAAGATGAAGGCTGCAATGCAGCAGACAAAGGTGGAGACTGTCTCCATGGTAAGAAAAGTGGGCTTATTATGTAACAAACAAGGTTGAGGGTTATAGCCATGGTGAAGGGATAAGGTTATGAGGAAAGAGCTTATCATGTAGCAAGCATAGGGACCTAGGCTTTCTACTGAAGACTAAAAAGAAACCAACCTCTTCTAGAAGAAGGGAATGAAGCCACACAGTTACTGTTGGTAGCAAAGATGAAGGTACATGATAGAATGCCAAGGAGGATGGTGCTACTGCTAATCAGACTATTCCTTTCTTTTATTCCATCTGTGCTAGCTCAGAACCCTGGAGTCATTCACATCAGACCAGAAAAAGGAGGTGATTACTGCTTCCTTTTCCCTTCACACTGGATAAAATCATATCAAGATAACAAGAATCACTGGTTTGACCTTGAGTCATTTACTCAGAACTTCACCTATTCAGCCATGTGTTGCTTGCCTTCATTCTTTGGGGAGGATGACAATGACGGTGGTGGATTTAGTACAAGAATTGCATCTATCAGACAGGGCAATTGCAATCTCTTTCAGAATGCAAGACTCCATCAGATTAACAGTACAGAGGGGCTTCTGATTCTTGGTGGAGACGCTCCATATCCAACAAGAAGCTGGAGATCCGGATACAACTGGGGCCGCTGTGAAGAGATTACTCTCCCAGGATTTATGCTCAGTGATGTGGACATCCTTTATTTAGTACTCAAAAATCTGATCAGAGATTTGCTATACAAAACTGGGATCATCTACCTGATGTCAATGGGCATAGTCACCGTAGGAAGCTACTGGGCAGGAAGCACAGAGAAAAAAAAACAAAATAATATCAAAAACCAGGGCCAAACAGAAGACTTTGAGGAGATAACAATTGATACCAATATCTACTTCACGTGTACCTGTACAGTAATGGCCACCTTCATGCTTCTTTCTCTCTACTGCTTCTATGATTATTTGATGCATGCAATGATTGGCATTTTCTGTATTTATGCATCTTTTAGCCTATACTGGTGTTTGACTCCATTTGTGAGCAAACTCCCATTTGGAGAACATTTAATCCATTTTCCATATTTTCATAAAGGTCTAGAAATCAGAACACTGCTTCTAGCAATGCTGTGTTTGTCTGTCAATGCAATCTGGATTATTTTCCGAAATGAAAATGGGTGGAGCTGGGTTTTGCAAGATGTTTTAGGAATTTCAATTGGCATTTACATCCTGAGAACAGTTCACATGCCTACTTTAAAGAACTGCAGCTTGTTTCTGTTCACTCATTTGTTTTATGATATACTTTACCTGTTAGTCACACCTTTTCTAACCAAAACAGGTAGAAGTGTTACAGATATGACAATTTTTGGGTCATCGAACTCAGAAGAGATCCCCTTTTTGTTGAAAGTACCAATATTACCCTCAACATCCTTTCTGGATGATAGTTCATTTACTGCTATAGGCCTTGGGGATATTGTCCTTCCTGGTTTCCTGGTAGCCTACTGCCACAGATTTGATGTTCAAGTTGAGTCCCCAGGGATCTATTTTCTAGCTTCTATTCTGGCATACAGCTATGGTCTGTTGGTGACTTTTGTGGTAGCAACATTCCTACAGGCAAGTCAGTCAACCCTTCTATATTTGGTGCCTTGTATATTCATCACTACATTGACTGTTGCTGCTTTTCGCAAAGAAACAGTAATTTTTTGGACAGGCATAGGCTCTGAAAATGACCTTACTCACTCTTCTTCACAAAAAGTCAGCAAGCATTCAATTACACTGAAAAAGTCAGAGGAAGAGCCCCATGGACCAGAGGAGGAAAAAGATATTATCACCATCACATTCCACCTGGAAGAGCTTAACAGAGACAGCATACTCACAAAGGAATTATCTGACCAAAAGAAACACACAGGGAAGATGAACTGTACTTTAAGTCATGCAGCACTTCTCAGTCAACATCTGGACTACCAGGAGGAGGTTGGAGATGCTGAGCAGCAATGTTTGATTGGAAAAAGCCACCTCACAACTATAAAAATTTGCAACAATCTGGATGATTCAGATTGATTAAATGCAAGTCCATTAAACTTCCTTTGGGGGGAAAACAACTACATTTGTCACTTTTATTGTGAAAATCAGTAATTTTGGATCATCATACTTCTATTGAAGCCACTTCCTACCAATGTCACTAACTTGACCAAGAAAAAGAACTTAGGATAAGTCTATGGCTAAAAGGCAAAGCTACATAGATAGTTCGATAACAACAGGCTTGATTTTTATTATCTGGGGTTACCAGGAACCAAAATAATGCTTAGGGATGCATGATTTTTCCTGAAACAACAAGTATACTTGGCTTCTGAGTGACATGTCAGAGCCAAACTCCAAGACAAAATGTAAATTACATTTAACATGTTTAAATTTAAAATTAATTGTAGTTAATAATATTATCCAGGCATATATTTAATAATTTTCCCCTCATATCAAAAATTACAATTTGGTAAATTGTTTTTAGAGCTCTCTGGAAGCCGCATCAAGGTTGCATGAGCATCTCAGCTTTCAATCAAATACTACTGCAAAATCTGTTCTCTATTCATGATATTGTGTTCTCTAGTCTGCATGGACAGAAATTACACAAAGAGGTGCAAGTTATATCTTATCTTCAGCTAAAATATTGCTATTAACTCTATTTCCACATATAATACTATGCATTCTGTCAAGCTTTATTTGATCTCTTAACATAGGCGGCTGAGTGCCTGTCAATTAGACAGTGAAACAGGGCTAAGTTACTGTTAACATTAACGGAGGGGAAAGGACATGAAAATTGCTAAATTTAGCATGCTCAAAGATTTGCATAGTCATCTGAAAAGATTAATTACAACTTTTAAACTTCCCTATTTGAACTACAGTGTAATTCAATACACTACTAATTATTTTATGAAAGAATATATTTTGTAGAATTAGAATGGAAATCAATATAAGAATTTTTCTATGAAAAATAAAACAGAAAAATTTTTGTACCATACTATAAGTTAGAATAGTGATGGGGAATCACCAATCTGCAAGCTGGTTGTAACATGCAGTACCTCTGTAACTAGAACTACCCTCCCTAGTTTTTTTTTTAAAAAAAAACAGCTTTCAACACAATGAAGATCCCTCATCTTGTTCTGGAGTATATATCTGGGTTTGCTTACAATACATGCTTGTCCTCTTTATTCTAACTTTAATTCTGTCAGTCAATCTTTCACAGAACACTATTTGGGTATTTTTAATGAAAACTGAAAATTGAAAACATTATCAAAGGATTTACCTTGTTTAACTCAGAATTCCTTATAAAATTATATACAGTGCCAATATGTTACAAAATCCCACCCTATTTATATCTACTTATAAATGAAGGACTTGTGTTCTCCTTTATCTTGACAACTTTGGTGTCACTTTATAATGATTTGGACTTTAGCCCAAATACTTGTTTTCAATCCTATAATCCTTTCTGCATACCCTAGCTCTTCTGGGCCACAAGCTGAAAGAATTCATGTCTTTACACCAGCCATATGAGAAAATAATTTTTTTTTTCTTCAGCATCCTGATTATTAATCAGCTTGACAGCTTGTTCCACTATTTATTAAAATATTTATGAATTATTTCTTCACCCAAAACAGCCCAAAGCAATGAACAAAGTCATGAAACAATTCAAAATTAAACAGAACAAATAATCTTTAAAGCAACCAGAACAAAATAATTTAAAACCCATCAAAATCCAACACATGTAGAACAGATTTTACTGCCAATCTAAGAAATAGCAAAGATGGGTCAAAACGTATCTCTTTAGAAAGGGAATTCCAAAGCCAGTATGTTGGTCTAAATAAAATCTTGATGTGTATCTCCATCAATTTAACCTTTTGATGTTAGGCTTCTGAAGCAGATTTTAAAAGACAGCAAGGTTAATACCAAGTTTCAGATATCCTGACCTTAAACCCAGTTAGCTTATATAAACACCGTGAACTGAGCCTACAAACAAACTGAAGGCCAACTTTTTTTTATTCAAACGTAGTTCACAAATCTATAAAATTCACAAGTCCTGCACCAAAACTCAATCTAGCTGCCACATTTAGTACTAGCAGCACTTTCCAAATATTCTTCAAGAGTGGCTCCACACCAAGTTGCAATCATCTAAATTGACTAGTAAACTTAATTGGTAAGTAACTATGTGCAGATCCTAACCAAAGCTGCTATCTCACCCTCCAGGAGGAATGTGAAGTCCAAATACAAGTGATGAACCTGATCCTCTAGAAGGAGTGCCACCCAGCTATGCACTTATCCCAGATTAGCCTGTCTGCTGATCAACAGAACCTCCGTTTTCTATGGACCAACCCTCAGATTTCTAGCTCACATTCAACCCATCACTACATCCAGACAACAGTTCAAGACTAGGAGTATGAGTTGGAGTTC
Source organism: Liasis olivaceus (assembly GCA_030867105.1). Lineage (NCBI taxonomy): Eukaryota > Metazoa > Chordata > Lepidosauria > Squamata > Pythonidae > Liasis > Liasis olivaceus. The sequence goes on along the minus strand of CM061348.1, from coordinate 160,874,980 downwards.
CAACTCCAAAATTCTGAATATCTTTCAGGAGCTTCATATCGATATTACAAAACACAGAACAAATTAGCCCCTGAAGAATCTGACAGAATGTTGCCCAACATACTCCTACCATCATGTTCTGATGTAGACGTAGCTCAAAAGCAAATTGTGTATTTTAACCATCATCCTGCTCTCAAGATACAGGTAGAATCTAGGGTGCTTCCAGATATATACCACATAGCATTACCAGTCAAAAGACACTCTGCAGCTACTTTAGCTTGAGCTGTCAGTTACTTACAGTATTATAAGGATGTGTTTTCTTTCAAATACCCTAATCCCATGTATCAGTTGTCTCCATCATTCCCTTTTTGAGGAAGATTGCAGATTGTAAATTCTACTAAGTCATGGTTTAACATTTTGAGAACAAATCATGAACTTTAGGCATTACGTTTTCTCCTTCATCCTCTAGCCCTATTACAAAGAGTAAGATGAAAGAGAGAAACTGTGGTTAGATATATCACAGTTTAGCATGCTACCCATAGCAACTGAAAGAAGACGGGAGTATGGAAGGTAGAATATCCTTTCACAGCTACATATGTAAAAACCTGGGAAACAATATGGGACTACACAAAGTACAGAAAGAACAAAGACCACAATGACCTGGGAATCCAGATTTTGATTGGTCAGATTTGTGTTGCCTGCCTGCCTGCCTGCCTGCCTGCCTGCCTGCCTGCCTGCCTGCCCACCTATCTATCTATCTATCTATCTATCTATCTATCTATCTATCTACCTACCTACCTACCTACCTACCTACCTACCTACCTACCTATCTATCTATCTATCTATCTATCATATTTCTATGCCACCCATCTCACAGAAACGTGACCCTGGCTGGCATAAAATAAAAAAATAAAAACAAATATAAAAAAACAATAATTACAAAAATACTCTAAAATTAAAACATTGTTGGTCACACAATCAGCCAGATATTTAGACTGGATTTGGCATTTTTATCCATCTATCGAGAGAGCACTGAATCCTGCGGCACACCACAAAGTAGGGCTGAAGGTGTGATCTCTCCCCCCACCCCCGCAAATCACCACCGACTGGTATCGACCCTGAAGAACGGAAGAGAACCAGCACAGTACCATGCCACCCACCCCCAATCCCCAGAGCTGGTCCAGAAGGATACCACGGTCGATGGTATGACCACTGAGAGGTCAAGCAGAGCAAGGATGGATGCACAACCCCCATCCCACTCCTGCCAGAGATCATCCAAAAGCATAACCAATGCTGTTTCCATCCCATACCCAGGCCTGAATCTTGACTGAAAGGGATCCAGATAATCTGCTCCATCCAGGGTCCTCTGAAGCTGCTGGGTAAACACCTTCTCCACCACCTTCCCCCAAAAGGGGAGGTTAGATACTGAATGAAAATTGTCCAGTATAGTGGGGTCCAGCAATGGTTTCTTGAGGAGAGGGCAAACTTGCACCTGCTTAAGAGGTGGAGGAACAACTCCTTCACTCAAGGAAGAAATCACCACCGCCAGAACTCACTCACATGAACACTCCCAGGCAGCTTTAATTAGCCAGGAGGGGCATGGATCTAAACAGCAAGTGGCCAAGCTCACCGTCATAAGGACTCAGTCCACTTCCTCAGGCCCAACAGGTTCAAACTGTTCCCAGATAACAGAGCAAGACTGTGCTCCAGGCACCGCCTTGGGACCTGCAACAAGGCCAACATCCAGCTGAGAACAAATCTGAGCAATTTTATCTGACAGATGCTGAGCAAATTCTTTCACATGGCCCTGCAGTGGGGTCTCCACACCCCCTCTACCTAAGAGAGTGCATGTCATCTGAAACAGGACCACGGGATGACTATCTGCAGATGCAATAAGGGCAGAAAAATATTGATGTTTTGCTGCCCTTACCACAATGAGGTAGGCCTTAATAGCAGCTCTAACCCATGTTTGGTCGAGTCTGTTCCTCATCATATGCCAGCAACACTCTAGATGCCTCTTCTCCTGTTTCATCTCCCTCAGTTCCTCCATAAACCACAGAGAATGCAGGATCCACAAGAGAGGAGAATTTGCATAGGCGCAATCTGATCCAAGGCCTCAGCAGCCCTCCTGTTCCAGGTGGCAACCAAGGCCTCAGATGGACCATGCAGCAGACCAGCAGGTACAAACCTCAGTTCCCTCTGAAACTCATCTGGGTCCATCAGACGCCAAGGACAGACCAATCTAATATCCTGCCAATCCTGGCAGGATCCTCCCAGTGATAACGTGGTGCTAGACCTAGAGGTACTACCAAATGTATCCATAGGACAAGCCCCTCAGAGCTGAACTGTTTTCCTCCCTGAGTTTGGCCTTCATAATTCCATTCCATCACAGAACAGGGGAATAGAAATTATCACCCTTGTCACAATATGCTCAGAAATGGACCACACCAATGAAGTTCAGTGTTTTATATCAGGCAGTCACCTTCTCACCTCGGCCACCAAAGCTCTAAAAAATCCAAAATTATTCTTCCAAGATTTTTTTCCCACTTGGGTGGAAACCTGATCTAAACACCTTGGTCAAATCCTGAAATCCATAGGGCTGACTATGGAGGGCTGACTATGGAGAGTTGCCTGATGATTCTGCCAGTGAAGGCTATGCCAAGATACATAGTTCACAGGAACCATGTTACAAAGTGTACTTCTCCCTGACTGGCATCAGAACTGAGTCAAAGAACTTGCTGGGGATAAAGTTTCTGCTCTTTGTATTACTCTGGCATGCGAGGTAGCTTGGGAAACTTTTTTTTTTCAGGCGTTTTGTTATAAATCGTAGAAAAATAAAGTTTTGTTATTACTGTTTTAAAAATGGCCCCACTTCTCCTAATCTTCCAGGCCTTTCTAGAAGGACCCATCATGCATATGAGAGACCACACAGAACCACAAAAAAAATCCTGATTTAGATCAGGGTGTATAAAGCATGCCCCAATACTTGTTAAACTGCAGGTTAGCAGTTGAAAATCAATGAATAATTTCTCATAATTCACTTCTTCCACATCAGAGGAACATGGTATATTCCAGCAACATTAAATCTACTGGAATCCAAAGGTTCTTTATGGGGCTCAATTAAACTTTGGTGCCAGTCCCATTAAATTGGAGCGGGTTCAATCTATTTTTTTTAAGGAAACTGGAAAGGCTTAATTGAGCCCCATAAAGAACCACAGTGCTCTGGAAAGGAGTAGAACTTATTAAAGTTTTTAATAAAGTCTTTATGGAGTAGAGATCAGGATAAGGATAAACATCTTACATTGTTGGGGCACTATAAGAAACTAGAAAGCCTTCAAGAATCCCACCTTGCCATACTCTGTTTTCTCCATTACACAGCTGGGAATCAATGGAACAAACTTTTGTCATCCATCCTACAAATGTATGTCCTACCACCTTTGCAATAACTTAGCTCTTGCAGCAGAGAAAAAATAAGAGATAGGCTCTTTGAAAAAGGATGCCAATAAAGATGCCATTGCAGTACAGTCATCCAAATTTTCATCTTGGTACCATCACTATAAAACAGACAGAAACCTCTCCTAGTAGCTGGTTAATATAACCAGTGCCTCACTGAGAAGGACTTTTACATCTTTTTGCCTGCAGACCATCCCTCAGCATATTTCAAAGGGAGATTTTGTAACCACCCTGTTGAACAACATCTTTGTCCTTGTGGTGTTGGTCAAGTGGGGGACATAAGTCAGGTTGCCACTTTTGTTAAGCTGTCATTTAATCTTAGAAAGAAATATTTAAGTTCTCAGTTGTAGCTCTGGCTTTATCTTGTTTTAACCTTCTTATATCTAACACTCTTTTTCATAACTTTATTTTATACTCTTATTATTCTATTATTATTTTATTGTATTTTACATTATGCTATTTTGTTATGACCTGTGGTTGTAACAGTAAACATATACTTACAAAATCTCTCTTAGAACTGCTACTTAAGACATTCCTAGGGCTTCCTGATGAATTTTATATTCAATATCACTTCTTGGATAAAGATCCTAAAATAACACTGTGGCTAAATTTGCATTATTAGTATACACAACTCATGAGAAATTAGTTAAGCCAAAGACTGTTTAGGATTAGATAAGATTTACTTCAGCACTGTAATTCATCTTGCATTAACATCATCATCATTGTTACACGGCTATTTCATATCTCGTTTTGGTCTGTGGCCATAAATAAAATTTGATTAATTAGATCAAAAAAAACTCATAGACATACATTTATATCACTGTTTATAGAAAACCAATAAACTATTTAGTTTTTCTGTTATATTATCATAAATGTTATGATAAAAGGACAAAGCTTTAATATCTTTTATTACTCTTAATCCAACATCCCAGAGTCCCTGGTCTGAGATGGACTGCTATATAAATTGAATAAATAAACAAACAAACATATAGCCATTCTTATGTATTAACTAAGACTTAATCATATTATCTTGCATAAAATTTTAACATTAATATTATTTCTATTCCATTTTGCAACCTCCCACAGATTTTACCATTTTACTTTAATTTCTGGTAGTCAATTACATAATAAAAAATTTATCAATTTTGATGATACAATGATATAAACAAAAAAAGGTAATGTAGAACTTTCAACATGAATAACCTACCAAATATGTTCGTGGAATGTCCTTTCCTAGCAATAGGTTTCAATTCATTATGCCCCCATCCATATTGCCGATAATTATCCCAGGCATGTTTCATCATCTAAGAAAAACAAATACAAATGTTAGCATAGCAACACTATGTATCATCTGCCAAAGTTTTAACAAAAAAATATTACTTTATGCATTCATCTTAAATGCACAGATTTTCTATTAATGCTGGAAATCAACTGATTACAACCTTCCTCTCATTTTATATTTTTTTATTGTTGGCTATCTTTATGTCAGTTTTAAACTGATTCTTATCTTTGTATGGTACCTAAAGTTGCTTTGGTGATTGTGATAGCTAATAAATTGATTCAATAAAATAAATAAACCTGAAATAGATCTTAAAAATCTGAAAGAATGTCAAATACAAGGGTATGATATATTTCAAATTTTAATAGTTTGGATCTAATCCAGATCCTCTGAATGGAAGGACTCCTGACTGATAGAGGGAGATGATCCCTACTGAACAGGAAGATGGCAATATTCCTTCCTTCCTCCTGCTATTTCCAGTGCCATCTTACACACAGGAGTATTTTTCTACTCTCTTTAAGGAGATTTTTGAGGAGCTGGTGGCTGCAAAGAGGGGTAAGCAAAAATTGCCTGCTTCCAGGCAAATTCTGAATCCAATTTATTGGAATGTTAAAGTAATTCCTGGAGAAAAAAATATGAGTTGCAGTAATTAACCTAAGAGGAGGCTGATTTAATAAAGCCAAGTCTTTAATCAATTTGCAAAAGCAGAAAAATGTGAGGATTGCAACCACTCTTGAAATATCCTAAATATAGACATAACTACTTTTATAATCATTTTCTGAACACACACACCCATAATTTACCTTATCTGTTCACCTACATTTTCTATCTTAACTGGGATCAATTAGAATTAGCATGATTCCAGTGTTAGCATTATTCTAATAATACTTCCTCCAGCAAACAAGAGATTAAGTAACATTAAGGGTATCAAAGCAGCACCCTGACCCTCAAGCAAAGGATTTAAGGAACAGATCCAGAGGGATGCTTCATGAGTGAAAAAAGTGCATCACAGAAAAATTGTATGGGCTTAATAATTATATGCAAAGCTTTATCAGAAAGTTAAACATACTTGAAAGTAATTACTGTCTTTTCTCCTGTTAAAAATCAAAATGTAGCAAAGTGGGCAGACCACTGTATCACTGAGAACAGTTCTTTGCTGGGTTGTTTTTCCATTTAAAAAGCTTTTGAATTTATTTTATAAACTAATATGGGTTATTTTGGCCTATGGAGAAGCCACTCTTACTTCTGAATGGCTCATTTCACTTTTAAATGTAGGTATTAGACCATTCATGATACTGGAGAGACAAATGCAATAAAATCTTATACCATATCACCAATTCTTAACAGCAGCGCTTTTGCTCAGAGCTTTAGCCAGTTTTGTAGAGTTCTATATTATGGGGAGATTCCTCAAAGACATGAAGGACTTCCCTGATATAGAAGTTCACCCCTGAGTTGAGAAGGATGGCATGAAGATGAGAGAAAAGCCCACATGGTCATCCTTCCGTCTTGCGTGTTTTCATTAGTAAGGTTCAGGATGCCCAATGACGAATAATGGTATTCAAGATCTCTTCCACAGATTTCATCAAGTTAGAATATTCTTCAGGAGCCTTGGACTACAGTTCCCATCACCCCAAAGAGCACAATGACTATGCTGCTGGATTGAATGGTGGGTGTTGTGGTCCAATAATTCTGCAGACCTCCAAGTTGGAAAAGGCCAAATTATGACTTCATCTTAATCACTAGACAGGTGAAAAGTCAATAAGCATTCATTCTATAGTAAATCAAAGATTACATAATTTGCTGCATAAAGCAGTGGCAAATTTAAAATCCAAAACATGAGTATATACTAAATCATTTACTACATTTAAAGAAAAAAGTACTTCACTGGAACTCAGAAAATAGGCAATATTCTCTGTGACGATTATAAGAAAACTTTGGCAGCTATCATTAAACCTTAGCTTAAGTACACGTCTGATTACATTTAACTTACATAATAGAAGATAATCTATACAAGCAAACTAATTCTGAAAGTGTTGCCAAAAAAAAAGCAGGGAACTTGTTCAGGCAGTTGCCAGGAGTCAAGACTGACTTGAAGGCACCAAAAAAAGAGAAAGACCTATACAAAACTATATTCATTTCAAATCACTCAAACCCTGAGTTGCGTGCTCACTGCTCTGAGTCATGTACTAAGTAGGGGACTATATAAATTAATTAAATAAATACATTTAATTGTAGTACTGATAACATTTGGTATCAAAAAGTAAAGAGGAAACAAAATATTGAAGGATTCTAAAAGCCACATCATTTAGTCTGAACTGAAGAACTCACCTTTTGCTGTAAGCAAAGCACTAGATCTTGCCAGCATCTGGTTTCTATGGAGTCTACAGATACAAACCAACTGTGGCCATGAAGAAGAGGTGATAACTCTAACAGACAATTTTCCTCTCCTTTATTATTTTCATTATGCCTTGATTTTGATAAGCTATCTGATTCATTTGGATGTGGTTCAACACACTGAGAGAACCCAGCCACTTTGGTTCATTCAGTAAGCCATGGTGAAATCAAACATGACTTAACACAAAGTGTGTAATTTTTATTTTTACAAGAAACAAAAGCAAAACAAACTCCACAGCATTCTCATTTGACAGGCAGCATACCTGAGCTGGAAGTAGCGGATGAGATCAGGTGAGGGATAAGCTTACAGTAAGGTTTCCAAGAGCTTTATAGAAATACTTCTCACATCAATAAAGATAAGGAGGTAACAACCACTGGCATAACCCATTACCTCTTTAATTTTATCCCTTTTTTCTCGGATACTTGGATCCACTGGATCTCCACTGTTTATTCCTACAAGATTTGGCACAGGGACTGGTGGCAGAGGATTGTTGGTTTTGCTTTTCAAATTCTTTACAATGTTATTTTTCTCTGTCTGAATTTCTGCTTGGATTTCATCTCTTGACTTCTTCAGTTTCTCTTTCGCTTCCTCTAGTGCTTTTTCATGGTCTGCACGAATTTTATTTCTCAAACGTTCTTCTTCTTCCCTAAATACAAAAACAGTAATGATAAGACTAATTTTTAAAGGCAATTCAAATTCTGTTTTTGAAAAATGCTGTGAACAAAATCACATTATTAGATTCTGAACTTAGTCTGCTATTATCCAAGAATCTACCAGGTATCCCAAGTATAACTGAAGATGATTTGCTAGGTGACTATTACTCTACTAGTATTGGAGGACTTACAAAATTGTGTCAAAAGAAACAGTTGATAATGGCATTTATAACATTAAGGAAGGAACATGTGAAAGCACCTGTAGTCTTGTATGTGGTGCCTGCGATATACATTTGGAGGCAAAGTAAAAATCTGAGTGTGTTGCAGGATCTGGTTCCCATGTTAGCATCATTGTCCTGTTGTTTTTTGCTCCTTATGAGAATTTGTTTCAGTTGGGTGATTGTCTGTATACAAGTATGGGCCTGCCACCCACTGCCTGAGTAAGTACAGTATCATAGTCCAGTGTGGACTATAGCAATAATGCATTTGAGTAGTTTGAGCTGTGAGCCAAAAGTGACTACCAGCAGTGTTCTGTTTTCATGGTCTGTCTTTTAATAGGCCGTCCCTGGGAATCAACCGGCTGTACTGATTTGTCTATAAATCTCATTATGTAGGTAGTTCAATCTCCTGACATCTGGTTTAATTTCATCTCTGTCAAGTGGGTCAGAACAAATTCAGTTGTAGTGTAGAGCCTGCCTATAGATAATAGATTTGGTAATGTGTTCTGGGTGAAAGCTGTACGTATGTAGGAATTAATGGTGATCTTTAGGTTTTCTATATAATGTGGTGTTTATATGTGCATTGTGTAGGTTTACTGTGGCATCAAGGAAGTGGACTTGTTCTGTAGATAGGTCAAGGCTGAGACTGATGGTGAGGTGAAAGTTGTTTATATCATTATGGAATTTGATGAGATATTCATTTCCATGGGTCCGGATGATGAAAATGTCATCAGTGAATCTTAAGTAAAGGAAGGGCTTCAAGTAAAAAGAGTTGAGAAAATGTTCTAGATCACCCATGAAGGCCTTGGCATATTGTGGAGCCATGCATGTGCCCATGGCTGCACCACTGATTTGCAAATGCATGCAATCCAATGGTGAATTAGTTATGGGTGAGTACAAATTCATATAGTCTGGTGGCAAGGTATGCTGTGATGGTACCAGTGATTATGTTTTTGATGGCTTGAAGTCCATGTTGTGGGGGTCATTGGTACATTATCTCCATGTATGATCAGATTTCACGGACTCTGTACTTAGACCCTATGCCACCAGCACTCCCAGCTACATGAGAGACACCACAGACTTCCTAAGAAGACTAAACTTCATGGGCAATCTCTCTAACACCACCATTTCAGCCACCATGGATATTGAGGCACTATACACTAGCATCCCCCACCTTAAACAAAATGTACCCAGAGCTCCCTCATGATGTCCTCAATATAAATTCACAACCTTGGGATTGAGAAATATTTGATTGTTTTATTGTGATTGTGAGCTCCTTTGAGCAATCACTGGAAACCCAAATATAAATAAATCTGCACTTTAATCTCACATATTATGTCTACGTACAGAGTGTGCATTGGGTATGTAAGGAGATAGCAGAACTCTAATTGTGCCATACACAGCAGGCTAATCAACTGCTGTTTAGCATGCATCATTTAGAAACTGACTTTAGCAACTGAATATAAAATGTGTAGTTTATTATGAGATAGTCTTTTAACTTCCAAGATTATAAGAACAGCTTTCTCACCCAAACTGATTTAGTGACTTCTCCTTCAAACTGGCTGGGAGATATAGTGACTATACAAAGTAGAGATATTTCAAATGTATTGACATTAAATCTCACTCTGAATATTTGAGAAACAAAACTTGGTCTTCTTGGTGAAGGTAACATATTTTTTATATCAGAACCTATGTTTAAATTTTGACATTCTTGTTAAGGAGTATAGTTCTAAACAATGTTAAAATGGCTTATTAATCAGACAGCAGCTTTTTTATAAAGATGAATTTTCCATATTTGATCAGCTTCAGTTTTTTATCTTGCAGTAATATTAAACTTATTTATATAACATTTTACTAGTCCAAAGCAATGGCTTTTGTTGACATTATTCTTCTGAAACATCCCAATGGTATATTGAGTGTTACAGCTATATTTCAACATCCCTCATTATAGGATGGAAATTTTTCATTGCAACATTCCAACATTTATTTATGTATTTAGTATACCATTGCAATCTACACTGACCCCTGGCAGTTAACCTCAATAAAAGCAGTATATAAAACCCATACAACAACAATACAATAATGCCAGACAGAATCAACCCATTGTACTACAAATGTTCTCCAGGAACATACAATTTTCACCAGCTTCCAAAAACTGTCAGGATAGGCACTACCATAACTTCAAGGGGGTGACTTTTAAATAAAATAAAGACTGTAGCTGCAAACCAGTCCCTATGAACCCCTGCCCCTTTAATCTCTCAGAGGTGCAAGACCAGTAACATGTCTTGTTGGGGAGCATGTACCAGATGGGTTGATTCTACATGAAGACAGCAATTCTGAAAGTAGCTATGAGCCAAGCTTATAGGTTAAACCCAGCATTTTGAACTACCCTTGAAATGTATTGATAACCAGTGTAACATATGCAACACAGGGGTCCTATGTCTACATCAACTCTCACTTGCAGATTGTAGTATGTTGTACTAACTGTAGTTTCTAAGTGGCCTTCAAAGGTAGCCCCATGTACTTTGCACTGTAGTACTGCAGCCATGAAGTAATAAGGGTACGTTGTTTTTGCCAAGGCTTTCTGTTCCAGATAGGGCTGCAACTGAAATTGGGAAAGCCCATCCTAGCCACAGCCTCTTCCTGTCAACCAGCAACAGCTATGTATCCAGAAGGATCTCCAAGTTATGGATCTGTTCCTTTGGGGGAATGTCATTCCATTCAGAGTTACAACCAGAGCCAGCAGGGAAGCTTTCTGAACAGCAGCTCCATCTTGCTGTTTTGTCCCATCCAGGCACCAACATCTTCCAAACATGAAATCAAGACCTGTCTACATCTCCAGATCAGCTCAGGGCAAAGATGTAAACCTGAATATCATCAGCATACTGGTGATGCCTCACCCCAAAATGGATTATCTCCCCCAATGGTTTAATGGAGATACTAAAGAGAGGGGAGAAAATCACACTCTGCAGCACCCCCCAAGAAAGCACCACCAGGTCAACCTCTCCTCTTCCATGGTCCGTTCAGGAATTGTTAACACTGTGCCTGTGATTTTCTATCCTCACAGATTATCCAGAAAGGACACCATAGTTGATAGCAGCAAATGCAGTTGAGGGATCTAATAGGACCAGAAACGATATACTCCCCTCCCTATTTGAGTCACATCAAAGGTCATCTAACAGAGTGACCAATACTGTTTCCATCCCATAACTATGCATGACTTCCAAATGAAAGAGGTCTAAATAATCTGCTTCCTTTTCGGTCCTTTGTGACTGGCACTCCACTATTCTCACCTTCCCCGAAAAGGAAGGTGAATACAAAGTGAGTGCTGTCCAACTTGAAGAGGGGAATACACCACCACCTCCTTCAAGACACTGGCATCATCCCCTTCCTCAGAGAGGCACTACTTCACTGACCAAGTTCATCACATTTACTCCAGCCACCCAAAGGAGACAAGAAAGTCAGAGATCTAACCCATGACAGAGGTCATGTCATAGAGCTTTCTATTCACTTCACTGAAGTTTGCAGGCCAGAAGGAATCCTAAATAACACAGCAAGATGTCACCCAGGCACTGCTTCAAACATGGGAAGAGTCAAGACTCAAGCATATGTAATTACTATCAGGAAACTAATCAGGAAATGTGTAGTTACTCTTCCTGCCCGTCTTTCCCTAGCTGGGATTGGGCAAACTTGTAAATAAGGCTACTGGACAGCAATCCACTGACACAATAAGAGTGGGGAAATACAATAATTATGCATTTACCACCATAACAATGAGGGGGAAAAAGTTCACTACATGTGTTATGGGCTTCACAGAATCTAAAAAAGTAGATACAGTAATTGTTTACAAAACATTACTAGCTTAGTACATCTGCATATTCCTCCCTTATCAGGAAAACTGTTGGCTAGTTTTCTCCCCCGTTTATCAAGTAATTTTTACCAAGAGAATTAAAAACTTCTCACCGTAATGATCTTACAGGTATACTGGGCGAGAAAGAAAAGCATCCAGTTCTTGAGATTTCTGTAACCTAATCTTTACTCTCTTTCAATAAATGTGATTATAGACAACTTGGTAAGAAACTTGTTTGCCAAAGGCTTAACAGCAGGTGACAATATCTGGTCAACTTGTCCTGGGCTCAAAAGCTAAAAAGGGCCATATCTAGTTAATTCTTGGATGAGAGACCACCAGTAGTGAAAACAGAGGATGGCCTTGTAGGACAGAGGGAAGATTCATTGCCAAGGCAATGATCAGAAAAACGAGACTTGAGCCCAGACCAAGAAAATCTTAGTCTTATAGGGCTAACACCACCAGAGGATTCCAGGTCTGTGTATTAGACTCAAAAATCAAAAACTATATTGGAAAAGGCAATAGCAAGCTACATTTATAATGTTGCCAAGAAAACTGCATGGATGTATCCATGTAGTCATCAGGAGTTCACTCAACCTGAATAAACATTTTCCTTTTATATTTTTTTGTGGAAAACTTTCCATTTCTAAAAAGACACAGTTTCATAAAGATCCTAATGAATAGATGAAATGAAAAGGAAATATATTGCTCCTAAGTTTTTACTTTTTGAAAGGGATGGATGGATGGATGGAAAGAATACAGGCTTCCCTTCTGAAAGCCATGCACTTTTTTCTTCCCCTTCTCAATCTGATTTGTTTCTTGTCCCCCTATTTTTCTTCTCCTTCCATCTTCATTTCCTTTTCTCTTGATGTTAACAAATAACAAGTTTTTATATTTACCCCAAACCATATAGCAGCTGTTTTATGACTAATCCATGGCATTTTTAAAACATTCCCTCAGGCAAAAAGGCTGAGAACCTGGTCTACTAATCCATTATAATTTGGACAAATTACTTTTTCTTGATGTACAGTATAATCCAATAATACGTTTGTTATTATTAAAAGAGTAATACATATATTACTTTCCTACAAAGTTTTTTTCCCAAACATTTTCTTTCAGTGCACTTAGCAAAGAGTAAACTAATCCTACATATTTATTCTGAAGTTCCACAAAGTTCAGTGGCTCCAAGAAGACTTAAAAACTGTCACCTTGTGACTCCATCACCATTTACCCAGATTACTGCCAAAGGAGGCAACAGTGGTATGGTAAACGAGAGAACTAAAGTTTGCATAAGAATGAAACTCTTAGCAAATGGTGCAACATTGATCAGGAAGTAATATGAAGATTTGTGATGTTCTTTTGGTTGTTTAATATGTATAAATGCATAAGGGATGTCATGTGTTGGTTGGGACATGAACATGTGTGTAGTTTTATATGCAGATGATATGGTGATACTGACTGAGAACCCAAATGATTTTGCTATGAATGTTAGATTGTATGATGTAAAGAAGAGAAGTGAAAATTAAAGACCAAAGTAGTTGTGCTTAGACAAGAAAAACTGAGTGAACAATTACAAGTTCTATAATCCTTCAAGTAGAACCAATCTATCCAGTAAATGCATCCTGAGTTCAGATGGTAAGTGTCCTCTTCCCCTCATACCTCAAGTGAGGTGAGAAGGCCAAGAGAGAATATTCCATTTCTTGTGAACAGCCCACACCCAGGAGATTGGAATGGCGCCCTCTCTGATGGTGTTTAGGAGTGCAGTGAAAACAGAGTTATTCTGCAGAGGTTTTAGCTTGTAATATTGCTGGGATTCTTGGATACCCAGAGAAGAATGATGCATTTTCAAAGGTTTAACTGTTTTATGGTTTTCTAACACTACAAACTGCCAAGAGACCACACTGAGTTGGAGTAATATAAACATTGTCATAAATAAATACTACCTTTTTTATGGCCAACAAAAGAGAACGGGGGAGATCAGGAATGTATATCATGCAAAGAGAACCTTAAAGACAGTTAAATAAATGTGAAGCTTACATACACATTTACTTGAAGCGTACAGACTTTTATTTCTTACATTACCACCAAAAATGTTTGCAGGATTCCTCTTTTAAAAGCTGTAACTGAAGTCAAAGTAGAAAAAAATGTTTGTTCAGCTATCAGCAACATTAATAGCCATCTGTACATATATTTAACAAAAAAAAAAAATCCCCTCTCACCCCTATGGGTGGCATGTGTCTTCCTCAATCTTGGGTCCTCTACCAAAGAGTTTGAGGGTTCCGTGCAGTATCTTAGCTATTCGTAGTACTGCACTCTTCTGGACAGAGAGCTCTGATGTTGTTCCTGGGATCTGTTGGAGCCACTCTCCCAGCTTAGGAGTCACAGCCGTGAGTGCTCCTACCACCACTGGGACCACTTTGGCCTTTACTTTCCACATCCTCTCTAGTTCCTCCTTCAGGCCCTGGTACTTCTCCAGCCTCTCATACTCCTTCTTCCTGATGTTGTGTCACTTGGTATCGCTACATCTATCACCACTGCTGTCTTCTGGTTGTTGTCTACTACCACGATGTCTGGTTGATCAGCCAGTACCTGCCTGTCCGTCTGGATCTGGAAGCCCCACAGGATCTTAGCCCTGTTATTCTCCACAACTTTCTGTGGAATCTCCCATCTGGATATGGGAGGATCTAGCCCATACACTGTGCAGATGTTCCTGTACACAATGCCAGCTACTTGGTTGTGCCATTTAGTGTATGCTGTTCCTGTCTGCATCTTACACCATGCCACTATGTGTTGGACTGTCTCTGAGGCCTCTCTACAGAGTCTACATCTTGGGTCCTGTCTAGTGGGGTAGACCCCTGCTTCTATGTATCTGGTGCTTAGTGCCTGTTCTTGTGCTGCTATGATCAGTGCCTCAGTGCTGTCTTTTAGTCCGGCCCTTTCCAGCCACTGGTAGGATTTCCCAGTGTCAGCCACCTCAGCTATCTGCCAATGGTACATCCCATGCAGGATCTTGTCTTGCCATGGCACTTCCCCTGTTTGAACTTCCTCCCATGTCTGCTGCTGCCTCAGGCATTCTCTCAGCAGCTCATCTTTGGGTGCCATCTTACTGATGTACTTGTGGACACTCTGGGTTTCATCCAGGACAGCGGCTTTGACACTCACCAGTCATAATATTATACACACACACACACTCTCCAAGGAAACATTCAAACTGAAAAAAACAACTTTTTATCATTGCTTGTGTGCTTCTTCTCTTCATATATTTCTAGTTTGCAAATGGGAAGAGATTAGGACTCTAGTAAGGCTGGGGTGAAATAATGTTATTCACTCAACCTGGAAGATCTGCTAAAGTTGCATATTGTATTTTCCCTCCTGAGACTTCACTTTGCTTCAGAGGCAGACAGTCTGCTCAGGCTGAGACCAACATAGTAACAATTGTACTACAGGAGAAGACACTACAGGAGAAATTCACTTCTTTTGGCACTTAAAATTAGAAAACAAATAGAGGACAGACATACCATTCCGTTTTTGCTTCATGCCATGAAACAGAAATTACTTCCTTCTTCTTCCCTGAACTATGCACAGAAGAATGTCCAAAGGGTGATTTTTCTCTCTTAGGCTGGAGGTATCACCAGCAGAAAAGGGATCTTTGTGTTAAATGTGTGGGAGAAAAAAAGGAGTTATTGCTACTGGCAAAGAAGCAAAGTAATGTTTGGAATCCTGTGCATTAAAACTGTTTAATGCTCTAGCACTGGAAAGCATTTGTTGTAGTTTAAATGTAACTGTGCTTAATTCATAAGATATTTAGTGTCTTTAAAATTTTGCTGTAGCACAATTCCTCCTTTGTGCACAAGAACTCTAAGGGACTGTCAATTCTGCTAACAATCCTAATATAAACAAAATCAACACAGCAACAATTATTTAAAGCATGCTTATTTACTAAGAATTTTGGAGTCAACATCATTGCTATTATTGCTATCAACTTAGTTTGAGACATTCTCCAAATCAGTAAGTATTCACCTCTTGAGGTACGTGCATAATTTAAAGGTAATTTAAAGAATAGGATAATGAAAAGCAATTTTCACAACCAAGTTCTCAACTTTCATTATAACAAGCAATATCACTCAAGGAGCGTTGTACATAAAGGAAACTATCCAGCTGTATTTTACTGGCACAATGGCATCCACCAATAGAAAAAGCCTTCCTCTGCCCTCTTCCCACCCATATCCAAAAGCTATTCTATAGGGCAAAGGGAACTTCCAAAGTAGATAAACCCATGAGAGAGACTGGAGAAACAAAAGGGTGAAGTCTCAGAGCTCATAATTTCATACCTACAAGCGACAAAATTAAAGACAGAGACAGGATTTTACATTTATTACATTTAGTTTATATTCCACTTTCCCCAAAAAAGTTCACCTCAGACTAATCTATTGACGTTCTTATGAGAAAAACTGAAGAAGAAAGAGCTTTGCAAGCTACTTTCAGCTTCTGGAGGTAATATGGGATATATATTCAACAAACAAGCATACAATCAAATACTGTAAGTTCCTTGTTGTGTACATTTCACAGCCAGAAGCACAATTGCCAACAAAACCTAAGAGCAGATTTGCAGTTAAAAATCTGGTGTAGACACACAATGAAACTAATTTATTTTCTTATTGTTTGACGCCAAGTCTAACACAAACTGGGGCTAACATATAAAGTAAAAGAAAAAAAGTTGAAAGCTATTATGAAAAGAATGGGTCACACTGTAGTTTGTTATTACGTCTGAATTAACAGATACTGAAGAAGCTGAAGTTAGGATCAATGGTCCCCTATAAAGCTATGAAGCCAAACATTAAAATTATTGAATATGTTCAATACATAATATGTAACTGCCTTTCTGGGCTTTTAAAAACAATGTTATGGTGTAAACATAAAGGGAAGCAAGCCTGATTGGAAGCAATGTAAACAGGGGCTTCCAACATTTCCCTACAAGCCACTACTGGCAGATTTTTTTCTTTTTTTTTCAAAGCCAGAGAAAGTAATTTTACAAAATATGAGGCCCTATGAGATTTAAGCTTTTCTTATCCATGTCTGTCAGTCTCAATTAAGATTATTTTATGGGATAATATATGAACGTCAGGGCTAAAACAAATAGCATAAACTTACCTTCAGCAAGAACAAACAGCTTATGTTTGTCTTTTATAGAGACTAAAACTACAGCGTACACTGATCACTACACGTGGACTTATAATTGTTTTTGTGATAACCAGGGCTTCATAGTATCTCTGGGCATAGCTTATGATGCTTTCTGGTCAGCACCTGAGCAAAGTGTTCAAGGAGGTAACTATGTCAAGGAAACTGTCATGATAAATCCTTGTATTATCATATAAATGTTAAAAAATGCAGTGTTAAAACCAAAACTGAATGCACAAAATCATTGAAAATGTCATTTCCATAATAGTAATCAGAAAGTGTATTAGTTTGTAACTATAGACAGTTTCTTCTTTTTAAAAACTGTAGTACAACTGAAAGAAAACGGGGTATATACCTATTCTTGAAGATAAGAATCAGGTTTTCCTTTCACTGCAGATGAAGTCAGTGGAAAAGACTTTGACTCAGCATCATGTCTTTTCTTGAAATACTGATTAAGTTTGCTATTAGCGAGCATTGTTTTTCCTAACTTCAAACATCTTACTTTTTTAAAAAATCAAGGAATAATATTTCCATTCATGCGTTGTATATGAAAATCAAACCATTTAAAACGTTCAATGGATTTTATAAATTTAGGAAACAGAACTTTTGCAATCAAGAGCTTAAAATGTAAGCTTAAAGGCTGTACAAAAATCTTTTAAGGCCGGGTAAAGATTGTCATCTTTTCTGCTATGCTGTCTATAAAATTGTTATAGCTATGTGCTGATTGAGGGAAATGTGCTGACTGCATTCTACTTTACTTAGAAAACCCCCTAACTATTTATTATAATTTATTAAGAATTCTGGATAATTCAATAGGTTGCACATTTTTGTGGCTGGAATATGAATCATGCATAAAGATAGAGCTATGAATTTTGACTTTTTTTCTCATGCCTCATTACAACTATTGTTCTTAAAAGCAAAAGAATTTGAACAGCCATCTTAAGACTAGCTTAGTAGCAGACAATTCTTTTCAACAAACTGGCAGTTAACACCAAACTAGATTAAGCTATACCCTTGGCAACTTCTGTTGTTCTATCCTTAGTACCAACTGCCAGTAGATTTGGATTCTGTTTATTGCCCCTTTCTGAAAATGATAACAGTACTTTAACCACTGCACTTTCTGGTTCAAACAAATGCCACTGCAAAATCCATTCCATAAGAATGAAAATTATGAAGATGAAGTAGAACAAGCCTGTGTTTCTAGCAGTTAGTGCACCATCAAAAGCAATCTTAGTACAAACTAGTTGACCAAGGACAACGAAGAGAGAGTATCTAGAATGCTGTAAGTTGAGGAAGGATGCGTTTTCTTTTACCTCTAGAATCTAGTTCAAATTTATTTTTATAAAAGTACCTTTGGAGCTATCAGTTACTGTAAAGTACAGTAGAGTTGTGTTCATTTAAAAAATGATTCAGGAGTGCTTTAAATCTTCAGTGAGCGCAAGCAGAGCTTCTCTGGTATTCATTAAAATAGTATCATTCCACTTTCGGTACATGTGTTGCCCTAAACCTAACCCCTATAATAACAAAATTCTCAGGGCATTCAGATTTGTTTTATTTGAATTACTTATTCTCCAACAGAAATACATCCATTTCCCTCAACGTTCCAAAATTTTACTTTATAGTTTGTAAAATTTGGCAAAGGTTAATCAGTTGATGTCAGAGTATGTATTACCTTATTGCTCTACCATCTACAGTGGTACCTCGGGTCACGAACTTAATTCGTTCCATGACTCTGATCGCGACCCAAATTGGTCGCGACCCGAATCAAATTTTCCCATAAGGTTCAATGTAAATACGGTTAATCCGTTCTGACCCCTACGAATTTGGTCGCCAACCGGTTTTGGTTGTGACCCAAATCAAATTTTCCCATAAGGTTCAATGTAAATATGGTTAATCCGTTCTGAACCATATGTTTGTTTGTTTTTAAACCACAAAAATATGACACAAAGTACAGTACGAAGAGAGAGAACACTGACCTTGCTCGAGGCGACTTCTGGCGTGGAGGACAGGAAGGCGGGTGGGGAGGCGGTTATTGCTTGGAGGGAGAGTCCCCCTCCCTACAGGAAGCCACGATCACGTGTCATGGCAGGGAAAATGGCCGCGGATCCTGTTCGTCACCCGATCCGGCGTTCGCGAACGGAAGCAAAATTTTGCGAACGGTGCTGTTCGTGACCCAAATTGGTCGTGAACAGAAGCATTCGTGACCCGAGGTACCACTGTATTCTATGCGCTTTTACATTGGTTTGTCAATTACTATAATATCTACCTACATTAAAATAACCCAACTTTTTTCAGGCTTCCAAACGAACTTGAAAAAGTATGGTAATACTTTAATGCTACTCTTAAAAAAGCAGTACCTTCTTTTCAGACTCAGACAGAAGCATGAAAAAGATTAGTCTGCTTTAATGAATAGCAGAATGGTGTTTGCACTTGCATGAGATCCAAAGTATCAATAATTTTCAAAGTGTGCACAGCCTTAGTACATAGTATACTGCTCTTTATATTACTTCATGTAATTTTATACTAAAATCATACAAACCTCTAGAAGTTAGGTACATCAATTTAATATTACAAATAGGGAAGAATGTCAAATTTCTGCAAGCCAAATCTTGCTTTCATCCTCAGAGGGCAAATCAAGTTGGGGTGGAAGTATGCAATCTTCATTAACTAAAAATGCAGGTCCATACTCTTCCATCTTCAGTGGGCAGCACATGAACTTGTTACAAAGTACTCATTCATCAGAAAGTAACTATAGAAGTTCTAAAAGAATCAATTTAGACATAACGTATCTTGGTTTATTAAGCTGAAATATACATGCATCTTGTGCCCATGTACTCTGGACTCAGAGCATCTTTTGCTTAGGTTCAGTGATCAAAGACTTTTTGGATTTATTAACCATAATTTCCCAATATGTCTGAATATGGTTATCAGATTCAAGAAAAAATAGGATCAGAAAACAACTTCACAGTTTCAGGCTTCAACAAATCAGACTGCAAAGGTAATTAAAGCAACAGATTTGCTCTGCTCTGGCAAGTAATAAAAACATATTGCCTAAGCCCAGAGAGGCTTTTAAATTTTAATACAGTACTGCTTATCTTATCTATGCCATTAACTGGAGCACCCTTAAATGTAAGAGTGGAGGAGAGAGCTTGATACTGATTCAACTTTACTAGAGAAAAGTGACTGTCTTTTACAGTACTCCAAATGACCAGCTTAAACATAAAAGCAAAAAGTGTAATGAGAAATCTTATATATGCTAGATAATTATTCTTTTCCGTTGAAGAAGTTTCTACTTCAGATTAGCAGTCTTAGCTACTTTATAAGATTACATGTGACTTTAATTAAAACTAAATATTGTATTTGAGAAAGTGGCATCTGTAGCAAACCATAATGAAGCCAAAATGACAGCATGTGTGTGACAACATCATCTAGCTTGCCATTACATATTTGCATCCCATCCAATCCAAGTATATAAATTATGGCATTTGAGTGATGACATATCATCATTGTAATATTTATTTGGTTTATACCTCACTTTTCACTTTAGGAGCTCAATTATATATAGTGCTCCCTCCTCCACATGAACAACCCTGTGAAGTAAGTTGGGCTATTGCTGCCCTTCCTATATAAACCTATGATTCACATGACCCAAGTGCCTTTTTTTAAAATGTTTGGTATCCATTTGTACTCAAGAGTAAGCATCAAATTATTTAATAAAATTACACCCAGACTGAGTATGTTGTGGCCTTAAGAAGTAGGTAACTAGGAAGAATTGAAAGTGGTACAACTGAGGTAGATTCCATCTGACCTTTGAATAATGATCTATACTAATTTCTTAATTTATTTTCAGTTTATGGAAGTACTAACAATTCTATTCGTTTGTTTTGTTAAATGTATGAAATTTTACTCATATTAAGAGCAAAGTGGTACCTGCTGGGATTTCTCAAATCATTTATCATAAATTGCCATTCTTAGGATCCTAAATTAATCTTGGCTCCCTGTAAAATCTGACTTAAAATTTCAGTGTAGGTCTCTAGACAATGAGAAAAAAGGCTTATGAAAGCCATACTGAAAAATGATTTTATGAAAACTCACAAAATTCAATATTTAAAGTGTCTATTTGAAAAAAAATTAGTTCCTGTTTAAAATACATTTATCAAAAAATTATTAGAAAAACTAAAATAATAATCATTAAATTATACATTTCACATTTTATGAACACATCAGAGAACAGTAATATAAAAATTAATATTCAGAATAGACTTCCAGTTAATCCTTTTAAAGACTTCTTTTGTATAAAATATAAATTATACAGTTTTAGAGAAGAGGTGGGCAATCCCCAGCAAAGTCTACTGAATTACTGCCAACCCCCCTGTGCCACTCAATGGCCAAGAAAAGGGTTTTGAAAGTAAGAAGTCTGCAGTACAAAAAGAATGTCTACCTCTGCTTTAGAAAATATGGCTAACATAAGCCAATATCTGACAACCAATTCCAGTCAATATTATCCCCCCAGAAGGTAATCAGAGACATAAAGAAAAGAATAAGCAGCAGCATAAGGACCGAATTGTGTATACACAATGTTTGCCCAAAATATTAGACTGAACTCTGTTATGTTGAACAAACTCCCACATGATTTTCGGACTTCTGAGGGAGGTACAGTGAACTGAAGACAGCTCTGTGAAAGCGGAGCAGACAACTGCTACAAAGACCAATGAAGTGGTGAGTAGGCAGGTTCCCTGCAACCCCTCCAGATAAAGAGAGGGTGAGAGATCACCCACATGTGCTCTGGATAGTTGCTGCCCACAAGGAGGTTGCAAGACAGCAATTTTCCACAGGTTTGAGCACCAGGAGATGACAGAATTAGCCATCTTGCTCGCAACCATGGCAGAGACTTTTAAAGGACACTGAGTTTGCAAGCCTTACTTTCTAATCACTTTCAGAAATTGCTCATTAACTATTTCTAAGCCATTAGAGAGCTTTGGAATGACAGGTTTGAAAATGCCAGATGAGTCTGCCTTTAATCCTGAATGAAAGGAAATTTCAATTATAAGATTTAGAATTTAAAGAATCTGAAATAAACAGCAAAAAGCTAAATAAGGTTTTGATCTTAGAAAGTTATAAACAGATTAAGGGTCCAGATAAAATTGGAATATTGAAACTTTTACAATAAGATTTTGGAATTAATTATAAAGTACAAACAGCTTCTCATGGGAAATTGATCCTGTTTTGGTTTTTACAAGACATTACAAATAATTTCATGATTTCAAAAACTGGACACTAGAGGGGACTAAAGATTTTAGGTAAAGATATACAGGCCTGCAAGATGGTGCAAAACATTATGACAATAAAAATACTGAAGGAGACTTTTGAAGAATGAAATCAGAAAATAGTAGCCACAATATCAACAATGTCAGTAATGATGTCTGCTTCTATGGATAGTTTATGCCCAAAAGATGTTACTGAAGTAATATCAGAGGTAGAACAAATTTTATCTGACAAGATAGAGATGGTATTGAAAGTGGACTTATAACTGACAGGCCAAGAGAATTACTTAGAAAAGGATGTTTCACTGGATCTACAAAAGAAACTGGCTGAAGTTTTAAAATTTAAAAGGGAAATACAAATGACAAACCAAGAGACTGACCTGGATAATTTTTTCCTACTGGATTTACAAAACAGGCTTGTTAAAGCCTTGCAGAACTCTGCGATGGGACAAAGAAGAAATGAAGAGAAATTAAATCCTGCAACAACATGTGAATGAACTGAAGATTTAGACTGTTAGAAGTATAAGGAAGGAATATAAAGTTGGTTTATTTGATCAAGGTTAAAATATGTTGTCACTTCTGGCTACCCTTTATGGACTTTCTGCTGACACCAGGAGTGAAAAGGTAATGTTTTATGGATTTGTTTATAGATAAGAGATGGGATATGGGTTGAAGAGATAAATGTTTGTAATTTTAGAGAGGATGAAGAGTTATAAAATTTGTTTATACTTGTGATGAAGGTTGGAAGTCACTTCTTTTTTTTTTTATTATATTCTTACTTTTCTCTTTCTTCTTTTTTCTTTCTTTTTCCTTGCACTTTTTACTCCTCTCTATTCTCTTTTAAGTTTAGTTTGTATTAGATGTTACCATTATAATCAAAATTCTTAATTTTTCTTTTAAAAAATCCCCTCTCACCCCTATGGGTGGCATGTGTCTTCCTCAATCTCGAGTCCTCTACCAGAGGCCTGGGAGTTTGAGGGTTCTGCACAGTATCTTAGCTGTTCCTAGCACTGTACTCTTCTGGACAGAGAGCTCTGATGTTGTTCCTGGGATCTGCTGGAGCCACTCTCCCAGCTTAGGAGTCACAGCTCTGAGTGCTCCTACCACCACTGGGACCACTTGATCTTTACTTCCACTCAAGAATTTTAATTTATTACCGTATTTTTCTGACAATAAGACACCCCCATGTACAAGCCAACCCCCATTTTTCCAACCCAAAATTAAGAAATCAATATTTTAAAGATAGTGCAGAACACATTTTTATTTAGTAATTAGTTAACATTGACCTGCTACACTCGGTGGGAGGAGGTCCAAACCGTCTCTCTGCAGCTCTATTTCCAGGCTCTTTTGCATAACTGATTCCACTCAAGCACGAGTGAAACTGCGGATAGCTTCTCTCTGCAAACAGCCTTCTCTAATTGGTTTGTTCAGCATCAGTGACGTCAGTTACATCAGGCTCCTGATTGGAGGAAGTCTGTTTGGGAGACAAGCTATTTCACTCGTGATTGGAGGCTAGCAATAGGAGGAAGCCCATTCGCAGAGACAAGGTATGGGCAGTTTTGCCACCGCGCGGTTCTCTCCTCAGCTGACTCCCTTGAATAAGACGCCCTTCAATTTTTAGGGTAAGGGTTTTAGAAAAAAGTATCGTCTTATAGTCGGAAAAATATGGCATATTTATTTTATATATATATATATATATATATATATATATATATATATATCTCTTCCACATTATTTTGCTTTATTAAATTAAATGAAAACAGGAAAGTAAACAAGAAAACTATGAACATGAGATAAAACATTTTCCAACACTTTTTTCCTATGAACATAAAATGATTACATTATAACATAGTGTGCCTATATATTCAAATCTTTGAAAACTAAGGTTGCATCCAACTGCTGTTCCTCCAGACTTCTGACAGTGGAATTGGGAGGAGGTGTTTCACAGTCATTTTCCCTCCACTTCCAAACTGTTCCTCATCTCTTCAGAGCAGAATGAGGGTAGGGAGGCAGAGAAAGAGAGAATCACTGCCCATCATCTTTCTCCCCATTCTGTTGCTAAGAGTCTCAACCAGCTCTTTTACTATTAAGAGTTCCAATGGAGCCAATGTAATGTAATTGTAAAGGTGCTGGGCAGGGACCGGAAAGACCCAGATTCAAATCCATTCTCAGTCTTGGGAGCTCACTTTGGCCAAGTCACTTTCCGTCAGCCCAAGCTACCTCACAGGGTGGTTGTTGTTGGAAAAATTGAGGAGGGAACATTACATATGCTTCCATGAACTCTTAGACAAAAAAGCAGGATGCAAATAAATAAAATGTATTCATTTTTTGAGAGTTCAGGTGCTTTACATATAATATTCTTTATTATCTAAAGCTAGATTTGTAAAATTAAGGTATTCCTTTAATGTGGAATAAAACTGAATGAGTCTTTTCAAATGTTGTTCTAATTTGTATTAAACAAGTAACTGAACTACATAAACACAATCTCCCAATTATGCCTGCTCTCTTACCTTTTTTCCTGAAATAAGCTGAATTAATTATCTTTCATTCTTACCACTATTTCATACATCTTTAAAAAGAGAAACTGGTAAAAGTATACATAAACAATCAAACTAAGTTCAGATCTTATTATCACATTAGTAATGTTGCTGTTTTGGTTTTGCTAGCCTTTCATCCTGCTGCATCCACTGTGAGCACTGCAAAGAAACTTTAAAACTTCCCAATTCCATTTGCTAAGATTCTTAATATGTTACAAGCCTGCTAATAACTGGCTTTGAATCTATATGAAAGGCAGGATAAACGTTTATAAATTGTCACCACACAAGTTGATGCCTTTAAGTATTATTTATTTCAGGGTTGACTCAGCTCTTTGTTCAAAAACCCAACTACACTCCAGATATAGCAAGAGTTCACTGATACTGTATCAATTTCTACTTGGGTCCACGTGTCAAATCAGCAAAGGCAACAGACTACTGTACCACTATCTAAAGCTTTTACACTCCCAGACTCTCAGACATGTCCCAGAAAAGAAGGCACTTGTCTTCTCTTTTGTGGGCTTTTCCTGTATTGCAGCCCTTGATTAGTAGTGTTCAGTTTGTAGAATGCCAAAATTGTGACTTACCTTGAAAGAGAAGAGTCACTGCTAGAGGTGGGAAAATGGGATAAAACTGCGGTATTTCAAACATCAAGTCTACGACAACAAACCAAGGGCTGCTCCTTCTGGACAACCCTAGGCAACCTTCTGGCCAAGCCAGAAACCGAGCAGCACACCATGATTCTTCAGGAAAACACTACATTTCACTACCCACAGACATTTATTTCCCCAGAAAGAAATATATCGCATATCTCACACTGAGGGCAAGAGTTACCTGTGCCTGTGCTGGTCGTGGCCCTGCCCATGGATCAAGAAGCCACCTGTGTTTTTCCCACCGTCGCTGGTATCCACGTGAGGAATCAAGACATCTTCCAAGCCCAGGTCGAACCGTTTGTGTTTCGAGGAGTCCGGCAAAAAGAAGAATGCCCCAAAACACAACGTGATGAAGGCACTGAGAATCAGCAGCAGGATGAACTTCTCGGACAGTCTCAAGGTAGCCCTGTGGTGAGGGAAGGAGGAGGACGGACCCAAGTTGCGAGGCGGGATCCGGCGCCCAGAAAGAGGCAGCAGAGCCGGGGTTGTCATCGCGCCGGGAAGGCGGGAGGGACAGCAGCCGCGGAGATGACAGCGCTGGCTCACGCCCGGGAGCGGCTCCCCGTCCTCAGGAAGGCAGCCTGGCCCCACGCGGGGAAGCCGGCATCACAGCGGCTCCCGCCAGGCCGGCAGACCCCAAATCCCGGCGGCCTGGGGTCGATCCGGCCCGGCCGCGCTCATCCGGGGCCAGCAAGGGCAGCGCGGGGGGCAGCGGGTGAAGACGCCGGCTGGGAACGGGGCTTCGACGAGGCCCAGAGCGGCGCGGAGGTGGCGGTGGGAGAGGAGAGACTCATTCAATCACCGCCGCCGCATGCCTGGCCCGGGAGTCGCTCCGGTCTCTTTCCCTTCAGCCCGGCGCGACGCGGCCCCCTGCGTCGGTCGGCAGCGCGGCGGGGACGAGCGGGAGCGAACGGGGGACTGGCGCCGGAGCCTCCCTTCCTCCGGCCGGGCAGCGGCGACAGACACGCTCTTCCGCCCCGCCGCTAAATCCCCGGCCAGGCGACGACTCGCTCTGGCATCCTGCGCGAGAGACAACCCGCCTTTGCGGCTGCGCGCGACCGGAAAACGGAAGACGCCTTCTCGTTCACGCCCACGTCCGTGAAGTTACAAGGTAGAACTCGGCGGCGGGTTTGCTCGCGCGCTCGCTCACTCGCTCTCGCGCGCTCTCCCTCGGGCGAAAGTGGGAGCTGCTGTCGCCAGCGGCGGAGGGCGGCCTCGCCAAAGATCGGGCGGGACTCGGGGCCCTTTGCAATGTGCTTTCGTTCAACAAAATAACGAAAACGCCTCGTTTTGTTCTAGGCTGCACCGTGAGGAGTGTGGAGTTTATTCGTAATTGCATAAGCAAGTCTACCATTTCCAAGGTTTCAAGTCTATGGTTGTGAGATGCCTACATGGCCAGTTCTCTATGAACGAGGTAGCCGTTGTTACATACAGTACTAAGACGATGTAACGCTAACAGCTGTTTTGTAAAACGTTTTTTTTTGGGGGGGGGGGTGTCTCGTTTTTCCTCTTTTTGTTTCTTTTCTTCCTGGAAGAGAATGAGGGCTTATAATCGAAAGCAATAGATAAATCCAGGATTATAATATAGTTTTTTTAGACATTAGCCTTTACCAATAGAGCACAGTAGCCTGTCCATCCCCAAACAGTGCAGTTCATTCCCTTATTTTAATGCAACGTGACTATATGCAGATCAGAGGCGTGTAAAAATTCTGTGGGCAGCTGCATTCTGGCTTTGGCTTGTAACATGTTTATTGCAATTCGAGGTGTGGTTTGTATGAAGGAAGTTTTGCTGAAAATCCAAACCAGTTTCAGCCCACCTTCCTCAATTTAGAATCAAACCTACAATATCAGCACTTCCGGATGTTGTGGAACTACTAAACTCTCAGATTATGGAAAATGAAGTTAATGGATGGCATTGATGACTGAATTTGCAATCATGGCTATTTTTTATTTTGGAATTTATCCAAGACAAGGAAAAAGGTGAAGATCTCATCAGGGAAAAATTAGTGGAAGTGAACTCTTATGGGAAGTATGTTGGCTATTTTGCTCCAGGATGCATATTAGTATCCAACTGCTGGTAAAGAAATACATGTACATTCTCTGTTCATTATTAAAAAGGCAATTTTCACATCAACTTGAGGGACTTTTAAAAATAGGTTCTCCAGTATAAACTCAGATGTGTATTAAAAGTATGGGTTTTTTTCTTATTTCTATGTTTTACAGAGTGATTCAAAATCAGAATTACTAAGTAGATGGCACTGTATGTATTTTAGTTTCGTTCAGACTTCAAGACAGAATTAAGACCTTTCCATTAAAATGAAATTGAACATTTAAGGAGTTCCTAATCCCCACTTGAGCCAAATAAGCACCTTCAATGTAGAACTAAGTTTGTATCTCAAAGTAAGCTTTAGACCATCTTGTATCTTGATTTGTGGACAACGCTCTTCAAGATCCACAGCAGTCATCTATCAATTTGTACAATGAAACCAAATGACAATTATAAATATGGATAAGCGTCTCACAAACTAAGCTTTGGGCCTCCCCGATTCATATAACTTTTGTAAAGAAAGTGTTCTTTGCAAAATATTGTACTACTTGATCTAACACTTTGTGGAATGCAAAGCACTGTCACATGAATTGAGACCTTACTAATAATGGCTAGTATATGTAGAAATACTTACGTAGACATAAGAGGTAACTTTTGGCTTGCTTCTCATGGCAGAACT
Source organism: Liasis olivaceus (assembly GCA_030867105.1). Taxonomy (NCBI): domain Eukaryota; kingdom Metazoa; phylum Chordata; class Lepidosauria; order Squamata; family Pythonidae; genus Liasis; species Liasis olivaceus. The sequence continues at coordinate 160,846,801 of CM061348.1, read as the reverse complement.
CTCTCCCCTAGAATGTGCAGATAATTTTGGGTTCTAAAACATCCTAGAGGAAACTTTTCCAGTACTGGGTGAATGAGTTGTAATTACCCAAGCTTTACTCAACAATGCACACCCACAAATCCTTATTCAAATTAACACAAATTGGCATGAGGCAATATATTTCATAATATCTTATACCACAATGAAATGGTATAAAGTACAAGGACACAATATTGAGATGTCTCCTTCCTGGAAAAATACTACTAGAGATATGAATGCTTGAGTTGTGTCAATCCATGACTTAATTGGAGAGGCCTGTTCCAAAATCATTGCATACTTGGACAAAAGATTTTGATTGAAGTTGGTTCTTTTTTAATAAATGTTCTCCAGCATGCTGCTATCATAAATTATCAAGCATCAGAAGAAGGAGCAGAGAAAACTCTGAATCTTGAAGAAAGCAATCCCTAGTCATGGGAATACATGATATTGGTAGCTCCACGTTTATTCTGAGAGTGCTTATTAAAATAATTGAAACTCTCAGTGTAAATAGGAATTAAGAATTAAACCAGGGTTTTCTGAGACATATGATTAGGCAACAGATTTCCTCCTTCCACCCACCCTATCTGTAACATGTAGGAAAACAAAAGATGGTGAAGACAGAAGTTCTTACTTTTTTTAATTCGGATTTCTTTGCAGGGCTTTTTTTTTTAGCAGTTTCAAATTCAGTGTGTGCAATTTAATAAATATCAGTGATTTAGTATATAGCTGAAAACTAGAACTGACAGTCTGAGAAAGCACTTTAAAATTTGAGTTTTGCTATTGTAACTTTATAGAAAGACATTTTCTGCTAGACATTCAAATTAGCACCAGACCCACTTCTACTGTTCAGGACCAATAGAATACTTTTCAGGGAAGTTATATCTTGCATGTTTTATTTCAGATTTGTTGTCTGAGAACTCTTGAAAAATAGATCTGGATTCTAGAAAATAATACACAGAGTATTAGGAACTACCATGAATTTCTTAGGAATATACAAACCATCTTTATACTAAATAGGATATACTTGATTATCAAATCTTGTGACACAGAACAGGGGTAGGAAAAGGTAAAAACTCCCTTGAACTGAGCTTGATTCCTAGTGATTACACAGACAAATCCATGACATTTTCTTGGTAACAGAATATAAATTATTTGCCATTGTTTGCTTCTGGGTTATTTTCCAGTCTAACTCTCATATTTCCCATCCAAGTTCTAACCAAGTCTGACCTTGCTTAGTTTTTCATGTTCAGTCATCTAGGTGCTACCAGGTAGCCAACATCATAAAAGAAAAAAGATTCAAAATGATCTTCAAAGCTGGTACACTGGATCAAAACCAACATGATAAAATTTAATAGATACATACATTTTTATAAAATAAGCATAGTTATTAAAATATCAAAATATTTAGGTATAGAGTTATATATACTGTATATAGAAGTGATGAGAATTATTCTGAGAGCAGTATGAGCTAGCACTAACAAGCTAATGCAATTTTAGGTTGTACTAGCAAAGACATAGTGTCTAACACGGAGTAAATGTTTTTCTGTTTTCTCTATTAGGCTGCATTTGAAATATTGGGTCAAGGTCTAGATAGTACAATTTAAGAAGGATGCTGAAAACTGGAGCAGATCCAGAGAAGAGTGACCAGAATATCAGGGAAGACTGGATTGAGGAGGACAGTTCAGAGAGCTGAGCATGTTTAGCCTATAGAAGAGAAGATGAATGAGAAAATGTGATGGCAGATTCTTTTGCTTCAGAAAGCAGGGACAGAAAGACAGTATAAGGCAAATTTTGAGTAAATATTAGGAAAATATAATAAAAATATAAACTGCTTACTGATGACATGTACTTAAACCATGAAGTGCTTAATCAGGGTTTAGACAGCTATCTGTTGGAGATGTTATTATGACATCTTTGCAGATCCTGCAATAAGCAAGAAATTGCATTTCCTCTCTATGTTACAGCACTTAATAGGTTCAAGGAAGCACAGTGGCTCCATCCACCACCTTTTAGGCTTACTTCTGAACTCCTTCCACTAACAAATAGGATATGGTTGATTCTAAGCACAGAACCAGTAGGATACTCCAGCAAGATTTCCGGTTTGTAATCCTGCTGAAAAACAAAGCATAAACCAATTAGGTGGATAAAAAGTAGTGCTGCCCTTGAGTTGAACTCAGTGCAGACCCTACATGGATGTGCTGTATTCATTTTGTTTTCTTGGCAACCATATGGAAGCAGTTTACCATTGACGTCTGTTATTAGCTGAATAGATGAGTGCCAAATATTAGCTATGCTTGCTTTGGAGTAAGCCAGCACTGGACTTCAGCATACCTTCTTATTTTCCTATTCTTTTCTCCCTTCGCCAGCAGTCAGTCAGACAGTATAATTCCCTCAGCCCTTAAAATTATCATACTTGTCTCAGTTGACAGTTGCTGCTAGCCCTCAGCTGTTGACACTACATTGAAGGTGAACTACATTGAGCATATTTGATGTATAGGATAACAAGACTCCATTAACCTCAGCAGAATTGAACAGTTAACCCCAGTTTTTAAAAATCAACATTGAGAAACTGAGCTTCTCAGTAAAATTGTTAGTTATTCAAGAGCTTAGTTTATTCAGCCATCCACAACTCTCTGATATTTACTTTCTAAATCACTAAAGCCCCACCAAAGTAAAATTTAACCCATGAAAAAACTCCCATGCCAATGTAATAATTGCAGTAATTTGTTTAAACTACCAAAGAAAAGTCGCAAGTCAACAGATCAGTTGTTGCCTCTCATACTGTTATGTTCGCATTCTGATTATACCAACTCCGCATAAGAATACTGGAAAAATCAACACAACATGCTCAACTTCAATTACCGTGAATAAAGAATCATAACTGGGGGGCAAAAATAAATGTGCCTGCTATCTGCACATTCAGCTCATCCTACTTTCTTTACCACTACATTTGTATACCTTATTTCTTCCTCAAGGAAAGCTTCAAGGGCAACCTATAGGATTCTCCTTTCAGCTTATCCTCACGTTATCCCTTCGATGTACGAGAGGCTGAGAGAAAATGAGTGGCCCTGGGTCATTCTGTGAGCTTCATAGCTGAATAAATTTCAGCCCACTTAGAAACATGTTTACTCAGACATAAGTCCTCTTATAGTCAATAAGGCATGCTCACTTATACATCCTAGCCTTAATTTTATGGCAGAGTGTAACTGAAATGACACTGTAGTGTGAATGTTCCAGAGTGAAATACAGCCCTCTGGATAAAGGGGTTAATTAAGTATAGCTGTTGAAGACTTCTAGAAGTCAGCAGAGGGAGATGTTGACTTGAGTAGGAGCACTATTAACACCCATGGTTTTGAAGTGTTCTTGTTTATCCCTTTGCACCCTTTCCCCCCATCTTGCTTATCTTCACATCAGCCCTTAGATGGCTAAGAGGCTGAGATCAAATGAATGGCCCAAGGTCATCCACTGAGCTTCATAACTGAGCAGATTTAAATCCTAACATACCCATTACACAACAGCCCTGATTCCTTTTGAATATGAATAATTTGTCCTCCCATCAACATGACTATTGCAGGCAAAAAAAGGATCGCCACATAGGAGCTGATCATGTTAATGTTTGGCATAGGAAGAAATTAAATGTACTGAAATTAAATCACTGGAGAGCATTAGTTATTTCCATGGAGCTTTGTTGTCAACTGTGGAAGACGAGGTCATGATTTTCACTACAGTACTCCGTTTTAACAATGTTTTGAAATATATATTTACCTTAAGATGCAGCTGTCCCACTTTTTTTTTCTCAGTGCAGTGTCCTGAATATAATGAATGTTGAACTGGGCTGTTATTGCTTATTTGCCAGCTTACTTCTATTTGTCAGTTTCAGTCTTACACCCACACCCTCCCGAAAGCAAGAGACCTATCTTCAAGTCCCCTTAGCCAAACCATAACATGCCCCAATAACCACTTTTTAATGCCACATCTTCGTCATCTCCCGCCCACTTTACCTCATCTTCCACCCACAGCCAAGACAGATTAAAGTTGTCTCCAGCTGTTCCAGTTTTAAATTAGTGTTTCCCTTCTTCTCTGGACACAAATTGGCCATGGGTATGATCGAGCACACTTCATCAACAATGTGGTTGTTGACACAGTCAGAGATTGGGATCTGTCCGGCTCCTATTTAAGGTGCTGCAGGTATGTCCCTCCCCTCCAGTTTCGGGGCACTGCCCTACCTGATAATCCAGGCTCAGGCTGCAGAAGAGAGCAGCCACCTAGTTTCCACAGAAATGCCTGCCCACATAATGCCTGGCTACCGGTTCCTTCCAAAACACTTCTAAACATGGACTTAGTGCTCCTTTGAAAGAGTGCTAGACCTACAGTATGTTTAAAAAACTTTCAGGAGTGAGAGTGCTAGTTCATGCTGCATGAGATTCGGCTTAAACTGGGACAGAGAACCGTATGCTCTCAGCTCGGTCACCATTGCTGAATGACAGGCTTTCTGCTGCTTCTGCCAACAAAATGGTTGCACGGCCATGTTTTTACTGTTTTTATTACTGGGGGAGGAGGACCATTTCACCTACTCCATTCAGTCCCATGGTTATCCACAGTCTACTTCTAGGCGCTGCCAGCACTACATGGGGATGGAATCTGCTAATTATTGATTCTTCCCTCCTGCTTAATCCAGGCCTCTACTCCACACCTATGACCTGTTGGTTAGGTAACTTGACAGGTAGCTTAATATGCTGTTCCAAGCTCTTGCCTGTTGGCCCAGCCCCATCACACCACACATTAGGGAAAGTTAGGGGGAGGGGTTTCCAGCTGGCAGGCAACCTTAATCGGAGGGGAAATGAAGCTGGGAAATCCACCAGTCCATTTCCTTGCCTTCTCCCACATTAAAATTAAAATATTAAAAGGATAGGACCAGTCATCAGCTTTGTTATTGTGGCAGAATAGGACTCAGCAATTGGGGCAGCAAATTTTATAACAATATACTTTTCTGCCAGCTCAAAGACTTACAGGTAGCGCTTTAATGTGGCTGTCCGGCTGCATGTATGTTATCTGGCAGCTAGTCAATTTCAATTATCAGCACTACAGGACTTAATTGGTTGCATAATTGTGGCAAAATCTGCCTCTATCCCCCCTAGAGCAATTTATGCCCTGCTGTCTTCCTTATTTCTTTATCTCATTCTCTTTTAACTTGGGAGATACCTAAACAGGATGTGGGAGAGGGCCAGAAAAACCAGCTTAGGAAAGACAACCAAAATTATTGAAGTGGACTTGCCCCATTCCTTCAGCAGGAATGTGTTCCCTACACCTTGGTGACGTGCTGAAATGGGACAGTGGCTTGGCTGGAGGGGAACACAAATCATTTACCTATAATAGGGGGCACATTCACAAATCAGGATCATACCACTTGTCAAGGAGTGACTCAGAACAGGTGTCACAGAGGCAGGAAAGGGATTGGTGATGGATAGAAATGTTATGCCAGTGTTGTTTTGTGCTGGATCAAAGATGGGGGATAACACTTTAATTCAATAGTGGAGAAAGGCCTTGTTGACCTTAGCACAGCGTTTGATTCTATTTACAGAGACATTCTATGGAAGAAATTGGCAGATCTAGACATGGAACCCAGACTCCTATGCCTGATTAAGGTCCTCTATACAAGTACCTGTCTGAATGTCCTTACAAGAGCAAATGGCCCCCTGACACACAACATGCCTACTGCCAATGGTGTTAGATAAGGATGCATTCTAGCCCCAATGCTGTTTAACCTCTAGGTCAATAACTCTGCTCTCAGGACGTCCATATGCCAAAGTTACTTAATACATTTATCAATATCCTGCTGTATGTGAAGGATATGGTCCTTATGGTGCAATCTCAAGTTGGCCTACTCTGAAAGCTGGATTGATCAATTATGTGCCATCAAGTCGTCTTCAACTCCTAGTGACCACAGATAGATTTTCTCCATGACAATCTATCCCTAACCTGGTCTCCCAACGGTGGAATCACTGCCACTGTAACTGAGTCCATCCACCTTGCTGCTAGTTGTCCTCTTCTTCTCTTTTCTTTCACCTTTCCCAGCATTAGAGCCTTTTCCAGAGAGCTGGGTCTTCGCATAACATGTCCAAAGTAGGATAATTTGAGCTTGGTCATTTGTGCCTTGAGTGAGAACTATGGGTTAATTTGTTTGATGACCTATTTCTTTGTTTTCTTAGCTATTCATGGTATTTTCAGAAGTCTTCGTCAAAGTGTCAATACTCTTCCTATCCTGCTTCTTCAGAGTCCAACTTTCAATTCCATAAAGTGTCACAGGGAATACCATGGCCTCCACGATTCTGATTTTGCACCATTGACAATCGGTAAGGCCAAGACCAAAGTAATGGTATTGGAAAAAAGTGTACCAAATACAGCTGGTACTTGGACCTATAGAACACGTCAACTCTTTTTCATATCTAGGTGTAGTTTTCACCAATATAGGGTCATGGATAAGCTATCTTAAAAGAAGTGTGATGAGGACCTCAGCCAGCCCTAAAACACTTCTGAAACTATTTAATTATAACTACCCAGGTACCCTAGTCCCTGTATTAATGGTCTATAAGGCTAAAGTAGCACCTATAATGACCTATGGCACAGAACTGTATCACAGTCATTGTTACTTGAACAAACCCAAACCCACTTTTTATTCTGGGAACAGACAAAAACATTCCAGCCTCTGCAGTTAGAGCTGAAGCAGGCATCCACTCCATCCACAGCTTTCAACTAGTAGTGGAAGATACTTTCAATGGACCATGATAGACCACCAAAAAGGTGTCTTGTTGAACAGTCTGGTGTGTCCCACCCTACCACATGGCTAAATCAGTTTACCAAGGCCATCTTGCTCTATAAATTTGCACTTCCATATTTCATCTCAGTTGGCCACCAAGCCAAGGCCATCTTCAAACAGAGGGTCCTGGATCTTAATGCTCAGGTTGACATAGAGATACTTGCTAACGTCAAATCCTTAAAATGGCTGGCCCAGAACATTTTTCAGCTAGTAAAATATCTAACTGTGGGCCTGACACAGGGCCAAAGAACAGCCCTAAGCAGAGCAAGACTTAAGCTCCTGGATTCAGTGGTAAAACATGGGCAATTTCATCAGGTATCTTATTCAGAGAGGATATGTATACATGGCGTGCCACAAATAGAGGACGTCACTCATATCCTCTTTGACTGCCAACTGTATGCTTCAGCCAGAGCCCAGCATTTAAAGTCACTAATTGACAGGACAGCCCATTGGGGCCTCCAAGATACTCCAACTGCCATGTTTATAGTTAAAGCCATCCAACTGACAGTTTCCTACCTAGATCAGATTGGGGTCAACTGCCAAGGGGATGATCTTATCTGATTACGTGATTGAATACTGTTATATATATAGCCACCAACGATGGGGGTGTGTGTATGTCACTGGCTGTACTTCCTGAATGGTTAGTGCCCCACTTTTGTCAAACCCCTTGAATTACAGCTGAAAGTCCTGACTTCGCTCCCATCTGGCTGTGTTTCCTTTCAACTTCAATGTAGTAGTGTACAGAGGCCAAATGCCAGAACAGTTATCCTTGTTCCAATATTTCTGGTCCTGATTGTGGTCTCTATCATAAGGCATCTTTCACACTCTGTTGTATCTTGAACTTCTGTGGGATGATATTGATAGTTAATTTTCTTCTTTTTGTTTAAAAAGATCAGCTATCACATTTAGCTGAGCTCTTTAATGTAAGATATTTTCCCACATCATATCTCACCACCTACTACCTATTATCAAGAAGCTCAGGGCACATATCCTTGGGCCATGTATATTTCCATAAGCCATTGTCTTGATGCTTTAACTCAAGAAGCCTCTTGTAAAAACAGAGTGCAACTAGAGGCCTGGGAAACTCCTAAGAGGGGCAAAAACAATGAATGGGAAAATCCCAACTACTCAAGTAACTCTTGGGATATTTCAACTGGTTCCTTTTACCGACTTAAATGAAAAGTAGTGAACTATAGCCAAGATGGAGCTTCCTTCACATGTGGGACCCAGGGCAGTTGCCCCAAAATGTGCCAGAAGTGGCTACAGTGCAATGGTGTTGTGCTCCACGGGAACCCCCCCCCCCCCCATTAGACTGACTTGTCTGTTGAAGAAGGAAAAACGAGCAGGAGACAGCCCCTGTCATCACTCCTCTTTCATGCACAAGACAATCCCAACAGTTCCCATGCAATCAGTGCACAAAAGGATGCTCTGCTCTGGGGTCCCCCCCCAACAGATCAAGGGGGAATGGATCCAGAAACAGACCTTCTTAACTGTCCCAGCTCTATGGAATACGCTGGCCCCAGAAATCTGTATGCCCCCTCCCGCTCATATCTTTCCACTAAGTAACAAAAGCCTGGCTTTTTATGAGATCATTTGGAGATGAAGAGCTACAACATGGATTGCCTTTAACCCTTTGTCATGCTGATGAAAAGAATAGCGGTTACCAAAACAAGGAACAGATGCAAACAGTTCCACCTTTGCAAAAAAAGGCAAGTCTCCTCCCCTTTGCACTGAAAAAGCATAAGAAAACAGAGAAGAGATTTGTCACCTTAGATTGCCTCTATACAGCCTTCTCATAGTACTTACTGGAATTCTTGAATTATAATCTTAATCCTCTGTCTAAATATTATTAATCAGGGATCATAGATTCTTGTACCTGAGATAACTATCTCCTGTTTAAACAGCAAGGAGAGAAATCGGACATATATGTGTTTTTTCCCATTTTATTATGATTATTATTTTTTAAGTTTTATTTAGATGTTAGCCTGGATTTTCTAACCTGGACAGGACATAAATGTTAGAAAATAAATATGTAAAATGAAAAAAATAAATATGCCACCCAGAGCTAAGCTGTAGGTTGGAAAGATACTGAAATAATTGATAATTCACTACAGAATAAAACATTATGATTTCGCCTGATGTATAGAACATGATAATATGAAATATAAAAATATCCTGTTACCCAGATGCTAACAAAAATCAATTTCTCAATATATGTATGTAGTAAAAAAAAAATACTTTTAAAAAGTTCCAGTCTTCTCATAAGGTAATTGATATAACCTTGAAGATGATTATGGCACATTTCTTGAGCATTAAATTTCCTGCTAATTAACATAGGTATATAGTAATAAGAGCTAGTTTGAGAGTTATCCTAGATTTAATCTTCATCTAAATCTTTCATTTAATCTTAAACCCTGTGGAGTCCCTGGAGTTCTCTGAGCTTGGCTGTTTTCTTGCAAACGTTTCATTATCCGGCTAGGTAACATCTTCAGTCCTAGATGGAATGGGGTTTGCTCTCTGTTTATATACAGTGGGATGCCCTGCCAGTGTTGGTGGGGGTGTGGGTTTGTCTCTTTTGAATAGTGTGTAGATGTTGTTTATCTCTATGTGCCTGTTGATGGCTGCCTTGTCTGAATACCAAACTTCCAGGAATTCCCTCGCATTTTTGGACTTAGCTTGGTCTAAGATGCTGACAGTTTCCCAGTTGAAACTATGGTTAAATCTGTCCATATATTGTGAGATTAAGGAGTTTTCATCTTGTCTTCTGACTGCTAGCTGGTGTTCATGGATGTGCTCTGCTAACCTTCTGCCTGTCTGTCCTACATAGTGGTTGTTACAGTCCTTACACTGTATGTTGTAGATGACTCCTGATTTTTCTTCTTGGGCTACTGGGTCTTTTGGTTTGCTTAAGGTGTTTTGGAGGGCTTTAATTGGTCTGTGTGTTACGAAGATGCCATGGGGTTGTAATAGTCTTTTGGTAGTTTCTGAGACGTTTCTGATGTATGGCAGTGTGATCCTTTTCATAGCTTGTGTTGGTTGTGTTGTAGTAGGTTGAGTGGTCAGGTTGAGTGATCTCTTCTATTGGTAATCTTAAACCCAATATTCCTATGGAACATTAGAGAATATTAACTTTAAACTTCAGTATCAATAAAATTGGTGGAACACGTTTCAGTCTCCCTAGAATCCGGACAGACTCTTGGGATAGTTCCTTACTTGCATGTGGCAACCTAGAAACAACAGGAGGAATGCCTAGAGGCTAGATCACGACGTGCATGAAGCTTGCTCGCTTTCTCTCTTTGAAACTCCGAAATGGCACCCACCGCCTCTGGCTGCGCAGTCCAAGGGACCGTTTTCTGTTCATCTAATGAATATGCAGACCGGCTGTGCCCTCATTCAGGGCCCCGGAGCGAGCGAGTTCCTTCGCGACCCCACCGCCCGCCCCAGGGTGGAGCAAGAGGCTTTTGCAATCTTGGGCCGGGATTGCGGCTGCCCCCTCCCTCCCCGGCAGAGAGTCGGCGCCCGAGCAGGGGTCCCCGTGGCCCTTCCTCCCTCTGCAGCGGCCGCCCGACGGTAGCTGAGGAAGCCCGCCGCTGCCTCCGCCTCGCAAGGTCAACGCGGGCTGGCGATGGAGAAGGCTAAGCGCGCAGGCGGCTCCCAGACAGGTGGGCTCAGGCTGGGCACTCGGCGCGGGGCTCTGCCGGTGGGCTGGCCCTGTCTCGCTCCACTGTTGGATGCCTAGACGGCGGGGAACTGCAGACCCACTTCCCTCGCAGCAGCCTGGACCTGGACGCGCGGGTCATCGCCGGGACAGGCGGGCGCTGCGTTCTTTCCTCTGGGGTAAGACCGGCGGGCGTTTGCGGTGATCACCGCCTGTGAGTGTTGCTGCGCTCGGTGGCGCTCGGGTTCTAAGCTTCTAAGACGGGAAACTGGATGGAGCAAACACTTGCGAGGCGAGAGCTGGAGCGGAACGGCTGGCTTGTTTAAAATGGTCGTGGTTACTCCGTCTGGCCTCCGCGCGTGTCTTGGCTTGTTCAGTAGCAATAACCCGGGAGCTTTGGACGGTGTTCCCAAGGGGAATTGCAATTGCAATCCTAGGCACACACGTTTCCTTAGGAGTGAGGTCCATCGCCTGTGGTGGAAACCAGCTGATGGACTCTTTGTCGGCTCTGATACCTCGGATGACAGCTTTGTGTTGTGCATATTGGGGTCCGTCGTGTTTAGCGGGGTTCGATCCTAGGGAATGGCCTTCACTTCTGCAGTTCTTACTGGTCATTTTTTGAACACTGCAGATCTGTGTGTGTGTGTGTGTGCATGTGCATTAATGGGTCCCTACATCCAAGGAAAAAGGGTAACTGGCAAGCATTTTAATTCTTCAGGTTGGTTACTGGTGGAATAAAACTTAAATTGGGATGACAGAAGAAAACAAGCTATTTTAGCAATAGATTGTTAATTGCCAAGATGCAGAATGGATTTTATCGTTTGGAATTGGCCTTAAAAATATGGTTCCAGGGCCTGATGCAGCTGCGTATCCTAAGAATAGCATCTTAGATATGAATAAGGACACCATGCAGGCTGGGACTCACAGTTCCATCCGAACTGGTAGATACAGGTTTGAGAAGCTTCCCTTTGTGGTGATAATCAAGTTAAACTGAAATGTTAAAAAGAGATCTGCTTGAGATCTCATTTATTTAAACATGCTTAAGGAGAATTTTTTAGGCCATCACTAGTGATTTATTTATTGTTTTCTAATGCCTTTTGTGATGACATAACAGTCAGGAGGGCAGATTTAGGGCCAGGAGTTGCTAGGAAATGCTCTAAACCTCTAGTGAAGAAATGGTGTTGGTTAACTGTGCTCTTGGCAGCAGTGTCAGACATATTCATTTCAGAGTAAGCCCTGCTTTAGCAAGTGAGTCAGTTAACATGTTTTCATGCTAACTAACTATGCACAATAGTTCAGGAAAGAGTCTTGTATTTTATGAGGCTCACAACCCCTGTCTGCTATTCTAGGACTGCAACTCCTTTGTATAGTCTTACATGCGGACTGCAGGAGCAGAATACTAAACTTATTCAAATGGAAAGTAATGCCATTGACAACACATTGACTGTTGAGTAACTACAATTTACTCAAAATTCAGCTTGCAGCTGAAAAATGAGATTTCTTCCTAAAAGTATAAAACAGCCTCTCTTTTATAAACATTTGACTAATACCGTCATGTGATATGAACCTTTTGAAATTAGTTTTGATGCCTTTCCTTATTTTTTTAGTGCCTTTGAATATTCCTCAAATATTATTTTCAGGTTTGCACCTGTTGTACCTCTCTTAGGTTTGACCCACGTGTGTCAATTCAGAGTGCGTAACTGGGATGAGCTAATAAACCGTTGCCACTTTTGCTAAAAGCTGTAATGCCAAACAAAACAAGTTTTCAACAGAAGGAAGAAAGAAGCATAAGGGAAAACAGGGAGGGCTACCCACTTCAGTAAGCTCTCCTGAAATGTAGCATTTAAGAATGAAACAAAATTCGGCTCCTAGAAATAAATCACCCTTACTCACACACAGACACGTCACTTGTTCTTTAATTGTAGTGTCCTGGCATATCTGGCCTTTTTGAATACCAAAAAAGCCACTGAGTACAAGGGAGCAGGAGATCTGACTGGGCGCCTGTATGGTCTGATTTATTTATTTATTTATTTAATAATAATAATAGATGAGCTCCAAGGGGTATATATAGCAGTGCCTATTCCACTCCCCCCCCCCAATAGCAACTCTGTGAGGGAGGTGGGGCTGAGAAAGAATGTGGCTGAAAGTCAGTGATCTTCCATGGCTGAGACTAAGGCTGGATTTAAATCTTGGTTCCCCAGCATCCAAAGAAGAGGGCTAAGGGGAGGCAAGTGATGAAACCTTTATTTGATGTTGCAATGTACACTCATCCCCTTCCATACGTGCGTGTGGTGTTATGATATTGGTATGGAAGGGAAGAGTTTGTGTTATGATGCCATGATGATATTTTGTCATGTTGGCATCCTCCGATTAGGAATGGATGCTTCAGCCACTGCACCACGCTGGCTGGCTGGCCTGTATGTGTGAGTGAATGAGAGTGATGAAAGATTAGTTAGGGAATCTTTTTTTCAAGATTTTTTTTTTCCCAATAAAATCACTCACGGCTTTGAATTCTAGGAATTACTTCATGGGATAACCTCAGCATTAAATACCAAAGCCATCAAGTAATGCTCACTCTACCTGAGAAGGGTTGACAGCATTACAAAGATAATGTCCCCCTGCCATGGACTTCTTCAAGGGAAGCGTTGTGAGGCAAGCTCTGCTCCTTTTGTACATCTGTGGTGACATCATGCAAGCACACAAAAGGGGCGGAGCCTGCCTCATAACACTAGTTTCATCATGCTGATGAAACCATTGCATTCTGGAGATGCCTTGGCCATGATCATTTTTTAAAGAGATTCTGTCACAGAAGTTGGTGTTCTTATCCCCTCAGTGAAGTATACTTAAATAAGTAATTCAGTAAAAATTATTGTAAGCCAGTGACTTATCTGGGTTTAGTTGCAATGCTGAATACATACTTCTGTTTCAGGCAAAGATTTACAGTACTTGATCTGAGGAGTTACAGCAACCTTGTTCTCTGCCCGACGTCTAGGAGCATCACAACATTATGAATGGTTGCAATTTATTCAAGGCTAATATAATCCAATATAAATAAAATACATCACTGTGTAGTTCAGCTTTTCATAGCTGAGAAACCTTGGGTACAATCTCAGCCACTTCTATGTGTGACTTCACATTTTATTATATATATTGAGGATTATTTCTTAATCATCTTAATAGTTTAGTAAGTATTAAATCAGCACTTTAGTAACCAGGATTGTATTATTAATAGTAATTTTGTAATTTAAACTATTTTAAATATTTTAGATCTTCTTCTATACCTTAGCATTTCTACCTTTATAGCATTTTAGCTCACCTTCTTTTATTCTATGAAAGTTGCCTAGGAATGTTTTACTTTTTTCCCCAAGCTCTATAGTTCTTCTTACGGAACTGTGTTTAAAGTTGGTCACTGACCTCAGTATAAAAGTTTACACTGTGTATAATGTCAGGAAAAGTAACTGTCTTGTTCTACTAGTCTGCTGATTAAACTTTAGAATATTATGTTCATTTATTGCCTCCTAAGGAACCTCCCAGGAAACTGCAAAAGATTTGAAGAAGTCATATGAGCAGGGAATGGTTCAGCTGAAAGAATTCAGGGTTCTCGGCAGTCTGCAAGGCAATCAGCTTGGAACAATCATATCAGCCCTTTCGCTGATTTGCTTGTTCCACTATTATTGCCTCTGATGAGAGCTGCATACTAGCTATAGCTGAGAGAATGGACTGAGGTTTTGAAAAAACCCTAGATCAGGAACAATCTAGACTTCAACCTTCCTATAATCTCTTACTGTTGAACATTTTGGCTGAGATTATTAGCACTGAGGTTCAAAATATTAGAACTGCATTAAGTTATCTACACCAGCAGGAAATAAAGCCAAGCTAAACCAAATGAGTAGCATGAGTATAGGATATCTTGTATTCATGAATGGGACGTTCTGTGTTCTTTCTTTAAATATTTAAGGAGACTGTAAATCCCCTCTTGCAGCTTTCTGTATTCCCGAATTACTCTAATAATTCAGATGTATTTTCTAAAGCTTAATCTCACTACATACTTTCCCAGCTTAAAAACAAGGTCTCTTTTCCACCCTTTGAGAGTCATAGGAAATTTGAACTTTACTACATAGCCTTATTAGGGTGAAGGTATGCTGAAGATCCATCATGTGGATTGAAGTCTCTTTATAATTTATTGAATACACTGCCCAGGTGGCAAATGCCCTCAGAGTGATTTACAAACTCAGCACTATACCAATAAATAAAAACAGAAACAATGCTGATATAAAATTCAAAATTTGATAGCCTGCAGTATAATACTACTTGCAGCACTGTAGTAATACTACTGCAAGTATTAAAGATTCAGTACCTGCTAATCCTAGCTGGTCTATTAGCAAAAGTCGATTAAAGGGCATTCATTACAAAACTTGACCTATGATTTTGGTAAGAGCTACTGCCTTGTTCTTTCCAAGAGACGGCAACTCCATTTTGAGCAGGTTCATCACCACCTAACAGGCAGATGAGCCACCAGAACCTCCATCTTATCTGGTCTGACTCTCGGTTTATTGACCTTCATTCATACCAAGCATAGTTCACCATACCTGCATTGAATGAAAAAGAGTTACATTCACTCCACCCAGTTGCTTTCTCAGACAAGGTATTTACAGCTGTTGTCCCTCTGTAGTGTTCTTCCTCTTAGCAATAGACTGCCAGTACTACAAAGATGCACTATATCACTGAAAAGGCATGAGAGCACAGATACGTTTGCAGCTGTTAATTTCATGGAATTCTCTCATATATTCTCTTCTATTGGTATCATGGAATTCAGTTATGGAAGTGGCGGTGCTCCTACCAGGAGTACTTGTGACATTTAGTAATGATGAACAAGATAACTCTGTTCTTCCTAGACTTAAAAACAAATCTAGAATCTGAGCTGTCCCTTCTTAATGTGGCTCAGAAGCAAAAGGTTCTGTAAAGCTTTTGAGATGTCTGGAAAGGGGAAGGTGACAGCTAGAACTGAGGAGAATAAAGGCCAAGGAAGGATTCTTACAAGAGTTTGCAAGCCCATCTCCAGGAGCAGAAGACTAGGATACCAGAAGTTGAAGGACTTTGATGGGTCCAAATCAGGCAGGCCAGAACCTCTATGAATTATTGGGGACCTTTATGTTGATAGTTTCCAAGTTTTAAGAAGGAGAAAGGCATTGAGAAGTTAGGGAGGAGGAGTGACAGTATGCTGGATGTAAAACAACAGGCTTATAATCTGGCTGGTTCATGTCTGGGATGTGAAAAATGGTCATGTATTTTTTTCTGGGAAGGGATGCCTCTCCACATGGCTTTTGACTGAACCTAGTAGGCAGTACACAGGCCCTTGGCAATGCCAGCCCACAGGCAGGGATTAAACACAAAGCAGGGCACTGACCCATGCCACTCAGGAGACCAAGTGCTCATGTGCTTGGTCTAGTCAGGAACCAGCAGTTGCCTAATTTAGGTAACACCCTTGATAAAGGGAAGGACCTTGGATACTGACTAGAAATTTGTCACAGATTCATAACAGATATGAATCACACAGGGAGTAATAGTTCAAACAGTTATGAATTTTAGGGGAAACAATGGAATAGTGAGGAGAATGGGGGAAGGGGCCTTAAAGTAAAAAGTGTTGATTGTCTGAAAGGGGAGGCTAAAATGCAGTACTGTACTATCCCTGTCCAATAAGTTATTTTAAACATTAAAATAGTTATACTTTAACAGTAGTAGCACTGATGACTTTCCCTATTCATTATGTGAGCATGGAATACCATTGGTGTTTATTTGGGTAGCATAATATTAAGAGACCATGAGGGGGTCCCAGATTTTCATAGTATGCAAGTACACTTATATCTGGTGTAAAGATTCCCCCCCACCCCCAATTATTTAAACAAGCAGGCTGTGGAAGAAGTAATGTACACAATAGCTTTTCATGGGCATGACTGTGTTAAGATTATGTCAAATTCCATTAGCAGCAAAATCTTGCTACTATAAGGGCTTTGAGAATTCAGAGATACCTTTTATTAGAGGTTTCAGTTCCTCATCATGGGAAATTGTAATCGCCACTCCCATTAGAAACTATTCTCTGCTTGCCTCAGTTGTGGGAGCCACTGGGTCTGTAGTCAGTGTGCCTGTGCACTGACACAGGGAAGTTCCTAATATGTACCTCCATGTTGCTGAAATGGAAGTAGATCAGAAGTTTGGACTCAGTAAATCTTTGTGCCACAAACAATAGCAAATTTGATGAAATTCCTGTATTTTATGCATACTTTTAAAAAAAAGAACCCCTCCAAATACAACATTCCAGCATGTATGAGCTATGTAGATGTAGCATAAAGCAGTTGTGAATCTTTAATGCTAACATATGTGAATGAAAACCCATGCCATGAGGCTGTTGAACAGGCTAACCTGGGCTCCTTCTCAGAAGGGACAGTGTGACATTGGAACAGACCTTAGCACCTGTTAGGTCTAAAAGTTGCTGTTTTTGTCCAGCATTTTGGACACATTATGAAAAGGCCTCGCTCTCTTAAGAAGTCTATAATACTTGGAAAGGTGGGAGAGACTTATGAACTTATCTTAGCCTGAGTCAGATAGTGGGTCTAGTTCAGTACTGGCATCGGTTCTCCACGGATTTCAGAAAGAAGATTTTCTCAGCTCTACCTGGACATAAAAGAAGTCTTTTGAGTTGAGCTCAGGTCATGGTGACTTCACAGATATGTCCATGTAGATGGAAGAAATGATGGGAAAACACAGGATGGTGTTACAAAGAAAAATGATGGTATCAGTAAAACACAACAAAATCCTTGTGTAATAAGAAAATGCTTTCCAGGCAAAGAGGCTGGTGTGTTTTCTCTTTCTCAGTTTCTTTACATTACAGATAACTTAAGTAAGCATTTGTAGGGATACCCTATTTACTGGTTGTGTCTTACTAACAGCATCATCTTTCATTTTAACACCAAAGGTGTAGCATCAGACTGAAGAGGTGAGAGTGTGCACTATGTTGTTTATGATGCAATGAGGTTGTAAGAAGGGGCCAACTAATTTAACAAACATGTTGATATTTTTTTAATTGATTCATATTGCTTCTCTGTATACCAGGTGGTTGTTTAAATATCATCAGGATAGTAGGAAGGAGTTTTTGAATAATTCACTCTGTTCTCCATGTGTCCACAAGCATAAGAGGGGCCCTCTAGGCTTGGCATGAAACCACACAGATATGCAGATCCTCTTCTGATTGACCCCACCCCACTTCTATGTAAGTTACAAACACCTGACGAGGGCTTCTAGGGCCTTTTTATTTAGAAGTCTTGCCTTCCCCAGGGGAAAAATTGAGATAACAATTTTGCCAGTCATTCCCATGATGTCCATGGTAACACAAATCACACTTCTGCTGTGGGGTTGCAAACGGATGACACCCTCAAATCAGCCAAACATGGAAGAGGCCAATCCTTGCAAAGCACCAGAGAGAAACCACTCAATTATCATCTTCCCACACTACTGTACACACAGCCCAACTCACAAGGTTTAATTTAACATAGATTTCCATTCTTTGGAAATGAGGAGGAGGCAGTTCGCTTGCTTATGGGGAAGCATGTAGAATGAATACATAAACCCCACTGCTTCCCCCCCCCCCCCATCCCTAACTTGCAAGTTCCAAGTCCTGAGAGAAGACCAATACTGAAAAGAAGGACCCAGGGAGGGAAGGGGAGGAGCAAAAGAGGGAAAGGGAGGAGTAAAGGTAGGGGACAAGGATGACTGCTTTTAGAGAAGGTAGCCACCTCAGGCAGGAGATGCTGGAGGACACTGGCAAGATGTTAGAGGCCAGAAGGGGGTGGGAGACATAGTCCAACTTTCCTGTACCCCCCATAGCCTCCTGCTTCTGGCTGTGGGAAGGATGCTGTTCCACTGCCACCATTAAAGTAAAGTTCAGAGCTCCTCCAGTCAGTTTCTGTACCTGGAATATGGTACCCATCTTGTTCTTGGCCTCAAGCAGCAAAATGCCTTAGACTAACTCTGGATGGAAAACAAATAAAGCAGATTTAAGCCTTGCCACAATTACATCAAAATGGACCTTTTGTAGTGGTTGGCCAGCAACAGTAATATCAGAGGCAAAAGAAGAACCAGAAGCAAGGATACTCTCTGGGCTTTGCAGTCACAGAGCAGATCCGGCTCACTTAGCAAGTTAAGATGGGGAGGAGCCTCCCTATCTTGGTGAGATCTTTCAATGAGGAAAGTAAATGCAAATCCTTAAGAAACAAGAGGTGCAGGTGGCAAGGGAAATACTACCTAACCATGGAGAAGGAAATAAAAGGAACTGTGAATCTTTAGTTCCAACCACAAAGGAGTCATTTGGAGGAAAACTAGGAAATAAACTGAAAAATGAAAAGATTTTGGAGCATTGATCAATAAAAGCAACAGTTGTAGATTATCTAACAACAACAAAAGGGCTGACTGAAAATCTTGCTTTCTTCACACCTGTTAATATTTCAGTCTCTTCCCTCTTGTGATGTCACTGCTTTATTAGTAGCACAGTTGCCATAGAATCCATCGGTGTGGGCAAATTCTCCAAAATGTCAAAATGTTTTTAGCCCTTCTTTCTGCATCATTGAGACAATGGCACCTTAGCCAGTTTTGGTCTTCTAATACAGTTTTAAAGTTTTCTTGGGAGGGGAAAAAAAACTTGGAGGAGATGGTAGTTGTTCTAAATCTCCGTCTCAGGCCAATGACTGTCTGGACTTTTATGCTTGTGCCCTTTGATGATTCAATTTTGATATTATAAACTTGAAAACAAAGTTTGAGATATCTAAAATGTGAAGAGCAGAATGGCTGGAGGGTACCTCTGCAGTGGGAATCTTACTAGAAATTAATATTTAATCATAAGTTTCTTTTTGTGGCTCTAATTATTCACTTTTGGTGAATTTGATCTGTGTTTCACTTAGCCTTTGAGGCCTAATAAGCGTTCCTCTTTGCTGACAGAGCAACCTCAAGCATGTTATCTGAAAATCAAGCTGGGCTTGTTCTGCTTCACTTCAGTATCTCCCACAGGACAACTGTTAGCATTTGAACTCATCTGGGTCTTTCAATACAAACACAGGTGCAACTCACTCATAATGCTGACATAAAGGGAAAAATTTGATGAAGTGAAACTGAGTCAAGAAAACATATGGAACAGATATGGGCAGGAACCTTTTAAAAAACTTACATTAGAATTATAGAAGATACCAAATGGCTTGCGATGATACTTATTGGCATTTTCACTAGAAGGAGCATTTAGTGTATCTTTGTTTTTTCCACTGCTAGATCTGGGGGCCTGTATCCATTTCAACTATCTCATTCAGAAAACTCGAATGTTAAAATCCTTTGTTATTTTTTAAACTGCTTCAGCATTCTCCAGTTCTTCTGTAAGAGACAAAGGTTTCCTCATCTAGAATTGTAATTCCCAAAACTAGATGAAAGTTAAATTTGGGGCACAGCATAAAACAAAAGAATACACAGTAACAATATGATCATCATTAGTATATTTGTATAAGGCTTTTCCATATGGGATTATTAAAACCGATTACGTGTCTGATATTCTCTGGATTCAGAAGCTAAGCAAGGTTGGGGCTAATTAATATTTGGGTGGGAGACCACTCAGGAGTCTGAGAGCTGTAGGAAAGATGGGAAAATAAATTTAAAAAAACAACCCAAAGAAGGGAATGGCAAACTACTACTGTATTGTTGCCAAGGAAACTCTATGGATGTGTCCATGAAGTCTTCAACGGTCAGATTCAACCTTGCTAAAAAAAAACCCTGATCAACAGCAGTTTTATACCAGTAAGAATATCCTAATATTACCATTATCTTACCTTTCTTGCCCACCAATTGCTGAAATATGAACTGATATTTCCAGTTATAGCAGCACTGTCTGAGACTGCTTTATACGAACTCAGACTAATGTGCCACCTCTAGGTTTTTAGGGGAACCCCTGCTGGCCATTGTCATTCATGCCTAAGTAATATCCAACTTGGCTGTTACATTTGGACCGGGGCACATTTTTATGCCATCTTTATCCTCAGTTTGTTTCTGAGCCCATCTCAAAAGTTTTATCTTTAAAGTTTTATCTTTAAAGTCCTAACTGACTTAGGACCAGGATGCAAATTCCAGAATGCCACAGCCCAGGCCCGCCTGACTATTTAGAGCGGTGGCAGATGACCAGGCTAGAGGCCAATAGGGCAGCTCAGCCAGTATGAGGATAGCAGGGCCTACCCAATCAACACAGCCAAGCAGACATATGGGTTGGATTCTTGGTTCATCATTTTTATTTTTCAAATAATAAAACAAATCTTATTCCCAAAGAAATCTATTTAGCAAAAGAAACAAATTTCATTTAGTTTCATTGAACACAATACTGCTTTGGCTTTAAAGAGGTCAAAATGTCCAGAACCTTCATCTTCTTCTCTTCCTCCTCTTTCATATTTGTGGACAATCTGTTTGTTTTTATTACAAATACGGAAGCAATTGAGTAGCACTGAATTTCAGTGACAGCAGGGGTCTTTTCAATTTAGAGTTCACCAGCATGATTTCTTTTATTGTGATTTATTCCATTCATTCTCAGTTGGCCTACTCTTCCTGTCTGAGGTTGGCTGATAACTGCATTCATGGCAATTAATCTAACTTGTTAAATTTGTTATCTCTGTTAGTAAGCTTAGTATTTCACTTCCTGTGATGATTTATGTATTTGTAGCTGAAACAGTAGAATTGGTTTGACAGTTGCCACAAATATAATTTAAATAACTTGATTTTAGGGTTCCTATATTCTGGGATGTTTGTAGGAGGGGGGGTTAAAAAGTTTTAAAAGATGGTAAGTGCAACTGCGTGATTGGAGCCCCCCCCTTTTTTTTAACAGGCATTTCACATGCTCGTTAAAAGGGATGGGCCTTTGATTGTGGAGCTGTAGATGCCATCTGGACTTTTTTGACCCCCACTGCAGATGCCCCTGACTGCATTATGTATGTTTATGTCTGTCTTTGTGTCTGCTCCATCAAAAAGAAGCATCCCTTGTGAATACTTATGAACACTGACTCCCTTTGCAACTCCTGTTTGAAGTCTTGCATTGGTATTCCTTACGGTAAAGGCTGCTATTGTTGTAAATTTTATCAAATTGGATCCACCAATTATATTTTAAACATTTTTCCCCATTATCATCTCTGTTTCCAAGAATGAAAACCAGCCTGTATAATTATGTAAGTCAGATCCCAGAGGGGTTTTCCCCCCACCTATTCTCTTGTCATTGGAAAGCCCTCCAGTTGAACAGGAGACAGGTGTCCACATGCTTGCATTTAGAGAAGAGTACCAGCAAGCACATCTTGTTAACTTCTTGGTAACTGGGTGTTGCAGAGGATCTCTGCTATTCATTGAGACTCTCCTTGTGACTGAAGATAGGACTGATCCTTCTCTGTCATCTGAAGAGCCTCAACAGACAGAAGAAACTCTGCTTGACGCGATGATGTGCAGTGATGCTGTCCTGTACTTCCTATCAGAAGAATGCTGAAGAGGACTGAATTCTTCCCTTTTTATAATTCTACCGTCTGGCAGCCACCGCCGTATGACTACAAGCTGTCCTTATCCATCTTAAGAACTTTTAAAAAGATGGTAATCATTGCTTTAGGAATATAAATAAATTAACCCTTACCATTTTAAATTATATCTTGTTCAACTCTGTGTAAAAATGGTAAAAAAAGAATTCCCCTCTCTTTATGCTCCTCCCTAAAGGTTGGATTACTGTCCAGTTAGGTTCTGCCTTTTGTTCCTGTTCCTCAGTAATATTAAGATCAAATACAAACGAGAGAATCACTGCCCTTAATTGCAGTTTAGTGGATTTACAGTAATACAAAAAGGATGGAAAGAAAAAGAACAGGAAGAAAAAGGATGGAAAGAGAAGGAACATTTTATCAAGATTAGAAAGAAACAAAGGATGAGGCTCACCATAAGCCCTTGGCAAGGTTAATTACAATATAATTATTCTTGTTTACTTAAAGGTAAATCCCATAGTATTCAAAAGGTCTTACACTGTGTTTAGCATTTCAGCCTTATTTTTTTTAAGAGTAGTATCATTTTCGTGTTCCAGCTGTACACAATAATGGCTTTTTCAGAAAACAGCTTTTAGCAGCATTCTTAAAAGCTTTTATGCGTTTCTGGAACATCTTACTTTAATACATTTGTAAAACATGGGACGTTATAGTAGGACGAACATCAATTTGGAAGAACTGACTTTCTCTATTATAACATCCAATATCCTATTTTCTACACTTCTTTAGACAATCCTGTGAAATAGGTTGGTCTTAGAGCTAGAGACTGGCTAGATGGGAAGATAGTGTGTGTTGAATTAATGGCAATGCTCGTCACTCAGATTTCCCTGTGTAACTTTTCTTCTTATCAGGCAAAATGATTTCCACAGCAGCTACCATCGATTCAGAGAACTGAAAGCAAAAACATTGAGTTGAATGCGAGCAATTAAAAATTGCAGGGCAAAAACCATCCACAAAACTTTGCACAGATGCTGTGTGAGTTTTGCACCCTACCTCCTCATCTTTGAGGTGATAACCCTCATAACGTTACAGGTCGCATCAGTCCTTGAAGAAGTGCTGTGAAGTGCGTGCTTAAAATAGAAAACCCTAAAAAAAACAAAAACCTTTCTTTCTTCCTTTCCTCTCTTTCTTTCCAATGGCGTAAATGGGCACCGCAAAGCTAGTTTTTAATCACACTCCTGCCCCTGCATTTTTCCAACCCAATTAGGCCATTACCCGAATTAAATGAGGCATAGAGCCTCCAAAAGTCACACCGTTGTCCCGGAGATGGAACGTGTACTGTGGTGGACTTGGCAGGGAGGTGAGCTGCTGATGCTGCTCACTGGAGGGTGACTCCAGGTGTTTGTGCATTCCAACTTGGGCAGAAAGATCACCTTCACAGAGACGTAGCATAGTAGATATTCCCTTGCTTGCTTGCTTGTTTATTTTTTTTTAAAAAAACAACACTTTCCAAAATCAGTTTTGAGATAATTCCTACAACACACTTAACTGGATCAGCAAGCTGTTGTGGGTTTACTGAAACAAAAACAAAGGTCAGTTGATTCAGTCAACTACGCCAGCAGGTTAAATTTAACCCAAAACAGGGCCAGTCATGCATAGGGTTGAAATAATTCCACCCAGTCAGTTGTGTTGGAGGAACAGCTAAACTTAGCCAGCTGACCTTAGTCAGTCAGTTTACATGAGTCTCCATGTAAAAAATCTAGAGGAAAGAAGTGGCTGAAAAGCAAACGTCTCCATTGCTGAACTCAGCGCCAAGGCCTGAGAGCGAAGAACCCCAACACGGGCCAGCCACAATAGACTAGCCATGTCTACGCTACCTGTCTGACCAATGGAGAAAGGCTCCGTGATGTCATGGCATAATGCCTCTCCTCTGGTGGGATAGCAGGCACCTTTTGAAGAAAGTGAGGGAGATGCCAGTAACTCTAAAACTGCTGACTTTTGACCCAGTTAGGGTGATTGTGTGTTGCCAGAATACGAGGTAAAGGGATTTCACTGGCTTAGTGGCTGACTAGGTTAAGTATGCCATGAGGAAATCAGACTATTGTGTTAATAGGACTGAGATTATTATTATCCCCTAGTGAGTATGCCAGGGAGATCACATATTACCTTTCATCATAGCAATGACTTGTACAGGGTGCAATAAGGATTAGATTATTGTAGCCCCAGGCTGCATAGTTTTCTACACTCAAACAGGAGGGTCTCTTCTTAGAGTCATGCAGCTATCTTATTTTATATAAAATAAAATTCCCCTCTCACCCCTATGGGTGGTACGTGTCTTCTTCAATTTCGGGTCCTCTACCAGAGGCCTGGGAGTTTGAGGGTTCTGCACAGTATCTTAGCTGTTCCTAGCACTGCACTCTTCTGGACAGAGAGCTCTGATGTTGTTCCTGGGATCAGTCATGCATAGGGTTGAAATCTATAACCTATATCACATTTATATAGCTGCCCATCTCACACAAAATGACTCTTGGGGTGGGGTGAAGGACATATTACTGGGTCTCCCTTGAGTTGCCTCACCATTACAAGCTCATTCCTAGTTCCATGTCTAAAGCATATCTTGGCATCTGAGATGCATTACTGTGAGTTGTTCTCTCTGATAGGGAGGGTGGCACAAAAAAAAAATATTTGGGGGGCACATGCAAAGAAACTATTCCAGACTCATTAACTGCCACTTAGTTAGTCTCCTCATTTGTGCTGTCTTCTATAATTCATTAGTGGATTTTTGTCCAGAAGTTACAGAAAGAATGCCAGCAAGGGAACAGAGAGTGGGGCTTTGGTGAGGCCTAAAGACAGCTATTCTGCTAAAAGCAGGAGCTGCGGTCCTTTTATATGACTAATGTAGGTAATAAGTGATGCTGTTTGGAAAGAACCATTGGCACCCTCAATCTTCTTCCTTTCCCCCTTACCTCAGATTTTTGGAGGCTGGCTATGGAGACAGTAGAAAGAGTACAGTACAGTGTTGTCCAAACTTGGCCACTTTAAGAGGAGTGGACTTCAACTCCCAGAATTCCCCAGCCAGCATGGCTGGCTGGGGAATTCTGGGAGTTGAAGTCCACTCCTCTTAAAGTGGCCAAGTTTGGACAACACTGGTATAGTACTTTAGTTCAGGGTTCCTCACCTTAGCAACTTTAAGATGGGTGGACTTCAACTCCCAGAATTCCCCAGCCAGCATGGGAGTTGAAGTCCACCCATCTTAGAGTTGCTAAGGTTGAGGAACCCTGCCTTACATCATCTCCATCCAGCTTTGTTCTACCCTTTCCCTTTCCTTTCTTTCCTTCTCATTGTGGTTTCCCGATTTCTAGCCTGATGCCCTTAACCACTACACCAAACTGGCTCTCAACCTTATTTTAAAGTTAAAATAAATTAAAATAACTTTATTTTAATGATTATTGCTCTTTTCTTTTTGTCCTAGCTCTGACTTTAGGGGTGGATTGTGGCTTCTGTCTAGTGTGTATACACAAACATACATGCACACATACAAATATTATTGGGAAGAAGAAAATATCCAGTACTGATTGTAGTTGAGTCCTAGGTTAACAAGATGGGGGGATTTGTCACTGCTTTGTTTTTCGCCTGTGTTCATAATTTTTCTCTGTCTACTCTCCTTTTTTTGAAGGGATCATAATAAATTAGGTAAATGTGATATATTTGTCATTTTTGCTTTTTCAATATATAAAGCAAATGTGATGTTTTATGAAATAATTATAAAAAAAAACTTTTAAAAAGAGCTTTAGAACAAGGATGTGATTTGTGACTTCACAACTTGAAGCTGTCCTCAGACGTACTTCTGCTGATATACACCATGAGCTTTATTACAATAATTTTGACGTTTCATAGCCAAGGCAAGAAAGAAGACACCTTGTAAATCTTCAAGTTACATATATATTTGTATTCCTGGAGTGGTTGGTATTTGGGAGGGGTTGATTCTATGGACAGTTCTACATTTCTTTGTATACGTGAAATGACATTTTTACATTTCAATATTGTTTTAGGGAGTCTTGAAGATAAATTCTGCCTGACCTACCAGTGATACTGAAGAAGCAAGGAATTGCTGGATCAGATAAATTACAATGGAGAAGTCCACTGAAGAGACATCAGAACTATTGTTATTGTCCTGTGGCTTACTGGACATTAAGCCTGCCCATCAAAGCCATAGTGTATGGTGTTTCAAACAGAAAAAATATGTCAAATTTTATTAGGTTTATGCTGCTTCTTAGATACCTGATCTGAAATTTGCAACGTAATTCCTTTGGTGTAAAGGAGGAACGATGACTTTTTATAGCTTCTGTTTGGTCCTCTTTGCATTTACTTGGAGTAGCTCTGCCTATGGACCAAATCAAAGGGCACAGAAGAAAGGAGACATCATTCTTGGAGGACTGTTTCCCATTCATTTTGGAGTGGCTGCTAAACACCAGGATCTGAAATCTAGGCCAGAATCAGTAGAATGCATAAGGTAAGTCCAGGTCAAATCCTTCAAACTCACTCATCCCCCAGACTCGCATGCCAGAGGCCTTAAGGGTTTTGTGACCTCTGCTAGCTAATAGTTTTATGGCTTAGAAAATGAAGCCACTTCAAGACTTGTAGGGAAGCAACTAAAGTCTTATTATGTCTCCCACACCTTGTGTGGCAAGCATTTGACTGATCCCTTTGGAAGTAGGTCTGTAAATCAGATCTGATTTTTATTTACTGAATTCTACTATATATGCAGCTTTTCAAAATAGCTTGTGGTTTACAACATAAAATATAATTGCATTTCGTATAAAATATTAAATTCAGTACAAAAGAGTCTCAGTGGCTACACAAAACCAAGGGGGTTCGGTTACCCTTATAGAAAGCAGCTACATGAAATTTCTTAGTTGAGGGCATTCTATATTTTGGGGGTGACTGGTGAGAAGGCCTGCTTCATGCACAATTTGAGCCTTGCATCTCTAACCATTGGAATAGTGAGCAAAGCTTCTTAATAGTGGTTTGTTACGTTCAGCATCCTTATCCCAGGAGGTACCTTTATTGTTTTGATAGTAGGCAGAAGTAGTTATGAAGCTAAGAGATTTAGAAGCAGGTTGAAAAGAAGAGCCATCAGACCCCATAAACTGTTTCTGTTCTGGTTCTTTTCCCAATTAAAACAGTTGCTTTATCAGTTTGCCCTTGGTTGGTGTTGAGCCCTCTCATCTATTTTTAACTATCAGTGATAAATAAGTCTGACCTGGTATGCATAACCTCAACATAGCTGGAGGAACAAGTAGGACTGAATCTCTCATTGCTGAGGAAGATGTTGCATTGCCCTTAGATGATCAGGTGCATTATTTGGGAGTACTCACAGATTCCTCACCATCACTAGAACTGTTAATGATCTCTTTGCCTGTCAATCTGTTTCTGGGCTTGCCTTATTTCTTTTCTTAATTTGCCTGTAAATCTAAATCTTGGCTAAGTTACCTAAAAGATCCGTCCATATTTGCTTCTCGGGATCATCATGATGGCCTCACCTGTGGCTCTTCTCTAGGTGCCCCACCAAATGAGGCAAGGGAGCCAATCAGAGAAGAAAGGATCTTTTCATGAATGGCCTCTTGTTTGTGGAAAGCCTCTCCAGGGATGTTCACCTGACCCTTCCATTATGGCCTTATAGGTGCTGTGTGAAGACCTCTTCATTTTCATAGATAAAAGAACCTGTGCTATTTTCTGTGTTGTTGTTTTTTAATGTTCTGTCTACGGTTAATATGGTTTAATTCATTTATACACTGTCTAGAGACATTTAAGTACTGGGAAGTCTCCAAGTATTATAAAAAAGAGCAAACTAAATTGTATAGTGATCTATACTGCGACTGGAGGTAATGATACTAAATCATTCAGGGTTATAAAAATAAAAGGATTGTAAAGAGCACCATGATGATATTTCCAAACTAGATGAATGAATTTTGTAATAAGGAATACAATTCAGTGTAAACAAATGCAAAGTTGTGTAAATTGGATTAAAAATCTGATCTCCGCATGTGTGCTAATGAAGTCCAAGCTGGCAGTGATTGACTGAGATAATTTCTGCAGTAGTGATTTGCAACATCTGCATGGCATCACTTAGCTATGGTTGAAATGATGTAACCTGTTTTGCATAGCTCTTAATTTTAACACAATAGTGGGATGATTCATTGTTACGAAATTATAAAGTGGTAGTAGAGATCACCTAAGAAAAAGTTGTTGGAGTCACAGGGTGTTGATATATTGATATAGTGTATCAGTGAAAATGTCAACCCAATGTGTCGCTTGTTTAAAATTATGAATTCCATGCTAGGAATCATAAGGAAAAGCATTGAAAATAAAGCGACTAATATTGTAATCAGGGCTGTGCAGTGATTTTGCTTCAGTCTTCCAATGATGTTTCAGACTAGTCACACGATCCTAGGAAAAGCTACAGACAGTTACTATATTCATGTTCATGCTCCTATGTACCAAAAGCACCTTTTGGAAACTGTCTGAAAGGTTATCCAGCCCTAACTGTGATTCTCTAAAGTAAATATATAGTGGAAGACTACATATATTTTTGGTCACCATGCCTCAAGGGAACACTTTAAAGTCAGTCCAACTTTCTGTTTGGAAGGTTTTAAAAGAGAATTAAACAAATCTATGGTAGATAAGGCTACTAATCTTGATGGTCATACACTACCTCCTAAATTACAGGCAGCTTACCATAGAATGTCAGCTGCTGGGGACAGTCCTGGAGGAAAGCCATGATTCTTCTATTTTGCTTATGAGCTTCCTGCATCATTTGACTGGTCAATGGGTGACATAGAATGTTGGACAAAATGGACCTTAACATTCTAATAGTACCGCATGTAATACCTCATGGATTGCCCAGAAAATGGGATGTCATATAAATGTTACTTATTTCTGAAAAATTGCATAGGGGAATTCTGAATGAGAACAGTTTCTTAGCATGGTATTCTGGACTGTGGATGATGCAATCACTCAACGCAAGATCTCTGATTTATCTTTTAGCAAAGAAGGAGGTTCTGTTCAATTGTGTCAGTAGTTGCTGAGAAGTCCAGGAATATGTATTCCCTGCCACTGTCAAAATGCCCATTGTTCTGATCCAACAGGGCTCTGTTTTGTAATATATGTAATATAGCTGGCATGGGTGTCTGTGGGGGGACAAAGGGGTCAAATTATGTCCTGTGCATCATTACCTCGTCACACATATGACATGCATTGTGTAATTCATATCATATGCTTGATAATGACATGAGGCAACTGATGTAAATTGCATCATTTGTACAACAATGTCATAATACATGTCATTGTGACTTGTAATGGATGCCTATGTGAACTGGCCCTATTTTGGGTTAGTTACTTTGAACTATGTAGATTCATTTCTCTTTGGAGGCAAATGGACTTGAGAAGTGCTCTTCCATTCACTCAGAAACAACACATTTTCCTGTTTCTCTCCTCTACCCCCATACAAGACAGCTGCACTTATTTTGATATCTCCTCCTTTTTTGTAGGTACAATTTCCGTGGTTTTCGCTGGCTACAGGCGATGATCTTTGCCATTGAGGAAATTAATAGCAGCCCAACTCTTCTTCCCAATATGACTCTTGGATACAGCATATTTGATACCTGCAACACAGTGTCTAAAGCTTTGGAAGCCACACTGAGCTTTGTGGCCCAAAACAAGATTGACTCTCTGAATCTGGATGAGTTCTGCAATTGCTCAGATCATATTCCCTCAACAATTGCAGTAGTGGGAGCAACAGGCTCTGGGATTTCCACTGCAGTTGCCAACCTTCTGGGTCTCTTTTATATACCTCAGGTGAGCATATGTTGTCATTGTGCATGATGATAAATAGGATGGTCCTGGGTAGCTGAGCTCGTTCGTTACAAAATGTTTATACTGTCTCTAGGGCAAGTTTCATCCAGCTCTTCAGCCAATCTCACCACATGTATAAAGTCTTAAAGAGCAAGTACATCATTTCCACATCTCCCTTCTTTTTAAAAGAATAAACGTCGCTTTTCTAATTATAAGAACCAACAGTATTCAACCAGTCATTCTAGTGGTCTGTGTCTATATGTCTTAGTGGCCCCTATATTCAAAAAGGCAGCTCTACACCCTTAATCACTGGATAATTTATCTGTAACTTCTTTATTCTCTTATGCCCATATTAAGTAGCATAATGCCCATTATGTATTTCCATCAGCTATGGTAATTAATTTTGCAGCTTTCTGTTGAACTCTGTTTCAGCATGTAACAACCCATGGTGAGATATGATTCCATCTGGGGCATTGGTTTTCTCTGATTTTTTTTAAAAAATTATTTATTGTTGTTGTCTCTGTTTTGGCCCCTTTTTTAATAAGTTAATTTGACTGTGGCTAACCTAGTTTGGATGCTGCTCAAAGATTTTAAATTCATGGCCTGAAAATGGAAGACTGTTGACTGATATAACTGTCTGAAGTAGCCCATCTCTGGAGGGAAAATGCCTGAATTCAAAGGACAATCTATTGTGATGGATCGTTGTCCCATCCAATAAATTCAAATAAATAATCTAATAAGATTTTTCAGGCTTTTATTTTTTTCCCAAGCAGGTGATTTATTTAACTCTGAATTTGAATTTCAGAAATTTGAATATCACAGAAATTCACATTCAGCCCAACTCCTCTAGTTCTTTCGGAATATTCCATAATATTTTCCCTTCTCCCTCTAAAGTTTTGCCCCATGTCAGGTTATATCAATATACTTGTCTGTATCTTCATACTATCAAGTCCCATCAAGTATTTACTGTTCAGTCCTATGAAGGACTTTGCAGACCAATCCTAGGCCAAATGAGAATTTCGAAAAGCCGTATCTCCCTGTCAGCCCAAAAAGGTTGACCAGATTAAGAAACCAATGCCATATTGGTCTAAAACTTCTTTTATTGGAACAGCTGTTGTAACAGGATCTTGCCAGTCTGAATGTGCTTCCCTCCTCCCTCATTTTACCTTTGTGTGCGCTAGGGAGGGGTCTCTCTGAGAATTTATGCAAACTAATTTCTTGGCCCTTGCTCAAGCCCCTCTTATCTGACTGTTGCCTTGGTAGCAGCTGTTCCTCATGTCCTTCAAGGCCATTCCCTATTCCATCTGCATTCCCAAATTGTGTGTGTGTGTGTGTGTGTGTGTATAATTCTAGGGGACTCTCGCAAAATTCCTAGAATAAATTACTATTTGAAAACTCACCATGAACAATAACATTGTATGCTCAGATGGATCCGGGTTGTTTCTGAATGTGATTGGAAATTTTCTTATATGTTGGGGATATTCTCAAAGTTCTGGCTGAGCTGTGGAATATAGAAACAGTCTGGGCAATCAATTCTAAATATTCTCTTCCCTTTCACTGATCCAAGACAGCCCCCTGATTTAATGGCAAGCTGAGAATGATGAAGTGGGAAAATGTGGCAACCTGACTGGTAGAGGAAAAGTCTTGGGATAAATGAGACACAACATGATTAGAGCCCACTTGAAGGCCTGCTCTGAAAGGAAGAATATTCCAAATGGTTTATGGTCTGGTTGAGGGACCACCTCTCCCACTGAGAGGCCATTTTTCAGGATCATGGGGGAAGGCTTTATCCTTTCTCAAATTATGGAATGTATTTCCTCAGGAGTGGTGTTTGGCTTCCATCAATCCAGTAGATTGATTGATAAAGACACATAATCCCAGTTAGGTTTTAAAATGTTAAGGTTGTAATATGGATATTCCAACAATATCTCTTTATAGTTGTTAGCCCACCTGTTAAAGAGTCTTGAACTTTTTGTTCAAGGGGATCTTTCTAAGGCAGGAATAGGCAATATGCTGGCCAAGTGTACCACTGCATCTGTGAGCAACTTCTTATTCACCTGCAAACTGCCCTGCTAATACCTGTGACATTTTTTGCTTCTTTAATTAAAACTATGTTCACGGAGTCATGAACATTCTGTGTGAAACACTGCTCTCCAGCCAGCTGCCATCTTTATTGCCCCAAATGCTTCTGGATTTATATGTGCCCAGAGGTGGTCTTAAGAAGCTAATGGGATGAGTGACTAAAGGATAGTGCTTTTCACTGAAGCATTCCCAGGCAGCTGCAAAAATAGAAGGAAGAAAAGTCAGATATCCTTTGCAGGTGCCTGGTAAAGGGGATATTGGAGAATGGATAGGACAAAATTGGGGAGTGAGGAGAAATAGAACATTCTGAAGGAATGGGAGAAGCAGCAAGGAAAATTGGTGTTGGATTGGCCGTGTATGGTGGATAGCAACAGAGAGCAAGGCTATCAGAAAGGAAGGGGTGCATCCCAGGAAGGGAAAGGAGACAAAAGACAACACAGTCCTGAGGTGGAGCGTGGGAAGCATAAGAGGTTCAGGATGGCCACTCCCTAGAATCTCCCAGGGTATATCCACTAGTTGCAGTAGTATAGATTTAGTTTGGCAAGATTCTGTCTATAGGGGATAAGCAAGTAAAGGAACTTCATTCAACTGGATTGTTTCACCGTTGTTCTCGGGATGAGCCTGACACCGTGACCCAGACAGGTAGGAGAAGAAAGCAGGCAGACTGAGGCTCAGAGAAAGCTGGAAAAAAGCAAGAATGGGGACTAGAGAGCCAGCCAATGGGGAATGGAGCAAGTGAGAAAGGAACCTGTTGGTGTTTGGGAGGTGGCATGTGACTTTTGAGTGTGTGTTTGAAAGGGTGTATGCACAGTGGTGCGTGGATCTTCTGAGCTGCCTTAATGGAGATACATATGAGAAACAGAAAAAAACAGGGAAGGTGATGCTGAGGTAGAAAGAACTTTGGATTAAAAGAAGTGAATTTGCATTTTAGGATTCTGAGACTACCTCTCCCTTCTTTTAACTTTCTTGGATAAATTTTCACTTGTGGTTCAAAATATTCTGCCTATTCACAGCCCTTTGAGTATATACAAAACATATGCTTGTAACATTTCAGTATATCTCCATATGTAAACAATTGCCCAGTTGTGATGTCAAAATGTCAAAATTGATGGAGTAGTTCCAGATGGAAAACTTTTAGTGCTATCATTGAAGAATTCCATCTTGTCCATCAGTTGAATTGTAACCAACGGAAGATGCTGCAGCCCACAAGTCTTTTACCATTGCTGACAACTTCATTTTGTGTTTCGGGATCAAATCGTGGCCTCAGGACCAGGGGATTTTCTAACAACTGCAAAATGTGTTTCTTCTCATATTCCAACCCAACGAAAGCCAGGAGAACATTTCAGAATTGTTTTTGCGTAAGAGTGTTATATAAGAGTTCACTCCCTGTTTCCTTTTCCAGGTTAGCTATGCTTCATCCAGTCGGCTCCTGAGCAACAGGAATGAGTACAAATCTTTCCTGCGCACAATACCTAATGATGAGCATCAGGCCACTGCTATGGCTGACATTGTAGAGTACTTCCGCTGGAATTGGGTAGGTACCATTGCAGCAGATGACAATTATGGCCGGCCAGGTATTGAAAAGTTCAGGGAAGAAACAGAGGAAAGAAACATCTGCATTGACTTCAGTGAGCTCATTGCCCAGTACTTGCCTGAGGATCAGATCCAGCAGGTGGTGAAAGTCATCCAGAATTCCACTGCCAAAGTGATTGTTGTCTTCTCCAGTGCGCCTGACCTAGAACCATTGATCAAAGAGATTGTCACACGGAACATCACTGGCAGGATTTGGCTGGCAAGTGAAGCCTGGGCCAGCTCATCATTGATAGCTATGCCACAATTCTTTCATGTCATGGGGGGCACCATTGGATTTGCTCTTAAGGCAGGACAGATTCCTGGCTTTCGTGACTTTCTGCAGAAGGTAAACCCTAAGAAATCTGCTAACAATGGATTTATCAAAGAGTTTTGGGAGGAGACATTTAATTGCTACCTACCAGAAGGAAACAAAAATTTTCCAAGTTCTTTCCACAAAGGCCATGAAGAAGGCGCTAGAGTTGGAAATGGTACAGCTGCATTCCGTCCCCCGTGTACAGGGGATGAGAACATCACCAGTGTGGAGACACCATACATGGATTATACTCACCTGCGGATATCTTATAATGTGTACTTGGCGGTATACTCCATCGCTCATGCTTTGCAGGATATATACACTTGCACTCCTGGGAAAGGGCTATTTGCCAATGGGTCATGTGCAGATATCAAGAAAGTTGAGGCATGGCAGGTAAGATTTTTTTACTATAATTACTGTACTACACAGTGTCTGATATAATTTACAGAACAGATCGATTCTCATGAAATCGACAGATTCGCGCTGCTCTATGTAGCCCTCATCTAAGGTTAATTAAATATGATGTGAGAGACACCCAATTAGATTCATTTCCCTTGCATTTGGGGAGCACCCAATCTTCCTATGTTCTTTCCCTTACTTAAATACCCCAGTCTGTTTTAAAATCATGCAGGCAGTGGGATAGATTCAGATGCTCTTCGTGCTTTTTATAACCTGTTGAGCTAATAGTAAATTCCAGAAAATCACTTCTCTCATCTTCAAATCAGCTATATGAAGCTGCTAATTAGTCAAAAAATCATTATCCGAGAGCAATGATAGCTTCCATACAGAAGCATCCTTAGTCAAAAACAGTGTCGAACCAAGGTTAAGGTTTCAACTTGTGTGTGTTTTGG
This sequence comes from Liasis olivaceus, assembly GCA_030867105.1. NCBI lineage: Eukaryota > Metazoa > Chordata > Lepidosauria > Squamata > Pythonidae > Liasis > Liasis olivaceus. Next base: position 160,812,114 of record CM061348.1, on the reverse strand, counting down.
ACGGACTTTCATTCTCTGAGCATAATCACTTTAGCAGCTTGGGAGCATTCTATGATATTTTCTGCTGTAGTTTTGGTTCTTGGTTAACCATCTTGAGTGATTCGAGTTTTGAACATGAAAGTCAAGCTGTGGATAATCAGGCAAGTCAACCCTATTCTCACCATTTGGTTGAGAACAGAGCTTAAAGCAGTCCTTTTCATCTAGACACCAAAAAGATTCCAGGCCAGGATGAAAAGATTTGAAGAGGGGGTCAGGGAGCCATCCTAGAAAGCAAAGGAAAAGAGGTAATATTTTCCAAAGCAGCTCTTGAATCTAAAGCCTCATGAGTCAATCTGCATTTGTAACCAAGCCAACACCCACAATCTGAACACCAAACTCAGCATCAGCCAACAAGCACATGTACCCACATCAACTAACTAACTAACTAACACATCTCTGCATTACAAATAGTTTGACTAAGAACCTTGTTCCTGCAAAGGCCTTTGTTGTTCCAAACAGCCACACTCATTGACCCTATGAACACAGAACATATAACTGTAAGAGATTCATCCCCACATGTACAAGCCATGCCATCTAATAGCTCCTATAACTGGCATGTCTTATGCCACTCATTACCACATAGTTGGCTACCCTTCTCAGTTCCAGATTGACAGTGTGTGTGTGTAATTTCAGTATTGCTGTGGAAGCTTATTAACAAAACAAAAGAGGAGAAAAATGGTTGCTCTTGAAACCTGTATTAATCTGAGTCCTTATCAGTGAACTTAAAAAGTCACATGGTCCTTTGGGATATTTGAAGGGGCATAATGAAGGTATTGTACTGATGTCAAATTTGGAGATTTCCTTGTGTTCATTGGTCAGTGCAGTTATTACTGCCTTTTATATAAACTGTAGGAATCCAACGAAGAAGATGTTGGGGCTGCTCCATGCAACTAAGGACAGATAGAGCAGGGGTATTCCTGTTCCATCCATGTTCTATGCTCTCCCAGAAAATCCTTTGAGTGTTAATATAACACTCATGGAATATGAATACAGTGGGAGGATATTAATGTCTAAGATGGGAGATTCCCTGAAGCAGAAGACATTACTAGCATGATAGATTGTAGGCTAAGGAGAAGGATGAGGTGCTATTCCAGTCTATTTGGGGAAATGTCTGGGTGTGGACCATGCAAATGAGCAGTGCATAAGATGATGAGAACCTGATGTAGTAGAAGAAGGAGTCTGAGGGCACGGACCATTTGGAGGAAGGCTGAGCGGTGCAGGTGGCAGGGAGGAAGAGTAAGTTTACAGTGAGGGGGAAAGTGTATGAACAGAGTGATCCACCTGTTATTAGACCCAGAAGAGTCAATTGTCTCCTATACCATACCATACTTGCATGAAATATGTTAGGAGCTTTGGAGTGGAGAATAATTAGTATGCTATGACACCCATATCATACTAAGTGCTCTACTGCTCTTTGCTGTCTATGTCTAAGAAAGAAGTCAGTATTGACTTGAATATTGCCTAAATTCATGCCTTCCTTTTTATTTCTTTATTACTGAATATGCACCATCCCTTAATATAAACAGAAAGCTAGTTTACAACAATTTAAAAATCAAGAATATTAAAAGAATAAGAAGTGATGCTTTTAAAGTTAAACCAAAAATTAAAATCAGTATCCTTCAAAAAATAAAAATGGCTAGATTGCTAAAATTAGACCCAGCAAAATGTAATGTTGTTGATCAACAGGAAATGACTCAAAGATTGGAGGTCTGCCATTCGGGAATGTATCACATTCCCCCTGAAAGAACAGGTGCAGAGAGTCTGGGAGTCCTCCTTTATCCTCAGGTGTCACTGGGTTCCCAGGTAACAGCTGTGGTGTGTCATACATTTGTGCCCTTGCAAGTGCTTCAGCTTCATCCGTTCCAATTTAATTATTACTACATGCTCTACATGAAACTATCCTTGAAAACTGTTCAAAAGTTCCAATTAATGCAAAATACAAGAATTAGGTTAATGATGCAAGATACTAAGATCACATGAAAGCTGTTTTAAGACCTGCGCTGATTGCTGGTTGCTTTCTAGGCCCAATTGAATATGTTGCTATGAATCTTTAAAGGGTTGAGTTTTCCAAAATCTGGGGTTTCAGGTTCCAGAATGAGTTGGGTCCAGGTGAGTTATAATGGAGGAAGCTGACAGCATACAGGTGCATTGACTCAGGTCTACTGAACTGGAAATATTCCTTATAAAATGTGAAGTAAAACAGATTGACTTTACACCAGTCTACATATTCTTAAGCATCTGACATAGATAACATGGTTTTAGACTAAAAGAGGGCCCCCGATATTTCTGGGCATAGGGAATTTTGGTAATATTGTGTATATTTTCCTAAAATGGCTATCATAGGAACATGTGCCTGATTATATAATGACTGTCATAATGACATGACTAGTTCCAAAACAAAAAGGTACAATGGAGAAGTTGAGAGAAAAATAACTTGCCTAGTATGCCAAATATAAGGCAGAACTGGAATCTGAGTTCAAAATACAAAACCACTTTTTCGAACCAGTTCACAGAAGGAGTAATTCCAAATGCCCAACTGCATATAGTACCCATACTTTATGGATGATGAACTGCTGGTGCACACCCACCTACCCACTGAAACCTATCTTGAAAAATGGGCACATACCACATCAATAAAGGTATTTCCACTTTGTTAAAATGTAAATAAATAGCCAACACAGAGAGAGCACAAGCAAAACATCACTCTCATCATTTTTGTTTCCTCAACTAGGTTGCACCATCACTGTTCTGGGAAAGGTCATCAATCAGAGTAACTCAGGCTATTTCTATGTCAAATCCAGGCGTTTACCTCTCATTCAGAAAGTCATTAAGTTGATGTTTGTTATGACTGAATCATAAATCAAAGTAAATCAAAATAAATCAAAGCTCAGTCCTAAAAAGACGTTGATATTGTTGGTAGATGCTGTGCCTGTTCAGGAAGGACATATCTACAATCTGTTGCAGATGGATGCTAAAAAGGATCAGTCTGCAGTCTGGATGTAAGCATAGATCCCCCTTGGTTGCTGGAATCTCAAGTGTCAACAACATAGTCCACCAGGTGAGACTGGTGTGCCTGTTGTGACTCCTCCTTCCAGGAAGAGCCTGGCTAAACTTATCCATAGTGAAATGATAATCCCCAGATCAGATTACTTCTACCTACTGCATGTGGGGCTGCCTTTTAAGGTTACTCAGAAACTAGCAGTAATTCAACATAGAGATGATAGACCACCAACTGGGATCAGTTGATAGAACTGCTTAAAGAACTCCTCTAGCTCCTTATCCGTTAGGATCTGGGTTCTTGGAGAACTGGTAACTCCAGTATCCATTTGTATATACTGTATACCAAGATTGGCTTTTGAAGAGGAAAACGTCTCCAGTGTCTGAAGTTCCCTCACCTATATAATTCTCATTTTGATGAGGCTTGTCTACCACCTCCTTGACTGTCCCATGGAGCTGCTTGAATGCCCAGTGGGCAGAAAAATGGGATCCATACATACTTTTTAAGACCCTGAAATGTTCTTTATGGAGAACATTTATTCAACAACAATGGCTTATTTATTTATTCAAAACAAGGAACAAATACAAATAGCTTACACTCTTTGATCTGTTTTCTTTTGTGGCAGACTTTGTTCCCTGGCTAATTCTTCGTTTTCTTCTTTCTGAGTTCTTCCTTATCCTATAATGTATTCACTCCTTTTCTTTTTCTCCTAATAGGATCACAGTCCATCACATCTTCATTCCTGTTCTGTTTTTCCCTGCCGCTTGACTTAAAGTTGCAATTTAAGACTCTTTCATTTTGAATGCTGCTTATTGTTCTTCTTGCCTTAAGCTGTATGGCACCTTGAAAAGGTTTTATATTGAAGGACTGGCTGCACATTTTGTTTATTTCTTTACATGCTGTTTAACCCACTTTTTACTATAAAAAAACAACGGCCAGTGGACGGGCAGCCCATAATGGAGCAGTCGTGCCAGTTCTGGCCCATACAAGGCTTTATATGTTGGGATGAGAACGTGGCTCAGCAATATATTGTACGTATGGCAATACTTGGTGGTGGGCAGGAAAGAAGGGCCACTTCTTATGTAAATAGGCTATTTTGTTCTGTTGTTTAAATTATGAGGAATTAAGCAAGTCCCTTTGCAATTCATCCATGAACTATCTCATAAAGATGCAGTCCGCTTCTGCTGGTAGTTGAACTCTGTCACTGGGTTCATCTAATGAGAAACTCCTGCACTGCACGGTAATGCTCCTTTCTTTCAACATATTAATTTCAATCAGACACTGCCATGCTGCATGTTCTAACATTTGCCTTTCCACAAATTAATGGACGTGCTTTATCAGGTGATAGAAGAGTTCAGCATCAAGACTGTTTTCAGTTTTAAGTTGAAACAGACTCTAATTTTCAGGTAGAAGGCCCCACATCTAGAGGGGAACTCAGACTTAGGCTAATGGGCTGCCTCAGGAGAAAACACCTTGGTATCATTTTCAAAAAGTTTCCATAGTGGGTATATTTATGAAAAATCCTAGCCATTTTGTCGTGTTTTGTCAGAATTCACCCCAGCAGAACAAATGAACCAAGCTTTAGAGAGGGAAGAAAACCGCCAAGAGAATATGATTTGATTTGTTTGCATTGAGAATAATATAGTATATTTGCTTTGAAAACAGAGAGAATATAAAATATTAAAGTAAATTGCCTAGAGTAAAAAGGTCTCTGTCTTGAATCTTTAGTACATTTATGTTTACTGCATTTATAATTGAATGTCCTGCCTAGAGCTTAAGGCAAAGCAATGGGTATCCTTCTTTTTCCCACCCTAACTTACTCCCCCTTGGTCCTCAGAGTAACCTAGCAAGTTAGGCTGGGTTAAGAAATAAGGCCAATCTGTAGTAGAGTTTTTTTAAGTACAGTGATGTCTCAACTACCTCATGTAACATGTGACACATTTCTCAACCTGCTCTTTTTGGGCTGTTTTCCTTGTTTTGCTTTTCTCATGCTGCTCTTTATCAGGTTGGGGAGGGGGCAATATTGTAACTTCTCTGTGCTCCCAAGTTACACATGCTCCGATCTAGCCACTTTATAACTTCTATCAGTGGGAGTGGTTTAGGAGATGTCAAACCTGTTTTGTGACATTTTTCCTCACCTTCTTCTTTGACCTCAGGCAGGGTGTCAGGGGCTTGCAGGCAGGAAAATCAGTGTTGCTTTTTTAAAAAAGGATTTTTAGGCCATTTTTCACTGAGCCCCTATGAAATTGTGCAGCTAAGAATCAGCACACCATCTTTACTTTGAATGTTGTGTTCCTGTGCAGCTAGAAAGCTGTAACAGCAGTGTGATGTCCTACTTTCCTTGTAATTACAGTGCTATAGATGGTTTGCAGCACATGTTGCTTCTATAAACACAAATGCTAAGACTGAAACCAAAGAAATAAAGGGATTTACATGATTTAATTCAGAACCTGGTTCAGTTACACTGGGAAAGGTAAATATTGCCGCAATCTACAACATTCACAATGCTGCAGGAAAAAGCAATTCAGAAGGAAGCAATGTCTGTCTATAATGTGTCTATTAAAATGTTTGTGTCAGGTTTGGGGGGAGGAGTTGGTTGTTTTTTTCTGATTTATTTATTTATATTTATTTATATTTATCATATTCATATAGCCGCCCATCTCACGCAAGGTGACTCGGGGTGGTGTACAACAATTAATTAAATGATTAGAATATATACAGTCAGAAACTTTCCATCACAGCCCTGACCAAACTTTATGGAACAGTTGAGGAAAAAACCAATCCTCCCAAATGTTAAAAATATTTATGAATGATGCCCACTGCTTCCTCAGTTCAGGCCTAATTTGATCAGGAAGAAGTACTTCCCAATTCCGATCTGGAAGGCCTTTTGTCTGGAAAGGTTTTGCATAACTGGAATATCTGAATAATCTTTTAAATCTTCAGTACCTAGGTAAGGATCATAACAGTCCTGTATTATTATGTTGCCGATGTGGGATTGAGACTCAGAAAACAGTAAGTTGCTTAAAGCTCAAGGACTTTCCCCACTGCTGAGCTAAAGGGTTCTCCACCCACACACCCTTGAATCAGCAGAAAACTAGACTGGCGTGAAATTACCTGTCCTCACTGCCAGTCCCTGTCCTGTCTCTGTTGCCTCTATTCCCAGTCACTGTCATTCACCTCATTTCCTTCAAGTTCCTTCAGAACTATGAAGCAGCAATCAGGACTGCAAATAAACAAGCACCAGATCTGAGATCTGATTAGTAAGATTCGTTAGGACAACAGCACAAATATACAGCTAATTCAAAGCAGTTAAGTTCTTGCTTTTCTTCCTCCTACCCGTCAGTGTAGGTAGGGAGAAGGCAGGTCAGCTTGTACTTTGATGTGATTTACACAATGGCTACTTGCCTCTTTATCAGTGTGAGAATATACTCCCACAATGGGTGACAGCTTAACATTTTACACCTGAAGCCACTTTTCAGTTCTATTAAAATAAGAGGGGAAAAGCTAAATCACCACCATCATCATCTATTAAACTTGCATGCCGCCTGACTTTCAATGACTCTGGGTAGTTCACAATAATCAAAGAAATTACAATAAAATCAGTCCAAGATAAAAGATGGCAAGCATGACAGACCAGATGGATACTTAAACACTGATGCAGCTACAGATGACTTAAGCCTATCTTATGGGCTGGGGACAAGAAGATGGCAACCTCATGGGGACACTGCAGAGAAGAGATGTTGCCAAGTGATTTTGTGCCGTGGTTAAGTGTAAGAGTAGAAAGGCGCTCAATTAAACTGTGCTAAAATGTTGAATTGTACTGTATATTATTTGGCCTAATAAGTGGTTAATGTCAGTCAGACCCTGGTCTCCTGAGTATTTACCCAGAAGTGAGTACCACTGAGGTAAATGGTGACCAATCCTAAGCAGGTGTGCATAGGATTGCAATCATATAAACTACAGCAATTTAAAATGTACACCCATGGAGGGAGTGCAGGTCACATACCCTGGCTCACCACAGTCATTTTCAGCCTCATCCTCCCTATTTTGATGGGGAAAATTTGAAGAATTGCAGCTACGTTGAACTGAATGTAGGTGTTGACTATCCCAATCAACAAGGGAAGGTTAGAAGTGAGAGACAAGGGCCAGAACTGTATCCCCAGCATCTTTCCAATAATCCAAATTTTCATCACCCAAAAAAGAAACTAAAGTAATGTATCTGAAAGTCAGCTTGCATTTTAACATGACAAATAAGTAGAAGTCAGGAGAACTGTATGCAGATGAAGGGGAGAAGTTTTGCAGGACTGCAAGATTTTCCAGGGATTGCTATGAAATTCTGGGACAAAGTAAACCAGCTACATTAGGGTGCCTTGAAGGAACGACTCCTGTCTGTCATCTACAGAGACATAAAATCATATAACTCTCTCCCTGATTGTATCATGTTCTATGGGGAAGAATAAAATGCTGCACTTGAGGAAATTTTTGTTGAAAAAAATCTGGGGGTCTCATGGATGAGGATTGTATCAGGACACATGATAAGCAAACCCATCACACTATGGAGCAATTTCATACATAATAACAATAATCCCCTTCCTTTATCCTGCATTTTTAAACTTTTTTTTTTTTAACCCCACCACCTCTGCCCTTATTGCTGTGACTTTTGCAGCTTTTTATAGGTTACAGATTGTCAATGATTAGCCCGAACTGTTTTGGTTTAAGAGCCTGTCATGTATGTTTGTAACTAAAGATAGAAACATAAGTACTCAGGGATCCATTTCAGAACATTTAAGAGAAGCCCAGTTCATTCGGGGGAAGTCTGAGCAGAGGTTACCAGGGCCAATTAAATGAGACTATTAGATTACTAATATGACATATGGGCTTGTTTTTAAAACATGGGCTTGTTTTTAAAACAAGTTGTGGAGGCTAGCTGACTGCAGTGATGCTTAGGCAGAAGGGGGCATCTGATCTTGTGACTTCCCAGCTGATCCACCTATTTCCACTTCTGCTACCAGAACGTCCTCTCAGGAGAGGCAGTCCTGCCAGCAATGTTGATTGCAGCAAAGGGTCATAAGCATGTATCATATTAAAGAATAGGGGTTCCAGGACCACTAATGCAAAGACAACCGATATTAGCTTCTGTTGCATTAGGGAATGAAGGAAACGATGTTGTGGCTTTTCCTTTCTTCTTTTCCTTTTGCTGTTCAAAGAGAGGGAGTGAGAAGCCCCAGAAGTAACCAGGATTGGAGATTTCCAACTTTTTTGGACCATTTGGAAGGCTGAGAACATGAAATGGACACTCACAAAATAGCTGCATGGTAGATACAGAACATTATTTTACCCAAAAGCAAACTCATTATCTACATTCCAAGATGTTCCCTGTTAGTTTCCTGGGCAGGTAGAGACAAGTCACTGGAGTACAGCCACCCATGTTTTTTAAATTTTCTACAAGTATCTATAGGGGCTAGAGGCTTTCTTGTAAATAAAAAAAAAACATTGCAGGTTGGCCCTTTGTTTTGGAACATGCTAATTAAATTAAAACATAATAACACCCTTTTACTATCTATTTTTTAAAAAATCTATATTCAGGGGAGCTATCTGTCGACCCATTAAAGCTGTGGACACCACATTGTGGATCTGAAGCCTCAATAAATAGATTGAGCTATGGTATGACATAACAGGATCCAGTTTACCAAATGCTAGTGAGCATAGTAGCCCTCTGCAAACCTTGCAGAAAGCTTACTGAACAGATCATGGCATATTCCCACTGAAAAATACCAGTGAAAAAGGAGGAGCAATATCTGTGATGAAACTCTTCTGGTCCAAAGAATCCACCTCTGTCCTTCATGCTGCACCCTCTCCATCAGCCAGGTTTTGCAGAGCATCATCCCTCTATGCCATTAAATCTACATGCTTTGTTGAAAGGGTGTCATCAACAAGTTCTGCAGCAGAATTATTCCTGAACTGCTTCAACCCTGGACATTTATTGCAGAGTAGCCATACTTTGTTCATCATTTATGTGGTGTACTTGATAATATGAATTAAACATGATTCTGTCTTTTCCCCCAACCTCAGAAAATGTAATGTTTTGGTTACATAATAGAAGAATGGCAGAATTTCCCCAGGACTAGGAAAAATCATATAATTGGGAGGGACTTCAGATATTATCTTCCACTGGTAGGCATCTACCCCATTTAAAAACCTCAGCAGTAGAAACAACTACCATCTTCCAGGGCTGTCTGTTTCATCTTGAGGAGTCCAATCATTTATACAATTAGGAATTTCTCCCTAAGGTGTGGAAGAGGGTGATGGACTGATAGGCAACCCACTGGCTACACTCTGCCTCTTCTCCCAGTTATTGTTATGGCACTTCAGTATGTGCAAGGGGCACTCACACTGGACAAATATGACACAATCAAGTTGGGCTTGTGCTTTTGTCCATATTTTCCTGAATTCCATATACTTATCTTTCTGAATGTGCCTTTTGAAAGAAATATTGTAACACTGTTAAATATATCTTTGTGTTGTTTTATCTGATATATATGTCTATATATCGAGAGAGAGAGGCGGACAGAAAGAGAACCACACTGCAGAATTTTTAAACATGCATTTTGGTGTCCACGTTTTTTTCCAGGTGCTCCTCTATCTTGGAAGATCTGCAATTTATATATTTGTATATGATTTCTGATCGGATGATGGCTCAGCCATCCCTAGGGCCAGATTCGTCTTCTCTTTTCTTCCTACTGCTTGGAGAAGATTGTTATACTTTTGTTAAAAGCCTGGTGCTTACCCATAATGACACAGGAAGACAAGACTCAGGATATATTGAGAGAAAGTATGATCTTTCTGCCCTCCCCGAGTACAACTCCAAATAAATTAAGGAACAAATATCCTTGGTGTGACACACAGCCCAGCTGTAACCATTAATCTCTCGGCATGAGGAAATAATTTGACCATACTGAATTTTTTTTCCAGCACAATGTATTACAGGGAACTCCTGCTTCAGAACATTGCCCAGCCTTTTAACAATTGTAGTTAATCATTATTACTGACGCAGAAGAAACTTCAAAGAAAATGAACAAAGAAATATAATCTCAAATTACAATCTCATCTCATCAGTTGTTTCACCCTTTTTGGCGTGAAAGAGTGTAGTCATCCTTCACCGCTCATCGTGGCAGGGGAACAAAATGCCTATCTCAAGTCCACGGCATAGCTGCCATCATTTTCTTGCCTCCAACAATCTTCCCTTCTTGACACACGGAAGTAGAACACCTTCCCTTTCTAGTTCTCAGGGTAGTTGCCACCTCTACATGAAAGGAAGGCAAACAACGTTTGGGCACTTAATACCACAATGTAGCCCTAGATATATAGACCAATATGTGCCTAGATAACAATTTCATGTGAAAGAATATGGCAGTGATGATTGTTTCCAAGAACTAAGGCAATCTCATCTTCCGTAGCTGATACTTGTTTTATTATTTGCTTTCTGTACAAAACTTAGCCATGCGAGGTCAGAATTACTTAAATGGAATGTTTTTTCTATTACCAGTGATATAACCTTGACCTGTATTTGTACAAACAGAAGATGAGGCAGGGACCTTGGTAGATGAGCAAATGATTATGTCCTGCAAGTGCCAATATTTCTTTCATTCAGGTTTTGAGTCTCCATGGAAAACAGGCTCAGGTGGCATGCCCAGGAAAGATACTCATTTGAGATTCTAATATGTAAAACTGGGAAGCTTGATCATATTGCATTCATGGCTATTATTCAGGTCACGTGGAAATATTTGAAAGAACAAAGCAGGTAAATCAGTTCAGTATTTTCATAGGAAGTGGACATGTTCACGATCAGTTGTTAGCTGAGCCAGAGTTGATGGCATTGGCAGAGTCTGCATCTTTTGCTATTCTGCAGGGCTTAAATAGCAGAATAACTCTTCTCTCCCTGTTTGCTTCCGTCTGTTCCTCATTTCCATTCTTGCTAATGGAATGCAAGTTCCACAAGAATAAGAATTATACAGTAGTGCAAGGGAATATTGCAATTATTGTTTAATAAGGGAATTCTAAATTTAAAAGTCACAGGCTTTTGGATCTTATGTCATTTTATCTTAACATGATTATTTATCTTAATTTTTTTTCTGGAGTCAAGCTCCAAATGAAATCCGTTCAACAAAATTCAAGTTTTAGAAGAAATTTCCTGGTAAAACACTGTATACTGCAGTGTTCTTTTTCTTTCATTCCTATAATGAGTCCGTTACCTCCAGATTACTTTGCTGTGAAGTGTTATACATACAGCTATCACCCAGCATCTTCAGTTAATCTGAAGCATGGCTGTGCAGTTTCTACTTAAGACCAACCAAATGGAACTAACAGTGCCATTTCCAAATGATGCTATGTGCGGGTAGTGTTTCTCAACATAATTCAGATGTCTAGCACTTATTTTTGAAGTCCTAAATAGCTTGGGACTTCAGCTGGGTACCTAAAGAAAAGCCTTCCTGCTCTAGGTACTCTTGACCCATCTCAAAAGTTCTTCTGCTGTTTGACGTGAGGCAAAGAATGGGCTTTTTCTAAGATGGCATGTGGACTGAGAATTGTCCTTTCCGAGGATCCTTGCCCAGCATTGCATTTATTAACAGACATCTTTTGGGGCCAGTGGGCACCTTGAGAATTTTGGAAGTCAGCATGGTGGGCGTGGCCATTCTCAAATCATCCATTCATCCAGAAGCCTAATTGGTTACATTGCTCCTCCCGATCCTCTCTAGGACTCCAAGATGCTGTGTATCACCCCAAAATATTACTGGAAATGGAGATGATGCTAGAAACAGTCACTTTACTTGATAGCAAGCTAGCTTCTGGTTTGAAAAAAAAATTAAAAATGAGAATAAAATCAGCAGGTGCAGAGTTTTGTGTGCACCAAAGGGAGTTTCCATGTGCGTATCTGTGTACATGGGTACCACACTGCATCACATGGAGGCTCTTTCATTAAAGCAGCCTCTCCCTCTTGGTTTTAATCCAATGATATTTCTTAGTATGTTTCTTCTGGTTCTACCGCTCTGATGTTTTGTGCTGCTTTGTAATATGCTTTTATTACCACTGGGAGCCATTTTGAGAATTTTATTAAACAAAAGGATGGCACAAATATTTTTGACTAAACAAAAGCTCTTAATTCTTTGGAAAAAGAATGGTGATTCTTCATCTCCTCCTCCCATTTCCATTTTTCTGTGCAATAAGGTAATCTGAGAGCTTTTTGAGAATGTATCGAGTGATCTCAGAAAAATATACTTAATATTTATTTTCATCTTCCATTTTCAGCCCTCTGCTTCCCAAAAGCTCTCAATTCTTTGAATATCTCTAGTAAACCTTCCCTTCCATCTCTGGTTATTACTGACACACTTTCAAGAATTAGACATTTCATTTCTTTTGGGGAGGGGAGGAGCAATAATTAATGGCAGGAATGAGCCATCCAAGTTAAAGTGTATCAGTATTCAAGTCCCAATGGGGCATGGTTTTTCGGAATGGATGTTGAACTTTCAACATTCATCCATGTCACTACAATGATGTAATCTCCTGGATTTGCTACTAAAATACCCAAATGTTGAAATAATCCTTGCTTGTGATTTAGTGCTGGATTGGGCCTTAACCATGAAACACTTTATTCCCACTAAAATAGCTTGTACTCCCTTCACATTACCTTATTTGAAGAATGGTGGAATTAATTATGGGTGCGGGAGCTTGACCCAAATGAATACCAAATTTCATTTCTTTATTACAAATGCTCTGGTCAAAGGGGAACTGAATTTAGGGGTGGTACAGATGCCAGTACTATCAACTGTATGTTGATAGTCTCAAGCCTATTAAACAGAACTGAATTTAAGATTGATTTTCACCCTGATATTGACCAATCCCTGTTCCTCTTCCAGCAAAATTACTCAGTAATGCTTTGATCTGCAGGTCAGAGCATAACTGCACAAGTGGAACTCTTGGATTGGAAGGCTCAAATAAGGGTCTAATGAGTTTGAGAGAGCTTGTCTCTAGTTTTTTAATCTCTAAGATGTGACAGACTTGTGCAAAACACTAATCCTTTCCCCAAAAAATCAGGATTATATAATGGGTAAATGATTGGCTAAAGATTCCGAATCCAAATTTAAAACTGAGACATGGTTTGGTTTTCATGAGTGAGTTGAAGCTAATGCCAAATTAAATGAAAGGTGGTTAGAGATAATAATGGATGTTGATCATGGGGAGTTATATTGTCTTTGAAAAAACAATGTAAGATTTTGTTGAAAGGAAAATACAGGAAGTGCAAATGGCGGAAGTTAGTACCAGCTGTAAAAGGCGAAAACTCCTCTGAATTTTGGTGTCTTGTGGTTCACTCTTCTCCTAAGGATGCCTCTGGATCAAGGAGGCAAATCTCACACCTGAGGTCTGGGCAGAGCACTTTGGGATTGTATTTAGTGAAGCTGCCATTCAACTGAACTCATTTGAATTATTTACCTGATTGATTATTTTCTTGTTTCCAAGATACCTAAATTCATAGCATGACTGAAGAATGGCAAACCTATAGGGATAGGTGACTTGATTTCTAAGTTGTGGGCTTTTGTTCTGGCTATTTACCACTCTATCAGCCACTCCTTTCAGATTCCAGGGGAGTGGTGTTGATCAGTAACTGTTCCAATTTTTAAGCAAGGAGGTAAGATGTTCAGCGAATTTCAGATCAATTAGCCATTTACTTATTAACCCATTCATTTATTTGACATGATTTATATCTTACCTGACTCCTAGCAGAATCTGAATAGGGTACAGTAACATCAACAACAACAACTCTACAATAGACAATTATAATAAATCAACCAAACCCCAAACAACGTAAGTGTGAATAAAAGCAATAATCTAAGCACTGAATGAGTGCTGGAATAGGACTGTTTAGTTGTTTGCAAATGCTAGCAGGGTTGGGGCCGTAGGTACATCAAATCTGACTTGGTGTTGGATGATGTACCCAGTTGTACACCATAAAGGGCTTTAAAGGTAATGAGCAAGTCCTTGAATTGGGCCAGAAACCAACGGGTACTCAATGCGACATCTTCAAAATGGGTGTTATTCTAGGCTGTTGAGATTGTCAGCAGCTTAGCCACTGTATCAGTTATAGCTTCCAGGTGATCACCAAAGGTACCCCCATACTGTATAGCATGCATTACAGTAGTTCAACCAAGTGGTGATCGGGGGCAAATTACCATTACCAGGTCATCTTGGTTGAGATAGGGTCACAACTGGTGCACCCGCCACAGCTGGACAAATTTGCAAGATATTGCAAAGCGTTTTCCAGGAACTTCACAGTTGGCGGATTTAACACAATGTCCTGACAGTAGAGCAAGAGCCAGACAATCAGTGTTTGATCCATATATAATCCTATAGCATTTGGATGGAAAGTAGTTTTTTTAATGCCACCTAGAGTCACATTGTTTGAATTGGGTGGCCATATGAATGGTATAAATGAATTAAATGCATTCATTCATTCTTTCTGACACTCTCAAGATACTCTCTATGCCTCCCTTACTGACTTGATGGTGGCATTTTACCTAGGGAAAGGCTTTGAGCAAAATTATCATCCTCCACTATAAATCACTTTTTACTTTAATTATTATGTTACATGAAAATACCTTCATGCAGGTTAGGTGTTCCACCACCATAGGCTTGTCTGATCAACTCAAAAAGAAGTTAAACAAGATTGTATACTTGTTCTGCTTTTTTCTGTATTAATTCCATTACTCAAACCTTTTTTAAAAAAACAAGCTTTACCCTCTGCTGTTGGCATATCATCTAGGATATATCCATCCTGTCACATGCTGACAGTGCAGTTATTTTATCTTTTGACTCAAGTTGGCTTAAGGCGTTGTCTGCCAAACTAGCAGTTTATTGCAGCAATAAAAAAACGAGATATTATCCCAAATTTAAGTAGTTCTGTTTACTAAGAGGTACACTAATTGCAATCATAACCAGAAGATGAACCATACCTGTATTGAGCGGGTTAAAGATTCTAAATGTCTTCGAGTCGTCTTCCAATAATCTACAGCATCAAAGAAATGAGCAAAAGATATCACTGCCGAAGCTTCTAAGACTTCTAATGCTATAATTCGATTTGTCAGCTGCAGAGGCAATAATTTTGTACCTGCCACCATTGAATTATTGAAAGCCAAGGTACTGAGTTTTCTGCTCTGTGGCACACCATTTTGTATATATAGGAAAAAGAGCTTTAGAAACAATAAAAACTAAATATATTACAGCAATCCCACATATCCCCTGATGTGTACCATACACTCTTTTGCTTCTGGAATCTGGTCTTTGCTCTGTTGAGGCTCGTATGAGAAATTGCCAGCTGAAACACTGACTAAAAGTAAGTTACTGGGGGGGATCTTGGGCCACCTTAATTTTTGCTAATAGGTTTGCTTCTTCCTGGAAAGAAGGCATTGTACTGTGACCTCGTAGCCCCAGTTCTTCCTTCTTCTTCCTTCTTTTCTTGCTTTTCCTTATTGTTGGCTTGGGCTAGTCATTAATAAATTAGTGATGTTGTCATGTAACAGTTTCTCCCCCCCCAAAAAAAATTATTAAAATGATAGGGACCACACAGGAGTATTTTATTAGTAAAAATCTGCATTAATTCTATTTTTTCCTCATTTCAGGAAGTTTATGGCTTTTACTTCGGGTGCCAATGAGGCAGACCTCGTCCAGCAATGCCTCACTCACAAAAGTGATAACTTTTAGCATTTCTGGGTCTTTCTTTCTAGGTACTGAAGCATCTGCGACACTTGAACTTCACGAATAATATGGGGGAGCAAGTGGATTTTGATGAGTCGGGAGGCCTAATAGGAAATTATTCAATTATCAATTGGCACCTGTCCCCAGAAGATGGCTCCATTGTATTTGAGGAGGTTGGACACTATAACGTTTATGCCAAGAAAGGAGAAAGGTTATTTATCAATGAAAATAAAATCCTGTGGAGTGGATTTTCCAAAGAGGTAAGACACATCCAGAATCTTAACTGGTATTTCTCAGATATTCCATGGGGATCCACAGTATCTTTCTTCTCCTCCGGAACAGACGGCTTCCTTTTCTTTTCTTTCTTACTGAAGCAAGAACACAGCTATGGGATTGAGCAAGTTGTTGATTTTTTTTTTTTTAAGTATATAACATTAAAAATGCTTTTGTTTGATACCTGTTGTCAAGTGATGCTGTTCTATGGTGGAGAAACAACAGGCAAAGTGGATACATATAGCAGCTATTCTCAACAGCCTGTCTGATGCTTAATCCTGGTGCAAACACAGCCTGGCCCCACTTTGAAAGAAGTCTCAGTGCTTCTTTGCATCGTGAACGTCTCTCCTTACCTCTGCTGAATTTGTTGGGTATTCGCTTTTTAAAGATAATCTCATGAAAACAAAAATGGCTGATTCAAATGTTTTTATAATTCAAAACCGCCTATTCTAGTTCAGGTATGCCATCCGTAGCCAGTGGGATTAGGACAACCACCTCAATCCTACTGTTCTGGAGACTGCCTGATTTTTGCATTCTGAGGTCCTTCCCATTGCTCTGGGCCCTCCAAGTTCAGCTCCTTTCCACTGATCTTTTCCATGGGGTGGAAGGACAGCTGTCAAGTCTTTTTGCTTTTCTATGGGCCCTTGTACAACAGCCATCTTCAATCTGCTGATATCAAACCTAGTATTCAGCTCAGAATTTAAATGGAGAAGTAATTTAGTGTCCTTTCTGGCTGTTTGTCTCCGTGATCTTTTTTCTGCCACTTGTATCTGAAGGAGAAGCTTTTTTCTAGCATTGCTCAGTCAGAACGGTTGACCTTAGAAAGCCAGTTCAAAAGTCAGCAGATCTTCCTTTTGGCTCCATCTTGTGGCTGTTTAGACAGTCCCAAATCTGATCTTGCTCGCATACATCAGTTGCAAGCCTGGGATTACCGGATAGCACACCATAGAGTTCATAGCTTCCCCAACCAGATGCCCTTCCTGTGCTGGACTTTGTCATTCCCAGCCAGCAATAATTAGTTGCCAGCGTTAAACATTGACAGTGGGCCCAGGCACCATTATGCTAAGTTCACATTTGTAGAAAGAATGTCTCGTATCAAAAGCATGGTTCACACATTTACCAGATGGTGGTCCTTGTCACCTGGTGGAGAACTAGGCACACGCATCCCTCCCTTTTTTAGGCAGTGACCAGGAGACCCCTAGCTCTGATTTCCACTTCTGAGAAGGATGTGCATCCCCTCCCATTTAGTGAGGAGGAAAACTGGGCCCACTCTGGTGTGCTATCCTGGTTACCACCAGTGCCAGCATAATTCCTCCTCACATCCATGCTCCAGAAGAAGCGGGCAAGTGACAGCAGCAACTCCACCTGCTCCTTGGTGCCACTGCAGCTACTCACTAACTTGCCCAAGCAAGCAAGGGATAAGGTAGGCAGAGGTGCTGCCCGCCTGCCTTCTGTCTCAATGCTGTGACGGAGACTGCTGCTCCTAGTCTCCATCACAGCCCCCTTGCTTCTTTGGATCACTGAGAGATCAAGCAAAGGGCAGCATCTTTGGTTCTCATCTCTCCCTTTTTTTGTGGAGAAGAGAAGAGGAGAGAAGAGAAGAGAAGAGAAGAGAAGAGAAGAGAAGAGAAGAGAAGAGAAGAGAAGACCACCATTATCCAGGCTTTGGCAACTAGCTCTAGGGAGATCTGGAATCAGCTTTCTTCTTCCCTGGGAGCATGGCTTGCCAGTGGATCTCCACCCAACTAGTCTCCGTTCACACATGCTTCATGGAGATGGGGCCAGGGGCATGTGGGGGGGAAGAGTTGCTCCACCACCATTGCAGGAGCATCACCCTAGATATTAATGGAGCCTGTGTTTATTTCTTAAGGTACCATTCTCAAATTGCAGCAGAGACTGCCTTCCGGGTACAAGGAAAGGTATCATCGAGGGAGAGCCAACGTGCTGCTTTGAATGTGTAGAATGCACAGATGGGGAGATCAGTGACGAGACAGGTATGATCTGACACTGAGAAAACAAGCGGCCCCTTTTTCTGTGAGAAACATTTTTCCAGATGGACTCAGAAATCATATGTGGAAGTCACTACTGATAAGGAGACAGAGTTACTACGTGTTAATAAATTGCTGATCACTTCCACTGGTCCATCCCGTTAGCACTTTAGGGATTAGCAGTGTAGTATGTCACAGAAGAGAATGCAGTTGGAAGAAGTGGGGCCTCCTCAAGGTAAGTTTATGAATGAATGCATTATACAGAAAGAAAAGAGGAGAAAAAAGCTCTTTTTCTTTAAAAAAAAAAAGTGTGGTGAATCTTTAATACACCACAGCTCTTGGTTTATTTTCTTTTTTATAGGCTGTGCCTATACTTTTTTATACTGCTCTATGTTGTCTACGTAAGCAAAGTCCTATCTAGAACAGTTCTCTGTTTTTAAGGATCTGTGCCTCCAGAGTCCAGGTAGAAACTTACATGATGGAATGCTTCTTCATGGAAAGTTGATTCACACAGATGGAAAACTAGCATGTCAGGAAGAATTCTGTTTGACCCTAGTTTGTAATGTAGAGCAGGGATTTTTTTCAGTAGACACAGAAAGTAACAGTGCAGGTTTAGGAGAACAGCAACAGCACAGAAATGCGCTCAAAATGATTAATTGATCTTTGGGTTTAAAAGTTGGCTCTGTAATCTGTACATAATTTAGTATACAATTCCTGTGGGCTGCACTGTACATTAAAGAATCATGAGGTAAGCTCTGAGGAAAGCTAATGAACTCCATTAAGTTGGAGGAGACATTAGCCACAACTGACTCTTTTCCTCCCAGTTCTTCTTCTGCCACAACACAATCCCTAAGAAAACCTCCATTCTTCTTTCTTTTCTGAAGGAGGTTGGAACATCATCTGCTTTTTTTTTTTTTTTAGTAAATGAACCAAATAAAGGATTAAAGGATGTACAGTCCATAGTTTTGTATACAACCTCCTAGGAGTTCCTCCTCTGCAAAAGACATGGGAAATAATAAGTCTGCGCGATAATAGGGCCATGGTCTTTTGGCACTATTGTACGTGGATGACCTTTGTGCCTCTTGAAGGAGATGCCACTAAGTGCGGTTCCTGTTCAGATATCTTCTTTTAACCAAGAATGTTTTGTCTTTTCCAGATGCCAGTGCTTGTGAGAAGTGCGCTGAAAACTTCTGGTCCAATGAAAACCATACATTCTGCATCCCCAAGCAAATAGAATTTTTGTCCTGGACAGAACCATTCGGAATTGCTCTCACTCTTTTTGCTGTACTAGGCATCTTCCTAACCTCATTTGTCTTGGGTGTATTTACCAGATTTCGCAACACCCCCATCGTCAAGGCCACAAACCGTGAGCTCTCTTATCTCCTCCTGTTCTCCTTGCTCTGTTGCTTCTCTAGCTCCCTTTTCTTCATTGGTGAGCCCCAAGATTGGAATTGCCGCTTACGACAACCAGCCTTTGGTATCAGCTTTGTACTGTGCATCTCCTGCATTCTGGTGAAGACCAACCGTGTTCTTCTGGTTTTTGAGGCTAAGATACCAACAAGCCTCCATCGCAAGTGGTGGGGACTTAACCTCCAGTTCCTCCTGGTCTTCTTATGCACTTTTGTGCAAATTGTCATCTGTGTCATCTGGCTTTATACAGCTCCCCCTTCTAGCTTTCGTAATCATGAAATGGAGGATGAAATAATCTTTATCACTTGTAATGAGGGCTCCTTGATGGCACTGGGCTTCCTAATTGGTTACACTTGCCTGCTGGCTGCTATCTGCTTCTTCTTTGCTTTCAAATCCCGCAAACTACCAGAGAACTTCAATGAAGCCAAATTTATCACCTTCAGTATGTTGATTTTCTTCATTGTTTGGATCTCTTTTATACCAGCCTATGCCAGCACCTATGGCAAATTTGTCTCAGCAGTGGAGGTGATTGCCATTCTGGCAGCCAGCTTTGGGCTTTTAACATGCATCTTCTTCAACAAGGTCTACATCATCCTCTTCAAGCCGTCACGCAACACCATTGAGGAAGTACGCTGCAGCACAGCTGCTCACGCTTTCAAAGTGGCAGCCAGAGCTACTCTGCGACGAAGCAACGTGTCTCGCAAGAGGTCCAATAGTCTGGGAGGCTCTACAGGCTCTACCCCATCCTCATCCATTAGCAGCAAAAGCAACCATGAGGAGCCCTTTTCAGTACCAGCAGAACAACAGCAAAAACATGGGTGCAAGCAGAAGGTGAGTTTCGGTGGTGGAACTGTTACCTTGTCACTAAGCTTTGAGGAGCACCAGAAAAATGCTGTAGCCAATAAAAATGCAAAGCACAGAAACTCCTTGGAAGCCCGAAATAGTGATGATAGTCTCATGCGGCACAAAGCCCTGCTTCCTCTGCATGGCAATGAATCACTAGAGCCCAATTTCCAGACACCCTCAAATCAAGAGTCCCGCATGCCAGAATCAGTAGTGGGAGAAACCAAGCAAGGAGAATATGTAGAAGGACAACCTTCTTTGTCAGCTGCATACCTGCGGGATTTAGTAGGCAGTGACTCCATCAAAGAGAATGCCATTCATTCATAATCAAAGAAAAAGGAACCAATTCTTGACCAATTTTCTCCTGGATGGAGAAAAACATTGAATACATCTGTAATTCTTCTTGCTGTTAGAATCAGCAGGGTATATCCACTTTCAAAGGAAAGCTGAGAGAAACAATTCCTTAGCATGTCTTTAGCTATCCTTTTAGTGCAACCACCCATGGTTGTGGAAGATACAAGGAAGAAAACTTTGGAGGGACTAGAAGGTATCTTTCTCAGCTGTGTCATAGAAGAAAGGATTTTCTTATTCCCCTTTCCACCTCTGTAGTGGTCCAAGCCACCAACCTGCTGGTTATGAGCGTGTCTGAGGCTCCGATAACATGCTCTGCTTTTACATCAATGTATAATATCCCTTTTCTTCCTGGTGTATAATAATTACCCTTTATATGTAAAACTGCTTAGCAACTTTACAACAAGGTGAAACTTGCTGCTTTACATAAAATAAGACATGCAGTTTGCCTTAGAAAATATTCTCCAGTACCCATGGAAGCATGCTAAATAATGTTCAGCCAGTGGCCTGAACTTGTAAAGTATTTAAAATGTTAGTGATATATTTACGCATGGAGGCAGGGCAGAGGTTTCATATCTAAGGAACAGAATACTGTGGTCTTCAAAGACATCACCATGTTACCCAGTGCTGTTGTCCTGGAGACTGACATAGAGGGTCCAGGTTTAACTCACTTTGAAGGCAGAGAAAGGGAAGAGGAGCCATATTTCTAGAGTAGCATTTCTCAACCTTGGCAACTTGAAGATGTGTGGACTTCAACTCCCAGAATTCCCCAGTCCTCACATCTTAAAGTTGCCACGGTTGAGAAACACCATCATAGAGGAAATACAAAAGCTCAGTGAAAATGTGCCCTTTATTTCCTGTAGGCCTCGGGTACTACCTTTACCGTAGCAGGCCTTTTGTGCATCAAAGAGCTTCAAATGGAGGAGAGCAGATCTAAGAAATTGTGTGTCCCATAAAATAGAAAAAAAAGCAGTAACAAGTCTAAACAAAAGTTTAGGAAATAAGAACACAGCACACGTCAGAGCAACAAGGATAATTGTTGAGATAACCAGGTTCTATTATGAACCTGATTATAGAACCAGATTCAATTATGAAACGCTATTAATAAAGTAAGTTAGTTAAATATAATGTAGCCGCATTTTCAAAGCATGTACCAGTGGAATCATACTTCGATAGAAGAAAATGTGCAGATATTTTAATCTTGTTCTATGACTTTAGAATTTTTTTAATGGGCAAGTAAATGGCAGGTATAGTTAAATGTTATGTTTTGCCACATGTGGTTGTCTAATGTCAGCAACTGCTACCTTTTGCAATGTGTCTTACAGACAGAAGTTGCCACAGCTGAGCTCCTTAAGCACACAAAAAGGACTGAGAAAGAAGCCAGAAGTAATATTAAGTCTGACTGTAATGAATTCTGATTGAATCTTCTGCTGTACCTGTATTTACAGAGCATGAGAGAGGCCCCTGTTTTTCCAAAAGATCTACAGATTAACCACTTTGCATTTTCCCCCCACAGAGTGAGATCCATATAAATAAAGCAATGTTGTGTGTCCATTGACAAATGCAATGGAAAACTCAGTTTGAGTTGTGAGATCGTATTGAACAGATGACAGTGGCTGGGTTAGTACAATATGCTAAAGTAGGCATGTACCAAGATCTGGGCTGCAGATATGCGGACTGCTGCTAGGGGGCAGCAAAGCGATTCAGAGAACTAACTTCTTTGCTGTCGTCTAGGGGCATCTGGATGTTTGAAGCCCAGGTGTGGTGTGTCTATGCCAAGGCCAGACCAATCATATTATAGCTTAGCATGAGGCGCAAATTCAGCCAATTGTACTATATTCAATTAACCATGGTGAATCAAATCATGGGTCAATGTAATATGCAGCTTTATTAGCCTCCTTATCATAGATTGCAGGCAGTTGCTAAAGAGAATCAATTGTTTGAGTGGAAATGTAGATACTTCTCTGTTTTTAGTGCCTTTTTATAGAGTATGCTCCAGTGCTTTGGAATTAACTATCCATTTATTCAGGGATGAATGGAAGGTAGTTTAGGATCTACTGAACTGTGGGTGATTTGTAGTAGATTGGCAGGGATTTCTGGCTTTCATTCATTGAACAAGATTTCATTCATTGACAAGAATGACTGCTCCTTTCCAAAAATGAGGGAGCTAAAGTGAAACAACTTGGACTAACCATGAAAGGATTTTTTTTGCAGAGAATATAGATGAGCTCTCAGCTCAGTTCTGGTACTCAAAAAAAATCTCTGTGCTTGCTCAGCAGCTGCTCAGATGTCCCATGTTTGTGTATATATGTATGCACAAAAAACAAAGAAGAAGAAAAATGTATTAACCAGTCGCAAAAATTAAAAGGAAATAGAAAAAACACAATGTCATTAATACCATGGCTTTTGGTTGAGGAATAGTGAGTTTCTCATAAAATAGAAAGAAACTACTAAACATGCAGTTGAATTTAAGTCACTAGTTAACTTACATCTGAGATAGTTGTGAGACAGAAAAGATCCATCACGAACTAATCTTTTAATACTTTTGGACAAAGGTATTAGCTGGGATGGGGATAAAAGACAGATATAATACATTTCTCTGTAATTATCACTTCAGTGACAATAAGAATTTTGTAGTGGATTTTCACTAAGAATGCCAGTGAATAGAAGAAACTTATCATGGGCCTGATTAACTCCCCAACCTTATCATCCCACGTACCAAAAGCTGTTCTTAAGAGTCTTGAAATCCAGTCAGGTGGACTCCACAAATCTCATTTAATCCTGAATTGGCAGATTGTGAAGAAACAGAGAATACTAGATGATGGTTTTGGAATCTAGTAGCATTAACAAAAACCCCAAATACAATATGGCCTTCAGTATACTCCAGTACAGCTCTTCATTTTGATATTTGGTAGTTAAAACATACCTTGATTATTTCAAGTTTCCGTGCATTGTGAAAACATTAGCACTAAATAATTGATGGGAAATATAAGTAACGCGCTCTTTTCCCTTGGAATTTTCAGAATGCTTGTAAATATAAGCCTAGATGATGCAGAACTTACACCTCATATTGAGGCTAAAGAAAGTCATAAGATTAAGCCTGTCTGTCCCAAATAGCTTAATACTTAACAAGAATTTAATATTTACCAGAGCACTAAGGATTTCATCATCAAGATTATTTTGTGCTGGAAGGGTCTTCAAAAGCCATATTCTTTCATCTGCTAGAAACCTCAGTGGATTTTCCTTTCTAAGCTTGCTTAACTTATTTGCATTTCTGAACATCACTGATGCTCGTTTTTTTTCCAGACCCCCCCCCCCCCCAAAAAAGGTCTACATTTTCCAGACAAAAAAATCTACAGATTGAATGGCTTATCCAGGCCGAATGGCTCCCATATGCTAGTCCTGAACTCTAGGAAGTCTTTCATATTAGTCAACAGTCATCTCTCCAGTGTGCATTGGGAAGCTTCCTATCCTGTAATTCCAAGCAGCAAGTGTAGGGTTGCCCTGATTTGGTTCAAGATGAACAAAGGGAACAATAAGGCTGAAGACAGAAAAGCCAGTTCATGTGACTTTAAAATAGTAAAATATTCTTGTGGCTTTAAAGTTGATTGAATGAAAGCAGACTGGTACCATTTGGGCTTTCAACTAACTGCTCCATGCTTATTCATATTACTGTAGGTGAGTTGAGTTCCCTATTAACTTCATCAGATGCTAGACTCATACATATACATATATACACGCACATAAGTACACATATCTGTTTGCTTTATATATTATATGTTTCAGGTTTTCTCCAGGAACTCAAGATACGTATTCCCCTCTTCAATTCTACCATCACAATCCTCCTGTGAGAAAAGCTAAGCTGAGAGAGAGAGATGGGTCCAAAGGTACTCCGTGAGGTTGATGATAGGACACTTGATCTTAGGGTCTCCCCAGTCCTGCTCCAGTGCTCTAAGTGCAGCATGACAACGGCCCTCGTTTTGGATAGTTTGAACTGCCCCTTGATAGTTTGGGGCTTTCCATTAGGAAGATCACTGAGAAAAATACAGACTATAGCCCAAATGACACTTGTGATGTTTTTATGTTAGCAGGGCTCCATGTACCTCCTGTATTTCTTAATTACTTTCAGTATTTTTAAAAACTTTTTTAAAGTGCTTACATATAAACAAGAAGATTTGTTGAAATAGTACTGGCCTCTAATGCTATCTTGGTTGCCAGACTCGAGGGCTGTAGAAGCAATTTAGAACAAGCCATAGCTTCTATGTCTCATGAGTGGAGGCCATACATTTGCCACTGGGGAGAAAATGGGCTGAAAGCAGGTTTTCTTCCTCATCATCATGTTATATTTCTTTGTACATATGAAGTGGCTGGGGGAGGTCACCTACAGGAGGGTGGTTCTGAACCCTCCAAACGTGACTAGCTATTTAACATTCATCAATGTCTTTGTCTGTTTCTACTGATTCACACTGCTGATAGCATGATGTTTGTTAAACAGGAACTGAGTTCCATGTTCAACAAAAACATCTATCAACTAGTGTACTAAATGTTTTGTTTGCTTCTCTCACTTGCAGTTGGTACAAATATCTTGAGCAATAATTTCTGCCCACATGTTACTTTGCTGTACCTTCATAACAACACTAGTGAAATTAGTGAATTAGTTACTAAGGACTAGCTAGACAAGACATTTTAAAAGGGATAAAAGTATGTTTAGTCAATTAAGCTGCTTCTAACAACATTTATAAAAATGAAAAATAGTTTTCTTAGTTATTAAGAAATTTAAGAGTTTCTCTTTGATCATATCAAAGGTTTATCTAGGCCACCATCCTGTTCCTCAGAGCTACCACACAAATGCTTCTAAGAAGCCCAAAAACTAAGCATGAAAACAAATTCTACTGGATGTTGTTTGTCCCCTGGATATGCTGTCTGGTTCACATGTTCTAGAACAGTGTTTCTCAACCTTGGCAACTTTAAGATGTATGGACTTCAACTCCCAGAATTCCCCAGCCAGCCTGGTTGGCTAGGGCATTTTGGGAGTTGAAGTCCACACATCTTAAAGTTGCCAAGGTTGAGAAACACTGCTCTAGAAGGACAATCACATGTAATGGCTGTTAGAAATGTCTTGATGCATTTATCTGCTCCCCTTTTAAAGCCATCAGTGCACATGGCCATCATGTATGTCCATACATTTTAACATGTATTCAAATTTCAAGTTAAAACTTGTATGGATTTGCCATGAATGCATCGCCACCCATTTCTTTGAGTCATCCTGACCTCTAATGTCATACGAAAAGGAATGATTCCCTTCTCTCCCAGTGTTCATTACTGTATGTTACTTCATCTGTTCTCTAAAATAAAACTTAAAAGGCCTGCTTTGAAAGCATTGCGCATAGACAATAGAAGTTAAATTGGATCTTTCAAAGTACTCTGATGTTGGAAAGAAATTTAAGAAATAATCAAGATTTCATGCAGCCAAAAGTCCAATACTTATTCTAATACCAGATTTTGGGGAAGGGGGGATTGAATAAAAAGCCTCCGAGCATCACTGTGGGTTTGGACAACCACCACCACCCTGCACACACACACACACACACACACACACACACACACACAAGAGGGAAAGCAGTAACTGATGTGCAGTGCCCAGAGCTCCAAAGAAGATGTCAGAATAGGCAGCATTAGCTGCCACCATCTTGATTTTGACACGATGGCTCTGGGGCCTTTATCAGTCACTCCCTTGGCCCTTCTCTCTCTCTGGCCATTTGAAATGAGCTTTGTTTAAAGTAAAGAGGTCAGTGGCATAAGCAGCTGCAGGCTTCTGGAACCAGCATTTGACCTGCACCACTAGGTCTGCTACGTAATACACCACAAAAAGTTTCACTCCTGGTTGTTTTGAGGGATGTCAAGTCTATTCTTGTATGTTACAGTTAATATTTGAATTGCTTGTAATATTTATATCATGGCTGAGCATGTCCTCAAGCCAACAAGAGCACAGTTGCCTCCTGAATTTTGCAGATGTAAGTTAGGTAAGCTGATGATGTGTGTCTTTGGGGGAGCTGAAATAAAAGAGGGCCCATCCCAGCATTTTAAGACTCTTTTGTGTAGCTGGCCTCGTCTAAAATCTTTCAAAATTAAGTCATTCAGAGTTATCCATTAGAAATGTGGCTAAAACCTATTGCAGAAACCGGAAACCGCAGCCACTATTAAGTACAAACCATTTAATGGGGGAAGGGGAAACCCCTTAAAATTGAGGGTGTTTAGGAAAAGCAAATTCACTGATAATGGTCAAAGTTTGAAATAAGACCTCCTTATATATATATTTGGTAATTGTTAATGTTTGGAGCAGTCTATGCGCATCACCTGAACTAATAACAAAATAAGCATTGTGCAGCTCTGTATCTATACTAGTATTAAAATAATGGTGGGAAGGTCACAAAGGGAAGGATAAGATTCCTCTTCCCCCTCATGCTGGTCCCTACCCAGAGTCAATAAAAACACACAGGAAGCTGAATGATGTATTTTAGATACTGGCTCAGTTTACCCATCACACAAAGCCATAAATCACAGCTGAAGGAAAGGAATTAACAGGCCAAGATGAAAGATAAGCTTAACAGCTTGAGGCCCACATTTTTTGCCTGGAAACATCCACTAGAATTATTTCTTTAATCGCTGTTTCTTGAGCTTTGTTCCCTTTTTAAAGAAGACCTTAATACAATAAAATGCATGATAAAAGTTCTGTAAGAACTGAACAGGTTTTATAAGGCGATAAAATATAGAAAGAGTTCTGAATGAATACACTTCAATCTCTCCTAGATGGCCTTGGGCCTGTAATTTTAGCAACTCGCTGCTTTCACCATCTGCAAATTAGTATTAATAAAACTCGCCTAAACCTAAGAATGACTGAGAAGGCCAATTATATCAGAAATGAGTGAAAGACCTCAGAAACCTAGCTATAAGTTGTGCAAAAAACATGAATTGGAACATAAAGGGAAGGAAGGTTTTCAAATATATGCAAGGTGGCCACGGTGGTGCTGATGCTTCCTGGCAAGTAATGCACAAAACAAAAACCAGACAACTTAATTTGGCAGGTTTTATTCTTTCACCTTCTATTATACAAAATACTTTACAATTTAAAAACATTTTCCCAACAAAAATCATATACATATATTTATATTTAAAGAGCCAATTACACCAAAGGGGAAAAAGCCTGATGCATAGAGACAACCCACCCACTTTATTGAGTTATGAAAACCAAAATGGCAGAGGGGTAGTTAAGAGAAAGTTTCTGCCCCACACTTCGCGTTTCTGATAACTGCCACTTCTGCCCCTTCCCAGGTACTTTCTTATTTTAATCAGTACACAGCTGCTCCTTCCCCCAGTCTCTGGGGTGGTGATGTCAGCCACGCTGCTACTTCATGTTCATTCCCTTTCTGTTGTCCCTTTAACGTTAGCAGCACTTTCCAAGCCCAGAGCCAAAATTCATATTTTGATTCATCCTTTTGCAAAAGGATTTTTCAACAGAATTCATCTTAACATGATGTGCAAACAATACCAGCATTCACTCTGATTTAGCAGGCAAGGCCAGAACTCCTTTCCTTGCATCACAGAGACTGGCCTGTAGGGGGAAAAAACCCCACTCCTTTAAATTTGTGCCTAGAGGACACCACTGCAGGAAAATCTAAACACTTTCCTGCACAAAGGACTGTTTTCCTCAGGCAGAGACTAAATCTTGCAGGCTGGGAGAGGCACATGGCAGGTACCATTCCTTGCTGGATTTGCATAGGTTACAGAAACTTAATTTTACAGAAATATGATCCAGCACAACATGTAAACTAGTGACCTGCCCTAAAAAAGAGTCTGAAAATAGATGTATACGTTGTTTTCTGGGACAACTTGAGACTTAAAAGAGACGTGTCCCTGACTCAGCCATGTGTGCCTGGGTGGGAAGAGAAAGAAGGGACTGGCATTGATGAGGGCCCCTCCTGCATTCACAGGGGAGCCCATCAGAGAGTCACTGCTGAATAGCAAAAGCCTGTAGAAGGGTAGGAAGATCCCGGGCATCTGCTGCTTCATAGAGGTTGCTCTGGCCCAGCATGGAGAGGGCCATACGGAGGGTGCTCCAGATGTTGTCAGACATGGCTCCCTGCTGGCCCCGTGGCCCCCGACTCTTCTGCTGCATCTGCAAGGCTTCCAAAAAGTGTTCTACAGCCTCTCTGTCAAGACAGCAGCATATGGCAATGAAGGGAGACTGACCAAGAAGAGCTCACAGACAAGACCTGCCCCAAATGTTAGGCACAGGGAGAAGGAACAGTTCTTTCATTTCCCACACACCTTTGCCCATGAAGCTGCACAGCTGAGTAGGGAGACAATGTATTTAAAATACATGTTACTACACTGACTGTACTCCCCTTTAAGCCTACTGGCATAAAACCAAGGTAAGAGGTCACCTGCAGCCAGCAGAGCCTAGCTGGTTCACAGGGAAATGTCATTCCTTTCAGATTATGACCCAAAGCACACAAGTGGTTAAAGCACAAGAAAGTTAATGTTTTAGAATGGCCAAGTCCTTAATCCTATCGAAATGTTGTGGAAGGACCCGAAGCAGACAGTTCATGTGAGGAAGCCCACCAACATCCCCGAGTTGAAGCTGTTCTGTAAGGAGGAACGGGCTAAAATTCCTCCAAGCTGATGTGCAAGACTGATCAACAGTTATCGGCAATGTTTAGTTGCAGTTATTGCTACCCAAGGAGGGCACACCAGTTACTGAAAGCAAAGGTTCACCTACCTTTGCCACACACGAATATGTAGCTTTGGATCATTTTCCTCAATAAAGAAATGAACAAGTATAATGTTTTTGACTCATTTGCTTAACTGGGTTCTCTTTATCTAGTTTTAGGACTCGTGTGGAAAGCAGACCATGTTTTAAGTCACATTTATGCAGAAATATTGAAAATTCAAAAGGATTCACAAACTCTGAAGCACCCCTGTAGATGAGACACACCAAAAGCCAGTGACTATGACTCTTTGAAAGAGGAGGTGAAATGATTGAAGGCACTATTAGTCAACTATGATGGCAATTTCTCTTGGAAATGCTTTCAGAGTTGCCTGATCCACCACTCATGACTCTCTAGTACAGTGTTTCTCAACCTTGGCAACTTTAAGATGAGTGGACTTCAACTCCCAGAATTCCCCAGCCAGCTGGGGAATTGAAGTCCACTCATCTTAAAGTTGCCAAGGTTGAGAAACACTATTCTAGTAGCTCAAGACTATAGTGGGCTCAACTAATCAAGAGCAGCAGTAGAGACAATCTCAGCTTTAAAGCCACCCAACTCACCTATGGGCCCCTAAGTTGATACAGCTAATGCCTAGGTTGTAGCGAGAGCGTATATAGCCCGGCTGCAGTTCCAGCGCCTGCCTGTAAGCAGCTACAGCTTCCTCACTCCGGTTTCCATTGGCCAAGGTAGCTCCCAGTTTGTTCCAAAGGAGATGATCCTAGAAGAGGGAACCAAATTTAGTCAGACTTGGTGGAACTACTTCATGTTTTTCCTCCCTGCCCTGCCCTGTCCCACCTGAAAACAACACATTCTTCTCAAACTTTCTGGGTTTCAAGAGGATTTGTTTAGTAGCTCACAGCTACTATATATAGTCCTTCCTCCCATTTTCCCCTACAACAATCTCATGAGGTAGGTTGGAGGGACAGTGATTGAGTGCCTTAGTCATTCTACCTGTCTCCCTTTCCCTTATAATGGATAAAGATTGCTGGGAAGTATGGTGGCTAAGGGGTTGAGATACCAACTGAAAAAGCCACCTGCTGGTTCTGCCGTAAGCTTATGTGGGGGGAGGAGGCACAGAGTCCTCTCTCAGATTGAAGTCCCCCATCAGCCACGCCATGGGAAACATGATTTGCAAGTATGTGGTAAAGACTGTTTGAGAATGAATGGAGAAGTGCTCTAGCTCTAGATAGCATTGATAAATGCTTCTCTTAGTTTTTACTGAGATGGCTCTCACATCGAGTGACCTGCACTTGGAAACTGATGGGGAAATACCACTTTGTTGGTTTTCCCACGGGGCCAGCGGGGCAAGGAGGGAGCTAAGCCAGAACCCTCTTTTCTGAAGACAGAGTCTTAAGAACCGACTCCTTCAGTCAGAAGCAGCCTCAGTGAGAAAACAGCACCTGCTCCAGAAGCTGCCACCTTCTCCTACAACCCCCTTCCCTGCCCCGTGCCTCCCTTACATTTGGGCGTGCGCTCAAGGCAGCAGTGAAGCAATCCACAGCCTTCTCATACTCGCCACTCAGGTTGAAGAGAACACCCAGCCCACATTGCACATCAGGATCCACAACGGTGGGGTTGCTACGTACAGCTGCCAAGAACAGTTCCTTCACTTCATGAAAAAGCGAACTGAGGCAGAAAAGAATGAAGAGACCTCACAATTCCCATCTTGCTTTAGTTGCCCAGTTCCCATCCATTCTTCACTTTTGCAGACTCACTCAGTTAAAAGGGAACCCAGAACACGTTTGGAGGGCCCAAGACCTGGGCTAGAACTCTCCCCTTCAGATTCTTTTCCCACCAGGTGAGCATAGGCAGGTTTGTGGTGCAACCAGTCACGCAGGGTTTCACATGCCTGCTTCTGCAACGATTCATTCGTAAAACTGACGGCTAAAGCCATGAGCGCAGTGAGGTTTCCAGGCTGCAAGGTCAGGCACCTGCAGGAAAGAGCAAAACCATACAGGTAAAACACAGAGGGATGCATCCTCAACTGGTGCAGGGGGATGGGGGTGGGGGGGGGACAACCCTATCACATTGGTTTGCCAACCCAATTCTTTCTGCAAGAAGGAAAGAAAATCCTGCTGACATCACATCAAAGGGCCAGCTGCAAACAATGGGTTTAGCTTTGTTTCAGATGAGGCCATAAAGCAAGGGTTTAGCTTCAGTTCACCACACATCCCAAAAGAGTCAGCATCACTGGCCTTTAGACTTTGGACTTTCACACTGGGAAAACACCCAGGCCTTGCACTCCTGCTGCTCAGGAAGGTTACTCACTGTCGAAGGGCACTGATTGCAGCAAGCTCTTGTTCATTCTCAGCTTGCGTGGTTCCCAGGTACTGCCAGGCCTAACACAGAGACACAACAAAATCAGGAGCTTGGTTCACATTGTACCAAGCAGCATGGAAGAGGGGCTGGTGTTTGCAAGCCGCCTTCTTCTCCCCCTCCCCATCTTTTTAGTAACTGGAAGGGGAAAATTATTCCTGGGGAGGAGGAGGATGGTGCCCACTCATGACAACACATAAAAAGCAGCAAGCTGCCCCAGAGAGCAACTCAGGCATACTGAAGCAGCTTCTCTGCAGAAGGAATCAGAAAAGTGACTTGGGGTGGAGGGGCAGGTGTAGGGCAAAATCCTGATTTGCTGCCTGAAGCAGCCACGTCATTCCTTCTCATAGTAAACTCAGCCTTGGGAAAACGGCAGAAATCATGACCCAGAAGGTAGCGTGCACCCAACCCCGTCCATGAAGCAGACCCAAGGACAAAGGTCTGATCTGAAGCAACTCTGCTCCAGTACTGCAAGAGAGAACATGAGTCACTGGCACCCAAGAAAGATACACCCACCACCAGTTTTTTTTTTTAATCCATTCAATCGTGTCCGATTCTCGGAAACTGCCTGGACGAGTCCCTGCAGTTTTCTTGGCAAGGTTTTTTCTGAAGTGGGTTGCCCTTCCCTCCTTAGGGCTCAGAGAATGACTGGCCCAAGGTCACCCAGCTAGCTTTGTGCCTAGGCGGGACTAAAACTCACAGTCTCCCGGTTTCTAGCCCGATGCCTTAACCACTACAAAAGGAATATTTCTAATTCCATGTGATCAGAGCTGGTCCTCCCTGCAGCACACCTGGGCCAAGCTGCCATTTAACCTAAGCCAAGGCAGAAAGGTGCTGGCTCTCCTTTGCTCACCTCCATGTGATCAGGTTTTTGCTGCACAGCAGCCTCAAAGAATAAGACAGCGTTCGGGAGATGCCCTTCCTCCAGGCATTTCAGCCCCTCCTCAAAAGCATGCGGGTGGTCCCGTACAGGGTTATCTTCTTCAAACTTGTATCCCTATGAGGGAGGAAGAACAAAACAGTAGTTTCTTCTAAAGGCTGCCCCTAGGATGTTAGGAAAGAGGTGGGATACTTCCTACTCAACAGCAGAGTTTGCTACTTATTTAAAGAACTGCAGGAGGAAGGACTGGCCCATCTGCTTTTCTCTTCTGCTTTCAAGCTCAGGGTGGTGCATCTTTTCTTGCCAATCAATCAGGGTCTGTGTGTGGGGCAGCACTGAAGGATGTAAGCTGAGCCTTTAAGTGCAGGTAAGTAAGCAGAGAGTATCTTCTATCGTCTAAACACACCTTCTACCTTCTGCAGCATGACTCAGTGCCACTTGCCTACAAAATTCTAGAAATCATGTGATAAAAATCTAACACTTGTAGAGAAGGCAGTAAGCCGATCATTGCATCTAGTCACTCTCAAAGTGTGCCTTTTGAGCACTTTGCCAGTATGGTCCCACTGCCTGTCTCAGGGCCCCAGCTTTCATTGGCTCTAGGGGACAGAAGTGGCAGGTCACTGAAAGATGCATTTGGACAGCCACCCAGAACCAGGATGCATTACAATGAGGAAAATTTGGAGCCAGGCTCAATCAGCAGGAGAGGACGAAGAAGATGGTGCAAAGAAGAGATTCCACTCTGTATACTCCGTATTACCTTTTTTTACAAGGATCCACTTACACTTTATTTAAAAAGCATTTCAGCTTGCTAGTTCTCTACCTTCCTTTTTATAAAATTTGGTATCCACACACTCACCATTAAGAGTTGTGCAATCAGAAAAGGGATGGAGAGGACAAAGCACAGCATTCTTTCTACAGCAGTACCTTGTCATAAGTGGAACTGGCAAGATCCTCATAATCGGTTAGCCAAGGATGGGCCTCTGCATCTCGCTTGGCCATCTCCTCCCACTCAGCCTGCAATTTGTCCCAAAAATCCACATCTGACTAGAGAAAGGAGAAAAAGAAAAGATCTGGTTTCCTCAAAGAAATGCATTAGAAGTTTCTCTCTGCTCCAGGAGAAGGGGGACCATGCCCTCTCTCCCTAATGGCCCATTACCTCCACAGCAGTCTTGGCTTGCTCAAATTCTGGATCTAGGCCCAGGGCATCCCCAGTGTGTGCAAACTGGTCTACCCAGGCTTCGGATGTATTCTAAGAAGAGAAGACAGAAGGAAAAAAAATCCCCTAAAAAGACAGATAAATATGCAAAGCAACATATAACATTCAGGCTATTTTGACAGAATTATGAAGGGAATGGCTCTTCTCTGCTCCTAGTCTACAGGTACTCTGCTCAGTTCTGGCCCCCAAGTCTACTTACTGGCTACATAGAGCAGGCTGCCATGAGTTCTCCTGCTGAAAGTAGCAAGGAGCAGCCAGGGGTCCTACCTGCTGCTGCATAAACTCAGTTGCCCATTGCTCTGCCTTATCCTGGTCCCTGGGATTAATGGTCACCCGATTGGCCTCGATGGATACCCTCCCATCTCCAATCTGGCGAACAAATTTTAGGAACTGCATGAAGAAAGGAGACACAGGTAGAGATCATAGTTATTTATGTCCTTACACCCCCAGAATATATCTTTTGCCTGGATTAGCCTGCACCTGGCCTGAGCAGAGCTTCCAAGAAACGACAAGAGGCCTGTTCAGCTTTACAGAGCGCATGGGATTCAGCAGTTATTTAAAATAATTGCACAACACTAGCAACAAGTCTCTAGAAAACCCTCCAAGGAGGTTACTGTAAAAGGCCAAAACCCAACTTAACCTTAAGTCCTGCTACAGTACTACTCTTTTTCACCCAGTCTCACTCCCAAATTTATCTTGATCTGACAGCAAAAGAGTAAATCTGATCTCACAGTTTCTAACCAACCCATAAGAATGTGAGTGTTCTTCCACCATGAATGATTGCAGAGAGGAAGCAGGGAAGTGTCTGTATTAAGAAAAACTCAATAATGATTCTGAGAAGGGAACAAGAAGTTGCCTTGCATGGGATTCATTGATGAAAGGCAGAAGGCTGCAGCAGAAAGAGGAGGTTCCAAGCTGGTGCGTGGTCACATTTAACCCAGCATTTCCTAATGGTTATTTTTACCCATAATTGATTGCCCAGCAGACTTCATATCTGAGCAAGGATTTCACTAGGACAAATCCCAAACTCTAGCCATTATATTACACTGCTCACAGTGTAGCAACAATCTTCTAAGACAGCCTTCCCAAATGCAGTGGTCTCCAGATGTGCCCAGGTTGGCTGGAAGATGCTAAAATTCTGAAACCCAACACATCTGGAGATCATCAGAAAGGCTATCCTTAAGAAAATCAAGAGATGTAGAATCCTTCACTTTCCTTATGAGGTAACAGTAATAAATCAACCCAGCCAGTACATCCACTTGTCACAGGAGTGGGTGATGTGAAGCCTGTAACAAGCCCTCTTCCCTCATTTTGCTGTTCCTGGCAGCCCAACCAGTCAGATGGTCAGCAGACTGGAGAAAGCTCAGATGATTCATGGCAATGCACACTGGGTGTTTTAAAGCAGGGCGTTTGGAAGAAAAGAGGAAGCAAGAAAATGGGGGGCAGAAAGTGCCTGGTGTGTATGTGGGTACATATATGGCCCTTGAATCTGAAAATGCTGCTAGTTAATGGCGTTCAAGTGAGTTACAGGACCATATAAGCATGCATGCACATATGCACACACATTATTTCTCTCTCCAGCCTTACAACTGTGCGCTATTCCTTTTGAAGAAAACTCCAGTCATATTTTTACCTCAGAATCATTCAGTTTGGGATCATCCACTTTTGAAAGAAAATCATTGGCTGTTTTCTTGAGATCGTCTTCAGGCTGGTATTCCTCATACCTATGACCAGAACAAACAAGGCAGATTCAGGATAAGCTAAAAGGATGCTAGGCTTCAAAAGTGAAGAAAAAGTGATTTGACCCATCATAATACATGCACTAGATTTTTATTTACTATTTATTCCATACTCCAGTTTGCACTTCAAATCCTAGGCTGAATTTTAACATAAAAACATAACATAAAATTTTAACATAAACATTTCAACATAGACTGGGGCAGTCTACAAATACCATAAAAAGTAAAATCAAAAACAAACAAAAAAACCCAAATCAATTTCACCTATAGAAGAAAAATAGCAACCTTAACCCTTACAACAAGAATATAAAAGAACTTAAATAATTCACAAACCATGACAAAAGTGTTTTGTATCTAAGGCTAAGTAGACAAAAGTCTCTGTTCCAGGCATTCCTTTACAAGGCCCCTGAAGAGATCTTGGTGTTCACGCAGAGCAGAAACATATGGAAGCAAACAAACTTTTTCTTATCTAGAACTAAGCAATCAAGAGCTTCAAGAAGTAAACACAAACACACTGATTTGCATTCAGAAACAAAGATATTTTAAACCCTGAAAAAATGAATTCCATTTATCTGGCCCACGTCAATCTAGCAGCTTAATTCAGTATCTCTTAAAGGTAGCACCACATATGAAGTATAGTTGTATACAACCCCAAAAGGGACTGTAGTTGGAGGATCAACCTAAATAAAAAGATGACACAGATACTGCCTGGACACCAAAAGATAAGGCTGAATTTAATGCTACATTGAATTGTCTACATGTTCCTTCAACAGGGACACAACTATTATCTCTACTTAGATGAATGTCCTACATTAATACTGTTTATCTGGACTGGACTCATTTGGAAAAACTCCATCTCACCTACTGATTTCAGACACTGCATACACAGTCAAACCTGAATCTGAGCAGAGCTGAAATACAAATTGGGCGTGATCTTACCCCAAATCCTTAGATAACCTCATTCAGTATTTCAAGTGGATGCCAAACAGCAACCAGTATGAGGTGGAATCCAGCAAATTCAGCAGCACAAATGCGATGGAGCACATTTTGGAAACAACCCTCTAGATAGGAATGAAGTCTCTGGAATACAGTGTCCCCATTCATCATCTGAAAGCTGCTCCTGTCGCAGGCTTTGTCATGATTCTCTTTGACATCAACATTTAATTGTGCTTTCTCCACTGGGAGGTGGGGACATGCTATGAAATGAATTGCCATTAGAACTGAAGCAAGCCCCCTCCTTGCCAATTAACTATTTAAGAGGAGTGCAAGAGATAAGGCATGGCTGCATTTGAACATGTATGTCAAACCACTTGATATGTATTACAACTCCATCTTGAGCATGTATCACATACATGGAATTTATTTTTTGAATGTATTCAGGACTGGCTTTCACCTCTTCAAAAACTACTGAACTTCAAACTGCCACATCTACCCCACTTTCAGAATATTTCATACATGTATCAAGAAAGAAACAATATACAGCCCAGCAGCCAGCAATGGAAAACCATTGTCCTTAAGAAAATGCTGTCCTTCTTTCCAATGTGACAAGGTAATATGGGGCAACAATTCAGAGAACTTTGAAGGGTCTCTGTAATTTAGAATATCTTTCATAATCCTAAAATTCTTTCCCACCATTAAAAATCCTGAACTGAGGACCATTCAATCCAAGCATTCCTGTTGCTGGATTTGCAGAAGGATAAGCCACTGTGTAGTAAAAATGGACCTACCAATGCTGAACCTGGAAAGTCCTCCAGACATCTCAGTGAGGTTCTGCCCAATGGGAGGGTCCACATGTAATTATAGAAACCATAGAGATACTCACCATTTATCAACTGAGGTTTGATCTTCTGATTCACCCAGCCACAGCTTCTCCTCTGACTGCTCCAAATACTCTTCTGCCCATTTGGCAGGAGATACGGATAATGGATCTTTGTAGAAATAGGATAAAAATAGGTTGTTAACTAAACAGCCTGAGAGTAGGAAGAAGAGCCACTGGGAAGCATCAACAATGACTAAGTATTGCACAGAAATTCACAACACTATCTTACTCCAAGTCAGCTTTAGGTATTCTAGCTAATACCCAAAATCTTCCATGCCGAGCATATGAGTTGGTACAAATTTATGTCATAGTATTCCAACTGGGACATTGTTATATTGGTCACCATCACCCATTTTAATTTGGAAAAAATCCAGAGATATGCAACTGAGATTGGGAAGATGATTTGGAAAGCCCAACTGAAAGCAATCAGGAAAGTAGAGAGAAATGACTGAACTTTGCCTTGCCTAGAAGACTACCAAGGCAAAGGAAAAATAAAGTGACTTACAACATTTTTAATTTGGTTATAAAGAGAATCTAGACAAAAAAATTAACTATGCAAATAGCTATAAGATAAGATTCCAAGAAACTTTATCACACAATCTGCCTTCTCTAAAAGGCAATACAATGGTAGCTTTAAAGCACTGTTGAAAAATCTACATGTCAACTCAGAATACCATTTATCTGTTCAAGGAAAATCTAATTGAGTAAATCTTATGTTACAATAAACACATTAACCTATTCAGATGGCATGTGATTGTTGTTTTTACTGCAACAGACCAGAATTTATTAGATGTATATCCTGCTTTTTCTCCAATTCAAAGTAGTTTACATGGGGATCTCCCTCTTATCGCATGGCTGAGAATGGAATGAAACCTGAGTCTCCATGCCTCTAGTCCAACATCTTAGCTACTACACCATATTGACTCTCAACACTCGCTTTTCTAAGTCTACAGACTTAGTCTTCAAAAGGTTAGACAAAACCGGTTTAAAAAAAAAAACTGCCAAAAAGAAACTAAACACGAATTGTGTGGAAAAAAGGATACACTCTAGTACCATGTAGGAAAGCTGCTTTATATTGCCAATCCTGCACCAGCTCCACTTACAGTGGCTTTACCTTTCCCAGCCTGCTCCATCAGACGCAGTACATGAGTAAGTAAACATGGGGCATATATATGGAATGATAATAAGTAAATAATAAAACACCAAGGAACTGCTGTAAGGTGAGAGAGATGCCCACACCTTCCCAACAGCAGCCTTACCTGTAACCTCAGCAATGAACTCTTGGGACCAATCGGCATCATTATAATCTGCTGAGATGTCAACTGTATTATCAGACGCGCCAAGGAACTCCTGCGCCCAGTTCTCCGAGAGAGCCAGCGCTGCCACCCCTGGAGCTGAGGAACAGGAATGAGTCCCAATGAGTGTCGCAATGTCACCGTCCCCAATCCTCACAGGTGAGACCAGTACCAGACTGCTCTTGTCTGTAATTCACAGTATTACCCAGCATCTTTTTAGAAACAACAGACCGTAGCCTGTCCCACTCCCATTTGCCCAGTAGGTGGTTGGCTCTTCCCTGTTCACATTTACCTCTCTGTGGGGCCTGTCGGAAATTGGACTGCTCAATTTCCTGCATCTCAGCCAACAGATCATCCATCTTGAATGTTTGTGGGGCGCGGGACAGCATGGGGCCATTCTGCTCTTGAAGGAACTCTGCCACCAGCTGTCAGAGAATAGAATACAAGAATCTGCATGGGCAAATACGTGTCAGGTGATGGGAATAAAGTCATAGAACAAGTCAGGGACAGGGAGGAAGACAGAAACAAGACACATGGAAAGGCTTACATCATCTTCGGAGGCTCTTCCAAGAGGTTTGGGCACCTAGAAAACAAAAGAGACACAGTAATTGACTTGAGCTTTCTCTTCCCTCTGATGTTCCATCTAATCTAAATTTGTTCTTGCACATCTCTTTAGAAAATGAGAATGATCCATTTTAAATCAGACAGAACTGTGCAAGGGGAAAAAACAGAGGTAACAAATTGTGCTTCCAATCTCTCCACGCTTCCTCAAGGAAGGATCCCTGCAGGACTAAATGCATGAGATTCAGGTTATTGGCAATACTTATTTCCATTCATCAGTTCCATCCATACAGCTACAGATGTGAGCCTAGGTTTGCCAGAATAGTAATGTGCCTACAGGTAATACATTTGTGGCAGACATGAGATTTGAAGCAGGAATTTTCCAGATCACCTTTTAAGCAGCTCTTGAAACTGCCACTGTGAAAATTTTTCTTCTTGAAAAGTCTACTGACCCTAAACACAGAGACAGTGATATCTACCCTAGAAGAAACCTAACGCCATTCCAAGCCACACTATTCCACCATCCGATTCATAGCTTAGTTCATATACTGTAGTAAACCACGGTTTCTTTTAATAATATTTTGAATAAGCCACAATGGCTGAGTTAACTCATTGTGCTAAACTACACAAGTCAGATTACAGCTTAGGGCAATTGATTTGTGCAGTTCTACTGATTGAGTAAACCATAAAAGCATTCTCTGTTCAAGGCTCCCAATATTCTTAGTCAAGTGGTAAGGTATGATTGTGACTGTGACAAAGAAGAGAAACGAAAAAGAAGACAGCTACTTTCAAACTATGGATTTAGAGATAGTCCCTAAGAGTACAGTGGACTGCAAGAACCAACTAATCTGTCCTAGACCAAATAAAGATGAAATTCATATTCTTTGATGCAATCCTATAAAAAAATTATTCCGGGCAAAATTGTGGGAAGTAGAAGGCAGC
This sequence comes from Liasis olivaceus, assembly GCA_030867105.1. Lineage (NCBI taxonomy): Eukaryota > Metazoa > Chordata > Lepidosauria > Squamata > Pythonidae > Liasis > Liasis olivaceus. The sequence continues at coordinate 160,771,929 of CM061348.1, read as the reverse complement.
AGGGATGACAGACAAGATGGATGGGTGATGATTATCAGAAACTCCCTAGAAGGGACATGAATCAACATACTGAACACTTTGTACCATCACCAGGAGTTGAATCAGTTTGACAGCCCCTAATATCCTGAATAAGCTTTACACCTGTTCCGAGACAGAGCAAACACCACCCTTAACCCAACTTCTATGTTTGTTAAACTTACCACATCTGCCACGGGACCAGTGGGAGGCCAAGCTAGGGGGCCCTGGAGCCCTTCTTGTTGCAGGCCCTTGTCCTGAGTGAAGTGGCTAGCCAACTTCATCAGAGGATTGGAGCCCCCACACTCTGGCTCCACCAACTCCCTCATTGCCATGGTAGGCGGTGGAGAACAAGACACCCACACGACCCTCACCTGTCCAAAGAGTAAACAGTGCATAGATTATATTTATATAGTTATGGAATTGCCTGCTTGTCCATTGGGCAAAATTACCTGGCCAGGCAACTTTCTGCCCCAGAAAAGATCAAGGAATGCAACCAGCCGCAGCAGATGGAACAAAGATGTCAATTTCCCTGCTGGTCATGATGAAGTTTGGAGCACCATCCATAAAACCTACCCGAGTCACACCCAGACCTACCCCTATACTACCCCTATACTACCCCTACCCCTATTCCAGCATACATGTGTATCTGTCTTCTTACATAGAAGATTTAATATATAAATTTATAGTTATTAATGGTGACATTACTTAACAACATAGGAAAACCCAGGAAGTGTCAGCTAACCAGCCACTACAATTGTCCCAAATGACAACCAATAAACTATGGTTTGCTATTTTCCCATATCGGGTGCTAGATCAGTGAGCAAGTGGCTGACCTGTGGCTAACACTAGACTTGGCACAGCATATCATATAATACAAAGTCACAGCATCATGCTAATTAATCTAACCCACAGCCCCCCACTAACCACAAGCGCTGAAGCTCAAACCCAACCGTTACATTCTTATTAGCGTGGTACACAGATACCACCTAAGCCTTTGTTTACACTATTACTGTTGATTGGCTGAGTTTATATAAACCACCATAAAGCATACAGTATGGCTATCAAACCACAATGCCTGTGCTCATACAACATGCTACGGCAAATTATGGCGGTTAGCATTTAGTTTAGCCTGTTGCACAACTCTAGACTTAAAGCTCTGCAATTACGAGCTGCTTGAAACTACATTTTACCTATACACCCACAAATGAATTAAGTGACTCTAATGAACACATCTCATACAGAGCTATTATTAACCCAGGAGCCCCGTCTGTATACAGCAGTGTTTCTCAACCTTGGGACCTTTAAGATGGGTGGACTTCAACTCCCAGAATTCCCCAGCCAGCTGGCTGGGGAATTCTGGGAGTTGAAGTCCACCCATCTTAAAGGTCCCAAGGTTGAGAAACACTGCTGTATACAGTATTCCCTTTTCCAGCATACATTCAATCAGTGGCAAATTTAAGCTGCGTTCTCCTCTGCTAAGCCCTGGTGCTTTCCAGCGAACTGTAGTTACCTAACAGTCACTGAACCGCCACCAGGGGTGGGCAGTATACACGCATCACGATCACTTCATAAAACCCGAGGAGCGACCCTGGAGCTGAAAGCAAGTTCTGCAGCTTACGGGGAGGGTCTCAATTCAGACGCCAGGAGGGTCTCTACCCCCTCCTACCAGCCCCGCACCGAAAAAACGCAGGCGACAGCGCGAGCCGGACTTAATCCCCGGAGCGTCCGGTCGCTTCCCACGCCCGGCTGAATAACCAGCCTCCGCCGCCGGAAAGGTTTGGGGACGAAGCCAACCCGCTCGCCAGGCTTCCGAGGCCTTGCTCCTCTCTCCTTCAGAGCTCGCGTTTCCCAGCGCCCGCAGAGAGCCGCTCGGGAAAGATCTCCACGTCCTCCGCCTGGCGGGCTGGATCGGCCCGGCGAACGATCTGGGGTGTCGGGAATCTCGCGCTCCCCCTCCTCTACCCAATGCAATACATACCTGCACGTTCCCGTCTGCTTCGATCTCACAGCATTCGCAAAAAGAAGGGGGCGGAGCCAGCCCTTAAAGGGCCAGCGCCGCCGCAGCGGCGGCGGGGAAGCAACTCCGGCGGCGGACCGCTGTTCGCCGAGGAAACCCAACTCCGCGGGGGATACTGAGGGTCCGGACGAAATCCCGCGCGGTTTTAATGCGGGAGTGAAACCCCAACAGAGTCCAGCAGCATTTCTGGGTCAGTTTACGATTCCAGCTTTGCTTAGCCCCGAGTAAACCGGCTTAGAAATCGAAGGATGCGGTTGCAGGGAAGGTAAGTGCAGGACCCCCGTGTCGCAGCCTCCGCTAGCGGACATTGGATGACCTTAGCCCGTGTTTTAGCAAGTTCTTCTAATGCATTAAGAATTGAAGCTGTGGAAGAAAACGGACAAGCGCGAGGTCAGTTAACTTCCTAATGGGTCGGGTATAAGGGCTGGAAGGAATTGAAGAGGCTGTTTTGAAATAGAGAGTACTGTAAGGAGATGCATGAAAAGAATTATATTTTCCCGTCTTTTTTTCTTAACAGATCTTAAGGAGAAACAGATGAAACAGCAGCAACTACGGGGTCTTAAGAATTATACCACCTAGAAAGAAAAGAAGCTTACTGATGCCACTGTCAGGCCCTAAGCCCATTTTTTAAAAAACTCAGGGAACATTAGCAAATGGTTGGTTATCCTCAAGATGGCACAGCACTGGATACATTGCTGAAGCATCTTTTCCACAAATCAATTCCACCAACTAAAAAAAGCAAAGGATGTGATGTCTGGGAGAGGAATCATGTTCCCATGTATACTGGGTCAAAGCCAACCTTACTGGCTAAAAGGGACTGCTACATGTTTGGTTATTAATTCAAGAACATTAATTTTCTGAGTAACATCTGAAACCTTGATATCAAATCCAAATGACGTATGTATCTAAAGTGAAAATCTTGAGTACCTGAGGCCACAGAAGATAGAGTAAATATACAAAGCATCATGAGGAAGCTATAGTACCACAAATACGACTGGTTTTGAACTCTGATCTATTCTAACTACTACCCATGCTTAAACACTACCCATGCCAGGCTAGTTTTCATAGGAGGTGGAATATTTAAATCACAAGAATATTTATGAATGTTTAAGTCACATCTGAAAAGTCACTCATTCCCAGTCCATTGTATAGAATTACTCTGTTAATATGAATATTAGTATTAGAAAAGAGTAAAATAAAAAGATTTAAAAAAAAAATGTTCTGGCTTAGCTTTCATCTGTTCATAATAAATTATTTTCTCAAGCAGCACCTTATCCCAGCTTTCCCCAACCTGGATCCTTCTAGGGGTGTTAAACTACAAGTCCCTTTACATCAACTATCCAGTTGGGGATAGCAGAAGTTGCCATCCACTACAACTAATACTTCCAGGTTAGAAAAGGCTACAGTATTTTCCCTCAGCCAAAATAACTAAAAGAGGGTTTTTTAAAAGATGAACATAAAAAGGACAACAGAAGAAGATACATATATTTATTTATTTATTTATTTATATATATATAAATAAAAAACATATGTATATGTGTTATACATATTTTATATATATATATATATAACCATCACAGTAGCAGACATCCAACAGCGGGTCAAGAACATGAAAAGCTGGACAGCACCTGGCCCGGACATGATCCACACCTACTGGGTAAAGAAACTAGCAGCAGTGCATGAACGCCTAGCAGCACAGATGAACCAACTGCTAGCAGCAGGCTCCCACCCAGACTGGCTAACACAAGGAAGGACAGTGCTGATCATGAAAGACCCTCACAAAGGAACAGCACCATCCAACTACCGGCCAATAACCTGCCTCCCCACAACATGGAAAGTTCTATCAGGCATCATAGCTGCCAAGCTACATGACCATATGGGTCAGTACATGAGCACAGCTCAGAAGGGCATTGGGAACAACACCAGAAGCTCAAAACACCAGTTACTCATAGATAGAGCAGTCACCCAAGATTCAAGGTCTAGGCAGACCAATCTGAGCACAGCCTGGATTGACTACAGGAAAGCCTGTGACTCAATGCCGCACACATGGATCTGTGAATGCCTGGCGCTATACAAAGTGAACAGGACACTAAGGACCTTCCTCAAGAACTCAATGGGACTGTGGAAGACAACACTGGAAGTGAACTCACGACAGCTCGCACAAGTGGCCATCAAGTGCGGCATATACCAAGGTGATGCACTGTCCCCACTGCTGTTCTGCATAGGCTTAAACCCCCTCAGCCAGATAATCACAAGGTCTGGATATGGGTACAAGTTCAAGAGTGGAATCACCATCAGCCACCTCCTCTACATGGATGACATCAAGCTGTATGCTAAGAGTGAACGAGACATCGACTCACTGATCCACCTAACACGGATCTACAGCGAGGACATTGGGATGTCATTCGGACTGGAGAAGTGTGGCAGGATGATAGTAAAGAGATGGAAGGTAGTTAAGACCGATGGAGTGGAATTACCAGTGGGCCACATAGCAGACATAGAGACCAGCTATAAATACCTTGGTGTCCCACAGTCACATGGGAACCATGAGGAGGAGGCAAGGAAGACAGCAACATCCAAGTACCACCAAAGGATAAGACAGGTCCTGAAGAGCCAGCTCAATGGGAAGAACAAGATCCATGCCATCAACATGTATGCCCTGCCAGTCATCAGATACCCTGCCGGTATAGTGAGCTGGCCAAAGGAAGACATGGAGGCTGCCGATGTGAAGACCCGGAAGCTCCTCACAATGTACGGAGGTTTCCACCCCAAGTCCAACACCCAGAGACTGTACACCAGCCGCAAAAAGGGCGGGCGGGGTCTGATGAGTGTCAAAGCCACTGTCCTGGATGAAACCCGGAGTATCCAGAAGTACATCAGTAAGATGGCACCCAAAGATGAGCTGCTGAGAGAATGCCTCAGGCAGCAGCAGACATGGGAGGAAGTTCAAGCGGAGGAAATACCATGGCAAGACAAGCCCCTGCATGGGATGTACCATCGACAGATAGCTGAGGTGGCTGACATTGGGAAATCCTATCAGTGGCTGGAAAGGGCCGGACTAAAAGACAGCACTGAGGCACTGATCATAGCAGCACAAGAATAGGCACTAAGCACCAGATCCATAGAAGCAGGGGTCTACCGCACTAGACAGGACCCAAGGTGCAGATTGTGCAAAGAGGCCTCAGAGACAGTTCAACACATAGTGGCAGGGTGTAAGATGCAGGCAGGAACAGCATACACTGAACGGCACAACCAAGTAGCTGGCATTGTGTACAGGAACATCTGCACAGCGTATGGGCTAGACCCCCCCAAGTCCAGATGGGAGATTCCACAGAAGGTCGTGGAGAATAACAGGGCTAAGATCCTGTGGGACTTCCAGATCCAGACGGACAGGCAGGTACTGGCTAATCAACCAGACATCGTGGTAGTAGACAAAGACCAGAAGACAGCGGTAGTGATAGATGTAGCAGTGCCAAGTGACAGCAACATCAGGAAGAAGGAGCATGAGAAGCTGGAGAAGTACCAGGGCCTGAAGGAGGAAATCGAGAGGATGTGGAAAGTCAAGGCCAAAGTGGTCCCAGTGGTGGTAGGAGCACTCGGGGCCATGACTCCTAAGCTGGGAGAGTGGCTCCAACAGATCCCAGGAACAACATCAGAGCTCTCTGTGCAGAAGAGTGCAGTGCTAGGAACAGCTAAGATATTGCGCAGAACCCTCAAACTCCCAGGCCTCTGGTAGAGGACCCGAGATTGAGGAAGACACATACCACCCATAGGGGTGAGAGGGAAATTTTTTTTAAAATAAAATATAAATATAACAAATAAACAATAAATATAAATATAACAAAAAATACAGTTTTCAAGTAATTAAATCTCCATGAGGAATGTCTGCTTCTTCCTTACTCCTCCAACAAACTAAATTAAGTTAAATGGCTTGGGGAAGTGGTCTCCTCTGAACTGTAACACTAATCCAATTCAAGGTAGTGCATCTGAGTCAAAGCCAGCTGATTCACTCTAGCCAGCCACTTGGTTTTGCTTGCACAGACTCCCTTTTTGTATTTTTATCAGTGATATAGCTACCTCCATCTGGCAATTTGAAGGGAAACACTGCTTCAGTCCAGAACACCACTTTAAATGCCAACTTAGTTAAAACTTAAGCAACGTCCTTTAGAACAGTGTAATAAAGTAAACCTAAAATGCTACCCCAGGTCAAATGCTTATCTTCTGATTAACCCCATCTAGAAGCCTAAGCTTTTCACTGAAAAGTACTTTAGTGCAAAGTGGTGGTGTTTCCATGACTACAGTTTACTCAAGTAACCTAATTCTCTAGGTTCCTACACATCCTGAACCATAAGGTCATCACACTGGCTGGGCTTGACACAATTTTTTTTTTCTAGTTAAAAATGGGCAAACATATTCCAGTGAGTAACTAAATGTTTGTAAGAAAGCAACCAAGCTCGGAGAACTCCAAGGATTCCATAGTTGAACCCTGAGCTACATATATTCTCTTCTATTGGTATGTAAAAAAAAAATCAATAGAGGCGAATATGTGTAGCTCAGGGTTGAACTGTGGAGTCCTTGGGGTTCTCTGAGCTTCAGTATTCAGTCTGAGTATTCAGACAGGGCAGCCATCATCAGACACATAGAGATAAACAGCATCTACACACTATTCAAAAGAGACAATAGAAAGGAAAACAAAAGAACATCTCACCAGCAATCATCACCCAGATAAGCAGAGATTAACACCAGACATACAATCAAGCAGTAAACAATACCCTAATCAAGGAACTACCAGAGGAACAAAACAAACCCCCCACCCCCACCAACACTGGCAGGGCATGCCACAGTATATAAACAGAGAGCAAACCCCATCCCATTCCAGCAGTGAAGATGCTACCTAGCCGGGTAATGAAATGCAAGAAAAGAACCAAACTCAGAAAACCCCAACGACCCCACAAAAAAAGTCAATACGGAGGCCACAACATTGCATCAAAGGTCCATTTGTTTTTTAAGTGAGTTCTGAGAGCCAGATACACAAAACAATCAGCTGTGGGCAGCCGCCCTTGGAGTTTCCCCAGGAGTTCCTTTTACAGGGAAGATACTATTGTTCCTTTAAAAGTGTGAAGGAATGCCCACCCTCTAGGAATTCTTAGAAAAGGTAATTAACCGGGCACCCTACTGAGCTGGGGTTTCTTGTGTTTGCCTTATCAAGTATTGTCTAATTGGAATGTAGATCCCTTTGGGGAAGAAATCTTTTTGTGATTTGATTATGGCTTCAAGGAATATTGGCCCTTCCTGCTAGATCTTTCGTTATTTAGTTTTGGGCTGGGGTGGAAGACTTTTGATTCTTCCTGCTACATTTTTAATCGTTTTAGGTGAGCCGATTCTTACTATAATTTAATCATATGCCTTGATTGCTGTTAAGATAAACAATGGTAGGGTGAGACAAATGGGAAGCTTTGACTTCCTGCTGACATGTGCGGGGGGGGGGGGGGGGAAGGAGAGAATTTGATTTCCTTCTCACACCATTAAAACAAAATGAAAAACAATGGGGAGATGCAGCTATTCAGATCCAAAAAGGAAAAGGCACTTTAGATTAGGCATGGGTGCATTCAGCATGCCTGTTTGCACCTCTTGAACTCAAAACACCTATTTTCCTGGTTTTGCACAACTAGTGAGACCCCAGGAAAATGAACCTTCTTTAAGAAGGTGCCTCCGATAGGAGTAAGCATGCTCACAACAGATCCTTCCAGAGCATCTTTTCTGCTGCACATCCATAAAAAGCAACATACAAAAATACTGCAGAGACACTGTACATGACTTCAGCATTTTTTTAAAGCAAAAAAAAAAAGCATGTATCAGCAAGTACCTAAATTTGAGGCCCCATTTGCACTTGAGGAACAGGCCAAATGGCCCTCCAATTCCACCCCCTCCTCCCTTTGAATGGCTCTGCTAGGCAAACTTGGAAGGGGGCAGTTTCCATATGGTGTGAATATACAACTTTGGGGTGAAGCCCTGTTTCTTTGCAAGCCAATTCCATGGAGAAGACATCTGACATAACTATGACTCCTTCCCACTTCTTGCTATTTTTAAACCCCCCAGTTTTGAGGGCAGGAACTGAAGGACAGGAGAAAAGCATGGGAATAACACAATGAGGAAAAGAACCCCTTTTGAGTGGTTGCAGAGTAACGTGGAGCTTTTGGCTCCTTGCAAGGAGTCACCTCCACACTCTCTGCATAGGAGATTGCTGGAGCTGCTTTGTGGATCAGGCATGTAGTTTTCCACATGTGTGATACTGCTCATAAGCACAGCTTTATTCGAGAGGAAAACCTACCCCCACCCAGCCCAGTTACTCAGGCCTAAAGTTAGTCCACAAGTCTTGGGAAGGGACACTCAGCCACATTAACCAGTCTGCAGAAATTTTTTAGTTAATATTGTAAATGTTTATTAAATTTTTGTATTGGAAGTTATCCTCAACAGTTGAATAATGAATGGAAACAAAGTCACCCTTACATTTATGGCACAAACTGTGGATATAAAACTGATGCTAAGTGAGATAAATAGCAGTTACTACTTGGAACTTTAACACTGCTTCAACTAGGCAGCTCCCTATGTACTTTGGGACGTAATTTGAAAATGCACCACAGATGGTCTGTCTTTTACAAATAATTTAGCCAGTTGAAGGTCTGCACTTGGGTTTTCTATTCTTTTACAACTTTTAGGATCATATGTTCAAATTTTACAGACTGGATTGGATGACACATACAACAAACAGTAAATGTTCAACAGTAGAATTATACTACCCTCCCATTGTTCTACCCAAAATCCAAACTTAAATTAAAATCCCACCCCTCTTCTTGCCTTCAAGACATAAAATTGACTTAAACCGTGTCTCTATCACCTTGTCTCACTTCTTTGCCCTCCCCCTCAAAAAACAAAATAACCAAAAATCCCATCCCACCCCCTAAACCATTTTTATCGATTTTACATTAAATGCATTTCCTGATACTTTGATTCTCTCCCCTCCGCCCCCTTGAAGTCAAACAGGTAAGAGACCGTTCCTGTTAAAATCACTGCTATACTCCAGCTCAGCGACATGAGAAAGATCCTGCCAGCCCGAGTTCAGCCGCCGTAAAGCAGCTTGAGCAGGCCTATTTTGCAATCAAGAGGCGGAGCTGGGGCCTCTGGACGACAGCTACCAATCACAATCATACACAAAAGAGCCGGCTTCTAATAGTTTCCTCGTCTGAGCCGGCCGGACCATACCATTTATCTAGGAAAAAGAGGGGGGGACACCGGGTACCTCAACCTGCCCCTCCCACCCCCAGCTGCAGAGTCCTGCAAGTAGCGGTGGTGCTCCAGCATTTTTTGGATTATTGCGTAAGGAAGGTGCAACTAAGCAGCGACAACTTCCACTTTTTTTGCCTCGAATCCTCCGGCGGGGAAAAAGCTGTTCCGCCAGCCGGTGGCAGACCAGAATCGAGGCCCTCCTTCTCCGAGTGCCTCCGTCTCTTATTCCTGCGGCTGCTGGACCCTGATGCGCGCCGAGGAGGCGGAGCCAAGCAGCAGAACGCTCGCTCGGAGCCTCGATCTGCGCAGGGAGGAGGCGCCGGTCCTGCGTCGGCCGGGGCAAGGCGGGGCCTGCGGCACTCCCTCGGCCCGCCCCTGTCGGCCAGCGCGCGAAGAAGTCCGCGTCCCCGGCCGCACCAGACCGGGGGTCCCGCCGGGGCCCGAAGACTGCAGTGGCCCCAAAGAGCAGCCGGGCCTTGCCGGGTGCAGAAAAAGAACCTGCATCGGAACCCAGGCTCCACAGCCCGCCCCGAGGTGGACGGAATGGATCTTCGGCGGGAGCCCGGCCGGGCACCGTGGCGCGAGTCTGGAGGGATGCCTCGCCAGAGCACGACTCTGCACCTCGTGGCAGGCGGGTGAGTGAGCCCGCGAGCCTCTGCGCAGGAGCCGTCGCGGGAATCCTGCGCGTGCGGAGCCGAAGCGCACCCCTCTTGGCTCAGGGGCGGTGGCAGCAGCAGGGCCAGGGCACGCGCTGGCCAGGGCACGCGCTGGCCAGCTAGGTGGCCCTTGCAGTCCGAGGCATCTCCTCTAAAAAAGCTTGGGGGGTGGATTGCGAAGACCGCTGTTAAATATTGCTAAAGTTTGGCTGGGCCGTGTGCCGCTGTGAGCCAGTGACGTACAAGTTTTAGTAACGGCGAGAAAGTTGCAAGGACTTTCGTTCGATTACGCTAGAGGTATTTTTCCTTGGACTGTGTGGAAACGGAACAATTCAGGGTCAGTTACTACCTTGTGTCCCTTACTGCTCGGCTTCCGTCATAGCTGACTTAGGATCTGTTGCACCCAGGCTTCTCCATTAGTGGGAAGAGAGTTAAAAATGAGCCGGAAGGGAAGCTGCGTTGAAACAACTCCCAGAATTTTCGTTCTTCCCCACCCAAGTGGCAGAGGCTGGACAAAATGCTGCTGGTGGAGAATCTTCCAGAAACTTTTTCTAGCTGGGGGCATCTTTTTTTTCTCTTGTTCTTCTTCGATTAGAGGCCAGGAGACCCAGAGGTACTGTCATCAACCTGTGGGCAGCTTTTCAAGTACCACCCCTTCGCCACTATTAAAATCAATAGAAGAGAAATGCGTTTTGCCCAACTTGGAGCAGGTTTAAAACTGCCCCGGTGTCATGGGTGTGACTAAGGTCTGGACAAGGATTGGCTATTGAGTTGGTGTATACCTCCCCTATGCTGCCTGTGACTCTCCCCTGTGTTAACCTATTTTCTGCGGATGGACTGTTTTATTAGCCTCCTGAAGGTGGTCATTTGTACCTCTAACAGTTCTTCTGAACTGCATGTGTTTTCATCTTTGGACATGCTGGCAATGGCCCTGAAGCTCAAGAAAAACAAATGTAGCGCATTTGAATGCTCAGAAAATGTTAATGTCCTCCAAGGCAAAGTACAGGGCAAGATTTTAGCAGGACAGGAACCAGAAAGAAGATGGGTCTCAGGTAAATGCAGCTGGTTGGAGGAGATAATTTGCTTCCTTTCCTTTTGCAGCATTGCTTAGAGCAGTGTTTCTCAACCTTGGCAGCTTGAAGATATCTGGACTTCAACTCCCAGAATTCCCCAGCCAGCATGTTGGCTGGGGAATTCTGGGAGTTGAAGTCCAGTCATCTTCAAGCTGCCAAGGTTGAGAAACACTGGCTTAGAGCAATGAGCAATGAAAAGTCATGAATGCTGTAAAGAATGTTGAAAAACAGCAGGTGTAGATACATAATTGGAGAAATGTTAAAATATGGATGTAGTTTGCTGATGGAGAGGCTGACTTACTTCACATATGTGTGAGGACTTGCTTAGAGGGAATATCAGTTGCCATTCTTTGCAGCCTGAGTTTCCAGTGTGACTGCTGGAAAGTTTGTTGCAGTGAATCACACTGTTCCAGCTTCCAAGCCACTGTCCATATCTGCTCTTCTGACCCACCACATTTCTGCTGTTCTGTGGTCCACATCACGAGGACTGGAAAGATTTGATCCCCAAAGATGGGCTACCAGCTTTTATCAGTGAAAGCCAAACATAAACAGAGGGAACTCCTTGATAGCTTATTCATGTTTTCCATCAAGAGTCCAGATAACAGTATTTCAGTATCTCCTAGCAAACAGTCCTCTAAATATAAATAATTCACCTTTTTCTGCTATAGAAATGACTCTGTCCGGTGGAAACTGTTACCATGGTGCCCATACTCGTGAGCTGCTGCATTTTGAGGAAACTGTTTCTCTGCTTTATTTTTATGCATTTATGTAAAAGATGCATATATTTATATTTAGAAGACATATGATCAGCATTGCTTCCAGGGTAGTTAACAAATTCTGTGTTCTAAATTAAAGTAGGTGTATCTGATGGGAGAAGACTAAGGTAGGGAGTTATAAGTACTCACAGAGCACTCATGGATGCTTGCACAGGTCTAAGACTGTAATACACTGACTGACTGATAGAGGCTCTTGTTTCATTACTGGGAACATGTGTTAGATCTCATTATTAAAACTCTAGATGAGACAGTTAATTTGTTTCTAGATGAGCATGAGTCAGATGAAGACTTAAAGGACTGAATGTTCCTCTGTTAAAAAAATGCAGTGTTGTTTTGGCTGAGAGGGTGACAGGAACCCCACTTCTGCATTTTCATTTGCTGCATTCTAAAGGGCTAAAGGGAATATCAGCCTATTGACTAGAGAGGGCTGTGTAGAGGACAGAGGGAATGGCCTTGAGAGACAGGAGGAAGAGCTGCTGCCAGGGCAACAGTCAGATAAAAGGGACCTGAGTCCAGGCCAAGAAAGTAACATGAGTAAATGTCTCAGACAAGCCCCTCCCTAGTTTGCACAAAGGTAAAGGGAGGGAGTGGGGAAGCACATTCAAACTTTCAGGCTTCTGTTACTATAACTTTACAATAAAAGTAGTATTGGCCTACATGACTTTGGTTTCCTAGTCTGGTCTACCTTGGAAGGCTGACAGGTTATTGCCTTACAACTAGAGTCTCTGTTACATACACACCAAACTCCATTTCTTGAACTCCACTGCAGCAACACTTATTTTGCATCCAGGCCGCACAAATCCTAACAGCTAGATGGCATCCAAGAGACATAGAAAACTCATTCTTTGCAGTCATCTAGGTCGATAGGTTAATAATCCTTTGGCAAAATGTTAGGGGAAAAATTATTGGATGAAATTTATCAGCATAGCCCAACATGTGTTCTGTGTGGCAATTGGTGGCAGTTTTTCCTGTAGTTGGTGACATTGGGTAGGACTGGAACCACAACCTATCACTTTCCTTATAGCATCATGTGGTAGAACATATGCACAACAGCACAGCAGAGCTCTTCTGTGAATGCGCATTAAGGACATATTGTGGGGGAAGTGTGATTTATGCTGAAATGATTTCCCACAGCTCTAGCGTGAGAGGAAAGCATGGCAGAGTAGCTGTGTGGATGAGTCCATGAGCTCTGTTTTTCCTCTAGTAGTTAATTATGCATCTGTTGAAAAGCTGCCCTGGTATCTGGCTGCTCTCTGTGCTTTGCACTGGTTGATATCTAACTTGTCACCACTGTCTTGTGAGCATATTTCAAATTAAAAAAAAAATAGTACCGCAAAGCTAATTATAATTTCCAAGTATAACTTTCCATTATGCTGAAGAAAACAACAAAGAATGCTGTGATGCTGTATCGACTAACAAAGGTGTTAAGGTGCTGCAGAATTCCTTCCCTGGAAGCATTTAATCAGATGCTGGATGCCTATCTGTTGTAGATTCCGTAGTAGTGGATTTCTGCAGTAGATGGGGTGGGATAGATGAACTCTAAGATCTCTTCCAACGCTTACATTCCACAAGTTTTTGCTGGTTTTGCTGTAATAAATTAACATAGCTGCTCCTCCAGGACTTGGCATTGAATTGTTTTTTGATGTCCACATTGTGTTACTATCCTGGTTTAGGCTAATTCAGGTGCACCGGACTAAATTATTACAAATTTTAACAAGGTTTTAGCAGGATGAACTGTTTTCTACCCGTTCTCCAGCTTTCCACAGGACTGCAAATTGATTTTTCTGTTATCTGTCTTGGAGCTACCTTTTGGACTTGACGCAATCTCTGTCCAAACTGCTGCCTTGTGCAATATTCACTGTGTTGATGACACTGGAAATCAGCCCACAGCGCTTTGCCTTACGGTGCTACAGGTGAAACTCGAAAAATTAGAATATCGTGCAAATGTTCATTTATGTCAGTATGGCAACTCAAAAGGTGAAACCAATATATGAGATAGACGCATTACATGCAAAGCTAGATATGTCAAGCCTTACTGTGGTATAATTGTGATGATTATGGCGTACAGCTTATGAAAACCCCAAATTCACAATCTCAGAAAATTAGAATATTACATGACATCAATAACACAAGGATTGGAAATAGAACAATATCGGACCTCTGCAAAGTAGAAGCATGCATATGTACTCAGTACTTGGTTTGGGCCCCTTTTGCAGCAATGACTGCCGCAATGCGGCGTGGCATGGATGCTATCAGCCTGTGGCACTGCCGAGGTGTTATGGAAGACCAGGATGCTTCAGTAGCGGCCTTCAGCTCCACTGCATTGTTCGGTCTCATGTCCTTCATCTTTCTCTTGGCAATGCCCCATAGATTCTCTGTGGGGTTCAGGTCAGGCGAGTTTGCTGGCCAATCAAGCACAGTAATCCCATGGTCGTTGAACCAGGTTTTGGTACTTTTGGCAGTGTGGGCAGGTGCCAAGTCCTGCTGGAAAATGAAGTCAGCATCCCCATAAAGCTCGTCTGCGGAAGGAAGCATGAAGTGCTCCAAAATCTCCTGGTAGACGGCTGCGTTGACCCTGGACTTAATGAAGCACAGTGGACCAACACCGGCAGATGACATGGCTCCCCAAATCAACACAGACTGTGGAAACTTCACACTGGACTTCAAGCATCGTGCATTGTGTGCCTCTCCATTCTTCCTCCAGACTCTGGGTCCTTGGTTCCCAAATGAGATGCAAAAGTTGCTCTCATCAGAAAAGAGGACTTTGGACCACTGGGCAACAGACCAGTTCTTTTTTTCTGTAGCCCAGGTAAGACGCTTCTGACGTTGTTTGTTGTTCAGGAGCGGCTTGACAAGAGGAATACGACATTTGAAGCCCATGTCCAGGATCCATCTGTGTGTGGTGGCTCTTGATGCACTAACTCCAGCCTCAGTCCACTCCTTGTGAAAGTCCCCAACACTTTTGAATGGCCTTTTCCTGACAATCCTCTCCAGGCTGCGGTCATCCCTGCTGCTTGTGCACCTTTTTCTACCACACTTTTCCTTCCACATAACCTCCTATTGATGTGCTTTGAACTTTGGGAACATCCAACTTCTTTTGCAATTACCTTTTGGGGCTTTCCCTCCTTATGGAGGGTGTCAATGATGGTTTTCTGCACAACTGTCGGGTCAGCAGTCTTTCCCATGCTTGTGATTCCTACTGAACCAGCCTGAGAGACCATTGAAAGGCTCAGGAACCCTTTGCAGGTGTTATGGATTCAGTAGCTGATTAGAGTGGGACACTTTGAGCCTAGAATATTGAACCTTTTCACACTATTCTAATTTTCTGAGATTGTGAATTTGGGGTTTTCATAAGCTGTACGCCATAATCATCACAATTATACCAAAGTAAGGCTTGACATATCTCACTTTGCATGTAATGCGTCTATCTCATATATTGGTTTCACCTTTTGAGTTGCCATACTGACATAAATGAACATTTGCACGATATTCTAATTTTTCAAGTTTCACCTGTATATCAGAAAGAAAATTGCGCTCTTGGCATTGCTTCTGATTTCCTAGGTTAATTAAAACACAGGTTAGGGTCTAGTCCAGCCAAAAATAATGGGATGGATTGTAATCTTTTTTCCTTTATTCACATGTTGCTAGTTATATGTACAGATGTGCGCATGGCCAAACTTGTGAATGGCATCCTTCTTAAAGTCCTTGGATCAAAGCAATGACACCCCCCCCATCTCTTTAGATTCTGTACATATGAAATGGTAAGAAATCTCAGTCGGTATTGGTGAATTATGCCGCTGTTGAGCCTTTCGCCCTAAAAACCTTTTGTCTAGTTTTCCTTGTTTCGTTCTGCTCTGCTCGTGGAAGTGCATGTTCTTAGAGAATACATTAGAAGAAGAATATAGCTCATTTGACATTTCATGAATGCAGACTTCCTTTTCTCTTTTTACAAGGACAAACTTTCTCTCTTGCCCTTTGCCTCCTTCTCTGGGCCTTCAGTGAGATTTTCCCTGTCCCCTTCTTGGATATGATGCCTCTTGGCCCTCATCTCACCTAAATGCACACCACCTCTCCTGAAAGGCTTTGCTTCGATTACAGTATTCTTCAATCCAATAGGTTACTTCACCTCCTTGACCATATCAGTGCTGTTACTCTTTGTTCCATGACTGGCCACTCATTCCTTACTCATTAACAGCGTTGTCCAGATTTCACTCTGTGCAGCCACATTTTCTTGCCATTCCCTTTTCTCTCCAGAACCAGCTTGCAGAGGTCAGCTTAATGGAGGCTGCTGCTACTGCTACTGCTACTGCTCTTCCTTCTCCTTGTCCTTCTCCTGCTAGTATGGGGGCAGATGACTGCAAGGAGGAGGGGAGGGCCAGGGAGTCAGCAAGAGCCCCCATCCTGCCTCAGCAAGGGCTCATGGGTTGGGTCTTTTGTCTTAACTTTAGAGTGTTAAGAAATATTCAGCAATTACAGAAGCCCAAATGATGGTTAAGTAGAAAAGAGAATTGTATAAACTGGCATCAGAAAGTAGTTTCTAAACCTGGCAAATTGTATGGATTTTTTATAAACAGGCAGCTGAATGTAAAACTTACCCAATTGCTAATTCTTAGATTTTTTTAATTTTTTAATTTATTTTTTGCAACCGTTAAATCACAAGATACAGTTTGGTGTTGTGATTAAAGTGCTGGATTAGAAATTGGGAGACTGTGAGTTCTAGTCCTTCCTGTAGCTGGGTGACTTTGGGCCAGTCTCTCAGCCTCCTACCTACCTACCTCACAGGGTTGTTGTTGTGGGAAAAATAAGAGGAGGGAGCACTGTGTATGCCCTCTTGAGTTGTACAAGGTAAAGGTGGGATATAAATAAATATTCACACATAAATAAGATAGCAAAAGCTGCCCTCTTGCTTGAACACCATCAGTTCCATACCTGTAGTACATATGGCCAAGGATCAAACAAAGAGAAGACTGTTTTTAGGACTAGTGATTTCAGCTCTAACTGCTTAGTTACTGGGGTAGAGAACAGTTGCCAAAGTGCACAATAGCAGAAATCCTGCAAGCTGTGGCAAGACACGCAGGCAGCAAAACAAAGCATGTTGAGCAATTTCTAGATGCAAAGTTCACGAGTTTGGATCTTCTCCAAGCCAAGATGTCAGCGTGTTAATCAACTGCAAATCTGGAAGATGTACGTGTGATGCATGTTAATGGAGCAGAGTGTTCCATGGAGAAAATAAGGAGATAGGATAGGGATGAAAACAATGAGAGCTGCTGTGTCGGTCCTGGTGAACATAGTCACACATGCTCCTACTTTCACAATCAGTTTTCTTTAATAATTATCCTTAACTAAAAGGAGCTTCTGATTTGATCTCTTCAAAGAATAAGATGCTTTAAATGTAGATGCATTAATTGAGCTTGCAGTCAGCAGTAAATGAGGGATTCTTGATGCTTGTTTTCTGTCTACCTCTCTTTGGTAGCTGAAGTTTATTGTTCTTTTGGATAATATACCAAACAGTGAACGACTAAATTTTCTGCTGGACATAGCAGGTATATTTTTGTCCCTAAATATATGCTCAGTCAAAAGTCCCAGCCCATTTTGCTTCCCTGGCAAGTTTTTTTTTGGAGTAATACTACACTAAAGACTGCCTCTGACCCTTGATTGGTGAAAGATGCTGACACTGCATTTCTTCTCTCTACTTCAACAGCTTCGGTGGAACAGCAGGAGCCATTTTGACTTGTCCATTGGAGGTGGTGAAGACGCGCCTGCAGTCCTCCACCTTGGCCACAAGGCCCCTTTGCCTACCTGCAGTGCAGTTGCAAGGAGTGAATGGAACATTCGTCCGCCCGGGACTCCCCAGGATTGGGTTCCTTGAACTGCTAAGGTGAACAATGGTGGGAGAGCAGTTCTGTGTTACATGGGAACCCCTGCCCAATGTTCGCAGAAATGTCCCTGTTCATATTCTCACCAGCTTCTCCTCTACCCTGAAAGAGAGGACAGAGAGTAATGTACTCATTCCTTTCCTACACAGAATCATTCTAGAGAAGGAAGGTGTTCGCTCCCTGTTTCGAGGCCTGGGACCTAATCTTATTGGAGTTGTTCCTTCCAGGTAAAATTGATTTATGGAGCAGGTAGTTATCTCTAATGACCCAAGCATAACTTTACAGAGTTCCTCATTGTAAGCACCTATATATGTCAGAGGGTTCAGCTCCTCTTGATGCATGGCATCCATGGACTTTAAAGAACCTACTACCTTGGTATTTTCTCTTGGTTTGTTATCCAAATCCAACCTTGCTTAGCTTTTTGAGATCCAATTTCCCCTTTCTTCTTTTAGGGCCATTTATTTTGCTGCTTATTCAAGAGCTAAAGAGAGACTCAACACAGTGCTTATGCCAGAGTCCAAGAAAGTTCACATGATTTCAGCAGCCTGTGCAGGTAAATTAATGTCCCATACATATAAATATGGGTTGCTTATGTCACTAATCATTAAGTGCTCTAAGTTTTAGTGAAAGATCAGTATATACCAGCC
This sequence comes from Liasis olivaceus, assembly GCA_030867105.1. Taxonomy (NCBI): domain Eukaryota; kingdom Metazoa; phylum Chordata; class Lepidosauria; order Squamata; family Pythonidae; genus Liasis; species Liasis olivaceus. The sequence continues at coordinate 160,753,579 of CM061348.1, read as the reverse complement.
GTTCTCAACGTTTTTTACCCTGGAGGAGCCCTTGAAATAATTTTCAGTTTTTAGGGAGCTTCACAATCCAATTAATTTCTAACCTACACAATCCATATTTTACAGCATTTACAACAACAGCAAAACCACAGACTGGCAGCTGAGTTGCAGCATGTAAAAATTCCCCTATCAGGATTTTTTGTAGAAGTCCTGGCAACTTTTCACTGAACCCTAGGTTTCCATGGAACCCCAGTTGAGAAAGGCAGGTGTATCATAAGAGTCAGAATTAAACAAGGAATATGTTGTGTGTTATATATATTCAAGAAGCTTCATAACTTCCCAACTTAGAGTCTAGCAGGTCAGGCTAGGTTTAAGTTCCAGAACAATCACGGTGAGACACCAACACAAAATGCTCCCTCTGTGGGATGGGTCCAAACATTTTTACACCTTTCAACAAGGCTTGACCAAGCCATCAAAGCTTGGCCAATTCCATCTTGGTTCTTTTCATGCACCTCCAAAAGTCTTATCCACCAGGCTTCCTGCATTTCTCATGGAATCTATTGCTTGGGAGCCATCTTTTTTGGTGTCTTCTTCAATCCTGTGACTTTTCCTGATGTCGAGTAAGCTGAAATCTTCCCAAGCAAAGCTTTTGAGCAAATCTGTCTCTTTGGCCTGCTCTGAGTGAGTCTTTCATACATGTCCGTTCATACAAATACATGGCACAAAGCTGCAGTTTATCACTATACTATGACTTTATAGAATGATTGCCATTATATGTTAGTAATAATATACCAGTATTTCCACACAAATACATGTTTCTTCTCTAGATAACTTTTTATCCTTGAAGCAACTTACAGTTTTGTGGGGTTTTGTTGTTGTTGTTGTTGTTTTGCTACGAGTGCCAAAAACTGGGGTCAAACACAGGCAGAGCAAAGGAAGACTGAAGCAAAAAATCTATGAGTTGTCTGAAATTTCCTCCCACTGAAATTAACTGTTTGAAAACGTATCACTTTGTCAGGAATAACTCCAAATAATTTATTGGAATTGATTACTGGGCTGGTAAGCGTCCTCTAGGGACAAGCAGGAAATCAAAACTGCTTTTTGTTTCGAGCTTAATTCACAGGAATCCCACTCAAAATATCGGATTGACAGTTTCAAGTTGTTCCATCAGGACAAAACATGTTGAGTGTTCCAGGAAAGAAAAGTATGGGAACTTCCTTGTTGCTGTTCCCTTGTGTATCATCCTAGGTTTAAATTGAAGCAGGGAGATAGTTGATGCTGAGTACTACCTGCCACTGAAATTGCAAAAAGTTGGGTCAAAGGCATGATTTTAAATTTGTTAAAAATATTAAAATAAATCTGCATAGGAGATAATGAAAACATGCTTCTGCACTCAGAATATGGCTCAGCTTTCCGCAAATACGGGTTGTACTGTACATAGATGTAAGTACATACCAAGTAAAAAGACAAAATACTAACTAAAAAGTTTGTTTAGATTAGCACCCCTCTCCCCCAAAGCATAGAAAGGTTTTTTCAATTACTTAAAAAAAAATAACGTTAGCAAAGATTACAGGACAAAGAGAACAGCTGAACTTTTTAACATTCCCTTGAAGTAGTACATCTCTCCTATAATTCTTCATGTTTTGAATTTTTGCTTTTTTAAAAAAAATCTTGGCCAATTTTCTTTAGTTACTGCTGCTTTATATCAGCCTAGCTGCTGGTGCAAGTCCAGCAAAAGCAAAGGTGGCATTCTTCTCTTAAGCCAGTGTTGTCCAAACTTGGCCACTTTAAGATGAGTGGACTTCAACTCCCAGAATTCCCCAGCCAGCATCTTAAAGTAGCCAAGTTTGGACAACACTGGCTTAGGCTGTTGCTTGTGTATAAGGATGGTTGCTGGGTGCATAAAGAAGAGCCACTGGTCCTTCCTGGAAGCCTGAATCACATTACAGCAGAACAGAAGAGCATGCAAAGTGCCCTTGTATATTGGAGCTTAACAAATCAACCAAACCAACATTGCACTGAACATTGGATACTGTATGAATGTATACAACTTTATGAACCAAACTATAAGGTGTGTGTACACACACCTTTGCATTGTACACACACCTTTGCATTGGAAAATAAAGCATAGTGCAGCTTACATGGAACTCACCACTTCACCCATTTGAAGTATGTATGTATGTATGTATGTATGTATATAAGTACATATAAATAAAAATAAAGCAGTAACTTACCAGGTAGACTGGTAATCATGCAGTTGTCGTCTCTCTGGCCATGCACATAAGTGCATTTTTTGATGTTGCACTTCTACATCAGTCCATCCAGAACAGCACGGTCAGGACTGGTCTCTGCTGTGATTCGATGAGGCTGAGGAAGAAACTGAAAAGAAAAACAGTCCACACAACAGGACAGCCCCGTTGCAGTGCTCAGATCACTTAGAATGATTCCTCTTGTAATGCTGCATTTTGTTTCATGCTCAGAAGACTCAGAATGGATTATTTAAGGCAGAACATTTTGAACCTCTCTAGTCTCTGCTGTAGTCCTCTAAATTTCATGTTGGTCCCTTTGGTTTTTCTTCATCTGCTCCCTTCAGGTGTCACATCTGCCACTTTGACCAATCCCATCTGGTTAGTGAAGACCAGAATGCAACTGGAGGCCAGGTAAGGGCAGCAGGAAGTACACCCGTCCAGGACCCCATTTTGAGTTACCTGCATTGCCTGGATCCTTTCCAGGCACCACAGAAAACCAGCTTTTAAAACAACTAACTGCAAATATCAAAGAAGGGAGATTTGTCAGCTGATACAGCCAATCAGAGTACAAATAGACTATCTTGCACTTAAAGCACAACATTCAGAGCCCTAAAAACCCCAGCTATTTCTTTTTCCCTAAAGTTACAAATAAATGCTTGAATGCCTGGGGCATTTCAGAAGCCCAAGGTACTGGATAATATTTTGTGTTGTCAAAAGGTAAAGTTTCAGCTTTTACAGTCTCCCACTGCCTCCTGAGGTCTAAACAAATCCGTATTATGTAAGATAATGCTGTATTATCTTACATAATATGTAAGTAAATAAACTGTAGTATGTAAAAACTGTAGAATAAAATCCCCAGAAAGAGTTTATTTTTTTTAACTGCTTGATTCGCATTATTTAAGCAGGTTGCAGAATGTAGGTTTTTGAATTCAAATCTTAGCTGCAGCGTTAGGTACCCATTTTTAGTATTGAAAAAGCATAGCAATACTGGCAATAGAAAGCAAAATCCTTCCTTCCTTCCTTCCTTCCTTCCTTCCTTCCTTCCTTCCTTCCTTCCTTCCTTCCTTCCTTCCTTCCTTCCTTCCTTCCTTCCTTCCTTTCTTCAGGGGCAGAAATGAGAAGTGTGCCAGTGGCCTTCAGTGTGCCATGCGCGTCTACTACAGAGAAGGCCTGCGAGGCTTTTACCGTGGGGTTACGGCCTCCTATGCTGGTATCACTGAAACTGTGATCCACTTTGTGCTTTACGAGGCTTTGAAGCAGCGACTCAGAGAACATCAGCTGCTCCTGACTCCGGCGGCTATCCAATCACCCAACAGCCAAGATTTCTGTGGGCTGATGGCAGCAGCGGCTGTCTCCAAAACATGCGCTTCATGCATTGCCTATCCACATGGTGAGTTCCTCTGAGCTCTGTGCTCTCCTTTGAAGCCATCTGACCATAATGAGTTTTCTGCCATCCTTACACTCTTTCTGTTTTATTTGTTCTCCATAGAGGTGGTCCGGACACGGCTACGTGAGGAGGGACATCGTTACCGCTCCTTTGTGCAAACTCTGCAGCTTGTGGCCAGAGAAGAAGGCCCCTTAGCTCTTTATCGTGGACTTTCAGTTCACCTCCTTCGTCAGATCCCCAATGCTGCGATTGTTATGGTTACCTATGAGCTGATCATTCACTTGGCAACCAAATTGTGATACCTTCCCATTCTTGCCAGATGGCTGAAGCTGTTAAAGGCTTTTAAGGGTATGGTGCTTTAATGGGTACACTTCCCCATCCCATAGTAAGCGCTGAAAAAGAAGCCTAAAAACTTAGGCGCCTTTTGTAATACCTGGTTTTGAAGACTTGATAAGTGAAAGACATCTTCAACTGCTTTGGGCCTTTATCAGACACTTAAAGGCATGGACAAAGGAGCAAGTACATATCACAAATTTGGAAATTCCAGATGTGGAATTTACTATGCAGAAATGTTTTGAAGAAAACACCTCTACTGGATGCTTCCAGGGTCCTGCAGGCCAGGTGGTCAATGTACTCATCAGGTGGTTTGGTGCACTGAAAGTGTTATGCTGTACACTTCCTAGAGCTGGAGCTAATCTGGTCAGCTGGGTGGGAAAATGCAGAGTTTTTAAGAAAAACAGTAAAAACTAGGAAGTTTTATTGGAAGGAGAATAGTAATTTTAATCCCAAAATTGAGTTCTCCATCAGTATCAGCCAGTGATCAGAACTTGACAGACCCAGTAATGTTTCTCTTTTTAGCCTACAAATATAGCAAGCTGCTTATCTTCTGAAGGTAGGCGGGGTACTTGTGCCTTCCCTATTCATGTTCATGTCTTTCCCACAACACAGCAACATTAAGGACTGGAAAATAAGTTTACTGAGATATGCTGTTCATGGACTACCTTTGTATTTATCTTCTGGGGCTTTGTTTACATTTCTTGATTTGTAGATTTTACCTCCCTAACAGGAGGCTAAAAAAAAAAATCAAGTGGAGAAGAAAATAATCTGCTGGCAGCTAGCGTGCAAAATTCTCCATGTGGGAGAGAGCTGTACAATATTGGTGAAGAGAATACGCTGAAGCCGGAATCTAGCACACCCTCCAGTTGAAAGCTTGTGCATGGACTTCTGGCTCTATGAGTTTAAAAAAAATGCACAAAAGGCATAAAACTGCAGTTTTGAGACTTAGCTCATTTATCAAAACACACTGTATCGTGCTTTAAGAAATGAAACCAGGCCTTTATGCTAAGATGATTGATTGATTGGATTTTTATCCCGCCACAATTTTGCAACTCTTGCTATTTATTTATAATAAATGAATAAAGAGAAGTGGATGGGAACGAGCCTCCCCCTTGACTATTTCAGGCAGCATCCACAGAAGTAAGCTCTGGCCTAGGAATTTCTACTCATGGAAAATTAGAAGAATCCCAAGCATTTCCAGGCTCAACTCTCAGGAATGCAGGCTAACCTCTTTAGCTGAGCTCCTCCTGGGTTTCCCTGAGACTTGCACTGTCCTCCCCACAGGAACCTTTCATTCCCTGATAGGTGCTATCCAATTCTGGAGCAACACACAGACCAGGGTTTTTCAAACTCTGCTCCATGGAACTCCAGGGTTCTGCAAGAACTTGGTGGAGTTCCCTGAGAGACTAAAGGCAAAAAAAAAAAAGTTCACTTGAACATCACAAATTTTCCATCCCTGGAGCTTTGCCTCTTGATTGAGTTCTGGGGGAGGGAGGGAGAGAGAGAGAGAGGACACACACACACACACACACGTGCACACACTTTATTTTAATGAACAGGTTCCATAACCTGAAAATGTTTGAAAACCCCTGACTTAGATTACCAGCTCCTTGACAGAAGGCATCATCTTCACCAGATGTGGCTCCAGCTTCCCTAAAGGTCTGACTTTGGGCCTGCCTTTGCACATTCTATTCTTATGCTTGCCCAATAAGTTCTGCAATTCACAAAATTTAGGCAGAGGAAACTTCTGAAGAGGTCTACTGTGAACAAAACACTTTGCTGAGTTGTTGTATCCCTTTGTCTTCTTTTTGCTGCACCAGATAGGGGCGTTAGCAAGACGACAAAGCTGCTTGTTTCTGAAGAAAGGGGCTCCAAAATCCAGACCATACATTTTTAAAATCCTTTTTATTTTAAAATTTGTTCCATTCCCTTTTCCATATCATTTTTCCTTCACTTGCTTGAATATTATTGACAATTTTACAAAGCGACACAAGCTGCAGGGTTTTTTGTTTCTTTGCATCAAACAATCTCAAACAACAACATTGAAAAAATATACAATATATTATATATATAGTATTTTGGGAATTCTGATGTACCCCGTGTGTTGTCCCTCCCTGCTCCCCTCTCATTTCTCTATGTTTTGATTACATAGCATGCCAATTCATTTAATCCTTCACAAGTATGGTGGCGATCCTAAACTGGGAATTGAGTTAGGGGGCCCTGCCCCACCAGTCCAAGCAAGAAGCTTGCAAGTTGAGAGGAACTAGGAATCTGGGAAGAGAGAAGGGCTCTTCTTCTGAGCCCTGCTGTTCAACTGTTTTTAATGAGGATCAAAATGGGTACACTTTGGGCCAAGGGAAGCAGTAACTTCAAGAGGCAGAGCAGAACCAGAGCAAAATTAATTGCTGACATAGGACAAAATATACAGTAATGCTCTCACAGAGCTGCCATTTGTTTCAATGAGCTTTGGCTAAGGGACTTCCTTGAAGATTGGCCCCAATGGTAATTTAGTGGGAGAAGGTGCCAATCAGGTCTTTTGCCTCATGCACCAAAACTTCGTGTCCTCGCCAGTCCACTGTGCAAACAATGGAGAAAACAGGAGGAAGGTGGGGTAAAATGTAAATAGAGAAAATGTGTAGAAATGGGCCATATCCCCAAATATTTAATCTAAGCAAGACCTTTTGGTGATGGTCTGCTTTTACCCCATCCATTATATCCCTCTAGAAGCGACAAGAGGCATCATGCTTGCCCACGAAGCGCCGCTCATCGATGGCATCACTGGCTAGGCTGTCTGGTGATTCAGAATCACTGCTGTCTTCCTCTTCAGCTGCTTCCCTGGTTTTGGACTCATCAGCCTCTGCTACTCTCTCCTGGCAGTTCTGGTAGGACTGTTGAAGAGAAAGGATACACGGAGTGAGCAAAGTTAAGCATGGCCTCTTCCCACCCCTCCATCTCGCTTCACTCACCTCCATGGGGTTGACAATAATGGTGAGAGCAGAGTCGTCCCAGAACATCTCGTTCTCCTTGGCCCTGGCACTTCCCTGGCTTCCTGCAGACTCCCCAGTGCCCTCACGTTCACTCCCTCGCCTGTGCAAGGAATGGATGCGCAGCACACCTAGGATTACCATCAGTGCTAGGAAGCCTACGCACACCACAATGATTATAGTAGCAGCACTAGGAACCACTACAGAAAAGAGAAGAGAGAATCTAAATCAGTTGGGAAGTAATGTTCAGTAGTCACTTCTTTTTTTGATCATATAAAACACATAAGCAGAGATCTGTTGTGGCCCTCCACTGAGTTGGTGATGTTGGCCCTCCACTAGGTTACAGCCCCAAGGAAACTGCTGGACCATAGAGGATTGAATTTAACCCCTCCAATATATAATCTTCCTAGACTTTGAAAGTACGAGTACTGAAGCAACCCTGTTGAGTTTGGATTTCACAACCTGGAAGAACCAGACAGTTTGACCTAATCAGCTGGGTCCAAAGGTGCAGAATACCAATGGCCATTCTTTGAACAGGTCTGAATTCCCAGTTCCATCCAGAAGAATTGTGGCTTCAGGAAGCCAAACAGCACACTGAGAAGACCCAGCCAAAGAAAACTGGCAAAGTTACAGGTAGTCCTCATTTAGCAACTGTTCACACTTATGACGGTGATGAAAAAGTAATTTTGTGACCAGTCCTCCCGTTTCCAACCTTTGCAGGTCTGTAAAGCAAAGTAAGATAGATCATAAGCACAATTGCGGTTTCACTTAGCAACCACTTTGCTTAAGGACTGAGTTGCCAGTCCCAATTGTGGTCACTAAATGAGGACTACCTGTATTGATAGGGACCCCGATCTTCCACCTGTTGGGGGATCCTTCTAACTCCAATCTTAAAGGATCAGAGCTGAGTGCTAACACATCCCAGTGCTGCAAAGGAAAGGCAAGTCTTTTTGCTTCTCTCGGCCTCTCCCACTCTTCGATACAGAAAGTTTGTATTTTATTCTTCATCCCCAAGTCAATCAGTCCCTGTGCAAAAGTGCTTCCAGAAGGCTAAGTAATAACCTATAGTGTCAACGTTCTGCCAGATTTGGGGCTGTGGAGGCCCCAGTTTATCACATTAGTAATAACCAATATATTAAATCCAACCATTGGACCAGCTCAGTTATCGTCTGCATTGACTAGTGGCAGATCTCCAGGGGCTCAGCTGCAGGAGACTGAGTTTGCATGAATTTGCATGTGCTTATTCACTGAATTTTGCCCTTTCACTGTTGTGGGGTTGGGGAAGTTTCACCATTACCACAGCTGCAGATCACAACTGCCCTTCACTGCTGGGTACTAAAAACTGGCAGAATTGTATTTCTGAGTCTGTCCCTGGAAAGAAAAATTATGTTTGGACTGAATGCTGGGAGGGCATTTCTGGATTGCCTTCACTCTCCCACATGGCTGCATTTCTCTTCACCCAAGTTTATAAATGTCAAACAATCCTGTCTTCAAAGAGACACAGGACAGGAAGTGCTACAGTAGTTCTGTGGTGGAGAAAATAAACGTAGCAAATCAAACAGAGAGCCAGTTTGGTGCAGTGGTTCAGGCACCAGGCTAGAAACTGGGAGACCGTGAGTTCTAGTCCTGCCTGGGCACAAAGCCAGCTGGGTGACCCTGGGCCAGTCACTCCCTCTCAGCCCTAGGAAGCGGGCAAGGACAAATCACTTCCAAATAACCTTGCCAAGAAAACTGCAGGGGCTAGTCCAGGCAGTTGCCAGGAGTCAAAAACTGACTTAGAGGCACAAATTATACTATACTATACTATACTATACTATACTATACTATACTATACTATACTATACTATACTATACACTATAGACTGCACCCTTTTACTTCCCTGCCTTTCGGACATCACCAGGGTCAAACCCAGCTCCTCTCTTTGCCTAATCCTATCAGACCAAAACTGACCCTCCCTGCCCCCAGACAAAGCCCTCCTGCAAGCCCCCCACCCCTCCTCACCAGCACACAGCACAGCCCAAGGACAGCTCTGATAAGGGAATTCCAACCTAGTAACAAGGTGAGAAACCACAACATTCCACACTCAGCCAGCCTGATGACCTCCACATTCCATCTCCCCCTCTGCTGCCCCAATTCTGCTGCTACTCCTGAATGGGCAGTTTTGCCTAACAATAGAAATAACCCTAGGGACAGGGACAGGGACAGGGACAGGGACAGGGACAGGGACAGGGACAGGGACCTGCCTAGCTTCCCCAAACTGGCCAGCGAATCAGATCCCTAGGATTTCCCACCTTGTAGTCCTCAGCTTCTGTAAAAATCTTTGCTTTCTCATTGCTCAGGGTCTCTTGTTCCTGTAAGGCACCCATCATTGCAATAAACATCTCCTCAGTGTTGGGCTCTGTACTTTTCATGACAGTTCAACCTCAAGGTTATGAAGGGTTATTAAACTGCTGAGTAAGAATTGCAAAAACAAACAGAAAGCCATAGATGATCTTGATAATCATTTAGGTGACTGGTGCCACCAAAACAACCTACATTTTATGGCAAGACCTCAGTGATGGCAAGAAGTCTCTTTTCTCCAATCATCAGACCCAAAGATTAGTTACAGTGATGCAGTTTTGCTCAAGTATATTCTAAATGCAGTTACTGCTCTTCCTGAAATCTGGGCAAATTGGCTTCATTTTGTCTTTACATTGGGCTTAATTTATTCCTCATGATGAATGTAAGACACTCTCTTGAAGGATTCTTCCTCGACTTACAGACCTCCTAGTGTCTTCCCTCTCCTTTGCTACAATTGTTCTGAAAAAAATATGTGGAGGAATCCATTTGAGGTCTGCTAGGTCTCATTTGTTTGGGCCCTAAAATTGTATGTGCTAACCTGTCTTCTCTTGTTACCGTTTCATAGTCTGTATTTAGTACATCAACCAATACGTACTGGAATTACGGTGGACATTAGCCAGGCTGTGCCCAGAAAGCTCTGGAGGCAGATGGTGGCCTCGATGTGTGAATTGCTGACCACTCATAATGTGGTTGGGGTGAGCACCTTGATTCATATTATGAAGGACATTCACCTGTAGAGAGAAATTAACTAAGTTCAAATTGTTTTACAGGTAGTCCTCGCTTAATGACCACAATAGGGACCGGAAAATTCATCATTAAACGAGGCATCATGTGATCACACCCAATTTTACGACATTTTTTGCAGTAGATGCTAAGCAAATCACTTTGGTTGTTAAGTGAATCACATGGTCATTAAGTGAATCATGCTGTTCCCCATTGATTTTGCTTGCCATAAGCCAGCTGGGAAGGTCACAAATTGTGATCACATGACCCCGGGATGCTGCAACCACGGTAAGCGTGAGCTGGTTGCCAAGTGCCCAGATCGTGATCACGTGACCATGAGGGTACTGTGATGGTCATAAGTGCAAGGACCAGTAGTAAGTAGCTTTTTTAGCACTGTCAGAACTTTGAACGGTCACTAAACAAATGGTTGTTAAGCGAAGACTACCTGTATATCCAACTGGTTCTACTTACTTTAGTTATTCACAAGAGCTTTGAGCATCACATACTGTCTTGTGAGACTTACCTCAACAGTGAATTCATTGCTAGAGTAACGCCCGTTCATCTCAGTGCAAGAAAGACGGAACTTCCTTTCATAAAGGGCTGCACCATGGCGGATACAGTAGGAGACCTGGTGAAGGATCTCTTCATACACAGCTATGCTCTCCACACCTACATGTGGGAAAAAAACATCAAGGAAAAAGGATGGCAAGTGGGCCACGTTCAGACTTGGCTGTTTTTCTGTTCTGTGTTTCATGAGATATTATTATATTTCACTGTATATTATATTTGTAAACTGCCTGGAATCTTGGAAGAGGGAGAAAGAAAGAAAGAAAGAAAGAAAGAAAGAAAGAAAGAAAGAAAGAAAGAAAGAAAGAAAGAAAGAAAGAAAGAAAGAAAGAAAGAAAGAGGGAGGGAGGGAGGGAGGGAGGGAGGGAGGGAAGGAAGGAAGGAAGGAAGGAAGGAAGGAAGGAAGGAAGGAAGGAAGGAAGAGGGAGGGAGGGAGAGAAAGAGAGAGAAGGAAGGAAGGAAAAGAAAGAAAGAAAGAGAGGGAGGGAGAGAAAGAAGGAAGGAAGGAAGGAAGGAAGGAAGAAAAAGGAAAGAAAGAGAAAGAAAGAAAGAAAGAAAGAAAGAAAGAAAGAAAGAAAGAAAGAAAGTCTAACTAAACTTAACTTACAAATAAAGATAAAGAAAATGGTGTATCACCATGAAATAGTATAAAAGGAGTGATGGAGAATACAGGAAAAGGGCTACTTAACCTCTACCTTGCCACCGCTTTTCCATTCTGCTCCTCTGCTCACATTTCCCAGGACAGAGAAATGTAGAGTGCTTATCTCACAAACTACCATCTACAATCCTGCAGCAGGGAATGATCCATGAAGCCAATCTACAATTATTCTTTTAACCCATCACTTCAGCTTTCTCACAAGCTGCACATGATGCCATCTAAACTCATCCTTCTAATGCTATTTTCCCTCAGTACTCCATTTCTCCCCAAGATTGATTTTTATTACTGTGTTGAGCTAATTGTGACTTTTAGGTGCTGTATGGAAGGGGAAAAAAAGCATTTTAGTCTTATGGAAGCAACTGGAAAAACTTCCAGTCAGGAAACTGAAAGAAGGCTCCTGGGTTTAAGAGGAGATGAAGCTGGAAGAGATATAAGATAAGGAGAGAAAAAGCTTTGCAGGCATGGGTACCAGCTCAAAAATCAGCCTTGTGGATAAGCCAACAAGCAAAGCAACTGTAATTGGCAACCTGGAGAAACACAAAGGCAGAGAAAGAGAGGCAGCATTAACAATATCGGGGCAACTCTTCCACTGATTGCTCCATAGAATGTCCAGTATGGTTTGGAAAGCATAAGGCACTTAGGAGAAGAATAAGATAGAAAACTTCCCCCTCGTTTCTATCCTGGTGGTCCTTTGTTAGTAGAGCTTTGAGAACATAGAGCCTCTGGCATCAGAGCACTCCAACTGTGAAGGCAGGACTGTACCACCTAGCTGACATTCTCAGTACCGTGAATTGTACATAGTGTACAGCAGGGTTCCTCAACCTCAGCAACTTTAAGATGGGTGGACTTCAGTTCCCAGAATTCCCCAGCCAGCATGAGTTGAAGTCCACCCATCTTAAAGTTGCTGAGACTGAGAAACACTGATCTAGATGATTGGGACGGATACAGCTTTAAAACAAGGATATGCTACTATTATTGCTAGTTTGACCATGTATATGCCGTAGCTGCTAGCTGGCAGAAGAAGAGTTTTAGTGCCGGGGACTTTGAGCATTTCTGGATTTGGACCCAAAGGAGGTGAGTGATGCCAGAAAAGAACAAACCATTCAGAAGATGCATACCTGTGACAGTGAGGTAGGCTGAAGTGTTGATGAGCTCCAGGCCTCGCTGCTGGAGGGAGGCTCCATCCAAGAACAGATACTCTCGCTCAGGATCCAGTTCTTCTCCAATCAGGGAGATCTCACAACCATCCAGGTTGTGAACAATCTCATCTGACATTCGTGTATCAGCCACTGCAGAGAAGAAAAATTACGAGGAAAGGTAGGAACAATATGTAATTGTCATATCAAGGTAAAAAAATCAGAGCATTATTTTAGCTTTATAAAAAGCCAGGGAGGTGGGCAACTTTTTTTTTTTTTTAGAATTTTTATCCTGCCTTTATGACTTTTATAAGTAACTCAAGGGGGCAAACACAGAAAATACTCCTTCCTCCTCCGATTTTCCCCATAGCAGCAACCCTGTGAGGTAGGTTGGGCTGAGAGAGAGTGGCTGGCCCTAAGTCCCCAGCTGGCTTTCATGCCTAAGGCGGGACTGGAACGCACCATCTCCTGGTTTCTAGCCCGGTGCCTTCACCACTTCACCAAACTGGCTCATAGGCAAATCATATTTTATTAACCAAAGGGCAGGATAAAATGTTTTAAGAATCAAAATAATGGCTTTGATGAGAACATTATTGATTAATTTTTTTAATGATGAGATAATAATTAGCTGCATTTCTGTAGTTTTACAAGCGGAACAAGCAAAACTCTCCACCTCTGAAGTTACTAAGATAATCAGAATAGACGTAGCTAAACCACTGCAGGCAAACAATGGCTGGTTTTATGCAAGCCACTGTTTCAAAGCTTTAATTTCCTCTTTATACAAGTCAACTGCAATCTGGACATAATCATTGTCACACCGTAAAGATCACTGTCATAACAATCGTAAAATGCACTATATAAGCAGTAAGCATTCTTCCATGATTTTGGGAAGTCTAGCACAACTATTAATGTGTCAGGCACAAATATCTTTATTGTGAGTAGGACTGCCAAGTTTGTGGACAAGGCAGCTCAGTTGGGAGCCCGATATATAGAACAGGTTGGAGTATCATGTAGGGGGGACGGTCTCACATGAATCTGGCTTACGATATTAGTGATACATAACTATTTTATAGTAGTATTAAACTCTGTACTATCTCATTTTATTATTATATATTTTAATCTATCATGCATTTCGTGTATTAGATATTTGTTTCACTTTTGCTGATGTTTCTCCTCGTTGATATGGTTGCAAGACTAATCAATAAAGCAATAATTGAATTGAAATTGAATTGAATATTAATGTGTCAGTGTATCAGTTTAACAATTTTACACTAAAAAGTGTTTCTTTGTAACATGACTGAATCACTCAAAAGAGTTCCTACTGCTGTGTTCTCTTTGCTACTCCCCCCACCCTCCCTCCCTCTCTTTTTCTTAATTTAAGCACATATTAATTTCACATTTCACATGATCTTGCCTTGTGGCTCCCTTCTCACTTTCCTTGTGCTATTGTTAAACTTAACAATAAGTTTATTGTGCTTCATAGCCTTCTGCTATTTTCTGCTTCCATTCTTCTTTCTCCTCTGAGTGGGAAGGAAAGCATAGGCTTAGTTTATATATTTCACTAAACCACTGTTTGGTTAACTATGATTTATCAGACAAACCACCATTACACTAAATTGGTCATGAGCAACCCAAGTACTTCATCATCCCCCAGCTATATTTTGTGGTCCTGAGAACCCTCCATGACTACACCTTTAAAATTTGGAGGCCCAGTTGATTTTCAGCTGTGCAGTATTATGCTCTTTTTAACTAAATTAGCCCTCAAATAGATATGTTAATCTTCTAGTAGGCTTAACACAGTAAAACATCACCCCAAGCAAAAATGTTTCTTCCAACTCATTTAATGGCATCACTGCGCCCCTACTACAATCCTGTGATCCTCCAAAGCCAAAAAGAGTTTGGTGTCTTCAGCAAAATTGTTTTCTCTTCCTAGTGCCTGGTTATTCCTTGCCCTGCCACGTCCAGAAGACTCAACTTACCTGTGCCATGCCAGCTCTCATCTTTCTTGGCCTCCACCTGGTGTGAAATGGAGCAAGAAATCTGGAGGTCGGGAAAAAGGAGAACTCCCTCAGCACTTTCGAAGTCAGAAGCAGGCCGGGCAAAGTGAGAACTGCCACGCAGTGAGATCTGCGGAGCATCTGGCTGAAGCACAACCACATAGCCTTCCACATCTGGTATGGAGACACAGGATTCTTCACTAAAGCACCTAAGAGGAAAAGAAAGAATCTCTGAGATCCTCCTTGCCTCATTCTGTGCCAAGGATGACTGTGATCCAAATTGTGTGTGTGGCTGTTTATTTTTTTTAAAAGTCTATATCCAGCCTTGGCATTCTCCTTGGCAGCTGACAGTACGTTAAAGTGACAAAAATTAAATCAAAAACAAATTCATGTTAAAATAAAAAACAGAGAGAGACAGCAGCCTAAAAACAAAGGTGGATCTCACAGTTTGGCCTACTGAAGCCTGTTACTTAATTAATGATATATTTGCATGCTTTTCTCCTGCTTTTTAAACATGTTTTGTATACAGGTGGCTTATAATCGAAATGGATCAGGATTTTTGGAAAAATGACACAATGATACATAAGCAGGCATTTATGTCTGCTTTGGTCTGGGCTAATCTTTCCGAGATGGTGTTTTTGCCCGACGCTTTAGCAACAGCACGTTGGCTCCTTTGCCAAGGACTGAGGCCAGAATGTCCTGCTCAGTCCCAGGGCGATTCCCAGTAGCTGCTGCCTACTCTATCTAGCAGAGAAAAAGAACCACACAATTGTGTTTGTGATACCTTTGCCATAACACACATTCCTCTTCAGCAGAGAAAACGGCTCTGCTTTTTGGTTTAGATGATTTGTATAAGAGCTAGAGCTATCGGTCAAGAATGTTTAGCAGGAGGAGAAGACAACGAGGCACATAAAACAAAGTGAAACTATTATTGGCCTATCTTCTCTTCTGCTAGTTCAGCGTAAATTCAACGCTTTCATTCTTGGTTGTCATCTGGAATCTTTTTTGCATTCCTAATCAAGAGAGCCAGTCTGGTGTAGGGGCTAAGGGGCTGGGCTAGACGCCAGGAGACTAGTTCTCCCTTAGGTACAAAAGTCATCTGGGCGACTTTGGGCCAGTCATTCACTCTCAGCCCAACCCATCTTACTGGGTTGTTGTTGTGGAGGAAATGAGAGACAGGAGCATTAGGCATATACACCCTTGAGCTGACCAAAAACAAAGACAGGATAAAAATCTAATAATAAATAAATGTAAATAAAATAATCGGGAGTGAATACAATGTAGTGAGTAAGATGCAAATAAGAACACACACGAACAGTCCTTGGTTGATTCTCCTTTGTACCATGACCCAATGGCTAACTTTAGAGCCTTGGCTGCTATCTTTTACCTCCAAGTAGCTGTTCGAAGCAACAGTTTTGGGATTAGGATTTAGGCCAGGGAAATACCCCCATCTCCCCTCCCCCCTTATTTTCCCAGTTCAAATCTTACTAACCCTCAGGAAAATAAGACAGAGGGAAAGGGCTAAGTCCCACCATCTGATCTAAGTCCCAGCCTTCCAGAGGCTTTGGGCTGAAAACAAACCAATGTCCAGAATCTCATTATTCTGGCAAATTATGAATATGTATCTAAAACAGGGAGAACACAGTGCTCACATTCTTCACAGATGTTGTTCTATGAAGAATGAATGATCATATGTGAAAGTCTTTGAATCGTACATGATTCCTCCTGCTAGTACCTAATTTTTTTACCCTCCATAAAGAAATCATTACCAAAGGATTCATTTTCCCTTTGCTTCCATCTTCCCCCCCACCCCCACCCCCATCCTTTCCTCACCCTGAAAAGTTCCATTTGACTCTGTAAGGCATAGGCACATTGCAAGCTCTGAGCCAATAAGTAAATTAACAATCTGGATGACAACAGTATCTGCTCCCAAATATGAACAAGAGCTACAGCTGTAGGGAGGCTATTGCACAGCTGCAGTGGTCTTGCTTACTTGACGGCGGTGGTAAGTTTGAGAGGTCGGACTCCAGGAGTAGCAAAGCGGAGGGAATTCATATAGGCCACGTGCTGAATTGCACGGTTGAAAGTTTCGACATCATCCCCCTCCAAGATAAGAAGGGACTGAGAGGGGTTGACATGAACCTGTGGGGAGAAAAGGAAGGTGGCTGTGAGGCAGCTTCTCTGGAAGTATGAAGGGTCGCCGCCAAGAGATATGAGGAGACTCTCCAGTGGGCAGGAGCAGGCACGATCCGGGAAGCCAAGCCAAGGTGCTAACAGGGCAGGAAGGAAGATCATGCCACCAGAAGGCAGGGGAAGGTATACCTTCATCCCTTTGCCAAGGCTGTCAAAGTCGCTGTAGTCCAGCCCTTCACGACAGGCATAGAGACACTCTATCACCTCCCGGCTCTCAAGGCTGCCAGGGCGAATAGTGAAGCCAGCCAGATAACCATGGAAGTAGTGATGAATCGGCAGAGAGTCTCCTAAGGGGGATACAGGAGGAGGGATGGTGTGAGAGACAGGTGAAGAGACAGGGGAGAAGAGAAGAGAAAAGGAAGAAGCATGGGAAGAGCGACAGCGAGGGGGGAAAAGAGTCTTGGATATGCAGCCAGCTGAGAAGCAGAGCAACTGCAGCATGGAAGTTGGAGGGTGGCATTGTGCACAGAGCCCATTTTCTCTTGATGCTTTCAGAGAAGAATCAATTCTCCAAAGGTATCTCACCTCTTAAAACCAATTCATGGAGTTATCCCCAACTCACAGATTTGCTTCAGTGAAAATATTAACTGTGTTCTTGTGATGGAATGGAATTATGAAGGCCAGGCTCAGGGCAAAAAACATCTCCTGAGGGGTGTGGGAGATACAAGAGGATGAGACTGGCACCTCCCTGAGGAATTCACAATGTTGTGGCTGGCTGACTTGGGAACTGGGGTTTCAGTCTGGGAAGAATCTTGCTAGAGGTTGTAGCTAATAAACATAGCTGGACTGAATTTACATGGTCTCTTGGAGTTCCTTGGGCTAGGCCTGACATCAAATCTAAGAAAATGTTTTCCGCCCTGAGCTGGCCTTCATAATTCCATTCTATCACAGTTCTGTCTCAGCTTCAGTCCCTCTCACAAGCCACAAACCACCATCCTACCCAGAAGCTGCTACACTGCTAGGTTATCATGGTGCCAAGACTTTCTTCCCAGACATAAAGGGAAGGAAAAGGTTGTGGGGAAGGGAAATCTCATGCATGAAGTAAGATGAGAGCCATGCTTGGTGACACAAGGAATGTCATGTACCTTGACCCAAATCAGTGGAGTTCTCATTCCCTTTTATTTTTTCCTTGTTTCTTTCCTCTGCACAAGGGAAAAAAAATCAAAACACTGAATGAGAGTCATCCTATGAGGGTTAGCTGTGACCAAGGAGGACTTAGCATATCACTGAATCAGGAGCTAGCTGAGCAATGAGACCACCGTTTGAGGTCCTGAGACCTGAGAAGTGAGACTTGTCACTTCTAAATCACTAAAATTAGTCAGAGGCACTAGATGGTGCTGGAAATTTGAGGGGTTAGTGGGGAGAGGCCATGAAATCTTTCCAGAGCTTTCTACTTCCAAGCTAGGTTTCTGGAAACCTGAAGTTCCTTTCTGCTAAGCAAACACAACACTGATTGTTTCCATTCCTTGGCAGCCAAACTGGACCTAGGTATGTCACTAAATTGACTAAAACTTTCTGCCTAGAATTAACCTAAACTGTGATCAGCCAGATTACAATAGCTTATTGGGTTGGGTCTGAATAATACTGGTATTCCTACTGAAAGCATTTCATTAAATTATCTGCTGGAATTAAGCTTTCCTTGGTTAAAAAAACAAAACAAAACTGGAAACCTAACTACCATTACCCCTTTATCCAGCTCCATCTCTGGGAATATTTCTATTGTTTCTGTACTGAAAAAAACAATGGACACATCTTCATTTAAAACGATTGGATGTGCTAAATCCTTAGTGAAACTATTCATAGTGTAGTTTATGCTCTTAACTGGGCAAACATATTTAGGTTTGGTAATGGAGTCAGCATTGCACTTTTTTTTCTGCAATAGTTTCTGTTTAGCTCCTCCCTTCCCAGAGGTGTTTTTTTACTTTGTATCTCTCATTCCTTCTGGCTGCTTTTTAGTTCTGCAAGTTATGGAGCATACTCACCAGCCCAGCAAGCTCCAATCATGAGGGAAGAGTCACGTCGCGGTGGGTGGATGAGACCGTTGTCATGAATCAGGGCAGGGTCATAGGAGACACCATCTACATAAAGGGTAACGGTGGGGAACTCCAGATTCAGAGCGTAATGATGCCATTCATCATCACAGACCTGCGGCCAGAAAAAAAGGACAGACTCCTGTGAGCCTGGCGCGAGCCAGCAAGAGACGGCCATGGAGGAAGTGGGGGAGCCCAATGGGGCAAGCAGCTGTCTTCTCACCTGCTCCAGTTTCCAGAGGAACTTGACAGGTCTCGCACTCTCCAGCAATGGCCAATATAGGAAAGCTATGCGACAGCCGTGCACGGTTAAGGAATAATGGGAGTACCCATCTTCTGCAGGTGGAGAGAAAGGGACATCAGATGAATCAGAAAAATTGTGATCTGCTTGTCCTAATTTACTGAGATTACTTGCACTGTCACTGATTTTAATTCTCCTTATTTACCAGGGACAGGCAATGGTATCTGCTACTTGAGCCCAGTATAACATAGATTGGTCATTTTTAGAATGGCACATACAGTCCACCTTCCTTTTCCTTAAGCTCTCAGACCAGAGGTTGTATATGTCACACCCTCATGTACAAGGCTTTACATGATTTCCGCCCCTCGCTCTTAATGGGAACAGGGAAATTTTCTCTATTGTCACAGTGTACTGTATATCATGTGTGGTTTTACTTATATTGACCACCAGGAGGCAGTGCACAACCACTTTCGTCATACAGGATTTGGGACTCACCAGACACCCATAGCCACAGAACTTTCCATGGGATTCAAATCCTTTACTAGATATATAGTGCATTAGCTTTAGAAGCAATCCAAGCCCTGGTGCTCAGTGGTGTTGCAGGAAGACATACTGTATACAGAGGTTATATTTAATTTAATGTATATACAGTCTACTTTCTTTCTTCTTAAGCTCTCAAACCAGAAAGATATAGACATTGCATTTGTCATGCCCTCATGAGGGGAGGGGAATTTCTCTATTTTTATAAAATGTACAGTATATCCTATGTGGTGTTTTTACTTATATTCACCACCAGGAGCCATACATGGCCAGTTTAATTCTGTTTGGGGCTGTTTGGGACTGTCGTAAAACTTCAGGCATCATGTAAAACTATGAAGGGTAGTGGAAGACACGTAATACCTCATACTTGAGGGGATGACATATGTAACATCTATATCTCTCTGTACGGTCCCAAACAGGATGAAACTGGTCATGTATTGCCTCCTACTGGTCAATATTATATAGACTGATCATATTTGCATGCCACGATAAGCCAAAGCGGTGGAGAATGTTGGCTTTCAAGCAGAAAGACCCAAATGCTAGTATTAGCTCAGTAATGCCAATGGATCCATCCAGCAGTCCAGCCTGCCTGTTCCAGAAGCAGGACAAGATACTTAACTACAACGTTCAGCAAAGAATAATCTTCAGCAACATGTAACAGGACAAGGGAAAGCTGAAAGTTCTGCTGGCGATTGGCATATGAGCAGATGAGTACTACTGACATTTCTTTTTGACCTGAGTAATGTTGAAATCTGATCTCCTTGGAACTGGCTCATTCATTTTCACAATATTAGGGAATATTCCCTTCCCTTAAGGTAGAGGGAGGATGAGATCGAGACAGAGGATTCCGACCTCAACTCCACTTCCAGCATCCACTAGGTCTGGCAACCTTTCCTTGAATCAATTTAGACACCTGGGCTGCTCTAAAGTCACTGCCCCAAATAACTTTTCACTAGTCTGTCTATTGTTTTTTTCCTATTGACCTCACTCATTTGTGGCATAGCAACATGTAAAAAAGCAAGTAAGCCTAGAAGTTTTTGTATTTAAAAAAAGCATGTGCTTAGTTATCAGGGAAGAGGTCTGAATGTCCACAAGAAGTTAACAAGGGGATCTTTTAATCTTATTCTGCTGTGCACATTTCACAATTATGCCTTTGTACTGAAACCCTATAGAAATTCCTCCTGAAGATCGAATTTAATTTCCTGAGCCTCTCCGCTTTCATTAAGGGACATGGTTTCCTATCCATACGTTGCAAAGTTAGACACGATAACCAAGGAACGTGAGGTGGGGAAACCCATTTTGATCTGAAGACAAAACTGATTTTGGACACATGAGACAGAGATAAGTGGGACCAAGTCTCAAAGGGAGCAAAGACCCTGCCCTGTGGGCCTGCAGTCCCAAGATGCTTTTACCCACATACCGACACACATGCTTCATTTACTCATACACAAAGTGTAATTAGCGTTCATTGTTAGTGGAGACTATTTTAACACTCTAAGGAGGCATTACAGCATTGGGAATGAATGCATTATCCCCATGCTCCTAGCAATAAGGCATTAAAATGCATTCACTTATGTCAATTGAGGTCATTCCAAAGAACTCACTTAACCTCTCTGTAGTAAGGAGAGAATCAGCAGCTTGGAAGGGTTGGGAATGAACTCACAACTCCTGGGTTTCTACTGGATGCAACAGCAGCAAAGAGAAGGTATTGTGCAGCACACTGCCAACATCATCATGTGTGCCAAAACTCTGGGAACCGTGCCAACAGCCACAACTGGTTTTATTGCAGAGCAGAGGTGAGTTTTTAAGGGAGATCAGCACTTTGGGAAAAGGGGGGGTTATCTAGTAGTTCCCTCCAATGAAACCGCCACTTCAGTAAAAGGCTTTAAACAGCTTGAACTAAAAATAATGAAGGCTACCATAACATTCAATTTAACAGACCATTTGTGACAGGGGAGGGTATCTGTTAAATCTGGCTGTCTGTTAAACCCAAATGTCTGTCACTAACATAATTTCTATCATTGGCTAATTGATGTTTTTGTGCAAATCATGTAACTTGATGCAAAGGATGTAAAATATCCATAGGATGAACTTGTACTTTTCTACCTATTATATCTAGTAACAACCTTTATATCAGTATAGATATAAATTTAGGTACATGTAAATAAATAGTCTCACAGTATGGCTGGGATTCGTTATTTCAAAATATTTTCCTATGTTGGATCCATCAATGAGCCAGAAAGGCTGATTACTTTCTATGGCCCTCTTCCCCCAACATCCTTAACTGGGTAAATGGAAAAGTTAGTATACTGTGGAAACACGAGGCAGTGCTAGCCTTAAAGTCCTCACTTCAGTGGGATTATACAATGTCCAACAAGTTTATAGCCCATGCCCCCTGAACTATCTGACCTACCATGCAATCTATTCTGACGCTTGTCTAGGTCAATAAAAGAGTCTTACCACTTCGCATGGTGCTGCAGATGACAGTTTCCTCCTCCTTCTTGCCCTTGTTTGGCATCACCCCATGTTTCATCCACAGGGACAACGTAAAATGGTCACTCAGTCCTTCGAGAGCTCCAGTTCCGCTGCCCATGGGCACCTGGGTTGCTTGGCTGCCATTGAACCAATATATGAGACTGCTGTCCTGGCTGTAATGGACTGAAAGGCGTGCTGTCCAGTTGGCCATGGGACCTGGGACTGGCAGCAGGTCTACCTCACCTCGGGCAGCACCTGGAGAGGCAAGAGAGGAGAATCAGAATAGAGAAGATCCATCTAATGGTGGCTGTCCTTTGGGATAAGGATGATATGAGCTTTTGGTGTTTAAGGTAGAAAATCTACATAGCTTCCTACCTCCTTGTACTAATCAATATGAGGCGACTCCCATTCTGAAGCAACCCCTGTGAAATTACAGCAGTGGCAGAAAATAATCCCCATACCACACGTGCATCTCCCGTTACTTTCAGTTGGATTTGCACAGAGGAACCTCCCAATATGTTGTGAACCATGCCTCAAATCTTATATCCATCACTTTTAACAATGCCCCAAATCTGTCCTTCTGACTATCCAAACTTTAGAAACTCTATCCCCAGACTTCCTGGGTGAAACATGTGGATGCCTTGATCCTTGCCTACCCTTGAGGAGGCTGACATAATTTAGGCAAAGCTTCTTTTAGAATACACTTCTATCCATTCCCGCCCCCCGGTATTTCTCCTCCAAACATAACTGGATATGAAGAGAATACATACCACAGAGTTTACGCAGTGACTTCTCAGAGTAATTGTCCCGATCACAACCTTTGGCCACATGATTTGTCTGCAACTCTACAGTAGCTTGGATGTTCCAGAGGGGCTCATCACATGTCTCCAGATGGATGCTGGGAAAAAGAGCAAGGCTTCCTGTTCCAGGGATGTACTCAATTCTCTTATTCCAACCTGTTGTAGATTAAATCATGTTAGGACATGGTGCCAGAGATTTTCCTCTGCCAGCTATTCCAGCCTAGACAAACCTCCTAGCTTCCCTTAAGGTTTTGTAGAAGATCAATCCATCACTATTTTAGTTACGTACAGACTATATTTTACCCACTCTTCCCCCTAGGAAGCTGAGATAGCATGGGTGATGTGGCAATTTCAGTTCCATTTAGGGATTACAGAATTTGTTTGTGTATTAAAGAAAGGATTTTTCTGCTGGAAACAAAGACACAATACTCAAGTGTCAATCTTTTGACTGAGAGTTATAAGGACATTAGGACGTACAGTGTTGCAAAGTTTTAAGTCATTTATGGCATACTTTAGAAGATAGTCAAAAGGTTTATATCACGGCAGGTGGCAGCACAGGACTGACCCTCTCTGGGCTCAAGGGCTAACAGGATTAGGGTTACTTTAGCCTCCCACTAAATTTTACTAATCAGAATTCAGAAAGAGACTTGTTCTTCGGATTAACTGCTTCCAGTCCAGTTTGCATTCCAAAGATTAACATTAATTCCACTGAATCCTTACTCCTTTTGCACGAGGGGCAATCTTTCAGTTCTTACACTCAGGGTACTTGATCTTCTTCCAATGCTACTGGCTGTTGGACAGGTCTTCCACACCTTGGTCCAATGTAAGAATCAATTAACCTACACCAGAACCAACTGATTTGCACAATCACCCAGATAACACAACAGGTGGAACAAATCTAGCCACTGCTGGCTGCTGCAGCAACATCAACTGCACTGCTTCCTGCAATGATGCTACAGTAAAATTGGATCTAGTGAACCATTTAAGGGGATGTGCTGTCCGCTAAATCAGAATTTTCATAATTGATGTAATTTCCATCATTTGCATCATTATAGACCTGGCATTTTAACATCATTTTTGTTCATTTACATCATGTCAGCTGGGTGTCTTGGGGTTTTTTTTAATTATTATTATTTTTAACTATATCTTTTGTTCTATAGGGGTTTTTATATTGTTTTTCTTGTGGTTTGTTAGCTGCTCAGACTTATGTATTTAAGATGGGAAGCCATATACATTTTCTAAATAAATAAATATATATTGACACAAATAACATACAGTATATCAATTGCCTAAATGGCTTTGGAAATCTGAAGAATCAAAGGTTTACTGTACTTCTTTGTTCTGGTCACTCTATTTTGTTTTCAGTTTACATTAACTCAGCCCCCATTTAATTCTTGCTTTTATCTCTTCTTGTTTAACACACACTTCTTACATAACTCAACCTCACTGCATTCTGGCACACCCAACTCCTACTTCTGTATAAACTAAATGGGCTGAAGTGGTTCTTATATACAACCATTTTGTGCTTTTTTCAACAACAAAAAAATCATTCTTCACAACAGATTATTTACCAACCACTACCTTTTTAACAGCATTTACATGTCTTAGACTTTGCACACCTGTTTCTCTATCTTTAGAAGACGGTCTACCAAGGTACACATATTTGCTCTAATCTTTTGCCATTTATGTATTATTTGCAATATACATTTCATCTTCCCTATCAAACACCACTTAATTTTCAGATCCATGCTCCTTGTTGCATTATACAGTCTAACAATTGCTGCAAATCATTTAGGTTTTCAGTCAACATTCATGTCCCTGAGCCGCACACTGCTAACATTACCACAAGCATTCCTTACAAATGTATTCATAAAACATCAAACACACAGCCTTACCTGACTCCCTGATCAATGTTGAATCACTCGCTAAGAATTCCTTTTATTCTCATGCATAATTTACTTCTATCACATACCACTCATACTGCATTCAGTAACCGACTTTCGGCCCCATATTCATTCAAATGTTTCATAATTCAAGCCTATCCATTTTCCCATATGAACAAATACATCAGAACATTTCTTCCACATGGTCATATATTGCATACCGCTACTTCTGAAATCTTGTCTCATTGTCTTCATATTCCTTCAGTTGGAATTCTGCCATGCACCTTTCCATTTATATAATTTTTATTAAAGATTTTTAAAAGATGGAGATAAAAACGAATACAAAGTAATATAAAGTAAGAAAGAGGAAAGAAAGAGGAAGAAAGAAAGAAATCAAAGAGAAAGCTAAAAGTGCAAGGGGGGAAGTAAAAGAAAAATAGAAAAGAAAGAAAAAAGATATAAAGAAGTAGCTTCTAATCTTCTTTACAGCAGTTATAAGTACCATTATAAAGTTACTTCTTAATCTATGGTTCCAACATAACTCTCTATAATCTATCCTGTCTAATCATCAAAACCATAAATCATAAGTTCATTTTTTTTCTGTTTCATGCAAAAAGTCCAAAAGGGGTTTCCAGTCAGTGCAGATATTGTCTTTTCTCTGATCAAAGAAGTCAAGTTAGCCATCTCAGCAAGTTCCATCATCTTCACCAACCATTCCTCCATTGTGGGTAGTGCCAAATCTTTCCATCTTTGTGCATACAGTAATCTCGCTGCAGAATTCTGCCATACAACCTTTCTTGG
Organism: Liasis olivaceus; assembly: GCA_030867105.1. Lineage (NCBI taxonomy): Eukaryota > Metazoa > Chordata > Lepidosauria > Squamata > Pythonidae > Liasis > Liasis olivaceus. The sequence goes on along the minus strand of CM061348.1, from coordinate 160,728,259 downwards.
CATGCTTTAATTTTTTTGCACTCTTGTTGCCTTTCCATTTGTTTAAGGAAACAGTGCTAGCATTCTTCCAATCATCAGGCAGGGATGTAGTCTTCACCCACAAACATCCTCCAATTATACCCTCTACACCTGCAGCCTTTTCATTTTTCAACATTCTCACTGCATTTATTCTTTTTCATCATTGTTTTCTTGAACACTAACATTTACAATATTTGTTTCAATTTCACTCTGACATATTGCAATCATTCCCACATAAATCCCTAAAACATTCTTTCCAGCATTTTCCTACTTTGGTTTCATCCCAAATCATGTAATTGCTTTTATCTGTAATTCCATTAACTCTGCTGGAAGCTCTTTGCCTTCCAAAACAAAATTGCTCTGCATTTTCTCTGCCTCTTGCCTTTTTAACCATTCCTTCCACTTCACAACTCTCTTGTTCTCTATATGTATATTATCCTCATTTTTGTATATGCACTTTCTCATTCATAGTCTCTTTCACTTCATCATTCCACAATTCTGTCTTCAGTAGTGCCACGTTTACTCCCACATACCTTCCAGCACAAAAAAGATACTTATATTTTGTTTCCCAACACACCCAAAAGTCACTATCATATGGTTGTTGTTGTTAACGTTATTTGTATATTTGTACTGTGATAAGAAGCCTTGATCTTTAGTCATCTATAGGAAATAATCCTCAACTTTCTAATAAATTCCTAGTTGGCCATTTTATGGTGAAATTAATCTTTGTAACTCCTTTTCTCAAAGATGGCCACCTTGAGGTCAGACAGAATATCCTGGTGATATCGGAATACTTTTGGATTTGCCATTCTGATGTCAGCACCAAGTTCCTTTATTACTTTGCTTAGAATCTGGCCAGTTTACCCAATGCAAAGGGTGCCCATAACTGACAAAGGGTTTGTTTGTTTGTTTATTTATTTGTTTATTTATTATCAAACTTGTATGCCGCCCATCTCCCCCAACAGGTGACTCTGGGTGGCTCACAATAATAAAAAAGGAAAAAGCACGAGTCCCTCCAACCATGGGTAAAATCTATAAATAATTAAAATTATTATTATATTAAAAATATCCTACAAACCTCCTATAATTTTTAGCCCTAAAAACCTGCAAGATGCTGGGGGGGGGGGGGACAAACCCATCATCCCACCAGCCATCTCCACAGGTGTGGGCCCCCATCTGGCCCCCAGGCCTTCCAGCAGAGCCAGGATTTAACCCCTTTCCTGAAGGCCATGAGGGAGGGGGCACACCGGACCTCAGGAGGCAGGATGTTCCATAGGGCGGGAGCTGCCATGTCATACTGAAGAATGATATCATGGTTATTAGGTCCTGTCTTAGTTTGCCAGAGTAGATTTAGGGACAGAATTGGCATCTGGGTTTACTGCTACTGGTGGTAGCAAGAAATATTGGTTCTTTAAAAGGGAGATTTTTTTCCCCTGGAGCAGGTTAGGAATTAGGAGAATTCCTCTAGCCTGACCTTCCTTTTCAATGTGGTTGGAAGGTGTAGCGAGACATAAAAGCCTCTGCTTTTACCAACCTCCCAGGACACATGTCTTTTCCTCACCTTTTGTTCTATCTCCATGTTCCTCACCTTTTGTCAGATTTTTGTTGATGTTCTAAAAAAATCTGAAATGCTGCTTTTAATATGATTTGATGGTGCTGTTCCATTTGATCTGTTTACTTGCTGATTATTTCATATGCTAATATTTTAAAGGTTATACTGTTAGTTGACATGCTGTATTATTAAATGCCATGTGAATCCTTGTGATTAAGAGTTGAATATTAAAAGAGGAGCAACACTCTAGCCATTATTCATTAACAGGCCTTATTATGTTGAGATCAGCGTATACAGTTGGTCTGAGGTAGACCAAGGGCAATTGTGAAGATGTAAGCATCAATGTGAGATATGGGGTACTTTCCATTAGTGTTAAACAAGCCTCCTGTTGGAATGCAAAAATCTATCTATCTATCTATCTATCTATCTATCTATCTATCTATCTATCTATCTATCTATCTATATCAAATTTATATGGCCAGCCATCTCACCCAGAGTGACTCTAGGAAGTGTACAATAAAACCAACAATTAAAACATTCTACAGAAACTACTTAAAACAATTAATAGCCCTGTGATCACCACCTTATTCTAAGTCAAAGCACTTCATATTGGTGATTCAGTTTGATATATTCGACTTAGCTCAGTCTGGAAACAGCAGTTTTCCATAGTGGCATGTGTGACCCATGTCTCTAAGCATGAAATCCAGCAGAGCCATTTTAAATTTGAAAAGAACAGGAATGAGATTCAGCAAAGACCAAAGGTTTCAAGATTAAGTTGCATTTAAACATTAAACATTTTGTTTAAATTCCACCTAACACTAACTAAAACAGTTACTGACACTAGATAAAGAAGTGTTCTGTTCTTAAAATGCAGGACTTGTTGCCCTGTACAGTAGACATAATCTTTAAAAAAAAATGGTGTGGATGGGATTGAATCAGTAATAAAGATTTGTACTACCCACAGAAGTTTTACAGAACTTCCACTTCAAGTGCTGGTTCCAAATCCAAAAATTTTAATTTAATTCTCTCTTAAAATGTTTCATAAGATGGTAGAGCAAATTGTTAGTATCCTGAAAGGTCAGCAAATAGTTAATCCTTTAATTTGTTATTACAGGTAGCCCTCACTAAACCACGCTAATTGGGACTGGAATGTCCATCACTAAGTGATGTGGTCGTAAAGCATGACATCACGTGACCGCATCACTTAGCAATGGAAATCCCGGCAGTCCCTGTTGCCGTCATTAAGCGAGCATCACAGGTTGATGCTCTGGCTTCCAACAAGCAAAGTCAGTGGAGAAGCCAGCAGGAAGTTGCAAGTGCCGGGTGGCTTGCAAGCAGGATGGCAGGCAGGTAAGCAGTTGCTGCAGTGTAGCATGAGTGGGGCCAGGTGTAGGGTGGCTGCTCCCAGGTGCAACAGGGCACACTGGTGGCTGCCATGGGGCTGGTCAAGTGCAGCTGGGTGGGTGCACACTACAAAGTGTGCATGGGGGTGTTGCTGCGGGTGGGCATGCGCTACGGAGTACAAGATCCCTGGGATTTTGTACTCCATAGCTGGGCTCCTTGGGAGAAAAAGCGGCAGGAGTGACAGCAACTTACAGGAATGACTTGCCTGCTGGCTTCCCCATTGACTTTGCTTGGGGGAAGCCAGCAGGGAAGGTCACAAATGGTGATCATGTGACCGCAGGATGCTGCAACCATCGTTAAGTGCAAGCCAGTTGCCAAGCACCTGGATTGCGATCACGTGACCGTGGGGGTGCTAGGACGGCTGGATCTTTGAGGACCAGTTGAAAGTACCATTCATTTAGTGCCACCATAACTTCAAATGGTCGCTGAACAAGTGGTCGTTAGCCAAGGACTATCTGTAGAATATTTTTACTATCAAGATGCAAAGTGGTACTTCCAAAACAACTTGGCTAGGTTTTGATACTGTGTATCTTGGTAGAGAGACATTTCCTGCTCAACCTCATGTATCAAAATGTCCTAGACAGCCACTGATATATGACAAAGGAAACCTAAAATTCTCTTTAGTGCTTGTTATTAAGACTTTTTAAAGAAAATCACAACCCAAATAATTTTAAAATGTACATTCTATACAATTTAAACTTGCATAAGTGCCCTCCCCACTGAAAACTCAAAACATGTCCCTTCTTTACAACCCTTTTACACAGCTCTCCTGAATAAAGCAAAGAGGAAATTCCGATTATTATACAAATGGACAAGAGTTGAATTAAGAATTAAACAAAGCTGCACCACTGTTTAAAATATCTACAGCACATCATCAGTAGTATCAAAGACTGACATGTTTAATTTGCTAGCAACCTACACGATAAGTACGGAGTATTTTGGACGCTGTTCCAAAACACCCTAAATTTTATTAAGATTGAAACATGTAGCCAATTTATTGCTTGGATTACTCAATTAATGAATCAATTATCATTTTTTAATTGATTAAAAACAGTGGCCTATGATTCAGGCAACGGATTTCATTAAAATTATTAACAAAGGAATGGTGAAATGTCAGTTGCTTCTATAACATATGTTCCTTATCTAAAGACTGATAGATATGTGAGTACTTAAGTATGTATGTATCTGTATGCACACACACCTATATAAATGCTGTGAGGGAGTGAAGGTGGGGTTGCTGTTTGTGCTTAGGAAAAGTTAGCTGCAGCCAGGCAGAAACACTCCTCACCCCATTTCCCTCATACATTCATTCATTAACTCAACCTTTACTCATAAGCCTTTGAGCCGCACGCCGGCGTTTTCAAGGATGCGCCAACATCCAGAGGCAGCCTCACCCCACCCAGGCTCTTAGCTTAGAAAAGCAAATGCTAAGACAGAGTGGAGGTGTGTCTGTAGGAGAAAAGGTGATAAGCAAATGGCCTACAGACAGGGAAGCAGAGGTGACATCTAAAGACTGGTAGCTATTACAAGCAGGCAAGAGGACTATCACTCAACTGCCAGGACCACAAGCTCTGGTGAGCAGCATATCCTGGTGGGAGTCCTGCCTGGAGCTTGGAGCTTTGCTGGAAGCTCAGAGGCAACAAGAAGAGGGACAACCACGGTGAAGCAGCACCTCATCTCAACTAGCGTAAGAACGTTTGGAAAAAGGCAGAGGTTGTATGCTGCTTTACAAACTTCATAGACTTAATACATTTTATAGACTTTTGCTTGAACTAAGTATTAAAGGACTGAGTATTAAAGACATATTTACATGGCAACAAGTCCTAGATGGGTGGAAAGCAATACTCCGTTGTTGGGGAACGTGTGTGCTGCAATAAAGCACTATGTACAGATTTGCTAAGCTGTGGTGTGTCCAGTCCTTGGAAAGTAAAGAACCCTCACAAATGCATATGTTTCACATGATAACGCACGCCCACCCATTGTATATAAAAAGCTAGGCAGTGCGCAGTGAATGATCAACCCCCCAGTAAAGAAGGAAGAAAAATTATGGCAAGGATTCAGATGACAGTAGATGGAATCAAAGGCTGAATGGGGAATGTACACGCACGTGAAAAGAGCTTCATACCTTGCCAGCTAGGTTTACAGGTGGGCTTCACTTGAATTTCGACCTCAGCATCATCAGAGGCTCGTTTCTTGCCGCAGTCATACGCCGTCACTGTGAACTTATACAGGCGCTCCCCACTGTACTGCAGCTTCTCTGTGTTCTCGATGTTCCCTGGTGGAAACAGCCACGGTCCCAGCATTAGAGGATGAAAGGACAACACGGGAAGGTAAAAGAGAAAAGGGAGAGGGCAGATAAAGGAGCACGAAAAAAGCAAAAACCATAGAAAAGAGTGCATGTGAAAAGAAACGTTTTGTTGAAAGCACAATGGATAATTGTTCGTTTAAGTCATCTGTATATGTGAATGAGTGGATTTAGTCTATGAAAGAGAGAGAGAGAGAGAGAGAAAGAACAGCATTACATCTACCTCTGAGGCCACAGCTTCCTGAAGATTTTTAAAAAACTCAACCACATCTGAAACCTTAATGTGACTCCTCAATAACTTTAATTTCCACCTTTAAGGGGGAAAAAAACCCAACCCAAGCAATTCTGTCATTCCCGAGTGCATATACTTTACATAGCCTTGTTCCACACAGTCACTGAAACTGCTTTCCAGCATCTGGATCAATTCAACATCCAGAAAGTAATTCAGGTTCTCACCATCGTTGTCAATCAGGAAGGGGACGTTAGGAGTCAAGATCTCATAGTAGCAGATCTGGCTGTACTGAGGGGAGCAGTCGCCATCAATAGCTTCCACCCGCAGGATGCGGTCATAGAGCTTCCCTTCCGTCACTGCCACGCGATAAAGCTTATCCACAAAGACGGGAGCAAACTCATTGACATCGTTCACCCGCACGTGCACTGTGGCCCTGAGTGGAGGAAGGGGGTAGTAAGCAACTGCATCCAGAAACTCTTTCTTAAAGGAGAGAAACGCTAGGCTTTATCAGTTCCTCCGCCTACCTCTGTACAATAGAATAATATTACATTGATTTACCTCACCGGGCTGTTATGAAGATGACTAAGGCCAGAATGCTCACCTACTGTACTTCACAAGATTCCTATAAAGATTTCTCTGGAGACCCCTATATTCTTATCATAATACTAGTGAATGTTTTCTGAGAAGACAGCTTTTAGGCCTTCCCTTCCCATCAAGAGAATTACTTTTCCAGCAAGGTTTTTATTTTCCAAGCAACGTTTTTAAGGTAGTCAAACTAGGGGAGAAACAGTCTTGGAGTGGATTTTTCAAGAAGAAAATAGCAAGCATAGGAGGAATTAAGCCCCTTCACTGCTTAGTACCCATTCTCGCTTGCAAGTCTTCCGTTCCCATACTGAAATGAATGTGGAAGACATGGGTAAGATCTTTGCTGAGATGACAAGTAATTCTCTGTAAGCTTTGAACTGTTTTGAGAGAAGCATTTTAAATTAAATACTAGGTTCTACTGATACACACATTTATGTTACATCAGCTAATATGAACAGTAGGAAAGAAACACAGAACTAAACGCAAGAGACTCTTAAACATCTCATTGCAATTTCACCCACTTCCTGAATGTAGACCGGTTCTCCCACACTAGTATTTCCCAGAGACTTAGCAGAGTCAGGGGAAAATCACTCCAGCGCTCTGAATCCAGTAAGCTTTCAGTCTTACTTGTGAGACTTCTTGGTGTTGGCACCATCGGGACCTTCACCACAGTCATAGGCCTGGATGGTGAAAGTGTGTTCTTTATGAGCTTCACAATCCACTGGCTCTTTGGCCCGGATCAACCCCTCGCCTGTTGCTTTGTCAAGGATCACTGCTTCAAAAGGCACTCCTGCCCCATGGATCCGGAACCCACATATCTCACCTGGTTTCCCAAAAGCAAATAATACAAAGAAGGAAAAAAGGACATTTTAAGAAAAAAGGAAACATATGAAGGAAGGAAGCATTTTCTTTTGATTCTCTTCTGTCTTTCTTCCTTCAACCCTCTTCATTAGCATGAAGGAAGCTGGCAGCTTTCTGAAACAGAAAAGCTGGATGATATTAAGGTTAGCAGAGCAAAAGGCTGGAGGTTCAGTCCATACATAATCAGATTCCTTTGAAACACTCTTCTGTCCAAGCCCCATCAAAACATGGTGGCACTTTTGTGTACTTCCAGGTCATTTCAGCAGAGCAAGTACTAGAAAACTTCTCAGTAGACTATGCTTGACCTAGTGCAGGAGTATAATTAGGCTTTGGCTGATCTGCTTTTTCTTCCAACATCAAAATGTCTTAGGCCAGTCCTGCTCTTCAATGCCACCTATTTTTCTGCTAAGTGGACCATTTTAGAAAAAAGGCTGCCACACAGATACCATTCAAGATTGAATCTAAGGGACACTAATGTTTTTTCAAACTCTGAGAGCCTGGCACAGAATGCTCTTGAATGATCCCCACCGCACATACTGTCTTTGCAAGGCATCCTGTGCCAACCACACTCTCTCTTATTTTGGAGAATATGCTGCTAGATTTTCCCCTACCTTTTTGAAAGTCCTAATTGACATCAACATTACAAGATGATGGGATTTGATTATCAAAGATAATCTTTCTTAGTTTCATTATAATTTCCATGCCTAACCAAGATGTTCTTTTTCCGTGTGTTTCAATGAATGGAGACAAATATAAAGGCTAGAAACCTTAGTAGGTACCACATACGCATAGGTATCATATGAGTTGCATCCTGGCTAGGTTTCTGGTAAGATACCCAGCAGGTATGCAATTACTTCTGTCTCTTCCAGGCCATTCAAGCCCTACGAAGGCAGGTGAAACATTCCCACCTTTATCCAACATTCATCACTAAACTTTCAATAGGTTACAAGTGTTGGAAGGAAGCTAATGGTGTCTCCTGACATTGCTAGGTTTGAATAACGCAGAAGTAGAATTAATAAGAGGCACCCCTACTGGGAACTGGGAGTTCCGTCCTTCTGTAGTTACTTGTTGCCATCATTACACATGAAGCTATTCAGTACCAATTCCTGGGAAGCTCATTCATCTGAAGCTAACCAGTACGGATTCCTTGCTGATCAAGGATGGAAAGCTAATTCAATCACTATATCTGCACCCATGGTAGGAGAAGACAATGACCTAGATCTGGTCCACACATCACACTAAAACAAGACTTCTCAAACTATGCAGTTGGCAACATCCATCAATATGAAATGAATTCGAGCAATCCCCTCTCTAGGCAAAGTAGGAATGAAGACTGACAACATTTCTGCTTTGCTGAGGTAAGCAAGATTGGTCCAACCCCCCTCTCAATCATTTGGGACCCCATGCTAGGTCATAACCCACAACTTGAGATGCTGTGTACTAAGGCATGATTTGATTCAACCACAGTATGTCATAATAATTGAGTTCACACACTGCTAAACCAGTAACAAAATAATATGTGATATGTGAATCTAGGCACGGTTTAAGTAGCACAATATGCGAACTTAATAATTGTGGCTTATTCTCTGCTGTTTTTAATCTAAGATTACTAAACTATGGTGATGTAATATTTAGTGAGCTGCTTTGGGAAACTGCATTTTCACTAACAGCATATAAACATATAAAACAAACAAACTGCATTTTATGCAAGATGAACATCAGTCACTGGAGTCTATGGCCTAGTAAATGGGAATATGTGGGAAACCCCACTAGAGAAACACTTCTTGTAGCTGGAATTAAAGTATGGATACATGCAATAATTTCAAATGTTCAATCCAATTTTGGTGGGGGGCTCCTCCGTTTGTGGGGCCTGGGGAAATGATAGCTCAGTGAAATTCACTGGCTCTTAGTCCATTTCTAGCCCCAGTTCAAGGAGCTGGCATAAACCTATACAAGCTCTCACACAGCTGGTACTTCAGTATCTAGAATGCTTTTTTTCCATATGTTCCACCCTTTACCTTAAGGCAGAATTTCCCAACCTTGGCAACTTCCAGATATGTGGATTTCAGCTCCCAGCATCCAGATATCTGGAAGTTGCCAAGGTAAGGAAATACCGCCCTAAGATCATCTCCAGAGGCCCTGCTTCAGGTGTCCTCTTATGCTGAGGTCAAATACGGCAAGTCGCTGCTACTGGCAAGGTACGTCTAGCAGCCATTGCTATTCTGGTGTCAGACAAAGATGATTTTATTCCCTCAGGTCTTTGAATATATTAATTGTATGTTGTGCCAGAGGAGCATTGTTATTTATTGTTTCAATTTATTTCCGACCTTTCTGCCCATTCAATATTAATCTCAAGCGTCGATGTTTTATTGTTGCGTTTTAATTACTTTTCTTTTTTAAAACAAGGGATTCTAAGCACGCTTGGGAACCTCTGTTTGAAGGTTTCCTGTTTTACACGCTTTGTGAAATAAAAGAAATGGAATAAATGATGAGGCAGGTGCTCCATGCGGCTCTTTTTTTATGTGGAGCTATTTCCTACATAAATGGGCCTCTGGCACATCATGTCTCCAAACACCATTTATAAAGCCTTTCGGTTGGTGCTAATTGGAAAGCGCTATTCGAGCATTCAGAAAGGAGAAATGCTCGCTATAAACATTCCCAATCAGCTCTGCCTCCGCAGATGTCGTTCAAATTATGTCAGCTCCCTCAGAACATCTATGTACAGTAGTCGGCAGAACTCTCTGCAGGGGAAATGCCTTTCTGTCTGTATGTGCTGGGTTAGTTTCCATTCAAGCAACATCCCTGATCATACAAGCCTTCTGCTTGTGTGGAAACCAGCACGTTTATAATCGCATGTGAAAGGCTTCCGCAAACATCCATATTGTAAACACGGATGTCCTATGTGGGGAATGTCACTTTAGTGGCAATGGGTTAGGACTCAGAGGTAGCACTCACATACAGAGCAAGCTTCTTTTACAAACATGCAAACAGAGCTGGGTCTGGGGGGGAAAAATGAGTTCACTGCCACCATATTTCCTACATGTCAGGAGATTCGCTCTTATTGTCAACCGCTGATTTGATCAGGGATGGCTTTATGTATCCACTAGGATATGCCACTAAGTTGTAATATTTGGAGACTGTATTACAGAAGGTATCGTAGCTTAGCATTTACATTGGAACATTCCTACATTAAAACTGTAGCTTTGAGCCTGCAATAATATGCGAGATCTTTCCCTGGAACATCACAAAATAGAACTCCTGAGGCCAGCCTCATTGTCAGAGATTTCTATATGTGAGAAAGTATAAGAACTTCAAAGATGTTTTATTCCTTGCTGCCAGGTGATTTCACTAATCCATCTTAGTCCATCATTTTTATTGATTCTGCTCTGCAAATTTAGATTATATATTGCACCAATTATCTTGGGCTGCAGTTTTCTTGTGCTTCCTAGGAAAAGAATTAAGTCATTTTTGGCAGGAAATGCAGACAACTCTGCTGACATGTTTTAGAGGAACAGGAACAGAGTCTTCATAGATTTGGAGGACCAGGGTGCAATCTCTGTTACAAGAAAAAATGATAGGAAATATTGTTAGCACACATGCTCTATGAATGCTGAGAGGCACCTGACAACGGTCCGGGGAGGGCCAGGCCAACTTAAGCCATCCACAGACCATGAGATGCTGAAACCTTCAGGGGTGACACCTCCACGAACACAAAGGCTTAGAGACTTGCTTTCTTTAGTCTCTCCTTCGAACCGATGTCTTGTGCAGAATTAATGCCCTCCTCCCTACGTATCATTGAGTTCTTATATCTGTACAGATTTACTCTCAATCCGTCTCATGCAGAAGGAGATACTAAGGGGTATTTCTAGATGGAGGCTATTCCAGCTTTCTTAAATAACTGGGTTCATTAGGTGTTTGGTTTAGTTTGTAAGAAAAACAGATAACAGTAGTGATACAAAAAGACAGGAATATTACAAATGAAAGATAACATTTAGTCTCTCCATAAAATGCTTGAGGCAGGACAATTGCCAAATAAAAGGGGGTGTTTGAACTGGGCAGAAAAACCTGGAACTTAATCTAAAGGAAAACAAATTGACTCTTTGCTTTTGGTCCTTATCTTCAAATTTAACTCCTTCTCCCAAAGCCCTAACAAGGTGGAAAAAGAAACACTTAAAATTTTGAGTCAAGCCCTGAGACTTGGCATACCTCAGGTCACAATGACTGTGGCCTCATTCTTCTCTCTTCCCAAACTGTGATGTTAATCTGGATCAGGCTTCCTTACAGCTACATTCTTTAGTACGAAAAAAAAATCACACCAGCTAATTCATTGCTTAATCGCATATTGAATTTGACCCTTCCTTAGGCAGCTACAGGGGCTGGATTCACACATGCCCAGCCATAGCATTTTTGTTTGGCTTCAGCTTGGTACAGGGACCCATACATTCAGGTTTGTAAACTAGGGTTTAGGCTTTAGTGCAGTGTATAAAACAGGACATTCCACAAACCAGGGTTCAGACAAACTCTGGCTACGTACTTAAACTTAGCTCATGAAAAACACACGAGCACTACTGTCAATGACGTACCTGCGTAGCGCAATGGGGCATCCTTGTCCAGAGCAAAAAGTGGAGGGTTCAGTAGAACTGTGTTGTCATTCTCCATGACAATGCCTTGATACTCAGCTTCAATCCAAGGCTTGTGCTTGTTGGCTAAAAGCATTGGGAGTGCAAAAAGGATGGTCAAAGCAGGATAGTCGAAGTCCTCCAAGTTGTTACCAAATGACGTTTATAACACCTCTCATTATACCTCATTGGCAACAATGAATGCTCTTATTTTTTTTTTCTCAAAATGCATTTCATTGTGTCCCAGAGTGAGCAGAGGAAATACTTGAAAAACATATACAATCCTGCCCCCTCCAATAACCTTAACAATAATTATAACATATAACAATAACTAAGACTGCAAATTGTGCACAGTTCAGGGAATGTTTTGGGGCCAATATTCAGTGGGAACAAATGGAACATAACCGTAGTTAGATCAGGGACTCAGAACTAGAGTTTCTACTAGTCAAATATGATCAAACATTCCAAGAATGCTACTGTGTCATACTTTTTAAGTGTCATCTGTCAGCAGGGGCTAGAGCAAACCAAGGAAAGATTTTTCTAAGCAACTCCTAACGGGAGCACCAATGCTCATCAGTGACAATGGCCCTGCCTAGAAAGTAGACCAGTGTGGAGTTCACTGCTGAGATTTAAGCTAATTCACAGGGTCTGGGTGAGGTTAAGTGGAGAAGGAGGTCACATAATGCCACCCTGAGCCCCCGCAGGAAGGATTAGCAAAAATGTATCATAATCCAGGCCAGAAAGGAGCAGTACATCCTGGCCACATCCTAAATCCTGCTGCTTTCCACTTGCCAGAGCAGAACATGTGGGGGCTATTTAGTGAGGCTTTTCAGCTCAGAGAATTCTTATAGATTGGAACAATGTCAACAACAGGTTTTCACTTGCTGAACTCTCAGCAGTCAAGGCCTCCTCCCTCTGGCAGGGAAGTACCAAGGGATTAGGAAGGTACTTTAATTCCTTAACATGTTGCTTAAAGGGATTGACGTTATTTTACAATAGCAGCCTTCTCTTTTATTGTTGAGCAGAGTTCTTATAATGGACATTATTGCTGAAAAGCAAAGAGACTGCCTATGAATCAGCCAATGATTTTATGCTGCTGTCACAATGTCAGATGCTTTAAAAAACATATTTAACAATATTTTACAGGGCAAATGTTCAGCACTATTCAAAATCTAGATAATTTTAAAAAGATCCCTGTATTTTCTTTAGTTTCACATGGACACGCGCTTACCCACATATACACTTTCTGCCTGAACTGATTCTTTTAAAGTGTATTTCAAAAGACTAAAATCAATACAATAAGATTAGTATTAATGCCTAGGTAAAAATCATAATGCTCAGTGTATTTCTACATGCTATAAATCTTGTAACTTGAACCCTTTCTGACTGGTGAATATTTAGAAATTCGTACATTTTAACCTAGAGTTCAGATAAGACAAATAAGCTGGGGAAGTCAAATTAGAAGATAGCTAAAAAAAATCACAATTTGTTTGCTCTGACACAATAACACTAAAAGCAGAGCTTTTGACAGACACCTTCATCGCCATCGTCTTGGAAGTTCCCTGCTGATCACTTTCATAAGCAAACAAGGCCCTTTCCTCTCCAGGAATTGATCGTCTGAACTTCCTTAGTAGAGGTCACAACAGGCAGAAGTGAAGGGTTGGCAGGAGAGACAGAAGGTGAATATGAGGATATGAAGTTACTGCTATTTAGTTTTCTTTCATCCTGAAAATGAGATCCACCTAATGCTTCAAGCGAAAAGCAGGTTTCCGGCATCCACATCTCAGAGGGCCCTGTTTTAGTGCCCTCGAGCATCCTCAGGTCTGCTCTCTCTCTGCGTTCTTCCCAGTCCCAGTGTCTCCTGCTCTGTTCTGGCATATGCTATTTTCCTTCTGGCCTCACTTCATGGCCTGAAATGCTAATCTGGTTGGCTGGAGCCAGTCCAGACTCAACAGCGAGGCAGCAGCCAGCAGGAGGCTCCGAAAAATGTCACAAGCCCAGAAACAGCAAATTAATCTTCATCACACAACCTCCAGGGCAGGGAAAATGGAAGATGGGGACGAGAGAGAAAGAAGGGGGGAAATCGTTATAAATTAACACTCCCTCCTCACTAACCAATCCCCAGTAAACTGGGTCTCTAGAATTAGATCACAGTGGCCTAGTTACAACCCCTCTCTCTCCACGTTAATCCTCCAGACAGAAACATGTTCCATTCATTCACGACTGAGCAATCCTACAACCACTTTGGAAACATTCAGAATTTAAGGATATTTTTGATAGGAGATTATTAGAAACTTTAGATAAAGCCCCCGCCAGTGCAGCAGAGCCCCATCTCTGATTTGCCACTGACATTAGCGACCCTCAAACAGTAGAGGCCAGTTCCATGAGAATATCTCAGAAGTGATTAGAAATGACCCTGTTAAGTGAGCAAACCATCTCAGAAAAAGGGCTTAAAGAGGGCAGGGTGGAGGCAGACATACTGGGCACAGGTGTACATTCATCTGCTTTGGCCCCTTTGCTGCGTAAGAACATGGAGGGTTTCTATGGGTAATCTTCCTGGTAGGCTGGTCAGTGCTTAGCGTGAAGAAAAGGCCATTTGGATTTTCCAGCTCAGGTACTTTGATGTATCTCACATTACTCCATGCCAGTTCCAAGCTTCGCTGCTGCTGTTTTACCCTTGGTGATTTCTTGACGGGTTCTTTAGCAAGAGACGCAAGCAGATTCTTTCCATGAGAAGCAAAGCCAACCATCAGCAATCGCATGTGTTTAAAACCAAGATTGTGGGCCAACAAGAACCATGTAATCAAAAATAGTTAGATTTTGTCAGAGTATTAGAACTTATCATCACCAAGCACTGGTCAGAAAATGAAAACCTCTCACAGAACACAGAGAAATAACATGTAACTGATTCTGTGGAATTAACTTCACGATAACAGGGGTGGTCAGTAGCTTCAATGGCTTTTGAACAGGCTTAGGCAAATCCATTCCTATCAGTAACGATTAATGCTAAACAGCAAAGAGACAGCCTAGGAGAACAGAGGTAGAGACAAAGAACAGGTGCAAAACATCATCTTCGGGCTCTGCCTGTTAGTCTCAAGAGGTTTCCAGTTAGCCAGTTTTCAAAAGAGGTTGTAGGATGAGATGGTCTAATTTAGCAAGGAAGTTCTTTTAATGCATCTATGTACATCAGACAGTACAGCTGAATCAAAAAGATGCCTAGAAAGGCTTCAGTTAGAGACTTTAGAGCACCGATAGATCTTTGCAGCCAGCCAAGGCTGGAAGAATGGAAAATAAGGTAGGTCAGAATACGAGAGGTTTAAAAAATGGTATACTGCAGCAGAGAATCTGAAGCTTTAAGTTATGGCGTACGAAAAGGCAGAAGATCTGTGAATTAGGATATCCATCTTGCCAGATTGTTTCCAGGGCTGCCATATTAAAATAAATAAATAAATCATCCAGCCCAAGATGCATTCTCACTCCCATCTCATAAGTATGCCTCTAAGGAACCTTGCTTATATGATCTGCCCCTCTTCGGTACCCCCGTGACACAAAGCACTTGTCCCATGGCCCTTGCTTCGAGCATGGAAAGGGGGGGATTATTGCAATGCAAGGGGCAATGAACTGGTGAAGGAGGAATAAAACCTTTACGATTCCTACCAGCCACCTGAAGAACCCTGGTCTGATGATTTCTGGAAGGGGACTTTAACAAGAGACACAAGGCCAAGTCAACCATCAGTGGCTGCGTGCGTTCAGAATTGAGTATCAGGGAGAGAGATCCCACTCTATCTGCAGAACCAACAGGCGCACTGAATCCTAATGCTGCTGCATTGACCCCCCCCCCCTGTCAATTTTTAAAGAAGAAAGCCATCGTAATAGAAATCAAATGCTTTTTCGCACTTCATCTCCTTCCTTTGCCGCAGGCTGGTGGTGAAGAATGACTCAATCTCCACAAAATATTCAGAACCCATCTTTAGCCCCTTCCCTCAGTTTGCACAGTTCTCTATTCCCCAAGAACTCCTGCTCTTGTGCTGAGACCTGTGAGCATAGATCAACTAACCTCTCTCTCTCATTTTCCGACACGCAGAGATGTGTGCGGATATATGTTCTGTGTTCGTGTTCAGAATACTGAAGCTTCTGTCGAGTAACACTCCCTCTGTTCAGCAGTTTGCCCATTTATAAATGCAATGGTTTCCCTCTCCTTTGCTTGGAAATAGTAGATTTCTGCAAACCAACTGAGACCTAAGGCTGCAAGGAACCAACCCATGTAAGAACGCTGGATTACTAAGGTGTGGGGTAGGGAAGATGGCAACTAGCCTAGAAACAGAGAGACAGCAAAGCAGCTTCATCTCATTTTGATCCTAAGAGATTGGAATCCAGGACGAGCCCTGGGAATTGCTGGGCGTGTGATAAACGACAGGCAGAAAATGAACGTGGGGGAGAGATAAACAGAAGATGCAGAGGTGGGTGGGTGCGCAATCCAAAGAAGCAGAGCAGAAAAAAGGGGATCTGATGCTACAGAAGGGAAGCAGGTGAGAAGAAGATCCAGCCTGAGCAAAAAGGCAAAAGCAGAGAAGCAGTGGCTGGCCCCGCGAAGGCAGAGAGCCCTGCGAGTTAGCGCCAAGCTCGATTTCTCCTGCCCGCTCTCAGCATCCCCGGGGAACGGATAGGATGGATTAGGAGGCAGGAGAACAGCTGCGCTCCGGCTCTGGCCAGATGGAAGAGGCGCGGAAGGGGCTCAAAGAGCCTCCCACCCGCCCGCCCAGCCCAGCCCAGCCCTGCCCTGCCCTGCCCTGCCCTCTCCTTGGGGAGCCCTGGCGCCTCGACCCACTCACCTTTGTTGCCGAGGCCGCAGGAGACGAGGAGGAAGAGGAGAGGGGCGGAGGCGAGGGGCATCCCCCAGCCCATTTTAGAAAAGCCTTGAAAATGCCACTCGCTGGACGGGATAGGCTTAGTCTCGCTCGCCGGAGGAGAGTTCCCGGACGGCTGCCTCTACGATCTGCTCGCACCCAGCCCCAGAGGTCGGCTGTCGAGGCACTGCCCGGGACGGGGCGCCAGCTGGAGCTCCCGGACGCCTCCTTTCTCCGGTCCGGCCCAGCCCCTGTACTGCAGCATGATGTCAGCAGCGCCCGACGGTGATTGATGGGCCCTCGCAGCCAATACGAGGGGCGCCCAAGCCAGGTGCTGCAGGAGAGGGAGGGGACCAAGATTTAGGGGTAGGGGTGGGGGCGTGGGAAGGCCAGAAAGGGGGAGGGGTTTTCTTTTTCTGTGGGAGGGGGAGGAGGGCGGGCGCGTGTGTGCACGTGAGCGCCACGCCGCGTCCAGGCAGATAGCATAGGAACTTTAGAGGGGCGTCAGTACAGGAGAGTTGGAAATGAGGCGTCTTCTCCCCCCCGCTGCCCCAACCCCGTTTTCCGTCTGATTTGCTGGCAGGGAGCTCGAGGAGGCAGGGAGAAGAAATGCACGCCCGGCTCGCGCGCCGTAAGCTGGAATCCAAAGGACGCTGCTGGGAGGGAGCTCGGCCCCGCCCCCCGCGGTCCTTTCTAGGCTGGGATGGCGGCAGAAGCATCTCTCTTAAACTGCTTTAGGATCGGGCAGTGGCGTGAGGAAGTTCGTAGTAGGAGGTCTGGGTGTCTGCAGGGGGAACCCTACCATCTTGCTATCTCGCAGAGCCAGAATAAAAAAAAAAGGAGGGGGGGAGTACGGAACAAATGGTGGTTCACGCATGGATGTTCCCGGCTTGACATCTCATCATGTGGTGTCTGGCAGATGAAAGGGGGAACAGCCCCCACCATCAGGTGAAATAAACACTCCTGCCTGTGATGCTCCTTCTCACGAACTCCCACTTGCAATCTGTGTTCCCTTCAACTGGCGAACCAGATGTGTGGATCCGTGCGTAGCTTTGGGGACGGGCCAGCCACTCAAAGGCAAAGAGTAATTTCCCACAAGTGCTTACAAGCCGGGGTGACTGGACGGGTTGTCGGATTCTGACCGTGAGTAATTCGCAAAGCCGTTGTCTGCGGTAGGTTGCATCGCTGTGATTCATTCTCACTTAAATCCATCAATGGATGTACATATGTATGTGTGAATCAGCCTGAAGAAGGTGCTGGTTTTGCTGGAGGGGGAGGTTTGCTTTCTCAGGCAGTGGAGGGAGAATGAGAGAAGGACCAAGTCGCTGTGACAGGACCATGAGAGGAATAACTCTCTCTTGGTTGTAAATTCAATACACAGAGTTGAGCCACTCTCTTTTACCACCACTCCCCCACTTGCTACACAGAGATACCATTGGCTTCCTTTACTAGCGTGCATTCAGACTTATCATACAAACACACGTGATGCCCTATGAAGATTTTAAAATACTCTGTAGACATTCGAGACCGGCAAAGTTAGCCATGGGACCTGGTTTCCGGACTCTTCAAAAATGATGTTCTGATTCACTCCGTTCTGGGAAAGAGCAGAATGCTTTTCCCTCTTCAGGACACCTTCTCCCACCACCCATCTAGAAGTAGCCACAAAGGTTTGAGGAGCTTTGGGGGACATGCTCACCTACCACTCCTGGGAAACTGGGAAGCCCTTCTGATGTTCTGTTTGCAGTAGCCAAGCTGGGCAGCGGCTCCCACGTGGGCCACCACTTCTCATGTTTGAAAGCCACTGTCATTCAACTCTGTGGCTGTCTCCCCACAATATTCAGATAATCCATGCTGACTCAAATCAGAGATTACTGAATTGGCTGGGATCACACAGCACACACTGAGCTACTGCGAACCCCACTGACGGGTTCGCACAACAGCCTGAGTGTGAGCTGATGGGTGGCCTTAGGCAGACGAGTCTTTGGAGCAGGGGTTTTCAACCTTGGCGACTTTCAGATGGTTGGACCTTGCTGGCTGGGGAATTCTGGGAATTGAAGTCCACCCTTCTGAAAGCTGCCAAAGTTGGGAAACACTGCTCCGGAGAGAGGGAGTGTACAGAAGTCAACAGTGGTAATGCTGGCACTCTATACGGGGCTGTTGAAATAATTAGAAATGTCTGTCTGCTGATCATGACTAGACTAGTCTTCCAGTTAAGCTCAGCTTCTGGTGACTTCATGGAAACGTCAACGCAGTTTCTTGGGAACAGTACAGAAATAGTTTGCCATTGCCTTGTTCCAGGATGTTGTTCAAGTACCCCTCTCACTCACGGATTTGGGATTTACTAGTGGCCTCCCATCCAAGCGAGAACCAGGCTGGACCTTGATTCGCTCGATAAGGAGAGCGGCGCTTTTTTTTTTTTGTTTGTTTTCAACTTCCCCTTATCCTGTCTCACTTCAGCTCTGCCCCTCCATGGTGGTCTACCCTCCCAGCCCTGGCCAAGAGCATCTCTGTTTAGCTGTTCTGAGATCAGCCAAGATTGGTGGACTAGACTGGTGCCTCGGGAAGTACTCGTCGTGTGCTCTTTTTTCCTCGTTGGTTTTGTGCGTTTTAAGGAGGAGAAAAGGAGAAGCACAAAAGGGAGGAGGAGGAGAAGGAGAAGGAGAAGGAGAAGGAGAAAGGGCTCTTTTCGCGCCTTCCCCCGCCCGCGCACGCGGGCTGGAGCGGAGTGACTCTTACGGCGGCGGGACTCGGCACTTCCGCGGCGCTACATAAAAGGCCGGGGGACTGTCGGGGAGAGAAGTCGAAGCGGCGAACCAGTAACGCGCCGGGTGCGTGGCCCTCTTCAGCTGCATCAGCTGCCGCCGCTTCTCTTCCCCGCGTCCTTCCTCTCTGTGAGACTTTCTCCCGCCGCCGCCGCTTCTCTCCCGTGCCTTCGTCCTCCTCTTGGGCTGCGATGCCTCCCGATCTCAGCGGCTACTATCGCTTCGTGTCTCAGGAGAATATGGAGAATTATCTCCGTGCCTTGGGTAAGCGAGCCGTCCCCCTTCGCCGTTTCGTTTCCCCCTCCCTGCCTCCAAATCGCTCCCCTTCCGTTTGCGATGTTGGCGAACGCTGAGGGGGTTCCTGGGGCAGAGAGTGCTCTCTCGGCTCCACATTTAGGTGACTGCCAAATCCCCCGTTTTAGGTGGCTAGGAATGTAAATATTGTAATCTAGGCAGAGTTAAACTCTGGCACCTCTCTTTAGTTCCAAAAGATTATGATACTCTCCTCCTCCTAGTACTTTCCTAGGCACCAGTCTAGTCCACCAGTCTTGGCTGATCTCAGAACAGCTAAAGGGAGATGCTCTTGGCCAGGGCTGGGAGGGTAGACCACCATGGAGGGGCAGAGCTGAAGTGAGACAGGATAAGGGGAAGTTGAAAAACTTCCTAGACAAACGCCCTGGCAAACCGCTTCCATCTTACCAAGAAAACTACAGGGGTGAGTCCCCATCATCGCCAGGAGCAATGCCTGATTCAAGGAAGTCTTCCCCTTCCCCAGCAATTTATAATCAGTATCAATTAATATTACCAACCTAAGATTGTTGTGACTCCAAAGGAATACAGCCCTTTTGAATGCCGCCTTATAGATGTGGGAGAAAAATCCGCCTGGATCAATTCCTGGCCGAAGTGAGATTTGAAGGGGGATTTCCTGATTTGTAACTCAGCCTTTTATTCAGTGCTCCATTTTCTAGGGCAGCTTGGTGAGAAAAGATGTAGTTATTCAAGCATCTGTGTCAAAAGAATGTTTTGCCCTTGACTCGTGTGTGTCTTTTACTATGTTGGCTGCCTTGGATCAGGCGGGGGGGGGGGGGGGTGGGAAGGGAAGGGAAGGGAAGGGAAGGGAAGGGAAGGGAAGGCTTAAGTTTAACCAGGAGAATTGCATTCTTCTCTCCATCTTCCTTCATCACTTGGCCAAAATGAGGAAGAACTAAGGGAGTCCTTACAGCCAGAAATGGATAGCAAGGGCATTGTTTCATGCATTGCTACCTGTTACTTATTCCCACTGCCTTTGGGGTACTTCCCCCCACACAGACACCATCCTCCAGCCCCTATTCGACCTATGGTCTTGTCATCTCCTGCTTAGATATCAATGTTGCTCTGAGGAAGCTGGTTTGTCTACTGAAGCCGGACAAAGAGATCGTCCACACTGGTAACCATATGACTATTCGCACCTTAACCTCTCTGCGAAACTACGTCATGGACTTTGACCTTGGGGTTGAGTTTGAAGAGGATCTGGGACCCGTGGATGGACGCAAGTGCCAGGTAAGAGATAAAACCTTTGTCTGGTGAACTGCAGGAAGAAATCGGTCCTGTGCTTATCCATAAGAAAGTGCTCCCAGGTAGAAGAAACACAATGAAACCGAGTTGAATTGCATCAACAAAGTTCTTCAAAGGCTGGTTTTCTGCCGACTTTCCAAGCAAGAGGGAGTTGATTCATACATTAATTCAGTCTTATTTGTGCAAGTAACCCAATTTTATGAGTGGTCAGTTTACACCAGGACTTTTAAAAATACTCTTATGAGTAGCCTCTATGCTGGGCTGCAGAATTTCCTGCTCCCAAGAACTTTTTATATATCTTCTCTCATGAAAAAATGCTCACGGGATGAAATAATTTGGACAAGTTTTTAATGCAGGCTAGAGCTTATTCATTATGTAAAATATTTTAGCTTGCAAAACTTGTGGCTGGTAATCAAACGCATGTCCTGACAAACGCTTGGTAACGTCCCTTTCTTTCTGCAATCCCAGGCAGGCAGCAAACAGGAAATTGATTGAAATCCTGGTAACTCTGGATTGAATTCAGACTAAGGGTGGGTAGTTTTGTTGGTAGAGCCAGACACACCTCTACAGCTTAAGGAATAGTTTCATCCCTTTTGTGAATGAATCATTCATTTTCATAAATGAAAGATGGATAAACTATTCATCAGCTAAGCCAACCTGGCCTTCTTTAAAATGTGTGGGATTACAACTCCCATCATTCTCAGCCGGTGTGCTTAGATTGGGCTAAGCCAGTGTTGTCCAAACTTGGCCGCTTTAAGATGAATGGACTTCAACTCCCAGAATTCCCCAGCCAGCCATTGGAGTTGAAGTCCACTCATCTTAAAGTGGCCAGGTTTGGACAACACTGGGCTAAGCATACTTTACTGCCTTAAGTAAACTTTCCTGAAAGGAAGCTGCAATGCAAGGGAAAGGATAATGTATAACCCCTACATAGAGTTTAGCGTTTAGATAAAATAGGTCAAGTATTCAAAGGTGCCTGGAGTTATTATGGCAGTCTTCAACATCCTTGGAAGTTGGCCAGAAATAAAATTTGGATTTTAAAAATGATTAACCCATCTGTGTGACTTTGAACCTTGAAAAGGTGAACAGTAAGTATTATTAGTATTTCTACTATTTTCTGGTTAAGAAATACCCAGCCTTGGGTGTTTTCACATCAGAAGAAAAAGAAAAACTCGCTTTGTAGATCTTAGTGGGACAGATTGCACATCACCTGTAGTCTGCATTCAGTACATACTTCTCTTCCCATAGATCAGCCTTGCCCTGGCTAGGATCCCACCAATCTCTGAGTCTACAATTTAATTGTACTGCCGTGCTGGTGCTGGGTGGCAAAAGCCTGTCCGTCTGGAGTGCGTCACGTTGGAGAAGGCATCAGTTTTTTAGCTGTACCTAAGCAGAAGATTTTCAGTGTAGCATGGATTTAGAGATGGGCATAGCTTCTATTCTGTTTTGTTTCTTCTTGGTTAATGTAACAAATCACCGTCCCTTGCCTTAGATTGGTCTAGGGCTCTTATTTCAGAACGAAGCTTAGGGCTGAAGACAGAAGTCAAGATCAGTGCTTCTCTCCCCTCCAGCTGCCTGTTGCATTATGGGAAACCTTAACTTTTTACTAATACAGAGGGGTTCAGTTTTAGAATGAAAGCAGTTGGGCCCCTCTCCTGGAAAACTGGCACGCCCTGAGCAAAGAACATACAACGGTATTACAGTAGAGTCGTGTTTAACCGACCTTCGCTTATCCGACATTCCGTCTTATCCGATGCCCCTAAAAAAAACACAACAACACGCATAAATTGGCGACGAGAAAAGTGTGCTGCTTGTTTGCGAGCGTGAGTGTACTCTTTCTTGTTGCTCCTGACGGTGCGGCGCCGCAACGCAAAAATCGATTGCAAGAGGCACAGCGGATCAGGTTTTTTTTTTTTTTTACCACACTCAATCGTTACTGTGTGTTATCCGACATTTTTGCTTATCCGACGTTCTGCCGGCCCGTTTATGTCGGATAAGCGAGACTCTACTGTATGAAGATGGATGTTCGGCGGCTTAAATTCTGTCATGTGTAAGTTTTATCCATGAATTAAAAAGGCAGTTTATTTGGGACCTGCATCTATTGAAATTTAGGCAGAATAGTTCCCTTGTGGATTCGCCCACCTAAGGCTTTTAGGCATATCTTCACCTCCCCTTTCGGTCTGTAATCAAACCAAAAGCACATTTAGGCTAAGACTTTCTCCTGGCGTCTCAGATGGCTGCTTGAGGCAGGGCCTACATTGCACTGATCTGCTTTTATTTTACAGCACGCTCTGCCCCGTTTCCAGTGGAAGACCCATTCCTTTTTCAAATAATGTCATTGCCCCTTTCTCTTTTCCCTCTCTCCCCTCCCCCCTTGCTTTCAGACAACCGTTTCCTGGGATGGAGATCAGCTGGTGTGCGAACAGCGAGGAGAGAAACCGAATCGGGGCTGGAGGCACTGGTTAGAAGGGGATAAACTGCATCTGGTAAGGGGAGGGGGTCCCTAACCGATTTCCCTACTTCCGCCCCCAGAGGACATGTTTGCAAAAGCCCAGAATGGCGCTTCTTCCCCACTCCCAGCTTTGAAAAGCCACAGCTCTGTTGGTCGTTGGCCAGCTCCTGCATGCTTTCTCCCGGAGGCAACGGCCTCTTGACAAAAACATCCTTCCCAAGAGTTCAAAAGTTGACTTGGCTGAGCTCAGAGGGAGCCACCCATTGTCCGCACTCTTCTTTGAAATTTGACCACCGCTCCTGGGGCACCAGGGAGGAAATCCAAGCACAGCATCCCTGTGTGGGACATTCAGAATCCTGGCCTTGGGGCTAGCACGCAACATGCATTTTTGCAGACGCCCCCAGGTAAGCCGTTCCAATGGCATGTTTTGCAGAGATGGGCTTTATGCGTCTTCCTGAGCTGTGAACTGTCTGCAGTTCACGGCCTTTCCTTCTAGCACAGGCTGCTGTGTCAAATATGTAGGGAATGCTGACATTGGGGCTGAATAATTACTCCAAAACCTGGGAAAAACTGAATGGCACTGATTGTGTGGAGAGAAAGTGCATTGCTGTGCTATTCTGAGACACAGCCCTGTCCTACTGAAAAATGGGGCACGCATTTCCGGCTAGTATAAAGTGCCTTGAAAGTCAGGGGCAGTTTAACTAGATGATAATGAGAGGAAACAGGCCCTTGATAATATAACATGAACATTCCCCCCCCCCAAAAAAAACAATCTTAAGCATACTGTACTTAAAATATGCAAAGAAATTCTTTTGCATTTTTAAATAATAACTCTTACACTAAGTATACTGTAATTTACAATAATATTAACTTAACTTAATTGTGAAGCCACAGCTTTAATAATGGAATATTAGACTAATAATAAGACTACTGAATTAGGCATTTGGTCTCATCCCAAACCATACGGATAGAATCCCCTATCTACAACTCTTCCATGTTCTTCAGCTCACTGGTACTCCTTAAAAGCATACTGTTATAAAACGTGAAATAAATCCAAGCACAACCAATTGCCAACTTTCAACATGAAAAAGGTAGGTGAAAATTCACTTTTGTGCTATAATGCTTCCAACTAAGAGATGGAGTTAAGTAATTTTAGACTCTGAACTTCATGGTTTTATGTCCCTTCTTCTATAGAGGAAGGTAGCCTTGTGGGATAAGCCAGCCCTGCTAGGGATGGGGCTCTGGATGCTTGCTTCAGAATCCTGCCCTAGTGGCCCGACTGGTCGAAACAAGCTCTTCCTGTAGTACAGTGCAAATCAAACATTCTGAAAGATAAACAGTAAAGGACTTAAGAACATGACGCAGAGGGACAAATCCACCTCAAGAGTTTTCCTTTGGAATGAAGATGAATGGCCATGATTACTCTTACAGAATTTCTCTTCTCTTCAATATATTTTGAGCTGATCAACTCCCTAGGGCAGTGTTGTCCAAACTTGGCCACTTTAAGATGAGTGGACTTCAACTCCCAGAATTCCCCAGCCAGCCATGCTGGCTGGGGAATTCTGGGAGTTGAAGTCCACTCATCTTAAAGTGGCCAAGTTTGGACAACACTGCCCTAGTGGATTCTCCCTCATGTTGGTGGGAATGGATGGGTGGCCGGTTTGTCCTTGCTGGCTGAAGCAGCAACCTGCAGATGTGACCAAGCAGCTTCTTTCAAAGGCGGGTAGGGAGCCCAAGCGGGGTAGAAATTCAGCACAACACACATAAAACGGAAGCGTCATTTGGTTGTCTCTTTCCCCATACTCCTGCTATCTTGTTTTAGGATAATTTGATTACTTTTGTAGACTTTAAAAGCAGCTGGTTCCCAAAAGCATCCACAACAAATCTTTTTGGAGGTCTTTGAACTTGGCTGTGCATCGTCCCCATTCCCCAGGATCTGACACAACAGCCTTGTGCTTCACAATCTGCACCAAAAAAGTATAGGCGTTTTTATGCAAGTTTTTCTAAATGTGTCCATTTTTCTGAATGTATCTGTTCTGAGCAATACAAGCAGATTTTGCAAACCCTTTTTCCTGCTGAAGTGTAGCTTGAGACATTATTTTCAGCATTCCCTCTTAATATATGCATAGAAAACTGCATATCTGGAAAACTCTGAATTGATGAAGAAGTGCATCTATAATCTGCAGGTTTGGAAGGGGCCAAGTAGATACGTTCACATTGAGATTTCTGTCATATCTCTATTGTTGGCAATTGTTTTGTGCTAGGTACAAACAGAAAACAAAAGCTGAACCTATCTGTTGGCTGGCAAATGACAATTTCTTCCAGAGGTTCAACCGTAGCGATACCCTCCTGCTTCCTTACTGATCTTTTCTCTTCTAGCGCATGACAGCAGAGGACGAGGTTTGTGTCCAGGTTTTCCAGAAAGTGAAGTGACCTCAAACATCATGCTTACCTGGTGTGACGTGCTAACTTCTGGATGGACCTGGTACTGGAGACCAAACCAGATGCACAATCAAGCAAACTCTTCATATATTTTCCTAACCTTTCATCTTTGGATTAAAACAATACTGATGACCATACATGTGTGTTTTTTACTGATTAAAACTTCCATGCTTAGTTCTTTCTCCCTGAGTCTGTATTTTGGTTGTATCTTTATAATTTGGAGTGGTGGGGCCTCATGCAACTAATTATTTATCCAAGCCAAAACACCTCCAATCTGAAGCAATGTAGTTGCAATTTGATCATCTTAAGAATATGGATTCTGTTGACTGTGCAAAAAATTATTATCTTTACATATTTTGTCTCCCCAAATATATTGTTACAGAGCTTGTGTTAGTGCTGGGATAAGAAGCATCCCACATAAACGTAGCCTGGCTAGTGACAAGGTCCTGTTGTCTTTGCATTAGAAGGAAAATTAGCAAGAAAACAGATTCTGGCAACCGAACTCCTCCGTAGGTGAGGTGGGCTTGTGAATGGGTTTCAGAAAGAAGGGGCTAAACTGAGAGGGGTACATTTTTGGATTTGAAAAATTGGGCAGGTACTGAAAAAGAGGGAATTGGAACTTTAAGAAAGAGAAATCCTTTCAGAATAAGAGTTCTGATGTCGTAAGCAGGAAAAGGGAGTGATTTATCACATCAAATTCTCTGCATGAGAACTTTGGTAAGAGGTGGCTGTTAAATAAGGAGTGGAGCCATAAAATCCTTTCAGTTTAGAAAGGAAGTAGAGCAAGACTGATGCACAGTAAGTCAGAGATGGAAAACACAATGCTACCCTGGAAACTTCTTTAAAGGTTTGCTTTGGCCAGAAACAGAAATCGTGTGCACGGCTGAAGGGAAGCTGAAGTTTGGCAATTGGTATATTGGATTTCCTGCTGGCTGAAGTGTGGCTTGGTGGCTTTCAAGATAGTCTATTCC
Source organism: Liasis olivaceus (assembly GCA_030867105.1). Lineage (NCBI taxonomy): Eukaryota > Metazoa > Chordata > Lepidosauria > Squamata > Pythonidae > Liasis > Liasis olivaceus. The sequence goes on along the minus strand of CM061348.1, from coordinate 160,701,655 downwards.
TCACTGCTGTTTTCAGTCCTGGCTGATCGTCATTCAGATGACTCTGTCCACCCTAATCATTGCCTTGATTCCATTTGCCCTGCTTGGCCAGTCTCGCTTGAGCTCCCTGAAATGAATAGATACCTTCATTCAGAGATATTTGCCAAAAAGTCGAAATGGCGGTCTCAATTGTGTGATCGAAGCTCTGCTTGGTTTTGATGAGCGTTCCACAGACGACACACAAAAACAGGTTGAGCTTGGATTGCATCTTGTGGCCACTACCTTCATTTTTCAGGATAGCCTTGACTTCACTCCAACCATCACCGTTTGGCAATTCTACCTCTTTTTTTTCTGGAAGTGTTGAACCTACTTGTGCAAATACATCTCTATTTACCAACTCTTCCAACCACATGTCTATCATGTTCCCCCCCCCCCACTATTGTGTAATCCCCCTTTCCCCGCAACACATTGTCCCACATAGACCACAAAGAACAGCCTCATGCAAATAAATATGAACAATTCAGAAGCTCTATGGAGGAGCAAAGGCATTCATCTCCATTGTTTCTTTTTTAAAAACATCAGCCTTCCAGCTCTGATGTTTGTGAAGTGCTATTACACCTGACAACATTTCAGAAGCCAGAAGGACGGCTGAAAAGAATTCTAATGATTAGGAAAAGAGGTCAGTCCACTATGTTATACAGTTAAAAATAAATATCTATTAATCCTTTATGACGGATCGGTTGCCCTAAATCGAAAGAGTGATGATGATGCACAAAGGATGAAGTTTTGTTTCCCTATAAAAGAAGGTCACAATGTCCTATTTTTACAAGCACTTGAGGTGAACCTGAGTTTTTGTTTTGCTGTAACTCAGAAGTGCTCATGATATTCAACATGTAGACTAGAACATTTTCTACGAAGCAACTACAGTAGATGCTGTGTGACTCGAAGCAGGGATCTGCAACTTTTTCAGGCTGAGGGATGCTGAGTGGTGGGCCCTTAAAAAATAGCGCCAGAATGAAGAAAGATGTGGGGCCAGGACAAAAACTGATTTTTTTATAATTTTATTCAACTCTAAATCAGATTAATCACAGTTCACACAGTTGCTAGTCCTGTATTTAATCACTGTTTTCTTTAAGACATTCAGTGCTACAAATTTGTAGTAACTTTTGGAGAGGGAGGCTCTTGTGGCTGACGATGAGACTCAGGCTGTACCCCTGCTTTAAATTATCACATTAACATTGGAGCAACTGAGACAGTGTATCCTACAATATGCCTGTGCTCAGACATCTCTGGCTATAAAAGAATAACATCCCTCAGTTAAATCTTAGATATCGTGCTTCCTTTGCATCTTTGAAAATGAGATCGTGTTCACCCTCTCCCATTTCTGCTACAGTGAACGAGGGTTCTTCCAGAGTCTGTGGCTGAGTTTTGAAATTGAACAGATTGTGGAGTCCTTGGGGCTCTCTGAGCTTGGTTCTTTTCTCGCAAACGTTTCATGACCCGGCTAGGTAACATCTTCAGTGCTAGAATGGAGTGGGGTTTGCTCTCTATTTATGTGCTTGGCCTGTCTTGCCAGTGCTGGTGGGGGTGGGGGTTTTGCTTTGCTCCTCTGGTAGTTCCTTGATTAGCATAGCATATGCATTAGCATAGCATTGATTAGAACTACCAGAGGAGCAAAACAAAACCCCCACCCCCACCAGCACTGGCAAGGCAGGCCACAGCATATAATCAGAGAGCAAACCCCACTCCATTCTAGCACTGAAGATGTTACCTAGCCGGGTCATGAAACGTTTGCGAGAAAAGAACCAAGCTCAGAGAGCCCCAAGGACTCCACAGTTCAACCCTGAGCTACACATTTTCGCCTCCATTGAACAGACTGGCTGACATGTCCTACTTCCCCTCTGCTGTCTCCAGCTCAGGTGTCTCCCAGCCAGGCATACAGATAAGCCCAGGGACAGTGCTAAATTAGCAAGAAACCCAGCATCCTCATGGCACTTGCAAGATTCATAGGTAATACACTTTACCATCAATGCTCATCTACCATTTTTGGCTCCTCAGCAAAAAGGAGTCTGTCTGCTGCACTCACCCATGTAACAGGCTACCCCAGTGAATACTTTGCAAACCAACAGACAAATAAATGGACATAAATTTGCGCACTGTGTAAGTTGAGTGGGAGAGGGGATGCTTTAAATATCTTTGCCTCTAGCTTATTGTTTTGCGCTGTTTATAAATTCATGAAGCATTGGAAGTGGGGGAGCTATAAACTAGAATGACAGGCATGACTGAGGCAAGGAGCAGAAGAGCTGATCTGCTGATGTTCTCTACTACTTACTCACTTGGGATAGATTATGATTTGTTGAAAGCACTGTCAAGGAGCTCCAGATTTGCTCCCTGAGCAAAATGCTCAAGCATTTGGGTTGCACAGGGTGAGAACAACAAGAGGCAAAGGCCATGAAGCATAATGGGGATGCTTGTCACATGGGACTAACTGTACAGTAGTCCTCGTTTAGCAACTGCCTCATACAGCGACTGTTCGTAGTTATGACAGTGATGAAAAAGTAACTTTGCAACCAGTCCTCACATTTACGACCTTTGCAGTTCTGTAAAGCAAAGGAAAGCTGAAGTAATGTCAGGATTAGCCCAGGAAACTCCAGGAGACAGTACAGATTCAATCCAGCAAGGTTTATTGGCTTCAGTCCCGTTACAGAAATCTTCTCAGAGTGAGAGTAATTTCCAGGGTCACCCTCCCAACCTCCCTTGCATTCTTTAGGGAGGGGCCAGTCTCATCCTCTTATCTCTTCCTCGTTGTTCTGGTGATGAGAGTACGTTCTTAACCCCTCTCGTTCTGACTCTCACATCTAAGATCATAAGCACAGCTGCGGTTTCACTTAGCAACTGCTTCACTTAACAACCAAGTTGCCAGTCCCAATTGTGGTCACTAAACAAGGATTACCTGTAATATATTAGGACTCAAATATATCCAGAAGGTGGCATACTTAGCTGAGGACTAAGAGAGAGGAATATATGGCATCTAATGCCTTATTGCAACATGACAAGTAAATTTACTATGACATAAGACAGGGATAGCCATTTAAACAATAGATCTGGGGCACTATTAATACTATAACCCTATGCGCTGTTAACTTGGAAGTAAGTCCCAATGAATTCAGTGAGGCTTACTTGCCAGTGTACACAAATGGGACTGAGTGGTGAGGTAGCGCAACTAAATAGGGAAGATGCATCTCTAAATCATTTCCTTATGGTTAGGTTTCTTAAGTCAGGGTCCCTTTATCCAGAGAGTAATAGCGACTTGAGATGCTGGGGCTGTAGCTTTTGTCCAGCCTGGCCAGAAGAACTAAGACCAATTTCACAAGCCATGAAGAGCTTGAAATATTTTTGAGACTGATCAATTTCTGGAACTCATCTGGCCGGAGAACAATACTCCTTAAGCAGATAATTTGGTAAAACCTTTCTTGGATTTTATCACTTTAGGCCAGTGTTTCTCAACCTCAGCAGCTTTAAGCTGTGTGGACCTCAACTCCCAGAATTCCCTGGCCAGCATGCTGGCTGGGGAATTCTGGGAGTTGAGGTCCACACAGCTTAAAGTTGCCACAACACTGTTATTCAGATAAAATTGGTTCTGAATCTCCGTGTTTGCAATCTACTTACTCTTCCAAAAGGAAGCTCAAAGTGGTTAACTGCATACCAAAATATTAAAACACCCACAACAACCAAATAATGTTGAACAAGAAAGGTTTACAGTGAACGTCAGTAACATTTCAACTGAATCATTGAGATGGGATGTGGTGAGGGAGAGCCATTCAGTACAAAATTAATGTACGTTAAACTGATAAAATCTGACTGCACAAATATTTCAATGACTAGTAAGCTAAATAAATCATAACTCATATTGTAGGTAAAATACTCATTCTCACAGAGTAATTCCATTCAGGGGCTGGCACAGCATCCAACATGCATGCTATAGACATGAAGGGGAAGAGTGAAAAGGGAGTTACAAAGGACATTGCTAACCACAGACCAAACAGCCAGCAGGGTTTACAGAAATTTGCCCCTTGCATGGCAATCACAATGCAAGCCCCCACAAAACAGAAAAGGTGAGGGATTTTTCATCATGATGCCATGTGTGAGAGTCAGGACAAGAGGGGTTAAGAACTTACTCTCATCACTAGAGCAATGAGGAACAGATAAGAGGATGAGATTGAACCCTCCCTAAAGAATGCAAGGGAGGTTGGGAGGGTGACCCTGGAATTTGCTTTCACTCTGAGAAGATTTCTGTAACGGGAGTAAAGCCATTAAACTTTGCTGGATTGAATCTGTACTGTCTCCTGGAGTTTCCTGGGCTAATCCTGACACCATGACACTACTGACATTAGTCTGGTCCTCTTGCCTCCCTGGACATGGCTGCTATCAGCAACAGCATCTCTACTAGCTGGCACAGTTTCCACCAATCATTGGTTGCTGCTAGGAGTACCCGTTAACAAGCAGCAATGATGTCATCATGCAAACACCATGATGACGTCCTAGAGACATAATGTCTGATGTAAGTAGATACATTGTGGAATTTGTATCATGCCTATGGTGTCACTTGTCCCCCTTCCCCCCATACCAGGGACACCTGTGGCTGCAGTGCCCATGACTCTACCTGGGCATTCCCTGAAGTCTTTCTCAAAGAGTGCATTTCACTACCTAAACTACTCTGACTCAGGTGGTCATCATGTCACCACTAAGTTCTCAGGACTCCCTGGACAGACAGCTATCAACTGGATATGATACTTCTTTACCGTGGCCAATGCACAAACATTATCTAGTGCATAAAAAACCCACATATGAAGTTATTGCAGTGCCATTATGTTTCAGTCTGTAGCCTATTCTCTCTCTCATCTAGAATCAGTTATAAATACAGGAACATTTCAATTTATTATTCATTTAGTTCCCTTTGTAGCCATCCTTCATAAAAATATTCTAAGACTGTAATAGCTGTGGAAAAGAAGCAGCTATGGAACATAAATAAAAAACTAATTTGGCATCATGTCCTGTCTTTTCTTCCTTCACTCCCTAGAATTAAATGAAATGCAGCCAGACCTTTTTAAACAAAGAAAGGAAAAGGTTACAGAATTACTCTCTGGTAGTGGGGTGGAAGTGGAGGTGGGAAGGAAAGAAATAATGATCAGCTGGTGCCCAACATTCCATATTTAGCCAAATTGGTGGAAAATATAGTGGCATTATAATTCCATGAATCTTAGAGGCAATGGATTATCGAGATCCTTTCCAATCTGGGTGTAGACCCAATTTCAGCACAGATATGAATTATCTGTCCCAGGAGAGATGAGAGAGTGCAACCTTGTTGATACTCATGGATCTCTCCGTGGCTTTTGGTACCATTGACAATAACATCTTCTTGGAGCACTTGGAGAGTTGGGTTGGAAGGCAACACCTCATGATTGTTTTGCCCGTATCTGTCTAGGAGCTCTCAGTGGGTGGGCTTGGAAGAATTCTGCTTTGCCCCTTAAGAATTGTCCTTGGGGTGGTCAGGGAGAAAACAATAAGTACTTTTTTTAAAAAGACTGGAAACCTTTTATGGACTTTTTGCTAAAAGAAGAAAAAGTGAAATGATGATTTATGGATTTAAGGATAGGAAAAGAAGAGAATTAAATAAGAGGCTGAAGGGATTTCTGGAATAGTTAAGAGAGAGAAGAGATGATGGGTTTGTTAATATCTGTTGAAAAGAAGGTCGGAAGTCATCTCCTTTAGTTTCTTTAGTTGTTTCTCTCTCTTCTTTGTTGCATTTTATCTCCCTCCCTCCCTCCCTCCCTCTCTTTTTTCTTTGTTAGATTTGTTTTTTACTTATGAAAAAAAAGTTTAATAAAAACATTATTTAAAAAAACTGTCCTTCAGGGTCCCTGAAAGGTTCCAACTTATCTCCCATTTTATTTAAGATTTACATGAAGCTGTTGGGAAGAATCATGGATAGGTTTAAACCCAATCGTTTCCAGTACGCTGATGGTACCCAATTATATTTCTCCTTTTCTTTGAGCTCAAGGCTGGATTTCACAAAAGTCTCAGCATGCCTCCAAGCTGTAAAGAACTGGATGTGGAAGAATAAGCTAAACTTGAATCCAGACAAGAAAGATGTTGTTGCTGCTTCCAGGAAGCTGGACTTCAGAGTATGGAAAACGTCAGATATGGACAGGATCACATTTAATGACCAGGTCTGCAGCTTAAAGTTCTGCCTGGATTCAGTGCTGTTGCTGCTTAGCGATATTATACTGGTGAGAATGAGGCTTTTCATCTGCTTCAGCTGAAGAAGGAGTTGTGCCCATTCTGAAGTAGAGATACCTGATAACCTCAACGTGGGATTACTGCAATGTACTCATCACGGGGCAGTCCTTGAAGACAATCCACAACTGCACCTTGCAGCAAGGAGGTGAGTGGTGCTTCCAAAAGGTGCCACATTATTCAGTGTTGAAAGTGTTACACTGGCTGCCAGTGACTTCCTGGACTCCATTCAAAATGATCTGTCTGTACCGGTGGCTCCATACTCTTAGGTTTTCCAAGGGGCATCTTTTGCAAGTCCCACCACAGTTACATTTAACTAAAGCAGCTAATTTTGTCTCTGCTAAGGGGAGGCATGAGACAACTTGCCATTGTAGCTGAAGCTGGCCCTCTCCTTGTTATAGGTATCATTTAAAAATTCTTTTCAACCAGGATTTTTAGCTGTTTTGAATTCTTTAGATGCCAGGCCAAGTCTCCATCATATGGTTTTAGTCTGTGTTCTGAGATAACAATGAAAATCCTTTGCTTCTGGCAAATCTCTGTAGTGATCCTTCATTCTTCACCCTGCACTCCCAAAACCAGATCATGGGCCAAAAGAAAATTAACCCCAGCCCTTCTAGTGAAGCCACAATGTCATTTGATGGCCTCCTGTGGCCTTGAGAAGGCAAAGAGGTTCAGTTGTGGTCCCTGATCCCTCAATGTTGCATACGCCAGCTTAGATCTACAAATGGAAGTGGATAATACAGTCTACTAATTTTAAAATTAAATGAACAAGAAAACAATTATGAATGAATAAATAACTGGTGGAATCGGCAGTCTTAGCCAGGTGCTAAGAACAGCAGCTTACACTGTTCTTAAGGAAGGACTGTTCTGTATCATCTCTTTCATCTTGACATTCAGTCCCCTCCTGCCCCCTCCTCCACTTGTGGGCACTGAAGATGCTGGATATTATACAATCCTAGGATTCAGCGTGAAGGAAGGAGAATTCTGCTTTTCACAATAAATTAAATAAGGAATGCACTCAGCAGAGATACCACACAAGAGTGCTTAAATTATACAGGGAAATGTAGGGAGGAATCCAAACCTAGAAGTCTCATATGCTAATTGATTTCTATTAGTTGAATCGTGATCTTAACAGCCTTCCCAAAACACCAGTTACAGCTGTTTCATAAACATTTATCTGCATTCTAACTGCTGACATATAAATAAGTCAACTCTGGTCAAGAAAGATTCAGTCATTTTATACTGGCAAATTCTTGAATGTAACAGAATCCAGGTAGACATAACTTGTGCAAGTCATTGCTTAGCCAGCAGCAACATATGATCTTATTAGTGTTTGCAGTGAATGAACCATATTTGCAACAACATCTATGACCTATTGGATATCTATCAATTTGACAATCTGAAATATGGGGCAAAAATTACATCCCTGATTAGCCATCAAGCAGGGCTCGTAAAATGAATGCAGATTTTGTATGCTCGGATTTAATGAACCCATTAGTACTTTACCTTATGTGGATAGTAGTGGGCATACCCTGATACACCTATGTAACACCTCTACTTTGCAAATTGTGCTGGCTTCCAATGGGCTTCTGTGTACAATTCAAGGTGCTGGTCATCATCTATAAAGCCTTGCATGACACAGGATCCTGTTATTTGCAGGACTGCCTGTCTCTGGTTATATGCTCTTCCAGGCTGAGCATGCTCCATGTCCCTTCTTTGCCTCAATATCATCTGGTTAGACTAAGGAAGTGTGTCTTTTCTGTAGCAGCACCCACCCTTTGGAGTAATCGCCCCCCCCCACAAAAAAAATTTGACTGGACCTAACCTTGCTAGCCTTTCAGAAGGCACTAAAATAGGCTTTTTTGCCCCCAGACATTTGAGCCAGGATGTTAGATGTGCCCATTTTGGGAGGTGGTATGATGTCTTTGACAGCTGGAATGTATGTCTGTTTTTTTTATTTCTGTTATTATGGATTACTAGTTTAACGATAGGTCGTTATGATGAGTTGGGCACTATATAAATCGGATAAATACATACAATGTATATGTACCTGTGACAAGATAATGCTATATGTTCTCATTGTCCATAAATATAGCAAGTTGCCTCTTTTCTATCAACATCGATAACACAAATGTTGAAGTAGGCTTAATGATACCGCAGAAGTCTTGGTTTATTTTCTGGTTTTAAGAAAAGCCATTGTGATTGATTGCTCTGTTCTCCTCTCTCCCTCTCTCTGGAATGTCTCTGTGTATGCTAACCTTGGTTGACCTCCAGAAATGATAAGCAAGTACCTGGTTAGTACTTGGATGGGATACCACCAATGTCAAGGCTGAAGACTGGGAAGTTAAATAGACAAAGCAACAACAACAACAACAAAAGCAATAGGAAATCATAACATCAAAACTACTACACAGAGACGTCCATGTGGTCCCCAAGAGCCAAGCTTAGTTCCAGGGAGTATAATGTTATGCATATATACACACACTTATACAGCATGGCACTATCTGTAAACAGAGAGCAAACCCCACTCTGTTCGAGCACTGAAGATGCTACCTAGCCGGGTAATGAAACATTTGCAAGAAAACAGCCAAGCTCAGAGAACCCCAAGGACAGTTCAACCCCGAGCTACACATATTCACTTCTATTGGCAACACACTTATTTATTTATTTACTGCCATATATACAGTATGCTGTTCAATCCCCCTCAAAAGCTCCAAATAGTACAAAACTACAATAAAAGCAATAAAATGAAACTTATAATACAAACCAGACAATAATAATATTAATAATAATAATAACAATATCTTTCTGTTCATCATCACGTTGAGGAAGACCGTTCTACATAATAGCAATGCCTCTATCATTCTATCTGTCTACCTACTTACATATGTATATATCTCTCTCTGTTTCTAAGTGGACATATTTATAAAAGTCTCTATGTGTGTGTGTGTGTGTGTTTGGAGAGAGAGAGAAAGACAGCAGAGGGCAGTAGAACACAATTTAGGAAAGCCATAATTATTACCTAATTGACTGGAAACTACCAGCTATCTCTCTTCCCTCCCACTCCGCATGGGCTACCCCAGCCTCAGTGAATCATAGCTAACAGGATTAACAATTTATTGAAATCTGTTTGCAACTCCCAAGAACAGACTACAAGAACTGGTGGGAGAAAAGAGAGCTTAAGCCCAGCTACGAACATGTGAGTGTTGCTTATGAGGGAAAGGGAGGTTGCATGGGCGCCTACTTGTTAAAATGCATACAAGGATTCCTCTGTTACAACATCTGTATTAGAACATCTCCATTGTCCAAGGACATGGAATGTCTGCGGTCCGCCTGAGAAGGGTCTGCAGGGCTAGGTTTAGCCTTAGAAGAAGTTAATACAGCCTGAAGGTGTTGCTAAAATGCCTCATTCTTGCTTCAGTCCTGCAGCCCCCTGATGCAGACTGGATTAGCAACTACAGTGTGGGTACTTTTTTTCATTCAGCTAATAGACCCTTTAGCTCATCTTCAACTGAAAAGCCAGGGATTTACCAATGTAGACTGAAGGCAGGGAGTTGGGGCTAAACTTAGCAGTTTGTCTCCTGGTTCCTTCCCAGCCATTTCCAGCAGAACATGGTGATGTTTGGAGAGCTTTGCAGAGCAACAGAAAACAAATCAGAGTGGCAGTTACTTCGCAGGCAATGAAAGCAAAACTGAAAGCCACTCGAGGGCCTATTGTGTCCTTTATCCTTTCCTTGCTATCTCCAGGACCTTTGCAGAGAGTTTAGTCTACATGGCATGGCCACCAGAGATCACAATGTTCATGACATTTTTGGTATTGCTGGCAATTCTGAAGGATCCAAGTTTTTAAGGCTACCATACACTGTCCTGCTATGTGTTAAATGTTTTCCCACATTCTGGATCAACAAGGGAACTGTTCCAATAGAGGGGATCAAAACACCATGTTCCATCAGGAACTACAAGACCCAGTTCACTGGAAGGTCTATAGGCACAAGGATAGGATCTGGATTATAAAAGTTCAGACAACCACTACAACAAAGAAATAGTTTTTTGTAGCTATTTGCTGCTCTGTAGTGGTCATTTGGATGTTTACAACCAGATTAGCATCATTGTACCACTATAGGCTGGATAGGCTGGGCATACAGCATTTACCACTCTAGAAATCCAAGTTTCTCTGTTAAAAGGCAAAACAAGGGTTGTAGTCCATAAGGCTAGTTTTGCAACACTGGGAAGATGTTACAAAAGAAACAGATGTATTTTCTCTTAAGGTGCATGTTGCCCAATTCAATTTTCAATGTGTCTCTGTGTGTTTTGTGGTGGTGGAGGGGTGTCATTACAGAGGCCTTGTTTGCTCTGTCTTCTCATATATGCCTATGCTGTGTTCACAGGTCTCCCATTGTCCTCCTTCTTCAAGGAGCTTTCTTAGTTGCTGCAGTCAGTTCCAGGCCAACCACAAGGAAGCTTTACGGGGAAGTCACATCCCCAAATTATCCCAAAGGGTACCCCAACAACAACATCAGTACCTGGGACATTTCAGTACCGAAGGGCTACAGAGTGAAGCTAAATTTCTGGCAGTTTGATCTGGAGCCATCTGAGGCCTGCCAATATGACTTTGTCAAGGTATGTGAAGAGAGGCTAGGTTGTGGCAATGGGAATCAGGGTCTATGAGGTCAAATATTACTGTATTCACTGGACTTTGCATCACAAGCTTCTTCTTGTTTTCTTTATTATCCCCCACGCACTTTTTTTTTTTTTGTGCTTAAGCTCAGATTCTACTTTAGTTGCAAGAAAATGCTTGCTTGAGGGAATTTTGATTTCCTTCCTTCTTCTACAACATGCCAGCTTTCTGCATCACTATTTGTTTTCTATATTCCGCATATTCCAATGCAAACTGGCAAAATGCTTTCTGCATGGATTGCATTTAAAGGATAATTGTTCAAAGCCCCATGTATATGTCAAGTTAGTTGGAGGTCCTTTGGATATTGGCCACGGAGCTCTCCAGTTTCTAATGCTCCCTCCTTCTTCTTCTTGGCAGATCACAGCAAACAAGAAGGACTTAGGCCGGTTCTGTGGCCAGATGGAGTCTGAAACAGGCAACCACCCAAGAGACAAGGAGTTTTTGTCCACCAACAATCGAATGCGGCTCTTGTTTCAGTCTGATTTCTCCAATGAGGAGAATGGCATTGTGGTTTCCTATAAGGGATTCTTAGCTTATTATCAAGCCGTGGGTGAGTGTCAAATCTGTATACCCTGCTGAAGTCTAAGCACAAACTGATCCAGCTGAATTTTTCAAGATCAGTCAAGGTTGGTCGATGAGAGATATTCTAGGGAGGCAGGAAAGGAATGTAAGAGAACACAAGCATAAACAATCAAAAGAGAGTAGGTCAATCAGTTGACAGCTTAGCTCATAAATAGCAACTCAGCCCAGGTGGGTAGAAATCTGGGAAGAAGCATTTCATAGTATTTAAAGAGATTCTGTTTTAATTAACTCAATATAAATGAGGTTGGGAAATATCTATTATAGTTTCCAAGGTTCTGTGTTTATCTTAGTTTAGTGGTATATGTGTAAATGTAGCCAGAGGCATCTGTAGCAAACCATGAATACATGAAATGATGACACATACATAGTGATGGTATGTTGCAAATGCTGCCTTTATATACTTGTGCCCTGACATCTGGTGCAAATGTAAAAGCCATGGAATTTTCAGCATTGTCATTTGCCTTCCTTGGCCCACCCCTACCACCATGGATGACCTTGTATGGAGTCATACTGGTGAAAATTCTGGCATCTATATTCTGCAGCAATTGAAATCACTAAATTATCTTCAACAGCAGCCCAATGGATAACATTGTGTAGATATCCAAGTGAAAGATTACTAGCACTAGTCCCTGTCCAGAAATAGCAGAAATTGGTGAACTTGAATGGATGGAAAGTATGTAAAGATACTGAGGGTGCCTGAGGCTCTAGTGACAAAGCTAGATCTATAAGTGCTATACATTTTCTTCTTTAGGGGAGTACACCCATATCGAAAACATATACATTGCCTGAAGGCCATCTACCCCAAACAGCACCTCCTTGTCATGATTAATTTTCAATTTATTGGACCTAACACTACAGGCACCAGTTCAGCACCTTCATGCCTTTATATTGATATTAAGCCTTTATTTGATGAGACATGGCATCCCATTTAAAATCCCTAGATCGCCGTGCCCGTAAAGCAGCTTCATTTAGATGAGGAGATGGCCCCAGTCTTGTTCAATTTCTATATCAACTCACAGCATGAACTTTCACTCCCCAAAGCTTGCTGGAAGACACATCTCTGTCCTACTCTATGCAGACGAAGTTGCAATACTCCCAAAAACACCTATTAGCCTTAAAAGAGCGCTGAGAGCACTAACACAGTACTGCAAGGAAGACCGGCTAGAACTCAGTTATCAAAAAACTAAAATCATAGCATTTGCCAAAAGGCCCAAGAGCCGTTTCTGGAGCATAGATGGCCACAAGACTGAGCAGGTCTCCTGTTTCAAATACCTGGGGGTAGTCCTTCATTCTGCCAGCAGTAGGAAAGCACATGGGGACTGCATTGCTGAAAACGCACAGAGGAGCTCATCTGCCATTCTTAAATTCCTTAAGACAAGAGGTGGCCATTACATAGCTGCAGCACTCAAATTATTCAAAGCCAAGCCAATAGCTCAACTTCTTTATGGTGCCAGGCTGGGCCCTTTCTCCAATTTTCCAACATTAGAACTTGTACAACCCAAATTTCTAAATCAGCCCTTCAAGTCCCAAAATGTGTCTCTAATGCCACCCTGAGACTAGAGACAGGCCTCATGAAAGTGGAGGCTAGAGTGTGGGTGACCATACGCAACTATTGGCTCAGACTATCCTTTTTTCTCCTTGGCCTTGCCCCCTTAACAATGAGGGATGATTTTCAGTCCAGATGGAAACAGGCAGTGGCAACCGAAATCTCATCCTTGGGCTTCTCTCCAGGTCTTCTACTAGCATGGGATATGATCAGGCCAAAGCACTCCTTAAACAGTGTGTAGCAGACACAGAGTGCCAATTGGATCTAGCCAGGTCCCCAACCTTTATTGCCAGTGAATCCAACAGGTACTCTGCTTCCCCTATGGCATACTTAACTAAACTCAAAGTATCTAAACACCGGAGGGCCTTTACTCTGGCACGATGCCATGCCCTCCCCTCAGCTGTCCTTGAAGGTTGATACAGGAAGATCCCTTACCCTGAGAGACAATGCCCCTGTGACTCTGGACACATGGAAACAACAGAGCATGTGCTTCTCCAGTGCCTGTATTACAGAGACATTCGTACTAGCCTCAGTTCACCATTACTGCAAAAATACTCAGGGTGCATAGGACAATTTTACACCTCCCTGATACTTTCAGATGCCAACCCTGCTACAACATATAATGTTGCCAGATTCTGCCAGCAGCCATTAAAATTCATCAGATGATGACCTGTGCCATGAACCAGACTTAATGAACATATAGTTCACCATATTAGAGTGCTCTGTAATTTGCTAGATGTAGTCTGCCATATACTAACCTTTATGCTAATGCTCCTACCCCCTCCCTATTTTAGAACCTTTTAGATGCTTGTTTTTTATACATACTTTCTGTTTTATATCTTTTAAATTTCCAAAACTTTGTATAAACTCCAGTATATCTTTTATGCTTTTTAATTGACCGTACCCCACCCTCCTTATGCTGGTCTATGGCCATGATAAAGATTTGATTGATTGATCAGATAGGGAGATGAGAGAATCTAATAGTGCAAGATGTTCTGCAAGATCAAGCAGAAACTCCTTGGGACCGACCCTGCATGTAGAAGCAGAACGACCTGAATCACAAGGTCTTCCATCCCAATTTACAGAATTGACGTGAAAGAATAAAGTTAGTGGTATCAAAACCCACTGACAGATCAACAAAGAGGATCACATTCCTCCTCTTTTTCTCTTTCTAGAAACAGGCCATCCATCAGAACAATCAAGACTACTTCACAATCAAAAACAGGCCCAAAACTGCACTGAAATGTATTTACATAATTTATTTAATGTGACTGTGCCTGGAATGGAATCATCACTTAAGCATCTTGCCCCAAACAGGATAGTTGTAAAAACTGTTGCTGGGCTTTTAAAGAGTTTGAAGCACAAGTATACATTTTACATAGACTTGGGTGAAAGTTGCATATGTTAATTCATCACTAAATAACTATATATATACACACACACACATACATAAAAATAATTATTGGGATTTCACAGAAATCTAAGCCAGCTGATGAATTCCCAATTATTCGTTTATGTCCAGCCCCTAGCTCATTCCAAACCAGCTTTTCCTCAGTCACAGTTAATTTCAATGGCTGGTGAATTGGTGTGAAATCGTGTACAAAAAAGTGGCTGGTGGATTTTCTCACGGGTCTCCTCAGGACCTGGGGGCTTTGGATCACAGGAGACTTTAACTGTATTGCTTATGTTTTTATTTCACACCTACAATTCTGTCATACTCAGTGAAGAACAGTAGACCCTCAACATTGCAACTGTCTATAAATATTGGGGGGTGAGGGAGTCGGGCTTTCAGGAACCACTAATCTCCAGTTGTGGTGCAGCACATATGAGCAAGCAGGAATACCAGATCATCAGCAGGAGGGCTTGGATTTCCTCTTCTGCTGGGGGAAGCTGCCCTGGAAACAGCTGCCCTGAGAATGCTTTTCTGCTCAAGAGCAAAGGACAGATATAAAATCAATAAAACTCTATAAACCTTTCTTTCCCCTGCTTTTGTCTCATCCTCTAGATCTGGATGAGTGTGCCGATGGAAATGATATTGAAGATGCTCCTCGGTGCCAGCATTTCTGCCACAACTACGTAGGGGGCTACTTTTGTTCTTGCCAGCCCGGCTACCAACTCCAGAGTGATGGGCACTCTTGCAAAGGTGAGGCCATATGACCCTCCAGAAGAAGGCAGAAGACTGGAAAGGACAGAGAGCTTGTGTAGAATAGTGCCTCGAAGAATACCAGTGTGGAGGAACGCAAGATACCCTTGAGGAAGTTTGCAGGAGCCCTTAGTGGAGGAGGAGTGACAATGTAGTCCTGAGAAAGGAGAGGAGAACGTGTGAAAAGGAAACTCAGGAGAACCCCACCTTGATTCTATTTGGTATCAGAGGCAGTAGAGGAAAGCTCTGAATGGCTTTGAGATTCTGCTACGATACCCTAAAATAGTAAAGTAGCATTCCTGTAATTCCTGGGGTGTCTATTTCCTGACCTAGCCTTCCTCAAAGGGCTGACAACCAGCTAGTTTAGAGACTGTGTCTGTAATACCGAGGTGTTATTCCAGATTCTGCCATGGTGTCGGAAAAGAGAAATAGTTTCCAGAAAACAGGCCACCTGCTAAGAAAGGATGCTCCACAGATGAGCTAATATGAATTTCCTTTCAGTCGACCTTCTTTTGTTTCTTGCTCTGCAGTGGATTGCAGCAATGAACTGTTCACAGAAGCCTCTGGGTATTTGTCAAGCCCTGGCTATCCTGAGCCCTATCCGGCTAACCTGCGGTGTAATTACAGCATACGGGTAGAGAAAGGGATGACCATTATCCTCAAGTTCCTGCAGCCCTTTGAAATTGATGACCACCAGCAAGTCCACTGCCCTTATGACCAGCTTAAGGTACTGCAGATCAATAAATTCCTAGCTGGTATTCCCATACGCGGCTCAACCCTATAATGGATGATTGGTCAGGATTAGGGAAGTCCAAGGATCCTTACAGTCTGTCCTTCAGGTACCAGGTTCTCATTGTGAAATTAAAATTTTTGGGACTTTCCTAAGAAAGATCTATGGAATATATCCAGAATATTGTCCAAATACTCACCTTCTTCCATCTGCATTTTTATGTAAACTCTACTTCAAATGTGGTGAGTAGTTCCAGGGAGCTTGGCTTCCTCTGAAGAGCCTGTTACAGACTAAGTGACTCGGGTAATATTTTATGTATTACAAGTGTACAAGTAGAACACAAGTAGACACCAAGTATTTTCACTGATCGTGAAGTAATCAACACACTGCCCCGTAGCTGATCCTCAGGGAAAGATCTCAAAAGACTGTCAGGCTGGGCTCTTTCTGTTTCTTTCTCTGAGTCTCAAATTGCAGTTCTGTTCACACTGTTGTCAAAATGCTTTTGTTACTACACATAGACAGGTTTTCCCTCCTGCCCCTAATATGAACTTTTTTTCCATTAACCAAAACCATCGACCATTTTTCCTTAATAATAATGCTGGTGTGTTTGTTACTGAATGATTGAGCTATTACATTATGTAATTGTTTCTTAAAATATGTTCAGGGTCACACAAAAATCAAAAATAATGAAATAATTAGATCAGATCAAATAATTAAATTAAACTAAACATTAAAATGCCACGACTAACCCATCAAATCAAAAGCAAAGTCAAATCATTACGTGAAGGAGCTAAAACAAACAGCCAAAATCCATAATCATGGGAGGTCACTAGTACTGCAATAGTAACAGTGTTCGAATCCATTGAAACAAGCAAAAATGGAAATATTTCAATAACATTTAAATGTCTTTGCCATATGTTCCACCTTATTTATAGAAGAGAGAAATTAAATTTGAACTTGTAGGTAGACATCTTTTGATTGACTGATTTTAACAAAAATATTCAAAACACATATTAGAAATGAAACTCTAATAACCATATAGAAAAATTAATCAGACTCTGAATTTGGTACAAGTCAAATTTTGGAAACCCTTTTTCATACGAATGGGCTTTTGATCATAAAGGGATGGAAGCTTTTATTTATGCCAAATCTCCCAACTAGGCTTTATTTCCCCATTTTGTATAACATTTTCTTCCTTTGCTAAAAGATCTATGACTGTTTTATGAGGTTGCAATATGGTTCTTTTTGCCACTAACAATAAAATATTTCACAATTACTAACAGTCAATTGTCAGAAACTCTCCCCAAAATCAACATCCATACCATGTGGACATGTTGAAAAGGAAGGATTTAAGACACGTCCAATGACAGAGGACATAGCCAACATAGGAACCAGGTCTGTTCTTGGATAATTGCATCTCAATGTTCACCCAAATCAATGATTCCAAATTGTAAACACCTGAATAAAGTTGATAAGCATAATTTTTTTTCTATTGTATGATATGCCATTTCTTACCCAGATAACTAATACTATATGTAACAGATCTGATCAATGTTCTTCAAACACAATAATAAAATGTGGACTCCATTCAGTCTTTTCAACATCCAAACTTGGTAAAGCTTTAGAAGAACCTCTTGGACTCCATCTGTTTAAACAAAAAATGATGGACTAGTATTGTCCAAATTCCAACCAAAAATAGTAATAATACTATGTTTCAACTTGCTGTGATTATAGACTAAAATTTGACATGATTAAAGAATAAAAACAAGTGGAATTCAGTTTAAAGTTGTACAACTCATTTAACTGTTCTAAATAACTCCCCCACAGTTAGGATCATCTTTTCCACCCAATATTTCCAGAGTGGGAAAGAATCAGTACAACTACTTGAACTGTCCTATATGATTACGAAACTTAAATGGTCTATATGAGTTTTCTTTCCTTATATTAAGTATTATTTTCAATAATGTATTGACTGTCTCACCTCATAATGGCTGTGGTGATATATTGGACTCTATATTTCAAATAACGAAAACCTAAAGCTACCAGTCTGTTTAGTATTAAATACTTTTCAATTTTGACCTAAATAGATGCATAATCTAATCTAATGTGTCTTTTTCTCTATGACAGATTTACTGTTTCAACCACACAGATTAATATTTCCAGAAGAGCTTTGGTTTACAAATGTGCAGATATTTGACAGTAAATGCAGAATATTGAAACCAAGTATTTAAAAAGCCAATAAGTGTCTACAGTTTGGGGATCTAGCTAATTGTTATATTTATTTTTTTTTTTTTTTTTTTTTATCTGCTTAACAGTCATTACTGACCCTGCAGTGACCGCCCCCTAGCGGTTTTCAAGGCAATTGCATCTTTCTAGTTTCGGAATTAGACTTTGCCAGAGCCTAATTCCTAGAGCGTCAGCCCAGCTGGCAGCACAGGAGGCGGGATTTCCGTTGCTTCGCGCCCCTTTTTCGGACGAGCGCGGTTTTTCGCGCTTTTACCGGCAACTTGTCCCGTCTCTCTGTTGAGCCGCTGCCAGCATTTTTCCTCCCACCGGAGTCCTCATTTATCTACTCACGTATGTTTTCGATCTGCTGAGTTGGCAGAAGCTGCGGGTATAGAAACAAGAGCTCACCTTGTTAACGCGAGGCTGGACTCGAACCGCTGAAGCTTTCAGCCATTTCTGGCCGGCACTTTCAGCGTCATTTCAGCAAATGAGAAGAATCATGGTAAAAATAATTTGTTTTGTCATTTCTGATATATCATATAAAGTTCTATAAGAGAGTGTAGAATATGAATGAAATGAGCCCAACTTTCATCACACCTGCAACAATTTGTATTAGTAGAACCTTTTAAATATCTCCAATGGACTAGGAAGCTGATATAATAGAAAATCTTCTTGTGTGTTCATTGTTCCCTCATCAGCTTGCTGGTTTCTTGAAAACTACCAAGCAGATCTTGCTAATCTGCTCGCTGAGTTTGGGGCAGCATTAAGTTGTAAACTGTGGAACATTCATTTCTGAAACCTCAATTTCTTACTAGATCCAAGCTGGCAGGAAACAGATTGGTGAGTTCTGTGGCAGAGTGCCTCCAGGAACCATTGAAACCAGCAGTTCTTCAGTCGATGTCATTTTTCTCACAGACGAATCAGGATACAGCCAGGGGTGGAAGATTTCGTACACTACAGAAAGTAATTATCCCCATCCAATACTTTAAGTTAAAAGGTAATGACCTATCTGCTGCTGCTTCCTTCATTTCTTTCTCATCTCCACTAGGAATCCGTTGCCCACAGCCTGTGCCAAACGATGCCTTCACCATCATCAAGGACCCACAACCCCTGTATCAATACCAAGATTACATCATTGTCAGCTGCAAAACTGGATATAACTTGATGGAGGTGAGGCTTATTCATTTGGGGTCCTCATTATTTTATCTCTTACCATCTTCTAAGCCTTTTTCTTGCAATGACCTTAATCCTACTGGTCTCTTTTTTGGTTCTCCCTTTCCTAAAAGCTTTCCTTTCTTTCCACATCTCCTACTCCTTTTCATGGAAGCAAATTCAAATACATGCCAAGGCATGAAAAAACAAAATCTCTTCCCCAAGCAAAAAAAAGGTCAAACTGTGCTTGAATTTCTGATTAAAGACAGAGAGTTGCCAATTGCGCAATTTTTGAATAGTTACTAAAACACTAGAGAAGAAATTGGAGAAACCGAAAGTTAAGAAAGAAGGAAAACATTACTTTGGAACTCAACTCTAAAAGCTGCTTTGAATGTCAGAACTCAGTTCTACTAGCACCAAACTTACAACTGCAAGCTTTTCTCATGTTTTCACACTATAGAATAACCCTAACCAGTCATACGTTAACTAGGGAAGACTACAGCTGGCCCCCAGCTTATTTTCTTCTGGGGGGCACATTTGTTACCCCAGAGTCCCAGATTAATTAAAAAGAAATCTCCAGCTGGTATAAACCTTGAGTTAAATGAAAAAATGTACAATCACTGTTCTGCCCAATTGTTTTGTGGGAAAGGAAAGTGTTCTCTATGGGTTTATTCAGTGAAGTCACAGCCATGATGGTCAGTTGGTGAGACTGAAGACAGAAGGGACTTCCTAGTGCTGCCTGAATCAAATTTCAGACCTATTGTCCTGGAGCAGTGATTACTTCTCAGAGAAGTACATCATAAGATCCTCATTGTTAATTCAGTTGTGACTGACGTGGAGCATGTACAGTCTAAAAATAATAACAATAATTGATCTTCTTTATAACGGAGGTATTTTTTCATGCAGAAAAGCCAAAACCTGAAGACTTGTTTTCATGATGTTTCTGAATATTTTAAAAATCACCCTGCTAATGCAGGGAATTACTTTATAGTCATAATTATATGGGTGAAGATAAATTACTTTAGTTCTGGCAATGTTGTTAACCGCAGAGTGGTGTCGATAATATGGGGAAGAGATCATTCTTACAAATGAAGCTTTTTGTTCTTCTCTACCATGCACTTCAATCAAGAGAAAGGTAAACCCCCATGTACAGCCTACCCCATCTGCCATTGCCAAACAAAACTTTCCTAAGATTGCATCTCTTGTCTGATCTGAACCTCAGTCAGCAGGACTGCAGGTGGGAGAAGACAGAAGCATGATACTAAGGAAGGGACATGGACAAAGGTGTTGGACTGGTTGATTCTTAGCTGTTTTTCTTTTGAACAGGATAAAGAACAGTTGACATCCTTTACCTCTGTCTGCCAAGATGATGGAACCTGGCATCGTTCTATGCCCCGATGTCAAAGTGAGTAGTTAAGCCTCTCCTACCTGTTGCCCACAATGCCACCTAAACAGGTCAAGTTCCCCAAGCTCTGGTGACCTTCTTGATGCTTCCTGCTGTACAAGGGCTGGAGCTGGGAATCTTCATTGCCCATGGCAGTCCTAGTGAGAAGCATTTTGCTGTCTCTGTCCACAAGATAGTCCACTGTGTTCATCTGATCTAGACTGGACAATAAATTCTTCATGGTTTAGTTTAAGGGTTACTCACCAGTAGCTTAGAGCTAGAAAAATATACCAGCATAAAGTTTGCTGCCTTGCCCTCACTGGCTATCCTTATCTTGGCGCAGTCTTCATTTATGGTATATGGAAGAATGATGGTTGGATTCTCCTAGCTTCATTCCTTCTACTCCTGCCAAATGTTACCCAGCATAAAAAGTGTCCAGCAGTCACTCTCCTTTATGTGTGATAGAGCCAGGACAAGGGTGGAGGCAAATTTTGACCTACAGTTAGGCAGGCAAGTTTAGGCATCTGTCAAAACTCACTCTGATTTTGCAAAAGTGTATTAAAGGAAACCTGACTATTACCTGATATCAGCTGATAGGCTCCTTTTGGACTTTTATCACCATTTAATAATAATGCTAAGTCATATTCAGAAGTAATCTAAACAATGACTTAAAGGGGCAGGGAAGATTGCATTATGAAGCAGCAGAGACAGAGCCCCTCTGCCACCATCATTTGTCAGCTTCTGTTCAGCTGATCCAGGTCTCCAAGCTGGGTTAAAAGAATTAGCCTGTCGCCCTCCCAAGGAGAAGGGCCTTAGAAGACAGTGCCCAGGAACTGGAGAGGTGGCAGACTCACAGAAACCATTTGATGCCTAGCTAATCCCTCCCCAGGAGTGACCTAGCTGTGCCACCAACAGAATGGTCAACGAAGCCCATCAGATTCTATCCATGGCAAAACCCATGTTGAGATAAGACAAAAAATGCCACTTCAGCACCGATGCAGCTAAGAATGATTTAAGGCAGCAATCCGATGAGGGCAATGCCATGAGGAAGGAGCAGAAAAAGAGGTTGCCGGGGCAGCTGTGTAAACAAAGGAAGTCTCCTGAACTGTGTGGAGTTGGGCTCTCAGATTTACAGTCTTTATTTTCTGACATGCTGGCAACAGCTGATCTTCTGTGTGACAATCCTGAGAAAGCTTTCTTTTATTTCTTTATGTTTTCCCGCTGGCTTCTGTGTACTAAACCTCTCTCTGAATTACTTGCGTTAAGGATACTGCATCTTTTTGGCTGTGATTGAAAAAGCAGTACTGTATACGGAGATGCAATTTGGATAACTAAGCTATTCCTTTTGCTTCTCATTCAAAAACGAAACAAACTAGTGACGGTGTCCCACCTAGAGTTTTAATCTCCTTTGATAAAGACATTGCTCTGTTGGGGCAGGATGTGAGATAACGACACACCATTAATCCTAAATTGAAAAAGAAATGAATGATTAAAATTCATTTTAATAATTATTAAATTATTAATAAACTATTAATATAAATTTTTAAAAGAAATGAGACCTTGGGTTGTGATCATTTCTGATCCCTGGAGGATCCCAGATGGAGAGACACCTTTCTCTTCTCCCTCCTTAACTTGTTTTGTCTTGCAGTTGTGAACTGTGGTGAACCTAAATTTTTGAAAAATGGGGCATTTAATTTTGTGTCGTCAACGAAAAATAACAACTATCAGTCGGTGATCAAATACCGCTGCAATGAACCCTATTATCGGCTGCTCAACAACCCAGGAAAAGGTGAGGCCATGAAGTGCAAGCCCAACATAAGCAGTGCAAGTTGCAGGGTTGCATGGCAAACTCTACAAATCTAGCAGCCAAGCAACTTCCTTGCTTTTGTGTTACCAAATGCCTGGGGACGGGGTAGGGTTGAAGGGGGAAAGGCTGGGCATGCTCCAGGTCCCCTTGGTGAAACAGCACCACCTGGCAGGGCCTCAGAAACATGCCTTCTCTGTCATGTTGCCTGCCTTATGGAACAGCCTTCCCCAGAAATACGGATGGCCCTGATCCTGTTGGCCTTCTGGAAAGCAGTGAAGACCTGGCTTTCCCCCCAAGTACTGGGGCCAGGATGTTGGTGGAGCTGGCACAGGGTGCCTGATTTATGGATGAGAGTTCTACTGGGGCTCCAACAGTGCCTTTTTAAAATGCTTTTTAAAAGAAAATAATCGCATTGTGTTTTTATTCTTATATGCCGCCCAGAGTTCCTTTTGGTAGATGGGTGGCCATATAAATTCCTTTAATAAATAAAATAAAATAAGATAAAATAAAAGGAGAGATGGGAAAGGTGAAGCAATAGCTGATGGCTTGGGCTCTTGGGCAACTGATCTCACAATGTTCATTCTTTAAATACACTCATTATAGCCAGAAAAAAATTCTTTATTCATTCATTTATTTTATTTATTTAAATTTGTTATAGTTGCTCAACTTTGATGGACTCAGTGTGGGCTACTTTGGTGTTAAAACAGCATTGGGACAGCCATATTTATTTGTTTGTTTGATTGGCTGGGTGATTTCTATCCCACTGCACTCATAAGACATTCAGATACACAAAAATAGAACATAAAACCTCCATGGTAAAAATACAATAAAATGTTCACTCTTCAAAAATAAATAATAACAAAAAGCATCAAGCATTCAATTTAAAAACAGAGCAACATACAAGAAAATGTGCTATGATGGGGTTGCCTCAATTAAGTTTAGAAAGCTCTCGAGAAGAGCTCCATCTTAACCAGCTTCTAGAAGGCCACCATTCTAACTTCCACAGGAGGTGGTTCCATAGGGCAAGGGCCAGGATGGAGAAACTCCTCTACCTGGCCTTGGCTGTCCTGACTTCACAGAAATGAGGATTCATGAGCAATTTCTCCTGGGTCAATTCTGGTTGGAGGGTGAGAATGCCTCATGCCAATGGGCCCTCACAGACTAGAAAATACCAGATGTTAATATATTACATTTTCTGCAAACTTTGGTCCCACTATTCTTGTTCTTATTCCTCCTTTAGGTACCTACACCTGCTCTGCTGAGGGTTCCTGGAAGGATCAAGTTAATCATGAAGACATCCCAGTATGTCTGCCAGGTAAATCATGCCCAAAGACCTTTCTTGTTTCATGTTGTTATAGAACATGATCTGCTTTTCCCAGTAGACAGAGCTGGTGCTGGTTCCAGAAGACTAGCAGCTCCTAGTGCCAGAGGAGGCAGAGAGGAAGCAAGTATCAGGCCCACCCCCTTGATGTTATTTGACCTGTTAGAATGAGATAGGATTCTGGATCCAGCCCTGAGATTAGCTTCAGTTCTCATCCTCTTCTTAAAACTAACCTCTGTAAGTAACAAGGAGGATAGGCTAGATCAGAACATGCACAAAAGTAGAGATCCAAACATATAAAAGAAGCATATTGATGAAGCATATAGACATTCTGAGTTGTTTTTTTTTTTAAACCAATAACAACAACCAGTGTCTCTGGTTAAACATCATTGCCAAGAGTAAAAACATTTAATCTGAGACTTCTGAGGTCTTTTTTTTTTTCTGGCTTTCAGTTCCTTTGTGTGCCCAGAAGGGCAAATGAGTAGTGCCTACAGTCCTAATAGAAAGACATGCTTGGAGAAAGAAAACCGAGCCATGCAACCGATTAGCAGGAAAAGCTGGCAGGCTTTAGGTGCCCAGTTCTGATGGCTGTCCATTGCCAAGTATAATAGGAATCTACTGAATTACCTTCTGTTTCCTCCTGTGGTAGTGTAATGAGAGAGATATCAACCCCTGACATTTTTAGCCCAACGAGGGGACAGTAGTGAGCTAATGGATCAACAAGAACTAAAGAAGAAAGCGATTACAGAGTCCGGGTCTGATTTAGTTTGTTAAAGGAAAGATAAGGTGTCCAAATAAGGAAAGTTTGCTGAGGAGGCCAATAGGGCTGGGTGGTGGGGTTCTGCTGTCTTCCTGAGCGTTCTCCTTCTTTTTGCAGTGTGTGGAAAGCCAGACAACCCTGTTGTAGAAGTCCAGCGAGTTATTGGTGGAAAGGATGCCCCACGAGGCAGTTTCCCATGGCAAGCTATGACTATCTTCTCTGGACGAGCAGGTGGGGCACTGCTGGGTGATCGCTGGATCCTGACAGCTGCCCATGTTGTGTACCCAAAAGGGCAAGAGAATTCCATAGAGACGCAGAGCCCTGAACAGGTGGCTGAGAAGGCTGAAATCTTCCTGGGTCACACAGAGGTCACCGAACTGTACAAAGTGGGCAATCGGCCAGTCCGCAGACTATTTGTGCATCCAGCCTACAATCCAAAGGATGAGCATAACTTTGATGGAGACATTGCACTCATTGAGTTGAGGGATCCGGTGACCCTCGGCCATGACATGCTGCCTGTCTGTCTCCCTGACTCAGGAAACACCACCTATTATCATCCAGGTTGGATGGGGTATGCCAGTGGCTTTGGAGTAGAAAAAAACATCCTTGCCAGCAGACTGAAATATGCCCCCATCCCAGTGGGCAACCAGGAAGAGTGTCGGGAGTGGTTGCAAGGAAAGAAGATCTCTGGGAAGGATCCGGTCTTCTCAGCCAACATGTTTTGTGCTGGTTCCCCTTATGGAGGAAAAGACACTTGTCAGGGTGACAGCGGAGGGGCCTTAGCTGTGCGTGACACGGAGACTCAGCGTTGGGTGGCCACAGGCATTGTTTCTTGGGGCCTTGCGTGTGGCAAAGGGTATGGCTTTTATACCAAAATCATCAACTACTTGGATTGGATCAAGGGCATTGTTGGGAAGGATTGGGCGTCTATGCAAATGACTCATTAATCTACTGAAGCAGCATAAACTAAATTATGATTTCATGCATGAATGGAAAATACATACTTCTCATGTAGCTTTCTGCTATTCCTGATGCCCTTTTCTTTGATACCAAATAAATGGATAGTTGCGTCTTTTATTGGCTGGGAGAGGTGGGGGGACAATTCCTCTTGCCCAGATTTCTCTTCTCATCCCCCAGTGCCATTAGCAGAGAGGAAGGTTCCTGAACAGGGAAAGATTCCTGAACAGGAAAAAGAGGTGTCATTTCTTCCTTTTCATTCCCCTCAGCATCTTGGCTCAAAAGTGTTGGTTTCTTTCTCTCCTCAGTGGGGCCTCTGGGATGGGGAATGACTGCACACTGTTTAATTTTGTGAACATGAGTGTATCTTTAAGCACCTGGAATATGCCACTAGATGCAGCCCTCAGGACCAAAAGATTGCTACCATATTTTTTTTAGGAAAAAATGGCACCTTTTATTTTATTTTTTTCATTTTTTGTTGCGATAAGTGTGAGAGCCCTTCATCTCCTCCCAGAATAAGCCAGTGTTGGTTTAACAAACACCTTCTACTGATACCTCCTCTCTCAAATCCTTAGTTGGTTAACAAAATAAACTAAAACAGCTAAGTCAAACAATTATAACCATCTCAAAAAGATTTGTATATTATTTGCATTAACAGTGGACCGAACTTCTGATACAAACTTACTATATTGCTATAACACAATCTCAGAAAAAAATGTATTTTTTGTGATTAATAAACATCAGAGCAAGTATCAATAAATCAAAACATGTCAAGAACAATTGTTTATGGCGGAGAAAGTCATGTGTGATCAACTTTGCTGCTAAGAACATGCAAAACCATGCGTAAACCTGGAGCAGGGGTATTCCAATTGCAAGGCTGGGAAAAGAACTGACCCAAGTCTATTGAACCAAAAGGGTGGGAGGTTTAAACCTGGTGCTGACATTTTGTGCCTCTTGATTTTTGTGTTCTGCAACAGGCAGATTTCTGGGTCTATATGACTTCTTTCTTGTCTGCAATAAAGCAACTTATCTAACACTATCAGGTCTAAGAAGCTTCTGCTGTCATGTAGTTCCTGAATGCAGGCTTGGGTAAATTTATAGATGGGCCTGGCCTTGTCTTAGTGACATAGTTTTTCTGCCACCTCTCCACGAGGCCTCTCAGTTCACGAGCAAGACATTTCAGTTCACGAGCAAGAGCTCTACTGGTATTAAAGGCAGTCTCAAAATGTGTAAAATCTGCTTGGCTTTGACACCCTTACCTTGGAGGAAGGTGAAATGACCACCAGTGAGTAGGGACTGAGGCAATAGAGGCAGAATAGGGTATGGCAATGGTGGCAGCAAATTTCATTAACTTCAAGCTAGCATCATTTTCTGCTGACTCAACGATTGGTGAATAGCATTTCAAAACAGCAGTGGGGAAAGACCCTTTGAAATATTACAAGCTATGCAAATAAAGAATTGGGATATTGTCACTTAGAGATGTTTGACACACTCCCTGGTCACCATGGCCAAGAGAGGTAAAGACACAGCCATTCACTTGACTGAACGAAACCAGAGTGTTGCAATTGTGAAGCCCTGTTGCAGTTCAGCAGACCTCTGGTCTCCAAGACTTGTTCCTCCCAGACATACAGAGACATTTTCCTGGTACATAATAGTATAATAATAAACTCTCTGGAGCACAAATGGATTATGGAGCATGTCATTCAGGGCAGAATTATATTGTCTTCCAAAGGAACATGAGGCATCTACCAGAGACTAGAATTTAACCCTGGCAAGTCTTTGTCTCAAAATCACCAAACTCAAGCTAGTTTTAGGCAAAATGCAGTTTGTCTGTGTGGCTTAATATAGTGTATCAACCCAGCCATTCTGGTTTGTAAATTATGGCTAAGCAGAGTTGTGGGAAGTCTATAAGATGTGCACAGCTCCCGCAACCAGTTTGTGGCTCTGGGAGCACTCACAACTCTCTGGCAAAATGGTCGGGTTTTGGCAGCAGAAATGTTAATGCTTTTTTCCCCTTTTCCTGTTAAGTTTAAAGTAAAAATGGTTTCACTGCATGCTTTGATGCTCCCCTCTAAAGGATAAAAAAGTATACTTCCCCTCATAAAACATAGCTCCCTCTCTCTGGCTTAGATTACTATGTAAACTCAGCCAATTGCATTTTGTTCAGTTAGCGATGTTAAATAAACCTAGCTTAGAATGTTGTGCGAAGACAGCTTTTGAATGGAAGAAGCATTCAAGCAGTGTGTGTGTACACATTGTGTTGATTTGGCCTGTGATTATCAGTTAGTGGACTACAATGACCTGGAGTGTTTTGAGAGCCCTGTTCCAGTAAGTGCAATGGGGAGAGGCCTCACGTGGTCACAAGCAAACAGCCAGGGGCCCGGTCAATGTTACTCAAACAAGTAGTGGGTGCCAGATGGAAACTGTGTCTTTCACCCAAAAGAGACCGGCTTCATGCCCATAATATTGTGTGTGGGAGAGTGAGGTGCAAGGATTCAAACCTTGATTTCACGATTAATAGTGACATTCAAAGGTTACTGGAATTCTTCTGTAATGGCTTTTTAAACTTTTCTACAGTAAATATACTTATCAAAAGTCCATGCATCTCTGCATTCCTGCTTATCTATTTCCAGCACAGTTTGCTAGGAGCTTCTTAACAGAAATGGACCTTAAGAGCATCAGAGCGCCTGGTTAAGCCCAATTGTGCACTGTGGATGTATGATGCGTCAACCACTCAGGATGCTTAACCTGGGATTAAGAATTCTCTGTCAAAGCCATTTTTTCCTCTGCAAAATGCTGTTTTCTTCATCATTCAAAGGTTCAGACATCTTAAATGCCTCTCTTTTCCTGTTGTACATGGTCCTTCTGTGAGCTGAGGCCCAATGAGTTGGGTTTCTTTGGACTCCAAGGGTTTCCCTGATCCTTCCACAGTCTTCATAGTGTTGCAAGTTCTCACCTTTCAATGCCACTCCTGACAGTATTCTCTCTGTCAAGCAAGCTTTCCCACTAACCATCCTTTGGAATTAACTACATTTCAAAGCCATTTGTTTAACTAGCTCATCTCCCCCGACTTCTTCTCAGCTCCCCTCTAGCCAGCTGATAAAGGCAAGGTCCTGATATGATGTTTATTGCAGACCAACAGACAAAGGGAAGAGGAATACTAGCTAAGTTTTCTCCTCACCTACTGTCCAGCTGAATAGCCTTTTTCATTTGAAAACAGGCAACCAGCTAAGGCAACTGGATTGTGGGGGAAGGGTGGGGAAGGCAGTCAAATGGCAGGGGGAGAGATCCGCAAACAGAGAAGTTGTGAGAATGGTTATCTTTGGACCAACCACAATCTAGGCTTCTTTGGGAACTGCCCAGATTCATGGAGGAAGCATAGTGTCCCCCCTTGACAATAATAGGAATCATATAGATGGCTGATTTTTCAACCAGTTTCAAGTTTTTACCCCGCCTTTTTGCACACATAAGCACTCAAGGCGGCTTACAACAATAAAACAGAATTACAAAACATATCATGCAACAGAAGAATTAAAACCATTAAAATTCATTTTAAAATTTTAACCTTATCATGAAGCTAATGCTAGGACAAATTAACACCTCGAAATACTCATCCTGAAAGGATGTCTTGCTTGCCCCTCTTCTACACTGGTCATGTTGTGGCCTGTACATTAGTCTACAGAAGTCCTTACGGGATTCTGTTGGTCCTTGCATAAGTCTGAATCATTTCATCTTCACTGCAAACTTGGTTACACACTGTTCCATTCAGGTTGTATTGTCCAGTGAATGTTTTCAAGGCATAAAAAAACAATGAAAGCCATCTAGCTCCTTTTCCTTGAAAGGTAGATGAACCACCACTACCAACAATGCCTAGTTCAGATTGCCCTAGTCCCAACATTTTCAGCCCTTGCAAAAGACAGCAGTGGGCCAGATGTTCTGGTAGACACACAGCTGCTGCCTCTGGACAATCCTTCTTGGGTAGTTTTATCCCCTCTCTCTCCCTCTGTCTCCTAAAGTTAGCCTCCTTGGTCAGTGGGCTTGAAACTTAGTGGAAGGATGGGAAGATTTCATTGGACTAATTTCATGCCCTGATTTTCAACCCACTGAGGTGGCTTACAATCGAAATCCTCAGAAAATACAGCTAGAACAGCAGCGTAAAAACTATATAACAATTACCTATAACAGCAATTAAAAATAGGTGCCACAGAATTGGAGTCGACTACTAGCAAGTGCATGGATAAATGCTTGGTATGCAATAAAACAGCATACAAAATAAGCAGATTTTTTTTAACCCAGACATTCACAGACCTGGGGAAAAAGCACACAGTTTCAGGGGGATAATCTACCCTGCAATTGAATACCAGCATATGGCAGTCTTAATTTTTTTTTTTTAATAATAGTAGCATACAAGTGCAAGGACTAGATCCTGATAGAGACCACCATTCCACAAGTGGAGGAAACCTTAATCTTCTCTTTCCATCTTCTTGCGTATAGGTATATTTGTTTTCTGTAAGTGACTAGGGAAGAAAGTTTCCATTTCCTCTGTATACATGCTGATCTTGAACAGGACTCGATCACTCCATGCTTAAACTAAACCAAAAAAAATTAAAAAGGCAGATTCATAATATATTTACTGTAGAACAGCTGACAGAACGGAACTGCCAGGCACGCCTAAATCCTCATCCTCAAAGTTGTTGCTTTTGGACTCCTCTATATCTAAAAAAAAAAATCTCCAAAAGGCAGAAATCTGGGACTTTTACACAATTAAGTAATATTACTCTTTGGCCATAAAGAATGTGGACAAAAATGCTGTGTATCTCTTTTTTACCCCTTGAGTTTTTATTGAACCCAGATGGGGAAAACCCAGCCAGCTTAGTCAGTTTCTCAAAATGCTGCTGCTGTTATTTAAGCTGCAAAATTAAGCTGCTAAAGCTGTGGATCCGATTTTGCAAGATTCCAGTGTATAAATAAGAAAATCCTACCTCTGGCCTTCTCCAAGTTTTTTTTTAAAATCTTTTCATCCAAATTGTTGATTTTGAGAACTGATGGCCTAGAAAGGAAATATATGGACCAACTCTGAAGGCATAGTCCCATCTGCCTCCCTTCAGTATTGGCTATCCACTGCCAGATTTCATTCCACCAGAGGCTTATTCCTCCATAACTTGCATTAAGGGCAGAAACTTACATTTAAAAAAAAAAAGTCAGGACATTTTGATGCTAAGGACTCCAGATACTGCCTTATTCCATAGTCTGGTGGACATTTATAGTCTTGTAGTTGTTTATAATCCAAATTAGGGGGACTGAGTAGATGCAAATTGGCCATTAAACCTGTCAATATTTTACAATATGTAGAAAGAGAAGAAGATGTAAGAATGTGTAGAGATGTTTAAGTTATAGGAGTCCATAGCAGTTGCTTACAACATCAGATTGAAGGTCTGTCCCTGGCAGAATCTGGAAGAAAGCTTTTGGGAAGCTTATAAACAGGACAAGAAAACTTCTTTTGGCTACACCTCCCAGAACTATGTGTAATGTTTCTGTGTCTGGAAGGAGATCTGTTTTCCAAATGTGCCTAATCCTTTGTAAAGGTATTGGTGACCTTAAGATTTTGAGAAAAGGGAGAAAGATTTTCCTCGCAAAAGTAACTGGAACGCCAGGAGCATGTTAAACTGGGATTGTGGGACTTTGAAACAGAGAAAACTTTGTCACTGATTATTGCAATCCCTGAAGAGGACAAGGTTTCAATCTAAAATAGATTAAAGTATTCTGATATATATTTTCAGGAGAAAAGAACTGAGGGCCAGAGTACACAAAGTTCTGTTCTGGGAAGTGGATGATAAATAAATACACGAGGATCCACAAGGGGGTAAATAAGTCATTGGCTTATGTGCAACTAATGTAACACAATTGACTTTCTGAATTCTTGCACAAAAATATTTGGCAGTTGGCAATATTCTGCTTCGTTCTCGGATTCTGCGTCAGATGAAGAACAAGACTGTACTCATCATTCTGCAAACGATGTTCTTTTTAATAAAAGCAGAGTTTGGCTTACAGGGAGCATTATTTTCATATTTAAAATAGCTCCTTCCTGCCCCCCCCCCCTTTTTTTAAATCCAACCTGCAAATGAAGATTCTGTGAAGATTCTCCCGTAGCCCACAAGGGCTTTTTCAGGCAATGAGCCACTCTTTCTTCATGGAGTCCTTTAATTAACTGGCTGCCTGCTTTTCTTCTCTCTCAAGTAGGAATGCCTCTCCATTAAAAAAAAAAAAAAGACAGCTTTATTTTAGATAAATTAGGTGTTTGAAGCTGTAGCATGAGAGGACAGCCAGGACTGCCTCCCAAGCAGTGCACTGGTGTAGCCTGGCTTAGTACATTTCAAAGCTATTCAAAAAGGGCACATGATGATGAAGAGCATTAGAATAGCACAATCACATATTCTGGACTTGGACAATTGGAGGACAATTATCAAAAGGTCTTGCCACTGCTATCTCAGATGGACACACTCTCCAACCCTTGGTGATGTGTATAAATTTCATTTAAATAGGCTTCTTCCTACTGAACAAAGTTTGGTGCCTCGTTTTGCTTCTGGTCTTCTGTATTACATTACGGGTGCTGGATTGAAATTATACTCATCGCCTATAGGAAAGAAGATATTCCCACTGACGCTGACACTACCTGTTGAAGCCCTGAAGCAGCTGTTTCCTACAAAGACTGGTAAAATGGAAAACTAAAAATGGAATATTCTTGCCTTCATGAGTATAAATTGGTTTTTATGCAATAAGGGTATGAGGAGCTACTTTGGACACAATCCATCAGCAAAAGCCTATTTGCAAGCAATACAGAAGATGAAGGCAGGCTGCCATTCATTTCAATACAAAAGAACATTTTGGCATATCATGCTCTACGATTTTCTGTTGCCCACAGTGGCTGTGTGCTCCAGACCTATGATGCAGCTAGCTATTCCTTCTCCAATGACTGAACCTTGGGAGACTAAAATGCAATACTCTTGCATGAATTAACAGGAATTTGCACAACTGGCATATAGCAGCTTCCAAAAAAAATAACATAAGAAAATCAATGAAGCCTAATTAAAGAAAGAGAAGACAAGGCAATTAAAAACAAGAAAAATATTATCTGGCTGCTAATACTTTACTTCATCTGAAAACAGAGGAGGTCAGGCAATTTAAAGCAACTTGCAATAATATGGACCTTAGCTGCAAACTTCATTTTTTGTATGTTAGACTTCTGGACGGGTCAAAACATTGTGAGTCAGTAGATGCCTGGGGAACAGACAGTGCGCAAGGAGAGGAAACATCTACTCTTCAGGTTCTTCATACTGATTCATGACTTTTCTAATCCAATCCACATAATTTGCCACTTTAGTGTAGAGACCATAAGTGCCACATTTTGGCCCCCATGAAACCAGTCCAGCAATGTAGTAGCGTGCCTCATTTTGGGGATCTTTGATAGCATATGCCCCACCACTGTCTCCCTGACAACTGTCCTGCCGGCCATCCCCAGCACAAATCATATTGTCTGTGAACACATAAGTTAAGGTGTTGGCAGGAGGATCTGGCCTAACTTTTCGGCACATATCCATGTCCACCACGGGGATCCAAGCTGCTCTGAGTCTCACTGACCGTAGAGAAGTATTGGTCCTGCCCCAGCCAGCTATGTAGCCCAAGGACCCTATCTGTGGATCATATTCTGAAGATGCACCAGGTAGGCAAATTGGTGAAATAGTGGGACCCATTGTCAAAGGGTCTTTCAACCTTAACAGAGCAATGTCATGATCAAAGTTTGTCCTGGACTCTGATCCACTTCTTGCCCATTTAGGATGAATGAATAAAGCCTCTACCTCCAATGGCTCAGTAGTACTCTTGGCTTTTGGACCAATATTGAGCAACCCAGCATACAGAATTGGGTTTGAAAAACCGTCCAGCACATGAGCAGCAGTAAGTATCCACTGGTCGGAAATGAGGGCTCCACCAGCTCGTGGGTCATCAAAGAAGATTTGCCAAGGGAAATTTCCTTCATTTGCAAACGTGCCTCCAAAAATCCTCCCTACTTCTTCCATACGTCTACTGGGAATTCCACAAACTAAAGCAAGAACAGAAGAAAAAAAAATTGTGTGTGTGTGTGTGTGTATCCTTTTAGCCAGAAAGCAGAATAAATATCAGAAATATGTATATTCAATTAACATGGGAGAGAAGGCAAAAACAGTGTAGATTCTGCTCCTCTGTAGGCACAGCCCAATAAACCTACAATCCAAAACAAGGGGCCTCAGCCTGTATAGAGAATATTAGACCAGGGATATCCAAGCAAGCTTCAGGTTCTTCCTTTGGTTCCCCTCTGGGTCATTCCTTACAGTTCAATTGTTCTTTCCAGTGTCTTAATCAAGATTCCCAAAATGATTCCTATTTTAGAACTTCTGGTAGGGTTGGTGTTGGAGGAAGGTTTAAATCTTCCAAAACAAGTTAAACCAGTGAGATTCAGAGCTTGGCAGATCATTCCAATTTTAAATAATTTTGAACTGGGGAGGCAATTTATGAATTTTCTCTGGCAAAAGAGTTATCAGGGAAAATACTGTTATTTTGGAAATTAAAGAGAAGCAACACTGTTATTTTGTAATTACAACTTGATCATGATATCCACCTTCAGAGAAAAGCACAGAGGGTTATATAGTAGGTAGACTGTACCTGGGACACAAACTGGAAGCTCCGTTTTCCCTTCTTCATCCACCCATTTTCCACTGGCTGAACACTGATATATTTCTTTGGAAATAAAGTAATTATTTGTAAGTACAATGCTACCATTAACGTTGATTAAAAGACCAAAATACGTATCACAAACTCCAAAACACATTCAATTACGACTTACTATCAACCCAACAAAGGTGTGCTAAAAAAGAAAAGTAATAATTATAGATGGAATTTGGTAACCCCTGGAACTGACTTACCAAATATTTTAAGCAACACTTTCACCAAAAAAAACCTCTTTTGTTTCAAAAATATTAAAGACAAAATGTATTAATGGGTATGGTATACTAACTAAACAAAGGTTAGAAAACTGGAATGTGGTGAATGAGGTGTTAGGTAATACAAAGAGATAATAGAAACTCAGAGAGGAAACAACTGAAGGAATAAGCAGTTGAGATTTAAAAAAATGAAAAAAGGGGTTCCAGGGAACAGAATGGCTGTAAGGGGCAGGTAGAAAGAGAAGATTTGCTGTGTGGAGGCTCAGGGAAAGAGTCACATAGCTGCAGATACTTCAGGTTGCAGCCTCCATTATGTGATGCACAACAGCCAAGGCTTCAGAAAGATCAGAAAGGCCAAGGGAAAGAGTGAGGAAGAGAGGAAAATTGTTAGGTTCATGATAATCTTGTTTCTTTATATCACTAAGCTTGTTGTTAAACCTGGGTGCTCCAATTTTTGACTTCCCATCTCAAACCACCTTCCCAATGACAACTTGGTGGCTCCCAAGCCTACTGAAACTTCCTACCCCAATTCTGCCCTCCTGAGGGCAGCCACTGTGAAATGAGCAGGATGATGTTCTTCTTAATTCCCAAATTGGAAGTTTTCAGTGGGGGAAAGAAAGGACACACCTTTGCCCTTCAGGGTATAATAAGGTTTGTGGCACGCATAACGGATAGTGGTTTGATATTGTGTCTCCTCCAATCCTGATAGGTGAACGACATCTCCATGTTTAATGGGATCAGGCACACCACAGTCTACAGCTGCAAGGAAAAAGAAGAATGGGGTGGGGGAGGATTAGAGTGGTTCACCTTTCCATTTTCATTTTTCTTTATGTGGCATACATTATCATCCACCCCCCTGTTGCGTTATTTGTTTAGAATGGCCCTCCCCAGAGAAAACTTCCATATGTGAGTATTTCATGTCACATGAAGATTTTCAAACTTTACTGCATTAAATGGTTGAATCCTTGTCAACTTCCACAGTTTTTTACTTTAGAGCAGCCATCAAGGATAACACTCATGCTCTGTGATTGATCCAACATAGGTGTGAGGAAAATTATACATAGCGGGATGTTTCTTTAAAGTTTCTCTTAGGTCTGGAATACATCTACTATACTTTCACTGCTTTGGTAAGAAGCCAGGTGCTTTCCAGTTTAAAATCATATCTGAGCAGTTGCTTGGCCTTTTGTGTGCAGTCAAAACTATGATTCTCCTATCTATGGGCATCTGCAGGGGGGCAAATGACAAAATGTGCATCACAGTGTCACAAAACAAACCCTGCCTCTTCTGTATGTTGCGTCACAACATTATCACCTGTAAGCAATGGAGCTTGCCTTCTGACATCACAATGCATGTTTTGATATTTTGATGAAGCCTCCAGATTTTGTGGACATCTCTGTTTCTGATTCTCACCTTTTTGTTCCTTATCATCGTGGAACCATTAGAAAGTACACTAGAGGCCATGAGTAGAACACATCTGTATTCTACTCTATCATCTTGGGACCATTAGAAAGTACACTAGAGGCCACTTACGAACACATCTGTATTCAGAGTTGCTCCACTTTCCGTTGCTTTGACAGATAGAGTAAAAGGATGTTGTACTGCCTCGTGGCTGAAAGAAGAATTCAGAAATAGCAGAGCTTGTGAAGATGACAGAATTAGCAGGGATGGCAAAATTGACTTGTCTGATTAGAGAAAGAACTGGTGATTTATGGATTTGATGATTAGAAAAGATATTATGGAAAGAAGGAAATTATATTGTAACCTTAGAGAGAGGGTAAAATATAAATGCATTTGTAACTGCTGTCAAGAAGACCAAAAGCCACTTCCTTATAACCTTTCCTTTCCTTTCCTTTCCTTTCCTTTCCTTTCCTTTCCTTTCCTTTCCTTTCCTTTCCTTTCCTTTCCTTTCCTTTCCTTTTTCTATTTTCTATTTTCTATTTTCTATTTATTTCTTTGCACCTTTTTCACTTTTTCACTTTTCACTTTTTTCACTTTTCTTTACTTTCCTTACTTTTCTCTTTCAAAATTTGTATTGTTTTTATTCTTTTAAAATGTATTATTTAATAAAAATAATATATGTATAAAAAGAAATAGCAGAGCTTAATTCAGTGACCAAGAAATTTATCTTTCTTCCTCATTCCTCTAGAGGGATCCCAGGGCCCTTCCCCACTCACACCTAGCTACAAGATAAACATGTAATGGCAACCTCATTTTTTTCTGCCATGTCTCCATGATGCAAGTTCATCTCATCCCCACCCCATACCAGAGGCAGCCTTAAATCATCCTGTCTTGTCATTGCGTTAAAGTGGTATTTTCCCCTTAAGCCCATGGCAATTCACAGCACTTTCGAGGAACGCAAGGTTTAATTCATGTTGCTATCAGCAGTGCGATCAGATAGCCATAGGAGGTGGGTCAGCACATAGGAGGTGGGTTCAGGCTGGGACAAGCAAACCCCCTCCCCTCTGGTCCCTGGGGACTCTCCTCCAGGGCCATTCTTTTTTGGGGAGCTGGAGAGTCTGGCTCTTTCAAACTGGACTCTCCCACTACCCACCATTTCCCAGGGTCTACAGATGGTAGGCTCCAGGAGAGAAAGAGCACTGAAGCCATGCTGAAAACAGCTGGAAAACAGCTGGAGAAGTGATCTGTGGAGTTTAGGGCTGCTTTGTCAATAGGAAGATGGAGAGGCACCCCCCTACCTCACAAAGGGCTGAGCACTGCATTAAACATACTTTCAAAACAAGATCACCCACCAGCTGATTGTCAGAGCTAGCCAGTAAAACAGCAGAGATGCTGAACAGATCCCCCTGCCCCAGAGCAGCTCTTCTCACTGCACTTAATCCACTGTAAAATAAGCTCCACCTGTGAGGCTTTCCCACTTCACTGGGCAGCTGCCGCAGCCTGATGATCAGCAGATCTGGCAGGCTGGGGAGATACCTTTGTTGAAAGATGGCAAAGTTCACAAATCTAGACATCTGTCAAAACCATCCCCCAATCATAGCCTTACTGTAACTGGCAGATGATTTCTTGCTGTGTGGAAATGTTGAGAAAGGGGAAGGGAAGCAAAACCAGAGGGTTTAACCAGTGTTTTTACTTAACATGTCCTGCACATCCAAAATCACCCCCTCACACACACACACACCAGAATAGATGGTATTGAGGCAGTTTAAGGATCCCCAGTGGAGACGGCAAATTTTATGCTGGTGAAGTTTTTGTCAGCTCAAGAGATGTATAGCACTTCTTTTTAGCCACGGGGAAAAGCCCTCAGGCATGACCACCATTCTTGTAGACAGTGGGTGGGAACGAGGGGAAACCACATTAAGGAGATGGAGTATGAAATGATGTTGGTATCTTATCCTCTCCTGAGACAAAAATGAATAAGGTTTTGGATGAAGCTTGTATTACGCTTCCTCATTCACAAAGTATTATGGTGGTAGATGACTCTCTCTCCCTGCTTGCAAGTTTCCCACCATGTGTTCTATCTATGTGTTCCCACCATGGTTTCCCACCACGTGTTCCCCCTTAACACTGGGGGAAAAACCCATTAAGGGTTGAAAGATTGAATAACTGAAGCCTGTCTTTTAACTGATGATGCTAGGAATCCTCATATCCTTGAAACTTTTTTGTATGTTTTATTCATCTTTGATTCTGTCTATGGGCATCTACAGAAGAAGGAGGGAGGGCAAGTTGGGAGCAAATAATGCACATGTTTGATGACATCACCACACAAATGTTTCAGTTTTTGTACTTGTGTCAGAGATTCTAATGCAAGTGTGCAATTATGGCAACTGTGGCATTTCTGTGATGATATCATTGCACCCACAGCATCACTTTGGTATCATCGCAATTTGTTATGGACTCTTTCTTTCCCTCTCTTATCTGTCATAAGGGCTTCCCCTGATCTTCACCAACATCAGCATCCTTGCAGTGCTGGTCTCCCTCTATTTCCCCACTTCTGGCTAGAAAGGTGTAGTGTTGGTAGGTCCATCTGGGAGATTGCTAATGGTAGTTCTGATTCTCCTGTCTTGAAATGGCAGGTGAGACTTTCATGGTAAAGTGGCTGAGCCAGGCTTCCTGCAGTTGATCTTTGGCCTGCCCATCATGAGGATGCCTACTTGCTTTCTGGTCCTAACACATGATCAAAATGCAGAATCAACCCTTTTGCAGTACTATGGAATATCTGTTATTGTCATTCAGGGAAATAGCATGCTGTTGTTTACATGACTTTGCACAGACTATGATTGTGCTCATATAACATGCTAATCCATGGTTGGCTGTTTCTTACTTGAATAAATCAAGTGACACTGTAGTACCAACAGGATCCCCAGGAACCACAGGGAGAGCCTTCACCTGAAAGCACAGACTACTTACCATCACAATCTCATAGCCTTCGATGCAAGTCACCTTCACAGAATCCTTAAAGACATAATGGTCTCTTAGGGGATGCTGAACAGATTTTAAAATAACAGTCTGTGGGCAGGGCATTGCTTTGGAAAGAGAAAAGGTATCAGAAATTAATCACCTAATCCCATACAAACATATACACACACAAACACATATCCCCCTTTCCATCCTCCATGGTCAGAATCAGGACTGAAAATAGTCATGAGTTTAGCGCATACTTCATCCTTTCTTCACCCAGGCCAACTGTGCCTTTTTTGGTCTAGCATTTGTCAATATGGATTATTTCACTCCACCAGGATTGCAAAGCTTTCTGCTGACACCCTCTTGCCTCCCACACTGACCCCGAAGATGCCCCCTCTTTATATAACATTATTACCTATTCTTTTTTTTCCCCTTGAGATGGTTTTGTTTTATTTTTCATAACTTTATGTAAAATGGGGAAGGAACTGAAAATGAAGTAGTAATGGCACAGGATGATAAAATTCTCTGCTCTGCATGTTCAAATTCTGATGGAAAATCCATGTATTTCCTAAACACTGCTGTGCATTTTGATCCTAGCGTGCAATAAACATAGTGTGCATTTTGATCCTAGACACTCCACTGCATTTTGCCTCTGCTCCTGGTTTTAGTGGGGCTGAGTGCTAGTTAACTACCCCAAACCAGCCAGCAACTCAAAGGTTCTTCTGCCCACAGCCAAAGAAATTCCTAGTCCCCCTAATCTATCAATTCACAATTTGTCTGGGGGATTACCTAATTCACTCTAGCAAACAGAATTCTTGCAAACAGCATTCCTTTTGCTGAGAATAACTCACCCATTGCTCTGCAAATATCATCTTTTCTGTTTGCTCCTTGAAAGCAAACCCTTGTCTTGTTACAACAATCCAGTTCTCTGCTTCAGTGCTTACTTGAATACCCCCCATGTTTTCCTCAGAAGAGATCTACTCACGGTCCCCAAAGTAGCGGATTTTCCAGCCTTTCATTTGTTCAGCATGGTCCGTTTGGAAGAAAATGTCCACAATATTGCTTCTGGTCTTGATTTCAGAAGGCCCAGGAAATGTATTGCCACAGTAAGGACCAAAATGCTGACCACCTGCCAAAAACTACAGAACAACCAGCAGGAGTATTGGGGAAAGGTTAAAAAAAAAAAGGGGGGGGAAGCATCCATAATAGGCCAAAGAATGGGGCAGGCATTCAAGATGTAAAGTGTCATATGTAAGCACAAGGGTCATTGGCTGAAGAATTTAAGATACAACTGCTGAAGCATTCAATATTAATGCAAAGCCGCAAAACCCAAATAGAAGCAGGTTACTGATGTTATTAAATACATTTAATGACATATAATGTAAGAATGTGCTAAGCATTTGTCAATCCTCCCAGAGACTGAAAGAACACAGAACTTTCAGAACAATCATCTTCCTACTCAATAACTGGATATGAAATATTGATTAACCTGGATTTGGTCCTAAAAGAAAGATTGCTATTTCAATTAGAAACGCAATGGAAGAGTATTAAGTATAAGATATCAATATTCCACTCACCTTGCTGTCCCAAGATGTCTTTAAATATTTGGTAGAGAAGAATGTTGATGGCATCGCTTCATTTCCATAATGAATCAACTACACTCCCTGGCCCAATCTGTAATTACCATCCCTGAACTCTTTATTGATTTTTTAAATCAAATAAAGAGGGGCACCGAACAACAGTTTTCTTTCCTATTTTCTTTTCCCTGATTAAGTATTAGCACAGAATGCAAGAAAAACAGACCTTAATATAAAAATAGAACACCATTGATAAACTTCTTACTGAACAACTACATATGAAATACTGCTTAGATCTTTCTTTTTTTTCTAAAATGCCTAAAAACTTCTATTTTTTTCCTGGTATTTTTAAGCTGAGTATTACTGAAATGTAGATATTATATTTGAGCTAGATTTGTGTGTTCAGAGTCTTAGACAAAATCTTTACTGGAATCCATTTTATGTGTGAGATATCATGCTGGTGCTATTATTCCAAAACACAATTGCCCCTCAGTTAGGCACATGCAAAACAGTAAAAACAATATCGACTGTGTTTACTGGGTATGACAGTAAGCCATTACATCTTTTGGGGAAAAGTAAGATGTGATAGAAAGATTACATACTTTGGGTTACCTAGAGCACCACAATATTTAAGTCTGCATTCGTTTGCAGTAACCATATTTTAACAATAAACAACCATTGTGTGTTTGAGCATGGCCATATCTCCATTCCTGATTGTTTGATTTTTGAAAAAATCCATTATTCACTGAATTTGGAAAGGAGAAATCTGAGGCTTTGCTGGAATTAACTAAACATGTAGGAGGGAGAGCTTCAGCTGTGGTTCTCTCAAAGTGTGATGCTTTTTAGCTGATTTTGCTACTAGTTATTAGAGTACTTATTTGATTTCACTATAATCTATTTGTTTTTTGAACAGAGGCCCAGAGATGATTTTTTTAGGATCATAAATGAAAATTGTCTGTATTTACAGAAGAGCATTAAAAAAAGTCTAGAAGAAAAACGAACAGGAGGAGAAAGGGAATTTCTAAGGCAACAGAAGCAAATCTTTCCAACAAGGTCAGGTGTATACAAGTGTCTTTCTGTTGCACATTTTGAAGTTCAGTCTACTTACTGTATATAGACCTCCTTTTTCCCTTTTAGTTTTACTTAGCAGGAGAGCAAAGGAAGAGTTGTATGTCAGGACCAAACTCACTATGTTCCTGCCCAGCAATGTTACAATGCACACATTCTGGGACCTGAATGGATTGTGAAAGTCAGGTCGGCCACTCATTTTCATGGGGAACAGAGTTAAAATACAATCCAAGCAGGAGGAGCATACATACATCCAGAAGCCATCACGGCCACTTACTCTCAAGGTATCTGGGCAATTTCCTTCTGAGTCACTTGGCTCAACATCGAAGTCCTTCTTCCCAATGCTCAGGACCACCTGGTATCCTGGCTCCAGGATGACACGATAATCACAGCGCGAGTTCTCAGGATACGGCCTGGGATAGTTGGGGCTGGTAATTTCCCCAGACAGCCCAGTAAACACATTCCCACTGCAGTTCACTAGAGTTTAGAAGAAAAGCAATGGCAAAGAGTACAGCAATAACGTTAACAGATGTTTGTGATTACTATTCGGCTGTCCATATGGTTCAAAGGCCTACTAGTAGGCAGCCTGAGGTCAGGGTGTTTTGGGAAACATGAAAGGGATACAGTTATATTTTTACCACCACATATTTTGCATGTGCTGTTTGAGGTTTCTGCATTTAAAGCTCTTGGGCTTTTTCTAGTCAAGGCACTGTCTCAGGAAAACTGGAGATGGTTTATCAGAAGAGAATATTTTCTGATATTAACTTCCTTGGTTAACTTTGTATTTCCTGCAACTTCCCATCTCACTCATTTCCGAAAGAGGCTCATAAGACAATGACCCATACAAATTCAGAAATGATTTTTTTTTCTTAAAAAAAATTAACTCTTGTCTAAGTTTTAAGGAAAACCTTTTCAGCAAATCCTGTGTGTGTGTGTGTGTGTGTGTGTGTGTGTGTATCTTAATACAGAAATAAATGTCCATGTAAAATTTCTAAATGGGAAGTGTCTTAGAAGTTCAGGTCTACCATGGGAACAGGCACCTGTCCTAACTGATATATGGACCCACATATGCATCAGGGCATGCTCTAGATTTGTTATTCTGTTCAAGTGAACATGGTGATCTAAGATTGAAGGAGCTCTTATGAGCTTTAAGTTGGATGCTGATAGGAATGTTTCCAGAGTTGGAGGACCAATTAAAAGGTCCATCTCAGACATTTCATGGATCCCAACTGTTTCCTGAATGCACTTGGGAATTTTCCTGCTCTTCTATCATTGACACTCTTGGTCCCACACGGCTGCTCAATTCCCTTCTTTAATGGAGAGCAAACCTGATGAAGCAGAATGGATGAAAACTCAGGAAGCTGAGGCCAGCAGTGGCCCATTCTGAAAATGCTGCAGCATATTTTGTAGATAAAGTTACTTGGTTCTACCTCAGTTTGATAGAAACTGTACTGGGGCAGAGTGTAAGGATGTAAATTTGCACATCCTTGATTTTTAAAACCTAAACAGCTTGGGGCCTAACAGGGTCACTGTTGTGAGATGGGTAGGCATATAGTTCTCTCTCGCTCGCTCGCTCTTTCTCTCTCATCTATTATCTATCTATCTATCTATCTATCTATCTATCTATCTATCTATCTATCTATCTATCAATCATCTACCAAAACTGAAAGCCCACCTATCTCTATATGAGGGTGTTTGGAAATTAGGGTCAGCAAAAGATGCCTTCTTCAACTTTCTGTGGTCTGTTTGTCAGGCTCACAGGAGAAAGCCTCTTATGTTGGTCTGGTAGTAAAACCATCCCCTTAGGAGTTGTGGTTAATCCTATACTTTCTATTTTTAGGAAACTTTCCTATGCAGCCAGCTCTTTTCATTTTAAATTAACAGCAATTTTAATTAATTTTTCAGATTCTAACTCTTTATGCTTTTATTGTCAGCCTTCCCCTTAAGTGCCCTCTGGGCAGAAAAGCAGATACAAATCAAATCAAAATTGATACCTATTCTTAATCATTATGATGACAAAACTACAAAATGTGCATTGTGATGTCAACAGCACAAGCCTTATCCTTCTCTACTCACATAAGTAAGAAGCAGAGTGGTTCTAGTTACAGAGAGGGACTGATTATTTGCAGGACCGCCTGCCCGGCCAATTCAATCTTGCAGGGTTGGCGCTTTCTGGGTACCTTTGATTAAACAATGTCATCTTTCAGGACCTCAGAAGCACACCTTCTCTGTAGCAACACCTGCCATCTGGAATGAGGTTCCTGCCGAGATCCAGATGGCCCCCATTCTGCTGTTGTTTAGAAGAGCCATGAAGCCCTGGCTTTTGGCAAGGGGAGGGAGACCCCTCCCACTTAGTTCCATCTAGTCTGTCATGCTTGCCATCTTTTATCTTTTATTGATTTTATTGTGATTTCTTTGATTGTTATGAGCTGCCATAATTGTTGGGAGTCAGGCGGTATACAAATTTAAGATATGCTTATTATTAACATCACAATGTACATTTTGTCACTCACTCCATCCCCTGCAGATGCCAATGAAAATCTATCAGTCAATCAATCATACCTCCACATGTCTTCATATCCTCATGCAAGAAATATTCAGGAGGACAAGAGCAAAAGTAACCACCAATATAGTTATTGCAGTAATGGCTACAGGCCTTTTCCACGAAATCTGTGCACTCGTTCACATCTGTAAGAAAGGAAAAGAGATGTAGAAAAATCCTCAGTGGAACAGGAGCAAAGATGGCAGAGATGATGACATAATTTACCACTCCAAGGCACAAGCTTCTCTTGGATCTTTACCAGCCTGTTTTGGTCTCCTGGGGAATCACAGTAGTGTATTTCCCAAATCCAGAGCCCTCATTTACAGAAAAAGTAGGTG
This sequence comes from Liasis olivaceus, assembly GCA_030867105.1. Classification (NCBI taxonomy): domain Eukaryota; kingdom Metazoa; phylum Chordata; class Lepidosauria; order Squamata; family Pythonidae; genus Liasis; species Liasis olivaceus. The sequence goes on along the minus strand of CM061348.1, from coordinate 160,657,231 downwards.
GTACAACCCCAGATGGTACCACCCTATCACACACACACACACAGACACATTATTTGTCTTCCTGGTTTTTCTAGTAGTTAGCAGCATTTCAGACTCCATTATACTAAATCAAATGTCTCTATTTTTACATGAGCAGTTGGATGGGATAGGGAGGAGGACTAGAAAAGGCATAATGAAAAGGCAGCTGGTCATTTATCCAGGATATTAGGACAGAGGTACTAAGAAGTTTCTTGGTTTATGAACCTGTGGGTTCTTTCATTGTCAGTCTGCAATGTCCTGCAAATGAAAGATGGCTTTTCTCTAGAAATCTTCATGTTATCAAGTCCAACAGAGATTAGCTCTGCTTTAAAACATGGTTGGTTTAATCAGTTTGATTGATGAAACAGTGATAGGTCACTTTATCACTAGCCAACTCCCATTCTCACTTGTCATCTAGGGACACCACTGAGAGAAAGCTGGGATCCTTTCTGCATCCCATCTCTTGGGACCTATCAGATCATATGCGACAAAAGAACATTTCTGGCCATTCCTAATTTGTAACCTGGATAAATCATGGTAATAACTACATGAGCCTATGAACCAGATATACTTTCCAAAGACTTACATGTTGTGGTGGGGGGAGGGGCGAGTTGGGGAAAGTAATATTTGGCTTGTTTAAAAAATCAAAACATGAGAAATGCTTTGAAAATACTGCTCTTTTGCAACATAATCACGAACAGATCTGACCTCTTGAATGGCGTGGAGAGTTTTGGTTCCTCTTTCAAAGGAATCAGAAATAGTTCCTTTTTTAAAATTATTATTTTGGTAGCTACCTCTTCTCAAGGCACACACGTTTACCTGCTCAGAAGAGCCGGCCAAGGGCTTACCCACTGCAGTGTAATAGGCAGCAAATCCAGTGTATCTCTCTTCATTGGAAAAATCAGACTGAAAGAGGACAGTCAAGCTATTGTAGGGCACGTGAAGTTCGTCCAGGATGGGCGAGCCTGGTGTACGCCTCATCTTCTGCCCACAGAACTGGCCCTCTACCTGCTCACCAGACAGGACCTGGAAGGATCAGATGAACAAGTTTAGGGCTTATGTTTAACTATATTTCTATCCAGAACATTGTATCTTTCATACTTCCATTTCAGCCCTTCAAGGTAGATCAGCTTAGGAAACAGACTCTACACGATTGACTGGAAGTATATGTGACTGATGTAGGATCTAGTAACAGAACCATGAAAGCCTGGCTGAGTTTTCCTTTCCCTCCCTCTTATACCCGGCAGAGTCATTTTAAGTTTCCCCCCCCCGTTCTGGGCTTCAAACATGTTCTTCTACAGTAATGCTGTTGCAGAGACTGTCCCAGGTCATCTCTGTGATTCATGGCAGCCGCCCTTTCCAGCTCTCCCTCAATGCTCTATTGCCAGGATGCAAAAGGTGTAGCCCATCAACTCCCCTTTTGTGGCCCTCAGAGCAGGTAGAGCCAAAAAAGTTGCCCCTTTTTGTTTGGTTTGAGGAGGTTTAAGGTAAAAATTGCCTTTCTGGACTTCATTTACCATGACTTCAAACTGGCCCATTTACGCCAAACGTATCGGTCATCTGAATGACGTGAATATCATCCAGCAAATATCTTCCATCAGTATTTGTCCCTTCTTCCCCTGTTATGTTCATATTGTCCAAAGTTTAATTTTCTCAGAAAATGGTTGCCTTTGTAGAATCATTGAAGCAAAGGCCTCTGCCCTTAACCCACAGGGATATCCAAATGATGAAACAGGCACTGTGACATCACAACACAAGCTCCACCCATTCTTACTTGCATCATGACATTGCCTACAAGTTCATAAGGGGTAGAATTTTTGTTGCAACATTAGAACACACAATTCATCACTTGCTTCCACTTCCCCATGCCTGTAGATAGAAATGCATTCAAAGGTCCAGGCATTTCAGAAGCTGCTCCTTTCCTGAAGGCTGGGACAGATGTCCAAGAATTAGTTCATGCCTTCAGTTTATCGCTCAATCACTCTTCCCCTCTACCTCCTTCAGATGTGCGCCGCACTATGCCAGCATAGTGATAACAGCGGTACTGGATGGTTTCTCACCATTTTTCTGACATTTATTTAAAAACTTCTTGCTATCTAAGGGTAGCAGCAGACACTAAGATCTTATATTACTACCCCTCATTCTTCATTGATTGTAGGGAAACTAAGAAGGCAGTTGGAGACCCATCAAATAAGGATTCACGTCTCCTACTGCCGCCACTAAGTGCAGTAATGAAAAAAGGAGTGAGATGTTGGCTGGGCCACAGAGAAAAATATTATAGCCTTAAAAAAAAAAAAAGCAATTAGGAGCAAAATAGTGTGAACAGGGCTGAGAGGGAGCACAAGCAGGCCCTCCTTGAGGGATGAGGCCGCTCCTGCTAGGAGTGGAAACACAGAAGGCTTTTGGTCTGGCGGAGCTGTGCAAAGGCTGGACCGGCATCCAGATGCTGTAATGCTGGGATGAGGAACAAGAAGCCAAAAGTAGAGTGTGACAAGATGAGAGGCTTGGGGGCTCCCAGGTCTGGGACTTGGGGTGAATGTCCTGTCCTGGGAATATTGTGTTAGGTAAGCTCACTAGTCTGGAAGGGTTCTGCCCAGTTTGGGTTGTGTGCCAGGTATGAGCATAGCCAGAGAAGAACAACCTGGCATGAGGATTCATGTCCTGGAAACTTTCTATTTGAGATTAATGTACTTAATTGGTATCTATACTTATATTATTATTTATTGTTGGTCGCACAGCCAGCCAGTTGTTTAGACTGGATTTGGCATTTTTATCCATCTATCGAGTCCTTCTCAAGGACCTGGGATAGCAGATGTTGCTGTTTGATGGTGTTAAAGGTATCATCACAGGATAAGCTGTTCCAAGTAAAGCTGCCTTTTGCAATCATTGCAGGATGTCAACTGAATAATAATAATAATAATAATAATAATAATAATAATAATAATAATAGTAATAATAATAATAATAATAATTTAAGGTGTTAAGTGTTTATCAGAAATCTTTATGCGTTTCCATTAGGGGAATTATACAGGAGCAGGCAAAATAAAAATCCATATCTAATATTTTTAAAAAACTAGTAGTTAATTCATTATTTGTAGCACAGATGTGATCTAGAGATTCAACTCTCTTTAAACAATCATTATCCTTAACTTTTTGCACATCACCAGAGCAGATTTATGTCCTGCATGAAATACTTCTAGCTGTGTGTCTCAGCAGCACAGCCTGGCAAACCTCAGCCTGCACACATCTCCACTCTCCAGTTCCCAACAGAGGGATGTGTCTCTGTACCTTCACAAAGTCATACTCGCAATTTTGAGATGGCTCTATATCCAGGTGGGTGAAATAGAGATGAATGCCATAACCAGGAGGAACTTCTACTTTCCAAGATTCCAGAGCATCATTGGGATATGCTTGAGGATAATTTGGAGACAGGATTTCTCCATACATGGACGTTGCCTCAGTACAAGAGAGGAGGAGGAAGGCAATGAAGCTCCTAAAAGAGGAAAGATCAATATTGGGCAGGGCTGCCAAACTCACACTCAGCCCCTGGACAAAATGTCTACTGGGGTCCTCTAGCTTTCTCTCCCTCCTTTCATCCCAGGTGCTAGGAAAGAAGGCCCCCTTTTCTTTTTTTCTCAAGCCCAAAACAGAGAAAAAAGATTCCAACACCTGGTCCTTCCTTCTTCCCCATTCACCCCCTACTGGAATGCAAACAAACAGATCCCCTTCCCTTCCCTTCCCTTCCCTTCCCTTCCCTTCCCTTCCCTTCCCTTCCCTTCCCTTCCCTTCCCTTTTTCAAAACATTTTACAGAGCTCACTGGGTAGAATAATGCTTTACTGTGCAGTATGCCTGGCAAGTAGTGTTTAAAAAGAGAAGAAGAAAAAGAAAAATCAAGAAGAGATCTCTTTGGCCCTTTGTCTCCACTGCCAAGCAAGTTGGTCTTCTACCCCAGTGTTTCTCAACCACAGCAACTTTAAGATGTGTGGACTTCAATTCCCAGAATTCTGAGAGTTGAAGTCCACACATCTTAAAATTGCTGAGGTTGAGAAACACTATTCTACCCAACACCTGCAAGGTGGTGACAGTGGCATTTTTTAAAAGGTTCTACAGAAAAGACATTGGAAATGAAACATGAAGCAGAATCAAGCTGAATTGGCCTCTGTCAGCCATCTTTGAACCCATATGGCAAAGGGTGTGTGTGTCTGGTGGCATTCTGGACCAAGAAAGGTAGCAGTTGTGACTGAAGCTTCACTCTTACAGTGCATCACAACCACATCTCTGGACACCACCTCACCTCTGTTAAAAGCACAGGCACTTAGAGGCAACTGCCATTATGATATATTTGGGAGATGCTCCAGCTTGGACATCCTGGATTTTGGCCAGAGGCCCAGAGCTAACAACACTCCATTGTTTAAGCTCTACCTAGCTCAGCTCAAATACATGTGTGATGAGACACACACACATGCATTCTGAAGGCATAGGCAGCCTCCCCAAAAACCATAGTGGAGAAGGCAAGAGAGGAACGTTCTTGCACTCTCCTTCTCAGTGCAAAAACCAAAGAACCAACCATGAGGAGGAATCTGCTGCTTGCCTTGAGTACAGAACAGGGATGACCCTACAAATGGCTCACCCACAGAAAGCCACAGGAGGCTGCACACATCCCATACACTAAAGGCAGAAACAGTCACATTCACTTGGTTTGGAGCTCCCAAGGGATAATAGAGTCTTTCTGGCCCTTTCTATTGACCCAGATGAGATAGAGATGCCAAGAAAGTCACACTATGAAGTGAGGGGGTGCAGCAGAGATCCTACATGCGAGATTAGAGTAGCTGGGAGCCCCGGCAAGATGCAGTTACCCAAGTGGGTTGTGGACCATCTCCTGCCACCCCCACCTTGATCTGGAAGTAGTCTTCCAGCAAAGGAAGTGGCTACCGAGAGTCCCAAGTTATTTGTTCAACAGTTTTCTGTGCATTCAGTAACTTACCATATCTGTAAAAGCACCATCCTTATTCCTTCAGCAAAGCCACGGGGATCATTAGATTTAGGAGAACACAACGCCCTGCTCAATGGGATGTTTCCTCCCCTGAAGTGTGCCTGGTGGGTGAACAGAGTAATCAAGTGAAAATACAGCTCTCAAAGAATGGAACTAGCGTGAATTCATTGTCTACTTATTATTTCTCACCTTCAGCTAGCAAGTAAAACCATGTCCTATAGGCAGTTGTATTTGATAAGGTGCACGCGTGTGCACAATGTAACAGGAGACTCCCCAGAGCCGTAGGTGCCGTAAAACTACTTCTGACTTTCTAAAAAAGTATCACCCCACCTCCAAACAACAGGATTTCTTGGAAAAAGCATCACCTGCCTTCCTAATGTAAACCTAGAGCAGATCTTTGCCAGGGAACTTAATCCAAATCCAAATACTCAGGATACCTATTTCTAAAAAAGAACTTGAGAGCGATTTACCTTCAACTCCTTGTCTCTGCAGCTGTATCTCTCTCTCTGTTTGCCTCTTCTGCTTCTCTACCAGCACAGAGCAACATTTCTAATCAGGAACAATGGAACTTCGTTGCGGAACTCTGTCTCCCTCTGCTGTTTAAAAGTTGTATCCTTCATTTCTCACAGCCCTAAATAATTCACCCCAAAGAAAAACATGTTCAAATAATTCAGTTGCACAAGTCCTATTTTTGCTAGCTCTAGATCAACGAAAGAGGGAAGGCTAATTTTTTTTCCCAAGAAAATCAGGTGACTTCTGTGAAGAGACTGGGTGAGGAAATTCCAAGTTCCAGTTTGAAAACAAAGTTACAGTATTACGCAATTACAGAGCCTGATCGCTTTTGCAAGCTTAAATCACTGACTTTGTCATTTATTGACTTTGGCTTAAACTTATTAAACACACACATACACACAATTGTATTTCAGCTTCAAAGCAAGTAAATAAAACAACAAGCATCCAGGATACAAAAGCAATAAAGAAAGAATACTACAGAAAGAAGGTCAATTAATGCAAATATTTGCAGCAGATTTATCCAAGTGTTATGGAGAATGCAATCCACTGAATTAATTCTTACTAGCATGGGTACAATTCAGTCTGCAGGGGGAGACTGCAAGATTAATAGTGTAAATCAGATCTTGGCAACCTTTTCAATTCTGAGGTCCACAGGCAGTGCTAAATCAAGGGCTGAGGGTTTCCTAGATCCTTCCCAGATTTCACAATGGGGAACAATCCTTCCCAAAAAGACTATGTGGGGTTCCCAGCAGACTGCCAAACAATGATGGGCTGTTGGAGGACAGCATGCTCTGTGCTGCAAACACCATCTTTCTCTAATGTGACGATGCCTGCTGTTCAGGTGTGTGGCTAGCTGCTGGGAGAGGGTGCTACCGTATTGAGGAAGGCATCAGCCAATGACCTGCCCACATGCCAATCAACATATTGATTACTGACTGGGGACTGTGAGTATGGAGGGGCAAATATCTGAACATCCTTGAGTTCATCCTTGAACTGAACATCCTTGAGCTGATGCACTCCCTACACATCCTTGAGTTGGCCCAAAACTGTTGAACCATGATATTTGCTGTCCTCATTTCTGATCTCTATCCTGCCTGTCTTGCCTGTGTTTCAAATCGCTGTAGCCCCATGGCTTCCTTCCAGGGCAATGGGTGACAAAGACCAATAGATTTTGCACACCTTGAGGCAGTGTCAGAATAAGGGGGGAAACACTACTTTGCTCCTGGTTACAGTAGATCTACCTAAGTAACAATGGTGTTTTCTGAAATGCTTATCAGGACATACTTGGGCTCCTTATGTATATGGGCTTACATCAAATCAATCTTTATTATGGTCACAGACCAGCATACTGTTTAGACTTATATTTAAAAATCAGGACTGGGAAAGACAGGTGGGTTCTGCCAGCTGTGTGTTGATGGTTCTGTCATCAATGAACGCATCACAGGGTTTCTGCTGCTTTTGCCTTCATGTGACTAAAGTTTTTACTGTTTCATGATGCTGTCATTTTCTTGCAGTGCTGAGGATGGAGTTTATTCATTATCCATAACTCCTTCCTACTCCCCCCTCCTGACCTGTGACCAGGCAGATGGGCTACTTTGGGACATGGGTTTAGCACTCATTCAGAAGAGTGCTAGATCTGTGTTCAGATATAGCCCAAAATAACCACCCTCTGTGCCTGCAGCCTTTTACTCAGAGTAAAAGTGGTGAGAAATAACCACCCTCTGTGCCTGCAGCCTTTTACTCAGAGTAAAAGTGGTGAGAAATAACCACCCTCTGTGCCTGCAGCCTTTTACTCAGACAAACAGGGTGCTAAACCAGCCATTCTAAGCACCCACTTAAGCTCATTCATCTCTGTCCCACCACATGTTAAGGAGAGGGAGAGGTGGTTTTTCCAGCTGGGAGGTGACACTGGGTGGAAGGGGAAATAAAGCTAGAGGAATTCACTTTCCTCTACTTGTCCTGCATTACAACAGTAAGGCAACACCACTTGTCAGCCTGATCACTGAGACAGAAGAGGGATCAGTAATGAAGGCAGTACCATTTACAGTATGTCAGATTACTTTCTGTTGGCTCTGGACTGGAGCGTAGCACTTTGGCTGTGCCCTCACTCATGGAGTGGAGGCAAAATGTCAGCAACATTTTGAGGACACAACAGAAAAAAGATATCGCCAGGGGCTTTTGTGCCATGGTTAAATCATGTGGGGAAAGGTTCTTAGATCAAAATGTAGCAAGAGATCATTCAGTGAACTCAGGTTCACAGCCTCTAAAATTCTTGCTTCCTTAGAGTAATCTGTGCTCTCCTTTAAAGTGGGAAACACCTCTGGATTAGGGGCTGTGCTGCCTTTGTGAAACATCTTAAGATTACTCTTGTGAGTGACTCATCACATTCACACATCAGTTCATGCCCCAGCACACACCTGCACACATTCTCTGTCTCACTCACATGCATCTCCACTTTCAGGATTGTGGGGAGGAAAATGAAGGTACAACCTTGCCCCCTCCTCCATTATCCAACCCAAAGAAAATTATCATTTCTCACTGCTAAATAACAGCAAAGGAACAGCAATCTTGATAAAGTCTCTTCCACCCACCCAGCTCGGTTTATATTCTGCATTATTCTGCAGTTACACCCCAGACAGCACTCAGAAAAATCTGCATTTGTTTTGCATGAAGCTTCCCTTAACATTAGCTTTTTGCATACGTGTTTTGCTCACCTACATGCACTGCAGAACTTGCATTGCTATTCCAGTCCTGCTTTCCATAGCTTGAGAAAAGGCAGAAACATAACAGGGGAAGCATACAGTCACTCAGCAAAATGGGAGTGAATAAGAGTGGCAATGCCATGCAGTGCCCCAAAGCTTTGTCTAAGGGAGGTGTTCACTGCATGATCGCTTGGCCTTTATTTGTGAACTTTCAAGAGAGGCCCCAGACACCATCATCCACTCTTAACCCTCTGTTCAAAAGGTGAGTTCAAAAGGTGTATTCTTCGTGGATTTTTGAAATGCTTTATATTTAGAAATGAGGAGATGGAACAGTATGTTTCTCTAAACAGTATATATATAGTATCTACACACACACACACAGAGCCTATGGGATGGTTATGTTGTGATGATTTTTACTTTGGCTGCTGATTTGTATTTATTTACTGTGATGTTATTATTATTTTATGTTTTTAATTGCTATTTGGTGTTCAGAGTCATGAGGTTGAAATGGGCAACCATACACACATACACACACACTCTCTCTCTCTCTATCTAATATACATGTTGTCACTGTTCTATCAGGTTTATCTTTGTTAAATTTTACTAATACAGTAAATAATAAGTCATAATCATGTTCTTCTAGTCTTTCCCAACACTGTTTTTTTCCCTACTTGTTTCCCAGATAAAATCAATTAAGAAAGAACAAGATGCACAATGTCTCTTGCTGGTAAGTCTTCCATCTGGAACCCCTCCAGAATGAAGACTCACCCAACCCAGCTGGTCTTCTTCAATCAAATTCTAAAATATCCTTCCCACCTTATATATGGAAACAGCAGAGGGCAGCAGAGCACAGCTTAAAGAAATCCAGGCCCAGCACACACTCTCTCTCTCTCTCTTCCCTGTCAGTGGCCATGGACTAACCCTCCCTCCCTAAAGCAAACAATCTCCAGATTGCATTGAAATCTTGTTATATCTTCCAAGCTCAAAGAAGAGGTAAGAACAGAAAGATTAAAACGTGTCTACAAATATGTATATGTTGATCAAATGGAAAAGGTTAAAATGTAAAGTTGGGTAACTGTTTGCCAATGATTTACAAAAAGAGGATTTTTTAAATAAACGGATAATGGATAAGGTTAAACCACAATGATGGCTGATATTGTGCCAGGCTAGCCTCTATTCCAAGAAACCTTTCATTCTGAGCATTGCCGTGCAAGTAACATGTTAAGGAATCCAGTGGAATATCTGCTACATTCATAATGCCGTCAGGAGTCACACATCATTTGCTTATACCCCAAACATGTCCTTCCTCTGTAAATATCTCTCCCCTAAGGATTTGTTGGGGAGATTAGTTTTGGATTATTTGAGCCTTAGGTCCTCCACGCCTAAAACAAAAAACATCTGTGGAAAATTGGAAGCAATCCATGGAGGAATGAGCTAGGAATACAGACACTTCAGGGAACATATTGAGACATTTCTTGGAGGGTCTGAAGCTGCTAGGACTTTCAGAAGAAAGTATCATCATTATTCTGAATGTCACAAAACTGAATCCCACAATCAAGTCTAAAAGTTCAAAAACTGTATTGGTACAGTGGTACAAGTGGTTAAGGTGGTACACCTTAATTAAGGTTAAGGTTAAGGTAATGGTACAGTGGTTAAGGTGCCAGACTAAAAACTAGGAGACTGTGAGTTCTAGTCCTACCTAAGCTTTTCTGGCTAAACTCGCTGGCAAAATTATGCAAGAGTTATCTATTTATATAGGTGTAACTCAGTATTAGCTCAGACTTGTGAGATGTTGGGTCTAGATGAAAAATTACTGTCATTAACTTGGAATCAAGGAGAAAAGCTATCTGTGCTTGAGCAATTAACATTAATTACTTCTGTGTTGGGCGGGTTACTCTTCTCAAGGCAGCTGAAAGCACTGCTTAACAAACCATAAAAAGATTTTCCCATGCCTTTGTTGCTGTATACACCCTAACCCAACACAACGACCACCCACAAACCAATGGTAAAACATTGCAAACAGAGAAAACAGAGGTTCCAGGTCACCTTTGGAAATTCAGTTTTTTAATGTCTCTCCCTCCTTCAGGAGCTCCAGCTGTAATGTCAGCCACCTCCTCTGCACCTCAGGCTTTGCTCATCCCAGGGGGCTCCAAATTGAGCTGCCGGTACTTCAGTTTCACTTTCTATTCCAGGTAACCATGAGGTTGTCTCGGTATGGTTTAGAACAGTGTTTTTCAAACTTGGCAACTTTAAAATGTGCGGACTTCAACTCCCAGAATCCCTGTCTAGCCTCTGCAAGAGGAAGAAGAGGAGGGCTGTAAACATAGCAAGCACAGGTCTGAAAGGAAGATGCATCTAACAAGAATGCCATCTATCCCTCTGCAGAGGAGACATCCCCCCCCCCCAACTCTGTGTCATGGTAAGCTGAATTGGGCAACAAGTTCCTTAAGAAAATGTGTATCCATCTGCTTCTCTGTATTGTCTTTGCATCTCCAGGTTAATTTCATGAGGGACGTAAGAGCTGGATATAACATCTGTTCCTTCTAATCATAGGAATGGGAAAGAAGCTAAGCTGTGGTATTTAAGTTATACTGAAAATTTATTCAGCTGACACTCTATGCTTTAAGACTAGAAAGCAAATTTCAACTCAACTGCTCAAATGTGCATGCAACCATGGAGCTTAAAACAAGCTGGAGCAGCAGTGATGTAAAAGATACAGCTTTTTAAAAATCAGCACTTGTGCACAATTGCACAGGAGTACATGGCGTTTCTTTTTTAGAAAAGCAAGCTGAAACAACGGTACAACTTCCCATTCTCCTGCGCAATTGCAGCATAATAGGAAGTTTGTAGCACATATAAGCTGATGAGCATAAATCTTACAACATCTGATCTTTTAAATTAGTACTCTTCCTCATTTGCCTACCGCTATGGCACAAACATGACCTAGTCACTGTTTTTTTCTGACATGTACCAATTTAAAGTAATGTTGTCTATCTTCTTCTCACGTAGCCTTTGCTGCAGAAATGATCAGCACGCTTCTCTGGCCACTTGGTTGATGACACAGCCAGGGGTCGGGATCTGTCCAGCTCGTATTGGCCATTTTAGGCTGTCGCAAGCATGGCCCTCACAGCAGTTGCTGGGCACTACCCTCCACGGCCTTTTTGGCATAAGCTGCAGGGCAGGACAGATACTTCTGGAGGCTTGCACTGTAATGCCTGAGCAGCACTTTCCAAAGCACTTGTCAGATCTTAGATGGGCTCCTTCCATAAAAAAGTTTAATACCTTTTTCGAAAGCAACGTGTGCGTTAGAGATTTCCCATTGTTTTTGCCAACAAGAGGTTTCACGTGGCCCCATTTGTTACTGTTTTTATTACTTTTATCGATGTTATTTATTAAATTTATAACCCATCTTTCATTCAGAAGTTTAAGGTGGTTACGTTGCACTCCTGCCTCTTATTTTCCCCACCACAATAATCCTGTGCTACTGCATTAGGCAGGGAGAGTGACTCACCTACAGGCTATCCGATGGTTGTGCTTTGCAGCTGCAGTTCCCAGGGCTCTATGTACCATGCACCATGGTTGTGTCATGTTTGTTGAGGGGGAGGTATGCCATTTTGCCTACAACATCCCTGTTTGGCAGCCCCACGTGCCACAGTGATGACTGTTGTTATTATATGCGGGCCAGTGACAATTGCATGAATCCAGAAGTCTGTTCTAGCAGTGTTCTCCGTGGCAGTCAGCAGTGTCAAGGAATTTAGCTCTGGTCCTGAGAAGGAAGCGGGAGAGGTAAAATGATTGCTTAGCTCTGGGAAAGTAAAAAAAGCATGAGAAAGAGACTCAGAACAGTCCTGTCTTGACCATGTTGTCCTTAAAAGGAAGGCAGTGAAGGTTTTGGACAAGCTTTCAAGATTCTGTCAAAATAAATATCCACACTAATGTAGCATTCCTGGAATCTCTGCAGTGTCTGTTTCTTGACCTGGCCTACCTCAAAGGGCTGGCAAACAGCTACTTCCAGGTGCTGCCATCCACAAGGTCAGAACTGAACCCTTGGTCAGTGGCTGGCAGCACCATCATTCCCTTATAGCATGAAATGAATCACTTACCATTTGCTTTTTCCTTCTTCACCCAGCACCACCTACTTGTTGGACAGGTTTTTTCTAAACCTGGGTTTTGTGCTCTTTTGGACGAGTGCGAGAGCTGTGTTCAGGAGTAGCCTGACAGCACCTTTCTGCTTCACTCTGTCCCCCTCCTCAGGGCCTGACAGCACCTTTCTGCTTCACTCTGTCCCCCTCCCCAGGGCCTGTCACTTGTTTGGGGCCATCTGATAAAGCTGTCATTCTAAGCACAACCCAAACTCATCTCACACCGCCTCACCTGGAGACGGGAAGAGCGACGGGTGCTTGATTCCCTGCCATCAGGTCACACTTGGTGGGAGGGGAAATGAAGTTCTGCAAATCCCCAATCCCTTTTAAGGACAGTAGGATTTGCCGGCCTTGCTACTGTGGCAGAAATAGGGACTGGCAATGGGAACAGTACAGCTGATGCCAGCAGACGTTTCTGGAGGCTCAAGGACTGGCGCATAAGTTGGCCGTGTGGAAGAGCTCTCGGTCTCTTCCCCACCCACCAGCTCTGCCTGGACGTTTCCTCCTCACCTGATAACAAGGGTGGAAAAGGACATCCAAGCAGTGAGCTGTTGTACCTGACCCAGATGCTTTTCTTTGAACTATTTTAAATCAGACAAATGATGCTGCAACTAGCAGGTTCCGGAGACTGTGGGCCACACAGTCACGTTTCAAATCATTCCAGGCTCTGATGTGAAATTCTTTCCATTCATTTCAACTAAGCACAAGCCTGTGACTGTAAGACCACAGATAAATAAGAGAATATATATCACACTAGTAATAATGAGCAGAGATAAAAATACTGACTAAAGCATCCTGAATTTTAAAAAAACATTGTTCTCCCCTCCAGTCTTTCTAAGGAGGTTCAGCCCTTTGTATTAGGACAAGAAGCTGGTTATTCTGTACTCTGTCCTTCACATTCTGGGCAAAAATTGGCCTTGTGAGATATATCACAATGAGGGAAAAATTATCCTTACCAAATGTAACAACTCAGGGCAGCTTCGTGCCAAAATTTTACATAATACAAGGACAGAGCTACTCCTTGCTTCTTACAAATGCTATTATGCCACTTCAGTCATCCGACTCCAAAAGGTTTCCCATTTGCAAGATCACATCTGAACATTTGCAGTTTAAGGCCTAGTGAGTCACTTTAAGGCCTAGTGAATTGCCCGTATTCTGTGTGAATCCTCTCATATTAAACACTGCACATCAATCATGTTAGAAACAGAGTGGTTCTTCTCCTATGTTCGGTAGCCTGCGCACCCAGAGCAGCCATTGCGTTTGAAAAGAATACCCAGCATAGCTATATCTAGAGACAAAAGGGGCTCTAATGCAGATTTTATCCTGGTGCAAAAGCATTTGTCACTAAGAGTTAATCAAAGCCCTTACAGTTACATATTAGTAGAGTTGGTTTAATCTCTTCCAGTTTTTGTTGCCTGTGCTTGGGAGTTACAAAGAATTCAGCAAACTCTTAACCCTTCCAGCTGTGATTCTATAAGGTTAGAGAAATATTTGGGTCTAAAATGAACTGAACAATATAGATAGTTTCCTTTAAGTTGTGTCCTGTTGCTCCCTGCTGGAACACACACGCACACACAGACAAATGAAGGGAATACAGTAGTATTTTAGATTAGGCTGTTTTGAGATAAGCCCTTTATTGTACAAAAACAAATGCTTCATTCACAGAATATTTAGAGATGATATAGCTTACCATTTATAACACTCTAATTTGTTCCCACCATATTTCTTTTTTTTAATACTAATTTTATTAAAATTATAATTAGAAAGATAAAAAACTAGTACAAACTAAAAAAAAAAGGAAAAGAAAAAATAAGTGCAGAAAAAGGAAAACAGAAAAAATAGAAAAGAAAAAAAATAAGAATATAGTAAAGAAAAAGAAAAGAAACGACACCCCCTTCATCACAAGTACAGTATAAACAATTTTAGTAACTTATTACCTTCTCTTAAAATACAAGAAATGATTTCTTCTTCTCATATCCCATCTATCTATAAAGAAATCCTTAAAGCCTCATTTCAGTCCTGATGTCAGCAAAAGTCCATTAAGGTTACCAAAGATAACAACATATCTATTTTCACTTTGATCAGATAAACCAACTTTATAGTCCCTCCTTTTACTTTTAACAATCTTGATCTTTAGTCCTTTCAAATAATGTCCTAGAACTTGATTTCTTTTCGCTTTTTCTTTGGCCCGTCTCACAAAATTCTTCAGAACTTTAACAAGCCTCTTTTGTAAATCCCATGTAGGAAAATTATCCAGGTCACTCTCTTGGTTTGTTATTTGTATATCCCTTTTAATTATTAAGACATCAGCTGGTTTCTTTTGTATGTCCAGTGTAATATCTTTTTCCATTATCATTCTTGTAGCCTGTCATTTTTAAATCCACTTTCAGATTAGTCTCAGTCTCATTCAGTAAAACTTGTTCCATAACTTCTCAGTCTCATTCAGTAAAACTTCCATAACATCTTTTAGGCACAGTCTATCTATAGAGACAGACACTCTTAAAATTAACTTCTGGGTCCATTGTTCAAAAATATCATTCAGTATGTCCAATGTTAAAATATTTTGCTCCATTCTGTATTAGTAAGTCAAATTTAAGTGTTCTTCTCCTTTAATTGTAATTTTTACTTCCTTCTAGTTCCCTCTAGTGTCCAACTTTCAAAGTCCCATTCTATCATTTTTTTTTTAAAGAATTCAAAACAAAAGCATTTTCCCACAGGAAGGATTCTTATAATTAATTCCAAAATTTTATTTCAAATCCATCTGGACTCTTGGTCCATTTGTAACTTTCCAAAATCAAAGTTCTTATCAACCTTTTGCTGTTTATTCCCCCCTCCCATTTTTTAAAAGTCCTTTCACTTCTGTTTAAAACTTCTTTCACTAAGGATTGAAGAAAACTCACCTGGTGTTTTCAGACTTGTCAATCCAAAGGTTCCTAATAGCTGAAAAGCAGTTAACAAGCAATTTCCAAAAATGGTTAGAAAAGGAACTACGTGAACCCTGTATCCATAAAGGTGCCAACCACGGTTTGGGCTAAGATGGCATTCCCTGATCTCCCAGAGCTCTAAACCAGCCAGAGACTGCTGTCTTGTGGTCTCCTCCCAAGGAGCAACTGTCTGGAGCATTCTGGGCCATCTCAAGCCCTCTCCTTGTCTGGAGAGGAATTATGAAGAGCTGGTCTACTTGCCCGCTCTTCATTCTGCCGTGGTCGTTGGCTCCGCTTCAGCTCGCTGTTTCTTCCCTAGAAGTCCATGTTTCTCATGGGAGGAAATCCTTTAAGAAAAGGAAGATTGGAATAGTAATGTATTTTGTTTGTAGCGAAAGGCATAACTGAGGCAAAGTGGGAGGAGTGAGGGATGTGGATGAGATTTTTTTCTCCCTTTATTACTTTATTACTTCCCCCGCCCCTGCATCTCCTTTTGGCATTTTTAATGAAAAAAAAAATTTTTTTTTAATGGTGGTTTATGCTCCAAAAGGTTTTCAGGATAATTGCCTTCTCTCACATACTGGGTGTAGTTCAAGCCTCTGCTATTCTCATCATGCTGAATCTAGGGAGAATAGTGCAATGGGTGGGGGGGGAGGTTGGTTGTTTTGTGCCCCAGTGACTTTTTTACTTTCACCACAGAAAGTCAGTTTTTTCTTTGGAAACTTATCCCACTTATACAGTCATTTCAATATCAGGATCTTTCACAACGCTTCTCTTGGACTTCAGGGCAGACTTTCATTCATGTTTTTTATAAGGGGGACGTTTCTCTGCCTCTCAAATTATTTTCTTGAGACCCCACTACATAATTTCTGCCATACGGGCAGTTCAACTACCCCCAGCTAAGGATTTATTCAACTGTCTCACTAGTTTCACAAAGCTTCTGTGTGTGTGTGTGTTTGTGTGTGTGTGTGTGTGTGAGAGAGAGAGAGAGAGAGAGAGAGAGAACTATCCAGGTTAGGGGAAGAGAAGAAAATAGTACTCATTTCTGATTTATCCATGCTTCTTCAAGGCCTCACCATGTCATTTCTGTTTCACACAGACAATAGTTGCCCACATGGCTCTTTTGCTGATTGGCCTTCCAAAGGTCTTGGAAGGGACCTTTGAGTCGGTACAAAGGTCATGCTTCCATTCTCCAGGTTGGCGGTGGGAAGGACCAACTTTGATTGGTTAGTGTGCTTAGCATGCTAGAGATAACAGCACAGAACCACAGAAGTAGAGACTCCCTCCTGACACCCATACTATAAATAAAGCAAGTTAATGAGGGAAAGATTAATTCTCCCCAACCAGTGTATAATGGAACTCTGTTCATGTCCCTGGAAGATTAATAAAAGAGCAGGGAGAACACATATTACATACATGAGCAGAGAAAACCAGGCATCCTTGTGATGAAACTGACCAGAGGGGGTTATGAAATTTACTAGACTGGGTTCTCTGATGTGAATTTGACTACAGAAGGGTATTTCTCAAGGGAAATCAAACGAATTTCCAAGCCATCTTAAATCCATGTTTATTCATAAATCATTTTACTGCAACCCTCTAGCCCTATGTCATAACCACCTTTTCAAAGTTTATTTGAAACTTTAGTTTTTTAAAAATAATTTTGGAATAATGAAATTGAGGAATGAGAGATTTTTGAAAGGCACGTTTAGGTATTTGTGCCTCAATCATAGGACTTGCCCATCTATTTTCCTTTCTTTCCTTCATTAGTTTATGTTTCAAAGTTGCTTTAAATTGGAGCAGTCAATAGTGTTAAGCAGATAAATAAAGTAAGCTGAAAATTAAGAGTAAGAAAGTAAGAAAGTAAAATATATTATTTTTTGTATTATTTTTAACTGTTTTTATTGTTTTAGCATTGTTCGCTACCTAGAGTCACTTGGTTGAGATGGAGAGCTATAGAAATTAAATAAATAAGACAAGAGGTGGCCATTACACACCTGCAGCACTCAAATTATTCAAAGCCAAGCCAATAGCTCAACTTCTTTATGGTGCCCAGCTGGGCCCCTTGTTCAATTTTGCACCATAAGAACTTGTACAATCCAAATTTCTAGGATCGGCCCTTCAAGTGTCTCTAATGCCACCCTGAGACTAGAGACAGGCCTCATGAAAGTGGAGGCTAGAGTGTGGGTGACCATACGCAACTATTGGCTCAGACTATCCTTTTTTCTCCTTGGCCTTGCCCCCTTAACAATGAGGGATGATTTTCAGTCCAGATGGAAACAGGCAGTGGCAACCGAAATCTCATCCTTGGGCTTCTCTCCAGGTCTTCTACTAGCATGGGATATGATCAGGCCAAAGCACTCCTTAAACAGTGTGTAGCAGACACAGAGTGCCAATTGGATCTAGCCAGGTCCCCAACCTTTATTGCCAGTGAATCCAACAGGTACTCTGCTTCCCCTATGGCATACTTAACTAAACTCAAAGTATCTAAACACCAGAGGGCCTTTACTCTGGCACGATGCCATGCCCTCCCCTCAGCTGTCCTTGAAGGTTGATACAGGAAGATCCCTTACCCTGAGAGACAATGCCCCTGTGACTCTGGACACATGGAAACAACAGAGCATGTGCTTCTCCAGTGCCTGTATTACAGAGACATTCGTCCAAGCCTCATCTCACCATTACTGCATAAATACCCAGGGCACACAGGACAATTCTACCCCTCCCTACTTTCAGATACCAACCCTGCTACAACATATAATGTTGCCAGGTTTTGCACAGCAGTGATTAAATTTCCTCAGATGATGACCTGTGTCATAAACTAGATTTAATGAGCATACAGTTTGTCATACTAGAGTGCTCTGTAACTTGATATATTCTGCCATATACTAACCTTTATGCTCCCCCACACCCATCTAATGCTCCTTCCCCCCCTTTTTAGATCCTTTTAGATTATATTTTTTAATATCTACTTTCTGTTTTATATCTTTTAGCTTTCAAAACTTTTTTTAGTAAACTCTGATGTATCTTTTATGCTTTTTAATTGACTATACCTCACCCTCCTTATGCTGGTCTATGACTGTAATAAAGATCTGACTTGATCTCATGCCAGACATTTGCACTAAAGTTGATGACTCCTGGCGACTGCCTATACAAGTCCTGCAGTTTTCTTGGCAACATTTTTGGGAGTGGTTTGCCATTGCCTGCTTCCTAGGGCTGAGAGAGAGTGATTGGCCCAAAGTCACCCAGCTAGCTTTGTGCCTAAGGCAAGACCAGATCTCACAGTCTCCCAGTTTCTAGTCTGATGCCTTAACCACTACACCAAACTGGCTCTCCATTCTTCAAACTGGTAAGGTGGGGAAAAGGTGAACTTTACATTGGCAGTTTAGTTATATCCTCCTTGTTATGTGGATAGAATATAGTAAAAAATTTCAGACCCAAAAGAAGTTGATTCCCTGAAATCTGGATGGTGACTTGCAATTCTTTTAGTATTTTATAGTGGCAAAATGACACATTATAATGTTTTACTATCTGGCAGCACCCTAAAATTTGGAGGATCAACTGTATTGGGCAGCTTCTGTCCTATAGCCATGTCACCACTTGTACCTAACCATGCCACAAACATGCCCTGGCAACGTAATTTTTCTGTTATGTCCCCATAATGTTCCCTTCACCTCTAGACTAGCCCATGAGTGAGGTAGACTTGTCCTTAACTATCCTGTAGTTAAAATAATATTTTCCTTGTTTTTCTGATACTTTCCAAGGATGGTTTCAGAACATATACATCATGTTAGGCTTTATCATTCCTTAACATGGTGAAAAGTGTGGTGACTAATTTATTCAGAACAGAGGCAAGATAGGAATCAACCAATAACACACCAGTATAATTTTCTGTCAACTCAAGGATGGGTGACTAGCACTATAACTTGGTCCTTCTAGGTGCTTCTAGATGAGGATTTCATTGTACAATCACCTTGACTTATTTACACAATTTTGTTGTCCTCAATGTTAACAGCTCTATCTTTTCGCCACTTCTTATGACATGATGTCAATGTTATTCTGTGGCCAAGTTGAAGTGCTCTCTGCCTATCCTTGAGCACTACTGGCATGAAATTTGATGCCCACATTTCCCATCCCTGCCTTCCCTCTACTGTGTCTGTTTTGACTGTTCCCATACCCTTCCATAAGCTGAAACAGAAACTATAAGAAGTACTTAGGTTGTTCCTCAACATTATGTATTATTTCCATATAGTACCTTAAGCCTTGTTTACTTCAAATGCAGGTATATAAAATTCTTTAAGAATACTAACAGATGGAGGCCCTGGGCCTTTCCCCACCTCCATCCAATCATGACACAAACATGCTCTGGCAAACTTCCTTTTTTGCCATGTCCTCAAGACTTTGCCTTCATCTCATCTCTCAATCAATACCTATGGCATCCTTACATCGTCCCTAGCTGTTCTAGTGTTACATTTGTCTTTTTTGTGGGAAACCAACTATGGCAGTTGTAGGTACATTTTGTATCCTGTGAGTGTGACAGTACACTGCCCGTACCTCCTAGTGGTGTAACTGCTGACATGTGCTGGGAGGCTATGTGATGGGGTAGTAGGGAGATTCCTACAGCCCTGTGCACCCACCCTGCACACCTGTCACCTAACAGAAATTAGTGCTGAGAAGATGAGATTGTGCAGTGTGATGCAAGTCTCCTGTCTGCCACAGGGCATCTCCTCAGAATATGTCAGCTGTTAATTCAGGCTTTTTAAATATGTTTAGTGCTCATCTGAAAAGCAGTAAACCAGTGTTTAAAGATAGCCTGATTAACATCTGACAGTATGGGGTTGCATAGTGCTACAGGAGCCTTCATTTTGCTGCACCACACACTGTCTCAGCCCCTCTCACCTGTTAATCCCTCTTTCAGCCTCAGGTCTCTGCACTGGGAGGTACAGGGAAGAAGGTCAGTTTGAAAGAGCTGGATTCTCCCACTCCCCAAAACAGAATAGCTCTGTAAAATAGTGCATAGGAACTAGAGGGGAAGAAGTGAGCTCCCATCCCCAGCCTATAAGTGCTACATTAATTCCACTTCCTACATTTGACTGTGTTCACCTATCACAACAGGTTAGAGAAATATGTCAGATCGTACAGATGCTAAAACTGCCTTGACTGGGGTAGTTCAAATACCACTTCAGGCCTGAAAATCACTGTGTCACGTTGAACTACCAGTGCTCTCTCTCTTAGTAATGTTGTGTCTAATCAGCAGTGGCAGGGAAGTCAGTTGCTTAAAATGTCCCCTTGAAGGAGCACCCAACAGGGACTTTGGACAAGAGAAAAGAAGCCATAGCCATTGCCATGCCAACACATTAAATGCAGCAGAGATGGTCTGTGGGCAATGTCAGTGTACAGGCTGTCTTGCTTGACTCAACTCTCAAAGCAGAGCAAGAGTGCAGGGGCTCTGCACTTTTTGGGTTTGATGACTCTTGCAGGGAGCTCAGTGAAAGTCTATAAGACAGCAGCCTGATCTGATGCTCCATATTAGAACTTCAGAGTGAGGGAATCAACACCCCAGGTTTTCCACCCATCCAACAGGGCCTGTACTGCTTTTCTTTGAAACAATGGAGTCTCACCTGCTGCTTCCATGGATCGTCTCAAAGATACCCAAGCATAGCTGGGAGGTAGCAAGGTATACCTTCTCAGGGTTAATGCTTTTGGAGTCAGCATCTTACCAAAGCCCATTTGCATGGTCCTTTCCTTTTCAGGGCCCTGTGGCATCTGCAGAAAATTAAGGGAAGAGAGTTTCCCACAGATGGGCTGTAGCTTCCTACTGCTCTTCCTTTATCAGTCTTTCAGGAGACAAACACATCTCTTCTCCTGCAATAGAGGGGGATTCTGAATGCTTTTCTTACCTGCAAGTTGGGCTTTCAAAGACACAGAACATACAGTCCATACTGCTGCTTCCAGACTGAACTGAATGAGAGGAGGAGAAAGAAGTTGGCTACACAGGTAGCACTAAGTTATAATGTGAAACATTTGGTTTTAGGTACTATGTTAACAATTGAACACAATAAATGTGTTCTTCGATAAACTATAGTTTAAAAAACCCTCATGACCTGTGTGTGAATATCTCCCATTTTTCCCACAAAGGAAGGCAAGAGAGCATGACTCCTCTCCCTACCAATCAGGTTTTCAGAATGTAATGGATGTGCACTATTTTTCTCTTTGGTTGTTGTTTCTGGATTATTTTTATTGTTGTAATTCATCCTAAATTGTTAGGGAGTTGGGCAGCTTTATAAAATGGATGGATGGATGGATGGATGGATGGATGGATGGATGGACAAATGTAGCAGAAGGGCTCTGATGTTACTTTTTGCAAACATCCAGTTTAGAAAGGAGACTGTACCTTTCCTTTACTTGTGGAAAGAAAGGAAAGGTAGTTTCCAGTGAGTAGGACTTTGGGGAAAATGTTTGGTGTTAGCCAGATGTGGAACAGACCCTAGCTACTAGCTCCCCCCCCCCCAAAAAGTGCAAGTTTAGAGAAATGTGGCATTCTTTTGAATGCCACCCTTGCATCTATTGTCCCACTGAGCCAGTTATCTTTTCAGTGGGCAAATAGGTCTGGCCAACAAGCTTGCCAAGCTTTGAGCATTTCTTCTGAACTTTGGAAAAGATCTCCTCCCTGAGCCACATCATTTCATTACAGAGCTAGGGCTAGACAAGAAAGCTATGGAACACACCATGGAACACAATGGCCATGTCTATATAATACACTTAAGCGGGTCAAATTTGGGGACTGTCTGCTGTATGAATCCAATAGCCCAGGCAGTACTGGGAAGGAGGAGAACAGTTTTAATGCAAAGGTGCTGAGACAATTGTGATTTCAAATTACACTTCCCAAAGTCAAGTTATGGGGACCCCAAGTCCTAGAGGTCAATCCTAGGGCAAGGTCCAAGCCCACCCAGCCCAATCTTTTAGGAAGAGATGGAGGTTCACATCAGCTGAAAATTCAAGACATTCAATTACAAAATTTACTGCCAAGAAGTGGAAGTCATAAAATAAGTCTCTCAAACATGGATTGTCTGTAGTGCTTAAACCTAGCCAATGTGGAAAAGACTATTGATATAATTAACCTTTGCCCATATTCTTCAGCACAAGAGCTCATTGGATACTAGCAGGCAAGATGGGAGGAAGTAGATGAAGATTGCATATTCCCTTAAGCTAGTTACTTTGACTCCCCTTCATGGATCACTGCCTTGTCGTGGCGAAGGGGCTTGTGTAACTCAGTGAAGCCATGAGCTATACCGTGCAGGGCCACCCAAGACGGCCAGGTCATGACAGAGAGTTCTGACAAAATGTGGTCCACTGGAGAAGGAAATGGCAACCCACTCCAGTATCCTTGCCAAGAAAACCCCATGGACAATGTTAAAAGGCTAAAAGATATGACGCCGGAAGATGAGCCCCTCAGGTCGGAAGGTGTCCAATATGCTACTGGGGAAGAGCGGAGGGCAATTCCAAGTAGCTCCAGAAAGAGTGAAGCGGCTGGGCCAAAGCCGAAAGGACGTTCAGCTGTGGATGTATCTGGAAGCGAAAAGAAGGTCCGATGCTGTAAAGAACAATATTGTATAGGTACGTGGAATGTAAGATCCATGAACCAAGGCAAGCTGGATGTGGTCAAACATGAGATGACAAGATTGAACGTCGACATCTTGGGAATCAGCGAATTGAAATGGACGGGAATGGGTGAATTTAATTCAGGTGACCACTATATCTACTACTGTGGGCAAGAAACCCTTAGAAGAAATGGAGTTGCACTCATAGTCAATAAGAGAGTGGGAAAGGCAGTAATGGGGTACAACCTCAAAAACGACAGAATGATCTCAGTGCGTATCCAAGGAAAACCATTCAACATCACGGTAATCCAAGTCTATGCCCCAACCACTGATGCCGAAGAAGCTGAAGTTGACCGGTTCTATGAAGACCTACAAGACCTTCTAGAACTAGCACCAAAAAAAGATGTCCTTTTCATCATAGGGGATTGGAATGCTAAAGTAGGAAGTCAAGGAGTAATCGGAATAACAGGCAAGTTTGGCCTTGGAGTACAAAATGAAGCAGGGCAAAGGCTAATAGAGTTCTGTCAAGAGAACAAGCTAGTCATAGCAAACACTCTTTTCCAACAACACAAGAGACGACTCTACACATGGACATCACCAGATGGTCAATACCGAAACCAGATTGATTACATACTTTGCAGCCAAAGATGGAGAAGCTCTATACAGACGGCAAAAACAAGACCAGGAGCTGACTGTGGCTCAGATCATGAGCTTCTTACTGCAAAATTTAGGCTTAAATTGAAGAGTGTAGGGAAAACCACTAGACCACTCAGGTATGACTTAGATCATATTCCATGTGAGTACACAGTGAAGGTGATGAATAGATTTAGAGGATTAGATTTGGTAGACAGAGTGCCTGAAGAACTATGGACGGAGGTCTGTAACATTGTACGAGAGGCAGCAACTAAAACCATCCCAAAGAAAAAGAAATGCAAGAAAGCAAAATGGCTGTCTGATGAGGCTTTACAAATAGCTGTGGAAAGAAGGAATGCGAAAAGCAAGGGTGAAAGGGAAAGATATAAGCAAGTGAATGCAGATTTCCAGAGAATAGCAAGGAGAGATAAGAAGGCCTTCTTAAATGAACAATGCAAAGAAATTGAAGAAAACAATAGAATGGGGAAGACTAGAGATCTCTTCAAGAAAATTGGAGATATCAAAGGAACGTTTAGTGCAAAGATGGGCACGATAAAGGACAAAAAAGGCAGGGACCTAACAGAAGCAGAAGAGATTAAGAAGAGGTGGCAAGAATACACAGAAGAACTCTACAAGAAAGATCTTAATGTCCCTGATGTCCATGCTGGTGTGGTCACTGACCCTGAGCCAGACATCCTAGAGAGTGAAGTCAAGTGGGCCTTAGGAAGCATTGCTAACAACAAAGCTAGTGGAGATGACAGTATTCCAGCTGAGTTATTTAAAATACTAAAAGACGATGCTGTTAAAGTGCTGCACTCAATATGCCAGCAAGTTTGGAAAACGCAACAGTGGCCACGGGATTGGAAAAGGTCAGTTTACGTTCCAATTCCAAAGAAGGGCAATGCCAAAGAATGCTCAAACTATCGCACAATTGCACTCATTTCACATGCTAGCAAGGTTATGCTCAAAATCCTACAAGCTAGGCTTCAGCAGTATGTGAACCGAGAACTACCGGATGTACAAGCTGGGTTTCGAAGAGGCAGAGGAACTAGAGATCAAATTGCCAACATTCGCTGGATCACGGAGAAAGCACGAGAGTTCCAGAAAAGCATCTACTTCTGCTTCATTGACTATGCAAAAGCCTTTGATTGTGTGGATCACAACAAACTGTGGCAAATTCTTAAAGAGATGGGGATACCAGACCACCTTACCTGTCTCCTGAGAAATCTGTATGCGGGCCAAGAAGCAAGAGTTAGAACCGGTCATGGAACAACCGATTGGTTCAAAATAGGGAAAGGAGTACGACAAGGCTGTATACTGTCACCCTGCTTATTTAACCTATATGCAGAGTACATCATGAGAAATGCCAGGCTGGAAGAATCACAAGCCGGAATTAAGATTGCAGGGAGAAACATCAATAACCTCAGATATGCAGACGATACCACCCTAATGGCAGAAAGTGAAGAAGAACTAAAGAGCCTCTTGATCAGGGTGAAAGAGGAGAGTGCGAAAGCTGGCTTGAAACTCAACATTAAAAAAACTAAGATCATGGCATCTGGACCCATCAATCCCTGGCAAATAGAAGGGGTAGAAATGGAAGCAGTAACAGACTTCATTTATTTGGGCTCCAAGATCACCGCAGACGGAGACTGCAGCCATGAAATTAAAAGACGCTTGCTCCTTGGGAGGAAAGCTATGGCAAACCTAGATAGCATATTAAAAAGCAGAGACGTCACCTTGCCGACAAAGATCCGCATAGTCAAAGCTATGGTTTTTCCAGTAGTAATGTATGGCTGTGAGAGCTGGACCATAAAGAAGGCTGAACGCTGAAGAATTGATGCCTTTGAACTGTGGTGCTGGAGAAGACTCTTAAGAGTCCCCTGGACTGCTAGGAGGTCAAACCAGTCAATCTTAAAGGAAATCAACTCTGATTGCTCATTGGAAGGATTGATAATGAAGCTCAAGCTCAGATACTTTGGTCACCTAATGCGAAGAGAGGACTCTTTGGAAAAGACCCTGATGCTGGGAAAGATGGAAGGCAAAAGGAGAAGAGGACGGCAGAGGATGAGATGGCTAGATAGCATCACTGAAGCAATGAGCATGAAATTGAGCAAACTGAGGGAGGCAGTGAAAGATAGGAAGGCCTGGCGCAATATGGTTCATGGGGTCACGAAGAGTCGGACACGACTTAACGACTAAACAACAACAAGTTACTTTGACTGCATGGTGCCAGATCCAACAGTAGAGTTGATTAGTGGTTGCATTAAACATAATATGTGAACATAACACTGTAGTAGTGAAATCATGTGCTAAAATCAGGTCAGAGTGTTTTCACCCCACAGGGCCTTTTTCAGGTTCTGAGAATCTCAGTGACAGAATATCTGTATTGGCCCCCTCTCTCTCCCACTTTTCTTACATCCTACATCAGTATCCTTTTTCCTCCATTCTTTTTTGCCCACTAGTTGGGAGTCTGTAGGGAAATAACTGAAATAACATTTGCCATTATGTTTTGCCAGATTAGTTTTTCTGCCCTAAATGAAAAAACTATTGATTCAACAGATCAATTCAAATACTGGATGGGGCCTTCTCTGCGTAGGGCATCAGGGCAATTGCTGTCATTACCCCCCCACACACACACACACACTTTTAAAAACACCTAACAGCTTTGTCATCTGAATTACAGGCTTCCTGCCTGGAGCTCCTACAGAGGTGTTGTAATCTGGGGCAAACTTCTACTATATCCTATTATTTGTGGCAATGCCTTTTGGTTATTTTTCCTCTCTCCAGCAAGTCCATTTTCACTGTGCCAGTTCTGGCATCCTATTTTTTTCATAAGGAACATAAATTATGCAAAGTTGTGTAAGTCTGCTCCTTCTTGGCACCACTCACCTGCCAGCTAAGTCTCTGACCTATTTTGACTGCTGTGTAATGAGAACTGCCTCAGGGCAGCATCAGTCTATTGCACCATGGTGTGTCCAAGGATGGCACCAGCATATCTTTATGACTGTGGCAAATTTCACTTTCTGTTTCTCAACTTCAAGGTGTAGGATTGCACCCTTAGGCAACCAATGCAAATAATTTTGTTCAGGTTTTGTGAAATTGTTTGCTTCCTTGTGTTTGCATTTTCTAAGGGTAATTTCATTGTCTGAGATTTGTGATTTTTGATGAGTAATCAAAAAGCAGGACATAAATATTGTATATTTATTCTAAATTTTTCCAAATAAAATCTTTATTTACCAGGGCATATTTTATTTATTTATTGCTAACATCTCTATGCAGCTTTGCTCCCAACAATGCAGAGCGGCATACTGTATACACAAAACCCAGAGGTAATCCACTTTAAATTTAATTTCCAATCCAGTGGCATAAGTAAAATATTTCATAAAATATAAGTGTAATAAAAATCATTCAGAAATAATTTAGAATAACATAATAATGTTGAATAATTGCTCTAATCTTTGATGTGTTTTTAGAGAATGCTAAAATATTATTTTAATAACAACAAATAATTTTAAAATTTGAATTCATCTCTATTCTCTATAAAAACATCCAAGACTTTTTAAAATGCCTCTTTGGCTAGGCAAATAATAATAATAATAATAATAATAATAATAATAATAATAATAATAATAATAATAATAATATTATTATTAATGCTCTATTTGGCTAAGAAAATTATTAAATAATCCAAAAAAGTTGCCCCTTTGCTTTTAAAGTAACAGGATATGAAGGGAAATTTCTTTCCTCAGTTCTGCCTCCTTAAATATAAAATAAAATATTGAAAAAAACAATAACCCCAAGAACAGCATATATGCCTGTTCATTTTTCAGATAGTAACAGGTAGTGCATTCATTCTAAGCAAATACTGTACACGGTTAAATATTCATTTTCAAGGAATAAATTTGCATCCGTACACAATAGTGTAAAGAACAATGAAGGGAGAAATAGATGTTCACGTTGCAAGCCGGGCAAAGTTGTGCGCCTCCACTTACTTGACTATTCATGAATGGGCGGGGTCTATTTCACTACTGACAGGTCTAGAACCACGAGAGGAACCCTCAGACCTCCGGCGAGGAACACGCCCACTCCCTCCAGTCTGCCTCCTTGTGTCCGACAGTAACCTCGGCAACACCTCCTCCTCCTGACCCCCTCCCTTTCTGGCTCTCTCCTGTCTTCGGACAGCCAATGAAAAGCTGAGAACCGCCTCACGCTCTGGACGCCACCCTTCCTTCCCAATAGAAATGGCTTCCCTCAACTCTCAACAAGCTAGATGTCCCTTCACGTGTGTGCGTAAGGGGGGGCAAAGGAGGTGTGGCTAACCTTTGCCTCAGTTAAGCGTTGAAGTTCTTGCTCCACCCTTCAGCCACCTGTTAGCCAATGAAAGGTGGGAGCCGGGAGTCTTGAAACCAATCGGTGCGAGGGAAAAGTCGGCAGGGGCGTGGTTTAGGTGCGGGGGCCGCCGCGGCGGTACTACTACCGCGGCTGTTACCGGGTTCGAAAGGGGTAACGGCGTGGGTTCGCTCGGGTGGCCCGGCGGAGAAGATGGCGGAATATCTTGGGAGCGCCATCGCCGCCGAGGTGCGGCTCTGGTTCGGCATAAGCCTGGCGGAGATAGCGAAGTCGTTGGGCAGTTCGGAGCAGGCACTTCGTCTCATCCTCTCAATCTTCCTGGGTGAGTAACAGGGCGAGGGGGAGGGACGAGCGGTGCAGTGTGGGGCCACGAGGGAAGGATCGAGCCTGCCCTGGCCCCCCGTGTGCCTGAAAAGCCCCGCTTCTTCCTGTCTTCCCAGGGGCAAGTTGAGGCAGGGGTCGGGGTGGGCGACTGGGCTTCTCACTAGGGTTGGGGCGGCCCTCGTGAAACTGGATCCTGCTGGGCTCGGCGACCCTTCACGCCTGATCTGACACGATGATCTCCAGGACAGACCTTTTTTGCATTTATGGTCATCCTTATTGCCTTACAGATGTCTGGCGTCAGTCCCGGTTTGTCATAAAGCTCTGGAGCAGCAGACTCTTCTGAATGACACTCTACGAGGGAGGGGGCAGCAGGGGCTCCTGTACCCCGTTAATGGTTGTGTAGTACAGGGAACTGGATAAGTGAGCAGCCTTGCTCGGCATGACAAGTTGTACCTACTGACTCTTCTCGTTTATATGCCCCAGGGGTGTCTGCAAAACCTTTTGGGGAAGTGTCTTTAAAATGTTACAGGGCTGTTTGTTTTTCCTCTTTATCATAGCGAGGAGTTGACTGCACTTCTCTGTGTCTGTGGTCCCCCACTGGTTGCATTCTCCCATTAAAATTTAGTAAACTCTGACTGAAAAAACGGCAAGAGAAGGGATAGCAAAGCTATTTTGCGGGAACAGCAACTTTTTCACTCCAGCTTCCACTCATAGATGTTTCTTAAGAATACATGAGCCTTTCTATCTGCCTTTTGCATCAGTGGTTAGCAGCTGGCAATAGTTGCTTGAATGAGGAATTGTTTTTCTTAGGAGATCTGTTGGCTAAATATGTGAAATGAACATGAATCATAATCTCAAGGCTTGGCAAAACTTTAAAATGTTATAGCTTGTAGATGTCTTCCTTTTCCTAAATGCATATTTAGGAAAAGGAAGATGACTGCTTACGTTCCGTCTCAGTGTGTTAATCTAAATTGTGAAAATGAACACTAGGCCTGGATATCTGAAAATATCTCTGATACTGAAACATGAGAAGGTGGTAATTATAGTTCCAGATGGAACTATTGCTATATTGTGTTCTTACAAAACAAGAGTGAGGAAATATTTTTGTGAGTGTTTGTACTAGTAAGAAAAAAAACACAGGTATCATTTGCTTATATTAGTTACCATGCTACCCTAGAAGTTGTTATTCTATGTGTTTAAGTCGAGAACAGTGATTCTAAATCTTTCCGGTTCAGTGGGAATCTCTCATTTTCTATAAAGAAAACCATATTATCACTTGCAAACATGATAATGTATACCAGAGGACATTAAATCACAATGATCCTGAGCTCAGCAACATGGCATATAAGCTTTGTTTGATCTCTGAATATTAATTCTGCCTAATGTATTCGAAACTGGGATGTTAGAAATATTAGATGTATATTAGGAATGCTATCTCTATACTAATCAATGCTTATCCTATATACCTATTGTTTCTCATAGTAGCTCACATGCCCATACAAGTGAAAGATTTGTGTTGCACCTAGGAGTGGCTAAGTTATTAAGTAGAAGAGTGTGGGAATGTAGGATCATAACTGATTATTTTTTGAGGAAGGGAAATCTGCTGATTTTTTGGTTAGTTACCATGATGCTTTCTCAACTGAAAACAGTATATTATACAGGTGAAACTCGAAAAATTAGAATATCGTGCAAATGTTCATTTATGTCAGTATGGCAACTCAAAAGGTAAAACCAATATATGAGATAGACGCATTACATGCAAAGCGAGATATGTCAAGCCTTACTTTGGTATAATTGTGATGATTATGGCGTACAGCTTATGAAAACCCCAAATTCACAATCTCAGAAAATTAGAATATTACATGACATCAATAACACAAGGATTGGAAATAGAACAATATTGGACCTCTGCAAAGTATAAGCATGCATATGTACTCAGTACTTGGTTTGGGCCCCTTTTGCAGCAATGACTGCTGCAGTGCGGGATGGCATGGATGCTATCAGCCTGTGGCACTGCTGAGGTGTTATGGAAGACCAGGATGCTTCAATAGCAGCCTTCAGCTCCGCTGCATTGTTCGGTCTCGTGTCCCTCATCTTTCTCTTGGCAATGCCCCATAGATTCTCTGTGGGGTTCAGGTCAGGCGAGTTTGCTGGCCAATCAAGCATAGTAATCCCATGGTCACTGAACCAGGTTTTGGTACTTTTGGCAGTGTGGGCAGGTGCCAAGTCCTGCTGGAAAATGAAGTCAGCATCCCCATAAAGCTCGTCTGCGGAAGGAAGCATGAAGTGCTCCAAAATCTCCTGGTAGACGACTGCGTTGACCCTGGACTTAATGAAGCGCAGTGGACCAACACCAGCAGATGACATGGCTCCCCAAATCAACACAGACTGTGGAAACTTCACACTGGACTTCAAGCATCGTGCATTGTGTGCCTCTCCATTCTTCCTCCAGACTCTGGGTCCTTGATTCCCAAATGAGATGCAAAAGTTGCTCTCATCAGAAAAGAGGACTTTGGACCACCGGGCAACAGACCAGTTCTTTTTTTCTGTAGCCCAGGTAAGACGCTTCTGACATTGTTCAGGAGCGGCTTGACAAGAGGAATACGACATTTGAAGCCCATGTCCGGGATCCATCTGTGTGTGGTGGCTCTTGATGCACTAACTCCAGCCTCAGTCCACTCCTTGTGAAAGTCCCCAACACTTTTGAATGGCCTTTTCCTGACAATCCTCTCCAGGCTGTGGTCATCCCTGCTGCTTGTGCACCTTTTTCTACCACACTTTTCCCTTCCACATAACCTCCAATGATGTGCTTTGATACAGCACTTTGGGAACATCCAACTTCTTTTGCAATTACCTTTTGGGGCTTTCCCTCCTTATGGAGGGTGTCAGTGATGGTTTTCTGCACAACTGTCAGTCAGCAGTCTTTCCCATGCTTGTGATTCCTACTGAACCAGCCTGAGAGACCATTGAAAGGCTCAGGAACCCTTTGCAGGTGTTATGGATTCAGTAGCTGATTAGAGTGGGACACTCTGAGCCTAGAATATTGAACCTTTTCACACTATTCTAATTTTCTGAGATTGTGAATTTGGGGTTTTCATAAGCTGTACGCCATAATCATCACAATTATACCAAAGTAAGGCTTGACATATCTCGCTTTGCATGTAATGCGTCTACCTCATATATTGGTTTCACCTTTTGAGTTGCCATACTGACATAAATGAACATTTGCACGATATTCTAATTTTTCGAGTTTCACCTGTAACTGTGGAGATCAGATACTGACAAAATCCAGCACATCTTGCCAAGGGAATGCTACCTATCTGAACTACATAATTCCTTCCATTTCCTATTCCTGATGGTCAAGAGTACCCTTGAAGAGCAAATTAAGAGGACCTTGATATTTATACATAAAGGTGGGGTCCACTTATTTATATAGAAGATCTCAGCATTTTACTTCATCTCAAAGTCACAACAGCCATTTGAACCAATAGTCATTAGCTCTATATCTCTTATAGAAATCTTAGCCTTTCTGTCAAGGGAGTTGTTCTTCTCTCTCCTGTAGCTAAAAGTATCTACTCAGTTGTCTCCCAAACTTCTCCTTTAATATGGGAAGAAGAACCTCTCTACAAATCTCACAACAGAGCAGTGCTAGTTTAATGTATTTCTGCCAGTTTTTGAAGATCACATACGGGATGTACTTGTGTTTACATTCATTGTTTCTATTAATCTAGGACTTGTATGTTGAGGAGGTGACTGCTGCTGCATCTTCCATTTTTCTTCTGTGTGCTCCCGCACCTCAGTGGCAGCTGTTTTAAGGCAACGCCAAGGTGATTGTATGGCAGATGTATGTGTTGGACTACTGCAGCTTGTAGATATTTTCTCATTTCAGATGTGTGCTTAATTACAGGTTTCCAAAGGTATTGTGTAAGATCTTCAGAATGACTGTGTTTGGAACATGTATTCAGCACTGTGGCTTGTCATGATTCTCAAGTTTATATGGAATAGAAGTTTTTACCTTTTCATGTCAGCTTCCCCATTGCTTGCTTGCTTCTCAGATTTTCTCTATTAGCTTTTAACACACAAATTTAATTATATATAAGAAGCATACAGTATCTGATGTATGTTCAGTTCTAGTATCATGTCTATATGGCAGTTGTCACTAGCCTTAACATTCAGATTTTTGGAGTTCTTATGCTTATATACATTTTCTTGTTGGTATAGCAATATTGCTGTACCATTTGACACCATACTGAAGAAAGTTTGCTACATTGCCATGAACTCACTTGTGCCATCAGATCTCACTTGTGTTCTGAAATCTGTTCCATAGCCTGTTTCTGAGAAGAATGTTCTGCAGTCCAACCTCCAAGTCAGGATCCCGGGTCAATGCAGTTCAGTCCTGCCTTCTGTGATTGGCAGCACTTTGTAATATCTTAAGTAAGCAGGGTAAAATCTTATTTGTAGGTGCTGGGATAGAAATGTTTGCATGCAAAGCATAAGCTCTGTTACTGTGTTGTGGTCCTTTATAGAGAAACCTTGGAGGCCCCAAGCCTCAGGCAGTCTGAGTAGACTAGATTATAGTAATGGTGATGATTTTGCTCTTGTTAATGTTGACTGTGTAACTGTAGCAAAAATAGTGTGTT
Source organism: Liasis olivaceus (assembly GCA_030867105.1). NCBI lineage: Eukaryota > Metazoa > Chordata > Lepidosauria > Squamata > Pythonidae > Liasis > Liasis olivaceus. The sequence continues at coordinate 160,624,396 of CM061348.1, read as the reverse complement.
GATTGTTTGTAATGCAGTTTGAAGGCAGGTATAACCTGAAGGGAGAAGGGGGCACTTATTGATGAATGGGGAGCAATAATAAAAGAACAATGGATAAAACTGTTGCACACATGGAATCAGGAAATAGTCTTGCAGATTCCATTGGTATCTTTCCCTAGTCCTTGTTCATTTGCTCAATAATAATTCATTTCAATGCAGCTTTCATGAAAGGAACTTTCAAACAGTTTAGATCTATTACTAATGTTATAAGAATTACAAACCTGTTGCTCAGATTTCTAAGATGGTTTGTAGTGCCAAAAATCCAAATAAAACCAAAGCATGTAAAGCATACATACAAAAAAGGATAAAACATTATGAAAGCAGCATAACGGAGATAAAGTGCCGGCCAGAAATGGCTGAAAGCTTCAGCGGTTCGAGTCCAGCCTCGCGTTAACAAGGTGAGCTCTTGTTTCTATACCCGCAGCTTCTGCCAACTCAGCAGATCGAAAACATACGTGAGTAGATAAATGAGGACTCTCACTCCGGCGGGAGGAAAAATGCTGGCAGCAGCTCAACAGAGAGACGGGACAAGTTGCCGGTAAAAGCGCGGTCCGAAAAAGGGGCGCGAAGCAACGGAAATCCCGCCTCCTGTGCTGCCAGCTGGGCTGACGCTCTAGGAATTAGGCTCTGGCAAAGTCTAATTCCGAAACTAGAAAGATGCAATTGCCTTGAAAACCGCTAGGGGGCGGTCACTGCAGGGTCAGTAATGACTGTTAAGCAGATTAAAAAAAAAAAAAAAAGTGCCAAAAATCCAAATAAAACCAAAGCATGTAAAGCATACATACAAAAAAGGATAAAACATTATGAAAGCAGCATAACGGAGATAAAGCACTTCTGATTTAAATTAAAAAGCTGAAAAATAGGAGTGTATCTCTGAACTAAAGCATACATATATTGAACAAATAATATAGATTAAAGTTGACGTGCAAAGAAACCCTCCTCTCCTGGAGTATCATAATCCATGGTCTCTGCCTGTCAGTTCTGTTGGCAGAGAACAAAGAGAGGGGCTTCTTCCAAAGTTTATAATGCACAAAAATACATTGGTGGGGATGGGATATTAACTAAAGTGTTGTTGTGAGCTGCCCAGAGTTGCTTAAGATGGGTCGCCATATAATCTTTTAAATAAATAAATAAATGCATATTCAGAGCGGGCCATTCTTTTCTACATGAGCCTAGACAATATGCAGTGTTTTGACTGACAGCCTTACAAGGTTTAGAGGCTCTCATTTTAGGGCAGTTGCACATAAGTAGCTTTCATAGTATGTATACTTCCTAAAGTTTGTGTCCTTTTGGATTGTGAGGATCAGCATTTTTCTTTGGCATTCTTTGCTTCTCTGGCTACGTAGATAAATTTGGAGATATGAGAGACAGTATTTGTGCTGCCTTTGCAAGAGGTATGAGCATCATGATTCCCATCATAATGTACAGAATGGTTGCATGAACTTGGTCCTTAAAAATACACATTTGCCATTAGAATTGCTTGTTTATTTGAAACAGGAGTACACATTTTCTAAGCCTGGCATTGTTCTGAGAGGCAGAAGAGAGAAAGTGGTAAATACACACATGCAAATACATTGTACAGTATGCATTTGTTTTGTCCCAGTGCTGCTTTTGGGAACTGAGTCTTACAAATTTATAATCTTCATAAATGTATTTAGCCGGAGGTGTAAACAAGCAAATCGGAGGCAATGGATTGCAGTGTTGTTTTTCATTTTCTACATATATGTTCCCAAGTTATTGAGCTATAGTATTGCTAATAGTGCTATGGAAAATTAGACAAACCTGATGAGTTTAACACCTTTGATTCCCTCAGAAAATCATTACACCTAATATATAAAGTAGCTTATAGGTAATATGGGTTTGAGCCTTTGGAGCTACCTGGAAGCTTTTTGGGATGAATTCTGCAAAAGCTAGAGAATAAATGTCCTAAAATTCCAAACTAAATGTACAAATTTAGAGTGTCCCTTTGCGGGATTGTTGTAAGTGAGAAGGAAGTTTGTAGAAGTTATATATTCATTCATAACTGAGTATTAAAATCCAGAAAGCTTGAGATAGGCATGTTGATTCAGAGGGGGAGAAGAGTGTGAAATCCAGTTATGATATTGCTTCTACATTATATGACAGCTGGGTAGCCATATTTCCAGCAGAGCCTATTCTAGTGGAGAGAAAAATGTACATATTACAAAATGTGGCGAGTCTTGTTTCAAAAGCTCAGTTTGTGAAACTGCATGTGTAACCTGGCCGAAGACAAAAAAGCAGAAGTGAGCTGAGGTGGCTTCTCTTCTTGAAGCTCATGCTGCATTTGAGAAAGATAACATGTTTTATAAAGAGATATGAAATATTAGTACCCTAGGCTAGGTTACTAATATGTTATATCTCTTTATAAAACATAGGAAAATATTGTGATCAAACAGACAAGATAACTATCTTAATTGGGGACTATATCTTCAGCGGAAGTAATTCAGGAAATTCTTTTGTAGTTCCACCAGAAGCTTTCCTATGTCTATTTTAGAGAGAAATGTGGAATTTGTGCTGCTTATTTGAAACAGGAACTTGGACTATATGTGCTGGGGTGTACTGCAGTTCTGTAAGGCTCTAGCTATCCAACATCAGTATGGAAGGCAGAAAAGAAAGTGAAGGGTTACACCAGTACTTATCATTAGAGGGTCAAAGCAAGGTTTATTAGCTGTTTCTTCCTGAGTTCTGTTACCCTTAATATTTGAAGTCACTCATAATGTTTGAATGATCATCTGCCTCAGTTTTTAACAATCAGTTTAGGGAGATTTGGATAGATGAAATTCATTTAAATATATTTGACTATAGAAAGCTATAATAACTGTGGTCTCCAATATGGTGGAAAAGAAATATGGTTCCTTAGTTATTAGAAATTCACAGTTGTAATAATAACAAAACTGAATATTTTTTCCAACTGAAAATAAGAAAAAGAAAATATCTAGTGGTGTTAGAATGCTTCTGTATTTGCCTCCACTGTAATGAAGAGCTTACTATTGGAAATATAGGACAGTAGGCAGTTATCTTCTGCAACTGCTAGATTTACATTTGTTTCCAGTTTTATATCATAGATTTATATCTTGGAGTAGAACTACTGACATTATAAGTAAACACTCATACTGCGTTCGTTTCAGTCCTCACAGTCATCTATTACGCAAATGGACCTTAGCCCCACTTTAGCACCCTCTCTAGCTTCTTCTGAATATTATTTCTGAAAAGTGATAGCAGAGGTCTCTACCATGCTGAGATGAGAAACACCTGAAAGAAATTGAATAAGCCTCTATCATATTTTTTTAATCTCAGCATTCCTTCCAAAAATGCAGCCCATTTGTGTGAGGTCACTTGACCCATTTTATAGCTTACTGTTTCCCCAAAACATTAGCTGTGGCCCTTGATTATCAAAAAGTGGCCTACTTCTTGGATAGAAGATCAAAATGTAGGATTGTGTATAATTTAGCCTTTATGAAAGTACAGATGTGCTGTATTGATTTCAGTTGTTTTCTCTCTTTAGGGTACCCTTTTGCCTTGTTCCAGCGCTACTTCCTTTTCCGGAAAAATGACTACCTCATTCACCTCTATAATACAATAATGGGACTTTCACTTGCCTACTTCAACTTTGGTAAGGGGGCTGAGAAATGGACTACTCTACTAGTGAGCACCAGAGTCTGGGAGGGTGTGCAATGCTGCTTGTCTGTATGGTTTGTAATCACTTCTGTTTACCTTCTTAGGGCCACAGTTCTGTCACTCTCTCATATGTGTCTTCGTTCAGTTTCTCATCTTGAGGCTCATGGGTCGCACAGTCACTGCCATTGCCACTACCTTCTGCTTTCAGATGGTAAAAAATTGATTTATTTATTTAAATGTATTAGCCGCCCAACTCCAATGAACATATTCTCTCCCTTCATGCTTTTCTGTGGAATTCTGATTTTGTCTGGGTCTGATGGGCTCAACAAGCACTATGAAGGAACTTGGGGTAGAGAAAATAGAATCTGTGCAATAGCATGATTTTAGCTAATGTTTTTCAGACATATTTGATGGCTGGCTATTATTTCACGGCCACAGAGCACTACGACATCAAATGGACCATGCCACATTGTGTCTTGACTCTCAAGCTGATTGGTAAGTAATTTCATTCCACACAGTTTCTGACCCACACATTTCCATCTGGTCTCTTTATATTCAGTCTTGCTGTTTTAGTTTATTGCCCTGGAGATCCCAGAGTTCTTGTATTTTTAACAAACACAATTGACTACTGACACCCAATAGTGTCTTAGCTCAGCTATGACTAGATCCAGAGCAGTTCTATAATAATAGATGCCCCAAAGTGTTCAATAGGCATATCTCTTGTTTGATAATGTATATTTTTTGTAGGTTTGGTTATTGATTACTATGAAAGCAGGAAGGAAGAGGTGAGTATAATCAATTTTTTCCCTCCATTATTCTCTAATCAGGAATTGGATTTAGAAGAGAAATTAAAAGCACTTCTGTGAGTCATGCCAGATCACCTGTGAATGTAAAGACATCTCCAGAATATTCTTTATAGGGTAGAAATCATCACACATTCAGATTGAGACCTCAAAATGAAATGTAGATACTTACTGGGAATTTACGGTCAAGGAGAAAGAAATCTTGTAGCAACTGAAGCCTAGATAGCTGTCAGGCTGGTGAGCAGACCTATATCTCTTTAGCTATAAACTTTTGGTCTAAAATTATGTGTTTATTAAGGGAAGGAAAACTTACAGACATTTGTTTTTATTGTACTGTTTTTCAAAAAGTCTCAAGCAGAGAGAAACGTTCCTGTATCTCACAGATCTTAGGTAGTGGCACCCTCACTCCTTAATATAAAACGGTGCAAACTTTCTTTATCACGAACACTTCTTTTTGCTTCCATTAAATATATATGGAAAATTAAAACAAAAAAGAACATTGCATCATTGACCAGTCAGAAATATCATTGTATTCCATTTAGATGAAGATCTACAAATTAGACCAATGAGGGTAGTAACCCTCCTTGTGAATTGGAACTTTAAAGTTGGTTCACCATCTCTTCTGAATTAAACACAATAGTATCACTGCTGACCTTAAAAGAACTCAAAGTGAAAGCTTCCAAGGCAGAGGCTAACCACATTTATTTGAATAGTTGCAAGCATTTGGGCTTATCAAAGCCCTACATTAAACTAAAATTAAAGAAAGGGTGAGATTTTTTTGTGTGGCTGAAACCATTATTGTACAGATTCATTCCTAAATGGAAGTGAATGATCCTGCAGGAATGCAACTTGGATGTTAGCCAGTACAGAGATATTTAAATTATAGCAAAGGTTCTTCATGAGAATGTTGGGAGGCAGGCACATTAAGATTAATTAAAGTCTCCATTTTTGTAAATGTATTTATTTTGTTCGTTTATTAACCTATTATGCTGCTTCATTTAAGCTGACTCTACTGTATGAATACAAATACCAGCAGCTAAAGCCCCCACTGCCCCATCCTATGTGATATACTCAGAGACAATGGAACAGAGTTCATTGAGCAGTCTCTGAAGTCCCAAATCTGAAGATAATGGAATTGCTGCCGATTCTCTTTCAAAACCAAATTAGGCAGTCCTGCTAACTGAGGCCAAATTCTAGGAAAATCGCCTTTAATTGTGCAACAGGAAAGGAAATATTTTTTCATCTTATTTTTAATTTTACAATTCTGTACACCACCTTTGTACAATAGAGTTCTATTTCTTTTTATATACTTCCCATTAAAAAAATGTCTTGAAATGTCACTTTAATATGTTGCTTCAGAGTGATGGAAACAGGCTTTTTCCAAATGTTGACCTTGTGAAAACTGAAATAAGGAAATTAAACTCAATATACAAAATAATACCTTTATTTTCTCCTTTTCCAATTTTAAATGTTTAGCCTTGTTACAAGTTTTAATAAACATGTTTGCAATTATTCTTTGAAAAATTGTTGACTTGATGGGAGTATTGCAATTTAGAATTTTTATTTTGAATATACTACATTAGCTTATTTTACCTTGCTTAGATTAATTTTCCATCAGCTTACCTTCAGGTATCTGGCTAAAGACTACAAATAGCAATGGCTTAAGAAGAAAGTAACATAGAAAATTTGTGTGAGCTCTCTCTGCTGGCATCCATAAAACCTCCAACCAGTTTTGGGTCAGGACAATGGGAGGGTGTCTGTCTGTATCCATGTTTTGTGCAGGGAGTGGTTTCTTACCCATTTGGAACATGTCACTTGTTAAACTGCTACAAGGGCAGTATTTGAAAAGTGATATTGGTAACCTTCCCAGATGCTGCAACCTTCAGCTTATCGTGGGTTCTGCCGTGGTTATCTCTACCTCCATGTCTGTTGCTGTAGTACCAAAGACTAAACTGATAAAACTGGGTAATTGGCAAGCACTTGAAATGCCTATTGCATCAAGGGTGCAACAGGAAAGGAAATATTTTTTCATCTTATTTTTAAGTTTACAATTCTGTACACCACCTTTGTACAATAGAGTTCTATTTCTTTTTATATACTTCCCATTAAAAAAATGTCTTGAAGCACTTTACAATAACATTCAAAGCAATTACTTTTTTTCTCCTAACAGTTTCCATTATGCCAAGCAGTTGGAACTCTGAATAAAGTCTAGGTGTAGGAGACCAAGGTCCTTTGAGATTCAAAACCTTACAGGAAAGGTTTAACTTAAGAGTTCTAATGTTGGTGTTTTTCTTACCATGGTGCAGGAATCCCTAACCCCTGAACAACAACAGTTTGCTGTTCGGGGAGTTCCTACTTTGCTTGAGGTCTCTGGTTTCTCCTATTTCTATGGTGCCTTCATGGTGGGCCCTCAGTTCTCCATGACACGATATCAGAAGTTGGTAAAGGGTGAGCTGACTGATGTTCCAGGCCAAAGACCCAACAGGTAAACTTCCATGCCGAGGCTTCTGTGCACCAACTCCCAAAGTATCTCTGGTTGAAGATACATCTAAACAACTCCCAAAGTAGTCCAACATTGTTAATACCATTTACATTGGGAACCATTTGGGGATTCTAGCTTCTTTATAGGGGTAATTTTTAGTTGCGAAATGCTGATGTTTTGTGATCCATTTCAGCCAAACCACACATTCCCTTCGTTTTGAAATATGACACTACAGGGAGTCTGAATTTTCTGTCACTTGTTACAGCTTTGTTCCTGCTCTTAAGCGTCTACTTCTGGGCGTTTTCTTCATGATAATCTACACTGTAGCATCACCTTATATATCTGAGGAATACCTTATCTCTGATGACTATCTGGTAAGTAGGGCTGGAGGGATCTATAACTTCATATTATGGAGAATAAAATTAAAGATAAAAACAGCATTTGGATATATTAGGATGACAGTTTAGCTCACAAGAAACTTTATAATGATTATCTCTTGCATAAGAACCCATAGCTCTCTGAACTACTCTTCCCCCATTTGGTGTCATCCAGATGTGCTGAATTTAAATTCCCAGAATTTCAAGCCAATGTAAGCTTTGAAATGCAACCAATCTGGAGGGCATCACATTGAGCAGGTTGCTCTAGTCATCTGTTAGTACAAATGAAACATCCCTTCTATCTAAAACAGCACCAAAAAAATCACTTAGTATCAGTTCTTCTACCACCAAACGCTAATTTTTTTCCGCTATTTGCTTTTTGTCACACATACACACATACTCCCTCCTCTTTAGAAAGTTTACATTGTTTATAAGTGGTATATTGTGTGGTTTCTTCTAATAATGAAGAAAAGCAATAGCACATGCATTGCTAATGTCTACAGCAAACCCATTTCATGAGTCGCCTCTGTGAAATTCCCAGATGTTCTCTGTGGGAATACATGCACACATATACTTGGGTTTACACGCCCCTAGCAATTTCTCAGTACTTCATATTTTGGCTGCCATAGTTTCTTCTGTATGCTAATAGTGTTCCCAAGTTTGAGATCAGGAAAATATATTTCTGAGAATGGCCTATTTGAGATACCATCAAATTCTGAAGTTGGGCTTATTTGTGTCTATGATGAACCCTGTGATTAAATGTTGGACTATTACAAACTTGCTCCTTCTGGCTTTTAAACAAACACATTTTTGTATTTACTATGTGCTTTTATTTTGACATTTCAAAAATAGCTCTAACTATAAAATACTTTTATGATTGGTTTATGATATTGAATTGTATTTTTTAATACTATAAGCCCCCTTAGGAAACTAAAATTTAAAACATAGTCAATGCTAGGAATTTATTCATACAAATCTTTTCTTTGGCTTCTGATCTCACAAATGTGCTCTTACACTGCAGGAACAGCCCTTCTGGTTTCGCTGCTTTTATATATTGATCTGGGGCAAGATAATGCTTTACAAGTATGTTACCTGTTGGCTAGTGACGGTAAGTCTGGAAGTTGGTCAGTTTGTTTGTTTTCTTGATTTGGGGTCAGCTTTCTTTTGAAAAGGGCCGATCCAGCTACTAAGACAACAGACAAATACATACTGAATAGAAAAAGATAAAAACAAGTAACTAGAACATAGATAATAGAACTGTTAATCTTCAAAGGCCCTGGCAAGAGAGATGCATTTTGGGGGGGGGGGGGCAAACACAAATTCCCAAGTGATAGTTAGGCCTCTCTTAGCTGGGCAGGAGAGGCAGTTCTCAGGTAGTCTAGTAGTTTAAAAATTGTCAACAACCCTTTAAACTGTATCCAAAAAGCAATTTGGGTTTACTTTTCATGATTACTCCCACATAGAATGTGTTACAATAACCAATTCAGGGTGTGACCAAGGTGGGGAAAAGATTGCTAAATGTGACCAGTTCAGGAATCATTGTAGCTGGTGGGTTTGCGGTAATTGTTCAAATGTACATTCCTCGCCACAGCTGCCACTTGGGAATCCAGATCAAGCTGGAGGTCTCTTCTTTCGGGGAGATGGGCTGAGTCCCATCTTGAGCCCACTTCGCTACTGACCAACACTGGATTTAATTTTAGCTTGTTCTCCCTCACCTAGCTCTTTATTGTTTAGCCACCAATCCAGGCATTGAAGTGGCCCTGCAAATCTGTTTTGCTAATTAGGTTCGGTAGAATAATATCTAACTGGCATACCTTATTAATCCTATGTCATTTTTGTTTCAGGAAGGAGTTTGCATCCTAACTGGGCTAGGCTACAATGGAAGGGATGAAAAGGGGATACCACAGTGGGATGCTTGTGCCAACATGAAAGTCTGGTTGTTTGAGACAACTCCTTATTTTACAGGAACAATTGCCTCCTTCAATACTAACACCAACACCTGGGTAGCCCGGTGAGCAGAACTTGGCTGTTTTCCGCAGAACAGCTTGAGTCAGCCTCAAGCAATGAGACCAAGAGTGGTCATAGGACCCGGATGGGATGGGGGTAGGGATGAGACTATGCTTGCAGAGATTAGGTGATCTTTGTGTGCAAGAGGCCATTTGCAAGAGGTGAACCATTTGCAGATCCCAGAGTGCTTCTGACCACTACTGCGGAAAATCAGCTGCATGGCTCCCAACCACTTTGAGCAACATAACACATAAGACAGAAACAGAGAAAACTCCCAAGCTCACCCAAACATGTGATATGGCTCTGTCCCCTTTGTATCATTGCCCAACCCACTGCAGTCTTCCAAAAAGAGCATCTGTGGTCACACTCTTGTGAGAAGGGCAGCCATACAAAGATAGATAGGAAGGAAGGAAAAAGAAAAGAGAAAGAAAGAAAGAAAGAAAGAAAGAAAGAAAGAAAAAGAAAGAAAGAAAGAAAGAAAGAAAGAAAGAAAGAAAGAAAGAAAGAAAGAAAGAAAGAAAGAAAAAGAAATAAAATTGTTAAGCCTTCCTGTTTGATTCGAAAGGCAGAGGATACACAAGACTAAGACACTTAGGCTAGTGAATGCCTGGAATGGGAATAAGAATTCAATGTATGTTGTCTTGTTCCATGATGAAAGGCAGCTATAACCTTCCCCTGCCTCCAGAAAAAAAATAAAATCAGTGAGGCTTTGGGAATTATTTTGGCTGATAGCAAGGAGCTATTCAGAAATACCCTGATTATTGGTGTTTCCACTAGGTGCCTTTTATACTTGGAAATTTTAGTAAGGATCACTTGTATTCTCACACTATTCAAAGCTAGAGCCTGCTAACTTTTAAGTATTTGGCCTATATTCTTTGAGCAGCCTGAAGTTAAAGAAAGATAAAATGTTGACGGTTTCTTGGACTGCTTCGTTGGCGTGCCTTTCTGGAGAAACAAACTAATGGTGTTGTCAGTTGTCCTGACAGTGTTACATTTTGTTCTCCATTCTTAGCTATATCTACAAACGACTGAAATTCCTGGGAAACAAGTTGCTATCGCAAGCAGTATCTTTGCTTTTCCTGGCAGTCTGGCATGGGCTACACTGTGGGTATCTAATTTGCTTCCAAATGGAGTTCCTGATTGTCATTGTGGAGAGGCAGGTAAGGAACTTTTAAAGAAATGATGCCAGCATTATTCTAGATAATATTTAATATCTCGATCCACTTAAAAAAAAAACGTCAGATTGAATGAATGATAGATTGAGTGACAAAATTGTACAGTGGCATCCATGGGGGAGTAAGAAGGGTCAAGCTGACAAAATCAGTGTTGTGCCACAAACTCCACCTCTTTTTTATGTGCAGCATTGCACTTACGTTCCAAAGGAATGGAATATGTGGTACAACAATGCTTTCATTCTGGTGAAAGGAGTAAGAGCAGGAGTCCCTGAAGCTGTATTTTGTTGATCCATAGCTCGCTGAATCAGGCTGTTTCAAATTACATCTTAGCACCATGGATGAACCCAGCAATTATTAGAATATGCAAGAACTTTTAAATGCTGAGGGTTGCTTTTGGGCTTCCTCGGTGACACTTTTCTGCTAAGTTGTTAAGTTGAACTCTTTAGAGAATGAAAGAAAATTTAAGTCTGTGCATTTCAGTGTCCTGAAGAGGTTAGTAAATATAAATCCCTGCAGGAAAAGAAATGACTCAAGCTAATGCAGGTTATATTATTTAAAGTGGTTGACAGCTGTAATACATTGGCTTAGGAAAACAGTCTCTTACCTTGATGAACCCAAAACAGTGTCAAGCCAAGCAGTTTGTGAGGCTGATTGCCAACTTGTGATAATTTGAATTCAAACGATGGTTGAAGCAACCTTTGCTCTAGCGAGATGGCAATAAGCTCAACAAAGATTTTTCTCAGAGGAAGAAAAGCAAAAATGGGTAAGCAGCACAGAGCCATGTTTTGTTTGTTCATCTGGAATCTCAAAGCTTATTATGATTTTGTTGTTTGTGTAATTGCAGACCATCAGCCTGATAAACAACAGTCCATTTCTGGCTGCTTTGGCTTCAAGCATCATCTTGCGGCCTTTCTTCTATGTGATTCAGCAAACTATTCACTGGATGTTCATGGGATATTCTCTAGTACCATTTTGCCTCTTTAGCTGGGAAAAGTGGATTAAGGTACCAAAGCAGCCAGATTCTCTAGAAAAGAGGGCATTTCCCCTATTTACTGGCTGGAGAAAGAAATAGCACACTGACTTCCTCATACTCTTTTGCAGGTATACAAGTCTATTTATTTCATCGGCCATGTGTTGTTTTTGACGTTGCTGTTTACACTGCCTTTTTTCCGGAAAGTATTTGTGCCACGAAAAGAAAAGTTAAAGAAAGCTGAGTAACAACCAAAAGGTGAGAGAAATCTTTCTGACTAGTCACTAGAGTACAGTGGTCTCAGGTGATATCTAGCTGATTTATGCTGCTTTTCCTCTTTCAGATTGTACCATGCGTGCATTTATTATGGGATGGTTGAAGCATCACCTGCCAAACTTGCTGTGGACAAACTTACAGAGTGACTGGGGTGAAGAGCACAGGGGCTAAGACCCCAAACTGAGGGGAACAGACTGTAAACCTCTCTACCCTTTCTACAGGTTGCCTTATCTCTCCCCACTGACACTTCCATCTCTGCAATGTCAGATGATTGTAAAGCACTTGATACAGCTGCCATCTAGGAATGGAGCACCTGCCTGACTTTTTTACTTTCCAATTCCACTAGATAAAATTGGTCCCAGTTGGTTTTTCATTCATGCTTGAGCTGCTTCTTTTCACCAGATTTTGGAGCTGGTACTGTTTTTCTACTCCTACCTGGATTTTCTTTGTGAGGGCAGACTAGTGTTATTTGTAGCTTATGGCAAAGAATGAGGAACATGGTTAAATGTGGTATGCTAGGTGATTCTTCAGAGGTTGACCCTGTCTTCTGTGTGCACATGAAAGCTACCCAACTTTATCTTCACACCTTGTTCTTGTGCCTTTAACGACGTGCACCACAGCAAATGAGTAGGCTTTTCTTCTTTGTACAGGTAACTGTTTACATATAATAGCAATCCTGATACACTTTCAGCAGTGGTGAGTACACTTTGGCCAAAGTGTTTGCTTGGATAATTCTTTTTTCCTGATCACTTGGAAGAGATAAGAAAGAGTCACAGGCTCTTCTCACAGGAGAGCAAGCGACAAAAGATGGCATGTCTTGTCATTTTGGCATCATTGGGGCTAACCAAGGCTACCTCTGGAAACAGTGATGGTACTGCTGTTAGTCCATGGTCTTACTAAATAGCTTCCAAAATTATTCATCTGACTTGCTACAGTTCACAGGAAAGCAGGGAAATATTTTTTTGGACCGAAGATACATGTGAAATGATTGTCATGAGACTTACCAGCTATATATGACTGTCATGACAAGCACAACTAATCACAAAAGGAAAATTAGTCTCCCAGGAAGCTTTCTGTAATCCCAGAGGAAACTTTAAAGGGCCTAAAGACATTGATACAAGCAAATATGATGCTAGGAGCTAGGGCTTTGTGCCGTACCAGTTTCTTATTTATTTATTTTATTAAAATAATCTTGGGGGGGGGAACATACACAGCAACTATCACCAACCATTATTTAAGCTTAAGCATCACAGAGCAACTTATGCTATATACAAAGATTATTTATTTATCACAAAAAAGTAATTAAGGGTGTATTTCCCATAAATAAGGGATATAGTACATAACATTTACAATATACATAGGGCCCTATTAGACCAAAATACCATATTCTGTGAATCTATGAACACAACAGTAGGCTCATACTACTCCCCACATTTCTTCAAAAGCTGTGGCGATTTTAGCACAAGTCAAAGCAGCAGAGAGTGGATAGTTGCTGATAGAGATGGTCTTTTCTGTGTAGTCAACATTAAGCTGGAGGAAAAAAATGGCAGCTAGTCAAGCTTCTAAATTATATATTTGTGCCACATTGTTTAATATTTAAGTGATTAATACTCCAATCAATTACTGAACAGACAATGCAAGCTGGATGGACAAATGATCTAACTTTCCAGAAAGCAGATTTCTGTGCCTACAGCTCTACCTAATTTGGTGCCCACTGGCTATGTTAAAAAATCAGCTCCATAATCTCAGCTAACAATTAAGGTTGCCCTCTTTAAGCCATAAGTCAATGCAGGAGGCTACTAGCACTGCCCTACCAGTATTTCTACCCCTTTTTATAGAAACGTAGCAAGTTACAGCATGTGTTCTTAAGACGCTTAATCCAGTTCTATAACACAGGCCATTATTATTTTGTAGGAAGCTGTATGAGTACATAATACCTTTGAGTGCTGCTTGCTGCCTGAACTGCAATTAAGATGGAGGTGAGATAACTGGCTTGCAAATAAGAGAAAGACAGTCTAAGAACATATATACTCCTTACCGAGCCATGGGCAAAAGCTCCCACAATTATGGCTATAGGATCTGTAGCAGGGACTAGGTCACGCATATCTGTCACATGAGGAGCTGAGAAAGAGGTGCCTATTTTTGTGCAGCCCACAGGAAGGTGATCTGTCACTGGATTCTTAATCACCTGCAAAAGAAAAACTGGATTAACCTGGTAGTAGAAGCACAATCTTGCAGAGAATCACAGTAGAATTATTACCTTTAACAGCTTTTGAGGGCCATCAGCAGCTCTGACACTAAACTTATGCAGCAGCTGAACTAAGGAGAGAGAAAGAAATATTAACACGTTATGTAGTGTTAGTTGCTTGCAACAATCCTATACAAGTAGTGGTTTTCAGAATCTTTTCTTTTTCCACAGACGTACACAATTTATGATCTACTAGTTAAATAATGTGGCCTGACAGGGAAAGCTAATGTTCATTTGTCAGCCCCAGAAAGGGAAGCTAATTTAATTTAGTATGCATAATGTACAGGTAATCCTTGACGTAATGACCATTTGTTTAACAACCATTTGAAGTTATGATGGCACTGAAAAACGTTACTTGTGACTGGTCCTCGCACTTATAACTGCCAGTGTCCTGGGGTCACGTGATCGCCATTTGCAACCTTCCCGAGGGGCTTCCAACAAGTAAAGTCAGTGGGGGAAGCTGGATTTGCTTAACTGCGGTGATTTGCTTAAGGACTGTGGCAAAAAAGGTCATAAAATTGGGCGTGACTCACTTAACCACTGCGTCACTTAGTGATGGAAGTTCCGGTTCCAATTGTGGTCATAAGTCAAGGACTACCTGTACAATTATTTTAAAACCTACATGATGAATCTCTAGCCTTCCTACCAGACCAGCGGACTGGTGGCTGGAATCCAAAACCATGCAGGAAGCCAGGTTCTCTACCCCTGTTTTAGAGGGAGATTGAATGGATTCACATTTGCAATGTAAAGCACAGGGGACTGTAAGTCTCAGGACCATATATGGTTCTTGGAGCCTTTCAAAAATGGTGCCACACAGTAATTGTTAATGTGATATAAATGGTGAATTGTAAAATAGATGGAGAATAATCATATCCATGTACTTCATTAAATTATAATTACATTTAAACTACAGTGAACTTCACCAACTTTTTAATAGTTCAGCCCCCAGCATAATAGTTTCAACTTCTATGTTTGCTCCCCTTTCAGATCTTCCCTTCCGTCTACTGAGTACAAAATATCTTATACTTCCAGGCTCAGGTAAAGGGCAAATACGTTCCAGAAACAGTATGGGAAAACCCATCGTTTTAGTATGTTACGCTAATATGATGGACAGGTTGCAGTACCTGGAAATATTATAACTACTCAGGCTACCATATATAAGCATTCTGCAATGTAATGTGCACCTGTATCAGTAAGAGATGCCAAACTAGACTAGTTTAATAGTCTACAGAGACATACAGGCAAACATTGCTCAGACCGTTATATACGCAGTTTGGGGTAGGGTGGGGAATCTTAGTTGCATTTCTTACCCATGAGGCCACAGAAACGATCAAAAGTGCGAGGAATTCTTGTCTGTGGGTTGACTTCAATAAGAACATTCTTTTCTGTATGGATGTATACCTGGAGAAGGCCAGCTCGGTTCAAAGGACTATCCATCAGCATCAAGAGGCTCTAAATTAAAAATGAAAAAACATAAGCTATTTAAAAAACAAAATAAATTCTATGGTAATGTCTCTCAAAATATTTCAAGGCTGTTTTAGAGAATACTTGAGAAAGAGCAGTGCCTGAAGACAGTATTAGCATATGTACAACTAGGAACTGATTGTGAAAAAAAAATGTTGAGCATTTGTGGCTTGATTCAAAACAGAATTGCCAGCATTAGTTTCTGGGTTTTCTATGAATGCAATTTCCCAGTCAATATTTCAGGAACAAAGGCAGGCCATAAACTGGATTTAAATCTGCATAGAATACCTGGTGGGTGATGTCCGGTCGAACTGCTCCAGGGTCTCTGCCATTCCTCAGAAGCAAGGATTTATGCTTGTCACAATTCAGCAATTCATATGTTTTCCCAACCTGGAATGATTTGTTTGTTTTATACTTGTGCATTTTAATGTAAAAAAATTTACAAAACTCGTAAAACAAAACAGTGCCAAATTAGGAAAATCTGCCCATACTCCTAAACTCTTCCATATGGCTTCTGAACACTCTAATTCTATACCATCTAAAGGTAATGATTCGTGAGTGAGAAACATTTGTTCTGTATGACACATCTTACGGCACTAAACTCCATAAACTGAGTTTGTGGGAGGAAATGACAATTTTATTTTTCAACAGAATTTCTTTTAGAGTAGCAGTGATCTTAATCTAACATCATATTGTCAGGAACAAGCTAAGGCCTCTCTGCATCCCACACTAAATTATGGCCCTGAAGACACCCATGTTAAATATATTCTCTCTGATAACAGGGGCTCCATACAATAACCTTTTCCTCCCTCGGTTCTTCTTCCCGACGGTTTTTTTTAAAGCCGTCCAAATATGTTGGGATTACAATGTCCAAAATCCTCGTCCAGGGTGAGGATTCTGGTGGTTGCTCTCACCCTACACCTGGATATAACCAGGTTGGGAAAGGCTGACCGAGACATTCTGCCAGAAGAGAGGATCATTATCTTTGTTCCGCACGCAGGTTAAATAGAACATATTTCAGAGAGAAGTGGAAGGGCCACCCCCACCCACCCCGAAGCAGCTTTTGACTTTGGCGGCCGTTTGGGGAGGGAAGTGAAATCCGCTTCTCCTCCCGCAAGGTCTCCCGGACCCTCCTCCGCGCTCTCCGAGGCTTAAAGTTTGCCCAACGCTCTCCCCGGCTGCCGGGCGGCGCCTTCCTGCACCTTCACGCTCTCCAGCGACGCCCCCTCCAGGATCACCACCAGTCGCCTCTTCCCGGCGCGGCGGGCATCAAAGCTCCCTCCGTCAGCAGAGTCTCCCTCCGCATGGGGACGCTTCCTCGTGGGGGCCGCCGCCATCTTAAAAGCGGCGAGCTCGCGGTTTTCTCTCACGGGGGCAGCGGCTTCCTCTTCCAGGGTCAGCCACTTCCTGTTCCCAAATTGTGCTTTCGCCTCAAGGCGTTTGAGCCACGGGTGGAAACATATCCCCGCCTCGTTCGCACGGGCACGCTTTGCATTTCTAGATGGGCCGAGCCGCAAATCACGAAGCGCCGCTGGAAAGTCCTTCCGAGTCGCCCGCCTCCTGACCCGGAAGCGTTTCCCGGAGCCCGCCGTTTCCTGTGTCCTTCTCTCTGGCGCGGCGGCGTGGCTGGAGAACGAGGGAGAACGGCGGTTATCCCCGGAGGTGGCTGCTGTGAGGGTTTATGTTTCTGCTGAGGAGCTGAAGCGTTTTAGAGCCTCCGCCTGCTTCTCCGAGGGTGAATTCTCCTTAGTGAAGGGGCGGCGGGCAAGTTGGGGAAGGGAGCGGCTGAGTGATTCCATGCTTTAATGAGCCCGTTCAGGGAGGGCGCGGAATAGGAGAATGTTATGAATGATTCAGCAGCCGTGCCGAACAAGTAGTGGGACTGAGTTCGTGTCTTACCCCGTGCGCGTGGTGTAATATCGCACTTCTGAGCGGGGTGATGTTCCTTAATAAGAATTCATCTTTCGCTCTTGGTGCTTTGATGTCTCGGCAGGAAGGAATGGCTACTTCACAATAACATCCTGTTTAAAAAATGTATATGGGAAGTACATTCATCATATTCTGATCAGGGCTTAGCAAGCCTCGGCACTCCTGTTGGTGTAGTTCTCAGCAGCACAGAATTCCTCACCCGGAGATAATTGCATACATAAAATGCTTCATGCACAGTTCCCCTCTCCCTCCAAGCTTTATCACAATTTCAGTAAGAAAATTTGCAGAATTGTACCGTTTGTTTGTTTGTTTATTTATTTATTGGTTTGGGGACCTGTTTCCATATCCAGGTTGCCATGGCTCAGAGCCTGAAGGACTTTGCTGGCCGCCTGCCTACTGGCCCACGTGGGATGAGCACCGCTTTAAAGTTGCTGTTGGGTGCTGGTGCTGCAGCCTATGGCATCCGTGAATCTGTCTTTACAGGTAAGTAGCTTCTATTTTTCTAATTCTTTAATGTGTTTTGTTCAACTATTGGTGGTAACAGCAGAACACTTTTGATTTCTACAGTGGAAGGTGGTCAAAGAGCAATATTCTTCAACCGCATTGGTGGAGTTCAGCAGGATACTGTTCTTTCGGAGGGACTGCATTTCAGGTATTCATTTAAAGACTAGTAGAAAAAAGGGTTTAGAATCTACCAGATAATCTCAAGATAATCTCATTCTCGCACCAAAGTTTCCAAAGAGATCTGATTTCCCCCCAAATTTAATTTGACATTATTTCAGTGTGGCAAGATTTTTTTTTTAAATTCTCCTCAAAGCTTTCTTGTCAACTATTAAAGAAAAGCCTCATGGTGATATAATTTGTTTCTGTTAAAATAGCATTCCTAAAAGCTACAGAAATATTTTTTCATTAAAAAGTAAGCCCTAAAAAGTATGCTGAAAGTTATGTGATAATATTTAATCTTTATCCAAGTAAGGAGAGGCATAGGCTTTTATTTCTTTTTACATCTCATATTGAGTATAATCATTGCTAATCTCCACAGAATTCCCTGGTTCCAGTATCCAATAATTTACGATATTCGAGCCCGGCCCCGCAAAATTTCCTCACCAACAGGATCCAAAGGTAAGAACAGAGATGCACAGAGTTTTTACCTCCTAAGAAGTCAGGATAATGTGTATAGATATTTCTCCATTTTTTGTCTTTATAACAATGCTGCAGTGAAGTTTATACTAAGAGTGGTGTCCCAAAATCATTGAGATCTATAAGTGAGCATTGTGGATTGTGTTTCCATAATTCTGAGTTCTGCACTCTATCTTTGTATAAGCTTTTACATCCTTCTGTTATTCACAGAAAAGCATACAGTTCTCTGGCCAGAGCGTAAATTAAGGGGGTTACTGGCCCATTTGGGGGGTGCAACTGGTATATAATTAGACTGGAGAAGAAAAATAGAATGCACTTCAGAGATTGTGGTTGACGTGATTTTGACTCTAGATCTGCAGATGGTGAATATCTCCTTGCGTGTTCTATCACGGCCCAATGCTACAGAATTGCCCAGCTTATATCAGCGACTTGGACTAGACTATGAAGAACGGGTTCTTCCTTCCATTGTCAATGAAGTACTCAAAAGTGTGGTAGCAAAGTTTAATGCCTCACAGCTCATTACCCAACGAGCTCAGGTTTGTCCTTTTCTGATATAGATCGCCTTTCCTCACTTAATCCTACTTTTCACAGGAGTTCCCAATAATTTGCTGGTTGCAGATGATTTGTATATTGTGAAATTGTCTAGGGAACAAATGGAATGTTTTGCAAATTTCCTCTGGACCAGAAATCAAATGGGAAATAACCTTGTTTGATAGCAGGTGTGTGTGTAGTTGATTACAAGAAAAATATGGACAAGTAGTATGATGTGGCTGCAAAAAAAGCAAATGTAGTTTTAGGGTGTTTTTTATTCTGCTTTACTCAGATCTCGCCTTGAACGTTAAGCCCAGTTCTTAAGAAGAATTATGGCCAATCTTGTTGCTCCTGTTGCTGTCAGAACCTGCAGCAATCAAAATATTAATCAACTAGAGGCCTGTTTTATTAGAGAGTAAATGTCTGTTTTAGAGTAGTAAATGTTTGTTTTGCTTGCTTTGTTTCTGCCATTCTTAATGGGGCAGGGGGAGTGAAAGAAGACAGAGCCAGTGCAGTTTGGAAGGGCAGGAAGACGAAGTTGGAGCAAGAGTAGCTATTTGTCAGTTATGTTCTAATGGATTCTTGCACCAAGCAAGGGGGTAGGTGCAGGGATTTAACTGGCCCCCTTTAGCTCCATGATTCTGTGACTCTTATGAGTTTGTGAACTTTTCTGGACAAAAGGAAATTGCTTATCTGCAGCACTGAGATGCTGAGCAAGAACTGTGGGTTTATTTTTTCAGGTATCTTTGCTTATCCGACGGGAACTGACAGAGCGAGCAAAGGATTTTAGCCTTATACTAGATGATGTAGCCATCACAGAGCTGAGCTTTAGCCGAGAATACACGGCAGCAGTTGAGGCGAAGCAAGTGGGTGAGTTGATGCTTAAATTTAGAGGAAACTGTTACAACTGGAGAAATCAGCAAAAGGAATATTGGGTTTGAAAATGGAATCAACCTGGCAAAGGGCTGCAGAGAAAAACATTCCGAAAGAGTTCCCCCAACACACTCCTAGGGGAGAGGCAGATGGGCAGCTGCTCAAAATATTGGTAACTCTTCTGTTCTAAGCACTTCCCCCTCCTGTGATATGATCCAGAGCAGGGAGTATGTAGTCCACCTTAGGTTTCTGAGTGCACATCTGCACACAGTTGTAACAGGAGAGAGCAGAAACACACCAGCATATATCTATGTTGCGTGTTACTTTGTTACACAGGAACAGACACCACCTCTGGCTGCTGCTGGTAAAGTGATCGAGAGAGCAAGAACGCTAGAGGACACTTTGCATCATTTTTCAGCGTTGTTTTTTATTGCCGTTGTTCTGAAGAAGGGCTGTGTGCTCCATGATTCACATACATCATTGACGTTTTAGATGAGAATCCTCTCTGCCTTGTTTCGCTGCAAGTCTCTGTAGTAATTTGGACCATCACTTTTTCTCTTGCCGCAGGCAGCAGCAGAAACCACCCACATTGCCATTGATCATGATGCCGGTTCCCATCATTTTCAGCCACAGAGAAAAGCCCCTGACCCTCTCTTGCCCCGTGTCTTTTGCTTTCTGTTGCAGCCGCTCTTTCCCCCTCTGCCCCCAATTCCTGTTTTTCATTTCTCCTGATGTTGGATTCTAGAGTATCCACAGGAGACCATCTGTGATTTAATGTCAGATCACTCAGTGATTTTTTTTTTCCATTTTGTTTCGTAAGAAATCAATTCAACTTGAAGATGGGCTAGGGTGGAATAGTGGGGCCATTAAATTAATTGAATTTACTTCCCACATAATTTTTATAAAAGACAGGGTGTAGCAGTGAATCAGTTAATTTCAACGCTGGTTATTATAAAAGTATTTTTAAAGTGAGATTAGTTTAATGTAAGTCACTAGAGTGAATTGGGAGAAAGGAGAATTAAATAACTATTTTATTTAGTGCTCAGATCCCACTTTTTAAAATGAGGCTTCCTACAGTGCATTACTCAAATACTATATTAGCCCACTGCCTGAAAAAAAAAATTGTGCTCTTGTTTTAAATCAGGGTTCTCCAAAGTGGTCAGTATTGACCCCCAAGGGTCAATGGCACTATCCATTTTGTTGTTGCTGTTATTATTTGTAGTACTATTAGTTAAAGTAGTATTTATTAAATTATTTTCATATAATAAATGTTTGGGGGTCAGTGAACAATTTGAAACTTCATGAAGGGGTTGATGAGCTGAAGAGTTTGGGGAGCCCTGTTTTAAATGAAGAATAAATGCTTATTCATTGTAATACTGTCTAAAAAGCTGGAGATTTACTGCTGGCTTTCCCATACTGAAAAGTCCAGGGATTTGTTTGTGACTGCATGCTACTTATAAATGCAAGAAGTAATTAGCAACATGCTGGCACTTTCACATGGGTCTGGTTCTTGCCAAGATACTAATATTTGTCTGTACTCTTTCATATCTTTAAAAAAAATATCCATGTATACAGGTACCATGTTGGAGATGAAAAATCTGAGATAGCAGCATTCTCCCGGAGGTGCTTGTTTTTTAGATGTAGGAATATGGTAGCCCATCCTACCTTGTCATACTTTCTCTGCAGTCTGAAGTAGTTCTGCCCAGATGCAAAGTTTACCACAAGACTGAAACCCTGTTTGGAGCTTTGCTTGCTTGCCTCCAACAGCAGCGTGAAGGAATGCCACACAGTGTACATACTCTTGAGTAACCTTGGCTGGATATAATAAAAACTGTTGAATCCGTACATATAATGCTGAATTGTAAAAAGAGCTAAGTGCTCTTAAAACTATTGTTCAAGAAAATTGTGTGTGTATATTATCACGAGTTACTTACTTCTCTAGCCCAGCAGGAGGCTCAGCGAGCACAATTCCTTGTGGAAAAAGCAAAGCAGGAGCAAAGGCAGAAGATTGTTCAGGCAGAAGGAGAAGCCACAGCTGCTAAAATGATATCCTTGCTTTGATGTGAGGGAGAAAGGTTGCTATTGGTTCCAGATGCTTTGGATGTGGCAGTAGAATGTAGGGGCACAGTGATCCAGCACAAAATGTGGTTTCGAGTAAAGTGATGCAGCTTAATCGTCGCTGAAGGGGTGGCCAAAGATGGTGCCCAAGTTCAAAACCTTTAAGAAATGCATCCTTAACTGATTGCTCACATCGGAGAAGCCCTCAGCAAGAACCCAGGTTATATCAAGCTGCGCAAGATCCGTGCTGCCCAAAATATCTCCAAAACGGTGAGTGTTAGTCTAGGGGAGTTGCTTTTACGTGTATGTACACATGTACACCCTCAGTTGCTGCTTTCACACTGTACCAGGCCAAGTGATGAATCCAAGGCGAATATGATATGCTTCTCCTAGTGTCTGTCTTCACCAGCAGTGCCTGCTTATTGAGGCCATCTCCCCATCTTAACAAGAGCCAAGAAGCATTTGACTTTTGTTGTAAGAGCAGGCCCACATCATTTCAGTGGGCCACACCCAGCCATGGTCACTTGCAGAGTATAGTGTGCCACGGACCAGGAAAAGGCTCACAGCAGGAACAAAATCAGGTGGAGAAGCAGAATGAATTCAGGCATTTAGAAGACTGATGGACCTGGAACTATCTGGAATTTAATTTAATTCTTGTTTTCTGTGACAAACTGAAATTCCACACCTGTTGTTTGTGTTCTGGAATCTGATAAAGCAGAGCCCATGACTGATGACATCAGAAGAATAAATCAATCCATTTTCAAAAGGGAAGAGAGAGTTTTGTCTACAGATTTCATAGCATGCTTCGGTAGGGGCCTTGCTTCTTTCTTGTACGTGGTGAATCTCAACCCATGGTATAAAAGCTTTTATCTCCAAATCACTCTTTTCCAACCTACTCCCTTCCAGATATATTGCACTTCAGTTCCTATAATTTCCATGCACGCTTGAAGGAGATCATATGAATTAAAGCTGCAAACCTCTGAAGGGAACGAGGTTCAGGAAGGATCCCCTATATGTTGAAAAAACCTGTACTTGAGTATGTTTCTACCAAACCCCCATGTGTTTCAGGATCTCTGCTAACTGCTTTTTTTATCCACTATCCTGAACTCTTACAGATTGCAGCATCTCAAAACCGTGTGTATCTTACAGCCGACAATTTAGTGCTTAATCTACAGGATGAAGGTTTTACTAGGTGAGTGGCTTGTGGATATCCAAATAGCTCTTCTGCAGGATTTTGATTTCCCATGATGGATTGCCTGAACTGTAGCATAAGATGATTTAGGGAAAGTTCAGAAGACTACAATTCCTCTCTGGAGCAGTGGTGGGATGGAGACCCCTAACAAGCTGTTTATCTTATGCTGCTTTAAGTTTCTTTGAAGAAGAGCAGAGAATATAAATGTAACAATATATCTTGCTTTCTGGATGTAGCATAGATCCAGCTTCCAAAGCATGTGCCATAAACATAGAGGTGTAGCAGGCTTCTCAGATTTTTCTAATCCTTTTTTTCTCTTCCTCTCCCCTCTGCTGCTATTATGTGTTGCTCCGGATCCAGAGGAAGGTAAGGCACAAAATCCATTTCATACAGTGTTTAATTGAGAAAAAATTTAATTGACTTAAAAGTTATTTCTGATTAGTTTGGTAACAGCACACAATATATTTATAGAAGCTGTAGGTGGTAGATATTGCAGCATAGGCTGTTTTGAATACACAATCCCCTCATGTGAAAGTGAAAGGGAAGTTCTTGTTCTGAGATGGCATCATCTGAAATGCTGCTTTTTCTTTTCAACATCATTATATTAGCCATGCACAAATGGTACTTAATTAAAAGTCTTGATGAATCATCTTCCTCGATTCCGATAGGTGTAAAAACAAGTATGGCAAAAGTGGAATCATTAGCAGCAGATTTAGAGTGCTGGGAATATTAGTGGTGAGGAGAGAGGCCCGCAGAAGGGTTAAGACTTGGGCTTTGGCTTCTGCTCCTCCTGAGCAGTACATGTGAAAAGTTGTTTGATGGAATGTTACTCACTGAAAAAGAAGCTGCATAGGAATAAGTTTGGCCTCATCTTTGCAAATCTGTGGAACCCTGTTAGGTTAAACTACCCTGGTGCATGAACAGTCTTCCCACAGATGCTTGTCTTTAGCTCATAGGCAGCCACAGGGGTTGTGAATTTGGTAAGAATGGTTTGGATGGGTGCTTGCTTAGTTTTTTCCCACCCCACTTTTTTGAGCGGGGGGGGGAGGCAGGATATTTTTCTGATCAAAATTCTTGATTCCTAGTAAAAAGATTCAGTGTTATGTGAATATTTATCCTCCATGTGCTTTTTTATTTCTGTGGCGAAATCTTGAGCGGACAAACAGTGAGGTCAAATGGAGATTAAGCCACCACTCTTCCATTTTCGTCTGCTGAAAATAGCACATTGCTGGCGTTTTTCAGCTGAAACAGGATGGAAAGTTGTTCCTTTGTCAAGCTTGGCCAAGCACTCCATCCAGAGTACAAAGTATTGTTATTGTCATCTCCAAAGTAGGATAAGTTTGTCTGTGAATTCAGGGCTGTGTTCTCTCCAGGCTAATTTTATTACAAAGTTGTAGTACTTATTTTCAAGCTGTAGAAAACAAAATGCCAAAATGAATGAACTATGTATAGCTTCCCAGAACATCTGTGACAGAAGCCTACAGCATGATTTAGGTGGTGCTCCAGTTATGTTCATAGTCATAGCAACTAGGAGTTTATAAAAGTAAAGAGGACAGTGCTGTAGTTTGTCAGTGACACGATTTGGCATATTTGTATCAATTGAGCAAATTTCATCTGAATGTCTGTTTATTTAGAACAGTGTTTATCAACCTTGGCAACTTTAAGATATGTGGACTTCAGCTCCCAGAATTCTGGGAGTTGGAGCCCACATATCTTAAAGTTGCCAAGGTTGACAAACACTGATCTAGAATCTTAAAGGCTATGCAGTTTAGAATTTAGTTTGAAATGTTTTGTGCCCTTACTATATTTAAGTAGAATATTTTGTATGAAATATTTATTCTTTAGTAGACTGCTACCTTTATTCTTTTGTTTTGGGTTTTTTGGGGAGGGGTTCTTGTTTTTAATTGTTAAATTGTTAAAATTTATAAACCACCCAGAGTTGTTGTGAGTCAAGTGGCATATAAATTTAATGATGATGATGATGTAATGATTATGACATTATAACAAAATGTTGGAAAAGTGAGAAAGAGTGTGATCAAGAACAGCTCATGGTCTTCCCATAAGGAAGTCTGATGAAAGAAAGGGAAGGTCTTCTAGTGGTTCCATTCTTAGCACTTTTCATTTAAATGACTATTATTTTATGGGTCAGTCAGGCAAATTTTTAAAGGTTTGGTCTAATAATAAGAGACTCAGAGTAAATTTCTGAGTTAGGCATTGGATATCATTGGTTATCTTCCCTTAACAAAATCAGTTACCCAAAGCTATGACTTAACTTACTTTTACTCTCATGGAGCTAGGTGAAGAAAAATAGCAGAAAAAAATAGAAAATTTCTATATCCAAACAACAAAAAAGGATGTAGAAACTAAACAACAGCATAAGGACAAACCTGCTTTTTTGCCTCTAGGAATTAATCTACCAAATCCATGTTTATATGTGTGAACCATTAATTACTCATGCTGTGTGTTAACCATAGAAATTAAGGCTTGCTCCATGCTTGGTCCCCAAGCCCATATTGTGGCACATTTCTCACAGTCCTTTGCTGTATCTTTGTTTCTCTTCCAGCGACAGTCTCCTGATCAAACAGCCAAAGAAATGAAGTAGCTGTTGTCTCCTTGAACCACACAGATGACTGACAGAATGGGGATATTGGGCTGTTTGGATAGCGCACATCTTTGGGGTCCACAGATATCCTCTTGGGATTTCCTTTCGGTTGCCATTTTCACCCTTGTCAACTTCCCAACTCGTCCCTCACTAATGGACCCTTTCTGGCTAATGTGGTTCCATTTTTCTGAGAATATCAGCAGTAGGAATCAGCTACAGAATTTGATTTAATGCTGCAATGGAGTTCCCTTAGATACTTAATCCCATCCTGAAGGATCAGATGTTGGCTGGGGGAAGCAAAGGGGTTGCGTTATGCAATTTTCTCTATCTGGGCTGATTTTTAAGTAGATCAAATTGTCACTGATAGTTCCTGATGGGTTGGTGTCATGCCTTATATATAAAATCCCTGGCTCTTCCATTTGTCATTTCTGGCTGACCTTTCCCTTCACTGTTCCCCACTGAACATCTCATCTCAGGAATAGATGGGTCACAGGACTTTTGCAAGTGCTGTGATATTTTATCTATGTAACTTCTGTTGCCTTGTGATTCACATCTTTATAAAAATAAAATCAGGTCCAAAACTCTTCTGATACCACTATGTTTATTTTCATTTTTAAGGGGATGGATTTTTCACACCAGAGAGTACTTATGCAAAAAGGAGAAAAATTACCCATCCATCTGCTTTTAAAGATCACTTCACTGTAACATCTACTTGTGTTAAAGCATGTGTATAGTGGGGAGGAAATGGAAGGCAGGTGGCAATGCGTTGCTGTAGTTCTCAGTAGACCACTGGGGTTTTCCCCATCTTCTTTCAGAGTACCTGCATTTTCCATCTTCCACACAACAATATTTTCTTTTTATCAGTTTTTGCTGTTCTGTTTGGAAGTGGTTTACCATTGCCTCCTTCCCAGGGTTAAGAGCAAGAGACCAGCCCAAAGTCACCCAGCTGGCTTGGCGGCCTAAGGCTGAATTCACAGTCTCCCAATTTATAATTTGGTGCCTTTAACTACTACACCAAACTGGTTCTTGAGTGATGCTTAACCAAACTACATTAACTTACAACCCACAGAAGTAAAGCTGATCAATCACGCTTCATGTCCTACCACAGACTTGATTAAAAGTCCTATATGAGCAATAACGTCCAAGATATTGGGGGGAAGAATAGTTGAATGTCTGGATAGCTGGTTTAACTTTTCTTTTGGTGTTACCTTGGGGACAGTTCTTCCTAAAAAGCTGTATTGAGAGAAAAATAATCTTTGGTGGCAGATAGTTTCACATGAGGATTTTCCTTGGGATCAGAGCATACCCAGTTTGATTGCGCCAATGGAGAAGAAAACTAGGGATGATTATTTAAAAATAATGAAGATAGCTAATCACTTAGTTTCAGAATTTTTATTTTAAAATATATTATTTTCTTCAAATGAAAACAGTATATGAGTAATACCTGCTGGTCTATCTGTGCAATGGAATAAGCTAATATAGTAATTTGAGCTGTTGGGCGCACTTGAGATTTTTAAAGCGTGTAAAGGGCACTCTCACAATATGGCTGCTGTGAGGAGATGCCCCATCATAAAATGGCGTAATGGGCATGACAAGTCAGAACAGACATTCTACCAGAAGGCAAACTGAATTGCTTTTTGTTGCCCCCAGGAAGTTCCCTAGCTTACCTTTTGTTCCCCCCACAAGAAGATGGACATATTTTCCTTTTTTTTTTTTTAAATGCAGGGTTGGTTTGAGGCCCAGAGATTTTCTTGCAAATAAAGATGCTGGAAGGTGCTTTGCTAGATCCCAAGCCTACCTGGATTCTCAGTGCAGCATCAACAAAATCTAAATGGCAGGAGCTAAAATATGAACTAGAACTCCCACCCTGATTATACCTGTTGGCACATAAGTGAGATGTCCTTGGTATGCCAGATTATGATCCACCACAGTTCTTACAATTCAGAACTAGAGATGTGCAGATGGGAACAGAAGTTTCTAGCTTTTAAGCACCCTTGCGGCTGAGTCAAGATTGCTTCTATTGGAGTGGCAATTACCCACCCAGAGTTATTGGAAGTAAGGCAGCATGCAGATTTAATAAATACTGATCTCACAACTGGTGTTAACAATTTCTAGTGTATTTTGCTTAAAGGCTGTGTTTTGCCATAGTAGGTGACAGCTCCTCCCGGACTATGATTGATCTTGAGAAAGCTGGGCAGGATTGGATCTTGCTCAGATTTGAATAGCAGACTACCAGAAAAATCCAAGGCTGTAGGGCAGAGTGGAAGTCATTCTCTATCTCCTAACAGGCAATGGCAGTCCACTTTCCTGTTGCTGCCAAGACAACTACATGTAGTCCACATAGTCACTGAGAGCTGAGCTTAAGCTGAGGGAACTGTTCTTTTTAAAAAAGAAAAAGGAAGAAAAACACCTTCAGGGATAAAATACACCCTAGATTGTGTACCAAAATGTCAGTAAAGCAATGGCAATTTGAAAAAAAAATTACCCGTTCAAGCCAGATAATAGCATCAGTCATACAATTTCACAATGGGGGAAATTGAAATGATTATAGTAGATAAAAACTGAAAAGGCCCTCTTCCACTGGGTAGTGCTTATTCAACTTAATCTACACTACTAGTAGCTGTAGGTGAACACATGTAAAAATGCCTTGAAGCTTTTCTCAAGTAAAAGGCATCTACTCTGGTAAAGCACCATTTCTCTTCCCATATTTGATTCTACCGGGCTAGTTAAAAGAATTTTGCAGCCTGATGCTGGTGTCAGGTCTGGTCAGTTAGTGAGTGCTGCCTAACCTCTGGAAATACAATATGACTTTCCTCCTAAGCATCCTTAAACAAAAAACCCTCTTCATTTGTAGCAATCTTAACACCATTTTATGAAAGAGTGGATGGCTTTCAATAGGGCTGTGGGGCACTACAGCTTCGAAGGCAAAAAGGGGCTTCGAGCGCACCACCTGTCTGCAACTCCTTAAGCCACATCAACTGCATCTTTTCCCAGGTTCGTGCTGCAGCTGGTGAGGGCAGCCATGTGATCCTGGAAAGACGCGGCTGTTTTAAGAAGTTACCGACAGGTGCTATGTAACTGTCCCTATGCAGCGCAAAGCACCTCTGTCTTTGAATATAAAGTGCTGCTGCATTGTCCCCAACTTCAGATACGTTCCTCCCTTTTCACTCACAACATTAAGCAGGAAAAGGTTGAAAGACTTCATTCTAAAACCGAATAGAAGTTCTTTGAATCAGCAGGATTCTTTCAAAGCTGAATATAAGCATGCCTCTTTTTGAGGAAGGCAATAAAGCTGGTTTTCTATAAATCTCAGCACATTTGACTGACATCAATTAGCAAGATCCATTTCAACTTGTTTTCCAGCCTTCAGAATGGCATCCATCTTCCTTATGGATGCTTGGAGAAGGATAAGCAAGCAAACCTGCCATCTCTGTAGGACTTTTGGAACGGACAACTCATGTAGCCTTGAATGACTAACATCTGATGTGGAAATGTGAGCGTGAAAGTGAATGCTTGGGTTGCAGTGGCTCTGTTCCTTGATGGTGAATTCCAACAGGCAGCAGAGGAAGACAGGGACGGCCTCTTACTCTCCTCTACAGAC
Organism: Liasis olivaceus; assembly: GCA_030867105.1. Lineage (NCBI taxonomy): Eukaryota > Metazoa > Chordata > Lepidosauria > Squamata > Pythonidae > Liasis > Liasis olivaceus. The sequence continues at coordinate 160,594,993 of CM061348.1, read as the reverse complement.
ATTACAGTAGGTGATGACACGATACAGAGTTCTTTCCATCAAACATTTGCATAAAGCAGAGTGAAGTCAGATAAAACACAGAAGTGCTGAACTGACCTCTGAAATAATACAGAATGAATAGATTAACTGAAAGCTGTTTCGAAGAAAACAGGGATTCTTAGTGGTTCAGCAGTGCCAGGAGATATGGTTGGGTTGTTCTAGTAGGGCTTATACAATCGCCTTGAAGGTTCATGGTCACGCTGGGTGCTTTGGTCTTATATGCCCAGGAAGTTTTAAATTTTCTGCTGGTCTTGCTTTCCAGCTCACAAAAAGGACTTCTTCAGGGGCACCTTATCTTGATATGCTCCCCTGCTACCAAGTTGATTTTTTATTTTCTCAGGTATGCTGAATGTTAAGCTTTTGTGCAACATTTCAGTATAGTTTGTAATTGTTTTCTGTTAATTGTGCTTTTATGACAAGCTAGTGGTGGCTGTCTTAAACGTTTTAACCACTTTGAAAGGGTTTCTATGGGGGTGCTTTGAGTCAGTCTTCAAGTCCCTGCAGTTTTCTTGGCAAGGTTTTTTGGAAGTGGCTTGCCCTTGCCCCCTTCCTAGGGCTGAGAGAGAGGGATTGGCCCAAGGTTGCCCAGCTGGCTTTGTGCCCAAGGCAGAACTCACAGTCTCCCGGTTTCTAGCCTGGTGCCTTAGCCACTACACTAACCTGGCTCTGACTACAATATCCCACTACTTTTTGCAGCAGTTTCAAATAATGTAATCTGATGATGCAGCACAAGAGGGCAGTGTTGTGATAGAAAAACCTCTCTCAAGGAATAAGGAATTACCACATCTTTTTTTGCGTGGTTCTGTAGTTCAGGAATTGTAACGCAAAAGACGACAGCGAATCAGTGGGAAATCTACCAAATCAGTGAATCTGCAGAGAAAATCAACTGTTTATTTAAAAATTTCCAATATTTATAGTCTGCCCCAATCCTAACAGACTCTGGATGGGTAACAAATACAAAACATAGCCTGAATATGGCTGCAAAGCATTTCTCTGATCCCTAGCATTCCCCCAGCCCATTTTAATCCAAGTGTCTTTTGATTTTTGCTCTCCCTTTAAACTCGTGTGGAAAATTAAATGATTTCAGAATAAATTAAAAGTACAGTAATATTTCATTTTTAATATTACATATTACGTGGTACATCCCAGGGCAGCCTGAAATATTTATAGCCTACATCCATGCAACAATTCTATCGGGTGCTGAACTGTATGCTGCATGCTGATTTCAGTGTTCATTAGTTTTACACATATTTTTGCAAAACAAAAAAAGAAGCAAGCTTAAAAATCCAAAACGTGCAGTCTTAGACACTGGAAGGAGCAAATACCTGTATTTTGCCAGTGACAGATTGGTTGCTTGTCTGCCAACACATACGGATCCCTCCATGATGCACACGCTTATCCAAGAGTCCCCATGGAACCTCTGCTTCAAATTCCAGTTAATATATTAAATACATATACTCAGAGAGTGAGAGGGGGCACATACCAAACAAATATCTGGTTTATTTACAGAGTAAAGCAACCCAATCTATTATTTACAGAGTGCAATTGCAAATGGTTGGTGACGAAACAGATTGCTGTTGAGCTTATGGTTCCCAGTTGTAAATGGAACCCGGTCAGCTTTGATCTGATGAAGTTTCAAACAGGCAGTAGGAAAAACTGGATTGGAAAGGTAAAGCTACAGAAGCAATGCTTATTTAAAAGCAGTGTATCCAGCTTCTTGGTCCAATACAGTACCCGGAATGGCCCAAAGCGAATGTGCAGTTTGTTAGCTCTGGATCCATACTAGGCTTGGAACCATCTAGCAAGGGCTACATTCCAAAAAATGAGAAGGACAAGGCCCTTTTGGAGAGGTCTAGGGAACTCAGGGGACAAGCAGATGTTTAGCATCTCGACTGAAGAGCAAGGTACTTGACAGGGACTCAAAAATAGCCGAGGCTTGAAAGCAGACCTAGCTAGTAGATGTGCTGGAAGATGGGGAGGTTTAAGAGGTAATGAAGGAGTCAAGGCATAAGCTGGTGGCTGAGAACCCCCATCAGCACAAGGGCAACGTGTTGAAGATGCCACATGCAAATGAAATAAACATCCAAGCAGAGATGTCTAAGACAGTTTGAAATAATATAGGTAAGGGACCACAGGAGGAGAGAAAATGAATGAGCTGAGGAAAGGAGAAAGTACCCTCTGGGTTTTCCATGCAAGGACCAAAATGTCTTGGACAGCCCTCTACAATTCTGTAAACCTCTAGAGAAAGTTGCTAGCAGGGAACAAGGCCAAATGTTTACTGTGAATGGAGCCAGCAAGCATTACTTTTTCTTCAAAGAGCCTTTAGGTTTCTTTTCCTTCCCTGAAGGCCACTGTTTTTGACCCTTCTCTTCTTTCTTCCCTTTCACGTTCTCTAAATTCTCATAGAGGGTGGGTTCCTCCCTTTGCCTGTATAAGAGAAAAGGAGCAAAAGAAGGCAAGCAAGGTTTAGAGATAATGCTGGATCATAGCTTGGGCTTGTTATGTGCATGAACCTCATGCAACTTCTCATACTCCTCTCTTTCTTGCTTTAAAGAAAAACATCGCTGCTTTCTGTCTGTCAGATGACCAACAAGAAAGCAACAATCAAGTTATGGTTTTCGATCCTTTTTTTTTGGCAAATCACACTTAACCAGTTTGCACAAACAAACCAAGTATGATCTGATTTACATGAAAAAATAAGGAAGTCATTCACTAAGCAAAATGGGTTGAGGTGGGGTGGAAAGAATAAATGAGAACATACTAGTCTCTAGGTTCAGACTCACATTCACATTCTGAGAACATGTGACAACTCTTACTTAAACCCAATTTTATACCAGTAGGATAGACAGCCATACCAGTTAGTCAAAGAGAGGTGCTTTCTGCTCTATTGAAATATGTTGACTCCTGTGTGTTCTTCATACATAGAGCAGGTTATGTCATGTTCTTAAAGGTGACCTTTTAATGCAGCATGTGTGCGGCATAGAATCATATTATTAGAATGGACTTTGGAGCTCAATTAGAATCATAGAATCATAGAATCATAGAATTTTGGAGTTGGAAGGGACCACATGGATCATCTAGTCCAACCCCCTGCAATATGCAGGAAACCAATTAAACCATCCCCGAGAGGTGACTGTCCAGCCTCTTCTTAAAAACCTTCAGAGATGGAGAACTCACAACCTCCGTAGGTCCACTTTCACATATACGCAGGACCAAATTTCAGAGTCCCTTCAGTTCATCAAGTTGCCTAGTTTCTGCTTAAATAGCATCAGCAGAGAAGACTGCTCCTAAGGCAGCCTGTTGAACACCTCATAGTTTTAGAAGGTTCTGTTCATATTTAGCTGAAAGTGATTTTCCTGCAACTTCCATCAACTGGCTTTAATTCTAAATTTTAGAGCAACAAAGGACAAATAATCTCTCTTGTGTGTGACAGGATTTGTAGACAGTATTTGTAGACTGCCATCATGACTCCCTTTCATCCTTTCTTCTCTAGGCTAAACATACCCAGATCTTTCAGCCTATCTCTTAGGATGTGGTTTCCAGGTTTTGATTCATATAGAGATTTGTTTTCAATCATAGTACAAAAAAAAAAAAAGGAATGTTTTGAAGAGTGGTACACAACAAGCTTGGGATGGCGTTACTTATGTCACTGATAAAACCAGAAAAACATTCATTATTGCTAGTTTCTTCCTCTTCCATCCAGTTTAAATGTAATGTTGCTGAACATTTTTTAGACATGAAACTTACATCTTGTTTAGAATTTGCTCCAGGAAAGGCAAATGTTAATTATCTAATCTCTACCACTTTCAGAACATTGGATTACCTTCATAAATGTTACTATTTGCTTTGAGATGGTCACGAATACAGGAGATGATGATGCTACTGCAGTGACAGCATTCTTACCTGGAGGATTTTCTAGAAGCTTTGGGGTGTGAGGACTTCTGGGCAGGTGGATAGGTGATATTCCCATATTCAGACTCATTTGGTCTTCCTTTCTGAGACTGCAGCAAGGAGAAAAGGGGTAAGAGTATGGCTAAATGGGGTGTTAGTTGTTCACTGAAAACTCTCTTATTGTATGAGAAGCGTAGGAGCTGAAACTGCTAATGTGATTAGAAGGAAACCGAAGTCTCCCAATTGCAAAGCCATTCTTCTTCCATTCTCCGGCCTGACTCTGAAGGAACTCGAAATCTCTCCTTTGCCACGACACTGACTGGCAAGTCTTTCAGCCAAGATCCGCTGCTTACTACACAGCCAATGCAGGCAACAAGGGCTAAACCAATGGGGATAAACCAGCTTGCTTTTCTAACAAGTGTCTCTGACATGGCTGCTGGAAGGTGAGCGTGCCATAGCTACCATCCCTTTGCTAGGGAGCTAACTATATCTTGATGGGTGCCATCTGCTTCTCTAGAGGAAAATATAACCATCATCCAAAATAACAGAGTGGCATTTGCATGCCTCCTCCAATCCTATACCTGCATAATGTCCAGCTTCTTTTTGGTGGTCTCTATAAATTGGCATATGGCCATATAGATGAACTTGTACTGAGCCTCAGTCTGCACCATTCCTGAGCGCTGGGACCGGACCATTTGAATGGCCTTTGGAATATCTATGTCACAGTCCAGTCCTGGGACACAGCGAGAAAGAGAAACGGAAAACAGGTTAAAAACGTGCAGACTTTTCGGCATGTCTACACAGAAGCACTAAGATAGTTCCCTCTGATGAAGTATGCATGTTGTCCAGAATTTCTAGGCTGTTTTTCAGTAGCATTTAAGGACATTTATGAACGGTTAAATATGAAAAGGTCACTTTCTATAATAAAAGATTTAATTACTAATTCATAACAAAGGATACAATCCAGCAACATTTAAGCACTTTTAAATCCCACTAATGATAGTGGCAAAAATGCCCTGCTTAAGTTCATTAACAGATGTAAATAGGATTAAAGATACCTGGAGTAGCCTTCTTAAATTCCGTGGGATTTCAACCTCAGTACAGTAAGTATTTACTTGGTCAGGGTTTAAATTTCTTTGGACCTGTCCTCATGCAGTGTTTGGCTCTGAATGCCCATGACTGGTGTCACCCGAAAGGTAGAGGTAGCAATTTCCCCATCATGGCTAATCCAGGGCCTTTCCCCACTTGTCCCTAACAGGCTCTGCCAACCTCTGTTTCCTGCTGTGTCTCCCAGCTCATGAGGGAGCCAGCCTTAAGTGATCCATGGCTATCCCTGGGTAGCGTTTTCCTGCTTATTCTGACACTGTCTCAAGGTGTGCAAAATCTATTGGCCTTTGTCACCCATTGCCTTGGGAGGAAGCCATGGGGCTGCAGTGACTTGAAACAGAGGCAAGAGAGGCAGGATAGGGATCGGCAATGAGGACTGCAAATGTCACACTGGTCCAGATTTCTGCTGTCTCAAGGATGGGCAGAAAGCACTTCAAGGCACAGGGGAGGCACCCCCAACAGTCCTTTTGCAAACTGTCCTTTTCTCTCAGACCCTTTAATATTTGGCTGTTTTTGTTCTCAGCCTCCACTGCTGGTTTGCAGGTCACCAGGGGGAAGCAGCAATGGAGACTTAAACCAATCCAAGGTCAGATACCAAAACTGGTCTCACCTTTGGTGGAGATCATATCCACGATCATATCAATGACAATGATGGTCCCAGTGCGTCCAATCCCAGCACTGTAGAGGGAGGCAAAAATGGGGATTATGGGCACGGGAGTGCATTCTGGGCACAAAGTAGACACATTTCAGCACATTGATATCATTTTATGACTCTTCCACAAACAATAGTGGGGTCTGATCCAAACTATATAAATATATTAAAAGCACTATCAGAACTGAGCCAACTATGACATTCTTGAGAGCAGAATGCACAAATGGTCATAACTTAGGAACAGACAATTTAAACAAATAAGTGTCTTACATTTTCCTAGAGATCGGCACCAAAAATCTAACAAATATGGAGGGGCTATCACAGAGAAAGCAGTGCTCCTTGTACTCTCCACTCTAGTGAACCAGCGGGCACAGTAGCCAAAGCCAGTGTTCCCAAAGGATGTTAACAGGAGAGCAGAGGAGAGAATAGCCTTGTTATGCCTAGATTTTTTGTCTGACAAGATACTTCTGGAGCATTTCAAAGAAAAGCTCAGGAGTATTTATTTATTAATCACACTAGTTAGGTTGCTCAATTCTAGTCAACTTTGGGTGGCAAAAATAATAGTATATTTAAAAAAATGAATCAAGGAAAGAACAGTGGCTCTCCTAGGGGAAACAGCCCACAACCAACCTTGCACACACACCAACCCAAAGAAATCCTCCACTCATCCTAGCCCAAAGCCTAGGGAAGAACCAGGTCTTCAGGGCCAATTGAAGAAGAGCAGGGTAGGGGCCATTTCACTCTCTTTCCTCCAGAGGTCATCAACAAGTGTGGTCAATGCTGTCTCCATATTGCATCCTGGCCTGAAACCTGACCAGAAAAGGTCTAGATACTTGGTTTCCTCTGAGGCCTCTGAAACTGCAGTGCAACCATCTTCTAAACTACATTTTCCAAAAAGGGGAGGTTGGAAACTGGATGAAAATTGTCCAGGACTATTGAGTCCAGTGATGACTTCTTGAGGAGGAGATATACCAACTACCTCCTTCAAGACAGGTGGGAGCACCCCCTTCTTCAATGAAGCTGTCACTACCGCATGGACCATGTCACCTCCCAGGAGGCCTTCACCAACCAGGAAGGGCATGGATCTAACCAACAGGTGATCAGGTTAACAGACTGGAGGATCCTGTCCATTTCCTCAGGAGTCACATAGTTAAACTCATTCCAGCTAACCAAGCAAGACCACCCCTCCATCACTTTGAATCTGAGCAATGTTATATGCTAGATGCCTAGAATATTCTTCACAGCAGTGCAATAGATGCTCCCAGCAACAAATGGGTTGCCTTGAAAGGGCCACTGGCTAGCTTTCTGTGGATGCAATAAGAGCAGAAAAATAGCTATGTTTTGCCACTCTTATTTCCATGATATAATCCCCAATATGGGCTTTTATATGTGCTCCACAAGATTCACTTTTCCTTCAAAGGCAATCTAGTCCTCTCTTTAGTCATTTCATCTCCCAGAGCTCCTCAGAAAACTAAGGAACAGCCCAAGATTGATGCACAGGGAAATGCTGCATAAGCCAGGACTATGGCCTCAGTCAAATGTCCACTAGATTCTTGGCGAAAACCCCAAGCTCCCTTTTGAACCTGACTGGATTCATTAGTCACCTAGGGCAAAATGGTTTACCTTCTGGGGACTGGGCAGCATCAGCAAGCCAAAAAGCAGAGTGATCCTTCATCTGCCGATTATGTTGTGCCTGCCCCAAGACAAAAACCAGGTCTGATGTGCAACACCTGGTATGTAACACCTGGTCAAATCCATGGTTGTCATGGTGTCCACAGACTCCTGAGCTACACCAGACTCAATGCTGTCTCAGGGCAGGTTGAGGTTCCAAGAACTATCAGCCTTGGGGATTCCCATCACCAACCTGGCAATGGAATCAATTGGCAATGGATGTCACTGTGCAGCAGGAAAGTCACTACAGCAGCAACAAACCCAGTTGCTCCATAGAGGCCACCCCCCAGTTATCTGTAGTGCAGGACCTCTGAGAGCTGACTAGTCTTCCTAGATGATAACACACCATATCCCTGCCTTGGGTTGCAACATCTCTGGACCCCCTTAGGTCTCAGTTATATATGCCAGATCAGCTACCTTCTCCATGATGAGAATAGTCTAAGTGCCACAGGCCTATGCCTAGGTGGTTACAGGGCTCAGACCAGCAGCAAACAGATCCATCAGCCTGACCATGCTCCCACTGCTCTGGCTCCCTACTGTCATACGTCTGGCCACTGCTCTCCACCCAAGGTCTGACAAACCTCCAAAGTAGGATTATCAACACTGCAGCTCCATCTGGTCTGCAGTGTTTTCAAGGAAGGAAATCCATCAGACAGACCTCTGCTTTTCCATTGCCAGTGCAAGCAGACACCAGGCCAAGACAGCTCCCTCAACAACCAACCAATCTGATAGACCACCAGCCCAGCAAGCCAAGTAACCTTCACCAACCAAGACCTGGCCCCTCCATCTAACAATCCACTTCACACCAGGCTTTTCTGAGCCAGCCTCCACTTTAACTCTTCCACCAACCCCTAGCAATCTCCATTGGCACTGACATCCACTCACTTGCTACCACCATCAACAGTCCCAGTGGGGGTTCGCACTTATCCCACACCTTCCATCACTACTCAGACCACTTCCAAAACATTCTAAAAACCACCTAGAATCTGCTATTTCAGAATTCTCCCAAACATTCAAATCCCTCCAGGTGTATATTGCCTTTATTTATGCAGGTTTAGAGAAGGAGGAGAAGTTTTGATTTGTCATCCACTATGAATCTAATACTTTTAAAAACTTGTCTAAAGGAATTACCATTGCCATTTATTGGGAATAATTCCAGTGATTGTGATTATCCAGTGCAATAATTTTGAGGGTAAGCGACTAAGAAGCTGTTGAGGCCTCCAACTTCCGATAATTGTAGCTGGAATACTAGGCTAGTAGAATTTTGTAAGTGGTGATATCTAATGTGAATGGCAGAGTGAGATTTCTGTTGTCTCTCTTCTAGCAAAGATAATCAATCAGGCAACTGATTTCCCCCCTTTACCAGATCTGAAATTAATCTAGTTGATCAGTATCTTTCCAGTACAGTTGCATGACCACCTATACTTGCTACTGTCTAGTGACTCAGTCACTTCATCAAGAACAATTGCCACTGGACACTCCTTATTTTAATCTAGGTCCACAGAGGATTTTTTTCAACTGTGGTTGGATTGCCATCTTCTTAATGGCAGGTGGAACTACCCCTTCCATAATTATGCATCCCAAGGTCCCATTCATTAAATTCCCTTGAATGAGCCATGATGGGAAAGAATCAAGAGAATATTGATTCCCCAAACCTAAAACTGATCCCACAAATCTGGACAAGGTTCAATATGGACAAGCAGGTAAGATGGGAGAAAGTAGAGAAACTCAAAGCTTGCTACTGAGCTCTGTGAATATATAGAAACCTAGACGCTGCTGCCAACTTTTCATTAGCTTGGAGATTTTTTTCCCACCAGGAATGAAAGCAAAACTGGTGTCCCACCAATTATTCAGCAGGGCCATGCCCTGGAAGGGGGTATAGCTCAATTGAAGAGTGTACTTTGTATGTAGACACTTCTGAGGTAGGCAGACCAACCTTCAATATTAGTAGCTTGATATGCCCCCAAGTCACAGACTTTGCATTCATGCCCATCAGTCTCTAACGACTGGGCAATATTAATGTTACCAGATCTGCATGGATTGATGAATGAATTTTATGAACTTGTTTGCTGCTACTTCTCACCTTTTGCATGCAAATTCCCTTCAGCCTTCCCTTCAGGGCTAAAACTGATTAGCATTACATATTAGCCCATTTAATATCCTTAAAAGCACTTGTGCAAGTTGTGGCTAGTACTAGCTCACAATATATACCCAGCTACCTTCCCGAGTATGAGACAGGGCAGTATTGTTCATGCATGGGGCCCAATGAGGTGATAGAGAACCACTGACATGTTGTATTTAGGGAGGTGAAAACACTCTGCTGAGGTTTCCCCAGCCATGTTCATTCTTATCAAAAATATAATCCGCTTCTGCATGAAGATCTATGGCAGACGAGACACCCACATGATTGCTTCACTCAACAACCACAATCCGGGCACTCCCAGGTCATTAAGCAATCTCCTGGGTGGTTAAGCAGACTGAGCGAAAAAGTTGTCTGCTGAAGTATTTCAGCTCTGCGTGGAACTGAAATCCTTCAGCAGATAGCTCTTTCACTCCATCCTCTTTCCCCTCCCCTCTCTCAGTGATGTGCAGGAATGGAGCTTAAATCTTCAGGATTTGTGCTCTGTTCCTGCACACCACTGAGAGATTTCACTCTGTCCCTTCCACTTGCAATCTTCCCTGCACTGACTTTCCTGGGAAGCCAGCAGAGAAGATTGCAAATGGCAATCACACGATCGCCGGGTGCTTGGCAACTGGTCGTAAATGTGAGCTGGTTGCTAAGTGCCTGAAATGTGGCCACATGACCGGGGGGGGGGGGGCAACGTTTTATGACAGCAGAAGTTCTTTATGCGCCATAAAGAACCCTTTATGAGGCTGTTGCAACTTTGAACCATCATTAAATGAACGATAGTTAAGTGAGAACTATCTGTATAGTATTTCAAAATAAAATATGGAATGAAGTTAAAAAAGATATGTTAAGATGGGAGAAACTACAATTGTCATTGCTGGGGAGAATTTCTGTAATAAAAGTGAATATACTACCTAGAATGATGTATTTGTTTCAGAGTATACCTGTTTTGACAACTGATGCACCATTTAAACAATGGCAAAAGGATATATCTAAATTTGTGTGATGGGAAAAAACACACATTAAATATAAGGTGTTACAGGGTCAATAGAAAGAGGAGGATTGAGTTTACTTGATTTTAAATTGTGTTTTGTAGTTTGCTATTTGGTTTGGATAAAAGAGTGGATGCTGCTGAGAAACAGAAGGCTTTTGGAGTTAGAAGGACATGATCTGAGTTTTGGGTGGCATGGATATTTGTGGTACAATAAAGTCAAGGTTAATGTGGATTTTAGAAATCATTGTTAGATGTGCCATATTGAGAATATGGAATAGATACAAATCCAGGTTGTGCCCAAAAACACCTTTAAAATGTGCCCGAAAACACCTTTAAAACAAATAGCATTTTATAGACGAGAAATAATAGGCAAACACAAATAGCTAACTTATCATGAGATACTGGAATTTTGTCAAGGGGAATACAAAATAAAATCAAGAGAAGGACTGGTGGCAGAAGAACGTAGTTGCCAATGGTTTTCTTATTTACCGTTATTAGAAAGATTTAAAGTAGACAAAAGAATTTATGGTTTTAAACATTGTAAGACTGAGCTGAAGTGGAATTATGTACAAATGATGAACATGGAATTGCTAAAGTGTATAAACTGCTATTGAAATTCAAAACAGAAGAACAAGTGAAAGAGTGTATGATAAAGTGGGCTAAATTTTTTAGTTATTATATAGAGATGGAATAATGGGACAAATGGTTGAAAGGGTTGAAATTTACACTATGTTATAATCTTAGACAATTTTTACAAAACGATGTACCGCTGGGATATGTCACCAGAGAAATTGTCTAGAATGTATAAAGGCACTTCAGATACTCTGGGGGAGATGGGTGGCATATACATTTAATAAATAAATAAATACATACATACATACATGTTGGAAATGTGAACAAGAAGAAGGGACATTTTATCATGTTCAATGGGCATGTAAAAAAGCTAGAAAATTTTGGATTCAAATACATACACTGATTCAGAGGATTTTAAAGATTAATATACAACTGAGACCAGAGGTCTTTCTTTTGGGTCTGATGGACGGAAAAAAGTCATGGAACTTCGTTTTTGTATTTGGCAATACCTACAATGGAGGAATCTTGGTGAAGATGATAGAACTCACTGAGATGGCCAAATTGACTTCTTTGATTAGAGAAAAGACAATATCTACATTTATTGCTGACTGGAAAACCCTTATTTATTTATTCATTCATTCATTCATTTTCAAATTTATATCTGCTGCCCATCTCACTGTACAAGTGACTCTAGACAGCATTACAAGTAAAAAAAACTATAAAATCTTAGAGAAAATATACAAGTTAAAAACTACAAAGGGTTAAAACAAAAACTACAAAGTTAAAACTACAAATTAAAAAGGCGGAGAGAACATCCTCAAGCTACCAACCACCCCCAGTTCTGCCAACCCTGTTGAGTCCCCATGCAAGTTGGCAGAGCCAGGCTTGACGCCCTTTCAGAAGGCCGATCGGAAGAGCAAAGGCCAAACTCACCTCAGTGGGCGAGACAGTCCAGAGGGCGGGAGCTACGGCAGAAAAGGCTCTCCTCCTGGACCCCACCAGCTGAAACTCTCTAGGTGATGGGGTCCGTAACATACTCTTCCTACTGGACTGGGTGGGATGGGGCGATGTAACCAGAACGAGGCGGTTCCTCAGGTAACCTGGGCCCATGCCGTGAAAGACTTTAAAAGTCACAACCAACACCTTGAATTGAACTCAGAAGCAGACCGGCACCCAATGCAGATTGCGCAGCAGAAGTGTTACAGGCGCAGTCCTAGAGGCACCCATAACTGCCCGTGCCACCACATTCTGCACCAGTTGCAGCTTCCAAATACTTTTCAAGGACTTTTTAATGGCCATTTTGTGGAAAACAGAAAAAAATGAACTTATGATTTATGGTTTTGATGATTAGACAGAATAAATTATAGAAAGAAGAGAGACATGTTGTAACTTTAGAGAAAGAGGTAAATTTATAGTTGTACTTATCATTGCTGTAAAGAAGATTGGAAGCTACTTCTTTGTATCTTTTTTCTTTCTTTCCTATTTTTCTTTTACTTTTTTGCACTTTTTTGCACTTTTAGCCTTTTCTTTTCTTTCTTTCTTTCTTTTTTCTTTCTTACTTTATACTAGTTTGTATTAGTTTTTATCTTCTTTTTAAAACTTTTAATAAAAGAATCTAATAATTAAAACTTAGTCAGTTTTGCTGGATCCCAGATTAATGACTTCTTCATTAGTGTGCCGAGTTTTCTTTGTGGCTTATCTCACAAGATGCACTCATTAGCAGCATAACACTCACCTGCAATGCACTATGATCGGTCCAGCCCCTGGGATGCCCTCCTGCATCCGATTGACTTGATCAAGGAAGCCAAGAACTCCTCCAGGCTCACTGGGCACTCCATGGTCTGGCCAGCTCAGATACTGGTAGTGCCAGATGTCTCTCACAGCCTCACTCTAGTATGTGAACACAAAAGCACACCCTCATGTTTGCTACTCTTTCTTCTGTCCTACACTGCTCCAGATCTTCCATCCTGCTTGCAGTAACTAAAAAATGCACCCACCAGTCTCCCAATACTGACAGTGGAAGATCAGCATCGTTCCCCTTTCCTGCCAGCCAGCCAGCTGGAAACTCCATGGGGACAAAGAAGTTTTCCTCTGCGAGTCCCATTAAAGAACAGCTGTTCCAACCATTGGTACATTTGGACTTCATGCGTTAGGCATCATTGTGGCTTAGTTCATTCCCAGTGACCTTGGCTTCATCTAATACTGCATCTCAAATGGTATATCAGGTTCTCTGATAAAGTTGTGGAGCAAAGTGCCAAAGAGCAAATAAGTGAAAGAGGGTGTCTTGAGATCCACTTTCCCTAAAAAATGGGCAGAATACCTCTGCAAAAGGATAGTGCTTGCAATCTTGATGACAGTTCTCCCAAAGTATTCTGAATCAAGCACACTCAATTTTTAAATGACGCTAGAAGATGCAAGGAAGAGGAATAATTGTTTCTTCTCTGTCTCTTAAACATCCAGCTGGCACCTGTAACACTGAACAATTGATCCTGTATTAAGCTGAACATAGAACTAAGGGAAAAGTATTGTTCATTTGCGTGCACAGATCAATTTTGCTTCATTATTTTCTGACTTTTTTAAAACTTACAGTTCTCTATTTTCCTGAGATGATATTCCATAATTATTCCAGTTTATGAGGTGGTAAATGTAAAACCCCACTTCTTTGCATTGCCTGTTTCTACACTTACACACACCTTCATGTTAGCTCTGTCCGTTTTATTCCCATCTACCTCTTTATGCATCCAAGTGGATATGCGCACCCAAAATAAGCAGATTTGGTCAGCAATGGCTAAAAAATAGATGCTTTCTTTAGATCTTTAAACCTTCGTGTTCTCTTCCCTCTCTCTTCTTTAATATACCTCTCCAACTTGAAGAAAAACAGGACACTTGGCCCCAGCCTGGCCACTGATGCTGTTTAAAGTTGGTTTTCTACCCTCATTGTCCAAGAGGGCTAAAAGGAAAGATGTCTGCCATCACAGCAGTTTTTTTTTTTTCTTTGTGGTAGTGTTCCTTTTTTTTTGAAAAGTTACTAAGATTGGGAGGGAGATTAAACATGGGGATATTGTTTCCCCTCCTCTGTAATGGCTTCCCTGCACTGCTGTAGTACCCATCTCATCACATGATATGGCGGTGAATGCCATGTTACGCTATGGACAAAGTGCTTTCTTTGTTTCTTTCCCATTAGGAATATCCCTGACATCTTAACGTAACTTTTCAGAGCTGACATTCACTATTGCTCCTCCCATCGCAGATCTATCCTTATGATGATACACTATTATCTTATCTTGCTTGCCATAAGCAGCTTCCATCATTTTACTAACCAACCAGAAGAACCTGATCATCATGCATTTTATCCTTCAGACAAAATCTTTCAGATTTTTATCTAGTTGTGTTTCTTGGGTGAGCAGTTTAAAACAAACCCCAGCTGAACAAAGCAATGGCTTTCTTCTCACCCTTTCTTTCAAGAATAATTAGTGTTTAAAAGTACAATTTTCCTGTAAACCAAAAAGGCAATCTTTGCAATTGGTGAGGAAATGAATTTGTCTCCTGGCAGATGCAAAAAATCAAGAACATTTTCAGATGGTGTCCACCACCCGTTGGTTGAAGGGACTGATCTTCCAGTTGTGTTAGAACTCTTCTAAGTTACTTCAGCTTCAGGAAGAAAGGAGTCACACTGATGGTTTCTTCCCTGATACTTTCCTTCATGGCCAGCCCATTCAGGGTTGTCTTAAGTGTTAAGTTTAAGTTCAAACACTCCTGTTATTGGAATCAGTTCAGAAGAAGGGAACCATCCTGGCACGTAGGATTGCCACAGCACCTCTTGGCTTCCCTGGCTGTTTCTGTGGTGACTTCAATTATATTTTGAACTGTGAAAGAGATCACCTGGCTTGAATCCCATCATTGCCTGGGAGGAAATCATGAGGTGAAGGACCATGAAGTACAATTAGAAGAAGTTAAACGGTGTGCCAGAGATGCTACTGTCACTGGGTCTGAGGAGAAAAAGGTGGATTTCCGGGGGGTGCTGCTTCTTCCCAAAATGAAGCCTTCTCATCACCAAGACCACTCTGTTGATATAGCTAAGTGGTCATCCAGATGACATATCAGGGATGTGGGTATGGCTTCCTGTGCTATGTCTCTGCTCTTCTGAGGCTGCTGACTGCATTAGGATCCTCCATAACCAAAACTCTAGCAGACATTTGTCACTATACTCAGCCCTTGCAATTGGGGGGGGGGGGGGGGGGAGGAAGCAAACCTCTAGGAGAGCTTGCACTGAGATGCCAAACACCATTGGGAATGAAGGCTTTCAATCAACTCTTGGAAGGAGATCAAAAGGTGTCTATCCAACCAAAGTCCTTTGGGTGAAATCATCATCAAAAGGACTCCTCTTCTATTCAGACAGACCAAACTAGAAAAAAGATTATTCTTCTTCTGTCTCCTTTTCTTTTCATTGGTTAGTTCCCACCAAGGTTTGAAGTCAAAGCCGGGTGGGGAACACTGTGCATCTCTAAAAAACATTGCAAAGACTGAGGAAATACTTCTGTCCAGAGTCTGGTTGAAGTCTTCAATTAGTACTGCCTTCTCATGCAAGAGGAGTTTCTGTCAGCTTTATCCCTCAGGAGACCAGGAACTAACTTTTGCAACAATATATTCTAAGGCTTCAGGTACTCACATTATTGATTGGTGAAAGACGAAGGTGTCGGAGTTTATATTCTAGGGCATCATGGTCTCCATTATTTTCCACAATATATGGTCCATACTCTTTGCTGCTTCCTACTTCTGGCCAGTAGGGAACACATTTGTTCTGTTAGGAAACAGAAAGATGATAAGGGGGAGGCACTGGAAGAGCAACATTGGAACTTTATTTAAATTTAAATTTAAATCTTCATTTAAAGAAATGGAACAAGTTTACAGGTTCCTCCTCAAGTGCAACTTTGGAAAGTTTTCAGTAGCCAAAGTGATTTTAGTGGAAGGCCAAGTCAACATTAGGTGCAACAGCACATTTCTTCAGGAGAAGAATTATGATTAAGCATCTCTCTGCCCCATTTGATCCTCTCCCTGAGTTTCTCTCATCAGCACAGATAGTTTATGCTGAGCTTTTGTGCTTCGTGTTTGGCTCATGTCATGGGAGATTAGCAACATACCTTAAGGGATCTTTTCTTACAGGAGATAGACTAAATTAGAAACAAAAGACACAGTACCCTGTAAAGATAGAAAGTTGGATAAAAAGGTATATTCTTGGAGATTTTCAGGGGAATCTACTTACCCTTCCTTTCTCCACCTCCCGAGTGGTCATCACAATGATGCGTGAATTTTCTTGCCATACCATCTGCCAGAAATCATTAATGGTGGCATCCAGGCAACCTTGGCTGGCAATGTAGGTTTTACTGCATTCCTCAGGGCTGAACAACTCGTTCTACCAAGGAATAAAGAGATGAAAGAAAAAAATCCACCCCATTCCTTCTTTCCTCCAGATATTACAGGGTAAACTAATCCTCACCTTGATGTAGTTGGCATTGATATAATCTGACCCAGGAACATTCACTTCTCTGTCTTGAAGGATGACTCGGGAGTGGTCAACTAGAAGATCAGACAAGTAACATGTCACTGAAGAATCACACCTTTTGCGAAAGGATTTTGGTAACTAAGTAAGATACAAATGGCAGGAGACAGCTTTTATTTTTTATGATCTATCTGAAGCATCTGGAAACAGTGCTGAAGTTCTTATTTCCAAGATAGCACTGGCAAATGCTCTGTCCTATCCCAATCTCAACAACACTACTTAGTTGAAATGGAATATTATTCCTCAATTCCTCCACTTCCTTCTTTGCAAGGGGATTCTAACATCTTTATTTAGAGAAGCACATTTTCATAACAGTCTACAGACACATCCAAAGAACAAACAGATAGAAATCAACTGGAATGAAACTTCCCAAATCACAGAGGTGGAATGGGGGTAGTGATGGTATATATATATTTTTTAAAAATCCCCTCTTACCCCTATGGTATGTGCCTTCCTCAGTCTTGGGTCTTCTACCAGAGGCCTGAGAGTTTGAGGGTTCTGCGCAGTATCTTAGCAGTTCCTAGCACTGCACTCTTCTGGACAAAGAGCTCTGAGGTTGTTCCTGGGATCTGCTGGAGCCACTCTCCCAGCTTAGGAGTGTTCCTACCACCAATGGGACCACTTTGGCCTTTATTTTCCATATCCTCTCTAGTTCCTCCTTCCGGCCCTGGTACTTCTCCAGCTTCTCATACTCCTTCTTCCTGATGTTGCTATCACTTGGCACTGCTACATCTATCACCACCGCTGTCTTCTGGTCCTACTCTACTATCATGATGTCTGATTGGTTGGCCAGTCCCTGCCTGTCCATCGGAATCTGGAAGTCCCACAGGATCTTAGCCCTGTTATTTTCTACAACCTTCTGTGGAATTTCCCATCTGGACTTGAGAGGGTCTAGCCCATACACTGTGCAGATGTTCCTGTACACAATGCCAGCTACTTGGTTGTGCCATTCAGTGTATACTGTTCCTGCCTGCATCTTATATATCATGATATATATAACAT
Source organism: Liasis olivaceus (assembly GCA_030867105.1). Taxonomy (NCBI): domain Eukaryota; kingdom Metazoa; phylum Chordata; class Lepidosauria; order Squamata; family Pythonidae; genus Liasis; species Liasis olivaceus. The sequence continues at coordinate 160,577,376 of CM061348.1, read as the reverse complement.
GACCAATACCACCCCGTTCCCAAAGTAAACTCACAGAACCATCAATAAAATCATAGGGTAGGAAGGGACCACTCTGGGCCATTCCCACAATGGCCCATGATTGTCCTAGCTACAGCCACTGCAGCAAGGCCAAGGGGTAATCTGCATTCCCTTTCTCCAACCAGGGAGAAAGGAGTAGAAAACAGCCCTCAGCAGGCAACCCATGGTCTTGGCAGTGAGGAAAAAGGACAACAGGTGAACAAAGCTGAGGAAAGGCACTGTAACCGCAACACTCAGGTGACTTCACAGCTGAAGGGAAGGGAATGGGAGAACCACAGAACTGGGAAGCAGAGATTGGCAGGAATTGCTTTCATGAGAAAAAGGCCACCACTCATCAACCCCATGGAAGGAACTCAAGGTGCTTAAGTTGCACTATTGCTCTTCCCCCTCTAGTTTTAGTCATATTCTATTATTTTCTCACATTTATCTTGGCTTGTTAGTTTGTTTTAGATTTTAATATGTAGTCTTGTTTTAATCGTGTAATGGTATTTGCTAGTTTTGTATTTTTTGTATATGCTTCTGATATGCAGCATTTTTTCATTACTATATGTCAAATTTTATAGAAAATTAAATAACCTTGCTAATCACCAAAAGTTGCTCAGGTTGAAAAATTGACATTTTTCTTTTGAATTTTGGGGCACCCAAGCTGGAAGAAAATTGACTTGACTACCCATCAGGAACTATAGAGTGGAAAGCTAGCTCATATGGCAATATATCTACAAAAGGTTGTGCAACATGTAATAAAGTTCTAACTAGACTTTTGCTTTAATGCTAACTGTATATTTTTATGGAATTGGTTGTTTCGAAAAGCAGAGATGTACTTGTAAATACAATCCTCCTCCTGCAGTTGAAATATTTGTTAGGATATTCCCATGGGAAGAAATGTAAATCACTTATCTCCAAACAATTGTTTTGACTGCAAAAGCAGGCCATCTGCATTTATTTACTGCTATTTATTGCCACCTATTGGCGTCTGTATGCTAGTTACCTAAGGGGAGGTGCATAGTGTCAATAAATTGTGGGTGACTGTATGCCTCACTGTCTTAGTAGGATTTTAGTCATCATGTAATCAGTTTTATAGGTTATGTAGTAGTAACTAATAACTAAGTAGTGTACCTCTTCTTTGGAAGTTTTTGTTGGCTAGAGACTTTTTTAAACTTGTGTACTGGATAAGTCTTGGATGCTACATATATGAGAAGAAGTGATTTTTTCTATGTTTTGCATGAAACTTGTATTTTATGTAGTTTTTATTTTTCTCAATAAACAACCAGATATTTTCTATAACTTCTGGCTGGATTTCTTTGGAGAACAAGATAAGGACATTGCATTCTTTAAATCTCTCTAACGCTGGTGGTTATATCTGCACTCTGCATAACAATATTATCCTTTAGTCATCTGACTGTATTATATTATATTATATGCATAGGTTAAGCAAGGTTGAATACCAAACTCACATGGCAAGATATTCTTATAGCGGTTCTTGCCCTTATTTTCTGGTCTTTGACCCTCATGTCGATCATACAAGTTCTTCGTCTCTTGCTTCTGCAGGCTCTGAAGGAGGAAATGAAGAGAAGTTTTTAATAAGGCAGATATAATTAAAAGCTGAAGAAAAGAGGCTAATCCATATTAAAAAAAAGAAGGGAAAAAAACCCAAAATAGATCTTCAAATATTTAAATTGTTCAATTAATGGACTTGTTACACTTCACAATTACAGTATGGCTATTGATTATGTGCCTGTTGGGTAAGGCCACCTCGCATCAGGAAAGCATAGGAACTGGTGGTTTTTAAGATAAGGAAATGAATTTCTGCTTGAGACACCATTGGTCTGAGTCCTAATTTCCTCCACAACTTTATTGCAGGTAAGGACATTCTGGCTTTCAGATGTTGCTGAATTACAGCTCCCTAGAGCCATCTCCACTGGGGCTGCTAGAGGTTCCAGAAATAGTGTATGAATCTTTGGATTGCAGCATTGAATCCAGAGGCAAAAATATAAGGAATAACTCACTGTAGAAAACTCTACTTACATCAAACTCCTCCCAGAAACCACCTTTGTTTGCCTCTTCTGCTTGACTCCTCCTTTTGAGCATTTCCACCCTGTTTTCAATGTCAGCTGCATTCACTCGCGTGGCATTGAAAGGCTTGGAGAAGGTGTCGGGAGAATGAAATGAAAGAGGGGAAAAATGGGATATGTGAGACAAACCATTGAGTAAGGTGCCTATGGATATTTCACTTGTCACTGATCAGATTCCTACTCCATCCTAATTAAATTTTGCTTGGTATATATATTTTTAATTTATAAAACAAGTGAAGAATGGGAAGCTAGCAGGCTACAAGCAAAGCATCAGCTTCCAGGACAAGCTATATTTCCAAGAACATCTCTGGCCTGCAGATGGTCCGTAAGATTCTTAGAAACAGAACATGATCCATAGTTGCAGCCACCCCCAAAATTTGTTTGCAAATGTGATAACCTGTGAAGATAGACTAAGATTGCAAGGACCATTGGAAAGCGGAGGGAGATAAAGAAGGTGGCAGGGAACAACCATAGCAATTCGACTTTTGGAAAATGGACATTTTATAATTGGACATGCCCACTAAGACATCATACGAATGATAGGAATTTTGTTCCAAATTTTGACAGCAAAATACTTGGAAAAAGAATCCAGGTTTACACATCACATTAAGCTATGGTTTGCTTTAACCATGTTTTGTTGAATACATTACTACGACTGGGCTCATACATCTTATTAAACGATAAACCACAATGACTGGCTATATAGAACATGCAAAGTCAAAATGAAACAAATCACATTATCATTTTGTGAAAATCTAACTTGTATCTCTGTACAGGATGTTAAGGCCAAGTATTGAAAGACATTAGAGCTTGAGAAAAGAAGTTGACAAATGGAAAATATCAAGGACGTGAAGTTAGGACTTATGGATGTATCTGATGTTAAATTTCAGAAGTAGTTTAGAATTCATCAATATACCTTGTATATGCCCATCTTATTAGCATGATTGGCTTTGTGATTATTATGAACAGGTTGTCTTTAATTTTAAGAATAATGTTGAATAATATTGTTGCTATTAATAATATAAATATTTATATTTATATAAATTTATATTTATATAATAATATATGATCAGGTCTGAATTTACACATCTACATCACTTTCTATAAACTGTATTAGACAACAGAATGAATAATTCAGGGAGACTTTGTAAATTTCATAAGTAATAGTTTATATCCATATTTACCTGTTTCAAATACACAGAATATCCAGATGCCTCCTCAATTCCTGCCTTCTTAAAATGTTCCACTAAGTCAGCCAAACTGCTGAATTTTTCTGCACCCCCAATTGTGTACTGCCCTTTCTGGAAAAATGGAGAAAACAAAAAGCATTATTATTCCTGTCCCTCATATATGTAGGTGACTGTATGCCTGCGTATCTACACCTAATCTTGCTCCCATGTTTTATTTTTTTTACTAAACTGCTATCTTTTCAATGCTGTGGAAAGCTAATCACAACCACTTTAATTAAAACAGTTAAATATTCTTTTATTCACATTTGGCCTCTGGTTTTGTATCAATAAAGTGATCATCTCTGTCTATACCAACGTATTTTTAGACAGAAAAAGGAGATAGTTAAAATTTGGGGTCTCTTCTTAAGATGACTTTTTGTTGTATTTTTGTGTTGGGTTGTGCAAAACGTTCCAAAGGGGTGCTTTGCAAAGTGTGCTAGCACAAGCGCAGCACTCTTCCTTGAAGCATTAACACAGCGCAGGACAGCACTGGGAGACTCGGTACAGCAGCTTCAAAGGGTATCCATCCAGGAGAGGGCGCCTGTGGAAGCTTTGCTGACAATCCCATGAATTCCACGCAGTGCACGTCTGGAGACAACTTCTGAAGCAGCCATGCACACCTTCCACAAGGCACAGCTACTTTAACACTGTCATTTTGAGGACGGGGGCTTTGCTCACGCAGACTGACTCTGCAGAGTGTCCTTTCAAATGTTTTACATAGCCCCCGAAGTTTCTATTTCCTGCTTTTCATTGTTGTTGTTGTTCTTATGTTGCTTAATTTTGGATGTTTTGTTGATGGGCGCCTCTAGCAATGCACACTCTTAAAGATTCCTGTTAGATGAGACCACATGGACACTAGTGCCATGTAAACTAATCCCTGCGACTAAGGAAGCCTAATGAAGGCTGATGAAGAGCATCCCTGAGCAAAGGGACAACTTCCCTCCCTTTGAGGCTAAATAGAAAGGGAGAAGTTTGCAGGAAGCTTTCGTTCTTGGAATCTCCTCGGGAGCAGCAGTTGGCTGTTGGGAAGGAGAAGAAGGAATCCTAAGCCCACTCCAAGATGTGGGGTGAAAACTTTCAAGACCCAGGACAGATATAATCCAACCCAGATTTCTATGTGCAGTGGATACTGAGATAGAGTGAGGTTCTATGTGAGGGTTGCTTTAATTTTGTGTGTCCTCAAGGCAAAGAGCCAGTTTCTTTCCAAGCTATTCTTCCCTAAGGCTTAATCACCATATTGTTCCTTTGTTTATCCAACCTCTCCTGAAATTTAATCAAACCTAAACCAAACACACACCAATGCTTTCTTTGCTAGAAGATGTTGCTGTTGTGTGTTCCTAATAAATGCTCAATACTATTCTAAACAGACATTTTTTATGTCAGTTTATAACCGTAGAGTTTTAAACTGATAGTATGCCTCAGGAGACCCAGGCCTCTTTAGTTGACTACCAGATACTGGAATTAAGATGTCCTAGTGTTCCTTAGCTAACAGAAAGAGGAAGCTATGTTACTCCTTTTAATTTTGCTCCTATAACCCTGCTTGAGGGAAGAAAAGGATGGTGAATAACAAATCAGCTGAAAACAATCGTTACTGCCCTTGTTGGGTATAGCAAGCCAGATGGGCTTAAAAAAAAAAAAGACAATTTCAAGACTTTCTGTTGCCAAGTGATCACAATTATAGTATTTTAATACTTATGATTAATTGAACATGGAAACATTAGTCCATCCGAAGGTCTTCCTGTGAACCTGTCAGAGAAATGAATTAAAGTTGTGACAAACCACAGGGTGGAAGATCAGCTTTTGTGCTTAGAAGGAAATTGGTTTTGGGGATGAGCATCATATAAAAATGCGGCCTAGGACAGCACTCTGCATAAATGAGCACTCAATAATTTTAATTTTATAACATCTGTACAATTCCAAATGGGAACTAGATAACAGTGATATGGTTACAAGTGATTTAGATATATTCCATATTTAGCCAAGGTGGGGAAAAGATCGAAGATTCCTTGGGAAACTGGGATTATCTTGACCCTTTTAAATCTATATTTAAACATGGTTTTGGCTTGGAAACTGCCTTGGTTGCCATGAAGGTTAAATTATAACCTTCCAAGAGAGGAACAAGAAATGCAACCCTGTTGATATCCCTGGATCTATTGGTGCTTGTTGATACCATTAACCACAGTATCTTGTTGGATCACTCAAGAAGACTAGAGGGTTGGAGAATGATATATACAATGGTATTGTATATACCATTCTGTTTCTGCATTTTTGCGGGTTTAGATCTCTCCAGATTGTAACAAACAGGGAATTTGACATAGACAAGACAGAGGTATTAGTGATTCTGGGAGCTACATTTCAGAAACTAGGAAAAATGCCTATTCTGGATTGCATTGCACTCATACTTAGGAGTCAGAATGAGAGTCTGGCGTCCTTGAACCTGCAAGTGATACTGGACATCCACACAACAGCAATGGCAAGGAGAACTTTTTATCAGCCTTGGCTAATAAACCAACTGGGCCTCTACCTGGAGGTGAGAAACCTGGCTTCTAAATTCTCTAAATAAATAGAGATCAAATGTAATTAATGAACAGTTAATATGATTGCTCTCTGTTTAATAGTTTTCTCTTCTGGCACATTAAGCATTGAATTTGGAAGGCTCTTAAGGACAGATTCAAAACTTTGTGAGGAAGGAAAATGCAAAATATTGTAGACTCCTTGAGATAGGAACCTACTTTTATCGTTCATCATTGTAAAAAAACTGTATACAACAATATACAAATGATTATCCATAATCATTTGAAAAAAATCTAGATTAATTACATATTTGGTTGGAGAGTGTATGTAGGTAATGAAGTATTTCCAAAGAAGTGAAATCTCCAGGTTTCATCAGAAGTTCTAGGCTTCTAACCTCCTTCTCAGGGTCTCCAGATGAATGAGTAAAGACTCAGCTGAGGGTCCAGAATCAAGAGAAGAAGCTATTTTCTGCTTAGCCTAAAAAGCTGCCATTTGTGGTGTACGACAGATTCATTGGCTTCCATTTGAGCACAGACGAAACACAGAGACCCAAGTCAGGCTCTTCTCCTGATCTATCAGGTATCAGTCTCTCCCTTGACTAGGCCCAAGTTACATTCCTTCCCTACTTCACCAGGCCCACTTCTTGGTGCACATGATGCCCCCTTACTTCTCAGGATCCAGCTCCTGAACCTCAGGAGACTTGACTACAGCTATCGTTGTCATCTTCTATGGCCCAACAAGGTTCTTTTGGGAACCCGATTCCCTTTTCATTTGAAGTGCAACTATCTTTTCATTGGTGAAGATATAATGTACGGATACAAATGTGAAATATTACGAATCAGTAGATAAAATGTTAAGGGTCACCAGCTTCCCAACTGGATTTTCATCTGAAACCATGTAAGAAGGTGAAAGTGATTTGCATACCATCTTGCAGGGAGGAAAGAGCTCTCTATTGCCTCCTTTGCCCTCTCTCCCACCTTCTCACCTCACACATGATCTTGATATGGGTAACTTTAAGTCGTTCTTGGCTGTGGGCTCCAGTAGCATCAGTCCTAGGTTTAGGCTGGTCAGTCAGGACAGACAGCACAAAATCACCAGGCTTGCTAAGGCTCTCACGCACCAAGAAGGTCCATGGTGCAGTCTTGGCTTGGAGTAAAGCCTCAGCTGCTGGACCAGAAAGATGTCCATGGTACCACCTGAAGAAAAGGAGAGGTGAGATAAACAACAGATTTGTGGGGTGGGTAAAGAGAATAAGAGTGACTGGAATGTAATTAGGCTAATGGAAAATGTGGGTCATGTCCAAGGGACAGAGAGGAAAGACAGTTATTAAGAAAGCCACCTGAATCAACATTGGATGTGAAGTTTTGTTTTTACTTTATTTTGTATGAGCATTGAAACAAATCTAGCCATAATTCTTATTTGTCCTAATTATTCTCCTCCTTGATATGATAAACATACAGGTACACATTTTAAAACGTTCATTAATAGGGACTGGTTTTGTTTTTACTGTATACATGCAATTGTCTGCTTTATCTTTCAGCATTCAGTAAAATTATCTTAACATCTGCTTCTACCCAATCTCAGCAAGTTAAAAAATAAAAAACAGCCTGTCCATGAAAAAGCAGAAAAACTCTTTATTATGAGAAAAGGAATCAATGCAGCAAGTATTAAGGACACCGTAAAACTACATGGAGAGAATAAAACAATATGATCTACCAAAAGCTAAAATTGGGGTTTGGAGGGGGGTAGTGGTGATGGCAGGGATCCAGTTCATAAAAGATCAGCTCAGTTCAAAGTTGGGGAAATTTGCCTCCCTTTTCTCTGGCAATATTAATAGCATTGTACAATATATCTCAGTTTCATTTTTCTGCCTAGAACTAGCCAGAGGGACTACAAAAAACAACTTTCACAGAATTAGATCTTAAAATTTAAAAAAAATGTTTAGATTTTCAGTTGTAATATTAGAGATTATTTTAAAGGTATTAGGGCACGACATTTTTAGCATTTAACCAGCATATAGGAAGCTGCTTCCTATAGGATACCTCACCAGTTCTTAGCACAACAGTGTAAGATAAATCAATGTATCTGTTCCTTTACTGTGGATGAGCTGCTGATGCCAGCACTCCCAAATCCATGTTTACCAGGACTATGCAAAGTCAACCAAGATAACTTGTTCATACAAAACCTTGCCAGGTCAGCAGGGAGAAAACAGGACTTTGCCCAATGGAATATCCCCAGGGACACCAGGGACACCACTGGAAGTGGGCAGCGGGGGGAGGTTTCAACTCAGTTCCCTCTGCATCTTCCTTTTCTGGGGTCTCTGGAAACACTACGTATGAAACTCATTATGTAATGGCATGACTGTCAATCTCCTTTCAGTAATATGTTATTTGTCACGACACAATGCGATGAGGAGAAGAAAACCCCAATTTCACACCATTGGGTTCTTCTGCCAATATAGACATGCCACAAAAAAAGTTGTGCTGGTTCATCCACGACCTTAGGTTTCCACATGGTCAGTTACCAGAAGCTTCAGTGGATTCGACCAAATCCTAACATGTACAACCCTTTTTATATTTTCCCTCAGGCTCATTTAGTGTCAACGCATACCCGAGTCTGAATTACATGAACTTACCCCGAGCACGAAATGCATCTGCAAAATGAAAACGTTGGGCCCTTCTCTGAAATTAAGGTGCTCAGGAATTTAATGTAATGAATCCCAACAAATTATACACTATCTTGGCGCTAAAAAGAAAACACACTCCATGGTTAATTATAGGGCTTTTCTAGACGAAGCTGACACTTTGGAATGAAGGAGAGAATCAAAATTCTTCTCAGCAAACCTGAACGTCTCACACTTGAATACATTATTATGTATATTTGTATATGTAAGCACTGTATTCCTTCAAAAATCTATAGCAAAATAATTATTCCTTATTAAAGAATCACGTATAGGAAAAATAAAGAGTATGGGGATTTTGTGTCTATAGTTACCAATCAGACTATATCAAAAGAGTAACTTTTCTGAACTTCAAAATTTGAGCACTATTTTAAAATGAAATTAGAAGTTCAACATTTATATACTGTAACACCATTTCTATTAAGGCATTGTTGATGTTGTTAAACACATTTTGACTCTCCTGTCTTTCTTAGTGCACATCTATAGACTTGAATCAGTTACCTCAGGATGAATCAGAAGGTTACAATATCCAAAATCAGATTAAAGCACAGCATCATTTATTGGCAAAAAGGTGGGAAAAAATCCTCTTACAGATGGGATTTTCCCCCCATTATTAATTTGTTTGCTTATTACATTTATATGTCACCCAATTCCATTCTGTCTATAGGAGGCATACAATAGAAAACCGTTTAAAACAACGCAGTACACACAATACGAAAAGCAGACATCTGGAAAAATCACATAAATCACAAGGGGTCCGCCACCCACTCTAGCCTGAGGCTTGGGGGAAAAACCAGGTTTTAAGGGCTTGCTTATATAAGACCAGGGTGGGGGTGGTGCTAAAAATGGCAGCTAACCTGCTAATCAGTACAAGATACGGAGATGACAGGATGCTTATCCTGGAAGATCTACTCTGGTTGCCAACTGTTTAATTTAAAGTATTAATCTTTAAAGGCTGACATGACTAAGATACTATCTAAAGGACAACCTCTCCTGTTGTGAAATTGTCAAGCTGTTCAGATGTGCAAGAGAGGCTAATTTGAAGAGGCCTCTCCTAGGAATATTTATCTGGCACATGAGAGAAGGCCTTCTTCTGTGTTGCTCCCATGGTGGAGCGTGCTGCTTCTGGAGTTGTGCTTATTTCTCACTCTCTTGGCATTTAGAAAATCTGTCAATGAAATCAGGTGACTTTGTAATTTTTTACAAAAGCCTAACATCACTAGATTTTTTCCCCTTGATCATTCACAAATTCAGTATAAGCAATTATGTTCTTTCATCCTGAAAAAAAATGAAAGAAGATATGTGGCATTGGGGGTTTTCATTCCAGTGGACAGTCTTGGGGTTAAAGAAAGCTAAGGCTGAATTCAGGGGTCGAGTGTTGAATTCTGACCATCAAACGGGCATGAACTTTATTCTTCTCCCACTTCAATGTGGGATTAACAAGAGACCCTTCACCTCTACAAACTGTCTGACAAATCTCACTTACAATAGGCATTGGAGTCAGACTAAATACATGCCCACTGTATTAGTGGAAGGAAAATATTTTGGTATTAGAAGAGGAGAGCAAATGTGTCCATGCACGTTAAAAGAAATGGAAACAAGAGATTCCTCTGTTGTCCATTCTACAAAAATGATTTAATGCAACTACTCATTGTTATATACCCAGGTAGGCAGGAGATGGAAAATGTGTCTCTGATATGTTTCCATATGTATCAGTGCAGGCTGCAAAATTTGGCTCAACTGTCTTTTATACAGAAGACCACTGGCTGAAAAATTCAGAGAAATCTAAGCTCGCATATTTATTTTTGCCTATTATTTTTCTTTTGATTTTAGTCTTATAAATAAATTAAATAATTGCATTCTTTGCTACTGCTTTCAGCTTTATGTTGTCCTTGGTAAATACACATTCATCAATTTCTGTATGATACACCAGCTGGTACACAGAACCATATAGCTACAAAAAAGATTGAACCAGCCAGAAGTACAGGTGTTCATGAAACACAGAAGTGACTTCTCTCACCCTGTTAGAAAAGTAATATTCCTGATTCATTTCCTTATGCGCTAAAGCAATCTGAGTTGGCTTAAATGGGAGGTACTATTTTGGCCACAGTTAAAGAAAAAAATACTGCAGTGTGTTACAGTATTCACCCACATTTACTTAGCTTATTCATTTCCATTTGTAAAAACATAATTAACTGTCTGAGTGCTTTCTTTCTGTAAAACGCATACACACACACAGAGACACACAGAAAGGGTGAACTACTGCTTTTGAGCAATCTGGCTATGTTGTTTTAACCAGCACATTAAAATCCAGTACTGTCAGGTTCAGCCCAAAGAATTCCACGAGACAGTACAGATACAGTTCTATAGCATTTATTAGCTTTCACCTGCAAGACAGAATCTTGCCAGACTGAATCTAAACTTCCCAAGCCAGCAAACAAACACTGCGAATTCCTTAGGGTGGTGCCAGTCTCATCCTCTTCACCTTCCCACGCTCTTTCTGGGGGCTAAGGAAATGCTTATCTCCCCGAGCGTGGCCTTCACCAAACCATTCCATCACAAGTACTGACCTAAAGAAGCATGTGGCCCAACATACAAGAACCCTGTACAGTCCTGTCCTAATTCACGGGCACAGCATCCCTCATTAAAAATTGCCTGGGTAGTTCATAATAAAAATTAAATCCATACAAATAAAACATAATCTTAAGTTCTAAACAGAAAAAAATAGTAACAGAATGAAACTTCCCAGGGGGTAGGGAAGAATATAGGGCAACAAATGTAGAAAGCAAGAAGCATCAAATGAATCCTAGCTCAGAGGGCACAACTCAAATTCGATCAGGACCATGGCATCTGGGGTAGGGGGGAGTGGGAAGGAGGAGGAAGCGCTATGCCTTGGGCATCATGCTGTGGTCCAAATGCAGTTGCTCTGGGATCTCCTGGCCCGGACTGGCCAGAAGCTCTCAACTGGGCATTCATGGCCAAAGTAAGAGTTGAACAGGTGGTTTCCCAGGCCAGAGCTCATAGCTGCTATGAGGGACTTATGTTTATCAGGTAAATGCTGGAGGTAGCTGAGCCATCCCATGGCAGGCCCATTCCATCACAATTTCTTGACCTTGGCAACTTGAAGACGTGTGGACTTCAACTCCCAGAATTCCCCAGCCAGCATGGGAGTTGAAGTCCACACGTCTTCAAGTTGCCAAGGTTGAGAAACACTGGTCTACAGATGCTATTAATGGTATTTCTTAACATACTGCAAGTGAATCAGTGCCACCTAAAACCTCAAGCCACCAGATTACAGAATTCTACCTCAAGACTTCTTCATGTGGAAAAATAACTACTTTATAAAGGAGGTATTAATCTTCTTGCAATATCCTTCTAGGAGATGAACCAGAATCTTAGAATGTGCTTTTTTCAATAGCAGCTTTCTCAATCCATTATCAGAGCTTATTTTTCTTCCAGATTTTAAATAATAACGATAAGTCATTATTATTATTTAGTACAGTATGGCATGTACTTTTTTGACTGTATAAATAATATCACAGTCTGATAGAGCCATTATATGTAGCTATCATTGTATTTCTTCAAAAACGAAATGTTAAAAATTGCAAGGAGGTAGAACAAAAATTGCACAGAAATGTATGCTCCTGAATGGACATTTTTCAGTTGATACTGAAACCAGTTCCACGGATCACCTCAGCTTCTGGAACTGTGGGACCTACAAGAGTGATGGGGCAGTCCAATTTGTCTAATTGCTACCAGTCCCCTGGATTAAGACCCTCTTCTTTATCTTATATGTGGAATATATTTTTACTTCAGCAAATGTTTATTTTGCAGTTGTTTTGCTAGAGAGGTTCTGCAAAGGGCAAGCTGTTTCATATGACGTATAAAGTAAGATGTATTTCATATATTGTGTCTTATTCTCAGTTTGACTAAAAAGTCTTAAATCTGAAATTAATTTTTAGCTGCCCAGAGTCACCCGTTGGGGGAGATGGGCGGCATACAAGCCGAATAAATAAATAAATAAATAAATAAATAAATTGCACAATACATTTTAACAAGTAATTGGGTCAACTGCTAAAGCTTATCTTGATTAATTAGATGTGAAATACGCTAATAAAACATTTGCTTCTGAGGCTCTTTTAGTTGTGATGTATTATTGCAATAGGAAATGAAAATCTCATTTAAATATACTTTCTAAATTGTTCTAAAGTAATGATAGCTCCCCACCCTGCTCCCCAGTTTAAATTATATTGCTTTTGTTATCTTGCAATTGTTCCAATACTTCCAAAGGCATTATAGCAAAATGCGGAAATCTGTAAATATAGACATAGTTGTTCTTAAACTGTTATACCAACTGTGGCGATTTCTGCAGCATGTTGACCTGGCAAGGTTCTTGAGAAGCTTCAGATAGTCCACAATATGACAACTAGGATTTTACAGGCTCTAAAAGATCAGGACTTTATAACTGCTCTTATTCCTGCTACATTGATTACCAATTTGCTTATGGATATCATTTAAGGTACTAAACAGCTTGCGGTTAATTTACTTAAAAGATTAGTTGCTCCTGCACAACTCTGCCTACTCTGTAAAAAAGCTGGAAATCTTCCTTTCAAGCTAGTTTGATATCCACCCAAAGTGAGTCTTCCTGATGACCCACTCACTTCCATTGTAGGATGTATCCTCTGGTTCCTGTCTCCACAGTTTCGCCTGGTTTTACTTAATCCATTTTCTAATGGCCTCTGAGTCTGACCTTTCTACACTGTGGTTTTAGCTGCATATATTGCATTTAATGTTGGTTTTAAAGAGCTGGTTTATTTTTAAATACTGTTTTGAATTATTTTTGAATATTTTCAACTTACACCTCTAACTTACAGTATGATCTGAGTAACAACGTTTGGAAATCAAGTTATGTAGGCCACCGCATTTCTGTGACTTCTGTTTTATTTTTACATGTTTCTTAGACAATGAAGAAATCAATTTTGATTTCTAAATACAGAGTTCTTGGGCTGGGCCAGAGTGGGAAGTAAACCCATTTTTAAATATTCCAAGGCAAAATGCAGGAGTCATGGAATTGGGAGGGGTTCTCAGAGAGGTTAAGTTTACTAGCTTGAACTACTGAAATATGACAAGCTAAAACTCACATTGTAATGTTTGCCACTTTCTGCTGGGGAAAATGTAATTGTTGTAGATGCAGATCTAGTACAATTACTATTTTGAGTTTACATCCATTATTTTAATTATTTTTAAAAGAAACAGAAGAGCAAGTAAAAGACTATCACATTGATTAGATTTTTCACTTCTACAGTTCTGAGATGGACTGTAGAGACCTTGACATAAAGAAGAATGAAGATTGGGTAGTATTAAGAGAGTAGTTCATCCTGGCCAAATTATGCTATTATACCATAATCATACTGTTAAAAGATTGAGAGATTGGATCAATCCTGTTCATATTTGTGGACAACTCTGATCATTATGTGATAGCCTAACAAGAGTTTGATAAATGGCCATTTAATGGACTCAGCAGGCTTCACATTCAACTTGCTGGACTATAGTTCATGCAGTCCTGATTAGGGTAAAATCAAATGAATTTGGTTGAAGGGAATAATACAATAAATACAATTACTAAGGTTTTTATTATTGTGGGGACTTTCAGAGATCATACTGCCTTTGTTTTAGAATCTTTTCCCTAAAACAGAAGGAGGGAACTGCACTCCTACAGAAGAGGCTAAACTACATGTCCCAGCAATCTCAACCAGCCTGAGCAATGATGAGGGAAGCTGGAAACTGTATCTCAACAACTTCTGGGAGTCACACTACCGCCGTTCCAAAAGATGTTCAGAGATATGGAACTGCAGGGTAGGAAATGAAGAGAGCTATCATTTGCTAAGCGAGCCTCTTTCCCTCTCAGAGAGGAAACAGTTAAACTCAGTGGACCAAGCGGAGAGGAAGCCACGTGATGGAAAATCTTGGGTGGTTGGTGGGGAGGGAGGCTGAGTTTTGTAAGAGCCTGGAGGACAGAACTTTCCAACCGCAAGGGAGGAAGCAGCAGGTTCCCTGGCCAACTGCTGCCTTTGGATGTGAGCAGGCCTGCACACAGATAACCCAGAGAGGATACGTAGACTGATTCCTTGCAAGGGGACAGCAGTTTGTTCTGGAACAGGAGAAACCCAGCTCGGTCTCACGAATGGCTTAGCATACCAGGTCCAACATGAACCAAAGCCACGCATTGTAATACAATTTCCAGATGGGTGCCAGCAAAAGAACAAAGAGCCACAGGGCATTTTAGTGACAAACCAATTTTCTTTTTGTGCTTAAGAAGCCCCTTGATGTTTTGACACAGAAATTTTGTTGCAGGCACACAAGCACGCAACAAAAGGAGAAGGAATATTAAATAAACCTGCAAGAACAAAGAGTTTGACCCTGGACAAGTAATCTGTTGGTATTTTTTTGCAAGTTACCTGCTTCTTATTGACACCACAATCTTTGCTTTTAGCAATGTGCCAAAAATAGCAAATCAGTGAAACAAAGGAAATCTAGTTTCCTAATATAAGTCACACCAATGTTGAAACTTTATCACATGACAAAACGCAATATGTGCCCTATAACCTGCTGCCTTGGGGAATTTCTCAGTTGAAGGAAGCTTGAAAAGTAAAAGGGGAACAATCCTGCAAGAAAAGTTAATCGATCATTAGATCCTGGACTAAAAGAACGAAGGACCTGTCAGCATACATTAGATGGGACACGTCTTTATTTACATGCTTCTAGACAATGGTGATACTCTATCTCTCTTCAGGTGTTACGGAAAGGGACCACATTCTACCGCCATTCAGAAATAGGATCTGTGGAGGCTTTCCTCCTGAGTGAAGATCCTGATTTTCCAGGGTCCTCCTGACATGGATAAAAAGCTGGCACTGAGAGAGGAGGTTCTGCCCTACAAAGGCCCACACGGAGGACCAGGAGTAGCATACCGGACCCTGACTCTTCTGAACGTGAATAGAATCACCCTGTTTTTAAGAGGGCCTGAAGAGGTTTTCTACTTAAGCAGTTCAACTGTAGATGGGAGTGGAATGTATGGACACACAATGGTGTGCCTCGATGGGTACATATTAGTCATATATAAATATGTAAAGTTTAGTCTCTTGCTGGATAACTGGAACATAGACCTTTTTAGTCTTGAGAAGACTAAATGTTAATGAGGGAGACTGGAGTTATCATATGGAAAGTGAAGAAAAATAGCTGCAGCTAGAGATGAGAACAATAGAAAAAATTTAGCCAAATGCTCTGGTTTGTTATCCTACAACTGTAGCAGCAAAAGCCAGGAATAAGAGACTGATTGCCCACCTCTGGATAATTACCTTTTGGGGACTCCATCTCTCTTTTCTTCTTTTTTACATTTAGGACTTTCTTTACAATTGCCCAAATAGTTCATACTAGTTCCTTCCCTCTTTTTATCTCAATCATTTCCAGTATCTTTAAAATTCTCATTAGCATTTTAATGCATAAAGCTTCCTGAAGCTATTGTTTTGCAGGTACATTTTAATTTCAAAAAAGAATCTCTGCACTATTTATATTATAATGGTTTATGCAGACGTAGTAATTTTTCCAGACACTTCAGAGCTATGCATTCCCCACTGAATGCACCAGGGCTTATTTCTGCATAGAGAAGCAGCGGTTATTTTATGAGCAATGTTTAAGTGACCCATTCATGCAAGATCCCCCAAATTCTTAAGCTTAAAATCTTTCTGTCCAAAACCTGAATACCTATATATTTCAAACTAGGCAGTTAACTACTGCTCTTTCACTTTAGCAGCCCCAGGACAGTACTAGTTGATATGGCCTCTTTTAAACATCTTCAGCCTCTTCCTGCAGTCCATCACTTGCAATAAAGGCAATTGCATGACTTGAACACACACACACAAAATGTTTGGCTTTATCTACCATCTTGTCTGAGAAAGGCTTCTCTGAGAAGCAGTAGCAGCAGCCCACATTCAAGCTGTCTAAGATGTGTACGTTGGTTCTTTTTGTGATCTTAAATGCCGGCCATATTTTTACCTCTCTTTTTAATTATTTGGTTAACTGCTTTGTTTTCTTTTTAAGTAGAAACACAAGAGAATGAAAATATTTTAGACCAATAAAAGCTTGCATACTGTACAGATTTTGGAGCAACTCATAATGTTCTTTCATATTCACCAGATGAAGGAGTGTCTTTGTAAGGGCAAAAGCATTCAGACTATCACCCAGAGGGTCCTAAAGAACCCTAGAGATGTTAGGGACCTGAGCGGTCACAGAATCCAGTCCCCTGCAGACTGCAGAATCCACTGCACCATCCCCACTAGATGACTATCCAGACCCCGCATGCAAAGAAATCATCAGTAAACATTCTGCATGTAATGCCAACACCCCTCAGTTAAGGCTCAGCGTGGATAGGAAAGTCAGAAGGGGTGTGCAGCTAGAGGCGTAACCAGGTGGGCTTTCTTCATACCTTTCTGTTGTGGGATCGGAGCAGTTGAGGGGATACCTCAAGTCTATGATGGTTCCATCTTTATCCTGCAGGGATCCCTGTTGCTGCGTATAATATTCCACCAGTTCGGATAAAGTGGCAAACTTCTCTCCTCCATAGAGGTCATAAAAATCCCCAGTATTCTGGATACGGATGTGAGTTACCTGATCGCCAACCCTAAAAGAGAGAGGCAGAAGCTTCTCATCAGTTGACGGCGCTAAGAAATAGGAAGGGAAGAGCAAAGAAGAAAGAGGTTCTCTTCACCATTTCTCCTGACAGGAATTCTAGACAGAAATAAAGGCCCTCAGGGAACTGGATGGGTTCACTGGTCCTTGTACTCACCAGGGCTTATCCTCAATCCCATGACATATTAATTGAATATAAGCCTTTTATTCAAACTGGAGAATGAGGGTTAGAATAAGCTGGAGCCTAGGGATTCTAATTGTTGATGTACTGGGGAGTGTTGTTTAGGGTGCTGGGATTTGGGGTTGTTTCTGTTTTTTGGGGGGAGGGACATTGATTTTATTGTCGTTCTTCGGCTTTTACTGCTGCTTTTGTAAGCCGCCCAGAATTGTGGCACATAAGAAGGGTGGCCATATTTGTCTTTTAAATAAAGAACTAAATAAATAAGATCGAGTTTTGTGGAAAGATCGCTAAAAGATTGTATGCTTGGCTCCCCGTGGCACTTTTCCAATTGTCATTTCACTGGATAGATTTTTTCATGCTGTCTATGTGAAGGCAGGTGGACGTTAAGGCATTAGAAGCGCCAATGACATTTTTACTTACTGCAAATTTTTAAGTAGTGCTATTCTTCAGAAGAAGGTTTATTGTTTAAGATTAATAGGCAAGTGAGTGGAAATTCCATTTTGAAAGAGAGTGAGAAGTGAAGTCACTTTACTTAAACGGAAGCCAGCTTGAAAATTAACACGGGAGCCAGAAGATGTGGAAGGAAGTCTTCCTGCTCCAATGTCTGATGACTTCCCCAAACCATGAACATTTTTTCAAAGAGTAAAAGCATGGATGCCATTAGCCTCGCGAGCGGCTTGTTTTGTTCTGAGGCCTGTTCCCAGAAAAGTCAGTAATGTGCCAGCAGCAGATTTATTTCAGGGAAGGTTGTAGGGAGACTCAGCCTCTGAACTTACCGCCAAGTCTCTCTTCCAAACTCAAAAAAAGGCAAAAGGCTTCACCACTGGTCCTACTCTGGGCAAAACCTCAGAGAAAGAGGACTCCATCCTCAAGTTTGTTTGGCAAACTTTGGAAAGTAATAAGCTCCACAAGAGCTTGCAGTCTTTCCATTCCTCCTTTTCTCTTCCATCCTGGCCTTTGACACTTGAATTCCAATGTGTCTTGGGACATTATTATTATTATTATTATTATTATTATTATTATTATTATTATTATTTTAAATGTATTATAGCTGCCCACTCCCATAGACTCTGGGAGTGATACATGTTTTTAACAATCAACCAAGGGAACCATCCTAGTATGACATTGCCTCCATATATTACAGAGTGGAAAGTCTTTGAGTATATACCGACATGGAGTACTTTTAGAGAGGGAAGATTGAAGAGGTGGAAGGTAACATGAGACTCAAGGAGAACAATGGAATATTACCAAAGGATTGGAAGAGGGTGGGTGTCAATTACCTGACAGAAAGGGAAAAGTCCCCTTTGTTCTTCCGGCTGGGCCGAGCCAGAAAGCTGCCATGAATTCCTCGTGCTTTGAGTAAGGCCTCAGCATCTATGCCACTCAGGTCACGATGAAACCACCTGGTTGGTGGAAGGAAGGGAGGAAAGTAGAAAAGAAGGACATCGTAAATGGGGAAAAAATGGGGTAGACCAGGTCTGTGTGGTCCAGACCTCACAAGGGAGATACCTCAAACCTGTGCCACAATCCAAGAATGATCAGAAAGTAGATGCTGGGGTCTTGTTTTGTTTTTTTCATTCTCTCCCCTGCCCCTACGTTCAGCACAGCGGTGGCTCCCACCGGCACGTTCATAATTTAGAATCAGCAACAAGTCGATGAGCCAGCGCAGATCAATCCAGGTAGACAGAACCTTCGCTTCATCTTGAACACAGCACTTTCAGGTGTAATCAGTTCGCACATTCTATGCTCGGTCATTAAGCATTAAATAATAGAGTGGTAAGTAGCCAAATCATCTCTATGTAGAGAGCGGGTTGCCACCTTTCCAGCTGAGCAGCAGCCAAACAGATATGCAGCTAGTGAAGCTCTTCCACAGGTAGTGGAAGAAGCTCTACTGGTTACATTTCTGCTAGATCCTAAAGATTCAGTAGCAGTTTTTAGTTTTCTTAAGAAGTGACTGTATAATTCATGAGGGAACTGTCAACTTTACTCAGGAAAAGAAAACTGTTAGGCAGTGATGCTTGAAGACGTAGCCCCAACCCCCAAATCCATACAGCCAGATGCAACACAACGATCTCTTCCAGCAACTCACTCTGTCTTCTGCATCACACACATGCTCCTGCAGAAGAAGTCCCTCCCAGTTCAAGAAAACATTTCAAAACCTGCTTAGAGAGAAAACATTAATCTGTGATAGGCAATCCTAAATTTTTTCCTTACCTCATTATTTTCCAGGGGACCGGTGGCAGAATCAAAAGTCCAGTAAAAAAAAATTGAAAAATTAACCGACGAAGTGCCTTTGAAGATGACAATAAAGGAGAAATGGGTGCTTAATCTCTCAGCGAGACTTTCCAAGTGTGAATTCTCCTTTCTTGCCTCTACCCATCTATCTCATGCATTTCCTCTGCCCATCACGCTTTCATAGTCTGCTCCACAATCAGTCCGTGTTGATAGGTATGGACAGAAAGAACTGAGGCAAACAGACAGTTCCAAGTTGCTGTGCACTGTTACAGGAACAGGAAGCATATCTAACATTGTTGTTCTTCACTGCAAGTTGCAATGTGTGCACTTCTGCTTCTGCTTTTGGATCCTTTTTCTCCTTCTGTCCTATCCTCTTCGTTCACAACTATTTCTGTGTTTCTTGCTTTCTTGCAGGGGGGAGGGAAGAATTCACGATAAATGAGCACAAGCCAGTCTGTTTAATTATCACTAGTGGAGAGCCAACACCAGCACTAAATGCAACATGGTTAAAAACAATGATATCCCAAGAGTATGTAATAAATGTACGAAATGTGATAAATACAGAAGGATTTGGTGGAAATCAGGCCTGCCAGAGAGGAAGAACCAGCTTTAAATAAGTCCCAGTTTCTTAATGCTGCAGGGTGCTTGTTGCTTCCATAGGAAATCCCTTTACCATGCTGCATTATTTTTTCTCATTGAGTGGAATGAGGTAGAATTTATAGAGAGGTTCCCCACAAGACTTAGCCTACTGCTATATCATGCAGTAATAATACCCTTTCCCCCAGCCAAGAAACTGTCTATTAGATCTAGTCCAATTAAGCCCAGCAAAGGTGTTTTCCCCTGATGTTAATATAACATGTCCTTTTGCAGGACCTGTTTGTTCATCTCATTTGGGTACTTGAATGCTCCCAGCTCCTTGAATGGCCTTCAGATGGCCTCATCCCATGGCAGGAGAAAGTTTTAATTACTGATTTCTTCTCCAAGAAGAAATACTTTTCTCTAAAAGTGAAACGAAATGAAAGGGGGGGGGGGGGGAATGAACCTCCCTGCCTTGAAGGGAACTTAGAATAAGATTTGGCTCAAATAGCTAGCATTTTTAGCATACCTTTAGGCAGGACTGCCCAAGCAACCTAAGTAAATACTTCAAGATCAAATCATGGTCTCCACTTGAAGCTGTAGAACAGAATTCATAGATGGAAAAAGGATGCCCTTATCACAAAAGTGTCCACAGTACAGGTTTCAAGTACAGAATTCTCAAACAGGTTGACCTTAAAATAAAAGGAGAACAATTAAAAATGTGTGTATACATGTGGTTTGGTATGGCTAACCACTTTCACATCATATGCCTGCTTTCTGGTTGCACAGAATCTTCAATCTGGACAGTTAAAAAAAAAAGGGAAACAATGTTCCTAGAATAGGATAAGATGAGACATCAAAATGGTTACTCTTTTATATGATTATTGTTTTCATCTGAAAACTGAAAAATATTTTTGTTGAACATAAAAGCCTGGGGATTTGTATTCTAAACTTTGATCCTAACAGAGATAATATTTAACTCCACCAGCAGATATTTTTAGCACTGATAATAAAGCAGTGTGAGTTCTGATGGCTAACTGCAAGATACAATAACTCCATAGCGTGCAGCTGGTCTTCTGATTTGTGTTTACAGTGATTGAAGTGTGTGTGGGTCCGGTCCTGATCACGATGACCACATACAGGTGCAGGGAGCTTAAATTCTCAGCCCAGTCATTTGTTTTTCAAATTGCCATAGAAGTATTTTCTTTGAAGATTCCATTAATGTCAATCGAGATCAAAAAAGAAAAAAAAAAGTCTATGCAAGAGTGGGAGGTTTTAGTTTCCTGTCCCCACCCTATGTGCTGTAGATCCCCTCCACACATTTTCACAAATGAAAAAATAACCAGACAGGCAGCTGCCAGCTACATATATAATACAGCTTCTCGATTAGCGACCACCCCCCCAGCGGCATTCCAAGGATTTCTTGCACTGTTTGGGGGATGTGGGGAATGCAGTGCTCTCAGCCATGGACACTCTCAGAGCTCTACAATACTGCAACGAGTACTTGTTGATCAGCACACTTTTTTTGCAACAACAAAAATATTTGGATCAGCCCAGGTCAAACCACTGCAGGAAACCTAGGGAGGAGCTGTTTGTTCCCTGCGTTTGACCTACACTGCTCTTTTGCAGAGTGGCACTTGGTGGGGAAATTTGGAGAGAGGGAAGGAGGGAAAAAAATGAGGGTTGAACTCATTGGCTACTCTTACCTTTGGCTTTCCCCAGCTGGAAGGTAAAGACAAAACAAGAATATAAAGTAGGGGAGAGACTTATGAGGCTGCGGGGCACTGCATTCAATTACTGCTCCAACCGGCTCTGTGCAAGTCCACAATGCAAAGTCTTTCCTAGATTTAGCTACCTAAGTTCATTGGATGAAAGACACCAAGGCAGAGTTTTCCAGGGTTTGGGGCCTGAGACATCTCAGTCCATTGGTAAAAATGACTATGGGTGAGTTTGCCCACTCACAGTAGATGGCTGACTATAACCAGTTACACCCGTACTCCTTACCACACTATACCCTCTCCTCTTCAGTCCAGTGGGATGCTCTGCTCACTGCCAGCAAGCGAGCATTCACCCAGCAAAAGCATGGAGCCACAGCATTAAAATTGGTTTTCTAGGAAGCTTATGAGGCCCATTTACGTTCCGAGGGAATTTTTCGGACTAAAAATGTTGCTAGAGATTGGTGCTTTGCTTGGCAGCATCTTTTTCAAAAGGTAAACGAAAGTTCTGATGTAAAGAATCAAGCAAGTTCTCTTGGTAGGTACAAGAGAGATGTTGATCTGCATTTTTCGATATCAGGCCAGTTGGGGCAGTGTTTCTCAACTTTAGCAACTTCAAGATGTGTGGACTTCAACTCCCAGAATTTCCCAGCCAGCATGCTGGCTGGGGAATTCTGGGAGTTGAAGTCCACACATCCTGAAGTTGCCAAGGTTGAGAAACCGGGTTAAGGAAAGCTATCTGAAAGCAACTGTGACTGAACCCATCTTCTGAACTTCAAGAGGCAATTCTTCAAAGTTTCTGCTTCTCTAAGTCTACTCTTCAACTTGCTTAGGGCCAAATGAATAGTCACTGCTGGGTAAGACAGACTTACATGATGGAGTCTTAACTAAGGAAGCCTGGGAAGACAAGGTACTGGAGGCTATGGTCCTTCAGGGAGGAAGGTAAACAGAGAGGACAGGCAGCAGATGCAAGGATCCATGGATGAATATGCAAATCACCCTCCAGCTCTTTTTTTAGTATTTATCTTAATGCTTTTAAAAGTTAATATTATTACAATCAATTCATCTGGCTGCTTTAGAAATGAAAACAGTATTGTGTAAGGTTAAGCTATCCACATCTCTTATTTTATAGTCTTTGATCTCTTGACTGTACTAGTCTACTAAACAGCATTGCTATGAGGGCTCTTACATTTCAAGACATCACCAAATTTCCCTATTCTTCTAAAACATCAAGATATATTAAGCCTATTTTATTTACGCCTACCTCTTCACCTTCTCTGTCAACATTGTTTATTGAGTTTTTGCTATCACTACTATTTCCTAACAAGCAATCCACAAACTCTGTGCTTCCCTTTTACAGTCCTTACCAATAATGAGTTAAGCTACTGACCCATTGTAAAAATCAGCTTTATACCCTGACATTGTTCTAATCACATTGCCACCCCATCCTATTCATGCCTTATGTCTTAATGCACGTCCAGTGGGGCTTACCTCCAGGAAAGTCCGTATGCATTTGTAGCCCTAGCATAGCTAAGCAGCTGGGCTACTATGTTGCTCGAAGGGGAAAATGAACACCTGCACGTAACCATTTGCATGTCAACACCAGTCGGGGAAAGCGCTGTATGCATCCTTAATTCTTGCTACAGTTACAGATACGATAAAAAGAGAAGCCCAAAACGGACAAACCTTCGCTGATGCATCCGCCTTACACTGAAACAGAAGAGGCTGAGACCTGAAAGTTACCTGCCAGAGCTAGAAGCCTCTGCTTTAGTGAATAGGTGTGGTGGAAGGAAGGCGAATTCAAAAGGCTGATCCCGATACAAAAGACTCCATTCTTTCCCCGCTCAAGGTCTTCCTGAGCTGGAGTTAATAAACACCTCGGGAGGAAGAGGCTGAACCTGAGACAAGCAGCAGGTAACCAAGGGAGGGGTTGTTCTGTCCCCGCCCCATCGACCTGCAGGGGAGGCCCTCCCGGGGTAGACCTGGGAGGCGCGAAAGACATGTCTCTTCATCCCTGAGCCCGTTGCCTCATCAACTGCGAGTCTTACCGTCCTCAAAACGTCAGAGTTTTGGCCCTTTTAAACCCAGAGGACTTTCGCTGTTTCTGCCCCATTGTAGGTGTGCTCTTGTATTTAGAAGCTCATCTACTACCTTTGGCTCAAACTTACTTACAACAGGGAGGGGGGTTCTTTTCATTAAACTTTTTATCTCTTGGCATATAGGAGGGTGCGCAAGGCTGTATTGCCAGCTTAGACTAAGGACAGGAGGGCATCCTTTGTGTTCTACTTAAATCGATTATAATCTAGCGCACCCTCTTCTGAGCAGTTATCAATCTGCCTTCTGTACTCTAATGATAGAGCAGCTGTCTTGGTTGTGCTGTGGAGAACATACTGAGGTTTTTTTTAATTGTATTTCTTGGGATTGAATTTTTATGGTTTATTCCCCACCATTCCACAGGTCCGAGCACATGATGCGATCCTGAACACCTGCAGAAATACAATCGTATAAATGATCTGTAGTGGTCAATGCAGAGAGAATGTTGAAAAATCTTTGATAGAGTCCTTTAGCAATGTTAGCCCCCAAGTGCAGACAGAAGTGATGTATCGTATATATGTGTAGATAAGCCCATCCAGATATACCCCCAATTTTGGGGGTATGTTTTTGAACCTAAAATTCTCAGCTTATCTGTGAGTATATACAGGATCAAATTATTGTTGACAGGAATTAGCTGTAGCACTGGTCAGAATTTTTTCAGGGGACAGGCACCACAGTGTCATTTCATACGATGGGTGGACAGCCCAAACTCAGTGCCCCCAGTATCGTGAAATCTTGAGGGATCACAAAGTTTTGGCTACCTCAGGAGATTTCAGCCATGTATTTATTTTTAAAAAATGGAATCTAGGTACCACTCTAGATGACATGCTGCCCCATGACAGAATTCTCAATTTCCCAGGTAAATGAAATGAAATTTTTGTTCCATGAGCACACCTATATCATAGAATTCACTATGAATTTAGACATGACAGAACTTGATAGTTTGTGGTTTTGATTATTGTGACAAAACACAAGTTTGTAGTTTTGATTCTAACAGCCATGATTTATGGCTCAAATGAACTTTATAAACCCACCCAATTGTGGTTTATTGAATAAACTATGGCTAGACAATATCAATTAGAATGATACTAACTTGGCCAGCTTTAGAAGGGATCTAACCACTCAGGGGGGGAAAAGTCAAGTTGTGACTGTGCAGTATCACAGGCCCAGAAAGGCAGGGCTTCAATTGCCCGGTTGCAGCTGCCATCTTGGCACCCCTACCCAATCGATCAAGAACATGAGCAATGACTATTCTCTCTCTAAAGCCGTGTTTCTCAACTTAAACTTAGCAACATTAAGATGTCTGGATTTCAACTCCCAGAATTCCCCAGCCAGCACGCTCACTCACACTCTGAGTCAGAAATATGATGGGACATATTTACAAGATGTTTTTATTCACAAGCACCAAATACAAAACAAAAAATTCAAATCAAGGACTATAGACAAAAGTCAAAACCCCTCTTCCATGACAATGAAAGAAAACAATGCCCAGGTTCCAGCCAAGTAAGACTGATGTGATAACCTAAAAACAGTAAGGACAAGCAGTCCCACCAGGGACTGCCTGCTTCATGATGTTGCTACCCCACCTCCTGTCCCAGCCCCATGGGGAGGTAGAGTCATTGGAGGCAGAAACATAGACTTCAGCTTCCCAGACATGCTTGCAATTTCTGGATCCTGAGATTCGTATGATTTTATCATTCTGGCAAACTTTAGGACTCCTAGAAAAGAAAAACAGCATTGGTAAGACAGCACTGATACCATACAGCTTTTCTTATGATCTCTGTGGACTGGGTAAAACAACCCAGGGTGGGTAACTTTCCTCTGATTCTTTTTCTCTGCCAGGAATTTTTTCATTATTCATTAAAAGAAAATACAGAAACACCATCTTGCCCTCTTGCTGTTAATTTTCTTGACTTGATCATGGAAAGAGTCCAGGGGTAGAAAAAAACGGGTCTGTGGCTGTTGGCAGCCCATGAGTTGGCCATTACTAATGCAACAATTGCCTTCCATGGCCCAGGTCACTGGGTATGCTGGGTAACCAACCAGGCACAACAGCTAACACCAGCTTTTCCCTGCCACTGCCCAATAATTCAGCCCTGAACTTACCTTCCCCATCATTACTAAAACCATAGGCTTTGATCACATCCTGTTGTATCTGGGTAGCCACAGGAAGCAGAAACTGAAGCATCTTCCCCATGTCATTGCAGGCATTGTCCCTGGCCTCCTCCAGTCGCTGGGCATTTTCCGGAGATCCAAATGCCTTGATCACTTCTGCCAAAACAACTAAACAGAAAACAGAAATGCTGTAAGACAGTTCCCACCAGTGGAAGTCTGTGAGCCTTAAGAAAAGCAGCTTGTTTCTCTCCCTAAGAAGTGCAATATTTGAATTGCAACCTTTGCTCAAAGGGGAATGAAATGCAAACAGCCATCTTAAGACAGCCAGGGGTAGTCTAAAGCAGTGTTTTTCAAACTTGGCAAGTTTAAGATGTGTGGACTTCAACTCCCAGAATTGAGTTGAAGTTCACACATCTTAAATTTGTCCATGTTTGAAAAATACTGGTCTAAGGCCATTTTGTCAGAAGTCACTCGTAGCATCTGCTGAGCCATAGCATCCAGCCACTGTAGTGCCAATAGAACACTATCAAGGACAAGCACTGCTGGGGAACACTAGAAGATGCTATAAATTATTAGGAAGAAATTGGCCACAATGTGGTTCAAAAACAATACCTTGCGGGCTAGAATGATCTAAGCTTGGTCAAGACATAAAAGAAATTCTGTTCACTATTTCACTTTTCTCAAAAAATGTAACTGTTTTCAAAAGTGTGCAGCTGAAGAGATAATGTACCCTTCCAACACCCCCCCCCCCCACCTTAAACCGAAGAGACTGTCCTAATAGAGGTGAATATGTGTAGCTCAGGGTTGAACTGTGGAGTCCTTGGGGTTCTCTGAGCTTGGTTCTTTTCTTGCAAACGTTTCCTTACCCAGCTAGGTAACATCTTCAGTGCTAAAATGGGATGGGGGTCGCTCTCTGTTTATGTCTGTGGCCTGCCTTGCCAGTGCTGGTAAGGGTGGGGGTTTTGTTTTGCTCCTCTGGTAGTTCTTTGATTGGCATATGTTTGCTGTTTATGTTTAGCACTGAAGATGTTACCTAGCCAGGTAATGAAATGTTTGCAAGAAAAGAACCAAGCTCAGAGAACCCCAAGGACTCCACAGAGACTGTCCTGTCCAGGCCTGCACAACAGGGTTCACTGACCTGAAATTTGTTACATGCAAAATAATGTGTTATTCTAAGCTTCACTTCGAAGCTTAGAGTCACTACGTGAGATGGGCAGCTATACAAAGGTGACAGACAGACAAACAAGCAAGCAAGCTCATTTACGAGAGACCTTTAGGGCCAAAATTCATGTCTGGTCATTCACTTAAAGTACTTTCCTTTAATCAAGAACAGAAACACAATGCCCTCACAAAGGGAAGAAGGCTATAGAATTCCTTTGGGAAAATGTATTTTCATAGGAACTGGCAATCAGCTATTTCTCAAACTGTGGGTAGAACTCCAAGACAAGGGACCTGGAGACTCACCATTTTTAAAAACTTGATTAGGTTGCACAGGCAGAGTAGGAGCACTCTCTGCAAAACTTGCTCAAGGCTCTGGTCCTCCCTTGTCTGCACAAGCCACAGGGGGCAGTTCTGGTACCCAGATTAGAGCCCATGATTTATAGATTTAAACCTTAAATATTAAAAATGGCCCATTTCTTGCCCCCAATGAAATCATCATTTTTATGGGCGGGGTCGCACAAACCTCACTTTGGGGGCCACGGACCCCTGACGCACTTTCCTCCCGCCTCCTCAGCTTGCCTGCCGGGCAGGGCTGTTGACTTGGGCCGGGGCTCAGCCCCAGCCCCAGCCCCAGCGTCGACGACAGCGGCAGAGAGCTGGGCCAGCACTTTGGGGGGACGTGGCTTTGGAGCAGGCGAAGAAGAGCGCCCTTCCCGAGGCACGGGCGCCCCTGCGGTCGCACCGCCCTTTCTCTCGCCAGCCCTCTCCACCCTGACGCCCCCACAAAAGCTGCCCCGATTTGCCGGCTCACCTTTGGCCTGCTCCGCGCTCAGGGAAACCGACTGGGCCTGGCCCGAAGCAGCCACGGGACGCTGCAGGCTGGACATGGGGCGGACGGAGAGGGGGAAGCGGCGGCGGCTCTAGCGGCGGCGCGGGCGGCGCCCTCTCCTGCGCTGCCTGCCGGCAAGGGCTCCCGCTGCCCACTCCGGCAGAGAGGCGCCCCTTCTCGCCCGAGTCCTGCAGAGCGACGCGAGAGCCCTCCCCGCCTCCCTCCCGGCTCGAGAATCCGCGTCTCCGCCTTCCCACTTCCGGGCTGCAAAGCGGAGGGGGGCGGCCGGCGCGCTCGGCTCGGCCGCTTCGTCCCGCCGACGGCAGCGCGCTTCTTGCGGCTGCGCCGGCCTCTCGTTCCAATCCGGGTTAGGAGAACAGTCAGGGAGGACGAGCGCAAAGCGGAATAGCCGGGGAAGGCCTTCGCTTGGCGGTCGTATCTCGGAGGACGGTATTTCGGGGTGATTCCCGGGCGGGGAGGACGAGTCTCCTCTCCAGCGCCCTCCCGTGGACCGCGGCCGCTGTGGAAAAGAACAAGTTGGCTGCGGCAGAGATCATTTTAAACCGTCCCTCCTGGCGTTTTCCCGCTACTCCGCATCGGGTGAACGTTGATCCGCCGGTCGCGAGAGGAGAGGAGCGGGCCGGGTAGCCGGCTTGTCGCCCAAGCCTGACGAGGCGGACTGAGGGCGAGCGGCTGGCCCCGCGCCCGCCAGGCGGCTCTCGCGCCTCAGGCGGGACCAGCTTCCCCTCCCCCCAGCCCGGAGCGCCGTCCCTCCGCCCCCACGGGGGACTTCCCCGCCCTCCGCCCGCGGGTGGGCGGGCGAGCCCTTCGGCGCGCTTCGGGAAAGTTCGAGAGCGAGAGGGCTGCCCGCCGGAAGGACTGCAGCTCTGCCCGGAGCTGAAGTCCTTCGGCACGCAGCTCCTCTGCTCAAGGACGCAGCCAAGCGGCCGGCCGCTTCGCTCAGCGATCCAGAGAGAGTCCGGCCCCTACGGTGGTCATTAGGCGAGGACTACCTGTAAAAAGATTTTAGAGCAACAAGAACTGGACGGTCAAACCAGAGCTACATATATTGTCTTTTATTGGAATGTTGTTGTTGTGGCGCCCTTGGGGTTTCCACGCATTCCGTCGCATTTTTGGATTTAGCTTGGTCTAAGATGTTGATCAGTATCGCTCAGTCGTGTCCGACTCCTCGTGAATATTGGATACTGTTGGTATATTAGATATAATTAAGAGCCTACGAGTGAAGACTCACCGCTGGCTCGCAGGTTCACTGTCAGGCATTCTCCTGGCTTCCACAGGACGTTAGCTTCGAGCGGAAATCGACCCACTCGCAGGGGGACGCCTGCGAGTTGAAATCGAACCTCGCCCAAGAAGTGACCTGCGACTCGAAATAGCCTTTCCAGTAGCAATAGAATGCCGGTGGACCCTTCCATGCCTTTTCTAGGAATACGTAACGTATACAATATTGGTTGGTACCGCCGCGCCCGCCTGCGTTAAGCGGGCGGGCTGGCAATTGCCACCGCGTGCTCCTTTGGTAAGCGGGCGGGCTGGCTGGCAATTGCCACCGCGTGCTCCTTTGGTAAGCGGGCGGGCTCGCAACTGTCTCCGCGTTCTCCTGTGTAAGTACACTCGACGAAATTAACTTCCCTTTTATATAGCCCCGGCTGTCACATGTGACCGCCAACGTAAAAGCGACGCCCCTTTTCTCGAACTCTCCGGGGCAGGAACGCTGCAACACAGAAAGCTTCCAGAAAAAAAGTTATTCGCAGCCTTTTAATTACTTACATAGGTACATAACTTACTTTGACGAAGTTTGGGAGGCTCTCCGCCACAGCAGAAAGCCTTCTAGACAAATACAAAAAGAGCTGAAGTCACTGAGATGTACGAGCGCGCGTCATTCACCCAAGGAGAACAGAGCACGTTTTAGGTGTTGGTGACTAAAATACGAAGGCGCATTCTGTCCCACACTGGCAGTATAAAAGGAGCGATTATATAAAAAAAAAACAAGGCCGCACCGTATTTCCTGCGGGAGTTACGTATTTATATTCCTTAAAATGAAGCTTTGGGCATCGTAAAAGCCGTATGCTAAAGAGATCACTTCCATTGGTCACGGTTGAAGACCGCGCCCTGCCAATGACGAAATGGTAGGAGGGGGAAGCCGGAAAGGGAACTCCAAATTGGAAGCGGCCGGAAGGAGTCGCAGTTTGGCTCCTTCCGTGAGGATGCCGGGCTGCTCTGGCGATGTCGTTCCCCCTTTGGTATCTGACGTCAAGCGGAACGAGCGAGGGAGAGACGGGGAAGCAGCGAAATCGTTACTGAAAATCTAGTAGGTTGAGGTTCTTGAACGGGCGCTTCGCGCTAGGGAATTTGTATATAAGTACTGCTGTAGCGTGCGCAGTTTTACATACACGACCGCTGTGTCTGGAGTTTTCTAATCCTCTGAGCCCAAGGAGCTGCACAATGAAGGCAGGTGGCACAAAGTACCAGCTTAACTTCATGCCAACCTCTTGCTTTGCCCAGAGGTGCCATCGCAACTGCATACTTACTCCTGTTGAAGGACAGACTACCTTTGACACATTCATCCCCCTAGCTCAGGCCTGCAATTGAAGCTTGTGTTTATACCGTGGAGGAACTAAGCCTCCAAAGAGAAGCTACTTGCACTCCAAAGAATGTGATTCCAGCCAAGCATCTTGAAGACACCCTGACATTAAGGGCAAGAGGAATTAAGTATGGTTTACTTCCACTTTATCTCCTGCCCTCCTACTCTGCTAGCAATGGAGAAAATGCCTAATACCAATGTCTTTCCCCAATTTTTGCTGTCTTCAAGACCCTGCTAAGGTGATCAGCATTTCATAAATCTTTCTTGGGGACGTATATACTAAACACGGTTGTTAAGAGGTACTATTTGGAAAGAAAGCTAGTAATTCCTATTTATCATTTCTGGTGCTTAATTCTCTCACGCGGGCAAGGATTTTCTCTACATGATGGAAGAGTGTCCCATCTATATAAATCTCTGCTTGGGATGCTATGATTCAGGAACAGGATCCCACAAGTCCAGCCTGTCTGCACAGCTGACCCAGTCACGCTCTCACACATACCCTCCTCTACTACACAGACTGGATATAATGAATCCTTGATAAACTCACAAGGTGCTGCAATTATCCAAGGTGCTAATTTCAAGAACTCCATGCAATTGCCAAAACACAAGGACCTACCAAGCTGCAAAAATAGTGGAAAAAGGACATCTATTAAAGTATCTTCCATTCCGGCAGAGAATAACACATCCAGATTTTGAGGCATCCTTCTCCACTTCCCTGCTTTGTAACAAAATAACAGGGGGTGTAGTTTTAAAATCTTGATCATTTGATAACAATAGCCCCTGGGCATGCAGAAAGCAAACATTAAAACATTTTGGAAGGCTTCTTTTTTGGCTACTTGGCTGGCTTTTTCTTTAAGAGCTGCATTTATATATAAATTAGTGTGTGTGTGCGTGTGTGTGTGCGTGCATGTGCACACCCATGTGTGTGCTGGGTAGAATTGGTTGTGTAGGGAGATTCTTCTCCCATAATTGGCTATCTTTTAATGTTCTTATGTAAATATATATATGAGGACAGATCAAGATATACAACTGTGAAATTAGACACACACACACATGGGGAGATCAAGGATTCACGAATTGCTACGCAAAACTGCCACGTCTAATGGGATGTGCATGAGTACATCAATTGGAATGGGTGAAGGGAAAAGGGGCAGTTGCCACCAGAGACAGTTTCACTATGCTTTGCACTGTTTGGCCATATTAATCTGCCTCACCAATGAAATGAGAGGAAAACGTACTGTTGTCATTCCAGAGCATTCTCCAGAACCACCAAAGTTCCCTCAAGGCATGGATAAAAGGCAGCTGTTCTCTTGAAACCATCCTGTGGTGCTATGCACCCCTTGACTTGGCCCAGTCTTTCAAGGGCTGAACAGGAACGTGACAGTACCTTCTTGAAAGTCCCATAATGCAGTGCTCCTCAAAACCATTTGGTTGTCAAGGTGCAAAAAAACAGAGGCGTGTTTAGCCCCATTATGCTTTTAGTGACATCCACCCTAGGGCTAGGGAGTGGTGATGGGGGGACATGGAAGGAAGAGAAGGCAGGCATGACAATTCATACCTTTTCTTACTGAAGCAAGGGAATGGTGAGCCACTTGTCCAAAGTCCTTGTTGATCCTTCATATTTTCCCTTGTACTACCCTCTTCCCTCCCACCACAGTTGTTTGGGTTTGTGGAATGACTTAAGGAACTGTGTCACTAGGTAGCTTCTCCCTCATCCAGGTTTGGTGAGTTGATTTTCCTCTCCAAGAAGAAGCAGCAGCAACAAGGGATAATGACATCATCATGGGGAATGGGGTCCATTTAAAGGGGCTTGTCACTTTCTTTTTTCAGATGACTGTAAGAACAAGGAAGAAGGTAGGGAAAAGAGTGAACATAACATCACTAAATTGTAGAGTTTAAAAACACCTAGGTAATCTAATTGACTGCTCAGTGTTGAGAAAACAATAAATGACAAATCCACAAACAACAAAAATTCTGATCCTAAGATAGTTACTCCATAAATACCTGGATGAACAGGCATGCTTTCAACTGTGGCATGAAATAAGATAGTGTAAGGATCAGTCCAATACTTACTGGGGGAGACTTCTGTAATTTTGGCACAGTGACCGAGGAAGCCGTACTCCTGACCACTGCGTTGGGGGCTAAACCCATCAGTGGGAACCAGTATGAAGCTGCTAAGAAGAATGTCCTACTAGATTGTTTTTATGGATTAGAGTTAGCTGCCATCATTCTACCAGTCTTAATTGTGCCTCAAACCTGCAACTTTCAGTTCTTTCCTCTTCCTGCAGCAGCAACTGCCATATAAAACAAAACAGTCTTGGCCTCACTAGTATTGGGAGGACCTTTAATGGAAAGGGGAGTATTAATAGTCATTTGGAGTCAGTTCTTGTCAATTTAGTTCCTGGTTAGTTGGTTTTTTCTTCACCTCTGAAAAGGTTCTCAGAGTGGCTTACAAGTTACAATTACAATAGTGCAAAATCATTAAAACACTACAGTACTTCATTTGGGGGATTTACACCCTGACAAAACCCTGAAAACAGCTTACAAAACAAATCCAAACAAAAACCTAAGTAGCATAAAAAGGATAAAGCAACAAATGAGAAAAAGATAAAATAGTAGCTACTTTAAAAAAAAAGCTTAAATACTCCTGAGAACAGGACAGACTTTGCTTGTTGCCTAAAAGGTAACAGTGAAGACATTAGAATAGGGGTAAAGAACCAGTGGCTCCCCAGATGTTCTAAACTGCAGAAACCAGCATTCTTCACTATTAACTGTGATGGCTGGGCACGCTGGAAACTGTAGATTAGCAGCAAAGTTTCCCACCTTTACACTTGCCCAGAAAGTGAAATTCCAAGGATGGGCTTTGGGAGAAAAGGGCCTTGCTCTGGCACTCATCTAACTTCTGCAAATGGATATATGAAGAAAGGGTTCAAAAAGATGATCTCCAGCAAGTTACAGGCTAGTATAAGAAAAATACACTCTTCTGTATCTGTCTTCCCCCTTCTGGTGCCCTCCAGAAACATTGAACTACAATCTCTATCTCATATGACCAAAGGCTGGCTAGGAATTGTGGGAATTGTGGTCCAACATAACTGGTGGGCACAAGTTCAGAGAAGGCTGCTTTAGACATCAGGATATTTAAAGCTTTGAAAGTCAGATCAGCATCTTGAGTGGTGCTAGGAAACAATCTAAAAGACACTACAGCTCTGTTAACACTAACTCAATATTATCATGGAAATAAGAATCCGTTTACAATCCAATGATCGTATTCCACATTAGTTGAAGTTACCAGTTACTTCTCATACTGTGCAATGGGCTGCCTTCTTCCTGAAAAGAAGAAGCAGAGCACAGCCTTACAAACTGATTCTGGGTAATAAGCAGCAACCAACCAACCAATGGAAGTGTCCTCTGAGAAAGAAATACCATAATGGAATTATGTTCCAGAGTTATATTTTTCAAAAGATTTCTTTCAGCAAATCCACATGAATTCATCTGCTGAGAAATAATAGCACATTGCAGAAAATTGTGGAGAATGTTCTAGGTTGCTCAATTAATATGAGTAATTTCTCATGTAATAACAGGATATGGGCACATTGTATAGGAGATACTATTCTGGCTCTCTTTCAGAGAAGCTTGTCCACTATTACCAGTCTGACCAAGGAATGCCAAATAAGTTTCTAGGAAACACTTAAATTCAATATTTCATCTCTCTCGAATCTCTGCCAGATTAGGCAGAGATAGGAAGCTATATCTTAAAGCATTTTCTGAGTCACTAATTCCTGGCCTGACCTGACTCCTTCCACCCTGTGAAAAAGCAATAGGATATTTGCACATCTTAAAAAGCAACAGACCTGTAGTAATCCTCTTGTGTGGGAAGTGGCACTCCATGCAGAGGGTGATGGGCATGCAGCCACTGCTGCTGTTCCAGGGCCAAGCGCTGCAGCTCTGCCGACTGTGCATGCATGGCTTGGAGCTGGTGTGCTGCAGACATTGGGGCAGAAAGAGAGCCAGGCAGGTCTCTGTAGGGGGCAGCTGCAGATGAAAGCAAAAAGACAGAACAATAAATTGCAAGTGCTAAGTAAATTCAGGGGTCGTAGGATCATTGTTTGGGAAAACTCAATATAAAGAAGAATTGCAGATTTCTTTACCTTTCACAGGGCAAAGAAGAGTAAATGTCAGCATTGGCTAATTTTCACAAGGAAAAGGTATGTCTGCAAAAAAGTTCTCTTCTGCGTCTCACTCCAAGGCAAAGATGCTCTGCTGTTCTCTTTGCATTTGACCCTATTTTTGATCTTCCCTCAAGAACTACATCTATACTCTAATCCAGACCTGGGGAATGTCTGTCTTGAGTCTCTCTGGGTGTACTTGTCCCCAGACCACCTACACAATAGGCTCACAATTTTAAATGCATTTACTACATCGTTTTAATAAACCTAATGTTCATTTTAATATAGTTGAATAAACCAGTTCTGGTGTCAGTTAGCTTTTCACTTCTGGACCAGCATAAGCTCATAGCAGTTTAATTCTTAGAAAGCAATTGGGGGGAAAATACTACCCTCTTTTCCCTTGTACTCCCAGACATAAAGTCAGATTATTGATGGGACTGCCTGCTTCTGATTATTTCTGCCTGTCCTACCAGATCTGACAGGGTGGGCACAGTCCAAGTCCCTTCAATTAAACAATGTTATTTACTGGGACCTAGGCAGTGTCCCTCCTCTGTTGTGGCACCTGCCTTATGGAGCAACTTCCCTCCTGAAATCCAGACAGTCCTGGCCCTGTTTGCTTTCTGGAAACCCTTAAAGACCTGGATTTTTCTCAGGCCCTGAGGCCAGGCTGTTAGTAGAGCCTGACATGTATAGTTTGATTGGATTATCGTTTTTAGGAGCCTCAGCTTTGTTGCAATGTTGTTTTGTTATTTCTTGCTTCTGATTTGTGTAGTGAGCCACCCAGAGGCTTGAGATGGGCAGCTATATAACCTTATAAATAATTAAAAATAAACAGGTGACAGACTTGACTTATTCTAAAAGTTAGATACTTTGTGAAGAAGTAACATATCTGAGAAGGCCAGCCCACCAGCTCCTCCTCTTTATCCTTCCTTCTGTTCCAGACTTGGGCACTGCTCCCCATGTTCTCCCCACCCATCCATTTTCTCAGACAAGAGTCCATTTTCTCCACTACTATTCCTTTCCCTTCACCCCCCACCCCCCATCTTTTAGATTCTTTTTTGTCTTGGTTGATGTAATATTCTCCCCACTCCTTAAAGTTCTTACCAAAAAGCTGGTGGCGCAGCACTTCATTTTCATGGAGTGGGTGAGGCAGAAGTGGATTAGGTATAGTGCCCGCTGGGTAGGGTATTCGGGTGAGATGTGACCCAGAAGCCAGTGGATCAATAAGAGGGTGAACAGAGGCAGAAGCTGCAAAGCAGAGATTAGTTTTTAAATACAGGAGGAAAGGTAGGTGGGGAAACATTCTTTTTGTGCAGTATATAAGGAATTTGAATGAACTTTACTTCTAGTTCCTTGTATTCACATTAATTATATGTAGCATTATATAACATTCTTTCTATAATCTTACAACCCACCAATATGGTATGAAAACATTGTTTTCTATGTAAGAGGCCAATTCTGAAAGAACAGTGGCTTACTACCTCCACAACCAGACTATAATAGCTAAGATAAGGCCATTTTTTTGTTTGTGCAAACATTTATATTCATGCTTATATGTAAATATTCAATAGTTTAGTCCATTTGATTAGTGATTTAGATAGAGTACACAGTCCTAATCATGATTTCATCAAAAGCAGAGAGGGAGGGAGGGAGGGAGGGAGGGAGGGAGGAAGGAAGGAAGGAAGGAAGGAAGGAAGCTTGAAAACTCTCTTGAGGTCATCAGAATTCAATTTTTAGTTACCAATCATGGGTTACAAACACAGAGATTCATAATTAATTCATTGACATTTCTGGGTGATAGGTCTAGCACAGTTGCTGAGACTTAATTCTCACTGAGATAAGCAAACCCGTTGCTGAGCTTTTAAGGGGAAAGGTGTTATATGACTAAAAGATACTCTGTCCACCAACATTTTATGCAAGTTGAAAATTAGTGTATCAAGGAGAATGGCTCAATCCCAGAGTTCTCCCTGATATGCTAGTTTTCCCTTGTATAGAAATCCTATCCTTTTTCTACTGAAAGTGTTCAATCAGGTGAGGTTCCAAAGGCAGTCTGTACTGGCACAACCCAGTCATCCTAATGAGAATTCAGCAGTTCCAAAGAGACACTTGCAACACATTTCCAGACTGTGCTGGAGGCCATGGGATCTCACCTGCATGGATGGCATCCTGCTGGTGGAGATGGAGGTGGGAGTGGATGTGGGAGTGCTGGTGATGATGGGGGGTCACATTGAGCATCTGCAGCCGAGCCAAGGGGTCGTTGCTCAGAGCAGCCACTCTCTCAGCATGCTGGCGTTCAGCTGCTAATCGCTCGGCATAAGACATGTCGGGGCGCAAGGCTGGGCCAGCCGCCAGGGCTAGCCGTTCTCGTTCCAGGTGGCCCAGCCCTGGATGGAAGGGAAAAGCAGGGTGGAGGCCTGGACCTGCCTGGAGAGCCAGCCCCCCATGCCGTGGAAAAGGATCCATTGCAGCACTGGGCACAGCATGGAGCTGCTCCAACTCAGCTGGTTTAACTTCAAAGCCAGGCTTAAGACGCTCACGCAGATCACGATCCCTGAGGTCTCGTTCACGGGCTTCCCGTTCTCGCAATTCTCTCTCCCGTGTGGCTGGGTCGCTGCTGTAGATGGCTGGCACGTTGTACCCGAGCAGTCCTGGATCAACTGCACCCAATGGGACATAGAAGGGGTGATTCCGGTTGCTCGGAGACATGACATGAGGCCGGGCATACTCGCTGAGGGTGCGAAGGGCTGGCGTGTCAGGACCCAGATAGGGTGGGACAGTTGCTACAGCACTGCCTTGCTCAAAAGATGGACGATGAGGAACAGGGCCAAGAGATGGACAATCCACTGGCCGGCCCTCTTGGGCAACCTTCTGCAAGAGAACAGAGAATGGGTCATTCAGCAAGATGTGTTCTGACTGCCAGGGATACTGTGTGATATGTGTCAGCCCATCTGCCTTCTGACAAACTGGGCAGTTAATATACATGGGTTAGCACAGTCAACTCTAACTGGCAACAGCTCCTTGAAAACCTCTGGCAGAGATATTTCTGATTCTGCAACTCTATTATTCTTTTAAAGGGGAAAGCCAGGAACCAAAGGAGGAGCCTGTGCATGCAACTGCCACTTACCACACTTCGTTCCAGTTCCCTTTCCTTCTCCCTTTCCCGCTCCTTCTCCCGTTCTCGCTCTCTTTCCCGCTCTTTCTCTTCCCTGGCCTTCTGTTCAGCCTCTCTGCGCACTTTCTCAACAAGATCAGCCCTTTTCTTGGCCAGTTTGGAGCCATCCAGGGGCACAAAGTAGAGATCAGTCCGTGAACAGGAATTGAAGCCACGATCCAGATGTTTGTTGAACCTGGGTGAGAAAGAAGCTCCAATATCTCAGCCTCCATATGAATTCTCCTAAGAAACTCTTTTAAGAAAAACAAACTCCAAAGTCTGCTCTGGGGAAACCCAAATTCTTCAAGAAAAACAGTAAAAGATTATTTAACCTGTGAGAATTACATACATTAAGTCAACTGACACAACAGTTTTAACTTTGCATCATTTATTCCATTTCTATTTCTTGAACAGAAGGCTAAGACACAGAAGCTGTACAAAGCACTAAGACTGTCCTCTATAAAGTCCATCAAGAATTCCTTTGCAACAGCAACCCTAACTTTTGAGATTTTAACAGGCTCTGTCATATGCAGAGCCTTTAGAAATGGGTGGTATACAAATAAAAATCAATCAATTAAATATGCATAGCCATAGGGCAATGGGGGAAATCTGTCCCTGTAGGGATATTCCAAGCCCACTTGCTGATTTTTCAGCACTCATTAAAGAAGCCTTCTACATCATCATTCTGTTCTGCTGAATTCTGGAAGTTCAGTTTGTCAAAGGAGGCATTCCCTGCCCCCACCCGCTTGATCTCCTCTCCCCACCCTCTCCGTTTCCTTGTGTTCCTTACCTGGCTGATTGGCTGGCATGACTTGGTACATCCACCACTTTGGGGGCCGGGGAAGGACTCCGAATTGGAGGCATTGGGCTATCGGGGGTCTCATATTCCTCTGAAGGCTCTTGCTTGATTTGTGCAGCACTGAGTGGCAGGGGAGGCAAGGGTGGGGCAGGGGCAGCCATACTTCCAGAGGCGGGAGGGGCCATGGGGGCTGGTGAGGAGGCCTTGTAGCCCCCAGCTGCCGGAGAAGAGCTTAGTCTGTATCCTGGTGGTGTGGCTACCCGGAATGAGGATGCTGAGGATGCAGGAGGAGAGCCTGGCTTGTACGAGGCTGGTGGCTGGAAAGTAGGAGATGGGGAAGCTGTACGCTTTCCATAAGGGGCTGTCGTTGGGGGTCCTACTGGAGGTGATGCTGTCTTATATGGAGCTGTAGAAGAAGAGGCCATTGTGGTTATGACAGTGGAGAGGGTAACTGAAGCAGAAGTGACTGGGGGTCCAGCCCCATGTGCAGGTGAAGGTGGAGGTGGGGGAGGAAAGGCATAAGTGGCTGTGCTCTGCCCTTGGGGATGGCTACAGAGTCCGGGGTATGTTCCCTGGGATGAGGAGGAGGACGAGGAGGAGGAGGAAGAAGAGGAGGAGGAGGAGGAAGAAGAGGAAGAGGAGGATGCGGAAGGAGCCTGGCTGTATGTAGCATGGCTATGAGGTGGGTAGAGGCGTAGCCCATAGGCAGCATGAGAAGGGTGATGTGGACCTGCTTCTAGTGGGTGGGAATAACTACCAGATGTTTGTGGTGTGGCAACTGCTGCTGGAGAGAGACCAGCACCACTGCTGTGGTTGTGATGGTGCTGCTGGTGATGAGTGGATTGACCAGGAAAGGAAGCAGGAGGGTGGGAGTTGGTGTTCCCTAGCGGGCGGCTGTATGGTGGTGGGCCTTGACTCCACACAGGCTGGGAGGGCATGGAGGGCTGAGTGTACTTGGGTGGTTGGCTGGATACAGAGAGGCTGCTGGGTGGTGGAAAGGAGTGGCCATATGATGAACTGTAGCTGGGTAGTGCCTGGGAGGGAGGAGGAAGGGGATACTGAGCAGAAGAGCTGGGCGGTGGAGGAGGAGGGGGAGCATAGGGATAACGAGAAGGGGCAGGCGACTTATCCTGCCCTACTGCATGGGGTGATGAAAGATGTCCACTTAATGCTTGCCCCACCACCCCTGGTGAGCTGGAAGTCACAGTCATGTTATTTAGAGGGCGCAGAGCTGGAGGGGGAGGCAGATTGGCCAGCACATGGGGAAAGGTGGCGGCAGCAGAAGGAATTATTGATGGGGAATTGTTTGGAGGTGTCTTCTGAGGAGGCAAGCCACCTGCCACGGAAGCTAATGAAATAGGAGTAGTTGGGGGTGGGTTATGCTTAGTACCCAGGGACTGCTCACGCACACTTGGTGCTGGAATTCCCACCCCTGTGCTCACAACTTTGGGCCCCAGTTGGACTACATTAGCATTCGGGTACAGAGAAGCATGCATAGTGCAGGAGGAAGAGGATGAAGAAGAGGGAGAGAAGGATGAGTTGGTGGATGGAGTGGGAACTGGGGGGGCTTGGGCCTGCGTCTGGAAAATCCTTGAAGCCTGGGCTTCAAGCTGAGATTGGTAGCCACTCGTGGGGCCCTGAGGATGAACCTCCCCTGTTAAGCTGAAGTTTGATTCTGCTGGACGTGCTAGGCCCTCCGTCAGGGGAGCTGGTGAGGGGCTCTGGGGAAAGAGTGGGGGGTGATGATAAGAGCGAGAGGGTCCTTGTGAAAGCACAGAGGAGGAATCAGAATCATTCTCCACACTGCCAGGGCTATAGACACTGGGAGAGGTGCTTCGATTATCTTGGTCAATGTCTCGTGGGTCACTGCTTGTCTCATCATTGAAGCTGTGACCATCTAGGCTGTCCACATCAGAAGGAGACTGTGGTCTTGGCAGCTCCTAGGATTTAAGAAAAACAAGGAATACTGAGCAAATGCTCTTTCAGGGACGTTAAAAGAGACCTCTCTAGGCAAGTTTGGGAATTATGTTAAAAGAAGAATTGCAATTAGGTGTAGGAAAAAGCTGCCTCATTTGTGTGTGAATAATCAGCAGTCATTCTGTCTTGACAATGGATAGTACAACCACAACTGTTAGACACCGTGATATAACACAGGTGAGTACTTGGCTAGATGAGCTTAGGAAAAGCAGGAAAAATTTCTTCAAGGAAAAGGACCATTCTGGGGATGTTTGGAGCTGAGCAATACT
The DNA here is from genome assembly GCA_030867105.1 of Liasis olivaceus. Taxonomy (NCBI): domain Eukaryota; kingdom Metazoa; phylum Chordata; class Lepidosauria; order Squamata; family Pythonidae; genus Liasis; species Liasis olivaceus. Next base: position 160,536,290 of record CM061348.1, on the reverse strand, counting down.
GAGCAAGAAGAGTTGTAGGGAAAACCTACTTCTGTTTTAGTTTTCTTTGCAGCATTGGTGTCTTCTCCTTCACTCTCTGAAATCTCCTCTGATCGACTCTGCTTGGTTCCTTTAGGAGCCATTGATTCCTCCACACGACCTTTCTGCAGGACAAATAGATAGGGGAGGGGACATATTCCAGAGCAAAAACTTTGAATAGCGTTTATTCAAAGAATATGTTTTCAATTTTCTTTTTAGCTACAGAAAACGCAACGTAATTCACGTGCAAGTAAGGTTAATTAAAACTACTTCTTGCATTAGTCAAACAGGAAATTCCATTATCACACAGATAATGTCATGACTGAGAAAGGATCAGACTGCTACACACCCAATCAGATTTAGGGCAAATTAGGGCAAGTGATGGTGAAGGCTATATAGATTAATAAATAAACAATAATTGTCTTAAAGAGGAAGGACCTTCAAACTCTAATAAATGTTCTTGCAAACAGGTGCAAATGTTAGAAGGCATTTCATATATGGGATAATTATTGCTCATATATTGATTTATCTTTGTCCTTATTGCCCTCACTTACTCTATGTGATATCATGAAATAGCAAAATCTGATTGGCTGCAATCATGATGATGTTTTCCCGTTCATGATCAAATGCAGGAAGGAGGAATCAGCCACAGCTAGGGAAAAATGGCGCTAAAGAATCAGCTGGTAGGGGAAACAGGAGTTTTACAGCTTAAGCATTTTTAGGATAATTTTCTACTTTGCTGAAACTGCTGTTTTCTATTAAAAACCCAAACTGGAGAATATTTAATGCAGCTCTAAACATATATTGCAATATGTATTGGTTTCTATAGCATTATTACCAATTTTCCTTTGTGTATAAATGATCGTTAACGGGTAATATATAAATTAAAAAATCTACCTTGGTAGTTTGTCGGGATTTCTCAGCTTTGCCATCGCTGCTGGAAGTGCTGACACCACCTGGAGATGCTCGACCCCGTGTCCTGAGCTCCTCTCGGGGCCCTGGAGTCTCCTTCTTTCGACCACTCCGCATTGACATCTGTTGAGAAAACAGACAATTATTTATTTCAGGTTTTTACATCTCCTTCCAATTCTTCCATGTTTCCTAGTCTGAACTTCTCTGACTTTTCTCAGTTTTGATTTACATTATATGTAGAGCTATAAAAAAAAAATCTCAGTATCTGCATTCACAATCTCTAGATACAACTATTCAGTGTTACTGTTTACAATGATTTTGTCTTTACAAGTGTTTGTCAACCTAAAGCATTCTTTGTAGGGTAAGGCAAGTGGAAGACTTTAGGATATACATTAATAATAGCAAAATACTGTACACTGCATGTACTATAGATTTAAAATAAAAATACCTGCATGGAATTTTGTAGCTCCAGAGTGCATCAAAAATGCAAACTGCCTTACAAACAACCACTTCCTCCCTTTACATTTTTCCACTGATTCAGTGTAGGAGAACATTTTTTATGCCCTATATTTTCCTTTCTCTGTCTTGGTAACATACAACAAGTGATCCGCTAAACTGAGCAGGTATGATTACCATCCATGTACAGTTATTTCCTGGTTATGCTGTCTTTGTGAAACTGCAAAAACAGCATATCGTTAAGTAGTTAGTACTCCAATGGACAGGCTTGGAAGTTTATACCGTAAGCTGTATAGGATGGCCTAAAGTAACCAAAAGGACAAATTACCTTAAATTGTCAACTTTAACCAGATTTAAACTGTTGATTAACATTAAAGGTTTGGTTTTGATCCTGTGTTCCAGGAACCCTTGGGGTTCATGAAACTTGCTCATAGTTCCTCAATATATAAATCAGTAATGGCAGAGAAGCTTTCCTGGAAGGTGTCCTTCCCACTCCTGCTCTCCTTTCCTTGCAGAATCTAACAATATGTTTTTGCATGTTCTAGGTGTACTGTAAGGGAGGTCATCAAACCTGGCCAATCCATAAACTCCAGAGTCTTCTCCAGTGCCAAGAGACCAAACAGCAAGATCTAAAATATTTGAGGACGACTAAAGCATCCATTCATTAATTGGTGGAACCCAATGTTTGTTAATAAAATAAGTATGGCAGAAATTTAAGAACATACTCCTTTCTTTTTGAAGGTAATTTTAGTTCAGGGCTACTAATACAAGATGAAAGGAATAAGAATTTTTTTTAAAAAAAACTTTCTTTCTAGGAATGATTAATAATGATTGTTTATGGCAATGACTAAGTAGCATTATTTTTCATATTTAAAATGCATTTATACTGAATTCTAGAATATGCTTTTCATTTTATTAAATCTGTAGTTCAAAGGTGAATGATTACTTAATCAAAATTCTGTAATTACTCTTTTTTATTTTCTTACTATTTTTCTTCTGCTATTCTGGAGATGACAGGGACAGGACATTTTAATGCTTATTTCCATCTGGAACCCATAAATCACAATCAAATATATACATATTAATCCAGAATGTCTTGAAACTTTTCCTCACTTGGAAAAACTCATCCACCATGTTTTCATGATTGAACCATGGCAATCCACCCCCCAGGCCCCATTATCAGGTACCCATGAATGAAGTGATCACAATTCAGTGGCTCCCCAATTATTTAAATTTAGGAGTCCCAATGCATTTCTGAAGATTGTCAACATTTATATATAATGCCTCTGTTGTTCTCTAAATGTATTCTCCCTCGGTGTTGCCCAACAACAGCCACCTGGTCTAACACCAGGGACTTTTATTTTCTTAACCCCCCTGTTAATCTGTACTTACAGAATCTTTATTCTGTCGAGTCTTCATTCTTTTGGGTGTAGGGTCCCCATTCTCCTTTGTCCGGGTAGATGAAAACATTAACTTTTATACCTTTTCCCACGCTGCTATTTCTTGAGAGACTGAGGTATGAGCCTCAAAGAATTACACTCCTCAGGAAAAAAGTCAGCAAGAAACTTTATCCAGGTATGCAATGAGTTCCTGACAATTTCGAAAACAGAGAATTTGTTAGAGAAAAGGGTAAGAGGCTAGGAAATGTTATATGAATTAAAGGTTTTCCTTACTATGCCTCAGACTCTTCAATAAAACTATTTAGAACTTAAAAATGCATATTAGATAGCATATTAAAGCTTCTCTCTGAAAAATCACCAAATGACATATTTCTACAGTAATGGATGAAAACCAGAATATTATTTAGCTGGAATTCATTTTCTCCAGAACTGATAACATTAAACTCTATTAATGGTTTAAAATACCAAGAGATGCTGACAATTTAATTATGATGGTTTCTGCATGTTTATTTTGCAGCTTTTACTGTAACAGCCGTTTGCAGACTAATTATATTGCCTTGTTCAATACCATTCTGAATACACAATTTCAAAAAGTAGTTGCTTTAACATTTGTTTAATCCATGTTACATATAGCCTTGTGAATTCCTAAATAACCTTGACTCCATCAACAGACACCATGTTAGTCCTGTGATAGAGAAAACAATAAATATTAATCTGATGCACCTTTATGGACATTCAAATTGTCCACAAATGTATCTCAGAATCAAGGGAATGAAGCTTTTGCACCAATTGCAAGATCCAGGCTTGCACAAACCAAGACCTTTCATGCTCTTTTCTGACTCTTTTATTGAATCATATGGTGAGATATGATACAGTTAAGTACCATTTTACATGGCATATTACTTATGAGAAGTGCTGCCTATGTGGCTTGGGTCAAATCCAACTATACCAATGAAGCCATTTAAAATGAGGTTTCTGTTCACATGACTTAAGTTGACCCAAACAATTTGGATATTACTTCACACATACAGCTTTCGTGGCAACATCAATAGCGCTCTAATAATGTCGTATTGCCGAATGAAGAACTCTGGGACATTTGGACCTAATTCGTGAACCTTCAGTTGGTCTAATATTAGTCAAGTTACCTCAATGTGGATCTGGGCTTTCTTTCCTAATGCCAATATAGCTGGTGCTGGGGTTTTATGTGACTTGGAAAATCTTTAGCCATTTAGCTGTGAGATCATACACAGGAGAAAGAAGATTTACAGTACCCAGATGGAAACTGTATTCCCTCTGAGGGTGCATAATTTATCTATTTCACTACAATTGACTTTTCCTACTTGGTACAACAGCAATCTGCTTTTTTACAATGACAAAGACAAAAAGCAAAAGAAGGAAGAAGATATGAGTATGGACACATCTAATTCTATCTAATTAGGTTTTGCTGAGGTTGAAGACTAACAGATTAAGACCAAGGGTTTCAATTATGGTTTTTAAGGGAGGGCTGAATGAAGACAGAGGTAGTGTAAAGGTGTCCATGATGGGATTTCCAAGCACAAAAAGACTCAGCAATTAGGTTATTTGTGCAAGACAATGATGATACTCAAATAAAGCTGAAGAGTCTTTGATTAATTGTTTTCCAATAAACACTTGAATATAACACAAGATCAATTATGTATTGTAACATATTTGTAAAAGAGTAGTAGCTATCAGTGCCAACACAGGATAGCTAAAATGAAAGAAAGTGAGAATGGGATGAGGAATTCTGAAAACAAATGCTTATCTTATAGAGTGGTCACAATTTTGCTGAAGTCTGTAGGTGCAGGGAGAACTCTAGTAATACTGACCCCCCTATGGAGGCAATGATTTTATTAGGCCAATGGAAATTTCACACAAAGCGGCAAGCTTTCAGGATTCCAAGATCTTTTTACTGGCAAAATGTTAAAAGTCCATTTTTCACATCAGATGAAAAATCTGTAGTTTAAAACACCTACTGTATTATATTTGACTTCTCTTCACGCAATCCAATAATCTTACTTCATTATTACTCTATATCATAAAATACAGATTAAAATACAGAACTTATGGATCTAATTACCATCCCTTGTGAATTCTGGAACAGACATTTTTCTCTGCCTCTTTTTTTTTTTTTTTCAATTTTGATAACATGGTTAAAGAAGCAGGAGGATCATCAGCTGAATCTTGCAAGTTGCTTATTATTCTTTGGGAAGAAGTCATTTTAAAAGTGGAATACTGCTCATTTAAACTATGAAACTATTATTATTGATCCTCAATATTTACAACCTAATGGATCTGCAAAATAATCCAATAGACAACAGCATAATACAATAAGAAATTCTCCTGCACAAGTCTCACTGATGTAAATGGAGTCTAACTAGAGCACAATAGTACTGCTGTATAGTTTTTCTCCATTTCCTTTTAATATAACTTGCACCAAAGAATTTCCAACTGAACTGAACCACAAGCATGTCCTAATATCAGCTGCCTGAAAGAAAGTCCTGGAAGATTTGAAATAGAAGGATAGTATAAATTTATTCAATTAACAATTAATTGAGGGTGCTATCCTATGACCACTCTTCAATTTACTATTTCTAGCCTGCCTTACTTCTCAGAGGGCCAAACCACCAAACTCAATTACATTTAAGTAAATATGCATAGGCCTATGCTTTAAGAATGATTCACTTGCACCAGGCAAAACATTAAGGGATGAAAACAGGTACAGATTGTACACGACAGCATGCTACTTGTTGTAGTACGCAGCGAAAAAAAGTGGACAGCGAAACATTTCATGCCCCCTCACACTCCAAATTTCCTTTTTTCACACTAAAAATGCACACCTTCCAAAATTCAACACAGGATTAGAACTGAACAAGAAAGATAAGGTTCCACTTCTAATGTCAGTTTTACTTCCTATAACTTACAAAACACCTTTTCACCTTACACATTCTATTTGCCTAAGGTTTCCAGTCAAATTCTCCAGTTAACTTTTTCGTATGGAGTACTATACTACTATGTAAAATTGTAGGCAATTGTATACACTTCTGTGACACCTTTGCTTCTGCACAGGTCTCAGTAATTGTGATGCATGCTAGAATACATGCAAACACTGGGCTGGTGTGCTCTCCTGGCTGTGAAATGTTTCTCCATGTTATGCAACACCAATTCAGTGCCAACGTGGTTGGCATGGCAGAGGAATGCAAGCATTAATAGACCAAAGAGAGCCTTCTATCTTTTGGTAGCTATAAGGAATATCCCTAAGTCAAGATTTATCTACGCCACAAATTCATTTGGTAGGTCATTTGTGATATGGAATGGATGTGATAATGCTGATCTGTCTTGGAGATTATATGCTGATCTGTCTTGGAGATTATACTTGACAGGATTATAAAGATAGCATATGTTAAAAACTCTGAGTACTCTAAACAGGTAAGTTCTTCGTCAAGTCAAATTCAGCTTCTGAGAACTTCACAGACATGTCCATATAGTTTTCCTGGCAACAATTTGAAAGTGGGATTTTTATTTATTTATTTATTTTACTACCCAGTTAACCTACAGACTTATGGTCTCCTGATGGTTTCCTATTTAAGTACTAGCCAAATCTAACCCTGCTTTGAAATTGGCCAAGATAGTTTCAAAAGGATATTAATGAGCATTTATTATTTTAGAAATATTTTCTAATTTTGAAACTTTAGTTATTCCCCAAACCCTATCTTAACATTAAACACAAAAACTGCTTCAGTATTAGTTCAAGGCACACCTAGGCTAACTCTATTTCCACCAGGAGCGAGATACTTATGTCTGGAAAGTACAAGCAGAACAAGAAGGCCATATTACTTTATTTTTGCCTATCTTTAGCATCTGATGTTCAGAGCTGCACTTTCTCTATTTATAAACCTTTCATTTATCTATGACTGGTAATTATGATACAGTAGATCTGATTTATATGAATTTGGTTTACCATTTTTAAAGCCATCACTGACTCATGTTGTGAAACCATATTGCTCAAAGTAAAATCTAACCCCTTCTATTTATTTGCTTTATTAAGTTAAGAGTGTCTAGATTTGACTTGGAGGCTCTTGAGTTGCAATCAAAGTCTATACCAGAAAGCTATGTCGACAGCTAGTCATACGGAAAATATTCTTCCCCAAATTTGTAAGTTATTAAAGCATATCCTCCTCAGTGCTATAAATCCATGAAAAGAAACTTGAATGTAACTTTACATTTTGATAGCAAATTCATTATGGCTGTAATTACATGCCCGCTGAGGTCCCAAGAAACCCTGAAATTGGAAAGCTGCTGCAGGAAACCTTTTTAACAGGAATGGAAAACTGTTTCAAGCCAATGTGCCTAGGACTTATGACTCCATGGTTACGGGATCCCACTGTAAATTCACAATCAGAAACTCTGTGTTGGATATAGGTAGGGGTAGGCATCATGAGCCATAGAAACAAGAATGTGCACATGAGCCAAAGCAGGTTAGATAGCACAGATGGGTTTCACATCACAATTCAGTACAGAGCTATCACACTGGAGTAATTGATTAAATATATGCAGCATGGCAACACTTAATGTAGTAGGATTGAGGGCTTAGTTTGAAAATGTGTAGTTGCTGCCTTCACATCCTGTCTTAACACAAATATGATTTTACACATTCATTCAGGATGTTGTAGCCAGGTGCTATTTGTGTGGTTTCTGAGGCCAAAATTGCAGGACAATGACAGATTTGAGTTTATAAATACAGACTGCCATAGTTTTTTGTTTTTTTTTTGAAAGAAAGGATGGTATAATTGCAAAAGTGGGGTCCAATACTGAAAATTATCTTTGCTAGAAGGAAAGAGTTGTGAGAAACTAAAATGCACAGATAACATGAGGGATGAACTTAGGGTTAATTACACCCTCCACCCACTCTAGTATGGAGACAAACTGATACTAGAGTTGATTGGGGTGGGCCTGTGCCTGAAGACATGTTGGGCCTAGCAAAAAGATTTGGGGCAATGAAAGTATCAGATAACTAAGATCAAAATGGCACACTTTGTGACCCAAAAAAATCACCTTGCCATATTTTGGACGCAAGTTCCCACGGTTGCAGGCAGGCAGTAGAAAAAGCCTCATTCAGTTTAGTGGGTCACTAGCTGTGCAGCCCTCATATAAATTAAACTGAAAGGCAAGGGTTCTGGAGAAGTACTGGTGTCAGAATGATTTTCAGTTTGAGATATTTGGTCTTCAGTGAAGGGAGATTCCATGCAGTCTGTCATGAAGTACAACTTCTGGATTCCTACATTTCATTTAGTGCCCTTCAACCCCAAATATAGATTAATAAAGCATTCTCAAGGGTCTGCAAAATTAGCTGTTTGGTAAATTTAGCCGGTACAAAGTGGCCACACTCTGACAAGATAATTTCTAGAAGATGATGTTTGAAATGGGAAATTCAAATACAGTGTATCTGGAAAATCACAATTCACCCTAAACTCAATGTAAATTATTTAGTTCCATGTACCTTTTCCACACAAAGTGAAACACATATTCTTTAAAGGATTTCTATTTCTCTCAGCTCAACAGTTACATCAACTTTCCCTTGTATTCAGCGTTCCAATTTCCTCTGCCTTTTTTTTTTTTTTGCTTAAAATCTGTTTATTATATATTTCAAAATGTATTTGAAATAATCTGGAATTCAAATTGTTATTCATGTCATGAAGCTCATTGGGTGACCTTGAGGAAATAATTATTCTCCCTAATCTACCTTATAGGATTGTTTGGAGAATAAAATTATATACTGCCCCCAGCTCCTTTTAGGAAGAAAAAAATACAGCATATGTAATAAATAAAATAATGTTACTACCACCATTTTGTACCTAATTTAAAAATTGTATACCACACTATTTTCAGAATGGCTTTGAGACTGTTAATTTAAATACCTGTACTGTGATTTTCATGTTGTTTTATGAGATGTCTTAAGAATTGCAATGGCTCTACTGTATAAGATAAAATTAAAATGTGAACAAGAAATAAATAATAATGCCACAATAACACCCTTTTTCCTTTCAAGAAGGCATCATGCAATACATGTTGAAGGTACTTAGAAGAAAGAATTACTAATTTGAGGCATGAACATTCCTTCAGAAGTAGAAAAAATTATAGAGAATACAAAAAGCATCACTAGTCTTAAGAAGCTAAAGGAAAATAAATGAGACTTATTTCTAAGTCAACTTTTGTGGAACTCTTTTCCCAAAAGGAAATGAGCTTCTACTACAGTGCAACTGGAATACAGTAATCAGAGAAAAAACAATAATATGCTAGTGGCCAGTATGGTAGCTCAAAATTCTCCTGGGGCCTCCATTAGGTTTGGCCTTCTGTGAAATATTTTTTCCTGTTTTAATGTTTTTAAATATTAAACCAGAGCATTCACTGCCTACCCTTGAATTAGAATGATAACATTCTTATTCCAATATTCATAATACAAGGTCTTCACTTATATATGGCACTGATCCACCAATAATACTTCATTCTAGAGCCTCAGACAAGTGGTTCTTCATTCCAGATTGCATCCCATTGTTTAAAGATGACAGAGACTGAGGTGTAGTATACATAAAACACATGGTTTGACACAAATGTAGCAAAGCTCTTCCTACAGTAGCTAAGTGTGCTGAGACTGGTCTTACTAACACAAATTAAATTGCTGAGCATAAATGGCACTTCAAAATTTTTCACCCTGGAACAATTAGAAGCAACATTTCAACAAGCGTCACCAGGAGAGATAAATTTTCCAACAAAGGAGGTTCCACCAGCAAAAAAAAAACTTCTTTTTTCACCACTCTTCTGTCAACTATCAATTATTCTGCATCCTTCACTATTTCTTAAGAGTTTGGGTTGTTCCAGACCTTGGGGGAAGTGGCCAACAGATACACAGACAAAAAATAAAATATTAAGAGGAAATTCAACAAAATTACCTTTTTTCTAGAGACTAAGAAAAAGAAACATCCATTTTTTTTCACTTTTCCCCCCAAATCAACAACCCTGTAGAGTAGGGTAGGCTGAGAGCATACAACTGGCCAAAAGCACCAAGTTACCTTTCATGGTTGAGGACAGACTTCAACCTGAGTCTCCAAGCTACCAGCTCAACAATTTTAACATTACTCAAAACTAACTTTTATAAACATTTCAACTCATTTATATATATAAAAAAAGTCCTTCAAGAAGCATACTATGGCCAGATGAAATAAACATACACGCTCCCAAAATTACTAGAAATCAAGGTATACTTTTTTTCATTCTTACTTCTTAAAACCCTTCTGGAGACCGAATGAACAATGGGAACTACTCAGTGACAAGGCATATGAGGGAAAAAATCTTTATTCATGAAGAACCTGAGATGAAGAAAAAATCCAGTCAGTCATCTTATCAAACCCTTTGGTCTGAGGAAAACTATGGTTTATTCTAGCATAGCCAACATTTCTGTTCTTGAACAAATTTCAGAAAGGAAACCATAATATCTTCTGGATGGCTTGCCTGTTTTTTTTCTTCTCTAACTCTGACCTGTATGACTTATGAACTGTAAGCAAGTGCTTGGCAACCCTTCTGTTCTCATAGTCTAAATTAGAAAATCCAAATATGAAATTTATAGATCACCATATATGGCAGTGGGCAAACTATGTTTGGCATATCACAAATTGTTAGGCCACTTCTAGATAAACATGGATCTTACCATCCACTCAATTGATTCTGATTAGCATTTTTCATCCTTTTTGGAATCGGTATTTTACAAATGTACAAAATGATATCTAAAGCTTAGCTGTTCTTGATCTCTTTTTTCTTGCTTACAGAATTCAAATATGAACACTAAAAGCCTGAATATTATTTCTTTACATGTGTCTATAAAGCTTCCAGACAAGACTTTTATTGTACAATTGATCTGCCTTGTTCACAGAATTTTAAAGGATAAGGGAGTGGTTTTCATTGCAAGCTCCACCTGCTCTTCTGTCTTCTGACTACCTCTGGCTTTTTTCTTACCACAAAAAAACACATTAAGATAGAAATAGCTGTACAATGTTTTGGGATTTTTCTTCCCATTGGTAGCTCTATGATCCCACTACCCAGGAGCACCTCTAGTGGTACCAGAAGGGATCGTAAGAGGCAACCAATGAAAAGGAAACCAACCCAACCCTGCGCCGTTAGGAGGAAATTTCCTTAAATAAAAAATTGGGGAAGTCAATATTGTCGTGGATGGATCAACCAGGATCCATCCACGACATTCTGATATACAGGGCAGAAAATCCTTACACTAGTCTCCCTCTCAATAACACAATCCAGTGAGAAATCACTTGCACATATCCCACTGAAATGAATAAGAGCAGGGCAAATCCTTTTTTGGGACCCAAAATTCACTGAGTAATCTTTACCTCACAGCATATCTACAGCCTAGCTCAGTTCTATCCCTCTGGCAGTTGCTCCCAACATGTACAATGAAAAGTCTGAATTTCTCTTACTCCTTTATTCTAGTTTCTTTGCCATACAGCATCAACTCAGGAATAAATCCATATACTTATATCCCTTGATTCTATGAGGACCCACTGAAATGCTCCATTCCAAAGACCAAGATCACCATTAAGGAAAGGTAAAGAACTCCAACTTGGGTAATAGAGTTCAAACTATTATCAAAGAGCACCAAACAATCCTTAATTATTATATTTTTACCATCACTGATGAGCATCATTTGGATTTTATGCTTAAAGCACCAAAACACATTTGACTAGCTCTATTCCTTCCCTTGTTTTCCTTTAGTTTCACCTCATCCCTGTTTCTTCTCTCTACCATTCTCTAAATTATGCTGTAATTATGCTGTAACATGGAAGTTTTTACTAGAAAAGCAGAAGAGCAACAAGAAAATACATAAACAGATCATAAAGCAGATCTGATCATCATGTACAATGCACTCTATCTAGACACAGATACACACAGCAAAGAGAATAAAACACACAATCATTTTAAAGATGAACATACCATCTGACAGTTATTATGACCTAGTAGAAGATTTACTCCCCCATCCCCTACTCAGGTTTGTTAAAACTGTTCTTGTTTTATGTGAAAAATGAAGGAGCTCAAGGGACCAGAGGCGGAGACATTGACTTCTTTTGGAGCAATGTGGACTCTTCCTTGTGGTTTTGTGGAGGTGACCTTTCCAACAGTCAGTAGACAATGGGAATCATCACATCAGTCCATTCTACCCCATGATGGAACTTTTTGGTTGTGTAGTTTATTAGGGAAGAGTATGGACTCTGAGCCAGGAAACTCATAGCTCAAATTTAACCTTAGCCATTAATTCACTTATGAAACAACAGTCTTTACCTTCTATATGCAATAGGCAATTCAGAAGAAAACTGGTGTGCTCCTCTGGGCTACAATATGCAAAATAACCTGAATACTAACATGCTATATAATATGCTAAGTATTCAGAGTTGAGAAGGCATCTGCTAGGCTTTCAAAAGGCAAATGAAGAGGAAAGAAACAGCAGAAAATAGCTTTAGAGAGGAGTGTCTGCACTGTGATTCTAGTCAGTGTCTCTTCTATGAAACCAGAAACCTTTCTGAAAGAGAGACGGAGAGGCCATCCTACCCTCATTCAAATCTAGAGTAAACCTCCTTCCTAGAGAAGAACACATATGCATTCCCAAGCTTGGGTGTCTTTCTTCTGTTTCATCATGTGCTCCACAGTAAGGGTTTTAGCAAGTTCCATGGAGCCTGTGGGATTTGTGAGCTATCAGAGCTTACCCTCCCTTTCTCCCTACCATTTGACTACGGCTGTTAGACCTAAATCTTTAGAAAAGATATTCTAAGGGTTGGATTGCTGGTTCTATGGAGCTACATGGCCTCCAAGAGCATTGAGGGCTTCAGACATCGGACACGTTTATAGCACCGAGCAGGTTCTACAGCGCCAGGAGTTTCTCTTGACTGAGGTTCTAGTAAACAGATGGAAGGTGTCTTGTTTTGTGAGGCCCCACGATAGGTAGGGATGGACTTGTTCTGCAGGGCTCCCTGGAGTTGGCCACCTCTGCTTTAGGAAGCTGTTCGCGAGATACTCTTCTCGGATTTTCTAAGATCTCCCATGTCTTCCGCAGAGCGCTCTATGTGGACGAGGAGGTCGTATTTCTCCCAGATAGAGCGAGAGATTTGTGCGAGTGTCGGCGTGCGAATGCCTTTATAGGACGACATGAAGGGGGTCAAACCTTCTCACCGGTGCGTCGTGTTAATTAAGCCCACCTCATCCAGTTTTCTGACAGTCCCCTTTCCTTCCTCGGGCTCACCCTCACGCCTCCCCTTCAGCTAATCCTCGTACACAGAGATGGAGAACAGATCTCCGCCCCCCCATCGAGGACTGCTTTGAGCAGAGAATGGATACCGAGCAGGCGAGGGAGAAGGCACCAGGAGTTGCACTTACCGGGCTCCGGAAGGGAGGTCGAATGAAGGGGGGAATGAAGGAGAAGGAGTGGAGGAGAGACTCAAGAGAGCCAGCTGTGGCAACCAGCAACTCCTCCTTCCTTTCCTCCTCCTCTTCCTTCTTCTCCCCGGGACTTCAAAGACTGGGGAGCGGGAAAGTAGAGCCGCGATCCAAGCGGTGTCTGTCAGCGGCGTCCCCCCCCCCAGCGCCCCCGGGTTCAGGCGCCGCCGCCCGTGCCTGTGCGCTCGCCCATCGCAGCGCCCTCCCGCCGCCTGCCGCCTTGGCCACCTCCCATTTCCGAAGAGCTCAGGACGCACAAGCAGCCCCCTCCCCTCCCCTCCCCTCCCCTCCCCTCTCCTCCCTTCCCCCTCCCCCGCCCCTCTTCTGCCAACGACGCCCCCCGCGCAAGAGCGCATCGATTGCACCGGGCGACGGCGCTGGCCGGAATGTCTTGGCTCCTTAAAGGAAAATGGTGGGGAGGACGCAGAAGCCCGGACACATTATATAACGCTTTTAAAAAGGCGAGGGGTGGGGGCAGGACTGATCGTGAACAAGGCGGCCTAAAGGCACGGGAGAGAAATGGAGGCGAATGTGGGGAAGGAGAGGCGTAAGGAAAAATGAACCTTCCCGCCCCCGCCCCCCCAGGCCTTCGCCTCCGTGAAATTTGCCTTGCGCGCGAAAACAGCCGGACCCAGCAGCGGTTGTGTTTTGCAGGTCCCCTTGCATTCAGGCGTGTTTACTTGGGAATCGCCTCCCTTACTTTTAATGTATTTATCACCAAATCTCTCGAAGCCGTGTACAAATCGGAGCTGCACGGGCGCTCGCCCCCAGTCCTTCTCTTTCGAGTAATAATGGCTGTTTTTGTTATCGCCCCCTCCTCTCCAGCGCATTCGCTGAAATCGGGGAGGCGGGTATTTAAAGAGAAACTACGTAGGCCCTTAAAATGTCTGAGAACAAGAAAGGAGCTGGCAAGGAAGACAGGCTAAAAATGGGGGAAGAATATTAATTTGTCTACGGCGAGCTTCAGCCACTCAGAAAAGCTGCGGTCTGAATTGAGGTCCCGTCTTCCTCGCCAGCCCCTACCCCTTCGCTCTCCCCTTTCTCTTTCCAGCTTTCCTCCAATTTCTTCTCCCCTCCCAATCCCCAGTACAAAGGAATGGGAGATGCCTGGAGCTTTTTTTGGCAAGGCAAGACTCAGGAGCAACAGAATCTGGGAGGAAAAAATTAAAAAAAGGAAGAGACGGATCGGATCCCGTAAGGAACTGGATTCATGAGCAAATTCGTGATTTTTTAAAATCGAGGCAAAGAGGAAGGAATGAATAATGCAGCCTTTGCTGAAGTAATGATGGCTGGCACAAAAGTGTGAAGAGAATGGATACCTTGAACTAATTCAGCCATGAATTTAGAATGCATTTTTATGTCTCCTTTTATCTCGGCCAACTATTAAGATGTGACGGTAATAGTTCGTCGATGTGCCAAAGGGTTGTGGACAGTTTGACACTGGCAAGCACTTCTGGGACATATTTGACTGACTAGCTTTCATTCATTAGAATGGAATAAGAGAAAAATAAAGAACTGGCACTAGTTGATCCACTGTTCTGATTCTGTTAATTCAGAAAGTCTGAATTAAGAAATCTGCTCCCATCCTTCAGCCATTTGAGTCAATTACACACCATCTCAAGTGCAAGCACAACTCTAGGTGACTCACAAACTATAAATAATTACAATTAAAGCAAAAGACAACCCCCCAGTGATAATAATAAAATGTTCTAATAATAGAATGTTAGCAAACAATCACATTAGTGAAAACAACATGACCAATTATGAAACCATACCTCATGTGTGATAGTACTGTATACAGGATGTAACATTACAAGCAATGAGTTGTATTCAGTAAGTACCAATGATACTTAATCACATTTCACTTGACAGCCATAAAACAAGGGCTAGCTGGGGGAAGAGTGATATTTTTGACAAGGTGAATGATCAAATGAAGTAGCTGTCAGAATTACTTTCTGGAGGAGGATTTGCCACAACAAATAATTAATAATTGTACATTTATTTTCCAAAAACATGACCATCTTGAAAGGCCCTATAAAATCCAGGATAAGAAGGTAGAGTTTCTCTAAGTCTGGCATAAAGAATGTAATTAACGGAAAATGTGTAAGAGAAGAAGGAACATTAAACATGAAATTAATGGAAAACCAGCAAATCCTAAGGCTGTCAATTAGACTGGGAAATTGATAAAAGGTTCTGGAAAATGGTAGAGTCTGGCCTTTTTTAACATGTGTTTCACACGTTGCATGCACATAGAAAAGGGCAAAGCTTTGATCCTCCAATCACACCCCTGAGTCCACCTTCTCTCCTCAGGATTCTACCCTTTCATTCTTCTACATGTCTAGAGAAAGGCTTAATTAGGTCTACCAAAATTGGACTGCAAAAATCCTGATGACCACAGCAAAAAGTTGTCCCTGCCATCCAGTAGTTGTTCAGAAGTTTGCAGTTAAGACCTTTTGTCTTGGGGCTCCTCCACACATGTCCCTAACCATGGGACAAAGATGTCCTGGTATCCACTCTTTGTTACCATGCTCTCATGACGATGCCTTCTCCCAAAACATTTTTCCATTGATATGATCTATTATATTTTGCCAACAATTTAATTGCTGATGCGATCAGTATTTGAGACCAGCTCTTATTGGCTATTTTAGGTTGTTGTGGGCACAGCCTCTTCCTTTCAGTCACTGTGCCCTGTTTTCCATAGTCATTTGGGCTTAGGCTGCAAGTCAGATCGGACACCTGGCCTCCACAAAGGCCCATGTAAAGTCTTACATGGGTTCCTTGTTCTTTGGAGAGAGAGAGAGAAAAAACCCCATTGGACCTTCACTAGATCTTCAAAGAACAATAGTGGCGTTTAGTGTTTCCAATTTAAACTGGAAAGAGAGCCAGGCTCTGGCACTTGTGTCTTGCTAATTTTATCACCACTGACTGCATTACAGGTTTTCCACTTTTTCTTCTGACAAGGAGTTTAGCATGGCATACCTTTTAATAGTTTTACTATTGTTCTTATTTCCTAGGACTCACAGATGAGTGCTACAGATGTCACTAACTGTCAACAATCTTGGGATCAGTATCACGTGGCTGCAGTTCCTATGGCTATTTATGCAGTACAGTGATGGGGTGCTGTGTCATTTTGCCTACTACAGTATTTCATTCTGGCCCTGGCAGCATTAAGTGCCATGATGTTTTTATTATAGGTGGGCCAATAATAACAGCATGTTCTCTATTGGCTGTCCTGTTACTTCTGGATTCTGCCACCATGAGGTCAGAAGTGGGCAGTGCCAAAAGCACTGACATTCTCTAGCAGTGTTAATAAAGGATGGAGCTTCCTCATTATCAGTTACTTCCTCCTGTTTCAGTTTGTGCCCCATTCCTGCGACTATCGGCTCAATTATTGTTGAATATGGGTTTAGCCTCTTCCAGAAGAACACTACTCATATTCAGAAATGGCCTGACCAATAGGTTATAGTCACAGAGCAGGGTTTGTGAGGAGCATTTGGAGAGCTTCTTCCTTCCGTTTCATTACAGTTCCACCTTAGCACCTTCCACTGCTACCTGTTAATCAGACGACAGGGGACTAGACATGCTGTTCCTAGCACCCATGTAGTTGTCCTACTGAGCCCCAGCTTATATTAGAGAGTGATTGTTTTTTCCCACCAGCAGGCAGTGCTTGGTGGGCAGGAGAGAAAAGGCAGGGCCTTTCCTTAGCCTACATTAAATAAGGACAGCACCATTTGTCAGCCTCGCTACTATGGGAAAATAATGTTATTTTTACAGCAGCTCTGGGAATAAGAGTTAAATCCCATTTCACAAATAGAGAACCGAGGCCGATACCGTCTGTCTTGCAGGTTTACACCTCACTTGCACCTAAACACAGGACAAACATGCCCTGCCAGTCTCTTTTTTCTGCTACGTCCCCATGATGCTATCTTTGTCTCCCCCCCCCCAATCTGTATCTGAATTCTCCTTAGCTGTTCCAGCATTAAACTAGTGATTTCCCCTTAAACCAACAGCAAACCAAAATACTTCCAAGATGTGCAAAATTTGATGCATTTTGTTGTTAGTGATGGAACTCTTATCAGCCATTTCAAGCTAGTTCAAACATATTCCCTCCCCTCCCCTCCAGGCCTTGGGAACTCTCTTCCAAGGCCATAATGTTTTAGAAGTTAGACTGATTGGCTCTCAGAGTCTCCCAGAGTGCACATTTCAATTGTCCAGTGGACTTGAGTAGATGGCAGGTTGAAAAGCAATCGTCTCTCCCACTATATCCATCACCTCCTATACCTCATGGATCAGCTACCTCGCAGCCGCTGGCTGGTGGCAGGTTGGGAAGAACCAGACTCTTCCATGGATGCTCTATTTTATTGGGCAGCCCAGATATCATAGCTGTACTTGAAAGTGCTGCACAAATGTTGAAAATGAATTCTGATATACGTACCTATAAATCAAACACTGTGATGTACATATCTCTTGATAATATGTGTATATTCCCACATGGTTTACAATCTATCTCAATCCATAATTTTGTTTTATACTGTAATTGCTAAACCATGAACAGTGGAAGTGGTGCAGCTGGTAGACTAAAAGCCTTTCCCCATAGCTCAGCTAAACGCTATCTACCTGTTCTTGATTTGGAAGAAAATGTTCTCTTCGTAAAATTTCCTACCCCCTTCTCATCTTATTCTGCCCTTAAAGCCTCTATTCTGCTTGTCACTGGATGGAGGGTCTCCTGATCTGGATATGCAGTCCATTTTAAGCAAAACTATTCACTAAATCCTCAGGTTTTACTATTCTCCACTTTGCTAAATATCACTAGCCAGTAGGAAGCCATCTGCCATCTCTCAGCACTTTTGACAGATGGCTAGAATTTTCTGAATCTCTCTCGTGGTCTCTTTGTATCTCTCTGAAATTTTCTGTATCTCTCTAGTGGTCATCTGGAATTTTGCAGCCCAGATTTGCTAGCCCTTCTTAAAAGGGCTATACATACAGAGGAATTAAATGGTAGAATCCTCAGTTTGAGATACAGGTAGTCCTTGCTTAACAACCACAATAGGGACCAGAAAATTTGTTGTTAAGCAGGGCGATTGTTAAGTGAGTCGTGCCCGATTTTACAAACTTTTTTGCAGCAGTCATTAAGTGAATCACATGGTCATTAAGCAAATCACGTGGTTCCCCATTGATTTTGCTTGCCAGAAGCCGGTTGGGAAGGTCACAAATGGCATCATACAACCCCGGGATGCTGCAACCATCATAAGTGCAAGCTGGTTGCCAAGCACCTAGATCATGATCACGTGACCACGGGGGTGCTGCAATGGTTGTAAGTGCGAGGACTGGTTATAAATTCTTTTGTTTAGCACCACTGTAACTTTGAACAGTCGCTAAACAAATGGTCATTAAATGAGGACTACCTGTAGTGGATTGTTCCAGTTGAGATAGCATTGCAATTTCTGAATGCTATTGTAGTCAACCAATATAATCAAAGAGACGTTCTGGAAAGTAAAATAAATGGCATATCCCAGAAAAAGAGTTTAACTCAGCTTGCTTCCTGCTGTTCTTATTTTGAACTTGTGAGATTTACTGAATGTGCTATTTCAATTTGAATTGATGCAACTGAAACTTCAAAATTCAGTCATTTCAGTTAGCTGTATTGATAGATTTAGCTACAGATGAAATGGAAATATTTGTCTCTATCTGCACCAATTTACCTTGCAGTTTTTCACATATATACTTAAATTATATGTATATTTACATAATACCTATATAATAATTATTTCCTTGCAACAAATGTACTTTGATTTGACTCAGTTCCTCTCATATGCTTGTATGGTAGTATTTCTCCTGTTGCAATTTATGTTAAGCCAGGTCATAAGCTAGCATAGTAGGTTCCAATAGTTACATAACTATTTGAATCCATGCATCCTAAGATTTCTGATGGTCATAAGGTCCAGAGTAATTTAATATCCCTCCCCCTCTACTTACGACCTAAAATAAAATGCATTTTAGTCATCAAACTCTATCTGCTTATCCACCACTGTATAGGGCCTTTCATGATTTTTTTTAGATAACAGACATACAATTATTATTTGTTGTGCCAAATTGTAGTATCCTCCTCCAGAAAGTAATTCTGACAGCTAGTTTTTCTTGTAATTCACCTTGAGCACATAAGTGGCTTTGCCACTGCCTTTTTACAGAATGTTTTCTCAACTTCCCAGTATAGTTGATAACCTTCAGATTTGCTAGTTTTCCATGAACTAACCAGGTCTGACGCCACTTAGCTTTTCCAGGGTTAGCTGAGGTCAGCAAAGTGCAGCTACCTGCTGTGACACAGTAAATCTACCAACCTACCTATCAAAAGGCAGGACACAAAATACAATACCTACACCAGAATTGGGGCTTAGGAAGTACAATGCAAATACTAACAAAAGTGTATGTGATGGTTAATAATTTGAAAACAACCTCAATATATGAGCTTAATGTATTTAGTGGCTGTCGGGATTTTTGCAGACAAGATTTCGTAACCCTATTTCAAGTATTGAGAGCAATGAGAATATACTCAATCCAGGGCCATGGAGAAGTATTCTTTTTCTTCTAATCTCAAGTACCTTGGTCTTGAATTCAAATAATACCCTCCCTGCACTCATGCACTTCCTCAGAAATATATATCATCTCATCTTTTCTCACTCTTTCATATAATATTCCACTCTATCTCTTCTCTCTCCCCCTTTTCCTCTTCTCTCATTCTCTGCCACCCCATTTTTGCCTTCTTCCTGACAAGAACTCAAGGGCTCCAACTCACAGCTTTTCTGCTATCTCCACTGCTGTAGAAAACAGGAGAGACTGACAGGCTTACACATAAACTTGAAGATCTTTCCAAAGGTGGTTACACTGTTTTAGACAAGAAACCCTCATGCAATCTGAGGGATGCTCTTCCCAGCTGTATTATCGTGCATTTCTTCCATCCTTGAGTTGGCAAAAAAGCATGCTGACATAAATTGCACTGCATCAACAGCCAAGCTGTACTCTGCCCCAACAACAAGGCTTGAGGATAACGCTGTCCTTGCACCTTAAATGGGGAGTAATTTAAGGGGCAATGATTGGTGGATTTCCCAGCTTCATTTTCCTCCCTGTTGTTATTATTGCTGTTCATTTCCCTCCCATTGAGTATCACCTGCCAGCAGGAAAAACTCGAAACTTTTCTCTTTATCACATTGTGCAGTGGGATGGGGCTGGACTGAGCTAAACTGGTGCTTTGGAGAGAGGGCTTAAACCATGAAAGACATTGTCCAGAAATAGTATGCCAAGTTGTCCAGAAGTAGTATGTACCTGTGGCCTGTCAGTCAGGCTCTTTCTGAACACTGCTGAAGGAACATTAGACCTGTTTGTTTAATGTGTGTGTAATGCTGTTCTGGAAGAACCCTAAACTCATATCCAAAAAATGCCCCAGTTGACAGTTTCTCATACTGCAGAGGGACATGGAATGAAGTAAAATAGAGTTTGGGAAGCTGCCTCCCTTTTCATCCTGCAACCCTCTATTGCACGTGTGACCTTCTCACTTGGGCTGTTTTTGGACATGAGATTAGAGCTCTTCCAGAAGATCACTAGGCATGGTTCAGAAATAGACCACCTACAGTAATTGGTTGCAAAAATGGTAGAGGGATTGTTAGGAGTATCAGAGGTGCTGCCTCCTGATTCACACCATGCACCTTGGCTGTGCCTCTGACCTATCAATTGGGCTAAAAGAAACAGGCAGAATTCTTATTAAATTTTAGCTCAGATCCTATATTTCCTAAATCAGAAGTGCCACAAGGGAGTGCCAGTGTTTGCAGCAAGTAGCCACAGCTGGCAGCACCCAGAAATAGTCCATGGAGTTCACAAAATGGTATTGCAGTAGGCCAAATGGTTTCTTCTCACCAAATAAAATCAATAGAAAGTATGACCATATGACACCCCACCTTCCATTGGCACAAGCCATGGAAAATCTGTAATGCCCTCATTTGGAATAGAACCAGCAACAAACAACTAGCAGAATGTGGTTTTCTTTCCTGGTTTAAATTGATTGGAGTGCTAGTCCTTTTTTTTTTTTTTTTTAAAGCCAGGTCTTGTGCTCTTTCCAAAAGCCATTACAGAATGTGATGATACTAGGGCTATCATATCTGGGCTGGAAAAATCTGAATATTCACTAGATGTGGCAAAGAGATACAGAAAACTTTACTTCCATGTTGTGGTCATCTAGATTACTGCAGTCTACGTATAGTAGTGCTACTTAAGACTAGTTGGAGGTTGCAAAAGAAGGAATGGGAGATGCTTTGATACCTATGTGTTTAAGGTGCTTAAAGCAAGGCCAAGAATTATAGAGAATATCTAGTCAATGAAATTGCCCTTGCCTACAGTTTGTCAATAGATGGATTTGAATTGGAAGAGATCACTAACAGATCAATGTCAGTTTCCCATTTGTAAATGGGATGGGGTTGAAAAACAAAATACTAGGCTTGTGCCTACCCAAAAAGAACCAATTCCCAACTAATAGCTAACACACATGTAATACATGAAATACATGTAAAGCACACTTCATAGTTTAAAAAGCTTATGCTCCTCTTTCAGTGGAGCTTTACTCCAATAGAATATAAGCCTAAGTATGAGTAACTCTTACTGTGTGTTCAATGTATGTTTAGTAAGTATGCCACTATTCGCAGCTTCACTTTGTGTTAGGATTCAGCAACTATGATTTCTCTTGCCACATCTTTCCTCCTCTAACATATCCCCTAGTCACAGCCCAAATCTGCCCCGGTAACTGCTTTTTTCTACCATGTCCTCATGCCATTGTCCTCATCTCATCCCCAGCCCACAGATGAGGCACTTAAAGTCATCCTTAGTTTTTCCAGTTTTAAGGTAGTGTTTTCCCTCTGATCCCAACATAATCTTGGCCATGGATATAATTGGGCTTCGCTAACAATATGGTTGCCGACACAGTCAAGGCTGGGATCGGCCCAGTTATTGCCACTTTAGGATCAACGGGCAACCCTCTCTTTTCTGGTTGTTGGAATTGCCCTTCCAGGAGCTGACCCCATTTGGCTTGGGCTGCAGGAGAAACCTACACCTGGCATCCACCATGGCATCTGGCTGCACAAACCTGACTGGTGCTTTCCATTGTATCTGTTTGATCTTACATGCTCTTCTTATAAAAACAGGTTTAGCACTCTTTTGAGAGAGCACTCACACCTACATTTAAAGAATAGGACTAAGTCCGTGCTGCAGAGATGATTGATTTAAACTGGGAAGAGTCTGGTTCTGCCAACTGTGAGTTGCAAGTTCTGTCACCACTGCAGGTACATCTCAGGTTTTCTGCTCCATCTGCCAACAAGAGGATCCACATAGCTGTAATTTTTACTGTTTTCAGGATCTTGGGGAAAGTTGGGCAGCGCCATTTTGCCTATTCCATTCTGGCTTTGGCTGTACCAAGCGCTATCAGCCACAAGTTCAGATCTGGACTCCTTGGTTACTCATAGCCATTCCCTTGCAGCACTTGGCAAAGCTTGTTGTGCTAACCTTGTGCTTCACCCTGCCCTGGAAGAGTGCTACACCCATGCTCAGAAATAGACCAACTGACAGTTCACAGGCATGGTGGAGTTGCATCAAATGGGAGCACAGAAGCTGCTCTCTACTGCTTCACCCATCTGGTTAATTGTGCAATTTCATAGGTGGCTCAACATATACTTGCCCAACCACACGCTTCTGCCCACGTTAGATAGTCTTTGGTGGTTGTTTTCTCTCCAACAGGCAGGAGGAGAAACAAAGTCAGGGAAATTCACCAAACTTCCCTTAATTTGGCCTGCAATACATGCATAAGGACAGCATCCTTCACCAGCCCCATTACTGATGCATATTAGGAACTAGCAATGGAAGCAGCACAATTTATGCAGGGATACTTTTCTGCCAGCTCAAGGGTGGTGGACAGTACATTACCATGGTCATCTGGATGAGCACTAAGTGGCTCCATTTGGCCCCTAATGCCAAGTGCTGAGAAAAAAAAGAGGGAAGTTGAAGAGAAGCATATAGTATATGACACCCAAATTAAAGGTATAGAAGAACAGGTTGTTTTACTAATTCCCAAATCCCATAAAGTGAAAAATGTGACCAAGATTTATGTATGATCTCTGTGTGTGCGTGCATAAAAACAAATACATGTCAATTGATTTTTAACTGCAGTCTACCTATAGCACTGCTTCAAGCGCCATTGTGAATCATGATGGAGTCAACTTTCTTTTCAGGGGAGAGAGTGCCCCCTACTGAGTCACCTGTTCCATAGCCTGCCATCCTGCACATGTTCTCCCCATGGCTTTCCTCCAATCACTTGCTTGTGCAGCGCCTTCCATGCAAACAGGTCAGGACTCCATGCCTGGTCTTTGGTTTTACCGGCCTGCAACTAATCAACATGCAGAGCCTTGCCTGAAGGATTACACAAACTGCACACACTTCAATTGCTTTCTCTCTCCACTCCCCCCCCCCCCCTTACTTTGCTTCTCTCCATCTTTCCCTCCTGGAGCAGGTCCCATCCCCCCTTTTTTTCCTGGTTACCAGGCAACGGCACAAAGGGAAAGAACTAGTGTGGAGGCCAAGAGAGGGCCCTGAGCCCTTGCAAGAATGGAAGAAAATGTAATGTAACCCAATTGGAGCCTCCTCCAGCGAAGCAAGCATGGAATTATTTGAGAGCAAAACCTATTGAAAGTTGAAATGGGGAGGGGGGGGCTGTTGGGGAAAGAAGAACACCCAGTGATCATGTTATACAAAGGGCAGAAAGGACAAGCAGCCTAAATTCTGTAGCAGAAAATAACAAATAGTAACATCCACTAAATTGGAATGAAGGTAACACAGGTGACACTCAGCACAAAAGCTTAGCTTGTGGAAAGGTGGCTGGCCATGTGTTTTAGCTTGTGATTGAAAACTCTGGTTGGGTCTTCTGTGTAATTTTTTTTCCCTTGGAGCAGCCATAGCCATTGCCACGTTGAATTTATATATGGAGGGGTGGGGGAGTTATCTTCAGTAAAAGCACTTAGTCATGCTCCAGCATTGCACATCTCTTTTTAATTTCATCCCACTCTGAGATCCTTAACAAGAAATGTGCAATACAGTTCTACTTAATAAACACAAGCATATCTGAACATGTACAGGGTGCATTTACTCACCACTGAATAAACTATCAACATACTGATATTAACGAGAAAGTCCTTTCATGATCAGATGACATGATTCCAAGGAAGTCTCAAATTCTAACAGCAGCCCTCTTTAAAAATATAGTCATTTGTCTTCACACTGTTTCAAAAACAGTGCAAGTAACCATCTATTTTAACATTTATAGCATAAATAAAACTTTCATTCCACAATTAGATCTCATATTGGTCAGTATATGGCAATAACCATATTTTAACCACTAGGGTTAAAAACTATAAAAATATATTGCATAGACGCAGTGTTTGAAAGTGGACAGAATAATTCTGCTTTGAACCTTGTGGAGCCATATCTTCTCTCCTCCAAGCCTGTGTTAACCACAATGATTTATTAGAGGTGCCTAGAGATATTTCCTACAAGAGGAAAACAGACAAAAGTCACAGTGCCTTCTGGTTCACATAACTGAAGCTTACTAAAAGTTGATACTCTGCTTTACTTTTAAATTTAAATGCAAGGTTTATGCCCAATCCCCCAGAAACTTCTTCTACATAAGGCTCAGTGAAATTAATGGGAATTTTAAACTTAATGAATGTAACTGCAGAACATCTTGGGCATCATCCCAATACAAAATTTATCTTTGCTACAATCAGTTCCAATATGATATCTCAGCCTCATTTGAAGCCTTACTCTAGTGGGCATGTTGCTGTGCATGAGTGAATAACTGTCCGCTGCTTTTAAAATTATATTGTTAAAACTCTATAAAGATTATTTAAATGTTAGCTGAAAGGAGGGGGCTG
This sequence comes from Liasis olivaceus, assembly GCA_030867105.1. NCBI lineage: Eukaryota > Metazoa > Chordata > Lepidosauria > Squamata > Pythonidae > Liasis > Liasis olivaceus. The sequence continues at coordinate 160,511,032 of CM061348.1, read as the reverse complement.
ATTCTTTCTCACTCTTTTTCTTTTAATAACATTGGGTGATTAGTCAAGCACTCCACAGCTGAGTAAAAAGCCATCGATATATAGATATGGATGAGCTTACAAAGTAAAAATACAAGTTTACAAACTGGTCCTGGGAAGGAGGTGCCAATGATACTGTGCTATTCTATTATTGCTTTTGTATGTGGCCATGCTCTACACCTGTCTTGGCTAGAAGAATACTGTACTGTAGCATTTTCCCAGAAAGAAATAAGTGCACTCTGAGAGCTGGGAATAAGCTGCTGTATCTCTACAATGAAAGTGTTAATTTGAGAAAAGAGGGCTACATTTTGCAAAAGCAACAACTATTACAAGGCTGGTGGGGGTGGGGATGTAAGAAGTCCAGTCTCAGAAGGAGACTGGGGTATTCCCATATGATCAGCCCAGTAAACGTTGTTAGTTTACTAACTAACTTGTGGACACCTTGTGCTCCCAGATGAAGCTTTCATGGTACAATCACTCTGGCTCATTCACAGAGTTTAAAGTATGAGGAGGGATCCAGGTTATTTTGTCTTCCACCTATAACTACTACTTTATGTCTTCCTACTGTTTATTTTTTCTCTTCCACCCCTCCCCCATCCTTTTATTAGGAAAAGATGGAATAGCTAAACAACATACTTTGGTAACACTGGGTGCTCTCCATCTGGAAGCACCCTTCATTTCCAAATACTGTAGTTGCATTGGAAACCTCCTACTAGATTGTATCTCATGTTAATCAGTGAATGAAGTGATACCATTTGGACTTTTTTGGTTTGGGCCCCTAAAGAGGACAGCAACACCCCCACACCCCATGCATTTGAGGAACGTGTGAAAAAGGAATATCGTAAAGTCCCATGGAGTAGCTCTGTCCCTGTCGCCACACCAGGTGGCCACATATCCTGCTGTCTTTACAGTTTTGCGTAAAGGCCAACGCATGTTGAAAATCATCTACAGAGAGGGAGGATTTCCATATGTATATATTGGTGGGCATGTACGTTCCCTTCTGATGGGTACAGAAAGCCGAGAGATCTGCCCGACAAATATGTTGGTGCCAGAAACTAATGTCACAATCTCTAAATGTGGGCTTACATCTCAGTTCCTTTTTTTCTGTTTGAATTCCTCAGTTGCATTGATGTCCACCCTACTTTTCCAATTTGTGCTTCTGTTGGAAAAATATTGCTATCACTCAACTCTTAATATTTCATACCTGAGAAACTATGACTCCCAGTTAAATATTATACTTATGCATCAGAAGAAATTGATCAACCTATGTGCTTCAAAAGGAGACTTCTAGTCACTAAAGTCTGTTGTTCCTCTTGTCTTAAAAACTCAATTTTTAAAATTTTGAATTCTATGAATTGGGACCTTCATTTCCATGGAGGGAAAACAAAATCAGCCAGAGAGTAAACAATACAACTCCTGAGAAAGACTGAATGATGATTTAGAAGAAATTGTTCCACATATACTGTATTAAATTATAAATTTATTTTTAATAATAATAAAATTAAACAATTAAATGTTACGATAATTTGTTAATGTATTAAAGTCAGACACCAGTATCCCCAGCAATGAGTTACCTATTATCACAAGAGCTTGGTACGCCTGTATTTGGATCTGTACATCACTTAATCTTTGTGGCTTGACAGAACTTACTTTTTTAATCATATTTATACTCCATTGTAACCACATACAGACTCTCACACTTTGCTCCTCTTTTAAAATGAATATCAAATAATTGACAATTTGCTGCCCTTCAATGACGCGCAAAAATCTGGTCCAAAGCAAAGCTTCACTGTATTTGGTGGAAAAAGAGCTGTCTTTGCCATTTCCTTGATTTAAGCCCTCCTCATCAATGTACTGGTATGCCTAGCACCCAATTCATCATGGTTAAAAAAAAATGATGTACTTAACAAGCTTAGAAGCAAGAGATCAAGACTGAACATGGGCAACAAAAATAAACAATAACTAAATAATTATTGACACATGTTTTTATCCATATGCCATACATTTCTACCATAAGCAGCTGAAAGTATGCAAAGTCAAAAAATAAACAAGCAAATAAAACATGCTGCACTGTACACTTGGACTGGGCAACCTCATAATTCCAGTATTCTAATTGCCTGCTTATCTTGATTTGAAGTTGACACAACTTGGGCAAGAACCTTCATATTTCCAGAATAAAAACACGGACAAACAAAAAGCAAAATGAAACAACCCTGGCCATCCGAACTTCCAGATTTATTTATTTATTTACAGCAATGGCAAGCAAGATAAAAAAAAAACAACAACACAGGCACATTAACCAAATGCAACAAAAGTAGTGTATCAGTTATAAGACAACCTAAAAAGTTAAGACTTAGAAGGAAAAAAAGGGGGAAAGGGATTAAATAAAATAAAAATGAGAAAACAAAACATAAGATAGAAATAGAAATAGAGAAGTAACTGAAATAAAATGAAACAAAATTAAATAGAAAATGTGTGTTGTGAGGGAGAGAAGCTTCATTTCCTACCCTCAGATCAGAACTCCACTATCACCAAGAGTTGCTACATTCTTATCTGCAGAAATTTCTATAAGAAGGCATAAAGATGTCCTAATCTTGGAGTGGTGACATTATGAAGTTTTCAATTTTATTTAATTCTTTTTTTTAACTCTTAACTTTTTAGGTAGTATATGACTGATACTACCTAGGTTTGTTGTATTTGGTCAATGCTTCTGTGTTTTTATTTTGCTGGTCATTGATCACAAATAAATAAATAAATAAATACAGGTAGTCCTTGCTTAACGACCCTTCGTTTAGCAACTGTTGGAAGTTACAATGGTGCTGAAAAAAGTGACTTATAACAGATCCTCACACTTACGACCATTGCAGCATCCCCAAGGTCACGATTTGGGCATTTGGCAACCGTCACGCATTTATGACAGTTGCAGCATCCTGCGGTCACATGCTCACCATTTGCAACCTTCCCAGCCAGCTTCTGACAAGCAAAGTCAATGGGAAAGCCAACAGGAAGGTTGCAAGTCGCGATCAAGTGATGTCTTGCTCGATGATTCGCTTAACTACCGCAACTGGGACTGCCGGAACTGCCGTCACTAAGCAGGGCAGTCACGAGATGTTTCGCTTAACAAATGCTTCACTTAGCAATGGAGTTGGTGGTCCCAGTTAGGGTTGTTAAGCGAGGACTACCTTTAAAGTGTAAGACCTTTACACTTCAATAGTCACTCAGCTATAGCAGCAGACAGAAGATACTATCAAATATATCACAAAGGATCTGTTAAGCCACAGGTGTCCAACCAAAAGCCAGGAATGGAACAACTGCATAAGGAGGCCTAGAATAGGTGTACACAAAATGGAAAATATTTTGCTTGGAACCTGGAACAAAAACCTTGTGTTTCTGGAGGTTCTGCCAGACTGTTTGGGTCTAGTCACAGTTCAGCAGGACTGAATACTGGAATTGTCAGCTCTTCAAGGTAGCTCAGGTCAAGAAACAAATACTGTAGGGATTCCAGAAATGCTATTTTATTATTATAGGATATATAACAGAATCTTGAAAGCCTGTCCAAGTTTCCCTCTATCCCATCTTATACTGAACCAAATCAAGGCAGGGTTTGAGTTTCTTATGGTTGCTTCTATCTCTGGATGGTACAATCTCTTGTCCAAGTCTCTCCTTATTGGCTCTCTCATATCTTCCCCCAGTTTTAAATCCTTTTACATGAATGTCTGAGGAGTACCACGTTTTGGACTTTAAAAAATCCAGATGTTGTAAGTATGGTATTATTTTCTTTCTCCCCTTCAGCAGCTCCTAGCATGGCCAACCTCTCTGGACCACCCACCTCCATCTTCCCCACACTATTGATTCTCTTAGACACTGCCACTGATGTCCCAGCACAACGTATCCCAGTATCTCATTGCCCCAGCCCTGATTTTCGAGAGTTGTCAGTCCTTCTCTCCCCTGTCTCCCCTCAGTTACCAATGTCCTTGCTTTTTTCCCTGCATCCCCCACCCCAAATCACTTCTGCCCATTTCATTCTATGCATGGACCAAAAGAGCAGAAACATTCATGTTTTGAGTTGGCCACAGCTCATCCAAAATTAGCTGTTCCATGCACAGAACACTTTGTACATGGAACACTTTGCATATCCCTAAGTCCTAGCCCTGTGGAGCTACAGTACAGCAATCTCTGACTTAAGTCCCAGTTGGGGCTCCATCAAGCACAATGGTAGGAAGGCTCCATCAAGCACAATTGAGGCATGATGGTGCCAACCAACTGCCTGGTTTTGCAGGAACTTCTGCAGAGACTCTCTCTTTGGAGCCTCATTTCTCTAGCAACTCATGTGAGCATTCCTGCTTTGCTTTAAAAGGACAGGTTTCCTGCTGATTGATCCTGAAAGAGGAGTTAGCTGTTTATGAAGAATTTTTAGGGTAATTCCAGATGGATGATCCCAAGGATGCTCCCAGGCACTTAGTGCTACTGATCAAAAGGCATTGTGCTGTTATTCCTTCTTTTCCTCATTAAAAATGGAAATGGTAGGAAAATGGACTGGAGTTACAAATGGAAGGCAATGATGTCTGATCTGATGTAAAATGGCAGGGCAATTGCTCTTCTGGAATGGCAAGGAAAGCAGGGCAATTGCTCTTCTGGAAGCAGCCAGAGATAGGGAATCTCTGGAAGTAGTCTGCCTCTTACTTCAGCATGGCGTTGTGGTTAAGCTGTGGGACTTATGCCAAGATAATTCAGTTTTTACACAAAGAAAAGCTGAAAGCTGCAGCCGTGCAAGTTAAGAAAGATTCCAAATGTTATTAACATGCATTGATTTATTTTTCTACTGAAGCTCACAGGGAGAGGGGAGGAACTTTGAAGGACGCTGAAACCTCATCACTGAAAATCTTAGTCAGCTACCTTAAAACTCTGATTTCATTTTGTGACCAATACTACATTAGGCCCTTTTTACTTTGCTTGCATAAGACTATAAACCCAACACATTGTTAAATTTAAGACCTTGTCCTAAAATGACCACCTTGATCAAAATGATTCTGCCTATCCTGTCAGATGGTCAGGGAGGCTCTGCTTAATGTCTTGTCTCAGGTCAGGTAAGAGGAGCAGGGGTCCAAAGCCAGGTGTTTTCTGTGGACTTGATTCTGATGCTGTGGAATATGCTACCCCTTGGAGATATGCTTGGCTCCCTCGCTCCTGATTTTAAATGGGCCTTTGATGGTCTTGATCTCAATAACTGTGGCAATGGGTGCACCATTGGAAGACGTGAAGGACCAGGTTGGAGACAGATCCTCCCAGAGAAAATCTATGTAGTCACTAAGAGTTGACACCAACCATAATCAATTGATGGTCTTGATGCCTAATGAGTGAGAAGGAGTTTTATTTTAGTTACTGTTATAGTAATTATGCATGGTAGAGATCACTTTTATATTAGATTATTCTGCACACTAGGACAATATATAAATGTTCTTAATAATTAAATAAATAAATAAGTGGCTTTTAGGAAAGAAAATGGGCTGTGAGGCTATTACGTATTTCTGTGTGTAATATTTAGTTTGGCCCTACATTAGGAATATAAGTTATATATTGTGTGTTCCAATACTTCCATCTATGATGATATGATCAACAGCTTAGTATTATACAAATGGTAAACTTCATGACAAAAAGGAAGATGGCAAGAGCTATCTATTGTCAGCATAATGAACTCACTGATAAAAGCAGACTGAAATCTACCTGTGACATCTTTAACAACAGAGTCAACAAAAAGATAGAAATTCATTAAAAACATCCTGCTGAGTTCTATTCTTGCCCATCATTAAAAAAAAAAAAAGGTATAAAGTATATATATTCCTAGGTCAGTTTCCATGTTGCAACTTACACATTTTTGAGATTTATAGTGCCTTTAGTATATATTATTAAGAAGTTTATAGGTTGAATTGACAGAAAGTAAGAAAGCTTGTCACTAGGCTCTACAACAGGATCCCCAAAGCAAACAGATTTCCCCAAGGCAATAGATGTTCTTAGAGATAGCTTCTTGTGAGGTAACTGCAAAAAACACTTTTTCCCCCAAATTCAAACTGCTTCTTCAGACTGCCCCTTCTTCTAGATGTTAGTAAGCAGGTGTCACCATAGCTGGCCCTAACTGCATATTAATGAGTGTTAGTTATTGGAGTCCAAGCTACTGAGAGGAGAAACAGGGATAGTAGCAAAGTTTACTTCTTTTTGTATGCTACTAACTTTCTTGCTATTGGAACATGCTAGCATATAAAGATATATAAAATGAACTTTCTAGGGTAACAGGTTGATTTTAAAGTTTATTGCTCTAACCAAAAAAAATTGGATGTGGAATAATTACAAACCTAACGGTGCAATCTTTCCATTGCATTAAAATAATATTAACAGCATTACTATTATATTACGATGGAATTGTAAAGGTATAACAATAGCATGATAGGCAGATGAAGAGCCTTTCCATACTAGTGTCACCCAACCCTTGCTATAGAAATAAGGTGTCCTGCTGCCCTGACTCTCCTTGGCTAATCAAATTCATTGCTTCAAAGATGGAGAGATGAATATTTTGACATTATTTCTGGCTGATGAATAGTCAATGGCATGTCCATCATCTCTCTAAGATACAGACATCTTCCAGGAAAAAAAATGGGAAGTGCCATTAATTATTCCCATGAAGTTGTTGCAGCCAACCACAATGACTTAAAGAGAAAAAAAAATTAGGTATTTGGTAGTATACAAAATACCAAAATAATACAGGGCAAATCATGGTCTGGGAACCATACCCTTCCTGGTTGGTCAAGGCCAGCCAGGAAATGGCATGTTAGTTGGATCCAAGTGGTAGTGAATGCTTCTTTGTAGGAGAGGATAGTTTCACCGGATTTGAATGGGGCAGTGGTCTGTCCCCTCCTCAAGAAGCCATCGTTTGACCCAGAGTACTGGACAATTTTCATCCAGTCTCCAACTTTCCCTTTTTAGGCAGGGTCATTCAGATGGTGTTAGATGCACAGCTTCAGGAGGTCCTGAAAGAAGTAGATTATCTGGACCCTTTTCAGTTGGGTTCCAGGCTGGATTTTAGTATTAAGACAGCACTGGTGGTGCTTGTGGATGACCTTTGGAGGGATCACGATGGGAGTGGGCACATCCATCATTGCCCTCCTAGATCTCTCATCAACTTTCAATATCATTGAACATGGTATCCTTCTGGACCACTTTTGGGGCTGGAAGTAAGGGGCACTGTTTTACAGTGGTTTTCCTCCTTCTTCCAAGGTCAGTTTCAGTCAGTGTTGGTAGGGGGAGAGAAGTCCAACCCTCGATGTCTGTTATGCAGGGTGCCTCAGGACTCGACTCTCTCTTCATTCCTATTTAACATCTACATAAGACCACAGGGCGAAGTTATCCACCAGCACACAGTAAACTACTATCAATATGCTGATGACGCTCAGCTATATATTACCCTCCCTGGCCATACAAGCAATACTGTCAAAGTTCTTACCCGATACCTGAAGGCTGTGAGGGCCTGGATGGGGAGAACAGGTTATGACTTGGGCCTGGCAAGACTGAGTGGCTCTGGATTTTGGGGGACCTTGGGTGATTTTTCATCTTCAACTCTTGATGGGTCTGCACTCCCCCAAAGTTGGTGCACTATCTATGTCACCTCCTAGACTCATAGCTCCTACTCAAACAGCAGATGGCTGCCATGGCTAGAGGGGCCTTTGCACAGATTTTTCTTGTCTGCCAATTGTGCCAGTTCCTGGACTGGGACACTCTGCTCGCTGTCATTCATTGTAGAGTAAGGAAGCTGACCTTGATGGAGATATGCGGGCTCAGTTACCTAGGCAAAAGGGGCTGAAGTATTTTTAAAATCCACTTTTGGAAGCGGCTCAGGCAGACACCTCCCTAATTTACTGAACCAAAAGAAAGAGGAGGAGATACAGCACAATCAAACTTGCAAGATTCTGATATTATAGCCAATCTCAATGAAAGTAGTTTTAGCCTTCCTGTGGAATTGATTTCCTGGTCTGGTCTATCTAGTGGCAATGACACTCATGTCTTAATCACTTCCTGGCTGGATTACTGCAGCAGGGGCTGACCTTGAAGAACACTCAGAAGTTTCAACTGGTCCAGAATGCAGCAGCACATGCAGTCTGGGCACTCTGTTTGTCTGTGTGATGCTACCGCTGTGCAAGCTACACTGACTTCAATATGCTTCTGGGTGCAATTCAAAGTCCTGACCTTTGAAGTCATGGCATGGACCAGTTTACTTATGGGACTGCCTATCTCCAAGGGCTTCTGCCCATTACATCAGATCCAACAGAGTGGTATAGTCTAAGTCCCCTCTATTAAACAGTCTCATCTTGCAGGACTGAGGAAGCGTTCCTTCTCTGTCATAGTGCCTGCCCTATGGAACAGCTTTTCCCCAAAATTCAGAGGGCCCAAAATCTTTCAGCCTTCCAGAAGGCTGCTAAAACCTGGCTTTTCCCCCAGACAATAGGGCTGGGATGTTGGGTAGCCTTATACACGTCTGTGAATTTGTGATAAAGTGACTTATGTGTGTTTTTGCATTGGATTTTTTCACTTCATTTGGTTATGTCTCTCTCTCTCTCTCTCTCTCTCTCTGTAAACCATTAGTTACCCAGAGTTATGCAATTAAGATGGGCAGCCATATTAACTTTTCTAAACAAACAAACAAGCAGGAGATCATCACTGCTTTGTGAGCAGGAGTTAAAATTGGGGTTATCAGACCATTCCAATGATACTGTAAATTGCTAATGAGGAAAGTCTTAAAGTAGCACATTTTAGAACTGACAAATTCACAACCGACAGTAGAGATGCACTTTGTGCCAAAATCAGCATATAGTTCAGTGACAAATGCTTCTGTACAATGAAAAGCAATCCTTAACTCAAAGATACTTATGCAGGTGAACATTCTGCTAGGATGTACTCTTTATGTCATTCAAAAGTAACCAATGTAACTTGGTCAAATATACACTGTCACCAATCAATTTATCAGCAGTCAAACAGTGTAAAAAGATAATGTTCACCACATAAATTATCTAGTAAAATCATTATCTTCTCCAGCCAGAGGACATATATTGTATTCCACAATCACATTGCCAATGGGAAGTGACCTAGTTCAGCTAATAAGCACCTAATAATCTACAAGGACAATTTCCCAATTCAGCCCAAGCAATTTAAGCCATGTTCAAATATGTGTGTTAGCAAATTTGGTTCTACAGTACTGAAAATCCTGATGCCAACTCCATTGTTATTGATGGGATTGACAGCCCTTGTACAGGACTAAGAACTTAAATCTCTGAATATTTGTATCAGCATATCCATCAGTGTTTGCAACAGAATTACCGGTATTACGCTACAGCACTGGAGTCACACTAGTATTATTCTGGCATAGCTTTTCAAATCTCTGCTTCTGTGGGTTCACTGTCATGTCCCTTAGCTCCTGCATGAGCATGCCTTGGCAACCATTTTCATGCAACCTATCCATATGATGTACTGTAGTCCTCATGAAGTTGCTGCAGTTGAGGCAGCTTATAATCATCTTTACCTGTTCCAGTGTTAAAATAGCATTTTCCCTCCTTGACAAAATGTTTGCTATGGACATGTGCCAGCACAATTAATCAACAATACTGATGCAGTCAGAACCTGGGATCTGTCCACCATAGGCTACTGTGGCTATCTCTATGTTCCTGTTGCTAGGCTCTACCATCCATGATCATTTTGGTTTGGGGCACAGGACAGACAAGACACCTGGCTTCTCCAGAGTGTTCCACTGCTGCTTTCCAAATATGTTTTTTCAAATATTGCTTGGGCTCCTTATTTACACAGGTTTAACCTATTCTGTTACTAATCAGAGCATTACTGTATAGGTGTGGAGTCTGAGCTTGGCTGTTTTCTTGCAAACATTTCATTACCCGGCTAGGTAACATCTTCAGTGCTAGAATGGAGTGGGTTTTGCTCTGTTTATATACAGTGGCTTGCCCTGCAAGTGTTGGTGGGGGTGAGGTTTTTTCTCTCTCCTTGGTACAGTGGTACCTCGTTTCACGAACTTAATTCGTTCCGCGACTCTGGTCGTGAACCGAATTGGTCATGAACCGAATCAAATTTTCCCATAAGGTTCAATGTAAATACGGTTAATCCGTTCTGACCCCTACGAATTTGGTCGCCAACTGATTTTTGATCGCGTCCCGAATCAAATTTCCCTATAAGGTTCAATGTAATTACGGTTAATCCGTTCTGAACCATGTTTTTTTTTTTAAACCACAAAAATATGACACAAAGTACAGTACGAAGAGAGAGAAAGCTAACCTTGCTCGATGTGACTTCTGGCGTGGAGGACAGGAAGGCGGGTGGGGAGGCGGTTACTGCTTGGAGGGAGAGTCCCCCTCCCTACAGGAAGCCGCAACCACGTGTCACGGGAGGGAAAATGGCTGCGGATCCTGTTCGTAACCCGATGCGGAGTTCACGAATGGAGGCAAAATTCTGCGACCGGAGCTGTTTGTGAACCGAATTGTTTGTGAACAGAAGCGTTCGTGAACCGAGGTATCACTGTAGTTCCTTGATTAGGGCATTGTTTACTGCTTGATTGTTTGTCTGGTGTTAATCTTGGTGTTAATCTCTAATTATCCGGGTGATGACAAAAGACCAGAACATCTCCTCACCAGCAGTCATCACCCGGATAAGCAGAGATTAACACCAAGATTAGCACCAGACAAACAGTCAAGCAGTAAATAATATCGTAATCAAGGAACTACCAAGGAGGAAAAAAAAGCCGCACCCCCACCAACAGAGGGTTAGGGTTAGAGTTAGGTATATAAACAGAGAGCAAGCCCCACTCCATTCTAGCACTGAAGATGTTACCTAGTCGGGTAACGAAACATTTGCAAGAAAACAACCAAGCTCAGAGAACCCCAAGGATGCCACAGTTCAACCCTGAGCTGCATATATTCTCTTCTATTGGTACTGTATAGGCTTTTGACTGCTTCTGCCAACAAGGAGATTTGTGTAGCCATACTTTTTTAGTGTGTATGTCTGTGTATGTGTTGTCTTTAGTTTGGAGTGGTGGTGGCAGAAGCTATTCCAGAAACTAGCTCCAGATGCCCTGGCCATGGCCACTTGCTGCCAACAGTGCCATTCCTTTGCAGCACAAGTTGAGGACAGAGCTTGCTTGTTATCAATCATTTCCCCCACTTCATTGCACACATCACTTCTGTATCTGCAACATGTCAGCCAAGCTATTTTTGGACATGGGTTTAGTGCTCTTTCAAAAGAGCATCAGCCTAGTGTCAGAAATACTATGACTACTATGAATATGAATACTATGGTCATAGGTGCAGAGCATCTCCACACCTGCAACCTGCTAATTAGTCACCTTTACAGGAGGTTAAACCCAGTGTCCATATAGCTGTGCCCTGAGCGAATTGGTTGCTAATTTCTTGTAACAGCAAGTTTACAATAAAAAGTACATGGGAAAATAGCAAATTCTTTTACTTTATGCTTTGTACCCAGATCATTTCAGACTTTTCATGTTTTCCTTGATTAATATTCTGCTTCCAACAAATAAAGGATAAAAAGTTTCAGTCTTTTTAATTTAGAAAAAAGCATAACTAGAGATAAGGAAAATATGTTTATCAAATTATGGAAAGGATGAGTTATTTTTCTTTTATTATATAAGATTCTCCAATTAAACTGACTGGCAATAAATATAGGACAATTAAGGAAACTACTTTTATACACAATGCTTTATGTTAACATTTAGTAAATTTATAAACTGCACTTTATTTATTTATTTATTCATACAATTTAAAATCTATTTTTTATTATAAATGCATCCCAATGTGGGAGCGGCTTTGGCTTCACATAACAGTGAAGCCAAATAAAATGTTATCAGATTAAAACCATAAAACAAGTCAGCAACAAGTAATCAAAGAGATGGAACACAGTAGCAAAGATTAAGTCCAAACTTGGGGTAAACAAATAGATTTTCAATTAATACTAAGAGTTTACAAAATTACAAATTATATGCCACCCAGAGTTGTTAGAAGTCGCACAGCATATAAAATTGATAAATAAATGAATAAGATTTGCAACAACTCTGACAGCAAAGGGAAGGAATTCTACAGACAAGGCACCTACTGTATGTCAAGAGCTAGTCCTCATTTGGATTGCTGAATAGCCTGCAAAACAGGCACCTTCAAGAGCTCTTTAGTAGTGTGTAACTGATTGGTCAGATATAACAGAAAGCATGATTCATTTGCTTTTTGAGTCCTAAACCAACATTAGATAGCCAGCCCATGAGCAATCTTCCTTATAACCTCAGATTGCCATATGAAATTTGGTAACAAAGTAATTGAGATTAGGCAGCATATATTTTCCCTTTGAGTGTGTGTGCGTTTTTCCCAAAAGTACGGGCATGGGGTTTCAGAAAGGCAAATCTGAAAAACAAGCTAAAATTGTGCATCCCTGAGGCCTCCCATCATCATTCATAACCATGAACCACCACCTCAAACCATACAAAATGGACCAACAAATGGCACATTTGTCAATACAATTCCCATGGTACAGACGTCTCGAGGAACATCCTGGAACATCCTGAAGAATTCACCCATTTTGGGAAAGGAGTGAGGGAAGATTAATTAAAGGAAGGGTCAAAAGAAAATGAAATATAGGAGACAAAGTGAGTAAAGGGAAAAAGCCAGCAGGAGTTTCCCTGAGGAAAGAAGAATAACGAAAGAAGCTGTGTAGTCTGAGGAAATGGCAATGAGCTTTGTGGGCTGAAAAGATTATGTCATGGATAACTGCTGATTGCAAGAAGTACTATATGTCCTGAGAGCTGGTCATTGCACACTGTGGGTAATTGGTGACAGTGTCCTGCTGTAATAGGAATAGGAATAGAAGGCAGATTGATTCCAGGGAGTGACGTCACTGAGTGAGTAAAGAGGGAGAGCTAACAAGAGTCTGAGCAGTGAATGCTCCGAGCATTCAAGGGGAAAAAAAAAAAGAAATAATGCAGAATAGAAGACATGATGGTAAATCTCTAAATTATCCCTTCTCACTGATACATGCGGGGATAAATGATACTACAAAGAATTGTAACACCAGACTTTGAACATCTCAGAAGACAGAAACTTAAGGCTCACGTGAATTCCCATCCATCCTTCTACTCTACCAAAAAGGACTGAAAATGGAAAGAAAATACTGTAGATCAATCCAAATGGGGTCAATTGGAGAAAATTGGGTTCCTGACCATGGCCTGAATTATAAATTTGATAGGGTGCTGGCATGAGAACAATTGTACCTCACAGGGACTAGAAAAAACGTGTTTGGCCAAAGCATGGTAAACTTGTTTAGGAGGATTTTAAACTGAATCTGGTGAGAAATAAAAATTAAAACCATGAAATAAGGACTTGGGGACTGTAAAAAGTTGGAGTGTTGCTGAAATCGGGCACCTTAAATCACTCAGATAAAAGTCAAAAAGATAATTAGGTCATTATGTTCATGGCCTTCATTGTCACCATACAAATGCTCAGAGTATGGGAAATAAACATGATGTGTTTGAGCTCTTAATACAGAAAGGCAAGTATGATTTAGTAAGGGAGATCTGATGATATACATCCCATGACTGCATACAGCAACTGAAGGATACCATTTGCACAAAGGAACAGGAAACAACAGAAAGGACGGAGGACTTACACAGTATGTTAAAAATATAAATTCCTGCTCAGAAATCCATATAAATGAATTTGGCAACTTTGTAGAGAGTATCTGGGTTAAACTAAATGAAAGGACAAATAAAAGCAATATCGTTGGAGCCCACTATCACCTTCCTAGCTTAGGACAAAATGTAGATAATGCCTTCCTAAAGCAAACTGTAGATCTTTCATAGAAGCATGCAATAATAGTAAGGGGAAACTTTAATTACTCTACTATCTGCTGGGAAACAAGCTCTACATAATTCCTGATTTGTCTTATTGTCAATTTTCTTTTTAAGAGGGTACAGAAATACATAAGAGGATCAGTAGTCTTGATATCACTCAATAGGAAGAATTATTGAATTAGTAGAAGTAGCAGAAACACTGAGGAAAACTGACATGACCATGTAATGCTCAAGTTCTAGATTTTAAGGGACACTTAAACTGAGAGTATTCAAATACATCATCATCATCATCATCATCATCACGACGATGATGACAATGAATCATGCCCTTCATCCACATAGCAACATTGACAGACTCTACTTACCAAGGAGCATAGGTGGGCGTGGAATGTTGCAAGTACACCAGACAGTTGAAGAAGAAAAAAGGGCATTGGAAAAATATCTGAAGGAAAGTGAAGAAGATACATTGAAGCTAGTATACCATGAAGGCTTACTGAATACCAAACAGACCAAACTGCCCTATAAGAAAGACCAAATGAAAACAAAAAAGACACATGGCAAGGCAAAGTATTACATGGCCAGTACACAAAAAAAAAACAAAACTAGCAGGCAAAGCAGATAACAACAAAACCTGGCAATGGCTAAGAGCAGGAAAGTTGAAGAAAGAGACAGAGGGACTAATTCTGGCTGCGCAAGACCAAGCCTTATGAAAAAATGCATATAAAGCCAGAATTGAGAAGACAGCAACAGACGTCTCTGCAAAGAAGCTGAAGAAACAGTGGACCATCTAGTTAGTTGCTGCAAGAAGATCGCACAGACTGACTACAAACAATGGCATGACAAAGTAGCAGCGATGATGCATTTGGGTATCTGCAAGAAATACCATTTGCCTGCAAGCAAGAACTGGTGGGACCACAAAACAGACAAAGTAATAGTAAATGAAGAAGCTAAAGTGCTCTGGGACTTTAGAATTCAAACAGACAAGCACCTGTCACACAACACCCCAAACTTAACAATTGTTAAGAAAGACAAAAAAGTCTGGATAGTGGACATTGCAATACCTGGAGACAGCAGAATAGAAGAAAAAGAACTGGAGAAAATCACAAAATATAAAAGACCTGCAAATAGAAATAGAATGACTATGGCAAAAGAAAGCAAAGATAGTGCCAACAGTTATAGGTGCCTTAGGTGCAATCCCAAAACATCTGGAGCACCATTTGAAGACCATCGGCATTGACAAAGTCACCATCAGTCAACTGCAAAAGGCAGCTTTATTTGGAACAGCTTATATCCTAGGATGGTACCTTTAACACCATCAAACAACCACATCTGCCTATCCCAGGTCCTTGGGGAGGACTCAATAGGTGGATAAAAATGCCAAATCCAGTCTAAACATCTGGCTGGCTGTGCAACCAACCATAATAATAATAATAACAATAATTTTGTATGCCTCCCAACGACCCCGGTTGGCTCACAACAATCAAAGAAATTACAATAAAATCAATAAAAGATAGAAGATGGCAAGTGTAACAGACCAGATGGAATGAAGTGAGAGGTGTTACTCTCCCTCACCAAAAGCCAGGTCTTCACCACTCTTCTGAATAACAGCAGAGTGGGTGCCATCTGATCTTGGGGAGAACTTCATCCCAGAGGCAGGCATTGCTACAGAGAAGGCACGCTTCTGAGGTCCCAAAAGATGACATTGTCTTGGATTTCAGAAAAGCAGGTTATAATAAATTCAAAGGAGCTCAAGATGGATGGGAATTCCTGAGGAAGGAGATATTAAAAGCTCAGTTGTAAACAGTTCGAGGAGAAAAAAATGGAAGCAGCAGGAAATAATATTGCTCTACAAAAAAAGAAAATCTGAAAAGAAAAAAAGGGCACAAGAAATGCAGTGAAGAGGACAAAATGCTAGAAATGAATGTGTTCTACCAGGAACATGTAGAAGAGCAGAATGAAGGAGCAGAATTGAGGGTTGAGAATGATGTAATCATGGTGTTGGAATACCTCTTTATTTTGAATTTAAATCTCATTTAGAACTGGAAGTAGTTAGCAGTAACACTGCATTTTTCTTCAGATTTAAAAATGTATATTTACTTCTGTGTAATTTGTTCAAAAAATAAAGTTTTCAGAAGCCTCTAATGAATAATTCTTGGCTAATATATCCGCTCCCTAAAAAAAGAAAAGTAAAGTTTCAGGACTGAGGCATTTAGAAAAGAGAAGCAGGAGAGATGGTGGCATAAAAAACACTTTCCCACATGGATTTTTGCCTTCACAAGTTTCCAAATTTGAGGGAGGGAGGGAAGGAAGGAAGGAGAGAGAGAGGGAAGCAGATTGATGGAAAACGTGTATGTGTGTGTGTGTGAATACAATCATGTGTACATGCACTACTTGGCACTATTAGGTATTTAAAATGTTCTGCCAGTTCACTGTCACATTTACTTTCAGTTGAACTGTGCTTTTCTACCATTTTTCACTCTAGTATTGCTGTAGTTTTCTTGTAGAACACCTTAAATAACCATTTCTTCCCATGAAAATCGCAGTATTCCCAGGTGAACATAGCAAATGACCTTTTGATGTCATTATCATAGTATTTAATAATTTAATTTTAAATATAACCCCACACTTAATGTAATGTTGATTTTAGTTGTTACATTTGCATCCCATGAGGCAATAAAAAAGCATACATGGGGTGACTCTAATTTTATCCACAGAAAAACTTGAGGTCCCTCAGGTGTTTGGACTATCATCTCCTTACTCTATTTTATTGTACATTAACTGTGTAATAATGGCTAAAGAACATTTAGTTTATGTGTATTTCTGTGTGTGTGTGTGCATGTGCATGTACATGTACATGCATGCATAAATACATACATATAATCAGTGTGTGTAAAGTGGAATTAACATTAAGACCAAACTTAGATGCTGCTAGATCTGGAGCAAATGGTTGAAGAAAAATGCAGGAATAATGTTAATTATTTAAAACTCTCCAGGTTACAGGAAGTGTCTAAAAGCCATATCTAAATATTTATCAATGCTGTTTTAGACAAACTCTGAATAATAATATTCATGCGATCAAAATTCCTTCTGCCAAGAACACCTGCATTAAAAATAAAACACATTCCTGTTACCAACTTCAGGATGCATTTGATCTTCCTGTTTACATACCACATGATAAATCTGCAGTTATTGAAGAAAATGACCCACTCGGGGACCTAATTCCAAATAAGAGTGCTTTCAGTTTATCTGTACACGTGCCAGACTGAGACACAATAGTTTTGAAGACATGCTGAAACAGCTTTCAAAGAGACATTTTCGTGATATATGCACATATATTAATATTGTCCCAGTGTTGACTGTGATCAAACAGCTTTTGCAGAGTTTAGACAATCCAAAAGCCTAAAAAATTACAAATACTAAAGTAGGATGAGCATCACATCACAAGTAATAATTACTCTTACAGTATTCAAATCACTCCCAACCTTTCTCTTTCCCCTTTACATTTCCAAAGGCTCCACAAAAAGCTTTAGGAGATAAAACAGTTTTCAAGAGTAAACAGTAAGAGCAGGTCAAGGAGGACTTGCGTTTTCTGGTATACGCGATTACCTCATTTTTGATTATCTGCTCTGATCAAGCAGAGCTAACAGCATGTTTAGCCTTCTGTAAAAGCCTACAAAACCTATTTAACCACGGGGACAGTGAGAGAAGAGAAAGATGTACGCACAACTGAAAATCCATTCGTATTACAGGAAAGAACCCTATTTTGAACCACTTGGAATTGTCCCTCTTATACCCGTTGTTGCCTTTTGCTCCTTACAGGAACCCCTGTTGCAAAAATAATTGCCTGCAAAACTGTTCTAAAAATTGCCACAGAATACCCAAGTATTATACCACAACAGTATTAAACATTTCTCTTTAACCCTATGGATTGTTTTGACTTGTTACCTCACCTTAGCTTAGTTTCTTTCAAAACGACAGCCATTGGAACTGCTTGGACTATTCAAATTTGGCCTGTTGGCCCTAAAGGCTGGCAGTCCTCTCTAGGACACTATTCAAACCCACCCACCCCCCACCGCCCACCCCCCCTTATTCTCAGGTTTGTCAATTACAAAGCAATCCATTTATTAACTCTTTCACCTTTTTTATTAGGTCATGTTTAAGACCTTGTGCTTACATGCCTCTGCCCTCTAGTGGAAGGCACACGGTCCCATGCCTTCTGCCAGGACGCTTCCTCATTTCCTTACCTGTTGAAGGGATCACATTTTGAAGCGAGAAGACTGAGACAGAAATAAAATGGAGTTTTATACAAGGTTCTCTGAACTACAGTTCCCAGAATGCTCTTTGTTATTACCCTTTGTGAAACCTTATAAACAGAGCAGAATTGCCCACTGGGCAATATTAGTTCAAAAATGAGCCAGTAACATCTTTGTGTCTGCAGTTTCTTAGGGCTGTTGGGGGCCACATGCCAAAACCTGGGTGGGGCAAGGGCAAAGAAGTTGGTAGGGTTTCAATTTAATTTTAACTTAATCATAGTTAAATTAAATACAATTGGTGTGTTTATTCCCCACATATTTAATAATGTCTCTGTTCTGTCACATTAAATAATACAATTTGGCAGCAACGTCTGGAGGGTTTCTCAGGATTACACTTAAGGATTTGTACAGAGAACAGGAACTACAAGTTGGGCCCCTGTGCCTGGCATAAAGCCAGGTGGCTCTGAGAATCTGGGGTCTGGTGATGTGGAAAACAAGATAGGATTGGGGATTATAACACAATGAAAATGCCATGCACTGTGGTTGATACCAGTATAGGCTTTGCACTTATTTTAAAGTGCAGGAAAATAAACATTTCAGTCAACCCATTATGAATGCAAATAGAAAACCCTTCCTTTTTGCTAATATCTCTTCTTTTTTCACAACAGCTCCCTGAGCCCTCATTTTTCTTAACCACTGTTGAAGATCATTTTCTGTATCCACTGACATTTCTGAATATAGGTGATGGAGAGTTACAAATGAGAAGAGGAGGGAAGAGAATTTTTGAGTATGGATGATTGAGGAAGATTAAGCAGACACAACTTTGATAGCATGATTTGAAAGCAACAAGATGTTTGTTCAGTGGATTACAACTGTACTTCATAGTCCAAAGTGAACCTTTCAAATAGAAATGTCTGTTATGTGTAGAAAATGTGTTCTAAATATGCAGCTCATTTGTACACCAAAGAGGACCCATGCTGGCTCAGATCAAGGATACATCGAATTTAACATTTGCTGACCACTTCAGTGTTATGTATGTTGTCCAACTTTAGTGACTTACACATGCAATGCTAAAGTGTTGGTTACAGAACATATTTTCTGAAAACCCTGCTTCCAACACTCTTTGGGTACATAGCACCTGATTAGGTAATCTTGAGCTCCTTCTGCACAAAGTTTTGTTGCTGAATTAGTATGAATATATACTGAAGGATGGGAGAAGGCAAACTGTAACGGCGAAATTATTAATGTTTTTGGAGAGTTTATTAGTCATTTTAAAGAAGGTATTAATAAAAACCTAGGGACATTTATTCTCAGTAAGGTTAATGAAATTATTAGAATATGGTCAGAGCTGTCTAAAAATTGGTAAGAAAGCTGCCCATACCAAGTGATGCCTGTCTCAAAATTTTACCATAAAATAGAATTTTAAAAAATATTTACAAAATTAAAATTCAGCACTTACACCAAGAGATTAACAATAGAAGGATGTGTGTGATTGCGTGTATTATCACTGGATGTATATATAAGACATTTGTAATCTTGGGGAGAAAAATACAGTCATCCATATTTAATAATCCATAATAAATCCAAAACAACATTTGTTCAGACAAGAGTAATCCGTTAAGAAAATTATGATTAATATATGATGACTAGATTTGGTTAAATTTATCCTTCATTGGAGCATAACCCTTTGTGTTATTCTTTTCTGACAATGCATTTTCCCATACTTGAATATCACAGATCCAGTAAAATATGAATTTTAATTTTCCAAAGTTTTGTAATAGCAAGGTTAGCAACTAAAAACAAGAACTGTTTCTAGTTTTTATATCCCATTCCTATCCATTTATATGCATTAGGAAATGTAGCCAAGAAACTGACAGCAGGATTCATTGTGAAAGATTTGGGGGTAATTTTCCTACTCTCTTCAAACGCTTTCAACAAAGAACTCTGACTTAGAGATTGTAAAATTTATCCACTTATTTATACTCCTCCTAAAACCATCTACAAAATTACAATTTATATCATGTAATTGTAATGGAGAGTAATGCTATTCTTGATGCTTGCTGAAATTGATTTAAAGGAATTCTATGCCATCAGTGAGACTCCTTAGGTTCAAAACTCAGCCATCCTTCCAGAATTTTTAAAGACTTGCAAGAGTACCAATTGTACTTAATATCGGGCTTTCATATAACTTTGATGAGATTTCTGTGATATTAAATGATATCTACATATAATGTACATGTGTGTATGTCTTCAGATATATGCAAGTCTTCAATTAATTAACTTATCTGATGCAACCTCAACAATATGAAGAAAGGACTGATCTGAAATCTTTTCAAGCCCCATTTGTATTTGTGACCATTCTTTTTGCAACGTATATTATTGAATCACCTGTAAAGCAAGCCACAAAGCTAGTTTCAGGACTCACTGAAGTCCAAGCTGGAGAGTCTTCTTTGTTTGCTGGTGCTGTTTCTTGACGTTATAAAACATGGAGGAATAGCATACTAGTATTATTTTATCAGGCTCCAGCATGTCTCTGCTGTCATTTTTTTCCTATCCAAACAACCCACTGGCTTGGAGTCCACTTAGCCATGACCTAGAGGGTTTATTCCATATTTCCAGCCTGTAATCCCTCAGCCTGACTTCTGATCTTATATGTAATTGAATTTTTTCCCAATTCCTGATCTTCATTTGCAAGTATTTGCACATTTTCATTGCTTCTCTATAGATGGATCCAACTTTCCTTTCCACTCTTTTGTGGTGGGACCCAGTTTTTGGTTCCTTTGTGCTCAACAGCCTATTCTGCAATATACCACTATACTCCTATTGGCTAAAATATTTAAGGATCTTAGCTATACTTTGGAGTGATTGATTCCAAAATCTGTATTCAGTCTAGGAATAGGATATGTTCAACTCAACAAAGGCATTTTAAAAAAAAGTTTTCTCACTAACATATAACAAATGTGACTTACTAGTATCCAATCGACAAATTGGCTATTGGCCTTTTCTATTCCTTATGAGTAGTCACCTCCACAAAAGTGACAGAATTGGAAGCTATTCTGGATAAAAGAGATCTTGAAAGAAACTGCAGGCCCAGCTTTGTTCCTAAGCAACAACACTCAGCTCAAGACATCTCTTGGAGGGAAGACATTTTGAGGATTCTTTTGTTTTTCTCTTTCTGCAGATTGCTTGGTAGATGCTTAAAGATACATCAAAGGGGGCATACTGAATGATAAAAATAACAGAATGTTTTCGCATTTAACAATGCTTCTATTTTAAAAATTAGGTCAAATTCCAGTTAGTGTGGGCAAGAAAGTTCTGCATTTTTTCTACCAGTTCTCATTCAACCTGATGGCAGAACTACCTTTAGAAATCATTTCCAAGAAGAAGAGAAATTCAGTGAAATGCTTATGTTGGAGTGTGTCTTCCTCCACTTATCAGATCAGATCTCTGCAGGGTGTGTCCTCTCCTTCCTTCCCTGTATAATCATCTGTCCAGCAGTTTGCAGTCTCCCTAGCTTGACTCACTTTGGTTAATCCCAAGAGACAATCTCCCCCAGGGCTTTTTCCAATTGGGACACGTGGGCAATCAGGGACGCTTCCAAGGAATGGAAAGGCAACAGAAAATGATTGCACTACACCACGTGCCATTTCCAAAAATAAAGTTCAAAGCCACCAAGAGAAAATTGAAATAAATTCTCAAGTCCCTTGAGACCTAAAGAAGTTGAGAGCTCTGGGATTACTAAAAAGAAAAAGGCCATTTCTTAGTCTCCTGGGGCCACCAATTTTTAAAATTATGACCTGTTGTTGAGGCATTTTAAGGCAAGGGCACACTGTATTTAGTGCTGGACTTTGTCTTGGCTACAATCAAAATAGTCATCACTTCTAATTCTGAAGGGGAATATTGAATTACACTCATAGAAATGTTTAAAGCAAATTCAAGTTGTGATCTGCTCCCAAATGTCTTGCACTTGATTCCAGCTCTGGGCTTTAAGTGGTATTGAGTTATACAGGTCAGTGGCCCCAGCACACTCAGAAATGGACTTTTTCTTTTTAATAATTCCAACCCTCTCAACTTCCTTAGGCTGCGTTTATCCCTCAAGGTCTCAAAGTCTTGTGATCTAAGTTACTATCACAGGAATTTAGCCTTACATAACAACATAAGCAGTACCCTGCTGGATCAGACCCCTGGCCCATCTAATCTATCAGTCTGTTATCATGGTGGTCAGCCATGTGCACAAGGAAGCCCACTAGTTTCCCAGCAGATGGCCTTCAGAGGTAGTCACATTGCCATCGAGGCTAATAGCCACTGACCCCCATATCTCCCATGAATTGGTCCAACTCTTTTTTTGAAGCCAGCCAAGCTGATAGCCAGCACCACATCTTGTGGGCCTTCTTTTCAGGATTTGCAGGGAAAACAATAACAATTGTAGGACAGAGAGGCAGAATTGAGGGAAGAGAATATTTTCTCTTTGGCTTAGTAAGGTCTTTCACTTATTTGTCCTGCATATACTGGGATTAGCAGGCTCCACCTTTGAAGCACAGGTACAGGCAGGTTCTCCTCATGACCAGCCTTCCTCTGCTGGTCCCACTAGCTCCACCTGTACTGCCAACAAGCTCCAACTTGAGTCTTTGTGTCTTGAGATTCCTGGAAACTGTCAACCTCACATCCCTTCCATTTTCAGAGCATTTTCAGTTCCCACAATAAATATCAGATATTCAAGCAGAGGCAGGACACTCAGGGTTGAAACAGAATTTAATTGAGTTGAGGTTTTGCTTGTTGGTTGTTTTTCTGGATGTTGGTTTTTCTTCTCTTTTCTTTTTTCTTCTGTTATTTGTTATTGGGGGAGGAGGCAGTTGAAGGTGAAACTTCTGGTGCTTAAAGCAGAAATGATAGCAGAGCAAGAAGGAAACGGATGAGGAGGCAGAGAGTAGAATGTGACCAAACATCCAGGCAGCAATGAGAGGGAGAGAGATCTGAGCAAAGTGCTGGTTGCAAGAACATGCCCACAATGCACTGACCCACAACACCCCACAAAGCATGGCACAGTAATCCAGTGTATCATAGCAGCACATCTTGCCTTTCACGTTCAGAAAAATATAAAGCAACTCAACTTTTGGATCAAATGGAGCCTAACCCCAGATGCAGATTCTGTATCTCTTTTCCATGCCACCTATCTACCTACCTACACACACACACACACACACACACACACACACAAACACAATGCTTAAAATTAAATTATATTTTGAGGCTGGTAAGAACATACATTCACTCTTGTTCTCTCTCTCCCTCTCTCTCACACACACATACAGAGCAACCAGTTACTGACAATTGGCAGCACACAGGTTTAAACACAACTCACAGGGAGCAAAACATAGATGCTGATATTGCAAGGGACAACAACACAAAAACACAGTCTTGTATCAATAAGCAAATACAACCTGTACTCCAACTTAGAGACAATCTTCAAATGTGCACATACTGGCCAAACACCCAGGCAAACATGCTGACACCATTTTGTACTTGGGTATAACGATGACTCAAGCAGGTCTAAACAGCAGACACTGCGCAACACACACAAATCTGACTTGCAGCACTGCATCATGACAGGCAAAGGGAAGCGTCAGTCTTTGCATATCTTGGGTAATTCCAGTGAGTGGGTCTGAGAAGACCAGGAGCAGGAGAGGGTGGAACAAGGACGATGGAAGATGTGGTCTAATGGGCACTCAGAGTCTGTGCACTGAAATAGCAGGCATGCTCAGAGTATGCCAGGATGCATTTATAGGACACTTGGATTACGGAAGTTGTGCCCAGCAAAGCGAGCTTCATCACCAAGTTCTTCCTCAATCCTGTGGAATGCAGACGTAGAGATAGTTAATGAAGCTCACATTATGGGTATAGGCCACATATTGGATACAATCCAAAAAAAGTTAATTTCCCTTGAAATTTAAGGTCAGAACCTCACTGTGTAGGACCCACTGAATGATGGTGTACCATAAAAGAACAGGCTATGAACTGGAACAGTCTCCATTCAAGTCTTGTCTTTGCATTTAAAGCACTTAATGGCCTTTGGCATCCCTCAGTTCTGCAATGTAACTGAACTATGAGGAGAATACAGTTATGTGAAAAAAACATGTTGCTGTTTATATTTTTTTGAATTTTTGCATGTTGTTGTCACTGAATGTTATCAGAGAATGAGGGTCTGATATATCAAGAGAATCTGGGGAAACAAATAGCAACCAAGTCTGGTAACTGTTCCATTGATTTCATAAAATAGGCCTACATAGGATGTGCCAGGGGAAAAAAAATTCCTGTGAGCGGCGATCGGTCTTTCATATTGCTGTACTGTATATTGGCTCATTCCTCCATGGTGAATTGCTGCAGGTCAGTAACATTAGAGGTTTTTGTAGGATGAACTGGTCATTTTAGGCATCCTGCCACAATATTTCAGTAGGATTTAGCTATGGACTTTAATTTGGCTATTCCAAAACACTGACTTTGTTCTTCATACACTCTTTCGTAGACTTGTTTCTATGGTTAGTATCACTGTCCTGCAGTGATGCCAAGCTTTCTACTATCACTTTCAGTGATACCAAACATCTACTTTACTTCAGCTTTGGTTGATAGATTGTCTGATACTCTTCTCTGACACAAAGCAGAATCCATGCTTTCTTCAGTGATGGCAAATCGTTCAGGTTCTGAAGTAACAAAATCTCCAAACCATGACACTACTACCTCTGTGCTTCATACAAGGTTGCCAGCTTGTATTGGAATATTTAGTTGCCACTAGATATACTGACAGCTTTGTAACTTTAAAAAGTTCCCCTTTAAATTCATCTGTCCACAGAACATTCCTCCACAAGCATCAATATTCTTAGCAAGCAATGGCTGTCACCTTGCTCTGAGGCATCCACTGGGAGGTCAAAATAGGCAAGATAGCAGTTGTGGAATTGTAATTCAATCCCCATCCCTTTTGTATGCATGTACAAAAGAGTGGGGTTTCAGTCACAATGCTGTAAGTGCCATCTTGCCTGTTTTGACCCATCCGTGGAGTCTGCTGACAATTCTACTCTCCCATGAGGCTCATGTTATCCTGGGCTCTTCTGATGATGAAATCAAGAACACTGGTCTTAGCTATAGTTAGAGAGGCTATTGTCCTGGTGTTATTTGGAACTCCTGGATGATTTTGTGCTATGCTCTCGGTCTGATTTTTGACAGAAAAATCACTCTTGTGAACATTAATTATTGTTCCAAATCTTCTCTATTTCATGACGATCAGTTTTTCTGCATAGTGGCCTTAAACCTCTGGACTCCTGTGCATAAACTGGCTGTAAATGAAGCTGGCTTAAGAAATGCATTTCTTGATTGTAACCTCTTCTTCTACTTTAGCCATGGTGTTCTGTCCAGACTATGCTTACCATGACCTCTTGTTGCTCGATTCTCTTGCTTCTTTATCCCCACTACCTGTGCCAGAAAAGCAAGCATTAATCACTTCCCTTTCCATGGGATGGTCTTCGAGGACTTGTGATTTCCACTGATAAATCTTTTGTATGAGCCTCTGTCTGTGGACTCCCACTCTTACTCATATCTTCCTGTCTGGTACATTCACACACCCAGAAAGGAAACACTGCCATTTGTGGTGGTGGTTGTTTAAAAAGTGCAAAAAAACCAATTCCAGCATTACACCAGTCTAGCAGCCCAGCTTGTTCTCTTTCCGCCGTTGGCTCCTTTTCTGCCTAAACTCATAATTAATTGATGGGATTCAACATGCTGTAGTCAGATGGCTGCATGGAGTAGAAGCAAGGAGGAGAGGTAGGCCCAGGAACAATGTTGAAAGGCTGCCAAAGTTTTGCGGTCAGAGACGTAGTACAGCTATGAGCCAGGGATGAGGCCAAGGAGGATTGGCTTCCCTCCCTCCCTCCCTCCCTCCCTCCCTCCCTTCTTTCTTTCTTTCTTTCTTTCTTTCTCTCTCTCTCTCTCTCTCTCTCTCTCGTATAGTTTGGAGAACAGGATCAAGACTCCCTGTACATTCAAGCATGAGCAATGGGAATTGCGCATACCAATCATACCACAGCCAAGGTCGCCACTGGTAATGTTGTTGTTTTTTCCTCACCTTTCCCAGGCTTATGAAGGGAAAAAAGCAAAAGAAAGAAATCAGTGATTCGCCACTTCTGCTGTCCATTGGTTAAATGAAGAAAAACAGAAGTTCCTTCGCTGAGGGCACTTCAGAAGGGGGCAAGCAGCCTGGCAGCCTATGAGAAACTGGCTGGGGAAAGTAGTGACCAATGATTGGAGGGAAGGGTGGGTTCCTGCCACCACACAGAATAGCTCATTGGAGTTGAGATCCTTGCCTACAATGGCATTAATGCAAAAGGCAAACCGGACAGCACTGCTTGTGCTGGGACAGGTTGAAAAACACTGCCTGACACGTAGCAGGAGACAGGAAGTGTTCCTGATGGGCAGGTAGTGGGAAACATCATGCATTCCTGCCTTCAAGAAACTTACTTGAACCAGAGGAACCTAGTCATGCAGATCAGCTCTATTTTTCTGCCTGTGGGTTGGTGGAGCCCCAAAGCTTTAAAAATGATTTTATAACCTTTTCTAGACTGATAGGCAGAAGTTTTTGGGGGTTTTTTTACAGAAGCCTTCAGGAATTTCTTTTTAGCAGGGCATGAGGTGCCTCTAGAAACTGTATGGTGAGCATTTTACTGTGATTATGGGAGCCAAAATTGGTGAGATTTATATAGGGCAGGACTAGCCCAAATCAGCCCTTTAATAAAGTACTCATACAACCAGATCACTTTAGTTGAATTGATTGAACCAGGGAGTGATTATTTTTCACACTGGCACATTGCACATCGGATGACTTCGTGAAGTAAATGAAAAAAGCACCACATTTTGGTGTTACTTCTTCACGCCCTCCCTTTATATATCAGCTGGATGTACAAGAAGCTCTGATAACATTCAAAGATATGCAAAAATTCAAAACATCCGAAAGAAGTTGAATACTTTTCATCTCACTGTATATGCCTACCTTATGATACTGCTATGTGGCTTACTAAAGCTGTCTACATGGAAACATATATTTGCAACTGATGATTGATATCACTTAGTAAAATTCTTCTCATATGGCATACCCTTTTTCAGCCATTTGTTATTTGGAACATACGAGCACTCCAAATCATACCACCCCACCACCGCCCATGTCAGTCCAGTTACGTTGGCTGCTGCAGACACGTGCACATTCAACATGACCATCTGTAGTAGCAAAGCTGGGTTGGCATCCACATGTCTGGGACTACAGAATTCTTACTTGCATGGAAGCCAGTGTCCACGAATGCACAGGCAAATATTTGCACTCCACTGTATACACACCTATTGTATAGTGTTTCAGATGATGAATGTGTGCTCAGCCTCATGTAATTGCTGACAATTTTGCTTGGATGTACAGAGGGCATTAAACTTCTAAATGCTCAAGGATTCACGTTCAAGCAGTATGAAAAGCAAAACTGTTTTGTGGATAAACTTGAGAGCCAAGTGCAGATACAGCCACTGATTTTTGCTCCCTTTCATTGACCTAACTCGTTCGTGGAATTTCACATATGGTAGGGTTTCCACATCACCTTTCTTTTGTCACTCTCCCAAATTTTCCATCTTTTTGTTTTCCATGAAAAATGCAGTAAGGAGAGAAAAACAGAAGTGCAGGATGTTTGGTTGGGTACCACTAGAAGGCCTCCCTCTGGACTCCCCTAAGAATAGGGCCTAGAAGAGCAACTGAAAGAGATTCTAAACTTCCCTGCAGTTTGCATCATAGAGCCCTCCTTCAGAGGGATCCTTAGAAGAACTCAGTCTTTGTTGAGACACCTGAAAGACCTGCAACATAAGGATCTCTAGTCGTTATTCTATATTTGGGGGCTGTCTGTAGCAATGAAGAAACAGCGGGACAAGTCTGCTTTAGGGATGGCCTGGGGCCAAAGCAAGGACAGTGTTATGTAGACAAAGGTAACATTGAGGATGCCAAGCTGTTTTGAGGATGTTGTCAATCACTAGAGCATGTGTATGTAGAAAAGTTTGTGCTGTGCATTGCTGTGCAGTGGCAATGGGATCCAGTGAATCTCTAGAAACAAAAGTTCCTCTGTGTTATATTAGTCCAATCCAGTGGGACAGACTCCTGCTGGAAAATGATGCACGTTGATGTTCTTACCTCCCCCAAACTCACTCACTCTCTTTCTCTCACCCACAAGCGCACACACTTCACTTCCCTCACATTTCTTACCTCATTAGCTGATTATATTTGGCCAGTCGCTCAGATCTACATGGAGCTCCAGTCTTTATCTGCAAAGGTCAGTGTCAATTTCATAATATTTTATGGAGATTCACACAAACATGTCAAATACGGGCAAAGGCAGCCCACTAAGAGTACATGTTTTCTGTACTTATCTGAGCTCTGTCATGATATCAAAGGTCTATGAGATGAGGAATAAATCTAAAACAAACTTTTTTTTTGTTAGCTGCCCAGTCGCTGAAAAAGGTTTGTTTAAAAAAGTGGGGAGAGGGAGAAGAAAAGGCCCATTCTTTTCTTACCACCACTTTGCCTGTTTATTCTCTCTTCCCAACTTCCTGCCCCAAGCTTGTTAGGGCAGCAGGAAGCAAATGAATTACTTCCCCCCCACCCCCCCAGAAGTTAGATGGCCTAGAACAGTGTTTCTCTACCTTGGCAAGTTTAAGATGGGTGGACTTCAACTCCCAGAATTCCCCAGCCAGCCTTGCTGGCTGGGGAATTCTGGGAGTTGAAGTCCACCCATCTTAAACTTGCCAAGGTTGAGAAACACTGGCCTAGAGGCATGTCAGAAGAAATGGAGATGGTGGGTGCAACTGGATCTTCGCTGCACAGTGTACCTAGCTGACACATTTCTGCATTTTTTAAAGCAGGATATTGTGGTTACTGGCATCAATTCTGCTATTCCTATGCCAGGAGCTGACCTCAAGTCCGTTTGCTGCCATGTTTCTACCCTTTTCATCATCTATCACTTTTTCTGGATGTCTCCCCAGGTTTCAGGACCAAGAGTATAGCCCTCCTGATGGAACTGCTTGTTCTCTCCCAGTCTTTTACATTACCCACATCATCATTCTTTTCTTCTGAACAAAAAGAAACAGTGCTTAAGATGCTAGATTAGGACTAAGGAGGACCAGGTTCAAGCCTATCCTCAGCCATGAAATCTTACTGTGTGACTTTAGGCTGGTCACTATTACTCAGCCCAATCTATCACACAGGGCTGTTGATATGGAAAACATTGGAAGAAAGAATAAAAATCAGCTCAGCTGTTACCTCACAGGAATATGTTCCATATTCCACCTGATTTTGCTCCCAATTCTGCTGGGAGTGCATGTAAGTCCCCAACATTCCCAGTTGCTTACACATACTGTCTTCCTGGTTATTAGAGTGACTGAGAATTTGTGTATAGTGTCTTATCTATTGAAATGTCTACACTTTTACAATACTTTTGTATATTTTTCTCCCACAATGTTCTTTTGTATCAGGCACCGAGTCAATTCAGTCTATGAAGATTCTGTCTCCATAGTGGCAATGTTCTACATAGCCCTTGCCAAGAGGAGAACAACATGATTTCCACCAATCAGAACTTACCTGTCCAGTACAGAGTCCTACCACCAGGTCAGCAATGAAAGTGTCTTCGGTCTCTCCTGATCGGTGACTCACCATCACCCCCCAGCCATTCTCTTGGGCCAGTTTACAGCTGTGGGTGAATACAATAAACTTAGTGGATTTGCCTCCTGACAAATAATCTTTGGAACTGTGAATAGGTATTTGATAGCCCGTGGGCTGTTAGAGAATGGAGTGGCTTAAGAGAACTCTCAAGGGGACGCGGTGGCGCAGCGGCTTAATGACGCTGAAAGTGCCGGCCAGAAATGGCTGAAAGCTTCAGCGGTTCGAGTCCAGCCTCGCGTTAACAAGGTGAGCTCTTGTTTCTATACCCGCAGCTTCTGCCAACTCAGCAGATCGAAAACGTACGTGAGTAGATAAATGAGTACTCTCACTCCGGTGGGAGGAAAAATGCTGGCAGCGGCTCAACAGAGAGACGGGACAAGTTGCCGGTAAAAAGTGCGAAACCGCGCTCGTCCGAAAAAGGGGCGCGAAGCAACGGAAATCCCGCCTCCTGTGCTGCCAGCTGGGCTGACGCTCTAGGAATTAGGCTCTGGCAAAGTCTAATTCCGAAACTAGAAAGATGCAATTGCCTTGAAAACCGCAAGGGGGCGGTCACTGCAGGGTCAGTAATGACTGTTAAGCAGATTAAAAAAAAAAAAAAAAAAGAGAACTCACGCTTGAATGGCTTCAGTGACTGATCCAATCTGGTTGACCTTAAGCAGGAGACAGTTGCAGGCCTTCTCCTCAACCGCACGCTCAATGCGTTTGGGGTTGGTCACTGTCAAGTCATCTCCCACTATTTGAATCCCTACATTAGCTGTGAACTTTGACCAGGCTTCCCAGTCATCCTGATCAAAAGGATCCTCAATGGACACCACTGCAAAAACAAAAGGAAATGAGAAAATTACAATACACCCTAGACTGCAAGTAGAGAAAGTCTCAGTGTCTTTAGCTCCAGTAGCAAGGCTTTGACCATAGTCACTCACCTGGATAGTCCCGTACAAAGCTCTGATAGAGGTCACCCAATTCATCAGCAGAGATGTAACGGCTGGGATCATCAGGGGATTTGAAGTCCAAGTCATACTTCCCATCTTTGTAGAACTCTGATGCAGCCACATCCATGCCAATCACAATCTTATCAGTATAACCAGCTTTCTCAATGGCTTCCTTGAGTAGTTCTAAAGCTGAGAGGTAGAAATGGAGGCAGGTTGCTTAGGAAGGGAATATGTCTTTTAAGAATTTAGAACACCCCTTCTAAGTGAGATTTTCAAAGCGCAATTAAGGGCAATTCCCACCCCACAAATTAGTGGACTGGCACCAGAGAGACCCAGGTTCAAGGCCGCCCTCAGCCAGAGAAGTTCATTAAGTGACTATGGAACAGTTGCCCTCTTTTAACCCAACCTACCAGTCACACAATTGTTGTAGTGGGGGAAAATCTGGGGGAGGGAGTGCTAGGTATGCTATCTTGAGCTCTTAAATGAAAAACAGATGTAAATCTAATACACAGATGTTTAATGTGTTACACATGATCGATGTAAGAAAACCCAGACAACCCATAGCATCTTCAGAGAGGAAACAGAGTAGTTAAGAAAGTGAAGGATGGGATACTTCCTTTTTACTCCTAGCCATCTGTCAGCCCCACCAGGTGTACCAGACCAGAAAATCAACTCTACAGGAAGACAGAACTACACGTTATTGAGATTGGCTATAATAACAGAATCTTGCAAGCCTGATTCTGCTTTGCCTCCCTCCTTTTTATACCCTAGTGAATCAGGGAGGAGCCTGCCTGAGTCACTTCTGAATACTATCTTGCTTCTTAAAACTTAAAGAATGTTTCAGCCCTCTTTGTTTATGCAATGGTTCTTGCATATTCCTGTCAAGGTCATCTCCTGTGTTCTCTATACTACTCTTCCCCCTGGAGTTCCAGATGCAGCTTTACCTTACACATCTGGAACTTCACTAAAGAAAGAATGTTTCAGGAGGTAGATTCCAATGATAAAACAACAGATGAAAGATGGTTAAACATAGAGTTCCTGTGGTTTCTCTGGTATGAATTTCCTCCCCCAAAGTTGCTTTCCCAAGAAGTAGCCACTGAGCCTTTACTACGTGTATTTCTGTGTAACTTGAAGTTTGCCTTCCCAAGCTAAGGGGAGTTTGAAGAAAATGTTGAAAGTTAAGTTTCAGAGCCAAACTATGCATTTTTTTAAAAACTGGCCAATTTCATGCTGAAGGAAAAGTAGCTATTGGGGATCTAGTATGGATCATGTTATCTCAAGGTCAGGAAAGAACACAGCCTTTTATATGGAACTCCATCCCTAAATCAGTGCTTTCCCTCAGTAGATATATTCTCTCTCTCTCTTTTTTTTTTGTTTAGTTGTTATGTTTTTGGTTTAAATTAGTTCTCTCTTTGAAGTATTTTTTCATTATTTTATGAAGTATTTTCCCCTATACTTTAATTAAAATACACACATATGGACACAGATTTTTCCCAGCACTATCAGGTATGCTGTGTTCAAATAACCTGATCTAGATCCTTTATGTTGCAGTCCTCTGCAGGTTAAATGCCAGTTATACATTTTACACAGGGCTGTCCTTGAAGAAGCTGTCAGGGTATTGTCAGGACTCAGCAGGTTGAATCATACAGTATCAATTCTATTGCACTATGTCAATTTTCTCTGGCTGTTAATCTGCTTCAGGCTGCTGGTTCTGGCCTTAAAAACCTGCATTCAGGCACTTCCTTTTCTCAGAACTTTGGTACTCCTAAGGGCATTCTGTTTATAAACATGGAGTGAATTGGAGATGAGATAAAGCTATGCTGGGAAGGAAGGAAGGAAGGAAGGAAGGAAGGAAGGAAGGAAGGAAGGAAGGAAGGAAGGAAGGAAGGAAGGAAGGAAGGAAGGAAGGAAGGAAGGATCCTATCAAAATGATCATATCAAGGGAAAAAATTCCAATGAGTAGGAGAAAAAGGATCTACTTCTGAGTATGTAAGAGGCTGGGAATACAATTTTTAGCGCACTTTCCTAGAAATAAATCCCTAATGAACTCAATGGGATCTACTTTATGAGCTGGTCTGTAGAAGAATATTTCTTCCTCTTGGGTTATGAGGTTCTTTTGCTAGCCACCAGAAGAAAAGTGCTGTATCTCTCAGTACTGTACTTTTTTCTCACCTTCACTGTTCTCCAGGATGTTTGGGGCAAAGCCCCCTTCATCTCCTACATTGGTGGCATCTTTACCATACTTGTCTTTGATCACACTCTTGAGATTATGATAGACTTCAGCACCAATGCGCATGGCATCCCGGAAGCTTTCAGCCCCAACAGGCAAAATCATAAACTCTTGCATAGCCAATTTGTTTCCAGCATGAGAACCTCCATTGATCACGTTAAAAGCCTGGAAGAATTTAGTAACGAGAACAACAAGAGGATTAGAGCACATCTACAATGGTTGTAAATGATGGTTTGAAACTGTTTTAATTATAATGGCTTCTCCCAACCCTAAATATCCTAGGAATTGTGATTGAATAAAGATGCTGAGAACATTTTGTTAGAAGTCCTTTGCTTTTACATAGAACTAAAATACCAAGTTCCTTTTTGTTGATAGCTGCTATAGATAAGCAGCTTTGAAAGTTCATATTTTTAATATGGAAATAAAACTAGTATGCATGCAAAGGAATATAAAGTTGTGTCTTGTATTAAGGGAAAATCCAGGTCTTTTGTACCCTTGTTCAGTTGTCGTCACCTGACTCTCTGCTCCACACCTCAGTTTTATGTTTGTGAAATCAAGAAAACATCATCAGATTCTTACAGGAACTGGCAGAATGAGATCTGAATTTCCAGCCAGGTCAGCAATATGTCGGTACAGGGGGACATCCTTCTCTGCAGCAGCAGCTTTGCAGACAGCCAGGGAAACACCCAGGATGGCATTAGCTCCAAATTTAGCTGTGAATATTTCAAAATTGCTTAGAACCTAGCATAATCAAAGATTATAACAAAAGACCTCTGACCCAAAGATTTACCAACATCCAGCTGCCCCATAGCATCTGCCACTAATCTGGCCTGGGATTCCCTGCATGGCTTCGCTAATAGCTTTTAATTTTGTCATAACATTCTCCATTGGGCTTCCTACTCAAATGCTCTGCAACAGCAGCAGTTCATCTGTTTGGAGCTCTTCAGCTAGGTTCACCCTTGGTGCCCTGGCTTTTCCCCTCATGTACAGATCACCTGAAATTTATTCTGTTGGTCTCTCTTCTGTTGGCTGATGCTGCTAAGACCCATCCCCTCTGAGTAGGCTTATTTATTGTCTTGAACTACCTAGGACATACACTCATACATGTGTCTGTATTGTTTTGGGGCCAGTCTGTAGAATAGCGTTTCTCAACCTTGGCAACTTGAAGATGTGTGGACTTCAACTCCCAGAATTCCCCAGCCAGCATAGTTGAAATCCACACATCTTCAAGTGACCAAGGTTGAGAAACACTGATGAAGACTCTCCAAAGCCAATTCTGATAGGTCTGTGCTTCTGATCCTGCCAAAATACAGTTGATTTCCACTCCAAGCACTGCTAGAAAAACAATCCATAAGAAGGAGTCCAGCCTCAAAGCATGTGTCCAGAAAGAGAGAGATCAGTTTAGCAAAGCAGCTTTATACAGGTCTGCCCAGTTGCTTTATATCATGCAGATATAAACTGTTTGCAGTGTTCTTTGCAGGGAGAAGACTAGCAAGACAGTGGCCGTGCTAAGGAAGAATGGAAAGAATCAACAGACAGACTGCATTAATTCCAACATGTGTGCAAAGTGGGAGGGGTCCACCCCCTTTTTACTCATTATTATGCATATTCCTTCTTTTTCTTTTCAATCTTACCTTTTTTCCCATTCTCATCTTTTCCTTCACTCATTTCTTTCGATTTTCCTCCTTTTCTCCTTTCTTTTTCTTGAAATTCCCAGAAATTTCCCTTGCTCCCTCAGCAGCTATACTGCAGTGAGAGGGACTGAGGGGATTCATGCATGGGTGAGAGATCAAAAGAAATGCAGAATAATTCTATATATCTCTATTTAGAATTTGGCCTCATTCAACTGAATAGGAATTCTTCTTCCCATTAATTCTCCAACATGGGAAAGAATCTATTTTTGGACCAAGATCACTTTCAGCATTGCATGGCACGGTGAGAGCTGCACACAGAAACTGCTGTTGCCAGATAAAAATGTGTAGAGTCAAAAGGGAAAATGGATGACGCCAGAGCAAACCCAAAATAGTATACAGTATATGTTTGTACTTAAGAACATAAAATAAGAAAGAAACAAAAATAAATGTTTTGCCTCCAACTGTAGACAGCCTTAAGAAGGAATAATAGATTAATGTAGGAAGTATAGATAATGATAGAATATGATGGCATGTTTGATGTAATGGTGTCTTTTGGGACAAAGTATAGAGGGATTAGACAAGTAAGCTTCAAATAAGTGTTGCTTTTTCATCCTGTTCCCACCTTATATTTGTGATCTTGGGCTCTGTTTATCATAACGATAAACAGATTTCTTGCAGAACTGAAAATATAGGAATTTAAGGAGAGGCGGTTGTGCTGCCTCACTTCAGCCCTATCCCTTCTCTTGCATTCGGAATCTGGGTTTATTTGCTGGTCTCAGTTCCTTCTCCTGCTTTACTTTTTGGATCTTTGTCAATTTATTAGTCTCAGTTTGCCGTCTTGCTGGAGCAGAAAAATATAATGTGAAAGAAGTGGTTTTTGAGGGCTGTGTTGCTAAAAACCTCCTACTTTCAATTAATAATGATTTTGCTTCACCTTGGCTCTTGGATATGGATCGAAAGGAATAGTGCTGAGATTCTGAACTCCAGTTCCCCCATCTTGCCCTACTGTCAGCTGTTCAGCCTTAGTCTTACCAGATTGTGCTGCTCTTTTCCCTCCCTCCATGATCTTTTCCCCAATTTTTTTAATCAATAAAGAAGGTGGGTTTACATTTATTCTCTGTGCCATCCAGTTCCAGCATGAGGTTGTCTATCTTCTCTTGTTCTACAACCGAAAGGCCCTGAAGAAAAAAAGGTTCATCTCTTAAAGTGAAGAAATCTAGATAAAACTGCCTTGTATACTACCTTCAGTTTCACTGAAATTTAGTCCCTGTAGCATAGCATTCACTATATGATTGAACTTCACTGGAAAAGATCTTCTGTTTTTTGGTAATGCCTAAGTCTTTCATACAGCTAACAACATGGTATGCCTGAGCACCCAGTAAATAAAAAAAGGGGAGAGGAAGGCTGGGAGGAAGCAGTTCCAACTGCCACCATTTTCATGCTCCACATCTACAGAAATAGTTTGAATGCAATCCATGTTGTCTTCACTTCTCTCAGCTTGCAATGCCAAGAATGATGAGCAAAAACTACTGCCCAGCCCTGAAATGTTACAGGTTCAGAAGCAATATAAAACTCTTTACCCCTGCTTCACAGAAGAGAGAAGAGAGAGGAAGGAAGGAAGGAAGGAAGGAAGGAAGGAAGGAAGGAAGGAAGGAAGGAAGGAAGGAAGGAAGGAAGGAAGGAAGGAGGGGAGGGAGAGAGAGAGAGAGAGAGAGAGAGAGAGAACAGTAGTTGCTTGGTGCTTTGTAATTTTATCCTACTCACTTTACCTGAGCTATTGAGGGTAAAATGCCAAGCTATGTTTCCCTTACAGGACCCAAAGCTCAGGA
Organism: Liasis olivaceus; assembly: GCA_030867105.1. Lineage (NCBI taxonomy): Eukaryota > Metazoa > Chordata > Lepidosauria > Squamata > Pythonidae > Liasis > Liasis olivaceus. The sequence continues at coordinate 160,474,514 of CM061348.1, read as the reverse complement.
GGAGAAATGAAGCAATAGTTCCCTCTAATGGAGAAATGAAGTGTCTGTTCCTCAAAAATCAACCAAGCCGAGCCAAGCCACTGCCACCATCACACCTACTTTTGCAGCATTTCAATTATCGCGTCACCAAGCCAAAAATGAACCCGATTCAGTTTTCAGAGCTGTCAATATCATGGGAGCCCAGAGATTCAGAGCTGCTTTCAAACTAGTCCAAAATCCTCGTATGGAAGTGCCAGGAAAAAGAAAAAGAGAGAGCACACAAGCAGAATATGACAACATTAAGAATAAAGGGGAACTTACAGAGCTCACAAGAGCAGGGGCAATAGTGCTGTTGATGTGATCCACTGCCTGCAGAACCCCTACAGAAAGGGAGAAGACACCCAGTCACACAGAGACAGGAAAAAATAAATACAGAGACACTTGTGAGTCTATCAGCTTTTCTGAGTCACTTCAGCTTGCAGAAATTTTACACCACAACATCTGCTGTTGTTGCTAGTCCAAAAGCAGGTGGCAGTCCATGTGTACACACAGACACACAGTACACATAAACAGCCAGCGCTCTCTAGAATTGTTCCATATTGTTTGGTAAGTAAAAGCTGGGATGCCCCTACCTTTGCCAAGGAATCGGGACTTATCATTGTCACGCAATTCCAAAGCTTCATAGATGCCAGTGGAGGCGCCGCTTGGTACAGCTGCCCTGAACATTCCTGAGAAGAAATCAGAACATGGGAAACTTTCATAGACATAATAGTTTAATAATAATAGTTTGAACCAGCAAAGCAGTGAACTATCTCTTCTGGTTACACAGCTGCCCTCTCAAAAAAAAAAAAACTTGAAGCGTATCTTTATTTCTTAAGTACATAGTGAAAATCGTGCAGTCAGTATAACTGACTGGTTTGAGTGGGTATCATAGTTGGGGGGTGGGGGGTGTTGGAAAAATGAACATGCACAGCACTGTACTGTTTACTCTCTATCATATTCTGCTTCCTTTCTTCCCTTTTTCTCATTTTGTTATTCTATTTCTCCTTCTTTTCAAAACCTAGACTATGTCTGATTTTTCTCACTACTATTCTTGTCTTCCTTTCCCTTCCTTTCTTTTAATTTCTTTTAATCTGAGGTCCCATTTATAGAGGGCTTTGGTACGCTTCCAGGTGGTGCTCTAGAGTTCATATAATTTTGCTTTCTGTAAGTCACCAAGATGATTTTCTTCTCACTTGGTTGCAAATCAGCTGAAATTGTAACATTTCCATTTTATAATTCAAGACACTGCAGTTCAATGGGATTTGGGATCAGGATGGTCCTCTGCTGATAAGAACTCCTGCCAATCTGCATCTTCCACCTCTGTGGCTCTTCCTCCCTCCTCCAGCTGTGAAGTTGCAGAATGCTAGGGTGTTCTGAGGATCAGCTTAGTCCTGGTTTTCTTCAGGCTTTCTTTTCTACTTTCTTTTCTAACCTCTTCTATAGATAACTATCCTTTTTATGTGACTACATATGCCTATTTCAGACATTTTACTTTCTGTTCCTTATCTTTATCTCTGGCTCAGGGACTGGCAATCTTTTTAGGCTGTAGGCACATTTGGAATTTATAGGCATGTTATGGGCACTGTCACAAAATGGCTGCTGTGGAGGGCTTGTCTGTTCACAAAATGGCTGCCTAAGTGACTATGGCCAATCACAAAACACTAATTTATCACAAGGCAAATTGGTGAAATTGCTCCTTAAGGCCTCTAGGCACCACACTGCCTACCTTTGCTCTAAGTAATCTCTGCTTCTCTTCATCCAGATGAGTGGTGGAGCGTTATGTGAAGGGCTTGACGGCACAGGTAGAGGCAAAAAATTTCATCTAACTTGCTTCCAGGTAAGGCTTTTACACTATTACTGTATCATGCTCATGAAATTTGACTGGAAGTATAAATAATATCCTCCTACTTTTCTATGTTTTTCCATCACTTCCATCTTTTTGCCTTTTGATTGCTATTACTAAGAGTCCTCTGCCAGAAAGTATTCCTATGGGCTTGAAGAAAAGCTTGAGTAGGCTTGGTGTCTCTTGGCCAAGTCTGATGGGTACATGGGCTGGCCTGAGCATCAAAATTAGCATCAGGCCAAAGAAGAAATAGCTTGACTTCTTCTAACATCCAAGCATGAAAGCCATGAATTTCAGATCAATTCCAGAGATCTAAGAATGTATGTAAATGTAAGCATTCTTGTTTTATCACTTTTTGCTTCAAACATTCCCACTATTGCAGGAATCTTCCTTTCCTTACTCTCTCTGCTGTAGCAGTGGGAATAATAAGAGAGCACAGCTAAAACTGAATTGCCCAGATTCTCTGTGTGGCATTTGCTAGAGGCAGGAGGAAAAGGGAGGTACTGCTCAGTGCTTCAGTCATCTAGGGTTGGTGACACCTGGCCTTTCCAGCTCACTCCCTTTCAGTAGAACAAATCCATTAGCTCAGTGCATGGGCTGCAGAAGAAGACACAAGCCACTTCTCCCTTATCAATTTGTACCTTTTGAGGTATGCAAATCCACCTCGACGGTTGGATTCCCACGAGAGTCCAGGATCTCACGAGCACGAATCTCCTCAATAGACATTGTGGAAATGGGATTTTCTGGGGGAGAATAAAGACAGAGAGTCCAAGAAGAGAATGGAAGACAGAGAGTTAGCTTTGAAACCTTCACCCTCTGATCTTTTACATTTCTATTCCCATCAAAAGACTCCTCAGCTAGGAATGGAATTTAAGTGTATAAGCACTGTAAAAAGTGTGAAGGAGAAACAGAGGTAGTTGGTTATGCCATAAAAGTCTTACATTGTGAATACAAATACGACATACAGCCCCGGCTCTTAAAAGTAGCTGGTGCAATTTTGTAGGGTGCATTTAGCCTGAAGGCGTATCTCACAATCTTGCAGCTGCTATGCAGATGAGTCAGCTAGCCCAAGTAGAACACACTCACTCCCTACCATCTCATTTTGAAAAAGATACAGCAGGTCATTTGCTTCTCTGGTAATAAGACCCTCTCATCCAGAAGTCTTTTCTCTAATTCTTTCATTTAAGGACTCCCTGGGAGAGAAATGCCGTCTGTACTTCCTTACGGTTGTCTGTTCAGATGTTTCAGGGTTTTGCTCCTGGCATTGAACAGACACACTGAAGTTGCACCTTTGTGAGCAATGGCACAAATTAAGGACTCTCTCTTTCCCAGCAGTTCAGCACTTGGGAGGGGGTCCTCCCACTTAAGACAACCAAGGATGTCACACAGATTTGTAGCATTCTCTTTGGTTAGAGCAATTTCTTCACAAGGGAAAGACATTTTATATGTGCTTAGGGATACTTAAGCTTTTTTTGGGGGGGGGGGGCGCAGTCTGTCCCCTTGGAGAAAAGGAGCAGTGCAAAGAGGCACTAGAGTTAAGGTGCCCATTCTTTTCTGCCCTGCCTTCCAACATCTTGTCTCCATAATATGTGCCCACCTGTTCTGTGGCTGCAGTCTCAGAACAGTAAGACAGAGGCCTGAACTCTCCAAATGGATCAGAATCCCTTGTATAGAGCAAGGTGCTGCATCCTCTGTCACAGGGCAGAGCCCTACTGGTAGATATGGGGAAGGAACTACTTCATGCCGCCAATGTCAAGAGACAGGGAGCAGCTGAATGTCATTCAGCCTGCCTTGCACTTCTTAAATTAGAGTTCTGCCATTAGCTGCAGCAGAGCAAGATGGAGCTGCCAACCTTGAGACCTTTGGTCTGGATATGGAAATGGTGGAGGTCCCATCTTGGCATCAGGGAGGGAGGGAGGGAGGGAGGGAGGGAAGGAAGGAAGGAAGGAAGGAAGGAAGGAAGGAAGGAAGGAAGGAAGGAAGGAAGGAAGGAAGGAAGGAAGGAAAGGGTTAAGCTATTACTGCTCTTTCCTCAACTCCCTACTGTGCTTTCTTCAGAGGGCATTTCCCTCTGCATCTCACCATGGCGCAAAGGTGTTGTTAACATCTATTTTTCTGCTAGACCCAATTACATTGTCTTCATCTTGCCCCTAGCTCTTAAGTGAGGCAAATTTAAGTTGTCGTTAGTGGTCATGGTGCTAAAGTAGGATTTCTTACCTTATTGTGACATATCCAAAGGTAACCTCAAACTACATAAATTCTGTTAGGCTTTGTCATCTTGGAGGGCAAGCAGGTGACTGGCAGTAACTTGTTACAGATGCAAAGGCAGAACAGGGATTGGCAATGGGTAGAGCAAATGTCATGCTGATATTCTTCTGTACTGATGAGTAGTGTTTTGAGTCAATGGTGGGAAAGACCATTTTTTTTTTAGGACTGGAAAGATGCAAAGATTTACCAGACAGCTGGTTGTCTACCACAAATGGCTGATTTCTACTTCATCACCGACTGTGCAGCTAATATTTCCAAATATTATTCTGTTAGTAGAATGTCCTTTCTTCTACTTTTATATCATCCCAGAAAAGAGAACAATAGGCAACTGAAGACGGGGAGGGTAGATTTATTTGAATTCAGGAATCAGAAGGCTTTAAAAATAATTTCCTTCCTCCTCCTGCTTCCTTCCTCGTTCCTATTCCCCACCTCCTCCAACCCTACAACTGCTTTTAGAAAAAGATTTAGAAAAAGCTGGAAATTTAGTCATGAATTGCTCAGATCACATATTGATTGGTTCTTAAGGCCTCATGCCAGAGGCTGATATCGATAAGACACTTTCTACTTCTAACCAAAACTTGAAAAAGCACAATAAATTCTCCATACTGGGAAAATTTGCCCTCCAAAATGTTTCCCTTCCCTATCAAAGCAAAAGAAGTGTGTTAAAATTCAGGGCACATCTATAACAGAACCCAGGCAAATTTTAAACTAATTTAAAAGCTAATATGGTTGGCCGAGTTCTCTGTTCCCACAGTAGCCAGCTATATGCTTGTGGGAAGCCTCAATGTAGGATTTGAACACAATAGTATCCTGCAGTTCACGTTCCCCAGTAGCTAAGGAATAGAAATTTAGCCACTGTGGTTTCTCCAAAGAATTGTAGAAATTGTAATTTGGTGAAGTAGCTGCAAATTCTTTGTCAAAATTCCTCTCTTGGTGCTGTGCAACTTGTATATACGAAGAAGTAACAGTGAAGGAGTTGAAATATCTGGACTCTAGCAGCATAGAAATGCATGCAGTTCACAAATGAAGGTGCATTATGCTGTATGAGGCATGACCAAAATATCAGAGATGGCACTAAGCCAAAATGATACATATCAGAGAGGATTAGAGATGGAAAATTCAGATTTGCCCTTCACAGCGGAATCCACTCAGGATGGTCACCTGTACAAATCCTATTAAAAGGAAAAGGAGCTATGCCATATGAAAAGTACTGCAGTTTGCTAAGTAGAATTTGATTAGGATTTTCCTATGAATGATGCTGTATGGCCCAGATGGGTCTCACCTTTTGCTACTGTTCATCTTCCACAGTTTTGCTCCATTATATTACTAACCATGTTGTATGCTATTTGTATGGCGTAAAACTATTGTTCCCATTAAATAACTCTGGAGAGGGAGAACAAGGTGGGGGTATTTATCAATGAGAAACTACCCATCTTCAAGAACTGCAGACATCTGGAGAGTCTTGCAGAGAACCACAAGATTTCTGGTTTCTTCTGGGCCATAGGTGAGCTGAAAGTAAATTGGGTCAGCTACCCAGCACCAGATGGTGGCACGAGAATGTAAGTTTGGCCTCCATCTAGGCAGTTTCAAAGTCATATGTGGAAGTGTCCTTACAAGAAAAAATAATACTCTCCTTTGTTGTGTTTTATAATTCTTGAGTTTAATGGCATCAGATTGAGTTTATACTATGTATACTTCTTCATTGCAATGATGTGGAGGTAACAGCTGCCTTTCCAGGTAATGCCATTATTGTATAGTACCCAGAGTGGTTGGGTGTCTGTACCATCATTTAACAGAGCATGCTCTTTACCAGGATTGTATGTACTTTGGATTGAAATATTCTCAAGCATCCCAAATTCTGTACCAAGAATAATTGTACATTATTCAGCATGTTTATGATTTGAGACATTTGGTTCTCAATGGCTTTTTCTCAAGAAGCAAGGAGCCAGGCATCCCCTTAGCTCTGCAATGTTTTTCCTGAATTCTGAGAGCGATCAGAACAAAATGTACATGCTTTGAACTACTCCTTTGCAACTTAAGAATTAGAACAATAAAGACTAGGGAAAAAAGTTGCTTTCTTAATGAATGCTATCTCTGGGATCTGTGTGCATTTCCTCTTTTTCTTCTGCATCCATAGAATAGACAAGATATTCATAGCCTTGCCTCTGATAAAGACTCAATTCCTCCTGTCCCAATATGTGCAGTTTTACTGGGGAGGTGAAAAATTTAACAACTTATTTTCAGTGTGAGTATTTATTTGCTATAGAGCAGAGTTTCTTTAGCCATTTCAGGTTGCAATTTTAATTACACTTGTTTGGAAGTAAGACATACTGAATTCAACTATTTTTATTTCTGAGCAGATCTGTACAGGTTCCACTATTCTCTCAGCTCCTTGAAGGAGCCAAATATAGTTATTGTAAATAAATGTGTACAAATACATTACTAGAAGAGCTAAGCAATTCCTCAGGATCAGTGCCCTCCTATAAAGGAAACATTAATTTGTCCTTGCTGGATGTGTTCTTTCTAATTAAAAAGGGACCAAACAGGTCTTCTTTACCACTCATACTAGTTGCATTTTATCTGAATAATTGATGTGCTATAGATGCAAGACAGGTGTTTGACCAGAGGTACTAGTAAACATATGGAGGAGCTCTCATGCCTAAAAAAGGCACACATTTTTTATAAGGACCACAGAACACCTCCCACATAATTCTCAAGTCTCCAATCCAGGTATCACAGAGAGCTAGGCCTGCTCTTACGCCACTATAAGATTGTGTCATGTGCCTTCTGACCATCTCTGATATTCTGAACATAAGATGTCAAGGGTAGAAATGAAGTGTTCAGGGAAAGAAACAGCCAGTTGCTTTCGTTAGTATTACTGTCTTGCAGGGAGTCTACCCATTCTTATCAAAAGCCTTGAAAGCAGGCAGGTGCAAAAAGGAATGCAAAATTCAGCTCTTCCTTCCCAGTGAAGTCTCCTTCCAAGTCTCCTTCCCTCCTTCCCCAACCATCCCCTTCTTGCTTGGTGCTAAACTGTAATTTTCTAGCAATGACTGTGATCTGAAAGGAAGAATGAATAAGAATGGTGAAGCCATGTTGCCTTTTGGTGTCGTCAGGAAGAAATTTATGGACATCTCTCTACCTGCACCACAGTGATGCAGAGGCCAGGCTACAGAGCGGAATGAAAGCCACAATAGGTCTAGGAGAGAGAGAAATGAGACTGGGGGTGAAGGCTGACCCAGAACGGGCAAATGAGAAGACCAGGCATACAGTATAAACTGTGGCAGAATTAAGCTTTCTTGTCTCCCATTCATTTTAATCCATAAAAATAGCAGTCACTGTGCAGGAAAAGCCTCCAATGTCTTTGAGTTTCAGTCATTAAGGCTGGGATTTTCTGCAGCCCCTGCAAGTATATTCCTCTCCTACCCTTTGCAGTATCACCTTCTGACCTGGTATCCCAGGTTGTCACTCTGGGATGGCAAGATTCAACTAGGAGCTCAGAAACTTCTCTGTTCAAGCATCAGGAGACTATTTATTTCTCCTCTGCATTCTGTCATATATTGATCGGCATCCATACTGAGGATTCCAACAGTGTCAGCATTTCTTTAGCAGAGTCCAAACTATAAGCAATCTAGAATTCTCCATTCATCAACCCTGTTGGCAGATTTGAATCATTCCAGCACTGACTGAGGTTAGAACATTTGATTGGTTTGGTGTATCTTCTGCTTTGACCCCATCCTTCAAAGGTGCTTGGTTCAGAAAAACTGGGTTTATCCAAGCTGTCTTCCTGCTCTCGTCACAATTGATCCTCATTCTACAGTTCCTTCCATCCCTGCTCTCTCTTTCCCATTCTCCCACACAAATACTTTCCAAACCAACAGTGAGAAGAATCAGAGGCAGCAGGAGCAGCTTGGTTCTGAAAGGAGGTCAGGCTCAGATAAGCACGGATAAGGAATGGCTGGGGAGGGGGAGAAGGAGACACAACTGAGGAGCCCCAGACAGCCACAGGGATCATGATAAAAGCTTCTATGGGAAGCTGTCTGAAGGTTGGTTATGTCTGCATGGACTGCAGCTCCAGTCTTTCCAGATAAGGCACTGCCACTGGTAACATGCAGCCCACCTACATCTCCTTCATTTCTCCCAGATGCCACCAAAGCATTGCCCTGGAAAGCACATCATTATTTTAGGATGGTGCAGTAAGAGATTATCAGGCTGCCATCACTTTCCTTCCAGGATCCCAGAGTGGAACACAGAAGTCCAATGTGTGATATATCACTCTGTGTCAATAATAGTTGTGGTACAGTCTGCAATGGCACCATATACTTGCCTATACGTGATGGTAATGGGAAAACTCAGCTTGATCCCTAGGGTGACAAAGACTTGCCAGACTCCCTGCACATCTCTGTTAAGGAAGGTTTCGCATCACTTTTTTTCTCCCCAACTCTCAACTCTAGTGTCCTGATCAGCTATCACAAACACACGATCCAGAGAGAGGAATTTGTAGCAGCTAAAGGTGATACAGAAAGCTCAGAAGGTCATGTGTTAGGAAGGTAACATGAAAAAATAATCCAGAATGGCAAAGACATTATTTTCAATGCCTCTTAAGGGAGTAATTTTAAGGAAGTAATATGCTGAGAACCAGGGTCTAGTTGCGGGGGGGGGGGGGTGGAGACAGGGGGATGGCACTTACCCTCCTAGTGCAGTGCTGCTAAGAGGAGTTAGATGATGAGCTCAGAGATGCAGGACTTGAAGGGGAGCTTCTGTGTCCTCTGAGCCAGTAGCTGGATGAGCAGCAACAGCAGCAGTGGTGGGATGGAGCCGCCCCTGATAGGGCCAGGATGGCAGCATGTGACCTAGAGCCGACGATGAGTCAGGATTTCTAGGCAGCTTTGCAAACAGCACGTAGAGGATGGAGCGACTGGGGAAGGGAGGGGGGATAGTGCTGCAGAAATGGGATGCCAAAGGCAACATGCTTTGCCTTGCTTCACCAGACTCTTTTTTATTCAAATGCTTCAATCACAACTTATTGAAAGAAAGACAACCACCCACAAACGCTACCCACTATGCTTCTATCCAGGAACTATACAACACCCTTCTTTGTGACATGCCAAGATTAGTGCTATCTGGGTCAGAGCTGCACAACACAGGGAAGAAGACTCTGGAAGGCAGCTTACAGCTCCTACTCTTCCCTGGGAACTGACATCTACTTGTCACTTGGCTGTTAACTCTTCTTGGGTGGTGTCCTCTGCTTCCTGAAAAATAAGGGGAAAAAGAACAAGCTCAGAGTATTTCCAGATGAGGATCTTTCAGGTGGCAAAGCATCAGGCACACTCTAAGCATAAAGGCTGCATCAGGAGCGGGTTATTTTCCACTACTACTACCACAATAGCCCAGATAGTAGATAGGAGGAACATAATCTTCAGGGACATTCTCCTTGGCAAATTCAATTGAAATGAGCAAGAGTATCAACTCCTATTAATTTGGATATTGCCCATGAAGGAGATATCCCCAGAGAATTATTTGCCTTTTATTTTTGTACAATTCTAGGGCATATTGGGAATTTTACAAATAATAAATGATAATGCACCTGTATTTTAAGCAGGTATGGTTTTACTTATCTGTACATCAGAGGTGTGCAAACTGTTGGTTAAGACAGTTACCATGACTAATATGGAATAATCCATCTATCTCCCACAAATTTGCCTTAATACAATTTCAAAATTTTGTACAATAGGGACAGTCTCCATATCTTAATGTATTTGATAGGCAATTATGTATTCTGTGCTGAAGAACTTCCTTGAACATGCTTTATTTTCAGCATACTGTTTATCACCTCTATCGATTCTTTGTACTCAACCCACATCCTTGTATACTTCTGGGACATCTTCACTTAGAAAGACCCCCAATGCCTTCTTTACAGAAAAGAGGGTTGAACCCTTTGTTCAGTGTGGCTGCACATAGTTTTATAAAATGACATTATGAGTTACTGATTTATTTTCAGTGGTTTCCCAATAATACGTTTGTTTCCTATGCTTTTTTTTTTTTTTTTTTTACAACTGCTCCTGTAAATCTGCTATGTAGTACAGACAGCACCATCTGCTACCTCCTTTCAGTCCAGAAGTTCTGTTATGGAATGATTTATTCTGTTTTCCAAAGGCCCCTTTAGAGCTAGTGACATTGCAGAACCACATTTCTATCCATCCATCAACAGAATCTTTTAATTCCAGTATCTTCGTAATTTTTGAAATTGGACAGTAGTTTTCTCTACCTGTGCCTCTGTCAACTTTGCATTTGTTTTACAAATTTCCACAGAAAAATCATAATATGTTGCAGAAAAACATAATATGTTGTATAATTTTAAAGACTAAATAATTTACTATGAAATTAAACTTTTGTGGGCTAGGTCCCCTTCATCAAATGTAGGCTTTCTATTAAAGTAGATTTGTACTGCAACAAATTTATGCCATAATGAAATATTGTTAGTGATTAAGGTAATATAAAACGTATTAGTTAATGAGAGTTCTCCAGATGCACCATTAGTGTCTAAACAGCAAATCAAATTAGTTTAACAACATAATTGAGAATCCATAAGGGACACCACAAATTCTCCCCATGCCGCCCCTCAGTTGTGGTCCATTCGTAGCACCACTGTGGACTTAAAAGAGCAATATTAAAGCAGTTGTAACAAAAGACATAGGAGCTGGATCACTTAATTTAATTAATTAGATGGCTCATCCCTCTAACTAGAAAAAAACTAATTTTTCCTTGTCTCACTTCAAGCTCCTTCTCTCTCTCTTTTTCTCTCTCTAATTCCAGCTCTTCTTCCTTTCGCCGCTGACGTATATCTGCAGCCTCATTCCGTTCTTCTTCCTCAAAGAAATCTTTATCGAGGCGCTCAAGGTGTGGGAGCAGTACCAGGGCTTCTATACGGTATTCCGACTCATCAGAACAAGGATTGTCTAACAAGATCAGGGCTCGTAACATAGGTAGCACTTGCAACTTTTCCAGTTCCTGGATTTGCACAACTGCATTTCCCCTGTAGCAATGGGAAAGAGATACCTGCCTTACAAAATATCTCTATTAGAATAAATAATAATTTAAATGAAGCAATAATTCCAAAGAGAAAGGTGAAGAATAAATATTTTTTTTAAAAAGAAGAGAGTTCTTTCTGAGCCGTTCCTGTTTAAAATCTTTCAGAAAGACATCTGGTGTCAAAATCTTTCCATTACAGCTATGCACAGAACAGGCTTTGATTAATAATAATAATAATAATAATAATAATAATAACAACCACCACCACCACCACCACCTAGGACCATCTGGGATCAGTATGAATAAATAATGATTGTGAACTGCACCTGTTTAAATTACAAATCTCACTATTCAGATAGGGTAAATATCTTAGAAGCTTAAAAAACCTGCTGGCTGCTGCTATTTATTTTCTATAAATCTAGCATTCTCATCTTCACACCAGAATATCTTACATCAGATCCCACTAGTGACCTATAGCATTGTCTACAATCATCCAACAGTCGCTGAACTGATGTAAATGTAAAGAGAACAGGCTTCATATTGCCTCAATGATGTCTGAGTGATGCTAGGAATATGTTAGAAGTTACTAGCGGGAACACGTTATGATTATGCTTTAAGATGCAAAATGAGAATTATGGCAAGTTGATCTCTTGATTTTCACTGATCTTAACATTTCATTTTGAACAAAAAAATGTCATTTATTATTACTTTTATAATTACTGTATGATTCAGATGCCCCTTCTGTGCCCTTGCCCCATTTCCTGCCTTTTTCGGGGGGAGGGAACTCAAAGCATATATAAAGCTCCCTCTTATTTTTCCATGCAACAATCCTGTGAGGTAGGTTGGGCTGAGAGAGAGTGATTTATTGGTAAACTAGAATCTGGTGTCCCCATTTCTTGTCCAATAACTTAACCACTATACCATGCAAGGTTGTCCCTATTGCTGTGATCTATTACAGCAAATGTTATAGGAGTAATGTTCTGGTATGCTTTTTTAAAACCCAAAGATTGGTATTTGCAGTGAAGATGTGGTTTAAACATAACTTCTCATATCATTTACTCTTTATTTCCAAGGTGACTTTGACATTCTATACAGAAGCCCACCCACCGTAGGTTGAGGTACTGAAGAGATTTCATGTTGTTTGAGAAGCCATCTAACACCTCAATCATATTGTCACGTAGGTGTAGAGTTGTGAGTTGCTCCAGATTTTCCAGGTCCTCTAGGTGAAAAATGGCATTCTGGGCCTAAAAAAGAGGATGGTATGCTGTAGAAAACAGAATATTAGATTTCAATCGAGAGTACATTCACCCAATAATGAGGAATAAGAGACCCTACAAACTAGTTATCTGTTTGCAATTAATTAATTTTAGGGGTATATTTTTCCAAAGGTTCATCTTGGCTTTATAACAGTTTAGGGGAAAATTGAGAAATAGATGGAATGTAGGAATGTAGAAGTAATTCTACTTCTATGGCTTCAGAATCAAGTCAGCATTTTGCCTCTCTCTCCCATAAACCCTTGTGTTACATTTTGCCTGATTAAGAGACCTGAACATCTTGACAGTTTGTGTATCTTTGTGATCTAAAATGTAATAAAAGTATTGCCCTAATGTGAATAAGTATGCAAGAGCATAATCACATTCTTGGCACGTGATTTGTCACAAATTGAGTCATCACTAATGTTTCCTCCCCTTTATATTCCCCAGTGATCAGTTTTAATACTGGCATTTTGTTGTTGTTAGTTTAATTTCACGATTATGCTGTATCTTTCCTCAAGGAGCTCAGTGCGATTTCTGTCCTCCCACCTTTTTTTTATCCTCACTACAACACTGTTAAACTGCTGAGAATATGGCTGCTTTGTTCAGTGAGCTTCATGGGAGCTAGAATGGGAATCTGAATCCAGATCTGCTGAGCTCATTGTAAAATCATCACAGTGCATCAATAGAAATCAGAGTCAAGATTGGGAAATTGTGCACTAACATTGGACCGTAATTCTACATTTTAATGGCTCAAATCATATCCACTTTGAAATACAAAAGACCAGAGTATGCAATTTAACACATCTTCTATTTAACTATATTACCCTGCCACAATCAAGCATAAATTGTGTCCCTGAAGCTGCTATCTGCATTCCAAAGAAAATCTCTGTTGGGGATGGGGCTTCCCTTGAAGCAACAGCAACTTGAAAAAATTGATTTTAATAAGGCAAAAAAGGGAAGATTTTCATTTACGTGCCCTACCTTCCCACACCACCAGCGTTTCTCAGGTTCTTCTGCAGTATACTTATGTACAGTTACCACGTCTACTTTGACACACAGTGACAAGGGTGTTTGAGGACAAGTTCCCTTACCAGGTACAAGTTTTTGAGCTTGGGCAAGTAGAGTCCAGCTGTAGACTTTAGAGCGTTTCCTCGCAACTCTAGTGTGTGCAGATTTGACAATATATTTGGATTCAGTCCTGATATTATCTCAATCGCATTACCTGGATATCAGAACAATAGGCAATTATAAGAGAATTAATTTGTCCAGGATTCCTTTCCTACAAAACATAAAGTGAGATCTCTTCCTCTAGGTTCAGAGGAATCCTTGAATGTATACCCACCCACCTCTCAGGTTAAGGCTGGTCAAACGTGGATGCACAATGCCATTAGAGTCCTTGATGTGGTTGTTGGCAAAGCTTGCAATCTGCAGGTATGGCAACTCTTCTATGCTGGCGCTGATTAACCGATTATTATCCACTTTCAGCCACAGCAAGTGTGTGAGAAATGCCAACGGGGAGAGGTCACGGAGCAGGTTGTCTGACAGGTCTACATACCGTAAATGGATGAAATTTTGGATGAGAGTGATATCTGTCAGTTCTCTGTCACAAAATGAGGGAGGGAAATTATATTATTTCCCAATTACCAGCTTTCCAGTGCCTTCTCTGAACATTTCTATTCCATCAGGAAGTAGAGTAAAAAATCAGCAGCCCATGGCAAGCAGACAGAACTCTTGGAAAATGGAATCAGGTTTTGACTTAGATATATCTATATACTTACTTTTCTTTGACCTCTAATTTCACAAAGGCGTGAGCAAGGCCATTGCCAATTTTACATAAAAGTGAGAGGCCATCCTTCAACATCTCCTCAGTGAGAGGGTTTGAAACCTGGGGCTGGGGAGGGGCGGAAAGCACAGTCAAGAAAAGATACAAGAAAATGTTATCAAGTCACAGCAATCCTTTTGTATCCGTAGAGTGAATGATGAGGCAATGGCTATTTTTCTCACACATTCCCTTCTACACTTTTGCAGTCTTTCCTTTGTGTGTGTGCGGTTGGAGTATATTCACTACAGCAGACAAGCTGGGGATTTGGGAGAGAGAGTAGAGACAAAAAGTTCAGGTGGAGATGAGTAAACTAAACTATGGGTTGTAACCTGGCAATTTTATTTAAAATTAAGGTCCGTTATCTCACTCAGAGGTGTTCTGAGACCTGTTTCTACTTGTCCACATACATACACTTTATTTCTATAAAGGGTTAACTTCTTCACTGTTTCTTTTTTTTTTTTTTCAGGAATTTATTTTTAAAATTTTTAGAACAGAAATTGCTTTAGGCAAGAAACTTGTTTACCTTTTGCAAAGAGCATCCTACATAGGCTATATTAAGAGCTATATTAAGTTCTTTTAAATCCCATTGATTTTAATGGGAATTTTTTTTCTAGTATTAATGTAACTTCAACAAATTGTCTACTGCCTGCCTGGACTGAGGTGCTGTATAAATTCCATAAATGAATAAAGGAATTGTCCTTATATATATTTTTGAAAAAAGATAATAAATATTAACATGCTTTACCTCTTCCTCTTCTTCCTCCCCTTCCCCCTCCCCTTCCCCTTCTTCTTTCTTTTCTTCAACTTCTTCTTCAGTATCATTGGCATCTTCAGGTTCCTCGTCTGACATTTTCCAAAGTTAATGCTTTCAGGCTATAAATAACAAATAGATTGAAAGTGGATTTTAGCAACTGGCCAGAGTCTTCTCATTTCAGCTGAATATGAATTTGGTGTCAGTGCTGGTGTGAAGGGCAAAATGTTCTCATCTCAGGATGCCATTATGGGAGGTGGCCTGGAGATGCTTTTAGGAAATTTTCTGCATTTCACCTGGTCCTTTTACATACCAGCCTTTTGAAGACATTTTAAAACAAAAACATCTTCCTGGCAGCTGTCACGTGGACTAGAATCTTACCTTGGTCAGAAGCCTCAGAAAAATCTATTGGAGAGCAACTAGGGGGGTTGAAGTGACAATTCCTGTGAGGCCAGCTGCAAAACAGGA
Organism: Liasis olivaceus; assembly: GCA_030867105.1. Classification (NCBI taxonomy): domain Eukaryota; kingdom Metazoa; phylum Chordata; class Lepidosauria; order Squamata; family Pythonidae; genus Liasis; species Liasis olivaceus. The sequence continues at coordinate 160,459,053 of CM061348.1, read as the reverse complement.
ATGCAGATATGAAAACGTTAACAAGCGCTTCAGCGACGTCTTTCCAACAGTCCAACAGCAAAAGGGTGTTTGAAGAAACAGAAGCCCTGCACCCGTCTGCTCCCCTTAAAAGTGGGAAAACGGACAGATGCAACTTATTACATACCGTGGGGAGAAGCTGCACCGGTTGAAATTCTATAACTTGCCCACCTGTGCTTTTAGCGTCCCTGTTCTCGTGTTCTTCCAAGGCGACCACCCCCAGCCCTGTAGCTCCACCTTCTGCCCAGTTCGCGCTGCCTTCAACTCTTCAATTATCTGCTTTTCTCCCACTGGGGCCGCGGGAGAAAGAAGGAGCAGTACCTAACACGGTAACTACAATCCACTCCGAGCTGCTGACCCGGTGCAGGACTTTGCAGTTAAATGTCGATTACTCGGTTGCTAGGGCCACGACGGAGGAGGCGGGCACTGTCTCTCACGGGCGTCGTTGCTCCGACAGCCGCCGAATGACTGGCAGCTTTTCCCACCCCGCGGAGTCGGCTGCAGGCAAAGGCCGGCTGGAAGAAAGCGCAGGAGCAGCGGATTGGATGAGAGCCATCCGATTTGCATAAGGCGTCCTAGTGGAGCCTCTAAAGCCGCGTTTCTCAAGCTGAGCAACTGTAAGAGGCGTGGACTTCAACTCCCAGAATTCCCCAGCCGGGCTCAAAGTTGCTCAGCTTGAGAAGCACGGCTGGAAAGAGTCCGAAGGAGCAAAGCAGAGCTGGGTCGACGGTAGGTGATCGGATGCAAAAGAGAAAGAGCAGGATGTCTACGCTGTGGCTTTGGGTGGATGTGGGACGCTGATCCCGCTTTCTCCTTTGCTTCTGGTATCCTGGCGCATGTGTCCTTTCCCCATTTGCTCTCGATTCAGGGTACAGTAGTCTTTTTCATATGTACTTATTTCTGTGTCACTGAGTTACGTACCACGGAACTTTTGTCAAATTTACTAAGTAATGCTAACATGATATTATCATCTCTTACTAATGCTGTCGCTGTATTTATTCTGCAGTTCTTTTCCTTGCCTGCACCTTCTCCATCTCATTTCCCTCTGACTTGACTCCAGTAAATTCCTTGGCTGCCTGGCTAGTTCTGTTATACATGCATGACAAGTGAGGTTCACCATGATCCATCGCCTCTCCCTCATCGATGAAGGCTTATGTGATAATAAACTGGGGCTCTGTAGACAGAACATACTAAGCTGTAGTGACCGATTTTACCCCAACTGTCGGAGTTTACACCACAGACCGAACCAGCCTAGCAGATCCTTTGAATGCAGCCAAGGAGTCACAGCGCTCCGAGTGGCTTTTACTGCAACAGGGACTTTTGCCAGGCTTTTAATCCATTTTAGTATTGCTTTTAATGAATGCTGTTGAATTTTGTATTCTGCATTTACTGTAATGCAGAATACCACCTTGAGTACTCAGCTGAATCAAGTAAATAAATAACCTCAATAGACTTCTCTAACACGCCTGTCGCTTGGCAAAAGTGTCCTGTATTAGGAGTAAAATAAAGAGCACTTAATTAGACACAGAGGGTTGGGTGAGGAAGGAGGCTCTGTGTCTAATGAATTTATAATGCACACATTGGGCTACAAATCATTGCAGTTGTTATCGGTTCTTGGTTTCAGCATGCAGAGGGTTTGGTGCAGCACAGAGCATAGTTGACTGAAGCAGCACTTCCTAGCCAATATCTCCTCCAGCTCAGTTGCAATTAAACTGCAAGTGGGTTGGGAACTATGTGTCCAGCAAGAGCCAATCATTTGCTTTGCTCCTCTCATAGCAGCCAAGGGCCACAGTGAGTGAAAAATCACATGGTGACATCACTGACATGAGCAGGTAAAGAATTGTGGCTTAATTTGGTTCATTTGGAACAGGGAGGGCGGGCCTTCCTGATGGAAACATGCTGTTTTTCTGGCCAAAAAATTTTAAAAAATGCTGCTATTTCCTGGTTGTTTACCATTAAAATTAGGGAGTATAATTTCTGGGGAGGGTGGATAGTCTGGGGACTAAAAACACCGGCCTGGTGGTGGCTGATGGCCCATGGACTGTAGTGTACACTTCTGCATCTTGAGGATTCCTCCACTACAATATCACAGGGTGTCTATCTCCTGCCCTTTTAACATGAGAATGGATCTTGCCAAGTGCCCCAAATGGTGTGTCAGTGAAGTAACAGAAGACATAAAACATGTAGTAGAGTTACATATACACAACATAACTGCACTCTTGCAGAACCTGGTACACCTGTGTGCCAGATCCAGTTGCAAACATGAGTAAAAATTCTTCCTAGCAGCTAAGTAGATATAGCTCAAAGGAAATAAAATGTTGGGCACTTCCAGGTGTAACTCCAGAGAGCTGACTAGGCATTTTATCCAGTCCTTGGGACTTAAAGGCTGGCCACTGCCATCTAGAAGCTCTTGATGAAATGGAAGATTCATCTCAAGAGTTAAAAAAAAAATGTGTAGCATGATTGGAGAACAAAAAGAATCTGCTGGGAATCTTTGGTGCATGGATTCTAAAGGAGAGACTACATTAGTGAATTTTCTGTGTCTAAAAGAGGGTTTAAAACAGATTGAATACTTTTCATATACACAGTAAACACAACTAATGAGTCATGGTAAGCAATCTTTTTGGACTGGTAGGCTGTGGATGGCAACACTCACAAAAGAGTTATTTACCATAAGACATAAGATCTCCAGAAAGACAGTGTGGAAACAATGATATCTGTTAAGGATCCTGTTGGCCTATTCCAAAGATACACTTTAGGGTATGGTAAAATGGAGAGACATCAAAGGAAAGTGGGAAACAGGAAGGCTGCTCTGTAAAGCCACGTAGAATGTCTTGAGACCACTCGCCACCAAAGATGCTTCTGAGATCATGATTTAATCCTGAAGGAGTATGAACATTTAATCAACTCCATTATGCATTAAGGTTCTTAATACTAGAGCAACATTCTGGACAGGTCCATTGTGATTAGGGTTGCATTGGATCTTAAGAGTAAGTCTGAGCTCACTTACCACGTTACATCAAAATGTAGTTGGCTTGTATGTGGTAGCTCATACTACAGTTTGCCCATCGTGTTTTATGATTTAGTATCTTGTGTGAACCCAGCAAGTTGTTGGTTACTCTAATCATGGTTATATGTTGGTTACTCTAATCATGGTTATATTTCATACTGTAAAAGTTTTTGTTCTTACCAATTACTGTACATACTGAGACTATAGATTTATTTCAGTCTTAATGAGTTCCAGTAATTTAAAAAAAAAATTAAATTATCTCCTCCTTCCTGGCAGAAGCTAAGATCCCATACAATCTCTTTTGCTAAGAGGACTTTCATATATCATCTCAGTATATTCTTCTTTGTCTCCTCTTACTATGAGCATGCACTCAGTTGGGAAATGGTCAGTTCCAATTCTTCTTTTATGAACTTTGCCCTTGTTCTTCTGATGGCCAGTGTGTAATACTGTCTGAAGTCCAAAGTCATATATCCTCGCCTGTACATACTATCATTATGAAGCATAGGATTGATCAAACTAAACGTTTGCCAATATATAACACACTATTCTTCCCTTTATGCAATCTGCTGAATAAAGTGGTACTTATGAAATAACTTGTTATCTGTTTAATATTCAACTATGGGGTTTCTAGAAACCACACTGTTCCCCTTATGTATGAACATATTCAGAAATCAGGCTACAACTATTTTAAGTGTGCTGCAGTAGTTGAAGGCTGCAAAGCTCTTGCTCTATTTCTTTCTGTGAATGTGACTAAACTGTTACTTCACAAAATCAATGTGTAGGGCAAAACAAATCAAAATTAATAGGGAAAATGCTTGCCCCAGAAAAATGCCATTCACTTGTGATTAATAGCTCCAGAATGTAGATATCTATCCAGGCACATTCATATCCTGTTAAATTCTTTGCAGTGCGTAGATAAATACCCTAATTCAAATGCCTACCTGATCATGTGTGTCACTTTTGATCTAGTAAATGCTATGGTTAAGAATAAGAGTGTTTTTGAATGCGTAGTTAGAGACTATTTGTTCCAGATAGATAGATAACCCAATTTCTTCCACTTAGCCCTTTTCATATATTTTTATATATACTGGAATCCTATATATGCAAATCCTATTGATCTCTGTGGGGCTTATTACTGGGTGGACATATTCAAGTTCGAACTCTTAATTGTGTTAACTTAAAAAACCATCACCCAGCAGATTGAACTCTTTTGGTGTTATTGTAGACAAATAACTGGAGTGGTATGTGATGCATGAATATGCAGATCTGCATTTTATTACATGAGTGCAAAACAAGTCTTAGATTGGTGTATAAAGCTGATCCAATCTGAGTTAAATATAAGAAATAATTTGCAGCACTTTTGTTAAAAACAAAACAACCACTGAGTGTATAATCTAAATTATAATATTTTAAGGAATTATCACTAGCTACTTTTCTATCTAACTACTGAAATGTACTACTTGCCTTTGTTTTTCTTCATGTGGAACAATCACAAAAATAAACAAAAAAAGGAAATAGAAGAGATGTTTAAAGGGCCTGACAAATTTTTAGAATGCCATGGGTTGTTATCTCACTTTTTCCAGAACATGCACGTATTAATGGAGCAGTCTGAATCCAACAAATTGAACTGACAGATCCTTTAGCTGACTTGCATTTCTAAAGTTCCCCACATGCAACTCTCCTCAAACAAATCCAGCACCATAGCAGCCTGTTCTCTGAAGGATTAAAACTACACTGAGGTGTGAAGCACACTGCCTGTATTCCCAGCTTCTTTGTGGTCTACTCAACAGGTCTGGGGCAGGAGCCAAAGAATGTCCAAAGAATGTGGCAGGATCACAGCACAGCCTGAGTTCAAGAAGTGGCACCAGGACCTTTTAATTTTTTGACGATACCCCTGACCTGGATGTGGAACAAATGCATACCTCTAACATCTAGGCCAGTGTTATTCACACTTGGCAACTTTAAGATGTGTGGACTTCAGCTCCCAGAATTCCCCAGCCAGCACCTTGTTACCTTGATAAAATTTGTACAAGGCAGGGTGTCTTAAAAGTAGTTTCTAATGCTGTCTCTACCAGGATTTTAATCACTGACCCTGTGGATTAGCTCCTGAATGCTATCAATTTCAGCATTTAATTCAATGAATATCTATAACTGACATATTTTTGCTTACATTTCTGCTATATGCATGAGAAATGAAAGACAAGATTTATATGCACAACAGTGGAGGAATGATGATGTGAAGATGTCAGGATTGTCAGAAATGGAGAAAAACCGAGCTGTTTGGGTCAGGGGTAAAACAGTAAGTACCTTTTTAAATGAGAAAAGTGAAGTGATTATCTATAAATTTGATGATGGAATAAGGACTAAACAAGGGGTTGGAGGGATTTTTGTAATATTAATGAGGGAGGTTAGATAAGTTTGTTAATTTCTGTTGCGGAGAAAGTTAAAAGTCACTTATTTTTCTGATTTTTGTTTGTTTCCTGTACTTTTATCTTTATTTATTCTCTTATTTTTTTTCTTTTAGATTTGTCTTTTATTGTTTGAAAATATATTTAATAAAAAAAAATTTAAAAAGAAGGAATGAGACAGACAGGGTATTAAGAAGTCAATGGGGCTTCCAGCCATTGAGTACTGTATGTTTATTTCCCCCTGTGATGTTCAAACAAGTTATTTCCTACAAAAACACAGGCACTACTTGGAGATGCTGATAGAAGATACAGGCTGAAATTCCTACTTAGCCACAGTCCAAAATTAGTCGACAGCTTTCTTAGAAACAACCCAAAACCTTTTTGGGGTTTTCAAGAACTCTGGCTAAATTTAAACAAAGGAAAGGGTGGCTTGAATCTGATGCTAATAGCCAAAAAGATATGCAGCATTTGGTCAGTTTTCAGATGCCATGTGTGAGAGAATAGACTCGAATAACATTCTGGAACTACAGCTTTGGATTGCTGGAATAGTTAATCTCTGAATTTTAGCAATATAAAAGCCAGCTCTTAATCATGTTTCTGTCTTAAAGTGAAACATGCAATTCACTGTAGGCCCTTTGCAGATGATTCTGCCTGCCAGGAGAGAAAGGGGCAATGCTCCAGGATAAGCAAATACTGCCTTGTTGGGTCATGAAACAATAGTACAGGATACTACTTCTGCTATCTGCATGTTATGCTGTCCTACAGGCTTTCAAATGTATGTGGGGAGAAGGTTAGGGGCATGTAATGGTTTGTGGGAATGACCTTGGGAGACAGGAGGAAGAGCCACAGCCTAGACAACTGCCACGTAAAAGGTATCTTAGTCCACAGAAGGAAAAGGTGCATGGGAAGTATCTCAGAAGAGACCCTCCCTAGTTTTCTGGACAATAAGAGGAAAGGAGGGGAGAAGTGCTTTCAGACTTGCAAGATTCCATTACTGTAACCTTACAATAAAGGTAGCATTAGTACTCATGGTTTGCGGTTCTTGTATGGACTATCTCGAAGGACTGCCAGGACAACCCTGAGCTATGTTACATTTCCTACTGCAACTCTGCCTAGTTCTGAGTGTATCATACATTATTTGGAAATTAGACTGGCAATTTGGACCATGACTATATCTCAGTAAGGAGTAAGCAAAAAATTTACACACACGTCCCTTCACCAATCCACATTTTACCTCTAGCAAAAGTTCTGTGACCAGGGGTAGAATAAATGGGGAATGAAGATCTGCTGTAGATTTCTCCAAACTATATTTTTTGCCTGGAAGAAACAATTCCTATTTTAAAGAACTTAAATCTTGAAATAATTAAAGCAACAGGTTTTATATTTCAGGCTGCTCATTTTTATTTTCCATGTCTGTGGTTTTTTTTAAAAAAAATTCTTATTCATCTGTGGTTATAACTGGTTGCGATGACATACCCCTACTTCCAACCAGTTGAATGGGGCCTAATGATATAAATGTAAACCTGTATGTACATCCACAATAAGCATGGATGGTTGCTTACACATGAAATTACTTACTTTGGACATGTACTCAGTAATAACCTGTTTCCTTAAAAGAGTGCTACCATTACAGCCATTTATGGGAAGCCAAGAGGCTTAAAGAAAAAGGGACAAACCAGCCTATGCCAAATATTCCCATCCTATCCCATATTGTATTCTTCATTTTAGAATAGGGCAACAACACATTTAGAACTGGGAATGCCTTTTGACTTTTACATAATCCTAACAATCTTGCAAATAATTCATGATGCTTGAGTGTTGTAACTCTTGGGAGACGTGAGGCACTTTTTAAGCAGAGTTCCATTTTTAACACAGGGAGAGCAGTGATAACTGACAGAATTGCCTGGCCTTCTGAGGTTAGGGGCAATTTGGAAGATGAAGAAACAGAACTGGTCCTGTTTGATGGAGCTTGAAGACATTCCATAACAGTGGTAAGGAACTGACTAGCAACCACTGATGTGCCAGACATAGGGAAAGAAGGGTTGAGCCTTGATTCTTGCCTTAGATCTTGAGAAATCCGAGCCCTCGGTGTGTTATAGGCACATTTTCCCTTAAGCATATTGTGTGTAGTTTCTTTTCTTATACCCAGCTCCAATTCCTTGTGGAGCTAACTCACTGGAATAGGAGTAATGGTGGTGAGGAATGAGAATACAGCAATGTTTTCTCTAGAAATGCGTGAACATTTATGTATGCCGATACCCTTTTGAGATGTTTCCCTCCCATATTGCAACAATAGTTCTGACACACTGTACTTCCCATTTATTTTTGTTACTGATGGTCTAGGAGACATGGAAGGAGTATACAACTTACAGGCAATACAAGCCACCAGGCACTGAGTCCAAATTAGATGAACCATGAGGTGAACCCCTTCCATAGCAAGGGAGGTGGCCCTCTAGAGCGATACTATAGAGTGGAAAGAAAACAGGCCTCTGTCTAGTTTATAGGGACTAAAAGCAAGGCAGGAAGTCCCACTCACAAGTACAGAGGAAGCGAAGTATTGCTTTTATGAGGGAACACAATATGAATATATTGGCATCCATGTTTAGCAGCAGAGTTGAATGATTAACAGCAAAGGTGGGAAAAGGGACCGAGAGTGAGGCCATTTCACTTGAGTGCAGTGCATCTTTACAGTATTTCTCTTCCAACTAGAGTTGGTTCTCCTCCCACCCCCTTTTTTAAATTTCAGATTCTAGAGTAGGTTTCACTGTTTTGCATTGATGATGTTTACAAATTCAGGCTTCAGGGAAGCCCCGCCAACAAGGAAGCCATCTACATCATGCTGGGAGGCCAATTCTTTGCAGTTGGTACCAGTAACTGAACCTGAAAAGAATAAAATCTCATTAAAAAAAAAAGAAAAATACAGCAAGTAAGAACAGAAAATGCAATTATCTAATGTAATTATCATTAGATTTTTAAAGCTAATGTTCCTAAAAGAACCCCAATTCAAAGCAAAAATGACTTCGGGAAAGATGGAATTTACAGTAGAATCAGATGAATGGGCCTTGCACTCAGGCATGTGCTAGAGTGCAGCCTGAAAAAGATATACAGGTAGTCCTTAGGTTACAATGGCAATTGGGACCTGGATTGCCATTGCAAAGCAATGGAGTCATAAAGTGTGACATCACGACTGCATCGCTTAGCGACCGCAATCCCGGCAGCCTTTGTAACCCCAAGATGTGCAGGTCATTTGGTGGGAGTCCCAGATAAGGAGCACAGGGGTGCTGGGGGAGGCCTGGTACAGGCTGTGTATGAGTTTGGAGAGGGCTTGGGAAGCCCAGCGCAGACCACATGTGAGTTGGGAGAGGCCAGGGAAGGCTGTGCACAGGCAGGCAGGCAGGCAGGCAGGGGTGCGTGCTGTCGGAGGGAGTGACCTTCCCTGTTGCCTTCCCCACTGACTTTGCTTATCATACCGCATGACCACAGCTCCCTGTGACATCTTAATTGCAAACCAGGCACCAGAGTGCCCAGATCATAATCACGTGATCACGGGGGTGCTACGATGGCTGGAAGTTTGGGGGCTGATCATACGCCCATTTTTTCAGTGCTGCCATAACTTTGAAATGGTCACTGAACAAATGGACATAAGCCAAGGACTACCTGTAGCGATGGCAGAGAATATCTAATCCTTTCCTTGCCCAAGTGTTTTTCTATTACAGAAGGACCCCTACCCAGTGGAGGAAGATGAATCATCCTTTTTCCTCTCTTCTCCAAAGTCTGTCCTCTTAAAGCAGCTTTTCCATTAAAATGAAAGTGTGCAATATGTTCATCAATGTATCTGTGTTATTTTTAGAAAGCCTGCACTACAGAATACCAACAGTAGTACATGAAATCTACACTTCAGATTGTATCTTCTTGATCAGTGCTTCAAGATCAGTGTAGTTGTTTGGCTCCTTTTTTGCCACCCCTCCCCACCAGTTCATACTATTAATATTTATTAGTGCCATGTTTGGTCCATAAAGAAAATTTCAATACAGTTAATTGCTGTGTTAAGCTGTCAACAGGCATAACATGCCTATTATATATAAAAAATAACCCCCCCAAAGATTGCCTTTCACAAATTGAAAAAGATTACTACTTACAAGTCCTAATCTAGTATCTATTATATTCTATGTAAGTGTTTTTTAACTCTAGCATTTACAAACATGAGGAAATATGTTTTTCATTCTAACACTGTATGTAGTATTAGTTACTTTATCAGGTGCTACCGTGTTTCTTTTAACAAATACAATTCTGGGACATGTGACTTCTGTAACTTTCAGTGGGATAGCACTCCCCCAGATAGAGCTGGTGCACAATTTAGGAATCCTCCTGAACTCACAGCTCCTGTTTGAAGAGCAGGTGGCAACTGTGGCTAGGGAGGCTTTTGCATAAATCTATCTCGTGCCCAATTGCGTGGATTCCTGGACTGAGAGGCCCTTCTCATGGTCACTCGTGCTTTAGTCAGTTCCCAGTTGGAGTACAGGTTGTCCTCAGGTTACGATGGCTATTGGGACTGGGATTGCTGTCGCTAAGCAATGTAGTCGTAAAGCGTGAAGTCATGTGACCACATCACTTAGCAATGGCAATCCAGGCGGTCCCAGTTGTCATCGTAACCTCAAAATGTGTGGGTCATTAAGCAGGAAGTGGCGAGAGTCCCAGGTAAGGAGCGTGGAGGTGCCGCAGGGTGGTGGGGGAGGCCCTGGAAGGCCCAGTGCAGGCTGCATGTGAGTTGGGTGAGGGGGGTGCTGTGGTGTGGGGTGAGCACAAAGAGGCTGAAGGAAGCAGGGCGCGGGTTGGTGTGAACACAGGGAGGCCGAGGGAAGGAGGGCATGGGTCCATGCAAATGGAGGGAGGCCAAGGGAAGGAGGGTGCAGGTTAGTGTGAGCACAGGAAGGGCACGGTGTGGTACAAAAGGCGGCAGGAGGAGGACTTACCAGAACGACTTGTAACCTTCCCTGCTGGCTTCCTCACTGACTTTGCTTGTGGGAAGCTGGCAGGGAAGGTCACAAATGGTGATCATATCACTGCAGGATGCTGCAACCATCACAACTACGAGCTGGTTGGCAAGCGCCTGAATCACGATTACGCAAGTGCAGGGACGTTACAATGGCCAGAACCTCGAGGACCAGTCGTATCATTCAATGCCACTGCAACTCCAAACGATTGCTGAATGAGTGGTCAGTGAACAAGGACTACATATACTGCAGTGCAGTCTATATGAGGTTGCCCTTGAAGGCCATCCAGAAGCTTCAGCTGGTCCACAAAGCAGTGGCGCACACAGTTCTGACAGCTCCAAAGTTTGCCTGTGCTACACTGTTACCGCATGCACTGCACTGGTTCTCAGTTACCTTCTGGTGCTGGTTATTATATTTAAAACCCTGAATGGCACAGGGCCAGGTTATTTGTCTCTCCCTGAGGGTATCTGCCCATCCCACCAGATCCAGCAGGGTGGGGATGCTTCAGGTCCCCTCTATCAAATGATGTCATCTGGCAGGGCCTAGGCAGAAGGCCTACTTTGTAGCAGCAATGATCCTAAGAAGCAGCCTCCACACTGAGATCCACAGGGCCCCTCCTGACTTTCTGGAAGGCTGTGAAGACCTGGCTTTTCCCCCACACTGGGCCAGGACATTAATTGAACCTAGCACATGCAGTTTGTGTGAGGCTGCTATGGTGCTTGGTTAGAGCATGATGGTTTTTAATAGAGGAGGGGAGTATTTCTTAATATATTTTATGGGTTTGGCATCCCAGTGTTACATTGTATAGGATAGGTAACCTAGTAAATCTTTTAAATAAATAAATTCATCAGAAACCTATTCATTAGGCTGTCATGCTTTGGAAATAACTTGGAGAACTGCTTCACGTTTCATGTATTCTTCTATTCATTAAAGCATCCAGATTTTTCTCCCCCAAGTTTTCAAGATGGTGCTGTTTTAAGAGCTGCGTTAACCTGAAACAGGGTTGCTTTAACAAATACCAAAGAAGTGCTGTGCTTGTCTGAGATCAGAAGCATTTCTTCCAAATCATTTTTGAAGCCATGTTCAGCCCTACTGTATACCACTTCTGAGCTGCATATTTCCCAATAAAAGGTAATCCAAAACAATATCTCATCTCCTTTTAAAAAGCACTTTTCACACCCCAATTTTAATCGTGTGCAGATGAGGGGGGGTGGGGGTGTCATCCATCTGGCCAGGATATCATTGAGCAATACTCACAATGCATGGCTATAGTTTCCAAAGATGAATGAGTCAAGTAACAATATACAGACACCAATAATTGGGTGCTTGCTATGTGTTCAGTAGACAAAACGGCAAACTCTTGCTGCATCAGTTTTATGCAACAATGAGAATAGATTCTACTTACCACCATAGATGATTCGAGTCGACTGTGCAACAGCATCAGAAACATGGGTCTTCAGCCAGTTCCTCAACTTCTCATGAACTTCCTGGGCCTGCAACAGGAAGTGGGTAAAAAAAAGTGGGCATTTAAGTAATTGTATTGTCACACAGCAGACATCTTGAAGTGCAGATTAGACACTCCCCAAATAGTGTCTCTCAAGAGAAAACCAAGGTTTTAAACCAGTGTGTCCCTAATCACATCCATACCTGCTGAGGAGTTGCAGTTTTACCAGTTCCAATGGCCCAAACTGGCTCATAGGCAAGAACCACTTTACTCCAGTCCTTCACGTTGTCTGGGAACAAAAACAAGGACAATAAACATCTAAATAAACATTTATGCTGTAGCTTCCCTTCATGCATCTCCATAGCTTACTAACAAAGGTGGAAAATGGGTGGTGCAAATCAAAACACTCACGGATAGTTACCCCAAGTAATCACAAATCAGCCATCGCATTGGCCCTTTAACTCTGGAGCCCTTTCTTTTGACACGGGGCATCAGTATATCCAGCAGCTAACCCAATGAGGGACATACTCTGGTTTGCCTAGGTCTTTTAACTAAGATGTAAGGCTTTCTGAACATGACCTGTATGACATTTATGCCTAATCTAGAATTATTGTCTAATTACCTTTATTACAGCAATAAACTTTTATATATTTTATGTTTATCAATCTCCCTAGCTGGTGGCAATTTTATTTTTTTAAATAAGAGGCCTTTGCTCTTCTGAAGATGTCAGGAAGGGTGGGGGGGATGAGAAACTCCTTCCCTAGTTCCCTCTTACCAGCAATAACCTTGGTCTGTTCAAATACCACCTTCTCTGTGATACCAGCCTCTCGCTCATCAAGTTTCTCTCCAATGCAAGCAATGACCCCAAGCCCTTCAGACAAGGCATGGGCCACCTTCTGTCCAATGAGCTGAAAAGAGGCAGACACAGTGTTAGGAACCCATAAAAGCCTGGCACTTATCTTGGGTATAAAAAGCCCATCTCCTCTCACACATGGCAGTGCAGAGGGAAAGAAAATTGAAAGAGGCAAATCACCCACCTCATCTGACTCGCCAAAGACATGCCTTCTCTCAGAGTGTCCTAAGATCACCCAGGTGACACCAACATCTTTTATCATGGCTGGGCTGGAAATGAAGGAAGCAGATTGCAGAAAATGACCTTTTAGCATACTGCTAGCTAAACTTTTTGGCCTTCCCCAGCCTGAAAGTAAGTCCTGGCAAACATACCTGATTTCTCCTGTGAAAGCTCCTTTAGATGACTTGTAACAATTCTGTGCAGCCACCCCAATCTTGGCATCAAGCTTCTGACGGGCAAAGTCAAGGTAGATGGAAGGGGCACCACAAACCACCTCTGGGGCAAGAAAAAGAAGAACATCTGGGATAAAGCAGAAACCTAAAATGCCCTTACAGTTAGACTCACCATTCATTTGCTAGGCAGGAAAAGGCTGTAGCCAAATCCTGTGCTCAGTTATAATATTCACAGGATACACGCAAGCCAAGAAATCCCATCCCTTATTGGCCCTTGACCTTTATAACTGATGGAGCTCTATGTTCTAAAGCATCACCTGCACTTAATGCTCTGATACTACTATTCAAATTAAAGCACAGGCAAACTAAACATCTTTCTTACTGAGTATATTTGCCTGAAGGCAATCAATCAAGGGACTGGAACCAGCAGAGGCACTCCCACCAGGAGTGGGTAGGGCCATTCTTGTCCCCTTTTTTCCTGATCTTTGTACAACAGACTACAGGGGGAGGGCCTGCAGAAAACTTTTGAAATTAGATCAAGGATCGATGTGGCCTTACAGCCACAGCTTGGATCTGAATTTCAAGTCAATGGTTGGGTTCACACATTGCACTGTTCTATAATATAAATGTTTGTTTAGGCTTAGGGTGCTGTGTGAACTCAGCTGCTGTGGTATGCAAACAGAGCATTATGGCTTAACATGATGTAAGACTATCAGTCCAGCCTAACCCATAAGACTACTAAATCAGAATATGCTACAGCTAGTCCTAGCACCTGTAATACCAATGAAAAATCTAAAATAGTAAGTGTGATGTAACAAAGCTTTCATCTAATCTTCTAATACCTCCAAAAATATCATCCAATAATGTCTGAAGCTCTAATTCTGTTTATTAAGCTTGAATTCTGTTCACATCCCAGCATCCCTTTCATAAAACAAGTTACTTCATTGCTTTTTTTCCCCTCCCATCTTTAGTAGCCCAATCATGACTGACCAACACAGGAATAAATACATCCTTTAGCACTCACCAGGTTTTCTGTTCTATTTGATTTACAGCTTAACAATACAACTTGAACTGATGTCCCCTTAATACCTGTATATATCCAGGGATTTGAAAACGATGGTCCAACCTCCCCCCCACCTCATATATTGAATGAGATCGCAGCAGCACAAGCTGCTTTCCCTGTGCTAATCTCTGTACTTGTATCCATTCATTTGAATGAAACTCTGTTCACTCCCACATCTTTCTACAGGTACAACCATCCTTTGTACAGAAGCACAAATTTGCTGTCACATTTTTGCTATACTGCTGGCCTGGGGGCAACCAGGATGCTGCTTGATTGAAGCTTGGGCCCTATCTCTTTTCCTCTTTGAGAAGTCTGATGAAGAGATTTTTGTTGTATCTATTCTACTCATAGAATATTAATTATCACAGCTTCTTTGAAATTATCCTAAAAAGGGGTTTCAATCAATTTGGTGCCTAAGCATACTCAAATGACCTCGATTTGCAATACAACAGTAGATCCTCTATTGAGAAAAGCAACTATACAAAATACCATATTCAGATGTCTCTCAAGCAAATTTACAGAGGTCTACCTGTTAGTACAGGAGATGCATAAGCTGCATGCTTGAGGTGGAGGTGGAAAAAGCCATCAGGAACAGTCTTTACATGGAGGTTGGCTGGCAATTTAAGACTGAGGTAGGAAGGACTTTCAAGTAGCCAAGACAGAATAAGTGGAGGAGCAACTTGGAAGAGTTACATCCATATCTTGTGCATACCAGTAGTTCAAATACGTATTCCCCACATTTCTCTCACCAGCCCGCCAGTTACAGACCAGAACTGGACAGAGGTGCTTTCATGTAGGTTTCATACCAGCCTAGCCTATTCTTGTAGATTTAACAGTGGCTTGGTTTGAAGAAGTTAGGAAGTGATATTAATCAGAACATGAAAACAATTATCATCATCTGCTAATACCTGCATATAAATCTGCTATTACAAATACAGTAGTATTAACACACTCGAACATGTTATGGAAAAATCTTTAGAAAGCAGGGATTATAGCATGTTGATCAGTCACTTCTAAGCCCTGTTCATGCTGAATTCTAAACAATATTTTAATATTTTTTTGATCAAACACATGTTTCTCTGCAACCTTTTCATAAGCACTGCATTCTGTTTTCAGTCTGAGCAACTAAAAAGCTGTATGCACCCCTATTACACATGTGGTCACTACCTTTGTTTTTGTTTGCCTAAAAACTGCACACTTAACAATTTTTAGGCAGACAGAAACAAAAGTACTTAGCAGTGAAGAATTATACAACGCTTTTGTTGTTCTGTATGGCTCTACTTGCCAGCTGCATTTTGGAAGGGCTACAAGCTTGATTGTCATTTTTGCAGAAAGGAGTCACAGACAAGTGAAAGTCAGCAGGAAGTTAAATGAATTGTTGCACTAGGGCTGGGAAAAAATACTTCATTCTGTTTAAGATCCTGAAGGATAACCATCAATCAAAACAGATACCACTTAGATGAGCAAATGGCCTGTAGCTGCACACCTTTGTATTGTGCAGTTATAAAACTAGAAGGAAACTTAGTGAGTGAAAAAGAGGATCAAAAACTAAAAAAGTAAGCTCATGGGTTAAGCCTAGTAGCCCCTTACAATATTGAACGATAGTAACTACCATTCCTAATTAACATAAGCATTCTTGTATGTCTTAAGGGATCCTTTTCTTATATTTTAGGAAAAATATTTTTGGGGGTGAGTGCTTCTGTTTCAGTGAATGATTCTTCTATATTTATTCTATACTTGGGTTTTTTTTTTAAGCAGGCTAAAAAAACATAGGAAAGGGACAAACTACCCATTATTTGTGATACTGCAGTGGTATTCTGTTCAATACAGCATTAGTAATAAATAGTATAAAGACCAGGAAACACAGAACCATTCAAATGTAGCTTACCCAACTAAATCAAGCCAGCAGCACAATATAGAAAGGGTATTAATAGAAGGAGTATCTGGGTCAATAAATTGTATCTCTTGTACTTCAACCCGTCTCCTGACCTTTAGCAGGCTATAGGGATAAAGTTTCCAGTTCCAAGTACAGTAGCTGGTATTTTTAAGCACTACCCTAGCACCTATTTTTAGGAATCTCTCTCTTCAAGAGCCTTTGACATTTCCTTCGGGATACCACTTCAGAAACTGTGATCCTTTCTCAATCCACCTTGCCCTTTCTGATTTGATGGAGGTAGCAGAAAGCTTGCCAGAGCAGTCTGGCTCTGCCTATTACTTTTTATCAAGTCACTGCTACCCAAGGAATTCCTGCTGCGAGGGTTATGCCAATAGCATTAAGGGACACCCTCCTCCCTGTTCTGCAATATGCCAGGATGCTATCTTCCTGCAAGGAAAGGACTCAGGTGTTAAGAGGCAGCAGACAGACACCAGTTGTATCATCTTCTTTTGCTACTCTGCATGACTGTTGCAAGACGGCTGACCAAAATGTTTCACTTAGGATCGCTTAAAGCACTGCTTAGATTCACTTAGCGGGAAGGACTGAAGGGAGGTTCATAAGCAGACCAATTTGGCAATCCCTATCTTGTTGCTTCACTCCCAAAGACAGCAGATGGACTCTCTTTAAACACAGATGTTACTGTGATTCGGGCAAACTGTGGCTGCAAATAGGCCTAGTCATCATAGCACTGCCATTACAGGAAGCAAGGGAGATAATAGTCTAAGCTGGCTCTTTGAAATGTTATCGTGGATTATATATGTTATTCATGTATCCTACTTAAAGGGCTTTAAATTATATAACTTTAATAGTTAAGTTTATTGTCTCTCATATTTGGGCTCGAATCTAGCATCTCTTCTGTATGAGTGGCTAAAAATGTAAAAGCAGCAGAGACCCACGGCCCACCAAGATCTGCAGAGCCTGATTTTCTGCAAGAGATCGAAAGCTAGCAATGTAGCAAAACTTACACAACGGTTTATATAGTTTTCACCCAAAGTTGCTTTGCGAGATGGGCGGCTACATAAACCGAAGAAATAAGCAGATAGCCCCTCTTTCAAGCCCGAGCCTGCTTTCCCCAACAGCTGATTCATCTTCGTGCAGCTCCGCGAAGAGACTGCCCGATCAGCTCGCGAGTACGTGCAGGCAGCCACACCGACAGGGGGAGGGGCTCCACACCGAAGCGCGGCAACGGCGGGCACCTCCTCCGCGAGGCGAGGGATGCTCAGCCACAGCCCGCCCGAAAGAAAACGCCGCCTCCCCGGCCAATCCGAGAGGGGACAGGTAGGCGCTCTCGGGTTAGGCGAGGCCCCTTCCCCGCGCCCAGGAAACCCACCCGAGGCCCGCGCCGGTACGCCTGAAACTGGGGGACGGCGACAGGGTGCAAGCGAAGAAATCGGGGCTGCTGCTGCCGCTGCTGCACGGCGCTTCGGGCCGGCCGGGCTCACGCGGGGAGCCTCCTTTCCGCAGCGCTCGCGGCCCCCCAAGGACGGCAGCTCCCTCCTCTTCCCATTCAGCCGGCAGGAAGCCTCCCCCGCCAGGAGCGCCCCTCACCGGTCTCCGCAGGGACCTTAGCCTCGTTGAGAGTGTGGATGAGGTCCCCGAGGCTCTTCTTGTCGCCATTCATTTTCCAGTTCCCGCCGACGAAGAATTTCCTCGGTGCCATGATGGGGGCGTCCGGGCCGTACGCTCAGAGGTTTCAACGGAGACCAGAAGGTCAAAGAGCGCAGCGGCAGCGCGGCCCTCCTCCAAGCGTTTTTATAGAAGCTCGGGAAAGCCCGCCCCCTCGTGACGTCACGGAGAGCGCGCTTCCACGACTGGCTTCTCACTCGGTCAGTCGAGGCGGGAGGCGGAGCCCGCGCTTTCCTGCCGTGGCGTAATGGCGAGAGTTGTGCTTTGTGTCTGGGGAAGCGAGCCTGGGCGAGCGACTTGTTTATGAAGAACCGAGTAGTTCCTCTGTTGAAATGCGTGCTTGCTGCACTAGTTAAACTGTGAGCGACAGCACTGCATATTCTGTAACCCGGCCCTGGAGTAGAAGGGGTCTGAATTCGGGAGCACGCGCAGCTCAAATCCCTGCCTTCTGGTTAGGGATAAAAGAGAGGCATACATTGGTTCATCCATTAAAATCCAGGTTTTTTTTCCTGAATTTGACTTACATAATTTAGCCGTTCTGGAGGAAGTTTGCTGAATTTCATAGATGCTATACACTGAGACAGAATAGAACCAGCTTTCATTTATATGGTTCTGATCTGTCGCTGCCTAGAAGAGATGCACTTTTAAATCCGTATTCATTACTCACTCCGTGTGTATGCGCACACGTGCGTGCATATACCAATACGAAGCATCCCAACTACTGCTTCCTCCTACGCGAGACACACTCCCGCACTTATTATTTTAGCCATTCAGCATATTTGTCTACGGTACTTCTAACAGGCTTCTTTGGAATTCCAGAAAGGGAGAGAAATTCTCATCTCTCACATATTGGGAGTGTCACCTTAAGCCTACTCCTTTGATACAAATTAGAGAAACACAGTAGAAAAGTGGCATCATATCTAGAAATGACACATAAAAAGGCAGTTGAAGATAATCTTGGTGTTCCCAAGTATGGATTTTTAAAAATTCTGCTAGAGATCCTGGTGGGAGGGATTTCAGGAATTTCATTCATCTACAGTGGGAATAAATCCGGTGAGTTCATTCTTCATATAGGAAAAAAGGGGATGGATGCAGTTGCACTTTTCCATTTGTCCGTTTACAGATGCTTGCCCTCTTCGGAAGGGCTCTTTCTTATGTTTCTGGGATTACATGCCATTACATGGCACAAAATATCACGGTGGGGAGAAAGAGGAGGATTCACATTTTCCACAGCATCGTTTCCCCTCTTTTGCACACAGAATGGTTTTTTTTTTTTTAGATTACTGGCTAAGGAGAAGAAGGGACAGGCTCTTCATATAGTTATATACAAAATCAAACAGTGTGTTTCAACTGAATCCCTAAGTGAACTGATACCACCTCTGTATAGGACACAGTTAAGCTCAAAAACTTTCTGCAAACGTGAATGCATACTTACTATTTATGTGCAGTTATTTGTAGATTCAAAATAACGAACAGTGAATATGACAGATGCAAAACCTGGGACAACCTTTCACTAAGTACTTTTTTCTTCCTCACTCTTCCAGGCCAGATACATCCTTTGATCTCCATTTATTTATTTAAATAGATTTATATGACTGCTTATCTCACTACTGCGAGTCTGGGGTGGTTAACAAAGTTTCAGCCTTATTATTCTCCACGACCTTCTATGGAATCTCCCATCTGGACTTGGGAGGGTCTAGCCCATACACTGTGCATCTCTTATCTCCTATCTCATATATTTCAAAACCAGCTAAACAAGAAGTGGCTGCTTGAAGACACAATATGTCAACAATGAGGGCTCAATTTCTCTCCTGACCCCATGTGGGGGGAAAAAGCCAGATCTTCAAGACCTTCCTGTAAAAAGCATTCCAAAACCTAATCTCTCTCTTCTGTATTTCATGGTTGATTTGGAGGTACGTTTCAAATGCATGCAAGAAAAACAAAATCTAAAAGCTGGAATGAAAAGATTTTTAGGTGGCTACAGGAAACATTTGGAAATTTCCCGATTTATAAACAATTTTTTTTAAAGATACGTAGTTCTATACACCTACATCAATTGTAATGAAAACTGGCAGATATGGCTGCTTTCATAATGCTTTAGGTTACATTTCATCCCATTCTGAGGGAAAAACAGAAAATAAATGAAGTGTGGGAGGTTTTATGCTAATCTATGGGAAAATGAAGCCCAAGATGTGTGGTTTTAAACTCTTGTGTCATTTTCAGTGAAAACCCACATTCTTTGTTCCATCATAAGCCTCCAAAGTACATGCAAATTTCATCCCATTTTACTAAAAACAAAGGTACAATATATGTGTGTTCCACTTCAAAAAAAGTACAAAGGTTCATCTTCATAAATTTCCTAATCCGGGGACCTTTATCTGTTTATAAAGAACAACCTCTGCCTCCCCTGAGCTGATCCAGGAAATGTTCTAATGGATTTTTAATTTTAAAATTGTGCCAAATTGGATATGTATCCTCAAAATAGGGCTGTCAAGTGGAATAGACCAACCTTAATGCATTTGATCCTTATTATTAAGGCAGAGATGCACAACTACTTTTGTGCAGACCACCACATTTGGACTTTTCAATGGCATATTTGTACCATACACTAAAAAGCTGGGAGTAGGGACAGTCACAAAGATCACCCTCATGTATTTCATATTTTTCCTTTGTCTCACTTGAAGAACTACAATTGTGTTAACAGTCTGGGATTTTTTTTGAAGACTGCATTTAAGGCTTTTGAGACAGAATACTGCCCTGGAGCCTTGGATTGTGCATTTTGTATAAAGGCACTGAATCTCTGCAGTGAAGAGAATTTTTGCATTTACATTGATCCACTGGTAATTTGTATATAGCTTTGGAAGCAAAAGGTGGGCAGTTTAGCAATATGTAGACAGCATGACATCTTCAGGCAACAATAGAACCTTCCAAGGGATAGATTTGTATCTCTTCCTCGGAAGAGGAAGCTAGAAAAAGCACGGAGAGAAGGGGGTATCATTGAAGTGCTAGTATGGCAACCAGTCAACTGAATGACCCTCTACTAAAATGCATCATGCGTTATATTCTTGCTTACGTACACATTCTTCCCAGCAATACAATAGTCCAGGAATGATATAGTTATATAGTTTATAACATAGAACAGAAGGGACTAGAAGCAATACAAACAAGCCATTACTGAAGGAGGGTACAAGGTTTTTATTTGATCCTGTGTGTTTTTGGCATTTCAGAGGCACATGAGTAACAGGTTCTACTTTATGGCCAGATTATTCCTGAATGGTTTTCAGGCAGGTGAGGGAACCCATCCTATCTAGTACGTAAAGCCACACACACTCAACTGCTTCCTCTCATGCCCACCATTCTCTAAACTGTCCCAGAGTGTTATAGTTACACCAAGAAGAAACCATGTGCGTGGATGAGCCTTGGATGACTGGTTCAGTGAGAAGCTATTTTTCTTCTTGCTTTTACACAGAGGTTCAAATCCACCCAAGCCCCCCAACCCTCCATCAGTGTCCACAGGGGCACCAGACTCCAGCTTCCACGTGAAGGAATCCTGTCTCTGGGGCTGCAGCAGTGGTATACGAACACCTAAGGATGGAAAGTTGTCCCTCTTCTTCATTTTCATCTCTGTAATTTCCCGTCCTCCCAACATCAGCTGATTCTTGCTGCACACCCTGAAGGAGAAGGTCCTAGCTGGGGATCCTCTGGTAAAAGTAGATGTACCCAAGATCTTTGGGGGGCTTCTCTGAGGCACAAACTTTCTGGTCATTATAGATCACCCACCTGGGAGACAGGGGAGAGGGAGAGAAAACAAGACAAGAACCCTATATTGCAATTTTGCTAGAGTATCAGAACACTGGGTATAGAATTCTTCGATCTCAACCCTATTTTTTTAAAAAAACTTGTTTTTAATCACTTAAGGTTGCAAAGCTATCCTTATGAATAGGTAAAGCCTGCTAAAATCTTAAAGCTACAGAAGTGAGCTAAAAACACTCCCTTGCATAGAGTCTCTTTCAAACAAATGTGGAATAAATTATATCAAAATATGTATTAAAAACTTTACTTATTCGAAACAAAGAAACAAAAATAATCAAGTAAATTTATATACTGCCCTTCACATAATTTATGCTCTCTTGTTGTAGAATTCTGTTTTAAAAGCAAGCCACAGAAATCTCAGGAGCCCATTTGTCTCTCTTACAGTGGCAGATGGAGATACTTTCCTGCCTTCGATTACCTATCCTACTGCAGAAGAGGGAATGGTAACTACTGTTAAGTAACTTGCCTTCCTGGATCCTCTCATCCTTGTTCATTTCTTACCTATTATCCTTCTTGATATGACAGACGTAATGACCACACATAGTAGATGTGCCCATGTGACTGATGAAAGCAAAAAGCTGGTATTCTGAAGGAATAAAAGACAGTTATGAACATGTGGAGCCTTCCCCAACAGCTCTTGGGAGGAAAACAGAGAGTTGTACTGAAGAGATCCACTGATATGTATAAATTGGAGGCAAAGCTCCATTGACAGTGTAGAAAACATACATGAGAATCAAGGAAAAAGATTCCCCTAGAAAGTGGTTGCACAAAAACACACGCCCAACTTACATAAAGGTATCAGACCAATGAATCAGACCAACACCTACTTAGACTAATGCCTTCTTTCCAAGAATGGGCAGCAAGAAGGCAATAATCCTCCTCCATTTTCTGTTCAGCAAGAGGGATTCACATATGAACATGGAAGTTGTATGCCAATATCATGGGTAAGAAACTTTGATAGACCAATCCCTCATAATCTGTCTAATAAGTGCTTCAAAATCCTTCTTATATCTTATGAATATAACTCTAAGTTAATTATGTGATAAGAACATATGAGAAGCATATACTCTACTATCAAGCTATAGTGTCTCTATAGCTTATCATCCTGCAATGTGTCACTGAGCCCAAACACTGAGGGCATATTTCAAATTTTGAGCTGAAAGAAAGACTAGAATAGAACACTCAGACATCTGTAACATTGGACAAGAATTCTTAAAAGGAGCTAGGGGATTGGAAGAATAAAGCTATTCAACTACCAAGCTTTTTTTTTTTTTCATTCCAAGCTTACTTCCAGGTCCATCACGAACTTTCGGCCCCACGGGAATGGATTCAGAGATAGATTCTGCAGCTGAACGTCCCTCTGAGATGTCCATGGCAGCTTCTGCATCTAGATCATCAATATGGCTGAAGATCCAGTCCACAGCCCGCTCAAGGCTGTTGTTCTAAAAATGAGAGGATAGAAAAAATCAAGTCAGGAGCCTCATAGCTGTTTTTATAAAGCCTAATCATTCTCTCTTAACGCACCGTAGCTTTTAGTGCTTTCATAGCCTGATCCCGGGAAAAGCCCATAGAGACAATGGTTGCCACACTATCTTCAGATGGGGGATCTGGGCAGGTGATGGTGGAACCAGGCCCACTGGATCCCGGAAGAACTAGAGGATTTGCAAAATCTAAAGAAAAACAAGAACAATACTTTACAAAGGGTTGAACTATGCATATAGTCTCCTCCTCCCCCTTTTTTTCTTTCAAGATATTGCCACCCTTTTTCTTCTTTTCTTATTTATTATTATTGTAATTTCAAAGAAAAAGGAAAAGAAATAATACTGATACAAATACTGATTTAAAAGGATATAGAAATTATAATAAAAAGGGAGAAAGAACCCCCCCCCCAATATAATCAATAAAATGCAGGCAGATAACTAACAGATCTTGAATAACCAGCAAATCTAAAATTTCATGCCCGATTTCTAATCAATTTATGTTAATTTCTAAAAATATCTGATTAGCACAATTAAAATCAAGAGGAAAAAGAAAAACTATAAACAATATATTGAAAAATATTGTAAATAATATTTTAAAGATTAATATACAATTGAGACCAGAAATTTTTCTTTTGGGATTGATGGACAAATGGTTGGAAAAAAGTCATGGAACTTTATTTTTGTACATGATAACTGCAGTGAAATTATTGTATGCAGATATGGAAAAATCTGGCACTACCCACAATGGAGGAATGGTTGGTGAAGATGATGGAACTTGCTGAGATGGCTAAATTGACTTCTTTGATCAGAGAAAAGACGATATCTACATTTATTGCTGATTGGAAACCGTTTATGAACTTTTTGCGTAAAACAACAAAAAAAAGAATTTATTTATGGTTTTGATGATTCAACAGGACAGATTATAGAAAGAAGAGAGTTATGTTGTAACCATAGATTAAGAGATAACTTTATAATTATAAGTGCTGTAAAGAAAATCAAAAGCTACTTCTTTGTATCTTTTTTCTTTTTCTATTTTTCTTCTACTTTTTTTTCCTTTCTTACACTTTTAGCTTTTTCTTTTATTTCTTTTTCTTTTCTTTTTCTTACTTTATATTAGTCTGTATTAGTTTTTAGCTTTCTTTTTAAAAATCTTTAATAAAAATTATATAAAAATATTGTAAATAATGTATAGATTGTATGTCAGATTCAAATATAAACTTTAGAACCCAAATTTGAAATGTGGCACAAATCCAAATAAGATTAAATTGTACATTAGATTTACTTTCTAGATATGAAGTTATTCTAGACATCAAAGCATATTTTCAGTTTAATTAATCATTCTTCCAGAGAGGGGATCAAAGATCTTTTGCAATAAAGATCCTTGCAGCTTTTATCATATATAACATCAGTCCAGTGTATTTTGAAGAAATCTATGATTTAGTGAGGTTTAAAAAAGCAATTCAGGCTGAAATGGGATTACAACTTTCAAAACATGCCTCATTCTGTAATGAATTAATTTCCAATAGTGTTGAATTCTAGGGAAAGAATGGCAGACTGAAGACAGCTCTGCTTTCAGCAGAGTCAACAACCATGGCAGAACAATGGCTGATGAATGGATTGGCACCTCAAAAATCCTTTCCAGATAAAGGGGAGGACTTGAGATTGCCCATATGCGCTCCATACAGAAGCTCCCTGCAAGGAGACCGTAAAATAGCTCTGGGAGCCGAGGGAGAGTCAGCTTTGCCCAGGCTGTGGTTCAGAGCCTTCAAACTGACACTGGGTTCGCCCACTTCCTTTCTTAATCACATTTGGAAATTGCTTGTTAACTGTCTTTTGGACATTAAGAGCCTTCAGAACGACAAGTTTCATCTCACCGGGTGATTCTCCTTCAATCCTCAGCAAAAGAAGCTTCATGTAAGTTTAAGAACTTTAAAAAAATTATTCTGAAATAAACAGCAAAAGGGTGATTAGAACACTGATTTCAGAAAGTTACAAACAGACTAAGGGGCCAGATGGATTGGAAATAAGATTTTGAAATTAATTACAAGAATCCTTCCTGTGGGTTGTTTAAAATCCTATTAAAAATATATGAATATTTTGAATCTAAGTGTAAGAAATCTTCCCATGGGAAAATGTTGTGGATTACAGACGAACATGATAAGAGGAGACTTTGAAGGCTGGACGCCAGAGGCAACCAGAAAGAACTAAAGATTATAATTGAAGGAGAAGAGACCCACTAATACAGAATGGAGAAAAGTGTTTTAACTTTAGAAGAATTCAAAGATATTTGGGAACAAGGCACTCAGAAATTTCTTTTAAGACTGTCTGCTACCATAAAAATGGGTTTAAAAGTGGAGATAGGATACAACTGAAAATCAGGCTGTTTTGAATATGGATTTGAAAATGGCAAGCTACAAGAATGATATGGAAAAAGATGTTACACTGGATTTACAAATGAATCTGGTTGATGTTTTAATAACCAAAAGGGATACACAAATAATACATCAGAAGAGTGACTTGGACAACTCTCTTATCTTGGACTTACAAAAGAAATGTGTTATGAAGGAGTTCCTGAGAAAAGACAAAGAGAAAATGAAAAGAAATCAGCTTCTGGGACACTATTTAAAGGGAATAAACATCAAGATTTTTAAAAGTAAAAAGAAGGAATATAAAGTTGGCTTGCTTGATCAAGGTTAAAATATATATGATGTTCTTTCCAGTAGCTCTTAATGGGTTTTTTTTGACCAAGACTGAATGATGAGGCTTCAAAGATTCGTTTATAGATAAACTATGGGAAGAAGGGATTTTTTTGTTGTTGTTGTATTTTCAGAGAAAGCAATAAGCTATGGTGTTAAAAGTAAAGGATTACAAAATAGGCATATTTAATTAAAGTTAAAATACAGATGTTGTTAGTTCTGGTATGTGTTAAACTTGTGAAGGAGTTTCTGAGAGGAGATAAAGAGAAAATGAGAAGAAATTAACTTCTGGGACAAGTATTTGAAAGGATTAAACATCAAGATTCTTAATATGTTGTTTCTGGTAGCTCTGAATGGATTTTTCTTGACTAGGTTCGAATGAGAAGGCTTTAAAGATTTGTTTATAGATAAGAGATAAGATATGGGAGGAAGAGATTTTTTTTTTGTTTTTTTTTAAAGAGAAAATGATAAGTTACTGTGTTAAAAGGAAAGGAATATGTAATTGATTTATTTGATTAAGGTTAAAATATATATGTTGTTATTTCCAGTAACTCTTAATGGACTTTTGCTGATTAGGGCTGAATGATAAGGCTTTATAATTTGTTTATAGATAAGAGATGAGATATGGGAAGAAGAGATCTTTTGTTGAAATGTTACAGAAGGTAATAAGTTATTGAAATTGTCTGTACTTGTTTGGTGAAGGGAGAAGTCATTTCTTTATATATCTTTTTTCTTGTCTATGTGTTTTCTTTTCTTTCTCTTTTTCTCTGTACTTTTTCTTTTTTCTTTTTATATTTTTCTTAGTTTGTATTCATTTTTTATCTTTGTGTTTTTAAACTTTAATAAAAATTATTGTAAAAAAAAATTCCAGGAGTGTTGAGCTCTGCAATATTGCCACTACGTATGGAAGAAAGATCCAATACGTTCATTGTTTTCCAGCATTTTGGGGAAAAGGAGTTACTCATTTTAGCAGTCATGAATGGAATAATGTACCAACAATATAAAACACCAGTTCTAAGTATAATCTTCAAGGTAAACTTAATATTTTTTTCCATTCAAATTCCCACTGTTCCATCTCTAACTATATTCAAATTTTGCATCCATTTAATCATACAATCTTTGACTTGTTCACATTCTGAATTGTATTTCACTCATAGATTATACATTGTGCCCCAAGATACTATCATTTGACAGGAGTTAGACCATGGGGATTGAGTATGAGGTTCCATTTGGTTAACATACCTGGATCATCCATGTGGGACATGACCCAGTTCATTGCTGCCTCAGCCCCACTGTTCCCTGTGTAATATACAGCTTTGCGGCAGGCATCCATTGGAAAACCCATCTCCACTAACTGAGTAACCACAGACTCATCCAACATGGGGGCTGCAGTAGGAAAAAAACATTTAAAATATCCTCAAAGAAGAACACTTTTGACTAGTCCCTTATGTGATCATGCTTCTGCCAGCATTCTTAACATTTTCCAAATTTAATACCAATGCTGTACCCTAACAGCAAATAACTGTTAGGAAAGAAAAGTGCAACCATGCCCTCAATTCTAGATGAACTTACTGTACAATCAATCCTCCTTCTCACTTACATTGTAATACTAAGATAACAAATGTCTTTATGATTTGGATTGAGTAAATAAACCAAAAGGAAATAAACAAATAACACATTAGTAGGGCTCATTTGTGCTCCGTCAGGTCAAACATAATCCACCAGTCCCACTAGCAGCCTTATGTGTGTGCCTCTGAGTCAGTTTTTGACTCCTGGCAACTGCCTGGACAAGTCTCTGCAATTTTCTTGGCAAGATTTCAGAAATGGTTTGCCATTGCCTCCTTCCTAGAGCTGGTTATAATGATGCATATTCAAACTGTCAATTTTTTTTCATTTGAAAAGCTTCTTAAAACATAGAATTTCACAACAGCATATTCCTCCAAGGCTTCAGCTTGATGAGATGTTCTGGAACCTTCTGAGTTCCACTAGCCTCATAAAATAGCCCCAATCAGAGAAAATGCGACAGAAACATGGCTCCTGATATAAATATATCACAGACAGGATTTGGGAGCCTCCGTCTCTCTGCCTGCCAAGAGACTTCAGGCACTGGCAGTATTCCAAGTTAAATTAAATTTTAAAATGATAAAAATAGAGAGGCATCATCAGATACTCAAGGGATACAGTTGATGAGTTTTCATTTTACCCTCCCCATCACTAAAATCTTCTTGATTCAACAGCTGTTCTGGTGAAAACATTCTCAGGTACAAGACCCAAAGGCCATTCTGTAGTAAGATGAGAGAATGACAGGCTAAGCCAGGAGGAGGAAAGGCACTAAGGCAGGTAACAGGACACGAGACAGAGGGAGGGAGGGAGAGAGGGAGGGAGGGAGGGGATGGGTGGGTGGGTAAGTGAGTGATGCTCAAGGAAGAGAAGAGAGGAGAGCAGAGAAGAGTCACTAACATGTTGGAGAGGAGAAGTGAGGGGAGCAGAAGGAGTCGTCGTCCTCGTTGCCATAGAAACCCAGGCTACCTTTGGGCTCATCTGGTGTCACCAGTGGGGGTGCTATATCAGGCATCTCCTCCTCCTCAGGCTGCAATCCTGTCCCCTGAAGTGCAGAGATGTCCAGCTCTTCAGGCATTTCAATGGAAACATCTGATAACACAAGCAACAGAAACAGAAATACTGGGAGTACATCAGGAACTGCATCCAAGCCAAAAGGAACTGGCTAGCAAGAACTGTGTCTGTTAAAGATCATGATCTACAGACACGAACAGAACAAAGTTACGACGTATTCTAAAGAACAAATGCTGTGGAGTGGACAATCAACCTTCCAGCTACTTTAGGCAAACTGTTATCCCATAGCCTCAGCATCCCCTATTTGCTTCTGCAGATAATATTGCCAGCCAGCAAGGCAACTTTGAAGATAACTGAGTTAGCACTTGAAATTCATGAGCACTTTATACACAGTAAAGCACTGAACTCAGAAAGCTTGAATTAGCAGCAATCACACCAGAATCTAAAACATCAATGATTTCTCAGTGACACTCTTACCAAGTTTTTTGGGTACCCAATCTAGGCCAAAAGTGAATTTCTTGATCTGGATCACTAGATAATCTGGAAAGGAGGCAAACCTGGTTGTTCTGAAAAGAGAAAGCAGCATTGAAGCACTTTATCTCAACAGTTCAGGAAAAACCAACTGAAAATGGTTCTTCCTCAAGAAATGTTCCAAAACAGCTAGTAACTACAGGTTTAATTCTTTCCTTTCTCATAATCACCCCACTTTTATTTGCTATTTAGGAAATATTGTATATGCACCTCCATACCAAATAGATAAGGACAATAAGCTGCACAACTAGCAAATTGCAAGAGCAATGTAAATCAACACAGATGGCTGAGATACACCAATAAAATGAATAAAATTGAATAAACTAAAGATAACAGTTGGTAGTCTTTGTATTAAAGGAAAATTGGGCCCGATGGATTACACTCTATTGACCAACTTCCTAGTCTAGGGTACTTCTGAGTGCTCCCCTTTTTATTGAACTACACGTCAATTCAGACCACAGTTCAAGCTTAATTCCGACCTTCTGATTAGCAGCTCTTCTTCTGGCTTGTTCTGAGAGCTACTCATGATTTGTTAGCTTTGCCTGATTGCAGTGGGTAGAATCAGAGCACAGTATATTAGCATACTGTTTATTAGTATGCTAATACTTATTAGTTTGTATTATCTACACTTCCTGTACAGATATATTTAGGTTTTTACAAATACTTTTTAAAAAGCAGCTTCATCTTTTTCATTTTTTTGAAATACGTCAGATTTACAGATCTGATTGTACAGTATTTTCTGCATTTCTAATGGAAATGCGTTGTTTTTAAAACTTACTTTGGAAAAAGTACCAGGAGAGTTGGGATTAACTGCATATAGGTAGTCCTTGCTTAACAACCATTCGTTTAACGATGGTTCAAAGTTATGAAGACCTTGGAAAAGTGCTTTACAACCTGTACTTGCACTTACAACCATCACAAACCGTAGTACCACCCCCCGTGGTCATTAAGCGAATTATGCAGCCGTTAAGCAAATTCTGGCAAAAATGTCCATTGGGGAAGCTAGATTCACTTAATGACATGATTCGCTTAACAACCACGGTGATTTGCTTAACAACCGTCGTAAAAATGTTCATAAAATTGGATCTGATCATGTGGTGACTTGCGTAACTGCACCACTTAACAACAAATTTTCCAATTTTTTTATTATGATCGTTAAGCCAGGATTACCTTATTAAAGCAGATGTGATCATTCCCTAGAATAGCATATTTGTTGTAACCCTTACTCCTGTTTCTACTTACTGAAAATGTGCAAATCTCTTCCACGCTGCTTCTGATCTAGCAGGTGTCCTCTTTATTTAGCAATGGCGTAAGCACTTGTTATTGCCTTCTTGTTAAATTCCTCAACCTTTACACTGAACACTTTCCTAGCCCAGATGCTCAGGGACAACTAAGGGTGCGAACTTGGCCAAGTAGGATTCAAGGTGTAAAAGTTGCATTAATTGCTCCAAATCTTAAAACATTAAGCAAAAGTATATACTAAGCTTGCAATCATATAGAAGAGATTATAAAACACTTGATGTAATGAATACATCAGAATATTACTGACACACTGAAGTTGTGTCTCATTTGCATTTAAGAGAATACAGAAAAAGTCCTTTACAATTTCCAGCTTAAGGGGTCCCAGCAATTCTGAATGCCACCTGAGACCTCTTGCTTCTGTGGATCAAATCTTCAATTGGTTGGAAAGGGCCAATTCTTATAGGCTGATTGTACAAAGCATTCTGAGCTTAGAATATTCTAGGCTCAATATGGCTGCTTCATACATTCTGAAGCATGGAGCAAAAAACCCCAAGTCCTAAAGTTTTATCCTAAATTTGGGTCTAAATAGGACACATTGTTTTATATTATTTTGGGTTCACATACTTGGCTTTTAAAATACTGTCCTATCCAAGAAGTCCTGAAAAGTGCATTAGTCAATAAAACAGTAGACCTGGATTTCATCCCTGATGCCACTAGATACAGCTAGGTGAAAGGAAGAGTGAAAATGGAATGGGGGGAAGGAGAGTCTGTTAAACATATACTATATTCAGATTAAGGAGAACCATTTTGAACATAACTGATGCCTCCCTGGTAACCAAACTTCATTACCATTTTTTATTTTATTTATTAAAGCTTTTTTTGTTCTTAAAAAACAATCTTACCAAACATTGAACAACAAGTCAAATCGGGTCACAAATACAAATGTGCATAATCATGTTGTCATATTTCTAATATATCCAAGTATATATGTATCATCAATAAAAATAAAACTTCGCATATTATCTAATTAAACTTCTTAACTTTTTCTGTTACTCTTTTTCATATTTACTCTCTAACCAGGCATAAAAAACCTGCCATATTTTATAGTATTCAATATCTTCCTTATCTCTAATCTCCAGTGTCAACCTATTCATTTCTGCACAATCTAATATCTTCCTTATTATATCTTCATCATTCGGTATCCTTTCACTTTTCCAATTCTGGGCAAATACAATTCTAGCTGCAGTCAAAACATGAATAATCAAATATATATCTTCTTTACTGTAGTTTTCTGGTATCATTCCTAATAGGAATATCTCTGGCTTCACTTCTATATATTGAAGTGTCATTCTTTCTAACCATTCACGTATTTTCTTCCAGTATTTTTTAACTTCTGGGCAGGTCCACCACATATGGTAATAGGATCCTGGTTTTTGATGGCACTTCCAACATTTAGTGGACTTATTCTTAAACATCTTCGCTAGTCTTAAAGGAGGAAGATGCCATCTATAGAACATTTTATAGAGATTCTCCTTGTAAGCTGTTGACATTGTCAAGGTATAGTTTTTCTCCCATAAATTCTCCCATTTTTCCAGATCTATTGTGTATCCAAAATTCTTTGCCCAAGCAATCATTGTTCCTTTAACTTGTTCTTCCGCCATCTTAAATGTTAATAAATAATCATATAATTTTAAAATTATTTTCTCATCTTTCCCTATCAA
Organism: Liasis olivaceus; assembly: GCA_030867105.1. Lineage (NCBI taxonomy): Eukaryota > Metazoa > Chordata > Lepidosauria > Squamata > Pythonidae > Liasis > Liasis olivaceus. The sequence continues at coordinate 160,427,251 of CM061348.1, read as the reverse complement.
TATCTCATCCAATTCTGTTGATTTCCCATAAATTCCATATTGTTTAACATCCTTCTCATATCTTGATTGTATTTGCCATTGTACGTACCAAGTCATGTCTATTCCCTGCTCCACCAACTCATGTTTTTTTTTAGCTCCCCCTTATCATTTAAGATATCTTTATATCTAATCACATTCTCCATTTCTATAAGGTTTGGATGTGTGAGTGCTTCTATTGTTGAAACCCATACCGGGATTTTCCCATATTGTTGTTTTTTGCTTTTCTCCCAAGTTGTTAATAAAGCATTCCTTATATAATGCGTCTTGAAATAACTATGGGTTTCGCCTCCTTCGTACCACAAGAATGTATGCCAACCAGTCAGTAAATCGTGCCCTTCCAATGTTAATAGTCTTACATTTCTCAGTTCTACCCATTCTTTTATCCAAACTAGCCCTGCTGCTTGATAATATAATTCCCAGTCTGGCAGACCAAAACCCCCCCTGCTTCGTGTATCTTGTAACATTTTCAAATTTATTCTTGCCTTTTTTCCCTGCCAAACAAATTTCAACATGATTTTATTAAGATCCTCAAAGAATTTCTTCTCTAATTTTATCGGTATTGTTTGAAATAAAAATAACAACCTTGGCAGTATATTCATCTTGATTGTTGCTATTCTTCCTAGCAATGAAAGTTGCAAGTGCTTCCATTTTTCCAGATTGCTCTTAATTTGCTTCATCAATCTATCATAGTTATCGTTCCTAACTGTTACACACCTTGCTGTTAAATATATCCCCAAATATTTAATTTTCTTTGTAATTTGCATACCTAATTCCTCCATCAATTCTTTTTTCTGCCTTTCTGTATGGTTCTTCACAATTAACTTAGTTTTTTCTTTATTAATTTTCAACCCTGCAAACTTGCCGTATTCTTCTATTCTTTCCAACAATCTTTTTCCTGATTTCCTAGGTTCCTCCAAAATGAAGACCAAATCATCTGCAAATGCCTGTAGTTTATATTCTTCCTTTTTAATTTTTAGGCCTTTTATTTCTTTATCTTGTCTTATCTTTCTATTCAAAACCTCCAGTGTTAAAACGAATAACAATGGCGATAACGGACACCCCTGTCTCGTACCTTTTTGAATATCAATCTTATCTGTCATTTCTCCATTCAATATTATCCTCACAGTTTGTTTATGGTAAATTATATCGATCATTTTAACAAATCTGTCCCCAAAATTCATAACTCTCAATTGTGATAGCATAAAATACCAATTCACGTTATCGAAAGCTTTCTGTGCATCTAAAAATATTAATGCCATTTGCTTCTCAGAGTGAGTTTCATAATATTCCAAAGTATTCAAAATTATTCGTAAATTATTTCTAATCTGTCTCTTAGGTAAAAAACCATTTTGATCTGTGTGAATAAATTCCTTTAGAAATCTCTTGAGTCTCTCTGCTATTATAGAGGCAAATATTTTATAATCCACGTTTAGTAATGAAATGGGTCTATAGTTCTTTATCTGACATAAATCTGATTCTTCTTTTGGTATAAGAGTGATGAAGGCTTCCAACCACGACTCTGGAACCTTCGCAGTATCTATCAAGTCGTTAAAAACTTCCAGCATAGGAATAGCTAACACATCTTGTAGGGTTTTATATAGCTCCGCTGGTAATCCATCTGGTCCTGGTGCCTTGCCATTTTTTTGTCTCTTTATTGCCTCCACCAACTCCATCATTGTTATTTTCTCCTCCACCATTTTTTTCGTCAACTCTGGTACTTTAGGTAACTTAGCATTTTCTAAATATATTTTAGTTTCATCATTGGAGGTTGTTTCTTGTTGGTATAACTGTTCATAATATTTCTGTACTATCTTTTTCTTTTCCTCATTAGAATGCTGCAAGATCCCTTTGTCATCCCTTAATTGGTGTATGAATTGTTCCTCTTTCTCTTTTTTTAATCTGTAAGCCAACCATCTTCCTGCTTTGTTTGTATTCTCAAAGAAGTTCTGTTTTGCTCCTTTAATCTTCTGTGCTAACTCCTCCTTTTCCAACAAGGTTAATTCATGTTTTTTTAAAGCCATTCGTTTTTTAACTTCTTCTTTGTACGGGTTCCTTTGCAGAGCTTTCTCCAATGTTTTATATTCTCCCTCTATCTTTTCTTTGACATATCCTCTTATTTCTTTTTATTGTATATGTTATTGTCATTACCATTTTTAAATAGGCATATAAACATTTTGTCCAATTTTTTTCAGGCTGGATGCCAGATGCAAAACTCTGCACTGTGAATGTGTATTGCAAATGTGACTGCTATCCTGTAGAGCTTAAAGGGTGCCAACTACAGACACAATATTATCTTGCTTATTGTTGAGCTGTGCAAGTAGCTTGCCAAATGTAAACATGTGTAGTTTGAATGTATTTTAAGAAAAAGCTTCAAGCCAATGGTCAAGGACTTACGCTGTTTATGAGGCTGCACCAAACTGAATCTGTTTTGGGGGGTTTGCTGAGTTCAGTTTTCGGTGGCTATTTAAGTACAATATGCAAAATGTATGCTTCTTTTCGCTTCCACTGTTTGCTATAATTTTTTTATATTCCGTTGACCAACCTTTTTATAGATTGAGTGTTTGCGTATTCAGCATGGACTACCACCCTAACGATTTTTGTGGCACTAGAGTGAAAAATAAAGGGATGGAGTAAGCAAAACATTCTGAGTTCTGTTCTGCTGTCATGTTCCAAGTGGTGGTATCAGATTGACATGGGGATCCGAGGTTAAATGGGAGCCCGTGAGGTATTTTTAGTTTACTGAATTGGTTTTTACCTAGGTGGTCATTATAAGTTTTATATATTAGCTGTTTTTTGTTGTTATTTTGTAAGTTTTTTTAACCTGTTGTTAGCTATCCAGTTGAATAAAATTTGAATAAAATAAACAACCAAACAAATAAATTAAAAGTAACTGGATCAGAGAAGAAGCATTAGCATGATTCTTTATCTCCCACATATTTCTAGATTCTCATATTACCAAAATGTTGTTAAATGAAATTACACAGGAGAAGCTACAGCTAGACAAAACTAAACAGGACATGCCCCACCCCCCAACACAAAGGTCGATATGACAATCTCTTCTTATTTTTCCAAATAAGTATGTAGGGAGAAAAAGCTAAGCAGATGATAAGACAAGGGAGGGTAGATTCATTTATTTTAGAAAACTGAAAAATAAAATTGAATTAAACTCATTTATTATGAAACTAATAAAAAAACAAAAACAAATTAACATGAAATAATGCTGTTTCTATTCGCTCACAATCCCTCTCACTTTGGTTTGCCCAAGCAGGTTTTCCATTTTTTTTTTTTTAACATTCTGAAGTTTTGTTTTCAAGACTATACTCAGAGTTATTTAAATGTATTTAAGCTACAGATTCAACTTGTGTTTACCTTGGGCTAGTCCAAGAATTTTACCTCTGGAAGCACGTGACTTCTCAAATCCCCTCGCTGTCCCTTTTCAATTATCGCCCCTGTTCTGAAAACTGACAAATGGACCTGTTTGTTACTCCTCCATCAAGCCAATTTGGTGTGGACTCCTTCTGCCCAGTTCACATGGCTTACCCCCATGCCTTTTGCATCTATTACAAATGGCAGAGAAAGCAGAATACTTTTTTCCTCTTTATCTGAAAGTTGGCAAAGACAGATTCCTTGGGGAGAGTAACAGAATGGCGATTTTATGCCAATGGACTGACAAGTAGCCCACTTATGGGCAGAAGCATGGCAGGTATTTTCATTCATTCAGGAAAAAAACAAAAAAATGAATTAGAATGAAAAGCACACAAGCTTCATTAGAAAAGAAATCAATTCTACCCAAGAAGCTGATTTTAATCCTGACTTTTTTTTCTTGTACACCCATACTTGCCTCCTGGCGAGCCCATCTCCCTGCTCTTTCCACTCACTTGAGTGCCACAGACTTGGCTTGCAAGGCTGTGCTCCAGAAGTCGTCAACTTGTTCTGGGGCTCCATAGGCCTCAAGACAGGAGGTGAAAGGTACCTTGGCACGGACCAGTTCTGGCAGTGGCTGCTTTTTTTCTTCTGCCTGTCGTTTCTTTTCTTCATATTCTAGCAACTCATCTGCAAATGAAAGCAAAGGGGAACAAGGTCTACTCCTTCCAAAGTCGTTTGCAGAAAGAAGGTTGATGTACAATATCAAGCAGCAGCATGTTGAGCTGCAGGTCATGGAAAGAAGTCTGGCAAGCAATTCTCCTGAAACGTCCATTGCTGACAAATCCTGCTTATGTGTCAGCTGTCCTGCCTGTGGCATAGACAAGGCCTGCATGTGCAAGGGCATGTCAACAATTCTGCAGTAAGCTGGTGTTCAAATATATTCTTGGAATGCGCTACGCAGTGGGGAGACTTCCGGGGAGGCATGGCAAACTAACTGTCTCCAAGCGAGTGGAGACAATGACTGCGGCAAAGACCAAAGAAATGGTGAGTATAACAGTTCTACAGAACCTCTCTGGGTAAGAGGATGGGAGATTACTCATGTGCTTCAGATGGCTGCTCCTTATGAGGAGACCACAGGACAGCAGTCTTCCACAGGTTTGAGTGCTAGGAGATGAAGGGTACAGCCATCATGCTCGCAACCATGGCGGAGCCTTTTAAAGGACACTGAGTTCGCTAACCTCACTTTCTAATCACTTTTGGAAATTGCCTATTTACTACCTTAAGGCTATCAGAGATCTTCGGAATGACAAGTTTGAAAAAGCTACCTGGTGAGTTTACCGTCATTCTTGAACAAAAGAAAAATTAACTACACACCTAGGAATGGAAATAAACGGCAAAAAGCGAAATAAGATTTTGACTCAAGAAAGTTATAAAAGAATTAAGGATCCAGATGAATATGGAATCTTAAGACTTTATTACAAGTTTTAGAAATAATTATATAACTAAACTTTTCATGGGAACTAAAATGTTTTGGCTATCTTAAGTCATAACAGAGATTGGAGATTTTACGATTTCAGAAATTGGACACTAGAGGAGACTAAAGATTCTAGACAGATAAGGAAAAGAGGGAAAACAGTGAAACCTTGCATTTTGTTTTCAGTTAGCACTGAATTTACAAAACACTTTGACATTGGAAACACTCCAGGAGACTTCTGAAGAATGGGGTCCGTCAGGCTCGGCCAAAGAACAACGATGAAACAGTTCAGTCCAGTCCAGTTCCTTTATTTGCTTACACCCTCTAGACAGAATCTCGCTAGACGAACTCTACACTACAGCAACTAGTGGATATACCCCGTGATGCTCTAGGGAGGGACTAGTCTAAACCTCTTCTTCTTCTCACGGTCTTGCTGCAGACTGAGAAAGTGCTTGCCTTGTCCCCCTTTCTGGAATGCACCACCTCCCTCTTGACAGCCTTGATCTCCCATACCAGTCTCCTCCTCACAGATACCTTCCATTACAGGATCAGAAAATAGCAGCTACAATAACAAGCAATGATATCTGTTTGTATGGATAGACTATGTCCAAAAGATGTTAACAAAGGAATGACAGATGTGAAACAAATCTTGCCTGATGTAGAAATATCAGAACCAGAAATACTGGATGATAAAATAGAGAAGTGTGGATTATAAGACAGAGAAGGTAGCTAAAGTGGAAACACAAATGACGAGCCAAGAGAATGGCCCAGATAAGGATTTTTTACTGGATGTACAAAAGATGTTGGTTAAAGCTTTGAAAATCAAAGTGGAAATACAAATGATAAACCAAGAGAACGACCTGGATAATTACTTTTTATTGGATTTACAAAAGAGGTTTGTTAAAGCCTCGAAGAAGCCTTTGAGATGGGAAAAAGAAAAACTGAAGAGAGATCAAATCTTATGACAACCTCTGAATGAGTTAAAAGATCAAGGTTTTGTTTGACCAAGGTTAAAATAGGACAAGTTTTTATAAAGTAACCCTTTACAGACTTTTTGCTAATCGCAGGACTAAAAAGTTGAAGACTTATGGATTTGCATATACTGAACATAAGGGATGCATTATGGAAAGAAGAGATATTTGTAAGTTTATGGGGGGGTGAAGAGTTATTAAGTTTGTTTATATTTGTTGTGATGAAGATCAGAAGTAACTTCTTTAAATATTTCTTCTCTTTGCTTTTTCTTTATCTTACTTTTTCTTTTTTTTCTTTCCTTGCACTTTTTATTCTTTCTTTCTCTTTCCTTTTCTCTCTGAGTTTAGTTTGTATTTGCTTTTACTATTGTAATTAAAATTTTCAATAAAAATTACTATAAAAAAAGGAGTGCGCTATGTGGTTAGAAGGTATAATAATGGGGGAACAGTCTGGTTCACATATTGAACCAAAGCATGGTTGGTTAGCTATCATCTATTGATTAAATCATAATGGTCAGGTTCTTAGAACAGACTAAGCCATAAAGAAACAGACCACATTATGAATTAATCTAATATACACTTCCAGCTTTAAAGTGGAGCAAGAGAAAAGGAATGGCTGCTGTGGTTGTCAGCCATGTTTTATACTGCATGGAAGTATAAAGTACTTCCATGCAGTATACATTTACACATTCATTTCTACAAGGTCTCTAGATGTCAGGCCTAGCCCAAGGAACTCCAACAGACCATGCAAATTCAGTCCAGCTCTGTTTATTAGCTACAACCTCTAGCAAGAATCTTCCCAGACTGAAACCCCAGTTCCCAAAGTCCTCCAGCCACAACAGTGTGAATTCCTCAGGGAGGTGCCAGTCTCATCCTTTTGTTCCTCCCACCCGGTTCCGGTGAGCTAAGAAAATGCTTATCTCCCTGAGCTTGGCCTTCATAATTCCATTCCATCACATTAGACTTCCCCAGCCCAGTTTTAACAAAGGAATCCCCCCCCCCAAAAAAAGTTTCAAAAGGATGGGTGAAATAGTAACTGCCCACCAACATGCCCAACCTTTATTCAGGGCTGCTTCCATGGGTACTGGCAGCTGCAAAATGTAATCAACACGCTGGGTGTATTTCACTTTCTCCGTGGCCAGGCACTTGAGCTTCTCTTCCACTAAGAAGCGAAAGACCTCATTTGGGTTTTCAGAGCTACGGCAGTTCCTCTGGGGAAGAAAAATATTTGACAAGCAGTGAAAGGAATTAGAGCAGCAAAAACATAACAACCCACATGCATATGATCCAGGAGGTAAAAATATATAAACAAGGCTATTTCAAAATAAGAAAAAACACACCTTCATTTATTTATGTATATATACATCAATGAAGTATATATTTATAAAAATATATACTTCATTTATTCATTTAGTTTGGTTATATTCCACCTTCTCCAGGAGCTCAAGTGGTATACAATGTACTCCCTTCTCTAATTTCCTACTAAATCCTATCTACCACCTAACCTACAGGAAAAAATTGCTCAGAATCATTAAAAAAATAGAAACAAAGTTAAGCATGATTTCTATAGGCTGTTGGCACAAAAAGCAACAAAACATACAGTATCTCAGCAAAAAAAAAAAATGACAAAAGATAAACTTCAATGCTGGCCTTCAACACTGCCTAATAACATTACCTGGAATGACCTATGCTATGTCTATTTTTACACATTTTGAGCATTATTTAGTGGCTTTCCTGAACAAAATACAATGCACAGAGAACATATATGGATAGCAACATGCTCATGAATTCTAATTTCTTTGTAGCATTGTCTCTTGACCTACTCTCCACAACTAGCTTCAACCAAGAGCAGGAGGCAACTCTTGTATCAGCTAAGGTACTTTCCAAATCCCCAGTGCTTGGAGATTTTTAAAAAATAATTACAGACATTGGAACACTTGAAGCCTCATGAGCAAAGTGGAACACCTGATACAGCTATTCTAACTCTGGAAAATGCCCAAGCTTAATATTGATCCAACATTTATCCACCGCTGCACATCTCAGGGGAAAAGAAGCAGTAGTATGCAAGCTGCTTTCCAAAGTAACTTGTCTCTGACTGTCACACTTTTCACTAAGGAATCCTACTGAGCTACATGGTACCTTCTCCTAGGAACCCCATCATGCTAGCCACATCACACAGTTTAGAGATCCATTCTGGAATAAAGTACACTGTGGGATGGCTATGCTTTCTTCAGATATTTCACCATCCAAAATTATTTTTCCTGAACCCCAGAGAGGATCCTAAAACAGGCTGTCCTGTAGATGAACAAGCCACATTTTATTTTACTAGCAACACTGTCAATAGCCTTCACTGTCAGCATTTGCCTTCTGTACAAGTCCTAGCATTTCAAAGTCATCAGTGTAAGTACCATCCTATTTCTATTCTAAAGACGATACACAACAATGACACCCTTGTTACCTCCACCATGTTAATGAAGTGCAGGAAGAATTCTTGAGCATCTTGCTGCCGATTAGTAGAAAACTCTGGATGACCTTTACCAACAAGAGATTTAAACATACGTGGTGCAATGCCATCTTGTATGCCCTGAAAAAACAGAAGATTTCAAATGAGCCTCTAAAATGAAACTTCTCCTTCTTTCAGTAAGTGTTAGCCATAGTTAACACCACTTCCATCCTCAAGGATAATTTATCTCTCAGCCCTACCTTCTGGTCCAACTGTTGTTCTCCACCTGAAGAAGCAGGTTTGGAATATTCCCCAGAGAGAAGCCCATGACCAAGCTTAGCTCTGGAAAAGCAGGTAAATGTAAATTAGTTCTGAGATAGACAGTAAGGATGGGACTGAGAACACTGCAGTCCACTGAAGCTGCAGGGAGCTCTCCAGTTTACCCAGAGAAACAACCATCTAAATGTTGGTTCCCAGTCTAAAAGACTTACCACACCTCAAACAATTTCCAAAGGATCTCAAGCAATTTGGTAATCAGTATAATATAAAAACTGATGTAGTCCACCTTTCTATTGCACTAGACTTGCTAGTTTTCTCTCTAAGGAACTACAAGATGATCATTTCACTCAGGTTTTTTTTTTTAAAGAAACACAGATACCAATAAATCTCAGATTTCATTTTAGCAGTTGAATTTCTAAAACTTCACAACATGTGGAACATCTAAACAGCATGTTATTGTTAAGTAATGTTTTCCATTTTTGCTTAGAGAGAAAAAAGCTCAGAACATAGATAGATTGATATCAGTCCTATTGGAGTGAATTTTGTAGAAGTATATAAATGCAGGAAACATATGCTTGAGAAAAATAAATAAGCAAAGGGATGGTAATTTTGAGTTATAACATACAAAATATTTTTATGAGTGTTTTTCAGCCTAATCAGCCTTTGCCTACATACATTGCTGGATTCAGATTGCTAGTACTTGAATTCTTTAACATTAAATAACGGTACTATGCTAAATCATGCCTTCTTTTACCTATGGTTTGTTGAATAAACCTCAATGGCTAGTTGATAATGAAGATTACCATTTACAAATCATGATGACTTGCGTTATACAATGTATTAATGCAAAACCAAAAAACATGATGGATTAGCTTGATGTGTGAATTCACCTACAAGTATGGATGGTGAGAAACTGGTTTGGTTCTGGTTTCCCAAACTCATTTTGAACTAGAAATTAGTTATATACCATAATCTACTTTTCTAAATCTTACACTGTAACTCAAAATTGAAAAAGAGCTTTCAAAGGAACATGTGCTCACCAAAATTATATTGAGGAAATATTACTTGCAAAAATGTGTATATTACATAAAACAAAAAACTGTAATGGGTAGGAAAATGCACATTTGTGTGTGCCTTTTAAAAAAATCCAAATTGACAGGGAAATAAAATGGACTGGGAAAAATGAGCACAGAGCAAAATCCAATTGACTGATGGGTATCTCTATAGGGAACAGTCCCATCTGTTAGAGAGCATCATTAGTACCCTGAGATCGAGGCTCAACCCTTTAGGACACTACTTACACCTGGGTGCTGAAGTCTTGTGTAGGATCTGCAGGAGCACTTTGGAATATTTTCTCTATTTTGTCTACATACCTATGAAGGAAATAAAGGACAATTTAGCAGCCAAGTTTACACACTTGGAAAGATCAGAATTCAGAGTCTTGGATCCAAGTAATGTCACTTGCAGTTTACTGAAACATCAAGGTCTCAGAAGAGTATAACAAAATCTCTTTCTTGACTTGTCTCTCGTGTTTAAAAAGGCTCTCCTATGTTTGCTGTATTGATGCACCAAATCAAGAAGGCACTTCATGAATATCATTTTTCTTTGGTTTTGGCATGTCTGTCTGTCTTGTTCAAATATACTTCATGGATGGATATAGAGCAATGTGGGAGACAATAAAACCGCTATAATAGAGTTTTAAAGTTCACATAGACGTCTATTTCAAAGGCTAAGGAAGTGAGACAGGGCTCAAGCTGGCTGCAAAAAAGGGTCTTAAAAATTTGTACTTAATCACTTTTATGCAGTTCTTCTTAAATTGCAAAGACCTGGTCTGGGCAAATGGTGTATCTTGACATTTTGAGGCACAGGAGACACTCCTTGGTTTCTGACCGCTATGTAAGTGGCTTCCATTTAGACTACTAGAAAGCAGCTTTCTATTTTCTTTGCAGCTACAGACAATAGAGACCTACTTACTTCCGCTGGAAGTCTGGTATGCTGAACAACACCTGCACTACCGAGTTGAGATAGCAACTGTTTCCAAGGTTACGGATACCCGTATAGCCAGGGCCATAGAGTGGTTTGAGCTGCACCCCAGACTCCTGAATTAACTCCCACTCTCCAATCCGCTGGTTCATATCAATTTCTAGCTCGGTCATTGTCTTGTCAGTCTGCATAGAGAAGAGATACAGAAAATATTCCGATGAATTGTGTGCCTAAAATTTTGAAATAATTTCTCAGCAGAAAGATTGAAAAAGGGCAATAAACAGTGACCAGAAATCTGAAGGCTCTCTGTATTCTGTCCTACTTGGAAATTCACATTCCTAAATAAAAAGTCTAGAATTTAAAATACAGGAAGAAACAGTCAATAGAAGCTGATGAAGCCATCCTCAGTGGTAATACCACTTGCAGATAATGGATAACCGCCCCAGTTCCATAAGTTGCCATGAGGCTCATTCAGCATCTACCACAGCTAGCCTTCATTCTATTATCCCTTCTCACCTTTTGCATTTTAAGCATATCAATCCCAAAATGAGCCAGGTGCTCAGCCAGATTGGGGTCTAGAACCATATCATCCTCATCGTAAGAGTAGACATCTACAGAGGAAGGGAACAATGGCAGAAATCAATCAACATTTGACAACCTGTGTCTCAGAGCCTTTGCATCGCTAGCAATTCCACTTCCCCTAAACTCCCCATTATTCATCCAAGGACCAAGATGACCAAATGGCCCTTTGCAGGATAAATACAGAAGTGCCAGGAATCTGTTCCTACAGCCCTCCCACATTTAATCTTGGGGATTAATTTTTGTTATTTGAAAAACTACAGTGTTAAATGTTACTTGTTAGAAGTAGAGGGGAAGTATCTTCAGTTTAAACATCTTTCGGTGTTTACATACATGCTGACAGATTTAAGTGTCACATCCTGTCTACCACTACAAGTTTTAAACATACTGTTTACAAAACAGTAAGTTGACAGTAGTTATTTATAAATAGTTGTTAGAATATATCAAATTAGATGTTTCAAAATATAGGGAGGTATGGAATAAAGAATTGGATTGTCTGGAACACAAATACTTATAGAATACTATTTGTGTATCTAGATCTCCTATAGCTATTTAAAACTACAGATAATGCAAAAATATTGTTTTGTTAATTTTGGATACTTTTCTAAAGAAAGAAAGAAATGGGTGGGTTTAGCTAATTGTTGGCATTGGTCCCACTCAAAATAAAGCATTGGTCCATATGATATGTTTTTTATTGGCAAATACTTTGGGGGCAGCAGCTATTAATTTTGTTTTTGAAGACTAATTTGTTTTTGTAGATGCTCTTTTGAATTATATATTGTTGACCAAGAAACTAATGATGGACAGTGGAAATGGATAAGGAGTGCTCTCATGATTGCAAAGAGACTGGGCTGGAAGGATTCTCATTCTCCCTCTCTTGAGTTTACTTTTTATTAGACACTTTAAAGAAAATATATAAACAAATATAAGAAGGAACATGAATAAAGAATTAAAAATATATAATATAAATGAATAAACCAGGGATTTAAAAATGTCACGGAGGTTATAGGTTTCCAATATATCATTCATTAGTTGTAAATAGTTAAACATGTTGTGATTCTTAGTCTCTTAACATGATATGTCTAAGAATCACTGTTAAGCTTGAGCTAAACATGAATATCAAGAACCATAATTACTATGATATAAATCACCAAATAAAATTATATGTTGTAATCAGTTCAATCCATATTACTAGAATCTATTCTGATTTAAATAACTCATAAAACTAAAATATAAATGTTATGCATAGATAAACCCACATTTTGGACCATGTATTAGTTTATAGTCTAAGAATGGTTTCTAGACTGAATTCAAATCTGAGTATTTTAAGGTACACAGTTATTCTAGACATCAAAGCATACTCCCACAATTTGGTGAGCCATTCTTCCACTGAAGGGATCAGGCAACCTTTCCAGTAAGAAGCATGTTGTATCCTTGCAGCAGCTACCATATACAAAGCTTATTTAGTATACTCTGAGGCAACATATGGCTTGGTAAAGTCTAATAAGATCATAGACTGACATAAGAATTCAATTTTTAAGATTTGTTTCATTCTACTATGAATTGTTTTCCAGAATTGTTGCACTCTGTAGCATCACCTCTAACTGTAAAAAAATGATCTGATCCATTAATTGCATTTCCAGCATTTTTTTTAAAAAGAAATATCCATTTGAGCAATCAAAACTGGAGTAAGATACCAGTGATAAAACATCTGATACCAATTTTCTCTCAAATATAATGTTTGTAGTAAATACAAAGTTCTTCATTGAAATTCCCATTGTTCCATCTCTATTGTTGCATTCAAATTCTGCATCCATTTAATCATACAATATTTGACCTGGTCGGGTTCTGAGTCATACGAATCACACATCCACATTCAATAACTAAGGCCCAGTTCAGAGTTTTGTATTATAGGATTTTCAAATTCAGGCAGGTCTCTCAACATTCCCCTTGATTTTTACAATTATTTTAATACTATGCTATGCATTTCAAGATAATGAAACCAGTCAGGTAAACTGGACTCTTATAAAGTAAGAGTTTCAAATGTTCTTGAGTTGCTGTTTAACTCCTGAAATTTTTTTCTTGATGTATTTTCATTGCTGATGGCTCTAATGCCAATAAAAATAGAGAAGAGGAAAGGAGGCAACCTTTCTTGTCCCCTTCAGTATGGTGCATTGTTGTAATAAAAAGCCATTTCCTATTATGTTGGCTTTAGATCTTTATAAATATGCTGCAGCCAAGTAAAAAAACAAAAGCCACATTCATGTTTTTCAAAACTGCAAGCATGAGAGGCTATTCCAGACTGTCAAAAGCCTTTTCTGCGTCCAGAAAAATGGTGGCTACTTTAACTTTTCTAAAATTTATCTTATCAATGACATTTAAAATGTGTCTGATATTGTCTCTCATGTCTCTCTGCTCATTCCCTTTCAATTAGACAAGTGTCTGAAGATCTCACTACTCTTTCTACTGTCTAAAGTCTTGATCTGAAGATACTTAAAAGAACTAACCACACCTATTAGTATACATGCTTAATTTTTATTTTTAAATGAACTGATTTAACTGTTAGTAACTTAGTTATGTTACACTGCACATATTTATATTGAAAGTGAACTTTTGTCTAGTGTACTATCATACTGCATTATATTAATACATATATATATATATATATATATATATATACACATACATACATACATACATACATACGTGTGTGTATATATAGGAGTATGAGAAGCTGGAGAAGTACCAGGGCCTGAAGGAAGAACTAGAGAGGATGTGGAAAGTAAAGGCCAAAGTGGTCCCAGTGGTGGTAGGAGCACTCAGAGCTGTGACTCCTAAGCTGGGAGAGTGGCTCCAACAGATCCCAGGAACAACATCAGAGCTCTCTGTGCAGAAGAGTGCAGTGCTAGGAACAGCTAAGATACTGTGCAGAACCCTCAAACTCCCAGGCCTCTGGTAGAGGACCCGAGCTTGAGGAAGACACATGCCACCCATAGGGGTGAGAGGGGAATTTTTGTATATATATATAAGTATGGGAGCACATTGTATATTACATGTATTTTATACATGTGCTTTTTCTAGCATCTTCAGAAGTGGGCCAGCCCAAGTAGCAAAACATCTGGCTTTCCTGTTCCCAAGAATCCAGGTTTGTCACATTTAGCAAACCAGCTGCCCTAACAAGCCTACCACTCCCAGGAAAATATGACTATGTGGGTTTATTGATCCTCCCTTACAAGCAAGCAAGAGATTGGGGTTGGAGTGGGGAAAAAACCAGGGCAGAAAGACTGAACTTGAGCCTAGACAGCAAAGTTGTACTATTCTCCCTCCTTCTTCCAGATCCCTATCATCACAGTGCAGCTGAACAGAAAGGAATGACTCTCTCAGTGGCCACCGAGTGTAAGATGGGAAAAGAAATTCAGCACTGCCTGATTGGAAATACGAAAATATTCAACAGCTGCAGCTGCAAGTAGGTTCTGTCTTACCAGCTCCATCGGGAGTGATGGTTCCCAACTTTACAGCCAAGGGGTAACCAGTTTCTCTGTAATGTTCTACAGCATGGTTGTTGCCTCCACTGCCATCAAAGTAACGCCGTCCACACAAGATGGAGCCATCTGTCATGTTGAGCCACAGATTCTCCCGCATGTCACACTTGCTGCATTTCCAGCCGCTGTCAATGGAAGCAGTTAGGCAGTATAAACATCTTCTCTCAATCATGCACTGAACAACTCTCAAGTCTGACTCCTTTTTGGTAAATTTCCCGGCTTTCACTCTACATCCTCAGTTGAGTGACCGTAAGGAGCAGCTCATATGCTTCTATTAAAATCTGGAGGGAAAGTACAGTAAGTTATGAAGGAGCTCCACATGTAGAAAAGAAAAAAAGTGCTAAGGAACACCATCTAACTCACCAAGGAGGGATACGCACACCATTCTCGAGCTGCTGAAGTGAAAAGGCATGCCTGGACACACGCCGAACCTCCCCATCCCAAGCCTGCACCTCCTGTTTACGGGAGGCAGAATCTGCTGTCAGAATAGCTTCAATTGCACTAGAAATCTGGAATGCCAAAGGAGAAAAGAAGAGTCAGAGACTACCAAACCCCGCCCAGAACACCTACTATCAACAGAGATCTGAAGCCTCACATATCAATTTGGCCAAAAAAATCTCCCCATACGTTCAAGCCTGGTCCATCACCCCAACTCTGCCTCTAAAGCAAAGCCAGGCAGACCATATAATTTTTTTCTCCTAGATGAAACACAGAACTTACCCTGTCCTTAACCATATCTGGCAGACCATCTAGTCCATCCTGAGGGATATCCAAATGCTCTGGTAAAATAACTATTTTGACATGTTCATCATATTCATATTTCTCTTCTGGGATGTCAAATCCACCTTCCACACCTATCAAAACAGATATGCAACAGCAGCAACATCATAAACTCTGGGTGTTGTGAAATCTAATTAAAGGAAACACCAAATTATGCAAACTCTGTGCCAACTTAGTACTGTACAGATAAAACATAAGATGGAACATGAATTCCCTAAAGCCC
This sequence comes from Liasis olivaceus, assembly GCA_030867105.1. Taxonomy (NCBI): domain Eukaryota; kingdom Metazoa; phylum Chordata; class Lepidosauria; order Squamata; family Pythonidae; genus Liasis; species Liasis olivaceus. Next base: position 160,411,572 of record CM061348.1, on the reverse strand, counting down.
ATCTATGTTCAAGGTTTTCTCCTGCAACATAACAGAAGAGCAGATTTAATTCTTTACCAATAGCTAGACGGGTTGGTTTCTTCCGGGGAGGATCACCAGCACTGGAATTATTATCTTCTTCTTTCTAGAGAAGAACCAAAAGAGAATTAATTAGCAGCCAGCCATTCCAAATGTCCAGACTCTTGGGCAGCAGGAAAGCACATAGCAGCATTCATTTGGACCCAACTCTTCTTCCCCTGCTCTAAAATTTAAATAGAGTTCTGTCCAAGGCAAAAAAGTTACCCTTCTTACCAATCTACGTGTTTTCTTAAGATGTAAATAGACCCGCTGGCCTGTTTTTTCATAATGTTTCTCCACATATTGCTTTCCAAATCCCAGGAATGTGTTCATACAAATATATAAGCCTCCATCTGATTCCTGCAGAATAAAAAAAGACATTACTTCAGTAGAAAGGGAGCTCATCCAATCTCAGGATTACTGAATTTTCAAGGCTGTGTATAATATAGTTGTGGCCTGAATAAATTATGCAAATACATAATTTCATAAATATAATTTATGAAAATCCCTCCGTGTACATACTTTATCAAGCTCTGCCAGGCACTGAAATTCCACTCTTACCCACTGAGAATCTTGTATTGGTGAGACCTCTTTCCTTTGAGATCTTAGTAGGTTAAGATGAAAAATACACCTTCAAATATACATTTGCAGCCATGAAGTCTAGAAACTTCCACTTAAATTTTTTTTCTGATTGTTTTGGCTATGGCCACAATTTGTTTAGACATTCAGGATGACAGGAAGTATTCCCTGATGCTCCCACCCACCACTGACTGAATCTGTTCTCAGCAATGGGGATGAAACAGTTTGTTGCAATGAGTCCGAGTGGTCCCCTATCAATAGGCATGTTGTATAATAATTTCATATGAAGGTAGATTCATTAAAAATTACCACCTATTTACTAACCTCTTTCTGCAGCTCCCCGATTTTAATTATGCATCAATGCTATTGTAGTTACACCAGATAAACTATTCTTAGTGTTCTTTCTTCCAGTAACTAAGTGACTACAGTAATCCAGTTCACAGATCTTGTTTGGCCACTCTAGATGCCCATGATATATTTCATACAAGCACAATACTTATTTTAGCAGAAGCATACCTCAAGTGCAATATTCACATTTCTGTATCATTTTGCCATCTAGAAAAGATATGGGAAAACTATGGTCTTCCAAGCATTGCTGAACTGCAACTCCCAGCATTTATCCCCAGTGGCTATAATGGTTAGTATGGTTGTGAGTTTTCAATATCTGAAGGGCACAAATTCCCTACCCCAATGTAGAGAAAACACCTGAACCTGTATGCAAGACTTCTGACATATTTCAAGTTGGTTTGTGTAGAACGATGTCCCTCATTTCTTCCACCTCAATTGAATAACTATGTTATATGGCTATTGGCTTTGACCAACAATATGACTGTTCATGAGACAGACCGAGTTAACAGGGAGGGAAAAGGAAAGCAATTCTGAACAGTGTCAGACAGTGATTAGGATTTTGCTCATCTGCAATAGCAATAGCTGATATAGATAAAACCAAGTGGTGGCAATACCCTACAAATAAGCTGAGGAAATGCAGCTGAACCACAAGAGAAACGGAACAGCTTTTTCTTCATACTATGATATCCATTTATAGTATTTTTTTAAAAAAGCATCCAACATCAAAACACTCACCCTAAGCTAATGCAAAAGAGAAAACTAGCAACCCAGTCTTATACCGAGAAAGAGCTTTCTATAAAGTGTTTCCCCATCATGGTGCAATGGCACTGCTAACAGAGATCTCGCCTTCATTCTGTAGTGATATACCTGCCTGTATCTTGCAGTCTGAGTTGGTTTTATTAACCATAAAACAGTATTTATCTCAGAAAACAGTTAAGACATCACCTGTTCTTTACTTCAAAAGACTGCGTGTACATGATATTTTGAAGCAGCCTTAGCATCTGTTCTCAATAAAATCCATGGATGGGCTGAACAGGGGAAGTGGCTTCTGCAGCTACAGAAATACAGTAGGATTTCCCAACTTGCTTAAAAGAATGTCAGAAATATCCAGTAAACTAAAACTATTATCAAAGTAAAATAAGCCAGTTGACACAATTCTAAATATTCTGAACATCTCCTCGTGTTATTAGGCACTGTAAAATCATCTAAAGCTGAAAAGGCCTTAGGTAGTTACTATTAGTACTGCAAATCTTATTCGCAAAGTAAGACAGTAGGTGGGGTTAAGATTTTATTATGATTGTGTGTTATTTTCATTGTGATTGTAAATATATGATGATGTATATTTATTTTATTCCTTTTGTGTAATTTTAACTGATATTTATTTCTTATCTGTCTACTTTTTATTGTGGTATGGCCACACCCCATTGGAGAACACATAATTTTTGTTTGTTTCTTTGTTATATTTCCTAATCCTTCCTCCATGGGACAAAATATATTGTGACAGGGAAGCAGGTGTTATCTGAGATCCTATATTCAGTTTTTATAAGCTGCCAGAACAAGTACTGAAATAATGCTAAACAGCGGGTGGCAAGTAGTTAGGACCACTGAGCACAGCTGAAATGCTGAGAGTGTATCACAGCAGTTCCCAAACTTTTTGGCACCAGGGACTGATTTCGTGGAAGACAATTTTTCCACGGACTGGGGTGGGGATAGTTTTGGGATGATTCAAGCACATTACATGGTAGGGTTTTGATATGAGTCTGCAAGCAATTGATTTATTATGGTCTCTGTGCAGGCAAACCTCTCTGCTAATGATAATCTGTATTTGCAGCCACTCCCCAGAGCTAGCATCACCGCCTCAGCTCCACCTCAGATCATCAGGCATTAGATTCTCACAAGGAGTGTTCAACCTAGATCCCTCGCATGCGCAGTTCACAGTAGGGTTCGCGCTCCTATGAGAATCTAATGCCGCCGCTGATCTGACAGGAGGCGGAGCTCAGGCGGTAATGCGAGCGATGGTGAGCGGCTGTAAATACAGATGAAGCTTCGCTTGCTCACCTCCTGCTGTGCGGCCCGGTTCCTAACAGGCTACGGACCGGTACTGGTCTGCAGCTTGGGGGATGGGGACCCCTGGTGTATCACGTACGCTCTCACAAAATAACAACATAGGAAGTATTCACACATTAGCATAAAAGCTACTATAGTGGGCACTGCTAATCTTAAAACACCCACACTTCTGAAGCAACCTGCTCTTCTGTTCAGCATGGTCCCTACTCCTCCATTTTTTGTCTGTTTTTTCCCCCTCAGCAATTGGACTCCCTTCCAAACTAGACACTGGTCTGCAGGAGCCATCCACCATTTCTAATTCCATATGAAGTCCATGTGAGACCCAAAGGCATTTCTTTAAATAAAAGCAGTATGAGACATTGCCATACATTTTAATTAAAAGACACCTGGAAGGAAAAATGGCAAGACAGATCAGTGAGCCTGGTAGGTAACAAGAAAAATGTTCACAGGCATCACACTACCTATGCCTGTGCTAAACAGAACTACGATACACGATAACTTCAATTAAAAATAAATATGGTTGCCTCTGTAAGAGCATACACCTAGTCCCTTAAAAGAGGTGATTGTTTACTGTTTTAAATCAAAATCAGAGTTGCTCTGGATAGATTGGGAGCATACAGCATTACTATGACTATATTATAGTTATACCAGAAGCACTCCAACTGGTAGGCAGGATCCTATCACTTGTAAGAAATTACTCTAAATCATTATCTTCCTTACACTATCATTTAACAATTTGTGCTTGTTATAGGTTTGAAGGTTGCAGAAATTTCTAATAAAAGCAGCACTTCTATTGTAGGGTTGTCAAAACACCATACTCCTGCAGGAAAATGTTCTTCTTTTCCTAACTAGCATTGTTGTGTATATATTATCAAGAGGAATTTATAGTGCCCCCATATGAATTGTGAATGTTCATAAAATACACACTCTCTCTCTGACATGTTGAATCCACAAGACAAATGATCAGCCTACTTCAAAAGAAAACAAAAAAGGGAGCAATCAATGTTTTAAAATTATTATCTGGAAAGAAAATCCATTCAGTGCCCTCAGCTGATCCTGATAGCAGAATTCTAATTAATACTGAACTCTGTGAAAGGTAACCCTCCCCCAACAAACAGGATGTTTTTGCACTCTTCATATCCAGAAAAGAAAAAGGCAGCTGTCTTCAGGGATGACAGAGGACTTAGGAGAAAGGCAGAGTAGGAATAAATGAATCAGCAAGCCAAGCAAACTGGCAAGGCCATTTTTATTCTCCCTCCCCTCTGGTTTGTATCTTGGTTTTTATGATATTTATTAATGTGGTTTTTATATTTTTTATGTTGTTTCTATGTATGTGTTTTTATCTGATTGTTGTACACCGCCCAGAGTCACTTTTGGTGAGATGGGCAGCTATATAAATTTGCTAAATAAATACACATTTATGAATCTCTCTGTGAACCTCCGTTAAAACTCGTGTGAAGCCTAACCAAGCGTGCTTGCTTCATCCTTGGGAAAGGCGTGGCTGTCCCGAATTGCTTCTCTCCCAGCCAGGGGACACCAGCTATATACACTAGCATTACCCATAACAATGGGAGCAATTCCCACATACACATTAGAAGAAACCGGGTGGGGAACTCATAACACAACCTGAAATTAGAAGCAGACAAGAACAATCGGGAGATGGAGAGGTACCGAGATGATACAGCTCATGTGTGATTCGAAACCAAGAGGGCTGACACATCCCTTCCACCAAAGGGCTTTGGGATTCGGAGTTCCTGAGAGCAAGGTCTGGCACTAAAGCTAATGAGAGAGGGACTTCGTTTCCCATCATGCTCCGCGAGGCATGCCTGGATAGTTCCAGAGACTTCAGTAGTGCGGCGGGGCACAACCTTTCGCAGATTCTCATAGTGGCAGCCAGGCTCTAAAAATACAGTGCCCAAGATGCCATACGCTGCTCTCGCCTTGTTCTACTTAAGCTACTCTATCATGGGACAGTAAAGCTCAGTATCCGAGAGACCCCCACGGCTAGGCATACGGGCCAGGGAATAAGATGACTATGAGAGCACCGCCCGGCCTCTTGAGATGTGATCCCGAGGAACTACAATCCCCAGAAAGCAAAGTATTTTTCGAAAGAACGATTTCGCCGCTGAAACTCTTGGGATTTGTAGTGTTAGCTTGGTTCCTTATGGGGGATTTGAAGTGGATGCTGTTCCTTGGAAAAATACAAGTCCCGTGAGGCCTTGCGCGGGTCATATTACCTTCCCCGCCCGGTATGTCGGAGACTGTGAAGACAACAGAATCCCCACTACATCCCGTCTTTTTCACACGAGAGCTTACCGGAGTGTCGAAAGAGAAGGCGCACTCATCCTTATGGACGCGGTCCCCGGCCTTGGGCACCCGGATAGACGGTAGCACAGAAAGTAGCGCCTCACTCAGCTCCGCCATGACAGCTGCTTTCTCCAACACCGCCCACAGTCAATCCCTACCAATCAGAGGACAACATACACTAAGCTTTTCCAGCCAATGAATGGGGACACAAAGGGAAGGAGGCGTTTACTCTTTAAACCCTCAGGGACGCAAGGTATTTTTGTTTGATTTGTCCTTCCACTGTCTATTCTTAAACGGACAGCCGTTGTAGCCAATCAGAATTGTAAGTAACCGTTCTGCAAATGGAAACGTTGGCTATGTTCTTAGCTCCGCCCCAATGTTATTAGTCTTCGAAATGAGAAGTTGGGAGATGGGCGTTTGTATTTGTCTGAACTAGCCAATAAGGTAACGCCGGTGGTTTCGGCCTTCCAATGGATTGACAGCATTATAATCCAATAAGAAATCATATAGAGGAGCTGAAATGACTTTCCAGCCAATTGAAAGAAGACAGGGAGACAGAAAGGTACAAAACGGGATGTCGCGTTTTCAAATGAGCATGGGAAAAGAGTTTCTGAAGAGCCGCCTGAGCGATCGGCAGCCACTCGCTCCAATCAGGGCTGTCGTAGAGGGACTGGTGGGGGAAGGCGGGAGATTCGAATCACCACTAGTCGGCCCAAGCGAGCGTGAACTTGGGGCGAGTCCAACAAAGGCGAGAGAGTGGCTTTGGGGGGATGTAAGCTTGCTTTGAGTGGGAAGAAGGAGGGCAGGTTGTTGAGACGAATTTATGGCTGGTCCCTAGAGGTAGAAGTGTCTGAGTTGCTACAACAGGGGCTTCCACTGCGTCTTGCTGTCTTTTTCCTTGGATTGTAAGACACTGGGCTGATTCTTGTTTCTGCAGGATTCCTGCGCTCCCTAACAGTTGTCATGGGGGCTTCTGAGAGTTTCCCAGCTACGCCCACCTGCACACCTTTGCTGAATAAACACCTGAGACACATCAGCGACCCAAGATCACCTACCGCTGGGATCCTGAGAACACCCATTGAGGTACAGGGACTTGGAAGCCGAAGGACTTGCTTTTTCATCTTCCCTTTCCCATAGATCTGCTGTTTTAACTTTGTTCGCACAGGCTGAGCCAAACTCTTCTTTGTTTTTAGGTAGAAAATTCCCCCAAAGACAGTACACCTTTTCCAAAAGAGAAGGACTTGGTAGCCAAAAGCCAACATGACAACTGGGATCCTCGTTCCCCAACTCCAGGAATTTCACGCACCCCTCTAAAAGCTGTGCTAGCTGGTAAGTGGGGATATATTTCTGGCCTAATCTGCTTTTAAATCTGAGGACTGCTATGTGGAAAGTCTCATACTTTCCCAGGCTTGCTGTTGTTTCTCTTTGCTGAGCTGGATGAATTAAAAGAAAACATTGTTCCCATAAATGTGCTGGTGGGTCTACTATTCACTTGATAGTTGGGCATGCTCTTATATCTCAGCTGTCTTAATACAGTTTGCCAAACTATAAACTGGACTAGAAAGCAGGAGATTGTGAGTTCTAGTCATCCCTTAGGCATGAAAACCGGCTAGGTGACTTTGGGGCAGTCACTGTCTCTCAGCTCAACCTACCTCACTGGGTTGTTGTTGTGAGGAAATAGGAGGTGGGAGCCTTGTGTTGACCAAATGCAGAATAAAAATCTAATAATAATAAACTAACCATATTTTAGCCTAGCATGTTGTATGAACCCAGTGGTGTGGTTAGTTTATGGATTAATGTGTCAGGCAAACCAAGAACAATGAGTTAAATTAACCAATGATGAGCATTTTGTGTGAACACATTTGATAATTTTCACCCTACATTTGTTTGTTTGTTTATTCGATTTATATAGCCACTCATCTCACTTTTATGTGACTCTGGGTGGCTTAATGCATACATAAAAAACATAAAACACACAATATGAAAATAAAAATAAAACACAGAGCAGCCGGGCATTATCTAACCAATCTTCCATACAGCCAGGAGATGGGCTCTCTCCCACACCCAGGGCCCTAAGCTTGGGCATAAAGCCAAGTTTTCAAAGCCTTACAAAAGGCCAACAGGGATGGGGCCTTTCTAATCTCAGGGGGATAATGTTCCAAAGGGCAGGTGCCATAGCAGAAAAGGTTTTCCTGGGCCCCATCAGCCGACACTCTCTAGCTGACAGTACCTGGAACATGCCCTTCCTGCCAGTTTGGATAGAAACAACTGGGGAGAGATGATCCCATAAGTAACCCAATCCGAAGCCATGAAGAGCTTTAAAGATGACAACCAGCACCTTGAATTGCACCTGGAAGGCAGCTCATGAAGCAGTGGTGTCACACTGGCATCAGTAACTGCCCACGCTGCTGCATTCTGCACCAGTTGGAGCTGCTGAATACTCTTCAAGAGTAGCTCCATATAAAGTACATTGCAGTAGTCCAGTCTGGAGGTCACAAGGGCATGTGTGACTTTGAGCAGGGCCCCCCAGTCCAGGAACAGGCGCAACCGACGTATAACCTGAAGTTGTGCAAAGACCCTCCTAGCCACAGCTGCCACTTGCTCTTTGAGCAGGGGCAGCAGATCCAGGAGGACCCCCAGATTGTGCACCAGGTCTGTCTGGAGCAGTGCCACCCCATCCAGAAGCAAGGATGGAAGGTCCCCGGAACCAAGAGATTCAAAACCCCAGAGCCACTCAGTCTTGCTTGGGTTTTGCTGAAGTCTGTTGCACTCCATCCAGGCCCCCCACAGAACCTCCAAAACATCACTCAGGTGGCCCAGGGTGGAGCTGTAAAGCTGGGTATCATCACCGTACTGATGATGCCTCCCCCCAAACTGTTGGAGGGGAGATGTTAAACAGGAGGGGAGAGAGTACTGAACCCTGTGGCCCCTCGCAAAGGAGGGGCCGCCAGTAGGATCTGCCCTCCCATCAGCACTGACTGGAACCAACCCTGGAGGAAGGAAGAGAACCAGCACAACATTGTGCTGCTCATCTCCAACTCCCAGAGCCAGTTCAGAAGGGTACCATGATCAATGGTATCGAAAGCCACTAAGAGGTCAAGAAGAGTGAGGAGGGATGCACCATCCCCATCCCGCTGCCACCAGAGATCCTCCAAGAGTGTGATCAATGCCATTTTGGTTCTAGTTAATGATGATTGAATGGTCAGCCTTCTGTTTGATTTTCCTCACTACCTTTCCCCTTGTACTATACATCTTCTTGACATCACAGAGCAAGAAAGAGGGCTGCTGGGTGGGTGCTTATTGGGAGTGTGAAATTCCCATGTTCATGAACTTGTATTCTATGTGTGAGACTCTGGTATCTACTAGGGTTTCTACTTCTTTCTCTAGGTTTTGAGCAAAAGGGGGGATACTCAGCAGCTTCTTTCTTCAGTGATGTTTGCAGAGTTTCCATACACAAAGAGTAGGAAAAGAATTCCCAAACTGGTGGGAGAAGATTACATGCAAAATTTTAACAGCCACTACTGTCTTATACCTGTCCCATGACATCCTAGGGCTGCACTAATGCACCATTTAAGGCAGTCCCTATTAAAGGGCTCGGGGTGAAAATATTCCAGTCCTTTTAGTGTGTGCTGTTGTGTAAGTTTTCAGTTTTGGAATCTGTCTTCTGTCCAGATACCATAAACTACCCAGAGAAGCTGTTTTGTGAAAACTTTATGGGAAGAAATACAGAGGAAGAGCTACCTCAAGAGGAATCTCAGCATCAAGATCAGAAATCTGAACTCACCTTTGGGATAGAGGAGAGGGCTGCAAGGAGCACAATTTCTTCTGGGGAAATTTTCCCAGAGGGTTCCCAGCAAGCAGAAGAGGGGAAAAATGAGCAGTTGCTTTCCATGGTTTCTGTTGCAGGTGCAACAAAACCAGTTCACCCTGCCTGCATCATTCAGCCTACAGGTGAGATGAATTTCCCAAAGCAGTAGTTGTTCTCTTCAGCTATTCCATCACTGTCCTCTAGGTCAGGGTTCCTCAACCTCAGCCACTTTAAGATGGGTGGACTTCAACTCTCAGAATTCCCATGCTGGCTGGGGAATTCTGGGAGTTGAAGTCCACCCATCTTAAAGTTGCTAAGGTTGAGGAACCCCGCTCTAAGCAACGGTGATCTGAGTAAAGCAAGTACATTTGATGCGTAATATATCTGTCTATATAAATGTATATTTGTGATAATGTTCTCAGCAGTCCAAGCTGCTAACTCTCATGAACCGGGTACCCAGTTGCATTATGCAAAGTATCCGCAGTCCCCAAGAAACTGGAACCTAGGTTGATTATTTGTAATAGTCTCAGCAGCCATTGTGAGTATGTGATCCCTCTTGCCAGCTTACTCTTTGAGGACTGTGTTGTGGCTAAGGAGAAAAAGGAATGCAATGTAATTATATTGTGACTACATTAGCAAAATGTACCCAAACCCTCTAATGCTTGTTGTTTTTACTACAGAAGGATAACAAAAACCTCTGCCTACTTTGGAAGGAGAGGTGGGAGGTATCCTAGTACTTGAGCTTCTGTTCTGAAAAAGAAATACTGTGATTAATCTACACACTCTCTTTCTTCCCTCCTACTCTCCAGGGAGCAAGCCAGTACGACGCAGAGTCAGTAACAAAATGCTGCCAATACCAGCTGGTACTGGACGTTCCCCGCTTAGTATCCTTCACAATGACAATTCTCCAATTTCCCTGGCTGCTCATCAGGTAACATATCGTATGGGAATAGTTATTATTCCACTCAGGACTCATCCAAATCTCTGCTTTATTTAAGGTGCTTGTAGCAAGTTACCATTTCTTCCTGAAAAGCAAGGCATTTGGAAAAGTGGTAGAGTCAAATTCAATATAAGCAGAATGGGTTGCTTGGTACTTTCTCATCCTGTTTTGCCCTCCCAACTTGGTTCTGTCTTAATTAAGTCTGCTTTGTTGCCAGCGCCTTTCAGAGAATTACTTTCAACATCGGTTCTTCAGGTGTGACCAAACTTTTCAGATCAAGAGCTATATTCAGATTTGTAGAATATTAAAGTAATAGTGGGTAGAGATAGTAGATGTGCTCAGAATAAATTAGTTTTCTTTTCATTTAGAGTAAATAAATTTATCTCCTAGCTTTGTAAGAAGTTGATTAGCCTTTCCAACTCACCTTATCTTCCCTTTAAAATAAATAAATGGCAATTAATTAATACAAATATTCTGTTTGTGAGTCTCTTGGGCTGTGTGATTATTTGTCAGAGTGAAGTTCTTTTTCCAATCAATCTTCATTGTTTTAAAGAACAAAGTAAAATCCATTTTTAGCATGCAATAAAATCTTGCATGTCAATTTCTTGAGAAAACCAAAAGGATGTATATGTACATGTTTTTACACCTGTATTCTTGATTTGCGCCTTGATGGGCATTTTTGTTGCACGGATGTAATTTAAATTTTGTAACAATTATCTGTTCCAATGGGTGGCTGCACTTGAAAGTTGAGTTTCATGTATTGGGTGAAGCCAGCCCATGAGTTTCCTCTGCATTGTGCAGATTCAGGAAACTTGAGTAAATCAAGTTAATCATATTGTGCAAATTACAGCCTGTAAGTCTGGCTGCACTCAGCTAGAACAGTCAAATATATTAGCGTTTCTTCAACCTAACAAGACACTTTTTTTTTCCAGAGTAAAAGGGCTTCATCAGTGACAGACAATCAAGGAGAGCCAAAGGATGGAACCTTAAGCTCTGGATTAAACTTTACAGCAGGTAGCTGTAGCTGGGATCCCATGAATAAGGAGAATCGACAGTGTCGTTGGGTGGAAAATTAGCTTCAGATGCTCCATGGATTACTGGCCTTTAGTATGGAGGTTTGACTGGCTCAAGCATGAAGACCATGAAGTGGCATGACTTTATGCTTCTTGCCCATTTCCCTCCTGCTACTTTTCTCTGTCTTTGGTTTTCATATTTGGATTCTATCATGTATAGATTCTTCTGTGTAACTACTTTTTTTTTAAAAGTCTTTGTCTGAAATGTCTGTATCTGGAAAATAAACCTCTCTTTAGAATGAGATTGTGGTTCCCTGATGCATTATTTTAAAACCTTCAGCACAGCTGGAAAACTCCCAGAGTATATTTGCGAGAGAGGGGCTGAAACTGTTCTTTGCAGAAGCTAATACTGGATGTGGAAATCCACAATCCAGAAGAACAGAATGTGGAAAGAAAAGTGATAGCTAGCTGATATGCCTCACTGACTGAAATGAGGAATCAGTGGGCAAGTATCCTATTTGCCTTGAGTCTCTGGGCAATAGAATAAATTGTACCCTTTTGTTACCTGGGGTCATGGGAACCAGAGCAATATGGAATAATGCAGGGCAATCATATGAGTTGGTGCAGGGCTAGTGTTGAAGTGATGTTCAGTTCAGTTATGTAACACACAAATTAATAATATGCATGTCAGCAGAGAAGCAAAGAAGGGATGCGTATCTTTTAAGTAACTTAAATGTGATTGTATATTTAATGCTTTAAACAACTTTTTCCAAATGAAAGCCTATATATTTGGGGGGGGTGTTCTGCTTTCTGAGACATGATCTTGCATCCTGCAATGCATACAAAGTTGAGACAAGCGCATAGCTTCTGGCTATCAAAGGCACCACCCAACCATGTTAAGTTCTCTGAACGAATGCTATATTTTCATTTAGGCTGAGGGGTATATTTTGTTTCCATTCATATCATGTCCTTGGCTGCATGGAGTTACAAATATTGCACAGTGTGGGGTGAATGTTAGGAGACAGTCCTTTCTTTCTTCTAATGGGGTACCTTCCCACAAACTTGTGATTGGGAGGCAACAGTCAAACTAACAAGTCATAGTGGGACGCTGTTAGAAGTAGCACATGGGCTTTTGATTCATGCTTGAGACAAACAATTGGTGACTTTAGGCAAGTCACTGTCACTGTCTCAGACCGCTGCAAAAAGACTATCATGGGGGTGAATATCAAATTTCAGAAAATGTCATTTTTTAAAAATATTAGTCATAGTTTTGGTTCACATGCTACTGTGAAAGTTTGCTTGGGAATGATGATCATGTCATAGAGTGTTCTGTGAATCCACCCCATTGCTTTCTGAATATAACCATCAAAGTTTGAAGAAGGTGTCTCTCTAGTGAAGGGTAGACAGCTCTTCCCAACCTCCAAAATAGATTTGATAAAGCATGCTTCTGGAAATTCAGGCATAGCCTTAGGGGGTGTTAGGCAACCCTGGTGCAAACCCATAGGCTATTAGCCTATTCTCCGTGATCCTCTACTAAAAGATTGAAAATTATCCTATAGAACTAAAGGTACTAACTTTACTAGAAAGAATACTTTTAACCAGATTTTTAAAACATACTGTCAAGCTTCCATATCACTAAATAAAAGAGAAGGCATTATCCAGTGTTCTCTATTCCAAAGGAAACTAAACCAGTGCCTCTAGAACTTCTTGCCACCAAGAGAAGAGTGAGTACATTAAGATATGTCTTCATCTGCTCTTAAAATGATCTAATCCTCTGTTTGAGATTCTCTGGCATCATGGTAATATATCAGAGAGATTGTGAGAAGGCTGGGAAAGCAACAGGAAGAATGTTAGACATAAAAGCCAACAGATGGGAGATGAGATTGTCAGGATCTTATCTCATGAACAGCAGCTTGGTCCAGGCTGCAAAAAGCTGGGGAAGAAGATTCAAAATGTTCAAAGAGATTCATCTTAATGGATTTACTTATAAATGACAGCTGGGGGTTCCTATTGCAGTTTCTAAGGTTCTGTACTTTATCCTTAATTCTTGCTTTAAAACTCTTGAATTCTGAGATATTTGCATCCTGGTTGTGCCTTAACAATATCCTCGTTCAGGCCCAATTCTGTTTCAGCCTGAACCCCAGAACGTGACCTCAAATAATGCAACTTGAGCCAGTCTATCCAATGTGTCACTTTTATTTTGCCTGGGCTATAAAACATCTTTATCATAATTACATCATAAAGCAGTGACTTGGATGGAGGAGCCTAACGGATGATGGAATGTTAAGGGAGCAAGATATGGAATTAAGTGGTATGAAAAGAATAACTATAGGTAGACAATAAATAAGGTTACATTAAGCATTCCTGGCTCCGGGGCTCAAAATAGGGGCAGCAAACTCCTCCCCAGGCAATGTGTAGAGTAAAACAACCAGCTAATATATTATCTGAGAGAAAAGTAAATAAAGTTCATTGTAGAATACTTGGTGTGATAAACCACTTGAAGACATATCTGAGGACAAACTATAATTGGATATGTCTGAGGTCCTTGTGGGTAGACATGAGGATAAAATGGAAGATAAGAAGTTGGGGGAGGGGAAATAAGGGATGCATTTAGGTATTTCTTGAGGGCCTTTAATTTAGGTAGAATGAGTAGGAACTGCCACCATGCTGATGTCATACCCTGAAGCAGTCACAGAAATGGACCCCTGAGTTTGGGGGAAGGTATCAAAGAGTATTAGAAGAATTGACCTGTATGGATTCTTTCCCTGAGCTTCTCCTTAGGGAGGTAAATATAATGTGAATCAATATCTGCATAGAACAAAACTTTTAGCTGTAGTACTCAAAGATACATCAGAAAAGCCTCTCCAAATTCACCCTTCTCCTCACATGGCATCTTCAGTTCCAAATTTTCAGGAAACTGTCCCAAGAGCCAGTAGATACAGCCATGCCATCTGCAGTTACTCCCAAACAGCTCACCCTATTGTCATGTCCAGACAGGATGCCTGTAGATTTAAATAATAATAATAATAACAACAACAACAACAATAATACAATCAGTCAATTGCAAAAGGCAGCTTTACTTGGAACAGGTTACATCCTGTGGTGATACCTTTAACACTATCAAACAACAACATCTGCCTGTCTCAGTTCCTTGGGAAGGACTTGATAGGTGGATAAAAATGCCAAATCCAGTCTAAACATCTGGCTGACTGTGTGACCAACAATAATAGGAATCTTTGTTCATGATCTACTATGGTGATTGAAGTGGATAAGTAATGTTTAAAACAGAAAATCAAAAAGCCCTAAGAATTAATGTGACAAAAAGAGAAAGATCCTCAATTTTTGGAGAGGCAGTGGATTAGTTTGCAGGAAAGTCATTTTGCCTGACCCTAGCAGAACTCTTGGGGCAGAGGTCCAAATTTTGGGAAGCACAGGTGGCTCTTACCTGCCATTCACCTGACCTCTGATGGCACAGTTATCTGGAGCAAAGGCTCTATACAGAGAGGGGATGTGTGAAGACATAATCCATCTGCAATGGTGTATAACTTGTGTTGCATTCCTGATGTGAGAAAGGAGCAATATGCAGCCTACATGCCCACACCATTCTCCACAACTGAGTAGAACTGAGCTGTGCTACTTCACAGCCTTGAAGGGCAAAGAATGATCGGGGGAAAAGAACACTTTGATGTTGGAATAAGTGAAACTGTTACATTTGATTTTGCTTAGTCTTTCATTCTTCTATTTTTAGACGATATCATTTTGTGATTAAAAAAAAAAACAAATCTTCCCCCAAATGGGTATGCATTACTCCATACACATTTTTCTGCGAGTGTGTAAAAAGTCAAAGGAAAACCCTCAGAACCGTAGCTGTGACTCACCCACACGCTCTGCTTTCAGAGTATCCCAGATATTACAATTAAAATCATCATATCCAGCCAGGAGGAGGCGCCCGCTGCGGGAGAAAGCGACTGAGGTAATTCCACAAATAATGCTGTCGTGAGCGTAGGTGACTAGCTCTTGGTCTGCCCGAAGGTCAAAGAGGCGGCAAGAGGCATCATCAGAACCAGTGCAGATGGCATCCCCATTGGGGAAGAACTAGGCACAGAGAGAGAGAGAGATCATTTGCTTCTCTTCTGCAGATTATTTCTGCCCTAATCTTTGTCACTGTTTCAGGGTCCTTTATTCCAGCCCACTTCCACCTTCCACCCTCAGTTCCAGGAATGGCTTTGAAACCTACTGAAATGGCATTGATATCCGATTCATGTCCTATAAATGTCTGGCGGCAAGTTCCTTCTCGGAGGTCCCACAGCTTGGCTGTGGCATCACAGGCTCCCGAAATGAAAAGCTTGAAGTCTGGAGAGACGGCCAGGCTCATGCAGTCACCAGTGTGTCCTATGAATGTGGTCTTCGCCTGGCCTGTTTCAATATCCCACAGGATGCTGTAAGGCGAAGAAGAAGTTGCTCAGACTGCAGTGGGAAGCTACTTTGATCATCTTCCCATCTAGTACAGGCTTGGAATACTAACAGATTTAGGCAGCTACATTCAAAGATAATCTAATAATGAAATTGCTATGAACGCTGGGGAAAAAAAGTACTGCATAATGAGAGGACAATTAGGAGAACAGCCTCCTGATTGTCCTCTCATGCAGTTTGGTCAAATGCAGGCAAAGATCTCTTAATGGCTTCCTCCACCATTGGAAGACCAACATAATGGAACCAGGGTTGACATCTGAGACCCCACAGACAGCGCCAAATGGGAGTGAG